>JAZKJV010007197.1:0-1256076 GCA_037367405.1 Ottelia alismoides
TGGTTTTCTTGGAACCAAAGGAGCCAAACCCATCGGTCTATGTTGACCGTCAGATCACGATCCAACGTTCTCTTTTATTTATTGATGATGTTTTTCTATGAATGATACTTGGATGTATTTTTCCCCAACTTTTTAATGCATCTTCCAAGTGATTGTTATTGTAATCATATCTCTTTTAGGAACGATATCCAAGATTTACCTTTTCATTTGGAATCGGGTTGCTTCACGAGTACTCCATAATTATAAGGTTGAAGTTAACGTGCACTTTTACCCCTCAAAACAATAACACACCACATAAAATTTTTCATCTCAATCCTTCCAACATCTAAACACATGCTATCGCAAAAAGGTTACACATCTTACTGACCAAAAAATCAAGTAGTCTAGCTAGTTCTCTGAGTTGTTGATATCCTTCTCTGCTTACCACGTGGATCTAAATTCTGGTTCGTTGATCGTAACCTCGTGGCTTGCGTCTTACTTTTTTAGCAGAACATACTTAACCGTATGTTGTAGATTATAGTTGAGTACAACTATTCCACTAGGTTAATTGTACACTTAGTCCTATCCCATTCAAACTCCATGTATTCTTCCTTCAACTTATACTAATACAGGGGTTTTACACCCATAACCCTGAGTAATTTCGTAATAACATTCATAACCCTGCATAATCGTGAATTACATGAGAAACCCTGAGTAATGCATTAATTCTTACATGGCATAACCCTATGTTATGTTCCGTTTGAGAAGTCCGTTAGATTTGACAATTTCTGTTTGTAAAAAGACAAATTACCCCTACTACTCATTCTTATTTACAAATCATAACATCAACGATGCAGCTCCCCAGTGTCGACCTCTACGAGCAACCCCCTGTCGTCGTCGGTCCCCTGCAGGTCCCTGCCCGCCGACCTCCCCCTGCCGCTCCCTTCCTGCCGACCTGCGGAAGACCCCACCTCGATCCCCCCCACCCCGGTCCCTTGTCGGTCCCTGCTCGTCGACCTCCAACCTCTGCAACCCCCCTCGACATCCCCCACCTGCAGCTCTGTGATCAATCCCCCCGCCCCGACCTTCTAAAACTGGCTGCACCTCTACAAACACCCCCATGGTCCCTGCCCATGCAACCCCTCCCCTGCCGGTCATGCAACCCCCTCCCTCGTTGGTCCCTGCCCGTCGACCTCCAGCTCCCCCTCCCCACCCCCCAAAACCCGCCCCCGAACCTTCCGAAACTGGCCACACCTTTGCAAGCACCCCCACCCCACCCCCACTGCAACCCCCCTCGACATCCACCACCCCCGTAGCTCTGCAATCAACCCCCCCCCCCCCCCCTTAAAAAAAACCCGCCCCGATCTTCCGGAACTGGCCGCACCTCTGCAAGCAACCCCCCCCCCCCCCCTCACCCCCCTGCAACCCTCCTCGACATCCCCCACCCGCAGCTCTGCGATCACCCCCCCCCCCCCCCCCCCGACCTTCCGGAACTGACCGCACCTCTGCAAGCACCCCCCCCCCCACTCGTTGACCCCTGCAAGCCCCCATCCCTACGAAACCGCCTTTGCAACCCTACAAACCCCAACCTCTGCAAGGAATCGCCTTGGTCAACACCACCCCCCTCCTCCCCTGCGGAACCCACCCCTCCCCTGTGCAGAACCGCCTTGGTCAACCCCTCTACCCGACCTTCGAAGTGCAGGCGACCGTCGCTGCAAGCTCCCCTCTCTGACCCGGTCGACTTCCTTCATCGTTCCGCATGCAAGATCTCCACCCTCGCCGTTGTCATCCACCGTCCCTCTTCCTGCAGCGTGGAAGCCAGTCAGCCATTGTCGACCACCTATCATAGCTCCCAATTCTAAACTTAAAGCCAAGTTTTTTGCAGGTGCTGGCTTAAGAGAAAAGCATGAGATTTATTTATTTAGATTAATCTTAGTCGTTAGATCATTGAGTGGTTTGATTAACTCAATCATATGGTTGAGTTAATGAAGTAAAGTAACGGAAGGTTATGGATGTAAGACGGCACACTTATTCAGGGTCCTAAGCGTAATTCGCGATTATGCAAGGTTATGAATGTTATTACGAAATTACTCAGGGTTATGCATGTAAAAAATCCCTACTAATACTTGAAATTTGGACCTAGATTAGTGTATTTTCACGTCCAGTGTAAATCCTAATTTAGTGTTTTTAGGACCTTTACCGTAACACCTCAACTCCAAAATATAGTCCCACATCTAAAATTCACGAAGTATAGATGTGAGTTATAAGTGGTGGAAAATTCTACTTCAAAACTTGGGCTTTAGCATTTTGAGTGGTTGTTAATAGATTCATTTGAGTCCGAACCTAACAAGTTGTTAAAACCAATTTTCCTCGATAATAGATCATTGGCTACTACCCCAGCCATTCACCATTTACCTACCACGAATAAAAGCAGTCTACTCTGGCGAGATGATAGATCTCAAGACTCCACGTAACTGATGGGCGGGGACTTTGGTGATGATAATATATGTCGCATCTGGTAATGCTATAGGTTCGAAATCTTCCACTCTTGACATCTCCTTCTTCAACAATAAAAAAATGAGAGATTTTGTCAAACGCTCGAACCTCAAATTGCCTTCCCTAAACTCTAGAGCACCTCCAGAACATCAACCTCAATGATATCCCCAAACCCTTCATAAAAGTAGAGTGAAAACCATCTGGAATAGGAGCACCCTCAGCATTCAACTACCGCACAACATGCCTAACCTCTGATTCAGTAAAAAAGGCCAACCAAGTCTCTGCATGCAATGATGAGATCTTCTTGGACCCTTCCCGCGCCAACCCCAACCTGCTCGAGTAACCCTCCTATTGAAACACCATCAATATGCGCAGAGCGCCCTACCCACCTCTACATTACCTTATGCCTAAGCTCCCTCTACATTGATACTATAAACGTAGATTTGGCACCTCCTTCCGCTAGCCACAGATTAAAAAGCAAGTGCTAGCATCCCCATCTTCGAGCCATCACATCCGTGATCGTTGTCTCCATTCAGTCTCTTTCTTTTATCCTCCGGGAGAATTTCATGTAGTTGCCTGCTTCGCTCTTTGATTTCCTCCACTATCAACTCACGTTCATTCTCTAACAAGTCCAATCTGATAATCTATGCATGCATGCAATGATGAGATCTTCTTGGCTCTCTTCCCGTGCCAACCCCAACCTGCTCGAGTAACCATCCTATTGAAACACCAGCAATATGCACAGAGCACCCTACCCACCTCTATATCACCTTATGCCTAAGCTCCCCTCTACATTGATACTATGAACGTAGATTTTGCGCCTCCTCCTGCTAGCCATGGATTAAAAAGCGAGTGTTAGCATCCCCATCTTTGAGCCATCACATCCACGATTGTTGTCTCCATTTCGTCTCTTTTTTAATCCTCCGGGCGAGTTTCATGTAGTTGCCTACTTCGCTCTTTGATTTCCTCCACTATCACTCACGCTCATTCTCTAACATGTCCAATCTGATAACCTATGCCCCGCACCATCGTTCTTCTATTGCTGCATTGTTATCAATTGTTCTGTTGTTCTCCATCATGTGTCATCGACAATTCGGTAGCCAAATGTGCCACGACCAATCCATCTAGTTGACACGCACATCGGAAGCAACCCATCATATGGCGAAAATCTTCCTCAAGCAACCATGACCAATCAAATCCGAAAAAAGTTCTAGGCCTAACATCCTCTCTCGATGACCACAATAGGACGTATGGTCAGAATGCGCTCGTGGGAGTGCCCATACACGTGCGAGTGGAAAAATCGCATCGCCTCCTATGACAACAAGAATCAATCAATGCTCTATCTAGATCTAGAGCTTCTCCATGTGCATTTGCAACCACAAGAGCACCTTGCTCCGAGGTGTTATTCCTCAACATCTCCTATATGTTCATCCCATTACTTGGACCATACACATCGGTAAGAATGATCTTCAACCCATCCGCCTGCCTTCTTTTTTTACTGAGATTGAGTCTACAGCCCTGAGCTCTGACAAGTGTGCGCCACCAATTGCCCTCCAAATAAAACCTGATCATCTTTGCAGCGGGGGAATCGTTTTCATTGGCCTCCAATGGGGAGAAGAGCAGGATCCTGGTGGTTGGATCTACCGGCAACCTCGGCAGCCTCCTCGTCAAGGCGAGCCTCGCCGCCGGCCACCCCACCTTCGCCCTCGCCCGCCCCTCCGCCTTCTCCGACCCCCTCAAGTCCCCGATCCTTCAATCCCATCAAGCCCAAGGCGCGATCGTCCTAAAGGTCCCAACTTTAGGGTTTTTGCGTCCCCAATCGGCTCCATTTAACTTCCAAATCGTGATGTGATTGGACGTCGTTTCAGGGTTCTCTCGAGGATTTCGATAGCCTCGTGGCTGCGGTGAGAAAGGTGGAGGTGGTGATCTCCGCGGTGTCGTCGAAGCAGGTGCTCCAGCAGAAGGCCTCATTCGCGCCATCAAGGATGTGGGAGGCATAAAGGTGGGATCTTTTGGCCGAAAGGCGACAGCTTTGATAGTAAGACGATATGCATGTGTTCTCGTCGGGGTTGCTTGTGGATTTTTTTGTGTTCAGATGCTTTTGCTGTGAAATAATGAGCTCGAGTAGTTGTTATTCTGAAAACAGCCCAAACTCATGGTTGTTGATCAAACATATTTTCACTTCGGGCGAACACATTAGCAATGATTCACCATTTTTCGCTTCGAAAACAAAACATAGTTTCGGTTGGACAATTCATGGTCGTGCTAGCACATTATAAGAGACGAGGATTACTGCTATTGTGTTCATTTGTGTTTCTAAACCCGATAAATTAGCAATGTTGGGTTTTTGTACTGATGATATGATCTAGACAGGGATTCTACAAATGCCATTGAAATTTGTTCTTGATAAATTGAACTTAAGAATCTTGGATAGTTATCTTAGGATCAATAGAGTCCAGCACTAATAAATCTAATGGAGTCTTGCTAACAATTCGGATCTTGTCATGGATCGTTTATTCTGAACCATCCACTTTTAGTTGTTTAGAAGCTTTGGGTGTAAGGCTTTTCTCTTCCATTTTAGAATCCGAATTAAAAGGAAGCAAATTGACTGGTGTCATCAAATTCTATATGTGGAAAATTTCAAATATCAAATTTCCTACCTTTTTAAAGATAAATCGTAGAAGTTGTGCACTTAGTCTTAGAAGCATGAACATCTCGGGCAGCAAGAGAAAAACAGTCTCAAGTAGAGCTGCAGAGGTACATCTTTCATTAAAAAAGTAGAGGTACATCTGAATCTTGTTAGGATCCCCATCCTTTATCCATGAGTACTGGTTACTCCAGTTCACCACATTTGTTGACGTTATTGCAACTTGATGTCGTGAAAAGATATGTGATTCACAAGAAGATGTAGATGGTAATTAAGAGTCAGAAAGAAGTAAATATCTTAGCAACCGTGGCCATATTACCACTTTAAATTTTGTAAATGCACATGGATGATTTTTCCGATTATAGTTAGACTACTTTGTGTGCAGTGATAAGACATTGATGTCACTTCACACCCAGGTCACTCATGATCATGACGCGCAGAAAATTTTACCATTTAAACAATCACTCCTTGTAGCTTTATATATATATATATATATATTAAAGCCTTTTACAAAGGGAAATCTACCTAAAGATCCTTTGTGAATTTGTTATAAGGGCAATTGGGTTATAGTTATGGCCTGTTTCATATTAGTAAATGAAGTGTCTTCAAGGATTTTTTTTCCAGGACTATTTTATGACCTTTTCCTTCCTTTTTTGGTAGAGGTTGGGCATATTTCCGCGTTATTTCTGTATGAGATGAGAGGAAAAGGGGACAAAGAGAGTCCATCAGCTTTTGTTCTGTGATGCTTTGCTTTCCAGGCTCGTCCTCTATATGTACAGGCCCGGTGCCTGAAAATAATTTCTTTGTCACATGGTGCATGATAGTCTTGCTAGAAGCCAAATATGGCTTGACTTACTGCTGAAGACGATTCTAATTATTACTGAAAACTTCAAGTGGCAGTTCTTATGTCTGCTAACAAGTTGCACTTTGCATTAGTAGAAGGTTATCTTACTCAAACTCAGCCATGGTCGGTCTCAAGCTTGGGTAAATTGAGGAGGGTTGCACGTTGCTGCTTGGCCTGTAGTAGGTATCTGGTTCACTGCTTTAGGTATTAGTACTATGGCTTTCAACCTAAATGGTGAACCGGTAGGAGAAGCCTATCAAATGACGTATGGTCGGCCCCGCACGCGGAAAGGGAGAGGTTCATCATCTTCTTAGCCGACAACCAGCGTAGGAGAGATAAATTCCTAAATAGCGTTCTTAAAGTTCTTTTAAGAACACTATTTATGAATTTATCTCGAAACCGTTCGGGTAAATTCCTAAGTAGTGTTCTTTTAAGAACACTATTTAGGAATTTTTCTCGAATTCGTTCAGATCTTTTAAACATGAATTTAAGCAAACATTTAGATTTCGTTACGATGTTCCCTACTTGCGACGTGTTGCATCGCCCAAATGCAATGAGAAGTTGGCAAGAGCCACTACATCGTTGCCCAAATGTAGTTCAAAATTTACAAGGTTATCACATGAGGAACGCATGTGAGTAAATAAGTTAGTTCCGTTGCATCGCCGCCCAGATGCAATCCCAAAATTTGCAAGGGTTCTCGCATGATGGACGCATGCGGGTAAAGAAGTTAGTCCAAACGAGGTTGTAAAGGAAATTGTGGATAGGTAGTTGGAATATTGGCATTTTGACTGAAAAATCGATGGAGATAACTGACGATGGAAAGAAGGAAGATTCGGATATTATGTCTACAAGAGACAAAATGGGTTGGAGAGAAAGCAAGGGAGATCGAGAAGACATGCTTTAAACCTTAGTATTCAGGTAAAGATAAGGGTAGAAGTGATGTTGGAGTGGTTGTTCACAAGGATTTGAAAGATTTTGTGGTTGAGATGCAAAGATCTGAGGATCGGATTATATTACCAAAAGCGGTGCTTGAAAACTCTGAATATCATCTCAGTTTATGCACCACAAATTGGTTTAGATGATAGGATCAAACAAGTTTTTTGGGAGGATTTGGATAAGCTTATGCAAAAATCCCACAAAGAGAGATGATTTGCCTATGTGGAGATTTTAATGGACATGTGAGGAAGGATGCTTCAGGGTATGCTAGTGTTCATAGAGGACATGGATTTGGGGATAAAAATGAAGAGGGAAAAGTCCTTCTGGATTTTGTAACAACTTATGATCTTTTCATTGCAAATACTCTCTTCAAGAAGAGGGAAAATCATTTAATTACTTATAAGAGTGACTCGACTAGAACACAGATAGACTACTTTGCGTTGAGAAGAAGAGATCGGTTGTGTTGCAAAGATTGCAAAGTAATCCCAGGAGAGAACCTGGCAACCCAACATCGCTTGTTAGTTATGGATGTGCAAATAAAAGGGCTAGTAAAGAAAAGAAAGGTTTTCAAGAACACTAGAACTATATCGTGGAATCTTTAATTGATGCAATCAAGCTTTAGGGAGAAGGTTTGAGAAGACTTATACTGGGATTGTAACGGAAGTCCTAATGAGATGTGGGAGGCGGTAGCATCTTGTATCCGAAGGGTAGTCAAAGAGATGCTAGGCGAGTCAAAGGAATGAACTACATGCCAAAAGGAGGCTTGGTGGTGGAGTGGAGGGGTGCAAGAAAAGCTCAAAATCAAAAGAGCTTGCTTTAAAGCTATGTCTAAGGATATAACAGATGAAACTGTTACAAACTACAAAATAGCTAAGAAGGAAGGAAAGAAGGCGGTAAGCGAAGCTAAGTCAAAATCTTATGAAGTTCTTACAAAAATCTCGATTCTAAGGAGGGTCAAAAGGATATATTCAGGCTACCTAAAACAAGAGAAAGAAAGATCAAAGATATTTCTCAAGTGATATTAAGGATGATGAAGGACATGCTTGTTACTCAGAAGGATATAGAGACTAGATGGAAGCAATACTTCCATAAGCTTTTCACTGGGGAAGAAAATTGAGAGATCACTTTGGGAAATCTTGCTAGTAGTAAAAGTTACTTGAATCGTGAAAGCTACAGACGAATACAAAGGAAGTAGAGGAGGCTTTGAAGGTTATGAGACATGGGAAGGTGTAGGACTTGATGACATTCCTATAGAAGTTTGGAGTGTTTTAGGTGAGCGTGGTTTGACTTGGCTTACAAATCTATTCAATGTTATTTGGCGAAGCAAGAAAATACCTGAAAAATGGAGGAGAAGCATCGTGGTGCCTCTTTATAGGAACAAATGAGACATTCAAAACTGTTCAAATTACATAGGTATCAAGCTGATGAGTCACACTATGAAAATTTGGGAATGTGTGATCGAAAGAAGGTTGAGGCAAGTTTCCAAAGTAAAAGAAACCAGTTCGTATTCATGCCAGATCGCTCAACTATTGAAGCCTTATAGAGCTAAAAGGAAGAACCTCCACATGATTTTTATTGATTTAGAGAAAACTTATGTTTCTGTCCCACGGGAGATATTCTAGAGAGTTTTGGAGAAGAGACAAGTACCTATCATATACATTAACCTCATATTCGCAAGATGAAGGCTAACTAGCGCTGGTTAGACTGTGCAACATGAGAACAAGACAGGAAAAGAGTATGGGAGGACTGTCTTCACTCATGGGATACTCGAGGGCAGAAGAGAATAGAGCAGGAAAAGAGGGTATTAGAAGGCATGTAGTTGGTAGTGGACTGATTGAATGAAAATGCGAGGTCAAAGTTAACACTACATTAACTGCTTGTGTGAGAAGGGTTATACTTTCACTACTGCCATACCTGTGTATACGAAAGCTGGGAACCATGATGCTCCAAGACTGTGAATAGGCGGCTGGGAAAGAGGACTAGCGAAGTGGATATGTATGATACGGGTCCATCTTGTGTAGGATACAATATAGGAGTACCGACTATTTTGACATCAACACTGGTCTGCATCAAGGTTCAACGTTGAGTCCATTCCTTTTTACTTTGATTATGGACGAGTTGACAAGTCACATTCATGATGAGATACCTTGGTGTATGTTATTCGCTGATGATATTGTGTTGATTGGTGAGAATAGAGATGGAGTTAATGAGAAGCTTGAGGTCTGGAGATATGCTTTGGAGACTAAAGGATTTCGTATAAGTAGGGCTAAGACTAAATATATGGAGTGTACTTTTGATGGAAGCAATGGTGAAGGAATCAATGTTAAAATTGTTGATGATAACATTCAGAAGAGAGATTCTTTTAGATACTTGGAATCTATTTTGCAACATGATGGAGAAATTGAGGGAGATGTTACAAATAGAATAAACACATGTTGGCTAAAGTGGAGAGGAGCCTCTGTTGTCCTCTGTGATAAGAAAATTCCTTTGAAAATCAAAGAAAAGTTTTACAAAGCGGCTATGAGACCTGCTATGCTCCATGGATATGAATGTTGGCCTGTGAAGTTGTGAACCATAGATATGTGCAGAGAATGGCGGTAGCAGAAATGGAAATGCTGGATGTGTGGACACACATGTAAAGATCGGATTCGGAATGTTGCCATCAGAATGAAAGTGGGTGTAGCTCCGATCGAAGATAAGATGCGAGAAAATCGCTTAAGGTGGTTTGGCCATATATGTAAAGGAGGCCAACTGATGCACCGGTGAGGAGATGTGAGTCTTGGAATGTTGAGCTGTCTAAAAGAGGGCGTAATAGGCCTAAGAAGTGTTGGAATGAGATTATACGAATGGATCTTAGTTTTTTGGATCTAAGCCCGAAAATGACCTAAGATAGATCTGAATGGAGGCAAAAAATCCATGTAGCCAACCCTTCTTAAAGTGGAAAAAGGCTTTGTTGTTGTTGGTGTTGTAGAAGGTTATCTTACTTGAGTTCTTCCATCCAATGTATTAGATCGATGGTGTTAAGAAGATAGAACTTTATTTTCCATCCTCATGAGTAAAGAAGGGATAAATTGTGCCTATTTGTTTTCTTCCACTCTTAAGAAAAGAGAATCAACTATTTAATAAACTCCTTAAATTTTATCATATAAAATGAGCATGGCATATTAAATGACTTTCTGTAAAATGCCATCTGGGTAAATTACTAGTAAAAGAATCCATATATTTATTATCAATTTTTTTAAAAGCTATTTAGGGAATTTGATACAATTGTTTCTTTTTGAAGATGATGCACTCAGTACAACTTGATGCGCCTTGATGTAGAGGTTTATTCCAGCGGAATTCGGGGCTGATCCGGCTAAAGTTAGTGTCATTGGCCTGGACTACGATTTTTATGAAAGGAAGCTAGAAATACGTCGCCTGATAGAAAGCGAAGCACTTCATTACACATACATATGCTGCAACTTTTATATGAGCTACCTTCTCCCAACACTAGTCCAACCAGGATTAAGTGCTCCTCCCAGAGATAAGGTCAAAATAATGGGCAATGGAGATACCAAAGGTATCTATTAAGAACTTGTTTTAATGTGTCTGGTTTGAGATAAAACAGGTCGGTGTTTCTGATATATGCTTTATTTTCTTCTTTTTTCCTCCTGATTACTTGTTGCAGCTACATTTCTAAAGGAATGTGATGCAGCAACCTTCACGATTTGCACTGTGGATGATCCAAGGTGTTTGAACAAAGTAGTATATTTAAGACCTCCTGGCAATATTTGCTCCATGAATGATTTGGCTGACCTATGGGAAAGGAAAATTGGAAAGGCCCTTGAAAGAGAATACATAACAGAGGATCAGCTTCTCAAGATCATCAAAGGTACTGTTGAAGTTGTACCAGTTTTGGGTATGTTATTTTAATCAAGCAACAAATAGACTGTGATTTTTCTTGTGGGATAAAGAGACAAGGGAATTCATTTTCCATTCCTTTTTCAATAGCTTGTTATGATGTATCTCACTTTTTGCTCACAAAAAACGCTGCGCAAGCACGCATGTGGAGACAGACAGAAGAGAGAAATAACCAAGGGCAGTTTTCATCTCTTTTTAGTTTTTACATCTTGTTTTACAAAATTCTGGGGATGGTGTTCTGAGAGTGCAATGCTTACGTGACGAGATTAGGCTCGTAAACCGATAACTAGAATTATACTTCGTCTCGGCTGCTTTTGAACCTGTCGCTTGAACAAATTGTTATTAAGCTGACAACAACTTTGCTCTCTTGATTGCAGAAACACCTTATCCAATGAACATGGCTATGATCTTTATATACTCTGCTTTTGTTAAGGGAGACCACACCAACTTTGACATAGATCCTTCCTCCGGCGTGGACGGTATGCGACTCTACCCTCACCTGAAGTACATGACCGTGGACGAATATCTGGACACCCTTGTGTGAGAGATAAGTTGTAGATTGTTTTATGGGCCATTTTTTGGTCTCGATAGCTTATCTGATGTACACTGTTCAGTTAAAGCTGAAAAATAGGAGGAATTCCAAGTCTTGTTATACAACCTTTGGGAAACTTTGTTGCAATGATTGAGGTTTGGTTCCAAGAGAAAATGCATTCCTTTGCCATCTCCAAATTGGAGGGAAGTTAAGTGTGGAGATATATCTTTATTGACTGTACTATGGAGATGATAAATAGTACTTATTTGCATGTTATCTTGGAATAATGCATGGAGTATATAGTGAGGTCTATCTCTCTCTTGTTGGTTAATCCGAGAGATAAGGAAGAGATAAATAATGTAGATAGAGACATAATGTAAAATGCAATCATTATGTGATCACTTTGTCTCGATAGAAGAGTGATCTTGTGAAAGCAAAAAGTTGTGAGAGCATGAGAGGAGTGATTTTGGATCACTAGATTCTGTCTTTTCTCTCATGGTCTTCTCTCTCCTGATTGAATCTTGTAGTCCAGAATCACTCCTCTCATGCTCTTGCAACTTTTTGCTCTCAGAGGATCACTCCTCTATCTTGATATTGTTGGTTCTGGGACAAAGTATCCTTATTTAAAGAAAAGATACGATGCTTTGATCAATTTTAAATAATGAAGTTGGGTATTTGCATGTGTGAAAGTGTGTATTATAGTGTCATTAATTACAAGATTATTATGGAGTGGGATTCAAAGTCTATTTAAATATGTTTATACATGATCTGAACTTTTAACAACAAATAAACTTATGCCGCGATCTTTATTGCAATAACATTTGTGTCCCTTTGTTCTTTTAAAATTCAGAGCATCGCTCTTTCCAACAATGCTTATGCCCTTAATCTTTTTGCAATCATTTCTTACGAAATTCGCAATCTGTCCTTTTTGTTATTGTAATATAAATGGTATAAATTTAATAATGGAAGAGTACTATTGTGAATTTTGTAGAAATACATGTGCAATTGCAAAAAAAAAATGTTAGGGATATAAATGTTCTTAGAAAAACTGAGAGGGGTGTAAGTGTCAAAATCCTTACCAATAAATTTTCATAGATTTTCATGCAACAAATTAGCCTAAGGGGGTGTTCGGTTCGGGAATAAGCATGAATAAGGAGAATAAGGGTCTATTCCATGTTCAGTTGTAAAGATATGAATAAGGAGAATAAGGTAGAATATGGATGTGTAAGAAAGAATAAATATAGGAATAAGGGTGGAAAAATAAAGTGATATAATGAGATGTGGATGTAAATATCAGTAATCTTGGAAACCGCATCGTACGGGAAATCGACATCTTATTCTAGTGCTTATTCTGAACATGGCCTAAGAGCAAGAACTGTTGTTCTTCAAAAGGGTAATGTATATGTATATAATGCTATGGGTAATGTATATGTATATAATGTTATGAAGGTACACTCATCTGGATGGCCATTATTAAGAAAGTGGTGATTCACAAGAGGAAAGACATGTATAATAAGTACTTTCTAATATGTCAAAAGAAGTTGTTGTACGTCTTTCTCCCCATGCTCTGTTCATTTGGAGAATAAGTATTGAAATAAGAGGTCAATTCTCTGCTTGACGCGGTTCCCAAGAATATAACTATTCCCATCCACATCTCATTATTTCACCTTATTCTATCCTTGTTCCCATCTTTATTCTACATTACCTATTCTTATTCGACCTTATTCTCCTTATTCATATCTTTCCAGCCGAACAGATATGGAAATATACAGCATACTAGTGTATCGAAGATTTAACTGAACTTTTTTTATGCTTACATAAAACATATAAAACAATAAACTTACATAAAGAGAGACAAATTCCTTAATAATGGTTCCAATTAAAAAAATCATGTATGTGGTCAAATAATTTTAATTCCCTGAATAATGCGTCGATGTCGCATTTTCGCGATATATGTAACACATTTCAAAAATATGATATTGATAAAGAAAATTGAACGCAGCATGTCTTATGAATAACGTATAAAAGATGTGATTGCGTTTGATGCCACATTTCAAAGATGCGATATTAACATATTCTCATATAAGTTTGAGAATGTTTTTATCACACTGGTTCACATTTTATAGTTGTGCTATATATAACACACTTTAAAAATGTGATGTCGGTCAACTATTTAGAGAATAAAAAAATTATTGATCATATACATGAACTTTTTTATTGAGAACATTATTTATGAATTTGTCTTTTCGCAAAGAACATTGAAAAAAAAACAGATTACTTGTAAAAAAATACACATGATACTTACAATAAAAGTACCCACTTAAATGGTCTAGTGGTAGTGCAATGTGCTTATTACACAAAAGACCAAGGTTCAAATCCTTCCTTGTGGGGGTTGCGTCAGGTAGTCGACAACCGACGTAAAACATAGTCAAAATTTCCAATATGAATTTGAGCAAGAATCCATGCAGCCAACCATGCTTATAGTAGAAGAAAGCTTCGCCATTTTTTCATACTTACAATAAAAAATCCTAAATAAATAAAGAATATTCCCAAATTCCTACACAACACTTACAATTTCCAATTGATTTGATTTTCTAATTGAATTAGTTCAATTAAAATGTATACATAAATAAATCAAAAATCACAAGATACACATATATCTTGAGCATTTGAACTATGGATGAAAACATATCGGATACGAATCTGATATACCTATTTCCATATCAATATTTGCTTTATCTCTATCGGATACGGATATGATTCAGATATACATTAAGGAAATTGTATATTTATCGAATCTGAAATGTATATTTATCGAATTCAAATACGAATCAAATAAAGAGCGAACCCTAATACGAGTTGAATAAAGAGCTAATTCAAATATGAGTATAATAATAGTGAAATCCAAATATGGATCTAATAAACATGGAATCTGAAAACGGATCGAATAAAGACCATATACGAATACGAATTGATTTTTTTATCAAAGTTCATTATGATTTTAAAAATAGCAATAAAAAATAAGTTGCATCATGACAAAAGGGAGCGTCAAAGTGATATACGTTCTTGACCGGAAGTAAAAAGGGGGTAGGATATCGTAACATTTGTTCGTGCACATCTCTAAATAAACAAAAGTTTATTAATATCATTATTATATTATATTTTATAATATATAATACTAATATAATAACACAGGATTGTGACTTATATTATATTAACTAATATATTTAATAATATTAAATGTTGTAACCATATCTGTATTCGAAAAATTTTTATAACACATATCCATATTCGATCCATATTCGATTAATAATCGGATACAGATATCCGTGTCTGATAATTTTTCGAAACACAGTAAGTGGATATTCGAATACATCTATATCTGCTTTCATCCCTAGTTGTCAGAGGAGAGGATGTCGAATCTGCAGCAAGAAGAAGGGGTGGTGGCACATCACATGTCACCAACCCAATAATCAAGGTATGAAAAATATTATAAATTAGGAATACAATAGTAAATGGTCAAAATTTTAAAAGCACAAAAATCATTGAAAATATTAAAATACACCTTTTTTTATTAAGACGTCATGAATTAGCTTGGAACTGAAATTACATTTTCTTGGCTCAAATCATATACATACAACATGTATTTGAGCGGTTTTCATTTTTAATTTATTTTTTTGTATTTTATTTAATGTTTTTATATATAGAAGTCGGTGAGCCTACATCATGATGTAGATTACCTATCTACACCCATCTTTTTTTCCTCTCTATTTTTTTTATTTTTTTGGAATGAATTTACGGGGGACTTACTTAAAATATTAAGTGGAATATGTGTTTCATATCGTGGACAACAGACATTCCGAACATGTCAATCTGGAGGGGATGATTTTAACAATTCTCAACCGTTAAAATTTGATTGTCTTGATGTATAAGTTAGAAGTTTCGAACCAAGTCAAACTTTTGAGTGATGCCACCGTGATATATTGCGATCTAAATCATCCTAAGATTCATTTCAAAAAAAAATGAAGAGAGAGAAAGAGGCGGGTGTAGGTAAGCTACCTACATCATAATGTAGGTTCTCTTCTCTCATATTTATTATTATTATACATTTCACGAATCGCATTTAGGTATTTTTATTATATTTATTCATATGAATTATTGTTTTTTATTTTTGTTCTTTTGGTTTTCAATTAGTTCCGTGATTTCTATATTTTTCTAAGGTAATGTACTAGCTAATACAGAAATATGCACAAGTCTGAGTGAGTGTGTTTGCGCCTCTCATAAATTATACAGATGCTAAATCACCAGGTATATAGAATAATTGGATCTATAATCCCATTATTTCTCCAGTAATAGTATATAGACTAATTAAATTATACAGTTCCTATTACTTCTAAAAAATCCAATAAAATTAAAATAGACCTATTTCATCAACATGCATCTCCAGTAATTTTGGTGTTTTGAGCAGTTAAATTGAAAAGGATAAAGAATCATTCATTGCATTTTTAAATTTCCATTAGTTTGAAAAACTAAAAAATATGTTTTAAATTCCTCATTGCATAATTGCATAAGGTTTTCAGGAAAAAATAGTTACTTGATAATCTGGACTTAATTGGGATTAATTTGGATTAATTAAGTTTTTTACATTTCCCTGAAAACTGACTTGTTTGCTTGTCTTTGTTTCTTATTTCTCTTTGCTTTTATACTCATTAAAATCACATAAAATTTACAAGCTCTTTAAACAATATCGAAATAATCTCTGAATTGGATGCATTGAAGTCGACCGAATAACACATGAAAATAATTCTGCCTCCTTAGCGACCTTGAGACTCACTCAAGTAAAATAAATAAATTTGACCACATCATTTAATTGAGTTTTTTGGTATGTTTTTTGATCACGAGGTTCATACTCATCTATAACAATAATTTGACATTAGAAAGCGAGCCGCTAATAAATTGCTCCAGAGACAATTTGTCACCCGTCATAATCCATGACTATTAACGTCCCGGGCTTAGGTCCCCGATCCATTAACGGAGCATTACTGGCCTAACAACCTCTTGGGATCGGGCCCATACGGACTCGATTAACCACCCCCAAATGCTTAAGCCGGGTTGTTTGATAGTAAGCCCCTCACTATTTATCCCACCCGGAATTTTTGTGTTCCACGGTGTGGGATATTGTTTGGGGTTTTTACAACCTCCCCCACTTATATTCGCAACGTCCTCGTTGCGACATGGCTCATCACTTCTTCCCAGTGACAGTGGCGGCTGCACGCTCCGGGTAGCCATTTCCTCCAACCTCTTGTAGGGGCGGCTCCACCTCTCAGGTAGCCCTTTCCACTATCAGAGGGCGTCCGGCTCTGATACCATTTGTAACGTCCCGGGCTTAGGTCCTCGATCCGTTAGCGGAGCATTATGGCCCTGACAACCTCTTGGGATCGAGCCCATACAGACCCGATTAACCACCCCCAAAATGCTTAAGTCAGGTTGCTAAGTAGTAACCTCCTCACTTTTTATCCCACCCGAAAATTCCTTGTTTCCATGGTATGGGACTTTTTATGGAGTTTTACAATGTTGTAACACCCTAACCCCAAACATAGTACCACATGGAAAACTCACAAGGTGTGGGTGTGGTATATAAGTGGTGAGGATTACTACTTGACAACTTGGGCTTAAGCATTTTGGGTGGTTGTCAACGGGTTCATTTGGGCCTGAACCCAACAAGTTGTCAGGGCCAGTTTTCCTCAATAACAGACCGGGGACCTAAGCCTGGGACGTTACAAATGGTATCAGAGCCAAATTCTCTCTGACAGTGGAAAGGGCTACCCGAGAGGTGGAGTCGCCCCTACAAAGAGGTTGGAGGAAATGGCTACCCAGAGCGTGCAGCCGCCACTATCACTGGGAATAAGTGATGGGCCATGTCGCAACGAGGACGTTGCGAATATAAGTGGGGGAGGTTGTAACACCCTAACCCCAAACATAGTACCACATGGAAAACTCACAAGGTGTGGGTGTGGTATATAAGTGGTGAGGATTACTACTTGACAACTTGGGCTTAAGCATTTTGGGTGGTTGTCAACGGATCCATTTGGATCCGTATCCAACAAGTTGTCAGTGCCAGTTTTCCTCGATAACGGACCGAGGACCTAAGCCCGGGACGTTACAGTTTCACTCCACCACAACCTTAAATTTCATCTTTCCTTTTCCTTTGCTATCTTGCACTTTGGAATCTCTCAGCTTCTTTTTATCGGGGCAATTGACCTTCCAGTGTCCAAACTTGATGCAATCATAATAAGAACTGAGTAGGTATTTTCCAATTTCCCCTTGAAGTTCACTTTAAAGGGGCATAGTCGTTCTTGACATGTATTACATTGGCTTATTCATCTTAATCAACTTCAAAGATCATGACTTTTGATCTTTGCTTTGTGAGATCCTGCTCAATTGTCAACTACCCAGGTGGGTTTGTCATTTTCTTGATGGTGTCATTCATCCTCAAAGATGTGTTGACTATGTTAAAAGATGAGATGAGGCATCTTAATGTCTCGCATCGTATCCGAAATTATACATTTTGCATTTGCTAAGTTCTTTTCTATCATAATCATCTTGTTCGCATGCTACAGGATGTTTTCAGATTCCTTCATCATATAGAAGTTGTACTTGTTTCGAAGAAATTAGACACTCGTATCGGATTTTGACCGGTATTTCGTACTTTACTACGTTCCAAAGGTTGTATCCCAACATATTCAATTTAATGTGAATTAATATAAAACTTCCATCCATATTATTTGATTTCTTGTATTGTTCATGGAACTTGATTTCCTCCTTTATTGGAGTTTCATACGAGGGGTTGGGGAGCATGCACCCATGTACATGTAATTTCTACATGCACCAAGGCCTATATCTTCCACGTTTTTTTACATTTTTGGAAAATATCACCGTGTATATTCATCTATATATCCCTCCATTATGTCATTCAAATTTCGTCAAAAATAAAGAGTCACATGCCCTCCATCTAGAACGGATCGATTACAACAATTATAAGACCGTTAAAATTACCTATTCTAGATGGAAGGCATTGGAGTCTCTCTTTCTGATGAAATTCAAATGGCGCATAGGAGGGATATATTGATGAATATATATGATGATATTTTTCAAAAAAAAATATGGAAGATATAAACCCTGGTGTATGTAAAATTACATGCACCTGGGTGCATACTCCCCAACCCCTTCATATAATGTTGGATTGTAGTTATCTATGATGGAGTGAATACAATTACGTAACAAGTCAAAATAAAATTTTCAGCTCTACATTTTGTATTTTGTATTATTAAGATACTCAATTTTCCCAATTTAAATGGCAATTATCTTGCTTGTCATACATACTGGATTTAACTAAATAAATATAAAAAGAATATAAGCTAACACAATTGAACAATAATAAACAAACATGATTGCAATAATCAAATAAATTTAAAAACTAACAATAAATAATAATATAAGCACAACAATTAATAAACAATGTGAACAAGACGATATAAAATGTGTAATTGTTAGCTAAGATTAATCGATTGAGAGGGAACCAAGAGATGTAGAAGAAATTAGATACTCACATCATATTTCGAGTGGTATTTGTACTTTAAAACGTTCCAAATCATATATGTCAATTTACATGTTTCGAAGGCTTATCAGATTCAACTCGATTCGACTTAACATAAAACTTCTGACCTTAGTATCTATTTTCTCCTGTTGTTCACGGGACGTAATTTCCTCCATTATCGGGATTTCAAATAATGTCGGTTTGAAGTTGTCTAAGATAGAATCAAAACTATTATATAACATGCCAAAACAAACTTTCCACCTTCATAATTTGTACCTTTCTATTATTAATATATTCAAAATTTCCAACCTAAGTAGCAATTATATTCATATTGGGTCTAGTTAAATAAATTTAAGAAGAATACGAGATCACATAATTGGACAAGAATAAACAAATCAAGCATTTGCTCGAATAATTTACAAAACACACAATAAGAAATGATATAAGCACAACAGTTAATAAACAATACGAACATGGTGATAAAAATGTGCAGTTATTAAGTAAGATTAAATACTAATCGATTGAGAGGGAACTAAAAGAAATTGTAACAAAATTTTTATTAGTTAAAAAAATACACCTAAGTCAGATTAACATACTTTAAGTTTAACAAAAATGATGAAACTTTTTTTAATCATACGATGCAGTAGAATTTAAACAATCGATAGGATGTAATTTAATATTGAGTAATTTACAAAAAGTTTCCAAACTATACACCTAATTTTAATGTCATATCTGAACTTTAAAAGATAACAATGTGATACCTAAACTTTAAGATTTATCTCAATGTGGTTCCTGATGATTGAGATTTAAGGTTAGACAGACGAAATAATCAACTAAACTTCAATAGTGAAGGACCACATTGAGACAAATCTTGAAGTTCGGATACCGCATTATCAACTTTTAAAGTTCAGGTATGACATTGAAATGAGGTGTATAGTTCATGTACTATTTGTAATCTACTCTTTACTATTTGTTACTTAATATACGCAATGCCAACTGGTTAAAAATTATACGGGCAGTTAATTTAATTAAATAATAGATGGAAATGTAATCAACACAAAAAAATACAAATACAAAATACAATAGCTAGTTCCTTTTTATTAAAAAGTGCATTTTCTTTTTTCTAAAGCTAATTCTCTTTTTAATAAGTGCTACTTCCAATTTTTATACATCAAGCACACCCGCAAAGAAAGAGTGGTAAAATTAACGAAGTGAAGGTTATATTTTGCAAGGTTTAACCTACAAAAATTGCAATCTTTTAATGCTATTATCCTTCTCAATCGGTTCATGGCATGTGGGTAAATGGGTGATGGTGTTTAATTTAGATTCTAATCCTTCTGGATCTAGTTCTGGTTACAATGCCATTGTCCTCTTCCCAGTATAGGAGTAGCGTCTCCGACGGTTGCGGTGAGGCAGGGTCTTATGGGCGACGGCAACCATAGAGCATGGGGGAGGAGCAGTGCCGTCCCTGACATTTCACGGACCCTAGGCAAAACAAAAAAAGGAGGCCCTTAAAAGAATTTTAATAAGAGCAAATTGTGCCATAGGAAAAACGAAAAAGGAGGCTCTTAAAATTTTTTTAATAAGAGCAAATTGTCCCTAGTGTATTTACCATCAAGTATAAAATGAAACATTCTATTTTCAGGGAGCAATCAATCTTTATATAATCTCATTAAAATTTTGACTTTAGCATTGAGTTATTCACAAAAAATCGAATTTATAGTATGGATGAAACGAATACGAATATATCCGAGTATATGCTTACCATATTTGAAAAATTATCGGATACATATATCTGTATCCGACTACTAATCGAATATGGATATGGGTTGTAAAAATTTTCCAAATACGTATGCAGATATCATATGGTAATGGCTTGAATATCCGGATCCAGATCTGGATATGTGAATACAACATTTAATATTGTTTTATTTATTAGTTAATGTAATATACGCAACAACACCATGATATTATTAGCATTATATATTATATAATATAATATATTATTGGTATCAATAAACTTCTGTTTGTTTGGGAATGGACACTAACAGAAGTTACGAATCCCTATCCCCTCTTCTGCTTCCAGTCAAGAATACATGTTACTTCGACGCTACCTGTTGTCATGATGCAATTTATTTATATTTCATTGTCATTTTTTTAAAATCATTTTGAACTTCGATAGAAATTCAACTCATATTCGTATGTGGTCTTTATTCTATCCGTATTCGGATTCCATGTTTATTGGATCCATATTTGGATTCATTCTTTATTTGATTCATATTCGGATTGGTTCTTTATTATATCCACATTTGGGTCCGCTCTTTATTTGATCCGTACTCAGTCTCGAATTCGTATCGGTATTTTTAAGGATATAATTCCTTAATGCATATCCGAATCATATCCGTATCGTAATTCGATAGAGATAAAATGAACATGGATGTAGAAATAGGGATATCCAATCCGTATCCTATCTATTTTCATCCTTAATTTATAGGGGCTTATTTTCAGCAAGTTATTTCACCGACAAATTCTATTTTATTCCTAACCTAAAAATCAGATTACATGCAAACCTAAGCCCTTAAAATTAATAAGCCCTGGACAATTGCACTTCAAAACAATGCCCAGGGCCGGCTCTGAGGAGGAGGTTGACGACGCGAGGACGTTCACACCCTATAACCTCCTTCAGGAAGAGAATGGATCACAATCCACAATCATCAATCGGGAGCCCCCTTCCACCTCAAAATCCCCGATCCTCCCGAGTTATCTCATGGAGGATTTCTACTTAATTGGTTCTTTTTTAGCTTATTGTTTACTTGTTTATTTTCTCAGCGTGCCACCAAATATCAAATCTTTTGCATTATGTAACAATAAATCATTTCTTTTACTTTTTTAATATGGAAAATCATGCAATCCGCACACTCGAAAATATATGTAAGACCGTAGGCGTAACTCATAAGTAATAAGATAGGCACCTCAATTTTTCTACAAGAAATACGTTTTAAATAGTCTCCCTTTATATGCTTCCCATCCATTAACATACATATAAGCAGGAGCACTTCCACCGACATCAATTAATTTTTGCCCATAAATCCCGATTTTGCCCTTCCACTCTTCCAAACATTCCACTTTTACCCCTCATATCCCACTCTCTTTCCACTTATGCCCTTGCCTTTCTAAGAATTCAACCCATCTTCCAAGCGCAACTCCCATCTAGGGAATACCGTTCCCATCCCCTTCTGCACCTCCTTCGCCATTGCCATTAGGTGGTCTTATTTGAACCAAAATCTACATTATTAACTCTTGCAGTAGACATGATATAGAACGTTAGATTCAAAGAACCTCTAATTCTACATGGAGGGTGTGACGCTTTGGATTAGAATTCAACTGTACTTTTTACGCTTTGGATTAGTATTCGACTATAATTTTTAACTCTTACAGACCAACTTATTCTAATTCATATGGAATTGGAATCGAAGTTCCATTCTGCCATAGATTTCTCAAAATTTTTGTTTTTCCCATTACAAATAATCACATCTTCTTTTAGCCTCTACACATGTTTAAACTAATTGCGTGTAATTACGACATTTGTTGTCTACTAAATTTCAGCATGCTACTACGTGTTCACCAATTGTTACGAAATTACGCATTCCACGACTAATTCACGGCATTTGTTTCACCATTGCAGTCAGGACTGGTAATTCTGTATGCAATGCAAAACAGAGTGGGGTAAAGCTTAGCCTGACAGCCAAAGTAGTCATGGAAGGTGGTTTTGAGTCCCTGTACAAGCACACCTTACCTACTGATTCAAACGAGAGGCTCAGGAAGTCATTTGCATGCCCACATCGATCAACCCTGTTGCTGGAAGTCATGTACCTCTGGCGAAGGTTGCAAGTGGATGTATGGTGACCATGGAGGAGAATCTGCAAGAAAAGTACATATAAATTGTAACGGTGGATGGGCATCAATCATGGTTCATGGGTTTCATGAATTACGACGAAGCATAGAGAAATCTGTTGGGCGGTGTCTGCAGCTATGCTGCGATAAATCGGCCAACACCACTGGCAAATGTTGCTTACTTGCATGATTATATCATTTTTATATATTTTACGTTTGCAGTTTGAGCCATGATTTCTTTTCCTTAGCTAATGTATTTTGTGAAATTCTGTAGTTAATATGTATAGTACTATGATTATGAGGTGATCCTAAACCCTAAACGCTAAACACCGTAAGTGAGTGAAACCTGATCAAGCTAAACTACGATATTTGAACTACTCATCTTTCTAAAAGTGGTCTTTTCTAGCTGATGACACCTTTTTGATGCAGAACCAAATACATCCAAGTCTTATCGTAACTTGTGCATACAATTGCTGCCGTCAATTGCATGAAGATTTGACCATACCCAGTTCCCTTTAAACAACCACAAATGAATTAAGATCGATATTAAGCTTAAACATAAAGAATTTAAGACCACCTAGAAGAGTCTGTGACACACAACTGTCATTCCAAATTTGATTGATAAAAGAAGATTATAAAAATGAAGAGTTGTTCTTTTACCCCCCAAATACCATCATGTTCATGTCTGATACCCTAACAGTTGAGTTGAAAATTTCAGTTATGTTCACATTGAATATTATGTTGATGATATTTGGATTCATTACAAAATTGTACTCTATTCCCCTTAAATGCTATTAAAAATGATCCAATTCACAGTAATTGAAAGATAAAAGAGTCGATCTTTGATTATTCTAAACCTATGTAAAAAGTTGATGAAGTCGTAATAGTCACATACCATTTTTCTCTTGAAGCAATAACTCCATCTGAGAGGATAGAACTTGGATTATAATTGATTTCCTCGCATCGCTAAACATTTGTTACCCGTGCTTTTGCACGGGATCCCTAATAGAAAAAATGTAACATTTTCCTGTTGTTGAAGCAACAACTTCATCTGAGAGGAAGAAGTTGTACTAAACTACTCATTTAATATATGTTGACCATAGTCACAATTTGAATGAAAGAGTTCACAACCTAGGTGCCACGAAATCAATTATATTCCAAGTTCTATCCTCTCTGAGCACTCCTACATATGTAACGTCTCGGGCTTAGGTCCCCGGTCCGTTTTAGGTATGGTACTATGTTTGTGGTTGGGGTGTTACAACATAATTGATAGTATTGACTACCTAATTATACTCCAAGTTCATATTGATAATCTAGAAAGGGTAAATTTCAACTCTATTTAGATTGTTAAAAACTGACAAAACTGATGGAGGAGATGGGGGTCTTTGATGGAGAAGATGGGGTATTGGATCGAGTAGAAATTTTAATGACACCATGTTAATATCAAGTGACCTAAAATTCCCATTTCTTTAAAAAATTTATTCACAATGAAAGTTATATGCAATATCTAAAATGTTCGGATATTGATATATGTTCGAAAATCGGTAACGAATGAATACAAATAGAATGAAAGAGGACTAATGTTTGAGAGGCTCTATTTACTTTCATTGCATAAAGTTTTTTGAGTTTAAATAGATAAACATGGCACATATTTATACCCATGCATTTACAAGGAATCTAACAACCTTAGTATTATAGAATAGTCATGAGATCGTTCTCATTATATACAAAGTTAGTAAGTCAATCGTGGGATTTAATCATTGTAGTTAATGGTGTCCTACTAAAACAAAATATATCTTTAGCGATGATTTTTTAATCTATTGTTGAATAATCAACTTTCAAACAATTTGTTTGTTTTATATTGGATGTTGGTTACCTAACACAACCTCCATCATTTACCCGCGATTGGGATGCATTATGTGACCCTTAACTATTTTTACCAAGATGAACTTCTTTACATGTTAAATAGTGTTTACGTAAGGATTCAATCGAATACGAATATATTTTTGTATGTGTTTGTTATTGTATCCGCTTTTCAATGGATGTGAATAATTTTGCTTATTTTGTTTCCGACAAAATATGCAGATAAAGTTACAATTTTTTTATTTGCACATACGGATATGGATATGGATATAGAGGTAAATGTGATTATATAATTTTCTTACAAACAAAAATATGTTTGTAAGAAGTAATAAAAATATCTAATTATATGATTTTATAATAAATAATAATATGATTATTGTGGATGTTACAGTAGAACATTTTTTCCCGTGCTTTGCACGGGGGTATGCACTAGTTTTTTATTAAGAATATCATCATTTACATTTGTTAATTTCCCTTTTGTATCTTCAACCATTTCCTTGGTAGAATGAACTTCTAACTTTGATTTTTCTTTCTAATAGGACAACTTTTTGATAATTTTCTATCCATCCACTTCATTTTTCCATCTGTACTCATCCAATTTTTTAAATTATCTCTTTCGATATATTGTTTACTCCACCACGCAACTAATTCCTAAGTGTTCTACCATGTTATAATGCATTCTTCGTATAAAAGATGATGTTAGAATTTTAAAAATTATATAAAGATAACTATCATTTAATAGTTGTAGAATATATATATATATATATATAGCAGATTCATTTTTTGTTATAATTTAATAAACATCTACCAACATGTATAGATAGCTCCATGGATAAGTTATTTATTGAAACTAAATACAATTGTATTATATCAAATTAATAAAATGAATTTGAGCTCATGTTTTATGTACGAACTTTAAAATTAAGATGGCAACAAAAAAAATCATTTGTAGATGCGATTTTCAAGAAGAAAGATCTTGTACTAGAGAATGGATCTACTTGTTAGAAATATTGACTTTAATGGTCAAGATTTTCGGTTACAAATCTCTATAATAATGGAGAAATCAAAATCGCAATAAAATGTGATTATGACAATAATGTCCGAAATGCATATTGGGATTTTATGGGGAATAAATCCGGAATGAATGTGGATGGTTATGATTTGGAGAACGGGATGGTGAATGATCCTATATATATCTCCATGGATTTGGAGAAGAAAAAAACCATCTAATGGAAGCCCTATTGAGTTGTAGCAGGGTAAATGGATCCTGAAGAAGATCCATTTATCTCATCTAGTGTTTAGTCCCACATTGTCCAATGGTGGGACTTGGAGTCTCTGGAGAGGCTATATAAGGAGCCCCATACATCCTGTATCCATTGAGAGAAAGTGCAATGCATAACACGCCCCTTTGAGGGCTTCTCCCGTGGTTTCATCCCACTCCTCACGGAGTAGAGTTCCACGTTAAATCCCGCGTTCTTTGTTGTTCTTTATCATTTTTCCATGTTCGTTTCCGCATGCTTATTTTTCTAACATAAAAAAACTGAAGAATTAATTTAAATATAGCTAGTAAAAGATTTCTACCTACTAGATAAATTCTTTAATGACAACTTATTTTCTGAAGATACGGCCCTTGCTTCTGTAATTCTGTATAATTTGACCTGTTGCAATATCCTTTAGAATCTCTGTTTTGCTGTGTCGTAACTTATTTGGAACCTTAGCACAGTGGCAGCACTTGTTAACCTTGTAGCGTAAACATTTTGGGATTGAGTCATACGGCCAACCACTTACATAAAGGGATAATTACACCCATAACCCTGAGTAATTCCTCAATCTCAATCATAACCTTAGATAATCGCGAATTACACGGGAAACCCTGAGTAGTCACTCCGTCTTACACTCATGACCCTCCGTTAGTTTCGTCCTTAACCCAACCATAGTATTGGGTTAATCCAACTCTTAACCTATCCAACGGCTGCTAAATTTTCAAAAAAAATAAAAAAACCTTCCCCTTCTTCCTCCTTCGTTCCAAAGCCTGCAACCACCCACTCCCAAGCAACCCACATCCCTCGATGGCAACCCACCTCGACCGACCTGCAATATGTGAGACGGGGCTCCGCCTGGAAGAGGGAGAATGGGGGGCAGACACGGGGTCGGGGGGCTTTGCGTGAGGCCTGCTTGCGTGAGGCGGCAGATTGTTTTGGACAGCCCGGGCATGGCAGCGGAGAGGAGTTCGGGCTTTGCATCAGATGGTGGAGGACAAAGGGGGTGGGGGGCAGACATGGCAGTGGACTTGGGGCTTTGCAATCAGATGGTGGAGGACAAGGGGGTGGGGGGCAGACATGGCAGCGGACAGGAGTTCCCTACGGGGAGGTGGTCGGGGGGGAGGGGGGAGGTGCTTGCGTGGCTTGGGGGCTTGAGTGGGACCCCAAGGGCAGAGATGGCGGAGGACTGTGCGAGGGAGGGGGGGGGGGGTTGCTGGCGCTCGAGGTCCGACCTGGGCTGTAGCAGGCCTGGTACCGGGTGCTTGATGGGGGCTGCCTCGGCGACGACGGGGGTCGAGGGGTAGTGGGAGGTGGTCAATGGGGAAGAAGAGGGGAGGAGGAGGAGGAGGACATAATTTGTAAATAAGAATGAATATTAGGGGCAAGTTTGTCTTTTTCTAACGGAAACCGTTAAATATAACGGTTAATTTAGACGGAACATAACACAGGGTTATGTCATGTAAGAATTAAGCATTACTCGGGGTTTCTCATGTAATTCGCGATTATCTAGGGTTATGATTGAGATTGAGGAATTAACCTTGTCCCGTAAACATTTTGGGATTAAGTCATACGGCCAACCACTTACATAAACTTGGGACAAGGCTGTATAAACTTGACCAGAAGTGTTATTTTCTTCACTTGGTCGTGCTCATCGCTGGAGCTTCTTGCATTAGGCTCGTGTTTTATCCTTCGAAGTTAAAGTTGACTTGTTTTTTTCCTTTTATTATTTTCTCGTTTTTCTTTTCTTTTGTCTTTATCATCTACCAATATCATATTGTGCAAGTAGGCATGTAACCTGCTATAAATTTTCTATCTGTATCCATAGCTCTGTTTTGTATAGATTTAGATGTTTATTTCTATTTTCAATTTTGTACGGGCAGAAAGATAATATTTTAGTGTTTACAGTTTATATCCGTGTTTTATTTTTAGGATATAAGTATTTTATGTGGAAATATTTATATCCATTTCAACAGATTTCTTATCCATGAACATACGATATAATATCATTGCCTTGATAAATCCATTAAAATATGCATCAGTATGTATTCCTTTTATATCAGATCACATCCTTTAGTTGTTACTTTAGGATACAGTAATCCACTCGCGGTAACCATATTGAAAGTGGATATGATAGTCCTCGTATCCGTATCTTTTTCTGGCTGTGTTTAAACATGCAAGTTATCTGAGAGACTTCCTCTACTTGTAATAGAACATATTGCAAGTTACTACTTGTTCGATAATCATCTGTTGTCAGTTGTGCATATCCGACAAGGTATATTTTCTCAGTTGTCTATTTCAAACCACTATTTGTTGTGGTTATCGTTCAGTTTTAAAATGAAAGTGTTGAATCATGCCATTTTACATTCGGGTTCTTTTAATGATCTAGTGTCACATATGTTGTTTTTTTTAATATTCTGAAGCAGTTCACTACATGTAGGTGTTGTTTTGAATATACGAAGCAGGGTCGTCCGCGACAATCTGGATCACTCAAGGATCAAGGTTGGAGAATGGGCTATACACTGTTGGTTGGTTAAAGAGAGGTCCCAATGGCATCATCGGGACCAATCTTTACTGTGCTGAGGAGATTGTGAGTGAAAAATGTTCTAGTCTTGGATTTCCTTTTTGTCATAACAGAAGGCTATAAATTAAATGAGGATTGCAGAACGTTCCTTTTTCCCACCAATCTTTTTAGTGCAATACTACAATCATGTACTTGGGTGGCAAATTACTACAACAACAACAAAGCCTTTTCTCACTTTAAGTAGGGTCGGTTAAATGGATTCGTGCTCAAATCCATGATGAAAGATTCGACTATTTTTTACTCTGGCTGTCGACTACCTAACGCAATCCTCACAAGGGGGGATTTGAACCCTAATCTTTTAGTTGGTAGACACACTGCACTACCACCAGACCATTTTAATGGTTGGGCGGCAAATACTGCCATGCAAAATTCATTCTTGCAGAACTTTGCTATTTACTAGTCTATGCAATCTGATGAGCACATATACTCAAAGCATCATGTAGACTATAAAATTGAATGTGGACCTCAAGTAATTGACTTCTGCCTATGACTTTGAGGGAGAGGGACCAACACTTCATAGATCAAATGAAAGAAATTATGCAAAAATACTTCAATGGACACCAAAAGCACCTAACCAATTGTTTATCTAATTGCGCATATCTTCTCGAGTTCCAGAAAGTAGGATTTTTAACATGTCTGCGCCCTCTTCTTGCGCATGAATCATGTTTGAACTTAAATCTGTGCAGGAATTCTAGCCCTTTAGTATGTTGAAGGCCTGTTCGACTTATCAGTACTGTTCCATAGTTCACATTTCCTGCCTGCATCACAGGTGAGGAGCATCTCCAAAGAGCTAGAGAAAGGTGTAGTGCCTGTGGAGGGCTCACGAAAGACTGGAAGAGAGGGTCTTCTTCATTTATTAGAGCAGAGAAACATCAGATACATCCCCATGCACGGATGGCAGAAGATTGATTCCAAGGAGAAGAGCTTAGGCAGCCTGAGAAACAAAACCCGGAGTTAAACTCACGTTGTGATGAACTGCTGAGGGCCGCAAATGAGTAAATATAAAAGGCAGCATCATCTATTTATTGTTCTTCACCTCAAATTATGTATGTGGGTGCTACAGGGCTGTTGGGACATGGTGATTCTTTTTCCAAATAATTTGCAAGGCGAGGGGCGGAACCAGGAATTTCATCAAGGAAGGGCCGAGTACACAACTATTATATATGCTCAAAAATAGAAAAATCAATGTATTTTTGAATGACATTTTTAAATAGAATTAATATTTTTAAAATAAACCTCTTTCAATCTTAATAAACGTAGAATTTAAATCTATTGATAATGTTAGAATTTCAAATAGATTGATATTTTTCGTGGCTGTTTTTAAAATTGGATAAATATACTAATTTAAGCCTCTTTAAATCCATCCTAAAAATGCTAAATTATCAAGTAAAATTTTGAAACAAAAAAGTTCATGGTTAAAAGGAAACGATAAAAATTATTTTATTTATAAAGAGTAATAAAAATAATGGAAGAGATAAATAAACTCGAATACAATTTTATATCAAATTATTTTAGTACTTTGGAAGTGATTGGATAAATCATATAAAAGAAAGTAAAATTGATGGAGATAAGATTCGAACCCTAGTCTCCAAAATAATAATCTTGCCATTCTACCACTTAACAATTTAATGATTCTACAGCATTTCTCTAACAGCATTAATTATAATAAAATTAAGGAGGGGCCATATTAAAAACTTAGTACATTGTATAAGTGATGTATAATAATCATGGGGGGGGGGGGTTATAATATATACTAGTTCCACCCCTGAGTCGAATACAATTTTATATCAAAATTATTTTAATTCTTTGGAATTGATTGGATAAACCATATAAAAGAACGTAAAATAGATGAGATAAGGTTCGAAACTTGGTCTCCAAAATAATAACCTTGCCACTCTATCACTTGACCATTTAATAATTCTATGATATTTCTCTAACAACATTAATTATAATACAATTAAGGAGGGATCGTACTAAAAACTTAATACATTATATAAGTGACGTATAATAATCATGGAGGGGCCATGTCCCCCCCCCCTCCCATAATGTATACTAGTTCCAGGGGTCTCCTGTACATGCCTGTAGTTGATTTATCACAACTTTGGCGAACCGTATCGTATATTCTTAATAATATCTTCATCTTATATTTGCCAGATCTAATGTTCTTGAGAAGGGTAAGACGTGAAGCTTGAATATTATAAGTTGTCAATGACATCAATGATTTATATGCCATGGCAAAATTTCCAAAGAAAGAACTATAATTTTGTCTGAAGAAAAGAGTGGCATTAGTGAGAAAGAGTTTAGAAATACCCATTGACCTTTTTAAAGCTTCTGAAGCTTCTGATTGGTTGATTGTGTATTAGTTGCACCCACGAACACACCAATATATGGGTATTTGATTGGGGGAAGTGGACATAAGTTTTTTGGTTTCAATGCACTAAAAATCCCAGATCCATAATAAATTAAACTGACTTTTTTTGGCCTATAGAATACCATTTCCTCGAAAAAAATCAGTATGTTTTTTCTTGTTAGGACCTACATGGGACTATGGTTAGATGAAGAAATGTTTTTAAGTCCAAAATACAGTTCACTCATCTTGAAATTTTTGTTTCCATCAGGTCAAAATGCTTTTCCAAGTTTTTTTTCTCTCCTCTTTAGTAATATAAGTATGTACTTTCGCGCCAACGGAGGTTACCGCACATGGAGTGGGCATGGTCAATCAACGAGTGTGACTGAAGAGCGAAAGTCCAATAGAGTTATTGAGTTAAATCTCCAAAGCTCATATTTCTCATTGTAAACAAAACATCTACATGACAATTGACAACTAATTTTGTATTCTCCAACTATCTTTTTTGAGTTCTCATCAATTTCTCTCTCTTTAAAATATGTCTTGGTGGTTCAATTATAAATATTCATGGCTATTCCTTCAGTAGGATATACAAGAGATATAAGGAAAATATACTTTCTAAGTCTTTCCCTCAACAAAAATTTAATCGAAACTCGCTCTCTACTCTCCAATCTCATATCCTCGATTTTGAGAGCTTGTTTTCCCTCCATGCTTTTGATGTGGCACCGCAATAGGAATTTTTATGCACACTCAATCTATGTGGCTGCGTGCGTGAGTGTGTGTGGCGTGCGTGCGTGCCCATATAAAATGCATAAATTCTTAGCTTTACACTTAATTTGACAAAATATTCATTGTGATATTAATATAATTGTACAATGTTTATTTTAACATATACTTGGTGTAAAAAGTTATTTGGTGGCATATCAAAGAAAGTTTGTATAGTAGTTAAGGTATCAATCAGAAGCAACTTGCTAATGGATAGTTGATCGACTCACTGATCCGGAAACCCCAAGTCATGGAGACTTGAATTGTAGATTTTACCCATACTATTTTTTGTTTTGTGGATAAACCTCTAGTTTTATATGGTGCTAGTTTTCCTTAACAAATTTTTTTGGCAATAATATTTTTTAGTATATAAGTGATCAATAAATTGTTCCAAGAGCATTGAACTCTCATGAGGCTTTCTTTGACATCGTCGAGGGTTGAGGTGTAGGTTTTGGTGAATAAGAGAAGGTTGTTTGTGTAAAAGAGGTGACCTACATTGCCCTTTATTGTGAACAAAGGGGTTAGATTCGCTTGCAAAACATTCACCTTCTCCAAGAGGCTTGAAACGACTTCCATCTCTAAGGTGAATAGGAGGGCTATAGGGGCCACCATGGCATAAGCCTATGGATCTGTTGAAGAAGATGTACAAGATGTCATTGATGACCATCAAGGACATGGCGACGGAGATACGATCTCTAATCTATGCAATTCGTATGGAAGAGCCTATGTTTGGTAGTGCCCATATGATGGAATCATTTGCGATGGAGTCAAAGTCCTTGGAGATATCTGACGCGATCTACATCTTACTTCCCTTGAAACACCTAAAAAGATCATGGACACGCTATTGAGAAATGTGAGTGATATCCTTAATCAACTAACCTAGTGATGAAGGTAGTTTGGTTGCAGAGACCAATATTACAAGGAAATTGGTCAGTAGTAAGGGATGCACCTTGGAGATTAGCTTGTAAAGAACATTACTACATACGACAGGGAGGTAGTCCCTAATAGATGACGGGGGAGAGGATTTGGGTTAGCATGAAGCATGTATGATTGATCTTTCGCACATGGCATCCCTTGCCTGAGAAGAAGAGGACGACTTTGAAGATATTTGGCTTACCAAGGCCACATCTATGCCTTGGTGAGGCTAATGGGTCGTAAAGTATCTAAAATACCATTCTCATAAAATATTGCTCGAACCATGTCACCACCTTGAGATTGAGCATAGGTAGTAGCTCCTTTAAGAATTGATGACAGGGAGCAGGAGGAGACGAACACAACCTCTTCCATGAATTCTTAAGGATTATTAACAATGTCACCATTGTAGCAACTTTTTTACCTATGAAGTAAAAATAATAATGCAGACGAAGGTAAATTTTAGAGATTAGATAAAAAGCTATACAAATATGTATATCCTTCCAAGCTATCTCTACTCCCAAAGAATTATTTGATGGAACACCCTTCTAATTCATGCTTGCATTTTATGTTTCTTCGAGCAATTTTAGTAGTGCATTTTCTAAATGATGTTCTTATTTCTTACTTTGTTGAGACCAAATAAACAAATTAAATTTGCATGTTATAAGAAAATTCAACAAATCTCCTCAAAACTAAATGATAACAAAGTCCCACAAAACACAAAAATGAGGGGTATCCATCCATTTGAACAATCAAATATATAAATTCATTTAAAGAGTTTGTTGTTAAACTTTATATTTATCATTTTTATGGGAAAAAATCATTAATGTAGATATAAAAGCATATTACTTGTGTCCTCCCCCCTAAAAATAAATTCTTGAACAAGATTTAATTTTCATGGCCCGGACCTAAATGAAATTCCAAATATATGGAGGAAACCTTCAGCAATTTGGTCAAATCCCTAATCTCCTGCTGACCTCCGGTCTCTCTCTCTCCCTTCTCAGAAGCACAGTCCGCTCTCTCGCCAACGGGAGAGAGATCGATCGATCGATCCACATTTCCCTTTCCCTTCCAATCCCCGCAGCTGCCGATCATCAATGGGAACTCTCGGAAGGGCGATCTACACCGTCGGATTCTGGATCCGTGAGACCGGCCAGGCCCTCGATCGCCTTGGCTGCCGCCTCCAGGGCAATTACTACTTCCACGAGCAGCGTAAGAACCCTAATATCCCCTTCGAAATCAATCCGCATTTTCCCGTAGGCCTCTCTCCCTCTCTCTCTAGAAACCTTGATCCCTTCCATCGGAAATGGAGGGATTTGCGTTTTTTAGGGCGTGAGGAGGGAAAAGATGCCATTTTTTGACGTCTGTTTAAAGGTTCGGATTGGATTCCGCTGATGTGGCCTGTGGCGGTGCGAAAAACCTTCCTTTGTGGAAAAGAACCTTTTTGTTGTTTTCTAGATGCTGAGATTTTGAGGTGAATTGGCATTTTATTGTGCTGTGGGAAGGTGCTAACTTTTGTTGTTTTCTGCAGTTTCGAGGCATAGGACGCTTATGAATATATTCGACAAGGTGCCCAATGTGGACAAGAATGCATTTGTGGCTCCTAGCGCATCTTTGATCGGGGATGTTGAAGTTGGAGCTAGATCCTCAATCTGGTACGGATGTGTTTTGCGAGGTATGATATGGTTTACATGCTATATTTTGAATCGCCACTTCTTTTTAATAAGCTGATGTCAATGAAATCATGTTGTCAAAAAAAAAAATCACTTCACTGAGTGAAGTGGATGCAATCAATGTTACCTAAAGGCTGCTGATGCCTGTGAGGGAATGGGGCTGGTACTAGGATCCACAAGTGTGTTTTAAGATTGAAAGCTCATTGCCTGATAACCCTGCTACCATTTGATACTTAAAACATGGGAGTTTTCATCTGGTGAAGAAACAACTCATGGAGGCGGAGGAATGTCTATAATGAGGAGTGGTCTTCAATGGGAAAGACCATCTACGACCATCAGGATTATTTTGATAGTTGAAGATGGATTTCCACTTTGTGCCTGGTGGAATATCTCATTTTAGTTTTTCAAGTAACATATGTTGGGAGGGCTCCCCCTTTTTTCAGTAAAAAAAATGTTAAAATTTGTTTTATATTTTTAAAAAACATTTATTTATTAGTAATTGACTGAAATTTAAAATACCAGGTCGCACCAAATCATTATTGGGGTTTTAATAGATGGTTATGTGCTTGGTTAAACATTAGATTTGGAAGAAGATACCCCTTATTTCAGTGCATGGAAGTTTTAACATAGATGATGATCTTAGTCCTTGTTGGTTGACAGTGTACACCTGTAAGTTGGAACCAACTCTTATCTTGGTGATTTACCAATGTAGAAAATTAGGTTTTATGATTATGGCAGGGATCCCTGTTTGCTGACATTGTTAACTTGTTATTGAGGGGTGGGAACTTTAAGATCCCTTGACCTGTAAATTTGAAATGGAGAGGTGAAGTTTCACTTGAAACGAGAGTAGGATCTCTGTGATTGTTGAGATTGGAAAGCTTTTATTAGGGTAAATGACTTATTCATGTGATGTTGGTATTTTTATTATTATCAGGGTACTGATCAGGATCTTATAATACTTGTGTAGGTTTTCTACGAAAGTGTCGATGGAGATTTATGATTCTGATGTCTGGTGTTCATAATTATTAGTTAATAATCCTTATTACTCTCAAAAATGGTATTGACTTTTTGGTTCTATAACATAATTTCTTGAGATTACTTAGTTGAGTTATTTGTATGTGTTATTTTTTATTATTTTTTATTTTTTCTTTATATACTCTTCTGGTACTTGTTTAGTCTTACACCACCCACGTATTGTTTCACCACCATGCCACTTCTTATGTAAGGAGGGGCATGCCAACCCTGTATGAGAGTTCTGATCCTAAATGGGTGCTTGAATACTACATCTAAATAAGCCTCCTTTCCCTCTACCAAAATATTAACCCATTCTTTATTGTTGATCTCCAGATCCCAGCGCTTACCATCGGCACACATGTGCATGCACCCTTGTTAAGGTGCAACCAATTCATGGCTGGGTGTTCTGTAGTTTTCTGCAAATGACGAGATAGTTCATACAGTTTTTATCTTCTAGGTTTTTTTAGATCATGGCTTTAGAGATAACTTGTCGAGTTCACTCACAAACCACCGTACAAAGATGAAGAGCCTCATTTATGCACTAAATATCAAGTTTGATGAGAGGAACTAGATTTGTGTCTACTAAGCATCCTTGACGGCTTAACTGTATACATCAAGAAGCATATTTTAAGTTTGAATAGCACAAGGAGAGAAAGGACAAGTATATTCCATGGAAGAAAGATTACATGCTTGTCAATTTGTGCACATGTTCTCTCATTCCCCATATAGTCAATAAGGTGCTACATTGTCCAGGTGCAAATGAAATATGCGGGTTTTTTTAGACTATATACTTAATGGCTAGGAATATGCCAAAGATCCTGCAACTCCAAATTAGTATAACCCATACGAGATTGACAAGAGTCTCAACTTTTAGAGTTCTATCCTTCTACAGGGGTGTTTATTAGATACATCATAGATATATTTATGCAAGGCCTTAAATGTTGGTTTCGGTCACTATTTCGGTGACCGATCGAAATAGAATTTTGGTGGAATTTCGGTCGAAATTTAGGTCATTTCGATCATTTTTTGAATCAGGACCTTCATATTTCGGTCATTTCTGCCATTTCGGCCGAATTTCGATTTCGACAGAAATTCCACTGAATTTCGCTGAAATTTAAGGCCATGTATTTATGTATGCTCATTTCCTTCTCAGATCCAATTTCAGGAAGAAACTATGGCTCGCCATTTTCTTGTAAGTATTGACCGTGCACTTAGTAGGAATGTGCACTTAGTAGGAATGCTGGCCTTGTTAGAGATACTGCCTATGGAGGAGGGGGCACATAATTAGTTTAGTCGAATGTCAGTCTTGTTGACAACTACTCTGACTCAGGGCACTAAATCTATCATGTGGTTTAACATGGTAGTGGATGTGGGTGTGGATGCGATCTAAGAGGACATGGATTTATGATGGGTAGTCATGGATCCATTAGTCAATGCACACATTATGTCCTTAAAAAAGATGGATATATTATTTAAAAACATGCCTTATTGAGGGCACTTGTTGCCTTGTTGGCATACGTATAGTCATCTTGAATCTGCCCATCATGGCACTACTGATGAATCTAGCGAGGATTTCTATCTCTCTTATTCTGAGTACGAAGAGTTGATCTCTAGACTCGATACTCAACCATTCTCGGAAGTGGCATCGACTCCATACATCTCGTTGCTATTGTCGTTGCATTGGTTGAGATTTGAGATGCTTTTGATGGAAGGACATACTAGTTAGTTGATTCTTGTACATCCTACTATCTTTATTGATATGTACATTTCTTTACTCGTTTTCAGTCTGTTCCTAAAGGATTGATAGTTAGACTCGCTGGTAGACAATGTTCACCTACTATTGGTCTAAGGGAAGATACACGCCTCTCCTCATTTTAGTCTTGAAAGGGTTCCTTTTTCCCTTATCTTTTCCATCAGGCATATTATCAGTTAGTCCTATTACCAAGGGTTCGATCTATCGTGTCATTTCTAACCTCATATATATTTTGATTCAAGTATATTGATGAAATAGATGAGTGGATATGGGTGTGAAGAGTTGGCATCTAAGGATGAGCTTTGGGTCCGGTCCTTTCAGGTTCAAGGTTACTCGACCCAAGGCTCATTTAAATTTGATGGGTCATGGGTTGGATTGGTATTGCCCCATTTTTTCCTAGTAGGCTAACGGGTTGTCTCAACGCTATCAACATGGTCTCATGATCAGGACAAAGCCACCCATATTGTGGTGCCATGATAGCATGAAGAATAGTCATCTTGTTGGCATACGTATAACCATCTTGAATCTGCCCATCATGGCACTATTGATGAATCTAGCGAGGATTTCTATCTCTCTCATTCTGAGTACGAAGAGTTGATATCTAGACTCGATACTCAACCATTCTCGGAAGTGGCATCGACCTCCATACATCTCATTGCTATTGTCGTTGCATTGGTTGAGATTTGAGATGCTTTTGATGGCAGGACATACTGGTTAGTTGATTCTTGTACATCCTACTATCTTTATTGATATGTATATTTCTTTACTCGTTTTCAGTCTGTTCCTAAAGGATTGATAGTTAGACTCGCTGGTAGACAATGTTCACCTACTATTGGTCTAAGGGAAGATACACGCCGCTTTTCATTTTAGTCTTGAAAGGGTTCCTTTTTCCCTTCTTTTCCATCAAGCATATTATCAGTTAGTCCGATTACCAAGGGTTCGATCTATCGTGTCATTTCTAACCTCATATATATTTTGATTCAAGTATATTGATGAAATAGATGAGTCGATATGGGTGTGAAGAGTTGGCATCTAAGGATGAGCTTTGGGTCCGATCCTTTCAGGTTCAAGGTTACTCGACCCAAGGCTCATTTAAATTTGATGGGTCATGGTCTGGATTTGATGTAGACGAAGAATTTTCAACGGTAGAAAAATATAAATTTGATGGAAGAAATTTAGAGAGGAGGGGAAGAAGGAGAAAACACGTAGGCTATGTGGGATTTTGGAGAGGAATCGTGAAGATCACGTTGGGAGAGAGAAATAGAGAGATAATGAGATAACTCAATTTTCATATAATCTGACTTGTCTAAAACAATAGGCTACCATCCCTTTATATAGGAGGGATGAGATTACAAAATTAGAAACAAATCAAAACTCAAATCTCAACTTATCCTAATTTGGACTCTAACCAACTAACTAATCGATTTGAAATAAATTCAAATATTCAATTTATCCTTATTGACTCTAATTTTAAATTTGAAATTCAAATTTAAAACTGACCAACTAATTGAAGATCACACACGATCTCTTTATTTAAATAAACAAACTAATTAAAATAACTAATTAAGGATGGAAATCCCTAATTTTAAAAAAATCCCAAATCAATCTTTTCTTCAATTTGGGTTGCCCTATCAATTTGGAAATAATTGCATCAATTCTCCTCCGCTTGAAAAATTCGTCTATTGACGAATTGCTTGATCTTTGTTCCGTCGGTGCAGAATTTCATCTGAATTGGTTGAGTAGATAACCCAAATTTTGGTCATTTTCCATGTTACGCTTGTAGTTTCTTTCCACTGAGGGATATGGATGCAAATATTCTACCCCTTCACTTAAGATCTTTCCATCACATAACTTATCCTTCAATTGGACCTTTAGGTAAAAACTTTGGCGAGGATGGGCTACTTGTAATTTTTTCCAACATATTTCAATCCTTAATTTAGGGGATCCGATAGAAGTGGACTCTCCCACCCAAGGTAGGGTTTCATGGCAGCGGCTGATGGGGTCGGCGGTGGGAGAAACAATGGTGGAGACAGGCCAAGGAGTGGTTGGCACCGCCGAAGGAATCGTTGGTGGCAATACCATCACCTTTCGGATATCTTTTGCCCGTGTGTCAAGGGCAAATTCTGTGGCTCTTTCTAAAACCAGATCTGGGGTTGCAACGAGGAGTTCAATATCCTCTCCGCTTTCATCAAATATGGGTATTGCTTCTTCCCGGACAGGCCGTTCGCCCGTGAACAAATCGAGAAGTTTGACCTCTCCATCCACAGAATCATCGTCGAATAAGGGTCCTATGTCTTCATTTGTTTCAATTTTTGTTTCCTGGACAGCAACATCGATTGCTAAAAAATCGAGGTTTTCATATTCCTCGTCCATGCCTTCGTCGAATATCGGCCCTGTGTCTTCATAGTGGTGTTGGCCAACATTTGTAATAGCAGAATTTTCTTTGAAACTGAAAATACCTTCTGTTTCTTGCTCAAAATCGGGTTGCACAGCAGCTGCGACGATCTGAATTTTGTCGTCGACAAGCGAATCATCATCGATTGTCGTGTCCAGCCATGCCTGTACCTTGACGCTTGATATAAGTCGCTTCTTGAACATTTGTTGCTGGGAACGAGCATGCGACCCATGAGATATGCAATTGAGATCAAACTTCAAACGCCAATATGCAACAGGATCGTCGAATCGTAGGAACGATTCGGTTGCCATGCTCTGATACCAAATGATGTAGACGAAGAATTTTCAACGGTAAAAAAATATAAATTTGATGGAAGAAATTTAGAGAGGAGGGGAAGAAGGAGAAAACACGTAGGCTGCGTGGGATTTTGGAGAGGAATCGTGAAGATCACGTTGGGAGAGAGAAATAGAGAGACAAAGAGAGATAATGAGATAACTCAATTTTCATATAATCTGACTTGTCTAAAACAATAGGCTACCATCCCTTTATATAGGAGGGATGAGATTACAAAATTAGAAACAATTCAAAACTCAAATCTCAAATTATCCTAATTTGGACTCTAACCAACTAACTAATCGATTTGAAATAAATTCAAATATTCAATTTATCCTGATTGACTCTAATTTTAAATTTGAAATTCAAATTTAAAACTGACCAACTAATTGAAGATCACACACGATCTCTTTATTTAAATAAACAAACTAATTAAAATAACTAATTAAGGATGGAAATCCCTAATTTTAAAAAATTCCCAAATCAGTCTTTTCTTCAATTCGGGTTTGCCCTATCAATTTGGAAATAATTGCATCAGGATTGGTATTGCCCCATTTTTTCCTAGTAGGCTAACGGGTTGTCTCAACGCTATCAACATGGTCTCATGATCAGGACAAAGTCACCCATATTGTGGTGCCATGATAGCATGAAGAATGAACATGACTAATGGAATGTGACTTTGTTTGTGAAGGAATAATGCGAATAAATGGTCATTACCGTATATAGCGACATAAGAAAGTAAGGAAGCTGATGATTCACATATAAAAATTGGTGGATTGTGTGTAACACACGTAAAAGGAACAAAGAGACAATTATATTGAAGATGCATGGAAAAGATTGACCACAAGTTTGTTGTAAGATGATAGATTGAAGTGAATATTACGTGTACGCATGGGTAATAAAGATTGATATGAATATATGGAGTGCCATTTTGTTTGAAGACCCATGCGCTCATTTGACTCTTGGGTTTGGGTAGAGCCATCGAATCTTCATCTTGTCAACATGTTTTTTGGTGTTCTAAATTTCGTGAGATCTAAAAGTTTAAAATGCTATCGAGGCACTAAGGAGTACAATTATGTTGCTAAGATGCATGTTTCAAATTTTCAATGCGGAGGTGAATTGATGCGGCCACATATTAGAGATTACAACAAATTAGTGTTTTGTTCGATTAATTGAGTCTAGCTTTAATTTGTAGGTTGGATAAATAAAATGAGATTGTTTTAGGATGTCATAAGTTAATTAATTTAGAGTGATTTTAGCAATCAATTAGGATTTGGTGGGATTTTGTTTAATATTCTCTTTCTGAATTTGTAACTCCACTCCCTATTCGGTCGTTGTTTAAAAAAAGCCATCCCATCATGAATTTAGTTATTGGGTTTGGAGATTTCCTTATAGATATTGTCTTTTTATTTATTTTTCTAGGATTCCACCTCTTATCCATGTTGTCGCGTGATTTCTCTCTTCTATTTTCATTCTAAGTCTCCAATTACATTAAGTAGTATCAAAACATAGATTATGTATTGTCTCACGATCTAGCGATCCTCCCACACATATCAAGATGATTAAGGAGCAGAGAAGCACCATCAGATCTTCATCCCATCGGCATGATTTCTTAATCATTGTATTCTTATACAAAGAATCACAAGGCACATAGAGGAATATAGAGATCATTTTTTGGTATTCGCAAATCTTGTTTCAATTTGTTGGATACAATAGAATCAAGGTTTGGAAATAAGTAGAACGAGGCATTTTCCCTAGAAATGAGGTAGTTCATGGCGTAGGGTTGAGATGTAAGCCCTACTTTATAAAGGAAAGTACTCATAAAAAACTATAATAAAATATATACTAATGAAATTATATATTATCTGACTGACCTATAATATATAACACTAATATATGATGAAATCCTTGAGATAGGAACACCAAAAGAAAAGACATACAACTCTGTACAAACTTTTTGCTAAATTTTCATAGATCAAAGAGGGAGTCATTGGTTATAATTGTCATTAGAGTATTCAAGATTACATACTTGTCTCTCTCGGCCCGTCTAGCTGTTGACTGTTCGTAATTGTAACACATGTGTGGTTCGTGGTGTGGGGTCTTCCTGGACCTTTTTCTCTCTTTTCTTCTTACTCCCTTTGTATATGCCTTTTCTGCTTTTCGGTTTTTGGTAATGAAATGGGGCGAGCACCGCGACGTGTCTCCCCCGAAGTTTTAGACTTCAAAAAAAAAGATTACATAGTTGTCACTAAAATATTTATCAAAGAGGAAGTCATTGGTTATATTTGTCATTAGAGTATCTGCGATGTTGATATGTCTTGAACCCTAATTGTATGATCTGCTAAACCTAGTGCAGCCTCCCAGTACCACCATACCCTGCCAGTACGAGGTTCTTGTGGGGGTGGGGAGTAGGGATGGGAGAGTGGAGCAGGTGCGCCCCCTTGCAGGGGGTTGCATAGGGGAACACCCCCATTTCATTTTTTCTTATATGGGTATTCGAATCAACCTGAGATTTGCTGCATGAAACTAAGGTTCACGGTTGGTGATGCGATTATTTCCAAATTGATAGGGCAACCCGAATTGAAGAAAAGGTTGATTTGAAAATTTTTCAAATTAGGGATTTTCATTCCTAATTAATTATTTTAAGGGATATTTACCCGGCAGACCCTATAATCTTTGTCAATTACCTCTACGACCTTTGAAACATCGTAATTCCTCCCTCGACCCCGTAAACTTGCTAACTCTTACCGTATAAACCCTGCGGTTAACTTCCATCCATTTGGCTGTTAAAACCAACCGGATTCCGTGAATTCTATTTTCATAATGCCCATTTTGTTTCTCAAAATTACAAAAATGTCATCCCTTCTTCCCTTCTCCTTCAAGCCTCCTGGACGACATCCCCTCCTCTCCTTCCCTGACCGGCATCCAGAAGATCCTCCTCGAGGGAAACCTCTTCACTGGAGAGCTCCCACCGGAGCTCGGGAAGCTCCAGCAGCTCTCCAAGATGGACCTGAGCTCAAATAGCTTTGTGGGTTCCCTCCCGCCGGAACTCAGCAGGTGCAAGCTATTGACGTACGTGGATCTCAGCCGCAAGTCGCCGTCCTGGAGCTCCCGCCGTTGTGGATTTCGACCTGAGCTCAAAAGGCGGGAGCCCAGGATTTCGACCATTTCCGGTGCCAAGGATTCTATCGACAATCAAGAAGGCTAAAGGATCTGGAATTAGTTAATAATACTAGATTTATTTAAATATCAGACTCATATCACAAACTCCAGAAACGAACACAGAACCAAGCAAGAGAAAACCCCAAGACGAAATCAAAGAGGAGGTCAACGGGGAGGGGGGAAGCGATGGAAACAAAACCAACATCCATGAACGATGGGTCGAGTTGGGCTTCCAAGGATCAGAGAGCATGAATCTACATCGAGTTCATTTGTTTAAAATTTGATGGAAATGATCGAGGAATTAGATTTACTCATTGATGATTATTGATCCACAATGAATGACACGCAACAGACTAATTTAACAAAGTTTGATGGAAGTAATCATCGCCTTTAGGATCGAGTCGAGATTTCAAGTTTGGATCTGGATTTGTTTAACAGCCTTCATGATTGTTGATGGAGCTCCCGTTGTTGACGGAACCTGGGCTCTGTCGCCGTCCTGCCACCCCCCACCTGGGTTCCCTGTCCCGCCGCCTGTAGCACCCCCCCACCCCACCCGGGTCCCCTGTCCCGCCGCCTGCAGCACCACCACAGCAACCCACCGCCCCCCCGGTCCCCCGACTCCCTCCCGAGAACCCCACCTCCCGTCCGCCGACCTCCCACTACAAACCCCCCAACCGCCTGCAATGCACGCACAGCCGCCGATGGAGTCTCCTCTCGTCGATGGAGCCCCCACAACCCCCTATTCCTGAGGTTGAAGTCCCTCCCTCCCTGGTGTTCGCTGTTTTTTTTCTATTCTTTTTTTCATTTTTTCTTTTAGCTAATCCTAACCGTTGGATGGTAAATTGATTAAGTTAACTCAAGACTAACCCAAGTAATTGACAAATATAGTTAAAATTGACGGCAGGGTTTGCTAGGTAAGACAGAGCAAGTTTACGGGGGCGGGGGAGGAATTAGGATGTTTCAAAGGTCGTAGAGGTAATTGACAAAGATTATAGGGTCTGCCGGATAAATATCCCTTATTTTAATTAGCTTGCTTATTTAATCTAAATAAATTGAGGATTGCAATCTCAACTTTTTTGGTACATAAAGTTAATTAAGAGTCAATTAGAATCAATTAAAGTCAATTAAGATCGAGTCAGATTTTATCTGAATTTGAATTCGAATTCGATTTACTTTCTATTTTTGTAATTCCACCTCTCCTATATAAAGAGGTAGGTAGTCTATTGTAAAAGGGAAGTCGGATTATATGAAAAATTGAGTTTATCTCTGATTTTTCTCTCTTTCTCTTGACGCGTTCTTCGCGATTCCTCTCCGAAGTCCCGCACAACCAGCACATTATTCTCTTTCTTCCCCTCTCTATATTTCTTCCACCAAAATTATTCTCTTTGTCGTTGCAAAACTCATTTTTGCATCATTTGGTATCAGAGCCAAATGATGCAAAAATGAGTTTTGCAATGGTAGACATGGCTTAGAACGATTTCCATGTGAAGAATTTAACATGGAATGTAAGGGTTTCGTAGATCTAGAGAAGAAGATAAGTGACCCTGCAGGTTTCTTGCTGTCAAATTTGCATGGGGATGCAATAACACTGCATGATACTAATATTCACGGTTGTACGGAGTGGTTGTAGAGGTTGTTGGTCTATTGGTGCTTTTAGAGGTTAGAGTGTTGGATGCAGCGAGGAGTGTTGGTGGGACCATTATAACATGGAATAGTGATGTATTTTCAGTGGTTATCAAGGTCATTAATAGTTTTTTGCATAGTTGTAAAAGTTGACCGTCTAACCTGACTAGTCGGTCCATTTAGTCGAATCGATGCTATGGTTGACTATTCAACCAAGTTTTACTTAGACTTTATTTTTGTTCTTTTTTGCCTTTTTTAAAGCAAACATAATCGAAGATGCTTATTGTTTGATTTGTATTCAACCATTTCTTTTACATTACTATAGAAAATATACAAATCTATGTAAATATATAAGAATATTCGTGTAAAAAATGATTTATAGATTTGAAGTTTATAGTCCAGAACCAATTAAAGTCCGACTAGATTCGATAGTTGCCTAACTATCGATTAATCCTTATCCACTGACTTGATCACTTGAATGCCGAAGCCAACTTATGCAACCTATCTAGTTATAGGGAATGGCTAGGGACTCCTTCGGCAGTTGGGCAAAGGTGGAGAGGAGGGGGCGTCTTGGGCGTGGCTCCTTTGCGGAGGGATCCGACACTTGGGGTGGCGATAGGGGTGCACATGGATCGGATTGGATCGGATTTTAGCTTAATCCGTGTCCTATCCAACCTTAACAGATTTTAATTTTTTCCAATCCAATCCAATCCATCAACTATCTAAATCCAAACCAATCCAATCCATCGGATTACGGATTGGATCGGATTGGTTCGTATATTTTTATACTTATGTATTCCATCTCAATTGTTTACCCTCTCATGTTTGTGTTTTGTCGTGCACTAGCCTTCAACATTTAAATTATGGCTTGAAATTTGGTAATATAGACCTGATGCAAAGAAAAGACTATATGAAGACCACTCAATCAAATTAAAGTTGAAGAACTTCACTAATCCGTAATAAGAAAATTGAAGACCATACAATCAACATAAAGGATTATATGAATTTAGAATTTGAGATTACTTTTATAAATGATGCATTAGTATTTTTTTGCAAATGATTTTCAACAAATGATTTCATGTAAGAGTAATACATGTAACCAAATAATGATCCAAAGATAAGTTAAATAAAAAAATGTGATCTTTGCAGTCAGATATGGATGAAGTACATGACTAATCTGAATGGTTAAGGTATATCAAACCAAACTACTTCTAACAATACCCTTCAAAGTCCTATAATATATTATTAACAAACGATAATCATAAAATAATTTATACTCGATTGAGTATCAGACAAATTCAACTTAAATATAACTCATCAATTGGGTAGCATGCCTCTCATTTAAAATGAAATTTATTTTCCAGATTATGCACATAGTCAGAATATGCATTTTGAAAAAAGTGGATCAAATTTGGATATTAATTTATAAAAAAACAGGATTCAAGTAATGCTTATTATTACATGGGTTTCATATATATGAAAATTAATTCTTAGATGAAACAATTGATTTAGTTTCGTCATTAGAATAAGCTTTTAAGTTGGAACAAGTAAAATATAAGAAGCAAAAAGGCTAACGATAACAAACAGATGTACCCGACAACTGTCCAAAATCTAATTTCTTCAGACGAGTGGCAACACGATTGGAACAAATGGTATCACGTGGGAGGGGGGACAACATTGTGTGAAATAAGCAATGACATCATGAGGGAGAGATGATGGCATTGCGAGGAAGGAGTGGCGATGTTGTGCTAGAGGAGGGAGGTGTTGAAATGAACTAAAAGAGAGATGAAACTGTGAGTGAAATATAGGGGTTAAGAGTGAAATAAGAGGATGGGAACTAAGAGGAGAATAGTTCAATGGGGATTATAAATTTACAAGATATAATTATAGTTTATTATTTATGAGTTCAACGTTTATCTCTCAAAAGAGAAGAGAGGGTGGTGACAAGAGGACTTGCATCCACTATTGATTATGAAAAAATGAGATGAATATCATTGATTATGGTCTTATAGGAATGGATACACACGCACTCATGTATTTATGTTTGTGTATTTATGTTAACGGATTAACGGATTGGATCGGATCGGATTTTGATGATAATCCGATCCAATCCATACATTAACGGATTTGAAAATTTTCAATTCAATCCGATCCATTAAAATGATAAAACCAAACCAATCCAATCCAATAACGTCGGATTGGATCGGATTACGGATTTTATCCGATCCGTGTGCACCCCTAGGTGGCGATGCCTACCTTGGTGGTGGTGGAGAGCAGGTATTTCGCGGTAGATGCTTGCGTTATGAGAGCTGGGGGCATCGCACGACGGGGTGTCGAGACCCAATGAGGTGCTTCCACTGTAGGATGAACGAGCACAAGAGTTTCTGGTGCTTGATTAGGCTTGAGAGGGCTCTGAAGATGGTATGGGAAATCGCATGCGAGGGGGTCGAAGTTGTTGGGGGGGGGGTGTTGGGAACTTGCTGATGGGCATCTGTCGGAGTGAGGAGAGGAGCCTTGCTGACGCCATGGAGGACATCAGACGCACGATCAGATGTAGGTTCTCGGGCAATGTGGTGAAGCTTGACGGCCCCACTGTGCGCGCATGATCTATCGAGGATGGAGGTTCGACAACTTCTTGAGTTTTATGGCGAGCTGGAGGTTGGGTTCACTAGTGAACCCCTCTCGCTCGAGATGGGTGTTGTGCTCTGCGGTCGACGACGAGGATGTTCTCGATTAGGGGCATTTCTCTTATCATCCGGTCACTCGAGGTGGTCCAGGGGCCGTTGGCGTCGGTGCTTTGCGTATGTCGTATTGCCTCAGATGGTTTGAGGCGTGGTCAACCGCCATGGGTGCTCGTGGTGGGTTTTGCCGTCAGCTACCCTTTGCTCAAGCCATTCGAGGCGAGGTTTCAAGGGTTTAACTTTGCGCTGGAGGTGAGTGATGAGGGGCCAGTTAAGGATGCAGTGGCAGGGCATATGGTGATAGGCGACGAGTTGTCGAGCATCCATTTTGGGGATGGAGGAGGCACAACTTTTCCAAATTTTGAATCGGCTTTGTTGGATAAGGAAGCGGGTGTGGCTTTGGACGCAAGACAAGGCGGGGTGCCTGAGATGGAAACAAAGAGCCATGGGAGGGGCGCCTCTTATGTCAACGCGGTTACCGGGTTGTCGGGTCGTGCACAACTGTGATTCGAACACACTCTCTTCTCGCCCGGATGCACCTCGGAGGCGGGACGATCTTCTGGTGCGGATCAAAGGGAGCTCCCGAGGGGTTTTGATGGACCCAAATTTGGCGGGGTTGGGTCTCCTCGATTGTCGGACCCGCTGATGGATCAGAAGTTCGCCTTCGTCTTGAGTCTCCCAGAGGCTTGGGACTCGATGCTCGATTCGGATGAGCTCGCCTGGGTGGTGTCTCCTTCGGTTGTTGCCTCGGAGGCATCGCTGCTGAAGCGCTTAGGGAGCCGTGCGGTGGTATCTCTTGCTCTTAGAGGGGACTTGTGTCCTCGTCAGGACCGCGGTGTGGCCCCGATCGGGAGGTTGCTGCATGGCGAGGCTGGTTGGGGGTTTCCGGAAGTAGTGGTCGCAAAGCATGCTTGTCGCAGGATGAGTCTCAGAGCGGTGTACTGGAGGGTAGGTTCGGTCGGCGTTAGTTCCGATGCAACATGTGGGAGCATAGGAGATTGCAGAGGTTGGAGTTTTATCAGTTCATGGAGAGGTGCGGGGTGGAGGGTCTGCTGGGGTGTTGGGTGGCTGGGGATCCATAGTGGGGGTGGGGATTTTGGTGCTATGGTGCAGCTGGAGCATGCAGGTGAGGGCGAGGTATCGCCGACTTTCCAGGGGGTGGTAGGGGGTGATGGTGCAGGGCAGGCAATCCATGAGGGGGCTCTTCCGGTGGAAGGGATGGCTGGCCCAAGGCCAATGGAAGTGTTGGGGTTGGAGGTTTTGGCATGTCTCGGTTTGGTGCCGCCATCGGGGGCTTTCGAGGTTCGCAATTGAATCTCGTGACTTGGAATGTCAAGGGTTTGGGTCAAGCTGAGAAGTGGTTGGCGGTGAGGAAGTTGTTGGAGCAAAGGGCGGATGCCGTCATCAGTGCCTTCCCTGACATTTCATGGGCCCTAGGCAAAAGAGAAGAAAAGGGCCCCTATAAAAAATAATTTAATTATTTAATTTGTAAATTTCTTATAAATAAAGTTCTTTAAATTTTACAAAGAACTATGTATGTTTATGATTAACGAGCATCAAATAATAAGGAATGAATTAATATTATAAAAAATAATTTCTACAATCGAAATAGACATCTATGGATATAATGCAACTCAAGGAACGTAAATACAAACAAAAGCTATGGGCAATAGCTATAAAAAATGTACGGCGTTGTTTTTTTAAGTTAGCATTTTTTAGAACGTTCAAGCACAAAAGCACATATATCCATTGACTACAATAACAAAAATATTTAAAACAATTAAGAGTTTCATCTCTTAATGTCTATTTTCCATATCATATGTGCCGAAAAAATAAGGTTAGAGAATAATAATATTCAAGAAAGAAGAACTAAACAATTAATTACAATAAAAATAATACATGATTTAAACAGACAATAAAATAATAGTTATGGAAAAAATAATCAAGTCATCAATTTTTTATTTGACAATGGTAATCAGGCCAAGCTGATAGTTTCTATTAGCAGTCCAAGATCCAAACATATATATGTTAATAAAATAACTTCTCAATCACAACTAGCATTAATCTTGAAACCTAAATTAAATAATAAAGATTTAGTTTTACAGAAAACGAAATAAGTTACCTAAAAAGTGTTTGATGGTTATTCACAATCCAACCATAAAATATTCTTAACACAAATATAAAACTGACTATAATGACAATTAAAACGTTGAAAAAGGAAATGTATGTCATGTGATTGAGAAATGAGAGATGATTTTTTTTGTAAAAAAGATAACAACAATTCAAGTGGTTAATAATGCCACATTCCCAAGCCCCTGCAATGTGCAATAATCTCAATTTTGTAATTTCTTAGAAAAAGATAAGAGATGATTTACAATTATACAAATATGGTGAGTAGATGTGTGAATCCAAAAAATAATCGTGATTTGTGGATCTAAGGGAAAAATTACAATGCACAAATATAAAAAATACTATTAACTGAGGCCGTGATTTGCGGGTGTCTAACAACAACAACTAGTCATAAATTGAAGTAGGAGAAATTACAACAGTGGTAGAAGTAGAAGTCGCAAATCACAAGAGGAGGAGGTCATATTTGTCTCCAAAGGACACATTTAAGTTCAATGTGGGGTTTTAACTTTTAAGATATTAACATGGCAATGGGGAACCCAAAGGCTTTTTAGGCATTTAGAAATATGAAGATTCAAAAGATACGTGCAAATGTAAATAATTAATGCATTTGTGTAGCCATTTAGACATTGGATTGGTATTTGATAAGGATGAAAACCAATATGGATATATCTAAATATCCTCTTACAATATTTGAAAAATTACCGGATACGGATATCCGTATCCAAATATTAATCGAATACGGATCGGATATAGATATGAATTGTAAAAAATTTTCGGATATGGATGGATATATTGTAATGGCTTGAATATCCGGATCCGGATATCAGAATAAAATATTTAATATTATTTTATATATTAGTTAATATAATACAAGACACAACCCTATCTTATTATATTAGTATTATATATTATATAATACAATATATCAATGATACTAATAAACTTATATTTATTTAGGGATGGGCACGAACAAAAGTTACGAAATTATATCCCCCTTTTGCTTCTGGTTAAGAACGCATGTCACCTCGACGATCCCTTTTGTCATGATGCAACTTATTTATATTTCATTACCAATTTTTAGATCATTGTAAACTTTGATTAAATATCAATTCCTATTCGTATGTGATCATTAATAGACCCGTATTTGGATTCCATGTTTATTGGATTCATATTTGGAGTCACTCTTTCATTGGTTCATATTTGGATTAGCTCTTTATTTAGTTCGTATTCGAGTTCGCTCTTTATTCGATGCATCGGATTCGATAAATATCAGGTTCGTATCCGTATCCGTATTTTTAAGGATACGATTTCCTTAACGCATATCCGAATCATATCTGTATCCGTATTCGTATTTGATAGAGATGAAGCGAATATGGATATAGAAATAGGCATATCTGATCCGTATCCGATTTATTTTCATCCCTAGTATTTGAAATAAAAATAATAAAATTAATTATACGTAAGCAATTTAAAGATGGGCCCCCAAAATTGGGAGGCCCTGGGCCATTGCATCTCCGGACTAAGCTCAGGGACGGCCTTGGTCGTCATGTTGCATGGAGCCAAGATTGAGCAGATGGTGGAGGGGGTGTGGAAGGAGGTTGGTGGAGGTAGGTTGGAGGAGTTTAGGGCAATCACATCGTTTGGGGCCTCTGGTGGCTTGGTGACGGGTTCTCACAACGACGACATGCCCATCATGCATTGTATATGGCCCAAGGTTCAATACCCTGCAGTAAACTAGTTTGTGACTGTAGAGTCATATGGAACATGCATGTTCCGCTCCGGATCACAATCTTCCTTTGTTTACTGCGGTATGGTATATTTCTGACCAAGGAGATGGTCAAAATTGTGCTTTGTTCACTGCTGATTTTTGCTAGTGTGTATTTTCATTCAGGAGGTAGTAATTGTCGGTACTTCGTAATGTGGGATGAGGATTGGGATAAGGAGCCACATGTAGTTAGCCTTCTTTTAGATGTGTTTGGTTCGAGTGACGGAATAGGTTAACTCAGAGGTTATCCCTCAAACATCCAAGTTACTTACCCTCCACTTCCAACTTTAAATATACCAAATAGTGTCCTGAATTCATCCTACATATCATAGTTATATGAAGCGTTAGTTATGAGTTCTACGAGAGTCTACGTGAAGTAGTTAAATAGATTATTGAAATGCAAATCCTCAGGGTCGTATTGTACTTTCGATCCATGCGTTCAGCTTATCGCGATTGCCTCTGACATGGTAGTAAACATTTCTCCTACTTGTCATCGATAACTTCTCATGGCCGTATGGTATATTTCTGACCAAGGAGATGGTCAAAATTGTGCTTTGTTCACTGCTGATTTTTGCTAGTGTGTATTTTCATTCAGGAGGTAGTAATTGTCGGTACTTCGTAATGTGGGATGAGGATTGGGATAAGGAGCCACATGTAGTTAGCCTTCTTTTAGATGTGTTTGGTTCGAGTGACGGAATAGGTTAACTCAGAGGTTATCCCTCAAATGTCCAAGTTACTTACCCTCCACTTCCAACTTTAAATATACCAAATAGTGTCCTTAATTCATCCTACGTATCATAGTCATATGAAGCGTTAGTTATGAGTTCTACGAGAGTCTACGTGAAGTAGTTAAATAGATTATTGAAATGCAAATCCTCAGGGTCGGATTGTACTTTCGATCCATGCGTTCAGCTTATCGCGATTGCCTCTGACATGGTAGTAAACATTTCTACTACTTGTCATCGATAACTTCTCATGGCCGTAGGAGTCTCTGTTTCGCGTGAAATTTGAATGACATAATATAGGGATATATTGATGAAAATCCACGGAAGAAATTTTCAAAAAAATAAAAAATAAAAAATGGGCGAAATAACGCGGGGGAGCCAACCATTTTATCCATTTTATATTATATTTTCACATGGAAATGCTAACATATTGTTTGTTTGCTATTCTCTCTATTGAATTAATTGATCATCTGTATTGATGTAGAAGGTCTTCCTAACATCATTTTCTACTGTATTTATCAGGTGATGTTAACAGCATAAAGATTGGTTCTGGGACCAATATCCAAGACAACTCTCTTATTCACGTAGCCAAACATAGTTTGAGTGGAAAGATTCTGCCGACCACCATTGGAGACAATGTCACTGTAGGTAAGTTGCATACCAGGGTTGATTGTGCATGAAATAGCCGATAATTGTTTTTTTTCAGTCACATGTAGTGATCATAGTTATAAGAAGATCCACCTTGAGGTGGTGAGGCTTACACCTCAAGGTGAGGTGCTGCTTTTTTCTGCTCGAGGCGTGCCCCTCAGCCCTCTGTTGTGAGGCATGCACCTCATCTATGTGAGGCGATGCCAAGATGCTGAGGCAAAATTGCGGCGCATGCCTCATTAATATAGCCTTTTATGCGCATTTTTCTTCAATGATGACTATATGATCCTCCAAAGAAGATAAATTGAGTTGTTACTTGTATAACTACGTAAATCATGGACACGATTGAAAATGTTCACATGGCGATGACATTATGTTACGCTATTAGCAATCTCTAAAATTTAAAGAAATTGTTCTACATTTCACCATCTTTGTTATCATTTTTTAATATCTTTTCGGTTATATTTAGAATCTACTTGTCAGTTACTAACTACAAATACCTGTTTTTATATTGATATGATTTTTTTTGAAAGTTTTATTGATTTCAAAACTCCCAATGCCAGTAAAAGAGATGCTTGCATTTCCTTAATGTAATATGGTGCTGGTCGTAAAAAAATATAGCCACTTATATTAAGTGATGTTGTTTGGTGTTGTTCGACATATAGTTTATGCTTATTGACTCCAAGAAGTATCAACTGGTATTCTTATTTAACGTTATTAATATTATATTTTTAATAATACTCATTATACATCGCACATACAAGCTGCTCTTCCTTACTCGCGGTAACCTGAGAGTGGGGTTCCCGGGCTTCTAAGCGAACTATCAATTCCAGCCCGTTTCGGAGAAGTAGAGTCGGGTAGGCAAGAGAAAGCGAGAGGGCAACCCGGGCTCTCTCTCTACTTTGAAATATAATGAAATCTCACTATCATATCGCGATAGTTGAAATCGCCACTATCATATATTAGCTGGGTCTTTCCGTTTACGCTGCAGCGTTTAATAAATTTTCCGACCCTACTTAATCTTTGGAAAAAGCTTTGTTGTTGTATACATTGTTTAATAATATCATCTTTGTTTAATAACATTGTCTAATAACGTCATATGTTTAATAACATCCATCGAACACTGCTTAGTATTTACCAAGGATCAAAATCTCGATTTCGATTTTGTTTCGGTCTCCTCTGAAATCGACGGAAATGTTGAAAATGACTCATTTAAGATTTTCTAGGTTATTACAACAATAAATAACTTACAAATACACACTTATATATCTCATATTGTTCATATATGCCTCTTATATCGCACATATCGGTCATATCGGCCAAATCGATGTTAATGTTGATTCTTGACTGATATTTATTGGAAATTGATATCATCCAATCTAAGATCTTAAAATAATAATAGCTTACAAATGCACACTTATATGATATATCACACATATCTCTCATCCGTACGCCTTATATCACATTGTATCAGCCATATCAGGCATATTATAGAGTTGACTAATAGATACTGGAAAGCGAAATAATTAAGTTAACACTTAAAAACATCCTTTGTTCATAAAAATGGATGAGCATTTGGTTTTAGAATGTAGATAATTATTAATTAGACAACGTTTCATTCACAGAAATAACTGTCGTGAATATAGTTCTAATGAATTAGAAAATTAATTACATACTTATAGTAAAGATGCATCTATTTTACGAAGATAAATGACAAACGAATGAAGCGAAGAAGCTATATCGGATATATAGAAGCTATAGAGTTGTTTCATCTTCCATTGCTTAAACCTAGAGGAGAGGAAACTCCCCCAAGTTGAAAAATTATCACATGTACCCCTCCTGTTGCACTATACCCTACCAGACAGGGGTCTCGCTGCTCGATCAACGAGCACGGGAAGGCCCAGGTCCCCCCCCCCCCCTGAGGGGGTGCGGGTGCAATGCCCTCGACCCGAAACAAAATATATAAAACATGATGTGTTTTAATATTGGGAATATGTAAATAAGTAGTAAAATTAATCTCAGATAATATCGTTGATATACATAGATATGGGCAAAATTTTGCCGATATACGTTGAAATTGACCATGATTTCAATCGAAATGGATCAATATGTCGAAATATCAACAATATTTCGACCCATCTCGGTCGAAATCCGGGAAATCGACATATATAGGAGTTTTTGATGCCCGTGACCTATTGAAATCGAAATTTCGGCAAAATTTCACGAAATATTAAACCCTGGTATTTACTAACAAGGATTAAACGATATGCATATTTCCAATTTCTTAACAAACAACGAATACTGACAGATTCTTTCATACTAGTTGATTGATGTGCAACAGTTTGCGAGTTATGAATCTTGAAAAGTATATGCTGTAGCTTATACTTCTTATACTTAAAAAATGAATCCTGAAAAGTTATTCTAGATATTTTTGCCTTTGATGTTAGTATTTTTCGACTCATGCTTAAATTGCTCGTATGCTTTGCCTTTTACTAGGGTGGAACTGTTTTGAATGTGTTTCTAACAAAAACTTGGTATTTTATCAGAAATCCAATTCAATTTAATTTGCCTTAATTTTAATTTTTTTTCTCTATAAACTGACTCATCTAGAGGTAAACTGCCTCGGACCTCCTCGCGTTCTTTTAAACCTTTGACAGTGATTTCCAGAACCGTTCTGAATGATCATCTTAGCAACTGTTAGTGATGACTTTATTCTGGCAGTCATCTTTTGTTTTGATATTCTAGTCATCTGATACTGTTAAAATAGCTGGCTTAAATGCTTGGCTTCATCACTTGGTATAATCATTTGCGGCTGTCATCTTACATGAGTTTTTGAGTTTTATGAACTCTGTTTGTTCTATTAGCCAGGACCAGCATAAACGATTCACATCATTATGGTATTACTGTTTGCTATTGTCACGGTCTGTACATGCTTAACAGTATTACTATAATCCGTAGATGTGAACTTGTGTACTTTGGCTTCCATAATGTTCCTTTTAATGGTGGTTTGAGCTTGAATTTGGCAGGTCACAGTGCTGTTCTTCACGGATGTACAGTGGAAGATGAGGCTTTTGTTGGAATGGGTGCAATCTTGTTGGATGGAGCGGTTGTGGAAAAGCATGGAATGGTTGCTGCTGGTGCCCTTCTGACAGAAAACACTAGGGTCCCTTCTGGAGAGGTAGTCCTCATTTCTTACGTGAAGCACGTGGGATAGACGTGCTACCATGCCCGGGGAATAACCAATCAAGCATGACCATAGTCATGGTTCTTACAACTGGATCTTTCATTGGATCGGTGTAAATGCCGGTACACGTTTTGTGTTCCATTTGAGGGAGAAAGAGAGTATAAGTTATGGTTTCACGCACACCACACAGACTAGTCCTTGGTTTTGCTGGCCTGGGACTAATTTTCCAGTTCTTTCATCATCTACCCATGTAGTGGATCATATTCAATGGAATTCTAATCTTATTTACCCGTGTGATATGATAAAAATATTTCATGGCCTCTTGGACATTTCATGTCTTCACCGTTTAATTGCCAATTTCTAACAAGTAGGACACAATGCCCGACAGAATAGTTGGAACTGAGACTAATACTGAATACTCGTGGCGTGCAGGTTTGGGCAGGATCACCTGCAAAATTCCTGAGGATGCTCAAGGATGAAGAAGTGGCCTTCATTGCTCAGTCTGCGGCCAACTACAGCAATCTAGCTCAGGTTCATGCAACCGAAAACGCAAAGACCTTCGACGAAATCGAGCTTGAGAAGCTCCTGCGCAAGAAGTTTGAGCGCCGGGATGAGGAGTATGATTCCATGTTGGGAGTTGTCCGTGAAGTACCGCCGCAGCTCATCCTACCAAGCAACATTATGCCGGAAAAATCGCTCAAGGCTTCTCAGTAAGTTCCTTGCTTCAGCTGTTCAGCCTTTACCGCGTTAAAAGATGCTCCCGTTGAATGGGAATGTCAAGGAGCACGCCCTTTTCTTAATTCTTGCAATAATTCTTGTCGAGCTCCAATTGGCTGTTTTATGCAACCATGATCATTTTTTTCTCCCCGAATACAGAACCATTAGTTATTTTTGCAGTTGCTTGACCCATAACATGAGTGAAGTGGTACATGCCATCAAACCCTAGCCAAGATGATGTGATTATATTTAAAGACAATGCCTATTTGCACTTGGAACTTCTCTAGGCAGTCTTGAAAAACTATATAAAAGATACTATGAGCCTGTTGTTTCATGCATCCATGAAATTTTATAGAATATTCTTCAGGTTTCTTGATGCTTTCATTATGCTGGAACTAGTGTTTCATTGTGGAATTGATTTGCTCCAAAGGTAAATACTACAAGAACAGGTTACGCAAGCCTCTTCGCAGCTTTGTAGGCGACGCTTATGTGTATCTGTCTGTAAGTAGAACTGTATAGTTTATGACGCGGTATGTATGTATATGCCAAATGAAATTTGCGGATGTGGCATCTGTCCTAATTAGAAGAAGTCTGGGACAACAGTGTTTCTGTGAATAGCCTTTCCCTCTTAGGATGCAGGATAGTAAGTTTCCATGCATAATTTGCTTCGAAGTGCTATTGTGAAGGTGCTGATTAAACTGGATCTTGTTCGAAGCTTACGGAATTTATGAGCAAGATCCAATGGACCGGGATGGAGGTCTCTGATTAATCGTATAGTGATTCCTCGGTTGTTGGGAGCTTTCTTGGAAGGGATTTGGGCGTTGACGAGGATGGTAATCGTGGATCCTATAGCATGTGGGCTCCTAGTCACTTTGTGTGTAGAACTCCATATGTGCTTTGAGTGATCAAACACAAAACATGGTGATGTATTTAGCAACTTACACCTAGATGGGTTAATTACCATCCTCTTTGGTTCTCGAAACCCGTGATTTTATTCCCATGTTCAGATCTTTGTCCATGGGGCTGTGAGAACCATGGTAAGTTTTGTGAGAACTCTCGATGACGTGTTCTTACTTGGAATGGTCGTATAGGTGAGATCTTACCTCGCACATTCGCCCGCATCTGCTCATGCCATGGTGAGCTTGGTCAACTGTGCATCGCAGAGGTGATTTCTTGATTTACTGTAATGTTGAGTAGGTCTACCTTATTTACTTAACATCTCTCACTTGATCGAAGCGATTGGGACATCTACACTCAGCTTTCGTGCATAAAATATGCTTAGAGATGTATCAAATGGGATCATTTTTCACGAAGACAAATTCCATGAGTTTCGTTAAATCAACATGTTTACTATTATTCCCTTGGTGAGAATCAACTAACGTTGCGGGTTTTGACTTGCATTTTTTTATTTACTTGTTTTGTCAATGCATTTATTGCAGTTTGATTATCACGATACATTTAAATAAGTTCCTTTGCCATTCATGGAGTATGCGTCATGACCACTCAACAGACTAAGTGTAACGTGTTCTTGCGTGTGTTTAGATGTACATCTTTGTTGATATCTTAGGACCAGACAAGAAAAGGTAAATCGACTTTCATACTAAATATTTTGTAAATTTCCTCCTAAAAAGGAAACTTAGTTAAGGTACTTGGAGGGCAAGAAAACCCTAGCCTGCCCTCAAAGATTCATGAAGACGAATTCTAACTGTAGTTTTGTTGTGGATCTCTGACACACAGGGTCTGTTTGGTTGCCATGTTACCTTGGGTAATGTGGCATACATGCTGCTCTATCCCTGTATTCCCTGTATTCCTAGTTTGGAATTAGACGAAAGAATCATACAATTTCTTTGTTATAAACTTTTTAAATGATGTTCAGATAAAAGAATTTAACATAAAAACATATCGTAATCATTAAAAAGTTAATATAACACAATCAATGTCACATCACGTCACATTGATCATTCCAACCCTTTTCAACTCTCCCAATCAATGTCAACTTTCCCAACTTTCCAAACAACTACTATTCACATGGAGATCCTCCAACCCATACCAATTACAAAACATGGCCATAATGTGATGTCGGAATACATGCCTTCTCCTGTGATGGAGGTGCAAAGACTAGTCCTATCTAGATCTTTCTCGATTAAATAATAAGAGAATTATACAGAGATTCCACTAATTATAAAAAAAGGGTAAATGGGGCTGTCTGGGGGAGTTAAACTTGATTTCCCTGCCCCATTTTCTTTGAAAAAACGAATCGGTTAAATTTCATCACTATATCTCTATATATGTCATTCAAGTATTGTGTATGTGAGTCTCTGTTTCGCACGAAATTTGAACGACATAATATAGCGATATAGTGAAGAAAATTCATGGAAGCATTTAAAAAAGACAAAAAACGGAACAGAGGAACCAAGTTAGCTTCCTCAGAGGCAATCCCATCTTACCTCTATAAAAATATGTATTGCCTATTTACGTGTACTACGAAGTTAACATCTTGGCAAATGATGCTCAGATTAAGTGATAGGGTTGTGTTGGGTTGGAGTATTATCTTTTTAAAGAGTTGGTAAAGTAACATGTGTACGATTTAATGAATAACGAGTGTCTGGATGATTTGGAGCATTGAAATAGTAAATGTGATGTGATATTTGTTTATACATTACATCGATTATATCTATGTTTAGAAAGTATCTTTAATAATGACATTTTGGATTCGAATGTTATTAGAAATATTGTCGTTAAGATTTTTTTTGAAGACGTATGTCAAATTTTTTGCCCGCGAATGCAGGGGCAAAGATGGAGTAAACCAATAATTAAACGAGCATTAACACTCTGATTACAATTAAGAAGAGTGCACTGAATGTTTGAGCTAACCTCTAAGTTATGATGCGAGTTTATTCATTTGGATTAAGAAGAAGACAAACGATATGCATGCGTGGAAAGATACGACTTTTTTACGATAGCTGTCGATTATCTAACACAACCCTCACAAGGAGGGATTTGAACCCTAGTCTTTTGAGTGGTAGGCAGACAATGCACTACCACCAGATCATTGAAGTGGATACACCCCTATACATATCACGATAATGCCAAAATATGCTCAAAAGTTTTTCTAAGATTTATTTGATAAAACTTCCAATAAGATTTTGTATGAAAATGATTGTAAGATCGTGTTTCGTTTATATAAATAAATCAAAATTCAATAAAAGTATATTCATTAAAGTTTGACGCGTTAAAAATTCGATTGAATTATATGTACGTGTGAGTGCATATGTGCGCAAAATCATGGGAGTTTCTACTTGCTGGCCAATGAATGTGAAACTTCTTATAGATCAAATCAAATGCAAAATCATGGGAGTTTCTACTTGCTGGCCAATGAATGTGAAACTTCTTATAGATCAAATCAAAGTGAGTTAAATTTAAATGAAGCCAATCACTTAAGTGAACACAAAATGGGCACCGTCGTCTATCGTCTACTATGGACATCGTTGAGTGCATCTTCCCCAACAAACCTCTAGCGAACCAGTTCTCTTCCTCAAACGCAGTCAAAATCAAAAGATCATCTTAACCCAATCGAGCCTAATCGAATCCGGTCCTCTAAATATGTGTCAAATGAATTGGATTGGACGTGGACATGCCTGCTCAGGTTCGATTCATTTACACCCATCTACACGAAGTCGGGGGAGATTGCAAAATCAGAAGAAGTGATTTAAATGTAGTTGCAGGGCCAATATTTCTAAGGACAAGAACAAGTATGCTATTTTCCTTCCAATATTTTTTCTTATATTTAAGCACAGCAAATTAAACAACTCCTTGGGGTTGTCCAAATTGCAGGGCTTTGGTCATATCACTTGAAGATCGCTGCCCCTTTTGTCTGTTCTCACAGTTGACTGCTCTCATGTTTACCTTTTGGAGTTGGGTTAAATGGTTTCTGTTCCGAGCAGCCAAAACAGACACCCACAAAAAAATTAATTAAACCGATACAAACACATTGATTTACAAAGTTCACATATATGTGGATTACGTCTTTGAACAAGCGATTGATTTCACTATATGTAGACAATAATATACAAAGGATAAATAGATACCTAACACCAAGAATTTAAATATCGGTTTCGGATATTGTATCGATACCATGTCGATACGAAATTTCGACAACATTTCGCCCATACCGACCACCATTTGTGAAGAAATGACCGAAAACTGCCCTCATATCGCAATTTCGCTCGAGATTTCGGTTGCTTGTCGAAACTGAAATTTCGCGAAATCTAAAACCATGCCTAACACTAATGTGTTTATATAGCACTCCAGGTAAAAACGGATACTGGATTCAAATGGATCCAGGAACCAATATAAAAATTTGTTTCGAGAGCCCTCGTGTCGGTAGGGTACGGTACGGTGGGAGGATGCACGAGACGGTTCTTCAACTGAGTTCCACAGAACAGATGGGTAGAATTCAAGACATATCAACAGTTTCCAATAGAATTTACCAACTTCATTGTGATCATACCATTACCTAAATCGGCATCAAATTTAAGTTGAACATGTGATCTACCATCAAAAGAGTTTGAAGAATTAGGTTTAGGTCAAAATAGAAAATACACAATATATTAACCCAAAAGTATGCCAGATTAGAATAGAAACTTGAATGAAAACCATAACCCACTACTTCAATGGGAATCAATTCCAACGTTTTTCTATTTGAAGGCATCACCACCTCTTCTCCAAACACAATTCACACTCCCCCCACAAACTCAACCATGTCTCCCCCTCACCTCCAACATGCCTCAATCACAACCACCCCCACACTCCTCAAGGCCGCCTCCCTCACCCTTTCCGCCTCTTGGCTCCTCGTTGCAGACCACCCCTTCTTCCTCGAAGTGCCCCCAAACGTCATCCTCACAACTGGCTCCTCACCCTCCTCTGCCTTCATAGGCTTCACTACATCTCAACCTGCCTCCCACCACATCACACCCTAGGCCGACTGCTCGACATCTGAGTCATGTCCACCTTCCTATTAAAGGAGTGGTGGACCACCCACTGGATCGTCCCACGAGCAAGACTTTGAATACGAGACCCAATTCCTCCTGCTTGATCACCCATCCGACTGTCTAACCCTCCCCATAATAGAGGACCAATTTAAGGCCTCGCTCCAGCCAGGGGAGGATGATTACATGAACGTTTGCGCAGAGAGTGGTTCAACCAAGACGACACAAGACGTGTCAGGAGAACGTGTCTGTAAAGTGTTTGTGGGACCCATATGTGTTGATTAGGGAGGTGGTGGAGGATGTTAGGGCACACTTAGGGACATTCAAGGGCATGGAGGGAAAAAGCCCACCCTTGGTTGTGGACAAGTTTCGATGGTGCACTTGGAATGCCTTCTACCTTAAGGTGCACCCAAGGGGGGTTTAGGAAGGTGTGAAGAGCCTTAAGGTGGGATTTGCTCTTGTGGATGATGGGCGTCAGTCCATATACCATGACGGGGGAGGGAGGGTTTGAACCCTGATCTTTTAAGTGAAAGCCCAATGCTTCTACCACCAGATCATCAAAGGGATTTTTAAGCAGATAGGTTCTTAATCTTCGACAATAATAAAAAATTCATGGATATCATTTTTTGAGTAAATTACATTAAAGCCCCAATAGATACACCTAATTTCAATGGTGTACCCTATCTTTAAAAAATAACGATACGATCCATGACCACCTAAATTAGCTTTTCATTGTCTTTCTAGCTTATTCGAGATAAATCTCAAAGACTAACACATTTTACTTTTTATAGTTTGGATACAACACGAAAATCTGGTGTATAATTCATAGGCTTTTGTGTCCCCGATCCACAGCCAGGAGTGGTATCACAGTAGTGCTTGTTGTAAAATGATCCTTCGCTGTGTACTGGTTCCGAGTGAAGTTGGAAGTGATGAAGTTGAGCGAGTCCACAGAAATAGAATTAAGTCTATTCAACTTCGAGCTACTTACAGTCTCACCAATCCATACCTTGTTGAATGGAGTGAAGTTTGCACCCATTGGACTGATAAACATGCTAAACACCGAAGGTGCAATACATACACTGGGTTTCAATGAAGTGCACGCGGGAAACTCCATTGCGCGGGTCGGAATAAAAGGTGTTGGCAAGCTCAAGGCCTTCTCCTCGTCAAAACCGGCATCCTGCAGGATCAATGAAAAATGGGTCATGTCCTCTACCTGAAAAATGCAATCTTTGTGGAGCTACCATGGCCAGGAAAATTAGGTGTATAAAAAAAGGTGTCGACGGTCGAGATGATGTACTGAAGCTTTTAGTGCCCAAGCTATTTTGGAACTCAGTAGTACAATGTATTGGAATCTCCATGCATCCATGTTACACTCAATAAAGAGCGAGAGGATGTCTGCTGTGAAATCCCCTGATGTAAAGCAGGGTATCCGTCGGATGAGAGATGGACGGCCCTGATAGGGGGCGTTGCTCATCCGACGGATCCCCTGCATTACACCAGGGGATTTCACAGCAGACGCTCCGCCTCCCAATAGCGTACCTCGTATATATATGTACGCCAGTCCATGTTCTGTTTCTGAGTGTCCCATTTTTAACATCCAGAAACACCTAACAATTTAAAAAAGTAGCAAAAGATCTAAACCACGATCACTAGACAGCTGCAAGAACAAAACTATATATAATGTACAACTAGTTCAAAACACGAAGAGAAAAAACAAAAATGACTTTCAAGGCAATGCCTGAACATAAGATTAAGAGAGCTCGTGAAATTGGAGCACATCAGCCTCAAGAATGTTTGCTTTCTGTGCTTCAATTTTTAAAGTATCGAGTGCCACCCGCATATCTTGCCGCTCTTCCAGGGTTACGTTGATTTCAGCTGAAGACTGCATCAATGATGTAGAGGAGTTCTGTTATCTTCTGGACAGTATTGTTAAATAATAAAGTTTTTTAATTGTGCAAACTTGAATAAAAGAGAGAGAATACTTCAGCAAATGATAGACAATTAAGTTTTTTGAAAACCATGGTCAAAATAAACATCAGAATATACTGGGAAAAGGAGGTGAGTATAAACATCTATTTGTCTTCACACCAAACTGCGGTCTTGACTACTTAAAAAATGCAAGCAACCTCAAAAAACAATATACTGGGCATTATGGATTTTGTTTCTCCTTCTCTTCCAAGCGTCGAGTTTGTTATTTTCAAATTGAAAATGGCAAGTACATGTTTTACGGAAAGAGATCATAACCTGGCCACACATCTACAAATCAATCCAACAAACCCAAGAAGGGATACCGCTTACCAAGTAATGTTGTACGAGACAATCCAAAATAAGTCTATGGTCTGTGTTGGGAAAAAGGAATGACTTATTTATTCCTGAGACCCCACGGCTCTCTTATATAGGAGAAAAATCCTGGGTAAATATCAAGAGAGGTACATAAAGAAAATAAAATAATGAATAACACCAAATATGTACAGTAATCTCGACACTCCCCCTCAAGTTGGAGCATATATGTCTATCATGCTCAGCTTGGAACATCATCTTTGGAAAAGGCTCTAGAAAGAGCTTTGGTGAATATATCAACAATCTGATCTCTAGTAGAAAGATGAGAGTAGGATATGACACCCTTCTGGATCATGTCTCTGGTATAATGGCAATCCACCTCTATATGTTTGTACGTTCATGTAATACATAAATGTTTGCAATAAAAAGTGCTGCCTGATTGTTACATAAAAGCGGCATAGGAAGAGGTACATCAACTACAAGATATGTCAAAACCGACCTCACCCACATCATCTCTGTGCTTTCTTGAGTTATGGCCTTGTATTCGGATTCTGCACTAGATCTACCAACCACTGTCCGTTTCTTACTTTTTCACGACATGAGTGAGCTGCCAACAAATATAGCATGGCCAAAAGTAGACTTCTTGTCCCTAGGACATCCTGCATAATCTGCGTCTGCACATGCTATTACATCAAGAGAAGTGCTTCTGCTGAATAGAAGCCCACTTTCTAGTGAAGATTTCAAATATCTCAAAATCATATAGACAACATCCATATGAACATTCCTAAGATGTTCCATGAACTGGATCACTTTGCTCACGACAAAGAATATATCTGACATAGTAATGGTAGCATATAGAACTTTTCCAACCAGCTCTCTGTATCTCCTCTGATCTACCTCCTCAGTATCATTATCATATGATTTCATAGTTGGATCCATAGAAGTAGTAGCAGGTTTGCACCCTGTCATGCATGTCTCTAGAAGAAGATAAGTAACAAACATCCTCTGGGTCATCACAGGACCATGCTGGTTCCTGGCGAACTCTAATCCAAGGAAGTATCGAAGATTGCCAAGGTCTTTGGTCACAAACTGCTGACCCGGGAACTCTTTGGCTACCTGAATGTCCTGCTCATCATCACACGTGACAATAATATCATCAACATAGACGAGAATAGCAACAATACCTCTCTGTGTCCTCTGGACAAAAAGTGAGTGATCCACAATGGACCGGGCAAACCCCTAATGCTCTATCAATTCTGAAAGCTTCTAATACCAAGTTCTGGGACTCTGTTTTAGGTCATAGGTCGCCTCGTGGAGCCTACACACTTTCTGAGACTCCCCTCAGCAGTAAACCCTGATGGTTGCTGCATATAAGCCTTCTCCTGTTAATCTCCATCAAGAAATGCATTCTTCACATCAAGTTGGAAAAGAGACCAATCCCATGAAACAACAACTGATGGGAGAATGTGTAATGTTGAGTGTCTGGCCACTGGAGAGAAGGTATCCTGATAATCCATCCCGTAAGTCTGGGTGAAGCCACATGATACAAGCCTTACCTTGTAGGGATCCATACTACCATCAGCTCGCTGCTTCACCACAAATGCCACCTTATCAGGCTCCAGGTACCACGTGATTATAGGACTGTCATCTCTTCTTCCAAAGCTAAACGCCAACGGCTATCTTGCAAGGCATCATGGTAAGTACGCGGAAGGTCTTCATTAGATAGAGCAACCACAAAGTTGTGGAAATCCCCTGTCAATGAAAGGACACTTGTGAAGCAATTGGATACGAAGCACATGTACACTTTTACTTCCTAATAGCAATGGGTATGTCCATGTCCTCAGGAGCCTCCTCCTGCACTGACTCTTGTATAGAATTATCACCAGTTCCATCGTTAGAAAACATGTTATCAAGACAAACCTGGGGCATGCTGGATGATTGACCATGGCCATGAGCAGGAGCTGACCGACGGGTATAGTACTTGGGTAAGGGTGGAACAGACTGCACAGGAACTGGTAGTGGTGGTGGAGGTGGCGATGGCGACGTTGGTGGTGGTGTAACAGTAGGAGAAGACAACAGACTAGGAGGTGGAGGTGGCATGTAGATTTCGGTATTAGATTCTGAAGAAGCCAACATGTCACCTGTAGGAGAGAAATACATTACAGACTCAAAAAATGTGACATCAACACTGATATAGTATCTCCTTCGTAAAGGATCATAGCACTGATACCCCTTCTGTGTCCTGGAGTACCCAACAAACACACATTTGACGGATCTAGGAGAGAGCTTGTCAAAATCTCGAGCCAATTGGTGAACAAAAACAACTGAACCAAATACACGAGGAGTAAGAGAGAACCTTCTCACGGAAAGTCATAGAGAAAGGAACTTTCTCACCCAAGACAGACAAAGTCATACGATTCACAAGGTAACATACGGTAAGAACAACATCACCCCAAAACAAGTGAGGTGCACGACTCTGAATAAGAAGAGTCCGAACGACATCAAGTAAATGTCGATGCTTTCTCTCAGTAACACCATTTTGCTGGGATGTATAAGCACAAGAAGTTTGATGAATTATACCATGGGAAGATAGAAAATATGAAAGAGAATAGGTACAAAATTCCAAAGCATTATCAGTCTTGACAAACTTCACAGACGCAGAGAAAATATGGTGCACTTCATTAATAAAGAATTTGATTACATCCCCTTCTTCAGATTTATTCTTCAATAGAAACATCCACGACAAACGAAAAAAGTCATCGACAACAACAAGATAAAAACGGTATCCCTGATGGTCAGGAACGTGACTTGGACCCCAGATATCGACATGGAATAATTCAAATAGGGAGCTCCTGCTCCGACTCTGACGACTAGGAAAAGATGACCGGTGATGCTTTCCCAACTGTCACGCTTCACACTGAAATGAGGAAGTAGGAGAAATCTGCAGCAAAATGTGACACATTTTCTGAAGAGGGAGATGACCAAACCGTAGATGCCACTGATAGGGAGAGACTGATAAGGTTGACTGAGAGGATGCTCCTGTAAAAGGTATTCAAACCATCTTATAAAGTCCGCCCTGCTCACTGCCACACCTAATCACGCGACCCGTAAGGATCTCCTGAAAAACAAGAGAAGATGGGTCAAATATAGCTCGACAGTGTAGAACATTTGTAAGCTGGCTAATAGACAACAAGTTCATAAAGAAATCCGGAGCATGTAACACATTCTGTAGATGCATTGTAGAGGTCAAGAAACCCCCCCTGTCATGTGATCGAGGAGTGAGTCCCATCGACAATCATTACAATCCATCCTAGAGGGACATGTCTGTATGTTGTGAGATGTTCTTTGTCGCCACATAAATGGTATGTTGCTCCGAAGTCCATAATCCACTCTTTGATCTCAGATCCATGACAATAGGTAAAAGCATAGGGGCTACCTGATGTACTAGCTGAAGCGGATGTACTATCAGAAGCAGAACCTGCCACATCTGAATGACCTCCTGAAGATGAGGCAGGAGGCGTGATATCTCGAAGTCTGGCGACGAAATCATCAAATCTCTGATCTGAAGTCGTAGGTGCAGGGGACTCAACTTGCTCTGCTACTCGTGCTGATGATGGAAAACCATGCTTAGAATAGCATGTATACTCTGAATGACCAGGCCGATGACAATAAGTACATGGCTGACGGGTCTGACCCCCTCTACTACGGGGCCTACGTCCACGAAAGGATGAAAAACCACCTCTGCCTCTGGATGCTGCCACTACCGAAGAGGTCTGACCAGTAGTAGCAACCAGAACAATGATCCTGCTAAGTCGATGGAAAGCTTCCTCTATTAGAGGAATAGTGGCATCGACAAGGATCTGAGAGCGAGCAACATCATATTCTGGATCAAGTGCAGCAAGGAAAACACCAATCATGGTAGCATTCCTGTAAGTCTTCTGATGCTCAGGAGTAGCCGTCAGAGGCATGAAGCTGTAAAGCTTCTCAAATATTCCGCACAAGGATATGTACAGTGAGTGTAGGGGTCTCATATTCAGCTTGAACGTGAAGATATCATGCCGCAACTGAAGAATCTTGGTCTCATTCCGTGTTTGAGAGTAGGTTGCGGGCAGAATGTCCCGCATGGCCTTGGTCGTGGCTGATGGAGCACGTCATTAGCGATCTCGATCGTCAATGTACCTGACAACCAGACTTTGGCATATGCGTTGTCCGCTTCCCAAGAGACGTGAATCCCTGTTTTCTCCACCGGTTCATCATCGGTAAGAATATGCTTCTTGCTATTCGACTTCATGAGACTCATGAACTGCATGGTCCAGAGTTCATAGTTCGTCCCATCCATCTTGACAATTGGTGCCGGACCTCTGAAGGCACCTGTACCGGGTACATCTACTTTCTTGTTTGACATATTGCCGGACGAAGATCACAGAGATTTTGTAGACCAAAGATAGATGTCTATACAAACATGTGAGGATTCGATTGCATATGAATACTTATGCAATCAAATCCATCATCGGAAGAAGACTCGAGATGCAACCGCGTACGTCGAGAGAAAACGATGCACACGCGCGATTGGCAGCACAGACGCACGCGTGTACACATGCGTAGGAAGGAGGGTGGCGCACACGTGTACGCTGGAGGTGGCAGGTGGCGTCGGGACTGGTTGGCGGCACTACTGGCTTGAGGAGGAAGGAAGGGGGAAGGGGAGGGCGGCTGGTGGGGTTTAGGGTTAAGATATACGAGCTCCGGTCTAGGATCGCTATTATGATACCATGTTCGAAGAAAACAAGAGCTTAGCATTTCTGAGAACCCTAGGCTCTCTTATATAGAGGAGTCCTATGGGTAAATTATATAAAGCGTGTATAGAGAAATAAAATGATGAAACTAGTACATATAGAATATAGAAATATGTAACTATTTCTACAATTACATAGAAAGAAAAGAAACAATTGAATTTCACTCCTATCGAACATTAGCATAAATATCTTATATTAAGTTTGCTTAAAAAAGCAAAAAAAAGAAACAAAGATTAGTCCAAAAACAGTCGACTAGTCGGTTGTCTAGTGATTGCTAAGTTCGAGTTGAGTAGGTCACCGCCCTAAGGCTTAGTTCGAGTTCAATCGAGTCGACTAGTCGGCCGACTAGTGACCACTTAGTTCAAGTCGAGTCAACCGAGTCCAAAAAAATCGGTCAACTAATCCTAAGACAATTATACAAGAATAATGACACATCTGTCAAGGATGACAAAATCCTCAACTACTAGGTAAGCTTCTTTACATCAATATCACCATATCTGACATTTCTCCGGCAGCGTGAAAGCCTGATCAGTACATCATCAAGCTGATATAGGCTCGCTGGGATGCAACTATGATGGTCTTGCGATATATCAAGGGCACCCCTGCGAAGGAACTATGCTTCACAACAGGACTTTAACTAGATAGTAGATACTAAAACACATTTTGAAGTTAATTGTGTAAGATTTCTGGCATATTGGAAGTATAGTACCGATTTCTGCACTTAAACCTTGTCACATTGAAGAATAAGAAAAAATCACATGTATCACATTCAAGTGCATAGAGAAAACACATGACATGGGCCCAAGTAGTCATAGAGATGCAATTGTAACAAGCAGTACTTGTTGATATGCATATTCTATCTGGCAGAGAGATGGAGTTGAGATGCAACAACACGACTATCATACACATTGCAAACAACCCCATATTTCATGAGCGTGAGACATGTAAATGTCGATTGTCAATTCACTAGATATATGATTCAAGGAGATGTTATCTGATCTTCCAAAGTCACTTCAGCAAACCAGACATCGTATTAATCTCGTAAGGCACTTTTCAGAGTTTCATTTGAGTGTTGTTTAGCAAGTTAAGAATGAAGGATATAAATCCTCCAGCTTGGGGGGGGGGGGGGGGGGGAGTGTTAGAATTTACTTCTATATATAGCAGATTCTCCAAGATCTTCCTTTATTTATCTCTACAGAGACATTATTGTCTACCCAAGTAACAATCAATGTCCTTAAGACAAGATTCCCAAGCAACAAAAGCCATTTGTTAGCAAGGCCATGTAAACCTTTAGGCTTATGTTCCTTGTTGACATAACACGAGAAAAGAAAATTTGCTTCTCCGGCATGTATAGATAAAGTGAGTTCTTTTGCAGGGGTGAATGCTGATTGTTGCATTAGCATTTACAACACTTTTTTGCAACTTTAATATTATATGTGAAATCATTTTACCTATGATAAACAATCAGAGTGAGGATCCTTGCATAGGATCTATAAAACTCGGTAGTACCCATCTCATCTCGGTGATTCAAACATATTTTGCTAGCATCCGATAGATAGAATGATATTATAGCAAACTTAAATCAAGTTTAAGAGAAGTGAACAACTATATTAACAATGATAGACCCATCGTTCACACTGAAATTTTTATAAGTTCTGACATAAATAGGATGATTTAAGCAACGGAACACAATCTACAGCAGGGAGGAACTTACCAATAATGTCAATATGCTTCTCAAAACATTGTGGATGCTGCCTTTACGCAGCAAGACATTTTGCCTCACTCCTACATTTCTGAACATGGTGACAAGGATAAGCACAACCACATTGACTTTGGTTTTGCAAGCAAATTGTGAGCTCCGTTCCAATAATGTGGCATTAAGAAATTGCAAAATAGAGCTGACTAGCTTTGCGCTTCCATGAAACATGTAAATGCAAGGCTTCATATGGTATTCCCAAGAAGCCAGTACTTCATCATTAATGGCAGGCATGAGCTATCAATAACAGAAAGACAGCATGATAAGGCTTTAGAAGTAACAGAGAAATATACTCATTACAGAATAAAGGACATTCTCAGTGAGATACGAAGTAGGATTAATATACAGAACAAACTCTGAATTTCCTGGAAATAAAAACTTATAATGCAGCACATTAAAACAAAAGAAAATAATCAAGCATGAGAATTGCATCAGCATTCTGATAACTTCAGAAAAGATGCGTCATTCTGAAATACAAGTAATAATTGCAAGCAACACTATAGGAATATAAAATGTACTAAATGTAAATATAGGAATATATTAAATAAAAATGCAATGTCAACCTGCTTAAACACTTACCATAGCTATATCGGTCAGATAACTGAAAAGAAACTGGCTGAGCATGTAAGTTTCCTCTTCTGAGAAACTCAAAAGTTTGGAATCTAGCACAGCAATCATTCTCAGCAAGCTGTGCATGTTTTCTACCGATGGCTTTATACTCTGAAAGTATTAGGAAAAATACCACCCTCTTAGAGTTTTTGGATGAACATAATATTATTGCCAAGTGGTTCTATATAGACTCAAATAACAAATAGAAGTAAATAAAACAATACAAGCATACCATTTCAAGAAGGATTCTCTTCTGTAATAACTTCAAAACCATAGCCCTGTCTCCCAATTCGACGATGGAAGATAATATTGTTTTACTGATGAGTTGAAATGTTCTCAAGTTGGAAAGCTTGCTGCGATGTCTGTCTACAAGGACATGCTCTGCATAACAGCGAAACACCTTCAACAAAGTATACATAGATTTTTTTCAATCACATACATAGATTTTTTTCAATCATGAAGCCGATCATAAACAGGCATCTAATGCAGAATTCAGATAACCATAAAACCACCAAAATCAAGCCTCTTACAACATTACACGTTGTTGTCTACAAGATTCGATATCTTGATAAAAATACAACTTAGTAACATGGTGCCCACGAAGCAGGGCAACCACAGTAATCAACAAGTGTGCTAACGTTTATTATCCTCATCTATATAACATCTAATTGCAGTTAACTGCACCGGAATCAAAAGACCGATACCAGTGATATCACCTACATGTCCAATCACTGTGTTACAACCCACTCCAGAGTATCATTTCATCTCATGATAAAGAATTTCAGAGGTTGTAAGAATTATAATACTACAGAAGGATGAAAATTGTATGGAACATTTTACCGTGCAACACTTCTCTGCAACCCACTCCAAAGTATTTCATTTCATCTCAATCTAAAATAACTCTTTGGTAGATTTTTTTGAACGACTTGCTAGATATCCACATCTGACATGAACAAATTTCCTCCTAAACAAAACCATTGTTCATTGTGTCCTGTAACGAAACCACAACCAAAACTTCTGGCGCAACCGCGAAAAGTTGAAAACTAAGATAAAATTGACACTATAGGATTAGGAATCATGATGGGATTGGACTCCTAATCCTAATAGTAGTTGAGTTGTATTATATTTATAATCCTATTGGGAATAGGACTATGGGTTGTATTTGAGCTACATAAAGATAGGGACGGAGGCATTGCCTCTACACCACAGCACAAGGGAATACCACAAGAGAAGGGGGGGGGGATAAGAGAGCGAGGGTACGAAGAGAGTTGTACTCGTCTTCTTATAGTGATATTTCTTTTCCGGTGGTCACGAGAGGTAACCGACCACCATTATATCCAACGTTCATGGAATCAGTATGCGTATGCGTTCGGACTGGTCACCGAATACTGATTAAGCAATATGCGGGGTATATGCCATTCTAAACGGTTTTCTAATTTTTAATTTAAAAATAAAAAAATATCTATGAATAACACTACCACTGAAGTTATGTATCTAAGTGGAGTTAAAGAAGATCTAAGAAAAACAATTCATGTTAGATGGGTGTGTATATATACTTTTAATTGCCTCATATTTAATCACGAAAAAACATTTACCATAAAAATTTACATTATATGATTCGTAATAACAAAACTTCAATACACATACATACACTACATGAGCAAAACCTTAATCGACATATATAAAAAATATTCAAGGATACATTGTATATACTCGTGAAAATAATACATGAGAAAAACATAAAACATTGCATATACATAATGGTATAATGCTTTGCAATTGTATAGAAATGCATGTCATACTCTAACAATTGAATGAAGAGGCACAATTACAGAATTAAGACCTGAATGAGAAGATTGAAAAGTTGGAGTTGCTAGAGCAGTATGCGGGGCATATGCGGGCCGCTTATGCGGGGAGGGCGCATAATGCACTGATTCAAGTAATCGGTGCGGTCTGCATGCCGCAAGGGCATATGCGGCCACATATGCGGCCGATTTAGTGAACACTGGTTATATCTGTTTGTTCTTTTCTTTACATGCTTCCGTTGTGGTGGTGGTTGATTGTGCATCTGCTTTCGTATCCGCAGAAGTTTGCATCCCCAATAACCGCTATCCGAGAAGAGATGATAACAGCAGTCGTTTCCCATCATATGGTATCAAAGATCGGTTCAACGACAACGAGTGATACAACGTGGTGGATGAGAACGAGATTTGACGTCGAGAAGACACCACAACACAACAGGTGCCCATTCTTCAGAGGCAGTTAAGATCCAACGGTTATGGTGAACCGTAGAGATATGGAGCATCCGGAATCGAGGTGATCCAAGTGTCCAGATAGGGGCTTTTTCGCACTCCAGACGAGTAGGTTGGTTCGGATCGAAAGGGTTCTATTTTATTTTTCATGTCTTATAAGGAGGTACGATAGGAAAGCGATGGCGAAATTTTAATCGAGGGTGCATCATTCTCTGCGGAACCCTTCAACGGGAAGAACGACTACAACTTATGGCAACAACATGTAAAGAACATACTCACGTGAGAAGGACTTGTGAAAGCTCTCTAGGATAAAGAAAAGAAGCCAAAGAAGATGAAAGAGGAAGAGTGGAAGGAGACAAGAGATCTCACGAATAGTACAATACAACTATTCTGGGCAAACAACACTCTTCGCGAAGTCATCGGCCTGGAGGATCCAGCAAAGGTTTGGATGAAGCTTGAGGGACGATACAAGTCCAAATCTTTGACAAATCGACTATTGATGAAGAAGAAGTTTTATGGTCTAAAGATGATCTCGATGGGACAAAGCTCGAAGTGCACTTGGATGAATTCAATAAGATTCTGACAGACATTCTCACTCTTGAGGAGAAGAATGTGAAAGAAGAACCTCTCTTCAAGGAGGAGGATAAGGCACTGATCTTGTTGAGTTCCCTTCCATCTTCCTACGATCATATGGTGACGATGTAACTATATGACAAAGAGACCAACACATTGGACGAGACAGTTGCTTCGTTACTTGTGAATGAATCCCGACGGAAGACGACGGATGAGGCAACGAATGATGAAGGTCATGTGCTGGCAACCAAGGGTAGACACTCATGATCAAGGGAGACATGATTCAGAGGTCGATCAAGGTCACGAGATCCGATCAGATGCTTCTACTGTGATAAGGAGGGTCACAAGATAGCTGATTGTCCAAGATGTGAGAAGGAGAAAGGAAAGAAGAATGTTGAAGATTCAGAATGAGACTAAGAAGATTCCACCGTAGTTTGCGAGAGAGACTTGCTAGCGTGCTATAGGTAGATGAAGGCAGATTCAATATGGCTTCTGTAATCGGCATGTTCAGATCACATGTGCTCATTCAGAGAGCAGTTCAGTACCTATCAGGCATTCAATGATGGCACAATCAAGATGGGAGGTGGAGAGGTTCATCACGTCAAGGTGATTGGATCAGTGTAGTTCCGCATGTTTGATGAAGCAATACGAACTCTGACAGTTTAGGCACATTCCAACAAAAAAAATCTGATTTCACAGGGAACAATAGAGTCACGAGGATATCGAGTCACTATTGATGGGGGAATTCTCAGAGCGAGCAACGGAGCACGCGTGATGATGTGTGGGACGCGAAAGGAACAATGTGTATAATTCGAGGGAAGGGTCGTGACAGGTGATGGAGCTCCAGTTATTCCTATGACGAGCAGTACGATGAGAGAGCGATAGGTTATCAGCATCTTTGCTGCAGAAGTGTGCAACAAGAAGCGGGCGTGATTCGCTTTACCAAAGGATGTTGATACAATCTCTAGTCACGAGAGATTTGTGGTGCCATCATGAAGCACAATACTGAGCTGTGTGAGTACCCAAGAGGGGGAGCATCGACGATGCCCAATGATGGGTGCGCCATCCAGACTTGGTGAGATCCTACTGACAAGACCTGCAGATGATGAGGATGGCCCGGTGCATACTCAAGTTGATGAAGAGATCGTGATGGAATTCAACTCAAGGGGAGATTGCTAAGATTATAGTCAAATTAGCATAAGAAATCCTAATGAGATTGGACTTCTAATCCTAATAGTAGTTGAGTAGTATTCTATTTATAGTCCTATTAGGAATAAGACTATGGGGTTATATTTGGGCTATATAGAGAGGGGGGTGGAGGCATTGCCTCTACACCACAGCAAGAGGGAATACCAAAAGAGAAAAGAGATAGAGAGCTAAGAGAGAGAAATGTAAGAGACCGAGGGAACAGAGAGAGTTGTACTCGTCTTCTTATAGATATCTTTTTCCTCCGATGCTCACGAGAGGTGAACGACCACTATTATATCTTGTTGTTCTTTTCTCCATGTGCTTCTGTGATGGTGGTCGATCATGCATCCGCTTCTGTATTCGTGGACACTCGTATCCCCAATAATCGGTATTTGAGAGGAGGCGATACTGATGGGTCGTTTCCCATTAAGGTAGAGGAAACAATCTTTGCAACCTTATTTTTTGAGGGATTAATGTGATACCCACAAAGTATGAGAAGCAAAATCCTGAATCCGTTACCGTAAATACACAACCGTCTCACACGTCGTCACCAGATAACCCCGCAACCTCCACAGCTTTCCGTCGCTGTTATCGATCAGGACCAAAGCTCGCACCCGCCTCCCTCCTGGTTGGGTTGAGAGAAAGAGATGGAATGGGGGAAAGGTCAGCTTCTGCCTAAGGGTGAAGTAGAGTGACCTCGACGACGGGGTTCAGGAGTCCAAGAGAAAGAAGAGAAGGGACCCACCCTCTGTACATATGGTGAGGGTGTAGTGCAGCATGAAGGCGAAGGAGTTGGTGGGGAGGCCTTCTCCTCCACTAAGGCAATGCTTCAAGTGTGGCCAATCGAAGCATTTGGCGAATGCTTGTCAGGTGCGGGGGGTTCGTCTGCTACCGATGTGGAATGGAGGGCCACCTTCGTATGAGATACATCGTAACCGCGAAAGAGGTGGTTGGAGGCTTGTTGGGGAAGAAGGCGCCAGAGGTCTTGGGGGAGCATGACCGGTGGAAGGGCTGCTTGTTGCAGAGGGGTCCAAAGAAGACCTGGAGGCGGTAGTCGAGGTTCTGGGGAAGGTCACTCGGTCGGTTGCTGTAGGGACGTTGTTTGGTTATGGGAGAGCATGAGCTGCATTCGTGGGATCGAGGCAGTGGAGATCTCAGGGATCCTTGGCAACGACAACAACCTGTCCATGCCTAACATTTGATGAAGGAGGCAGTGTCTTCGTGACGATGTAAAGGAGGTGGCATCGAAGTGGCTAGTCGTGGTGAGGGGGTACCCGATTCGGTGCCGGAGCATCCTCGCAGTGAGAAGCACTCTTCGGCAGGTCGGCTGGGTAGAGAAGGTCATCTGCTCTGGACTATGACTAGATGAGGGCCGGGGCATGGTTGTCCAGCTGCGGGGTCCTCGACGGAGCTTGTCGGCAGAGGTTATTTTCTGAGTTGGGAAGATGGGCTTCTTATTGCATCTTGCATCAATGGATGACAATCAAGAGAGCTTGGAGTCGGGATCGGGTCACTTCGTCATGCCCGAGGCGATGGCGACTAATCCGATTGTTTCGTTGGAGAAGCCGCACATTTGGTGGCGGCCAGAGGGGCTGGTGGAGGGACCTTCGACGGCGGCAATGGCCGTTACTAGGCGGGCGACGAATGAAGGCCGAAAAGATCAACGGGTTACACTGGTATTTTCTAGGGCGTACGGTTTGGGCAACGGAATCGAAGTAGGGGCGGATAGCGATCCAAACGGCGTTGGGTCAAACCTTTCAAGGGACTCGAACTGTTCAATTGTGGTGAGGGAACCAAAGGCCCCGGATCAGTTCCCGATTATTGGATTTATGGTGGATCCGATTCTGAATGTTGGTTCTACTATGGATTCAGGTAGGGCGGGTCTTGTTGGGGCAAATCCAGGTGCGACAGGAGACACTTTTGCAGATGTGATCCATCTACCGCAACAACTGGAGGGCGTTTTTAGGGGCGATGTTTTGAGGTTCATGACTCAAGGAGAAAAGGGGGGTCCTCGGGCTTGGTGGGAGGGGGTTCTATTTTGGGCTCACATGAGGTTGCGATTCATGCTTCGGTGGATAGTCTCTTGAGCATGGGGAGTGGTGGTACACCATCGGTTGGGCCAGGCTCTGCTGCCACTACGCGTGCTTCTAAGGAAAATAGGCGGATTCTTACGGCGAAAAGAGCTAGGCGTGAGAGAAGGCGTGCCTTGGGGGAAGGTGTTAGGTGCATAGTAGATCATATCGCGATATGTCAATGATATATCGTCGTTATATCAGGATCAATGGAGATCCCATAACGATATCAGCTTAGATATCCACTATCGGATATCGCAGATATGCGGCAGATATATCGCCATATCAAGCCATATCGCTCGAAATTGATTGGCTTCCGTACAAAATTTTCCGGATATCGATCGATATCTCCAATATTTCGCCGATATCTATATATATCAATGATATTATCAATGCAAGCTTGATTTCACTACTAATATTGCTACTCCTAGTATTAAAACACAACGTGAATCATATATTTTGTTAGAAGCCCAAGGAGTTGCCCCTGTCAGGTAGCGTATGGTGCTATAGAAAGGGTGCATACGACGGTTCTTCAATGGGTGGACTTCACCCTCTTTGGCAATAACGATGAAAACATGTCTAATGCTGACCAAATTGGAATCACATGTCCAGAATACATCTCATCTCAGCAGTCAATAGTTAGCTCAACTATCAGATATCATCATTAACAACCAGTGATTTGTGCGATATAATGTGTAATAGTATGCTAAATACACCTCATTCTTGCATGTAAATATGTATTTGTATGTTATTTGTTGTTTTAATGATTAGGATGATCTTAAATTCGCAAAAAATCGCTTTTTACGCCATTTTCAACTGGACAGACCAATACGATATCGATATTTCCTACCTTGCCCTCCAGAAAAATCTTGATTATAAATCCCTCACGACTCGGTAATCTCTTTGGGACTAAACTCTATTTTTAGCTAATTAGAGTGATGAGTCACAAATTCATCAACGACTTAATCGGGTCCTCTTAATGTTGCACAAGAAGGGTGTGACTGCACGAGTGGAAGACATGAGCCGATCACATTGTCCAACATGGTGCACCTCATTATTCCAAAGTTTGTTGGCGAATCGGCTTCAGGAAGTGTTGAATTCCATTATCTCGAACAAACAAATAGCTTTTGTTCTTTATAAGATAATGGTTGATGAACTAGTGTTGCTTCAAAGGTAGTCCTAGACTGGAACATAACAGCAAAAGAGGCCACACATAGAAGGATGATTTTTCAAAAGCATATGACTATGTTGATTTGTGCTTTATTTAGACCTCTTTGCAGCGGAGAGCGTTCCCCGATGCTTGGATTGCAAGGATGAAGAAATGTATTATGACAACGTCGTATTGACATCCCTTCTCTATGTTTAAGCTACAAATGCTTAGATGATGACAATGAGGCTAGCCTCTGATGGCGGTTTGTGCCCATGCTACAGTTGCAGGAAAATGTTTATTCCCATCCTACAATACATGGATGATACTATTATATTTATTGAAGGTGGGGTGGAGCGGTCGAGGTGCGCATCATACATTATGGATATTTTTAACAATGTTTAAGGGCTTCGAATAGATAGGGAAAAAATGTAAGTCATCCCATTTGACTTCTCAAAATTGAAAAGGCTGCATTGATTCTACGTTGTCCAGTTTCTGTTATCCCAATTACGTAGTAAGGGCTCCCTTGGTTGGTGGTATGCTTCGTGTACTAAATTTGTAGCATGTCCTTGAGGAAATTGATTCAACCAAAGCATGTCTGATCAGTTATATCCATTTTCGACAGCTCCACAAGGCTTCACCTGGTGGACGTGTTGTAGTCAACACTTGCCATTTGAAGGGAAATTGATAGGAGAAGTTCAACTTAAAGGTTACGTTTAGGATCTAGTAACAGTCCAGGTTAATGCTCGTGTAGAGAATGACAGGTTGATCATCGAGTCAAGTGACGAAAGTGCATAACCAACAATCCTTGATCGAGAATGAGTCGATGGAGGGAGATGGTAGATGACTTTTAAAAAGTGGAGTCAAACGCCTAAACAACCTAATATGTAAACTCAACTTAATTAAGTGCATACAAGACCTCAACCTCCATTCCCTACCCTCTGCAAGCCTCTTCCTTGTTGATGCCCTACCTCGTTCATTGTGGTTATCGAGAGGGAGGGAGTGCATTGAAGAGTGGGGGTGGAGATAGTTCAGAAATGATAAAGAAGAGGGAGGATGATTCTCTAAATTTTATTTTCAACCATTTTTAAAACTTCCTTAGATCATATGGTCCAAGTTAACTATTTGACCACATACTAAAAAAGTTGTGAAACAGAGCAAGATTGTTGTAACACTCAGGGTGCGTTTGGTTGACGGGTTAAGGCGGGTTAAACTGGTAGAGGGTAACATGTTTTTGTGTTTTGGTGTTTGGATAGAGGGTTAAACTGGGGGTGGGTTAGAAGTGGGTTTGGGGTGATATGATTGTATTGGAGTTTGAAAAAGTGAGTAGTTATTATGATGTGATTGTATTGAAGTTTGGAAAAGGGAGTAGAAGTGGAGTAGTTTATATTTTTTATATGATATGATGGTATAGTATATTATTTTTTAAAGGGATTGATGATGTAAAATTGATTTACTTAATTTTTTAAAAAAGAAATAAAGTGGGGCCCATGGGGAGAGATGGGGATATGGGTTAAGGGGGGTAAACTCCCCTAACCCGCAGGTAACCCATGAACCAAACGCTACCTCAGGGTTCGAACCACCCGAATCCGAAACAGAATCCGACCTGACTTGGGTCTGTGACCCGATAAAAATCCGATTAATGATCTGATTTATGACGAGTAAGCTCGAATCGACCGGTAAATCGCGGATTGTATCCTGTACGGGTGCAATCAACCAAAAACCAATTGCATCCTACATTGTGTCGCAGAAAAATCTGGCACGATTTGAACAACAAAATAAATGGAGACCATCACTAATTCCATTTCGATGAATTGGAATCAACGGAATCGACCGTTTGTCAAAGGTCGTTTGACCGGATTTAAAGACAAAATTAATCGAAAATCAAAATCGTATTTTGCCAATTTCTTAATCCATCTTATGTCAGAAAAATACGAATATGAAACTCATTTTGATCGTCCTTCCGAGACGGTCGAAACGAGTCATTATTCGCCTAAATCAGCGATTCAAGGCGTGATAATGGTGACGACTTTGGTATTTCACATAAGTTAGAAATAAAAAAAAGAGAAAAGAAAAAAATTAAAAGAAAAATTACAGATGAACAATTAAATAAAATTTTAAAAAATGTGTGAAAGGAGAAGCACACGTATCTCTCCCCTCCCCCAAATTTTTTCCACCTACGACTCGCCTTCCTCTATATATACCACCAAACTCTTCTCTTCTTTCCCCAATTCCTCTTCTCCTTCTCCCTTCTATTTTCCCCCAAACAGTGAAAGCCAGCTTCAAATTGCTGCACATTGCTGTTGTAGCTATTGCTATTAGGGACCAATTCCTCCACTTTTAAGGTTCCAAGGTACAACTAAACCCCCTATTGATGTTATCCATGAAATTTCGCCATCATCTTCTTCCCTCTCAACTGTTTGGGGTATAAATTAAGAGTTCTGCTGCTGAAATCTCACAGAAAAGTTGAGAACTTGGGGAATTTTCATGCATGTTCTGCTACTAAAATTAATACTTAGTCTTCGAGAAATTGGGGTATCTGATCAATATTTTCTTGCAGAAACCTCAATGAAAAGTTGAGTAATTCTTGGAGATTTTTCATGCAATTTCTGCTACTGAAATTAATACATAGTCTTTGAGAAATTGAGGTATTTAATCAATTTTGCTGCTAAAAACCTCACTAAAAAGCAGAGAAATTCTTGGGGATTTTTCATGCATATTCTGGACTAAATACTTATTCTTTGAGAAATTGGGATATTTAATCAATATTTTGTTGTTGTAAACCTCACTGAAAAGTTGAGAAATTCTTGAGGATTTTTCATGCATGTTCTACTATTGAAATTAATACTTAGTCTGAGAAATTAGGGTACTTAATCAATATTTTGCTGCTGAAACCTCAATAAAAAGTTGAGAAATTCTTGGGGATTTTTCATGCATGCTCTACTACTGAAATTAATACTTAGTCTTTGAGAAATTAGGGTATTTAATCAATATTTTGCTTCTGACTGAAAAGTTGAGAAAGCCTTGGGGATTTTTCATGCATGTTCTACTTTTATTAAATATTTCGCTGCTGAAACCTTACTAAAAAGTTGAGAATTCTTGAGGATTTTTCATGCATGTTCTGCCACTGAAAATAATAATTAGTCTCTGAGAAATTAGGATATTTAATCAATATTTTGCTGCTGAAAGCTCACTGAAAAGTTGAGAAATGCTTGGGGATTTTTCATGCATGTTCTGCTACAGAAATTGATACTTAGTATTTGAGAATTTGGTGTGTTTAATCAAATTTTTGCTGCTGAATCCTCACTGAAAAGTTGAGATATTTTTGGTGTTTTATATTTTTTCTTGGGAGTACTATACAAGTAAATAGTGTTGAATGTGTAGCACTTCAACAGAAGAATATAATCATCTTAAGAGTATTTACATAGCAGTTTTGTTCTCTCTTTAGTGTTTCTACTTCTTATTTGGTTTCAAATGGTAATAATTCTTGTTATCAGTATTATTTGCAGAATTTGGAATTTCTATGATTACAATGCATGTCAGGGAATCTTGTTAATATAGAAGCCTCGTGTGAGCTCAATTGAAGTCTCACAGAAATTGATTGCACTCTGACATTTCATCTACTATTATAATTTATAAAATGGACTGATTTGGGATATATATATATATATATATATATCACAAGTTGCTGAGGTGTATAGCTATGAAAATAGGTTGATTACTTATTATCCTCTGCTACTAAAAGATGAGAACTTGAGGATATAAATAAATATTTGGGACCGTTGTATGACTTGATTTTATGTTGAGAATTTGGAGTTACAATCTACACGAATATCTTTAGGTTACTAATGAATGATGACATAGATATATGATGGGCATCAACAATAACTTTTAGAAAATAAACATGCGGAAGCGAACAAGGAAAAAAAGATAAAGAACACGAAGAACGTGGGATTTAACGTGGAACCATACTCCGTGAGGAGCAGGATGAAACCACGGGAGAAGCCCTCAAAGGGACATGTTACGCATTGCACTTTCTCAATGGACTACGGGGGGTGTGGGGCTCTATATATAGCACCTACGGAGTCTCCACATCCCACAGGTGGTAAATGAGGTACTGAACCCTGGATGGGGTAAATGGATCATCTCCAAGATCCTTTTACCCATCTCTTATACATATAGCGCACAACTAAATACTCCAACAATAACAAATACGTGTGTTGGTCAAGAAGCCTCTTTCAAACGATCTTGCGAGGGTACGGTAACCATCAACTATGCAGGAGTTAGGATGCCCAGATTGGGCAGTGGCCGCCTAAACTGAATGGGTCTAGGATCCCAGTCTCTTCCCTGAGATTTATTGTGAGCTCACAATTTTTACGCTTCCCCAGGATCCATGTGTTTTCCTTTGACCGATTCCGTTGACCATGTGTTATGTTATGGTTCCTATGTCAGAGGACCATTAGTCTTTCTTCGAGCTTAGTAACTCATTCCTACATCGGTCGGGCAAGACTAAACCATCTCGGACCAGAGAGTCTCTCCCACCCATCTCAAGGACGCAGTAGGAGTTTTGCCTAGCATTCCCTCGGATTGTTCTTTCGTTAGGAAAGCGAGACAAAAGAGTCCCTCAGTGGGCCTCTTCATCGCTTGAGTTTGGCTACTATTCCATCAGTAGGTTCTGGCGCGAAGAAAAATCATGTTATGGAAAGCATCATCAATCATCCATATCTAATTAAATCCATCAGTACATCCCACAAATAGTATTTGTGAGAAAATATGACTTATATCTAGATTCCTAGTCAGACGTCTTTTCATACTCAGTAATTGAGTTGCTAAGTGTTGATCTTTGGAGTGTAGTGAGTGAGAAAGAGGACTAGTGTATTGGGTAGTAGGAAACCATCTTTCTATGCAAGTAGTTTAATCGTCATAAAATGTCACTCATGTCTACTTGCTTCCTTTTGTAACCACTTAACTCTTGTTATTGTTAATAATTTTTGTTGTACTCGACATTTGTTGACGTCTCTTTGCTCCTATCGTGGTTGGCAGGAAAGGCTCATGCGACGCAGTAGTGGACTTGCAGATTTTTTTGCAGGGAGTTTAGCCAGCAATTTCTTTTGTTGGTACATAGGATATTTGACCAGATTGTTGTAGCTCCTTTTGTATTTATCTTCTGTCAAATTTGGGATGCACATCGAAAATTTTCTTTTGTTGCATGTTCATTATATGGAAATCAATGCAAATGTTTCTTTGTGACATATATCTCGTTGTAGATTGAAATGTCATATGAAAGTCGTTTAATTCGCGGAAAATTTTCCATCATGTTAGTAACTCAATGCGATCTATAGTGAATTTAATATTATGAATATTATATAAACGGGTAACCCAAATCTCAGGACGTGACAATTACTAAGGTTATAATGTAACAAAAAATAACATATCGTGTGATTTTGAAAGACCATACGGTTATGGAGGTAAAAAACCATTTTAGGAGTAACACATGAACAAAACGGAATTAGGATTTTGAGGGAATGTCGTAGGTTCAACAAAATAAAGACATTATCATGATAAGTTTAAAAAAGAGGGCATTAATATGAATGATAGTAGTCAAAAGTGAAAGATTGCCCATTAGGGTATGACCCGGCACCAGCTCACACTCCAATTCTTTAAAAAAAAGGTGAAAGATTTCCCAACCTGAAACTTAAAAAAACCATTGGAATCCGTTATTGAAATGAAACAATAAAACCTCAATAACTGGATTATTTCCTAAACACGAGAGAAAAACAAGTGAACATATGTTTTCTTCAACAAAATATTAAACTGCAAATAAAACGAAAAAAAAGAGAAACCACCGCTTTTATCTTTGAAAGAGAAAGAAGTGCATAGGCTTACCATTGCGGACATCAAAGCGAGCCACAACAGTGATAAGGAAGCTGATATAATCTGTAATGTCTACATGCCCAACTTTATATGAAGACTGAAGGACATCAATAATTCTTAATCCCATGGACGGCTCTAATTCACAACCTGCAACAAGATATGAAATATAATAACATGACTATCAATAACTAATGTCAAGACAAGAACTCCAATCAAAACTTAAAAAAAACTTATTAAAATGAAAAATGAAAAAAAACTGACAGTTGCATCCGGAGTAACACTTGCATCACCGTGATTTGAAAGAAAACCAGAAGAGATCTTGGTTAAAATAATTTCAGGTACGCAGGTGGTTTTCAAATAATGCAACATTTTTCATTTTGTGAAATATAAAGAAGAAATGGATTCACGTGTAAATTTAAAGAAAAACAGTGATTCACCAATCATATGCTCAATAGTGTGGTCGTGACTATAGAGATCATTGCTATTGGGAAGAGGCGGAAGACTATGGGGTGCTCTAGAAGGTAGAGTTTTCCAAAAAAAACATACGATTGTGTGAGTTGGAAGTTGATCAGAGCAATCTTGGACATTTTTTAGTAGGTATCCAGCCTTCGTGTGTCTGTGTGTGGGTGGGGGGTCGCTTTTGTCCCCATTGGTACACCAACACACATGGAAGATAAGCATGGTAGGCAATATCGTGATATATCGGTATCACTAAAAAGACCATACCAATGTCAGCCTATATATCCTTTTAGCGGATATCGGCGATATGTGGCTAATATATCGTCGAGATGAGGAATCTGCCAGCTAGGAATTTCACCAATATCTACCCCATATCGCCTCAGATCGGTCATTTCGCATGTATCTTCCTCCAAGGTCATCTCCAAATCTCTTCCTTCCTTCCATAGGAGAGCCTCTAGATCTACTCCAATTTTTTTGTAGAAATCACGAAATTTATTAGGGGTTTTGTTGCTATTTGTTAGGTAATGCATATTCTTTTTATTGGCAAGATTTGAAGTATTTAGTGAGATATATGGGGAACTAATTTAGGGTTTTTGATATGTTGTGAAATTAAGTTAAGTTATGGAAGAATAAAGTTGGATCTCGTAATATAAACATAGATAACAAGATTTTATGGTGCTTTATGTAAACAAAATTAAGAAATTAACAAATTTCAAAAATTAAAAATTAGATGTATAATTTAGAAAGATATTTGAGGAATTAATTTGTAAGAAATTAAATATTGAAATGATAGCTTAGAACTTGTATCTAACAAAAATACTTACAACATAGAAAATATTTACTTTTAGGAATAAAATAATGCACACATATGGTCACAAACATAAATCTTTGTAACATGTAGGTCTAATAGATGCATTGTATAGTTGTGATCATAAAATATACGCTATACAAAACACAAACAAATAAACTAACACCAAGAAACTGCATAGTATTCACAAACATGATCTATATTCAACCTGATATTAGGCAAATACTTACAATCACAAGATTTTAAAGGTTGCTAACAACCTATCTCTCATACAACTATCCATATTCCTTGAAATACAGAGAAGCCACAAGAAAGCAAAGGCTTAAATTTCGGATTTCATTTTCATTTCATCAATGTTTGGAAAGACAAAATTTCAGAGAATTTTGGTGAAATCATTGGAAATTTTGGAGATGTCACTAAACTGATTTTTCCGAGAAACTAATGTTTTTAGTATAATAAATAAAATAAAAATCACACTTATTTGTAAAATAGAATTGTGAATACAGAGTCTTGAAATAATATTATTGTCATAATCATCACACATGTTGATATGTAGAGCAAATTATTGCCTAGAGCCAGAATTGTATGTTATACTGGAAGCAAAAACCATGATATTCACCTTGTCAATAAGAATAAGAAGACACATATCATAACTACTAATAAAAACACACACACGCACATATATATTAAAATAAAGAAAGAACAAAAAAATAAAGTGCTTTAGTTAAAAACTTCAATTTTTAAATGGTATAGAGGTAGCGCAGTATGCCTACCACTCAAAAGACCATGGTTCAAATCCCCTCTTGTGGGGGCTGCGTTAGGTAGTCGACATCCAACGTAAAATATATTTGAATCTTTCAACATATATTTATGCAAGAATCCATGTAGCTGACCCTAGTTATAGTGGCATAAGACTTCGGTATTTTAGTTAAAAACTTGAATATAACTCTTAAATCTTGTGGCAAACTGATTTGGTTTGGATTTAGAACTAAACTTGTGAGAGTAACTAAAGAAACTTCTTCAAATAACATAAAGCATTCTAACCCAACACATCGACGAATAAATAAGTGAAAATCCATTAATATATGCAAATTTCGGTGAAAGTGAAGGGTAGATTCTCTTATTTTTGTTGTTTCACCGAAAAGATATGCAATTTCGATGAAATTTTGTAAACATCTCAGTGATTTCTTGTTGAAATTTTGGAAAAAGAAATAAGCTAGCGTTTCAATTTCGTTGACCTAAAGAAATGGAAATTTCGGAGAAATTCGATGGAATTTCGTTGAAATTTGAGTCCATGGTGATTAGGCCAAAGGAAGGTGGGTCTGATGTCTTGTAGATCCAACAAATGAACATAGCACTACCTAATAAGTTAATAATCATATTATGAAGCAATAACAATGATCTAGTTTATCGTCTTATGCGGGCAGCGGGACATATATGTGATTGTGGGAGGTTCATACAACATGCAAAGCTCTATTTGTTTCGCATCTTTGTTGTGGCTTGACATCCCTAGTATTCTTCTAGAAAGTGCAGATTTGTTTAGCCAGGTCGATGGGAATGGGGAGTGGGAGTCCTAATTTTGGTTGGATAACGGAACCCACTCTGGTCCACTGTGTGATTGTATCCATAAACTAACGCACTCTTGAGTAATCACTCAGACACTATAGTTAGGGATGTCAACGGGTCGGGTTTGGGGCGGGTATTACTATTCCCAAACCCATATCCATTTATAATATCACTACCCATACCCGCCCATTTATTAAACGGGTAATTTCTAGCGGGTACCCATATACCCGTCGGATACCCGTGTACCCAATGGATACCCATATCTTCGAAATGTATACAATATTTTCACAGTAGACAAAATAGAGTGAGCTCGTGTAATATGACAATTCATAAAAATGTGCAATATATAGAGAATATTAAAGGTTTATATATGTTAAGTGTTTAACTCTTTTGTATTGATAGTTTTTATTTATTGAAGATATAAAAAGTTAGTTGAATATGAATAAATGGATGGAGAAGAGAAAATTGAGTTGGATATTTATATATGTAGATCGAAACATATCAGATATGAAATAGATTTGGTGCTAGTTTGATTAAAATGCAACACACACATCTATCTTTATATATATTTTTTATTCGGGTTTGGGGCGGGTTCGGGTTCGGATACCCACAAGGCAATCCCAAACCCATACCCATACCTGCATGGGTAGTCAATTCAAAACCCAAACCCGTCCAGAAGTAAATGGGGCGGGTTTCGGGTCCTTTAATGGGGCGGGTTCGGGTCGGGTACCCAATGGGTAGACCCAGATTGACATCCCTAACTATAGTGCAGTCTTGGTCAACATGTACATGGGCTCCTCAATTAGTGGATGACCTTTCTGAACATAGTATGGAGAAGTGCTAATGCAGCACGAGACGACCAATTGGGACTCAATTAAAGATTTTCATCCATTGCAATTTCGCAATTAGGCATAATATTTGTTCGTTAATTAAAGTCAAATCATTTTACAGTTAATTGAGACCGTTTCATTTTTATTTAATTAACGAGATCGCATGTGACCTTGAATCAATTAATTATTCAGGTTAGAGTCAAATAAGATAAGTTAAATTGAATTTTGATTTTCTTTCTATTTTTATAATTTTACCCCTCCTGTATAAGGGGAATGTAGTCCCTTGCCTAAAAGACAGTTGAAGTTGAAATCAAAATGAAATTTATCTCAACTCTCTTCATTTCCCTTCCCCTTCCATGCAATATACGCGTTTCTTTCTTCTAATCCCCTGCATCTGACAAGCCTCTTCTCCTTTCCCCTTCATTTTCTTCCACAAAATATTTTTCCACCGTTGAAATTTAATTTCCAACAATACAATCCATTTGAATCAACTAGTATCAAAGCATGGCCTACAGATCGTCCACACGATCTAACGATCCGTATAGATGTTCGCATAGGCACGTAATGAAAGACTATCGTTCGTCGGAATGTAAACGACAAGACAAATAAACTTACAACAAGGAGTTGATCTCCATATTGCTCGAATATCAATTGAATCTACATGACTTGGTTGCTGATTTTCAGACCCTAAGCGCCGCCGGATCGAACCCTCCCGTTGTCGCAGATGTTGTCATGGTATCTGATGAAGAAAAACAAGAAAAAAAGGGCATCGACAACGATTTGCTTGATGTCCAGCAAGATTCCGATCGACCAACGTAAGTGGAATCAACTCCACAAACACCCGCACCCCTCTCACGAACCTGTAACACCCGTATCCAAATAAACCCGAGCTCGACCCGATTATTATTCAATTGACCCGATAAAACTATCAATCGATGTTAAGTGATCTAAATCTATCCATAGATCATAGATCAAAATTCGTTTGGGACCAATAGATCAAAAATCGATTGCATTGTAATGCGTGTCACCCGAAAAACCGTGACGTAATTTGAAACCACAAAACAAAATGAGAACATCAGAAAATTCGTATCGACGAAATTCGATCGTTCGTCGATCGGAGGTCGTTTGATAATTTAAAATCGTGCAATTTGATCACAAATCAAGATCGTATTTCATTAATTTATGTATCCATCTCGGATCAGAAAAATATGTAATTTGTATCATTTGATCATCATGAATAGACGGTCAAAACAAGGCATTGTGCATCAGAATCGGAGATCCAAGGTGCAAATACGTATGACTTCGGTGTCTGAAATAAGTGAGGGAAATATTTAAAAAATGAAATTTAAGTAAATTTTATTTTATATCATCAGACAACAGCAGCCAGTCATAAAGCATCTAAATCCCTCCCCCAACTTGGCTTTCTTGTTATCTCCACTTGGCAATCAAAGGCACATCCTTTTTTCCTTATTTAGGACAACCCCCTCCCTTTATTCTCATTTTTCCCCAAAAGTTGCCTTCCTTTCAGCCGTGAGAGAGAGAGATCCTTCCCCTGCTGCTCTCCTAATTTTGGTTTTATACGAGTAGTCTGACTTTTATGCAATTGCCACAAAATCCATCCTAATTTTGGATTCTTGAATGTAACAAAGAGAGTTGTAAAATTGAAGGCTCGTGGATAAACTAAAGACCGGATTTCTGACATATATCCGTTGAACAACATCAATGAATATGTATAGGTTTTGAGGATTTCTGTCATACAGTATCAATGGTGAATGAGATGGTCACAAGGATGCACCCGAGATATAGGGCCAGGATCAGTTCAGGAGTGTCTCATTGTTCCTTTAACCTAGTTTTTACCAGATGTTTCTGTGCATGCCGGAGGAGTACACTAGACCCAGGGTCGTAGGCAGGACGTCGGCATTTGCTGCATATCAGTTTGAGGGCAAGACGGCTTTCTCAATCGTGCCCAGAAGCACTAATCACGAGATAAACTCTAGACGATATATAATAGCCTCTAAATTCTATCTAAGAGTGCATCCTTTTATTCATAATATTATGTCGTTTTAATTCGGTTTAGTGACGTGAAGCATTAGCAAGAAAAAGGCAAGCAAGCAAAGGAGCCAAAGCCCCAGTCAGTTGCGAGAGTGTGAGTGCGCACAGACTACAGTGGATACAGCTTCGGTCAGTGCCTTTGCATTTAAGCATAGTAAGAGAGATTTCTTTATGAAAGATTTCGCACGTGGGTCCTTTGTGAATTGGTATGTAGTTTAACATCAGGTACTTAATCTGTAGATAAACCTTTTCTACTCCTAACTGTCTGTTCACAAAATAACTCCTTTTGAATTTTAATATCTTCTGTTGGACTCCGGAATTATGTAAAATCTAACAGTTTGACATTTTCATTGAAATGTTTGGCATATGTCAATGTTTCTATAAGAAGATAAATGAGTAAGTAAAATTTATTAACATATGCTCGAGTAACATTGCAGGCTATGCCAAGCATCAATAATTTTTAAAGATATTGAGTTGATGTAAAAAAAAATAAGATCAGATGGCTCATGATGAACTTGGTGGGATTCATAACTTATCTCTTTGGCCGAAGAAGATGTTTTGGAAATTGCCTTTCTAATTGTTGAGAAACTGTCCCTTTCCCTTTTAAACTTGATACAATAACCGAAAGTAATAGTTGATTGAGTTTGAACCCCATTGAACCTAGTTCGATTACCCGAAGTACATGATACAAAAGCCTAGTAATAGTTCTCAAGTTGTATATCCCACTAAGGGGCCAGCCAAATAGTCCACAAAACAGCTATAGGGTTCATTTGTTTTTTCCATAGATCTGAACTTAGCAAAATGAGAGACTCGAATGTTATCAAGAGATGAAAGGACAATACAATGAATCGGTATGTCCAACCATGGTTCTCTAGCCTGGTCACAAGAAAGTCAAGGCTACACCAGCTAAATCATTTCGATCATCTATTTCTTTTAACAGCCGAAACATTTTATAGCTTACTACTGTTTGGTTTAATACGTTTACCCACTTTTATAATCTGAGCCTCTATCATATGATTTTGGGTCTCAACACATATATTCGATTATATGACATATATTTGACATTTGATATATGCCAACTATGAGCTTATCTTCTCCAAGTAGAATACATGATTTCTTCCTGATTTGACCATTCGACAATAGTCATAAATTCTTAAAGAAATATCTCAGATAAAATTCAATCAATATATGGATTTCTGTAATCATTACGGCTATTAATCTCATCAATTGATCATTTAGTGTAACTCACTATTGATAAGTTGTTGACAGCATACACGGGTCTGTAAAGTTGACCACAAAAGAGATTTTGAAAAGAGTGGGTAGTCAAGCAATTGAAAATCCTGGGAATCGGTAATGACTAACAATTGATGGTGTCGGTCACGGTGACCCTTATAACTGACCGTGCGAGGGCGCGATGACCATCAACTTGATGGGAGATAGGAAGCCCAATTAGGGCAGTGTCGGCCTAATGCGTGGGTATAGGATCCCAAACCTTTTTACGGTTTTTACGCGAGCTCACAGTATTTTTGTTCTTAGGTGGGATCTAGATTTTTGTCTTTTGACCAGTTCTGCTGCTTAGGGTGCCTAGACAGGGGGACCATCGGTTTTGGTAATTCTTTACGAGCTTAGCCCATACCGGTAAGGCCAGTTTTTGGCGTAGACGAAGATGATGGAATGGAGGAGTCCCGCGTTGGGCTCCAGCCTCCTGCTTTATCTCCAATGAAGGGCCAATCCCATAAAATTAGGGATTTGAGTGGCTTTGAGGAAATTACAAAGGCATCCCTCCTCTTAAAACCTTTTGTATAAAGGCTAAAGATCATGGGAACTTAAGTGGGGTAGAACATTTGCAGCCATACCTCTTGATGGAAAAAATTATAAACGTAACACAGAAAAAGAGCGAAATAGGAGAGATACAATCAACCAATCCATTCAGAATTATCCACCGACGGATCAAAGATCATGCAATTCGTCAAGAGACAAATTTTCAAGCGAAGGAGAGCTGATGAAGCGTAGGAAGTCCAATTGGTGCTCAATTAAAGTTTTTTGTCTGTGGAAATTTAACAACAAGGGTTTAATTTTCGTTCTTAATTAAAGCCAAATTATTTTACAGAGTCCGTTGCATTTTCATTTAAATAACGAGATCGCAAGTGATCCCGAATCAATTAATTATTCGATTAGAGTCAATTAGCAGAATTAAATTTGAATTTTGATTTTTTTTCTATTTTTTGTAATCTCAACCCTCCTGTACAAAGGGGTGGTAGTCCATTGTCTAAAAGACGGTTGAAATTGAAATCAAATTGAGATTTATCTCATCTTTCTCTTTCCCTTCTCCCTCCACATGATCTATGTGTTTCTTTCTCCAAGTCCCTTGCATCCGACGAGCCTCTTCTCTTTTCCTCTTTGTTTTCTTACACCAAATATTTTTCCGTCGTTGAAATTTAATTTCCACCATCGCAAATTATTCCATTTGCATCAAGTACTTTGCGTTGATGGCCTCCCTGGAGGACGTTGAAACTCTAGGCACAAGCAAGGATCACTGGGCTTGCTCAGATGGTGCTTGGTTAGGAAGGTAAACATAGTGTTCTCTTCTTTACAGCTATTGGGATGATGACTTCAAGCATCATTGCAAGATGATTTAGAAGAGAAAGATCTTGCATCACATTAGTGTTCCCCTTTGGCTTGTGAAGCATGGGTGGATTTTAACGAAGGCCTACAGGGACAGAATTTTGCGAAGTAGAGACAGATGATACCCAAGATGCAATGCAACTCTAGAAGATTTTAAACATGTATTATTATATATGAGTTCTCTGTTAGGGTTTGGGAAAGCGTGCATGCACAATGGCACCGATCAAATGGCAGTCAACTTTTGGGACTCCTTTAGGGTGGTTTGTGTTGCATGACAAATGCTTATGTGCTTTTGCACATTTTCACACGATCTGGTGTGTTAGAAATGCATAAATTTTCCGAAATCAGATATTTTACTCAAAAAACGTAATCGAGCATGCCAAGGCCCTCTCCTCAGCATAGACTCTTCATTTGTAATATGCTTTTCTGTTTATTTCCTTATCTCTGATATGCTTCCGCGTTCTCGTTTTCTACATGGTATCATAGAAGGTTCAGTTCTTGGCTCGTTTTTGAAGAATTATTATAATTATTATTGTTCAAGTTTCCGATATCTTCGAAATTCAAGAAAGTTCTAGGGTTTATAAAACCCGAATTCTGTATGATCAATTATCAGAGTAGTTCTGAAGATCACATCGTCATGTTCCAGAAAAGCCCAGGATTCCCACAAAGCCTAATTCAAGGGCAGAAGAACTCCTCGGTTCCATGCACATGCGATCTCAACACAAAGAAGAAACCCTAGTGTTTCCTCCCATCACCGATTTGTCCCTACATCGAAGTCCATGCACCCTTGCCCGCCCAACCTGCAGAACTAGCCGAGCAGACATTGGCCCTCCTAACACTGGACGGATCCAATGCTCATTCTCACACCTTGTCCACATTTATGATTGCAATATGACATTACCTAGCCATAGCAATCAAAGGATGATTATTGTTGTTAACTCCATCTGGACTTGTATGCATTTGCCTCACTGGTATGCTCTTGTCACACCTGAACCACATCATAATGATACATACATTGATAAGTACTGAATGGTATGTCACTGCATTTTGTATCATATTCTGTGTAACAAAGGAATAAAACAATTGATTTCAAATGAGCATGCTTTCAGGTACTAAATGGCAGGATATTTGAATGTTAATAAGAGGCTCATCTTTAAAAAGTACAGTCTGATAAACAAAGCTCCTGCTCTGTCCAGATTTTATGAAAGGTTTATCTACTTGGTCTATTGATTACAGCTTTACCTTGCAGGTTTACAAGAAGTTGCTCCCACAATACAAATCATAACCTCCACATAACAACAATCTATTCATATCTTCAAGGAAGCCTTCTAAAACCGGAATTGTCAATAAAGACCCAAAATTCTTAAGCACATACCAAATACAGCATTTTGATAAACGAAAAAACGAAAAAAAGGATTCAAGTATAATGTTAAGGGGTCGATAACTAGAGTACTTTAGCTTGAAGATTTCTCACGTATAACTATATGCAAATAAATAAAAATAAAGCTGTACGGAATTTTTTCTCACATATGCAACAGTAGGCCAGAGATTGTAACAGCTCTGAGTTCAGATTCGAGAAGTAATATAAGCTACAAATAGATAGCTCCTGGCAGTCTATGGGAAGCTTCAAAAATGGACCAAAAGAAACATTCCCTGCAAGATATTTTAACTGCAAATTCAACTTAGGCCAAACTATAGAAGGACTAGCATAAAAAGTAGCCAAGCTACAGCTAATAAAAATCAAATCCAATAAGAAGTACCTCCATCAAGACACACACAGTAAAAGTCCCTGATTGCGAATTGCAAATTATTTATCTCAAAATCGAGAAATGAATTTGGAAGAGAGCATTGCCCAATGCGAAGAATAAGATTTAAGATGACCTGCATTTTACAATTAACTTAAGAAACATCATAAAAAAGAGATGGAAAACTACTTAAAGGATAAGTAGGTACAACAAAAGATGATTTTGAAAGAAAAATGATTAGAACGTATACATCACACAAATAACAAGACTAAATACACGTGCAAATCGCTTCCCAACAAAAACACTAGTGCGCAAAAGCACATCGCGCAGCCTGCCGTGCCGCACCGCCGTTCGGCGCATTTCCGCGCGCCAGCCGGCCTCGTCGCGCGGTGTGCAGTCCGGTGCACCTCCGCGCGCCGGCCGCTCCTCGTCACGTCGTGCGCCCACCGCTCCTCGGCACGCCCTGCCCGCGCGTCTCCACTGCGGGTGATGCAGCCTGCTTCCTACCACGCGGCTTGCACCGTGCTGCTCCTTGTGCCACTGTTGCCCTTGAGGATTGTGGGTGGTTTTACAGTGTTCTTGAGTGATTAGGGTGTGACGTGATTATCTAAATCACCCTAGCTATCCAAAGGAGTCTTCAAGAATGTAAGAGGTTGTGCTATGAGTCTACACCCACAATCATCTTCTCGTGTCAGTGTAGGTGCGAGTCTTTCTTGTTGATATCCCAGTCTTGCAAATAGTTGTCACCATGGCTGACAACAAAGCTAGTGTTCCATCCCTGGGTGCCTTCAAAGGTCCCACACCCATCGTCAAGATTAGCAAACTATGAATTGTGGGCTATGCAATTCATGAGCTTGATGCAATGCAATGGCAAGAAGCACATCCTCACAGTGGAGGAGCCAGGGGACAAGACTGGGATAAATGCCTCATGGGAGGCAAATGAAGCTTATGTACGTGTGTGGCTATCTAGGATTGTATCACTAGAGATAGCCAACGATATTTTGAGTCAGTCTATTGCAAAGGCTATGTGGGACAATCTCGTCGCTACTTACCCTCCGGCGAAGAATGAGTCAAAGATACTACAGCACCATCACGATATCTACACATCGAAGTAGAACGTAAGTCCTCTTCATACCCTCTACACATCTTTGAGCGGTATGTTTAAGAAGTTACATGGTTACATTCCCTTGGCTGTTACGTCAGAGCATCTCAAGGCATACAGAGACTTTGTGATGATTGGGGGTCTTTCTAGCAACACTTGATCCTGAGTACGACGTTGTTCGAGGCTTCGAGCGCAGATTCTTACTGATGCTACTATACATTCAATGGAGGAGGCATATCACAGATTGAGCAGGTTATCAATATCCCCCGGCATTACCTTGCAGTCCCAGACATCTTCAGCTATGGTAGCATCTCGTAGTAGGGGAAGCCCTATACCATATCATGGTAGGGGGCCCCAGTCGTGGCATGGGAGGGGTGGTCGAACCTGTCTGTCGTGCACCTACTGCCACAGGCCAGGCCATTCTGAGGAAACCTACTATTCTAAGCATGGATTTCATGCTTTAGTTCGGGTTGCGGAACAAACTCAACAGGTTGAGAACCCATCACCGGTTGTTGATCAGAGATTTGACAAACTTGTGGCGCAATTCAAGGAGATCATGCCTACACCTGGGTTAAATAGATCTCATTCAGGTTCTCATTCAAGATCCTCAGAGGTAGTTGCCTCAACATCCACATCAGTTACAGCAATACATCAGTTACTAGTTGTTACAAGGCAGATTTATCAGAATGGATCATGGATTCATGAGCATCTCATCATCTCTGTGGTGAAAGAGGTCAGTTTAGTGAATTTTCTCCACCTCAGCATGGATGATCTGTTGCGATAACAGATGGGACACACACTCTCATTACTGATCAGGGGGAGGTGCAGTTGTTTCCTGCAATGTGACTTCATAATGTTCTTTACCCTCCTAAATTTTTTATGAATTTACTATCAATTAGTTAAATCACCAGAGACTTACATTGTTGTGTCATATTTAATCCATCTGCTCTTGTGTTTAAGGACATTCTCATAGGCAGGGTGATTGATTCTAGCCGTGAGCAAGGGTGTCTCTACAGACTGGTGCAATCTCCAGCATACTGGTGTCTCTTCTCTTCACATTGGGTCTGTTTCTCCCTACATATGGCATCTTCGGTTCAATCATCTTCCTCAGCAAAAGTTGTCATGTTCTTCCGCAGATTTCTCCTTACTCTACCTTCCAGTGCGAGGCATGCCAGTTTGGGAAGTATCATCGATCAATGTATAAGAGTCGTTATTGTCGGAGTAGTCATAGTCTGTTTGAATTGAATCATTTTGATATTTGGGGTCCAAGTCGTGTCCTGGATCATCAGGGACGCATGTATTATCTTGTTGCAGTTGATGAGTTTTCAAGATTGTCTTGGATTTTTCTTGTTAAGAACAAGTCTGATGCTGGTCCAGTTATTCGATCTTTTATTAATGAAATAAGGAATATTTTTTCCGCAAAAGTTAAGTTTATACGTTCAGACAATGCTCTTGAATTTTGCAGTACTCAACTTTCCCAATGCCTTAAGTCCCTTAGTATTGTGCATCAGACATCTTGTGCGTATACTTTCCAGCATAATGGGGTGGCTGAATGAAAACACCGCCAACTCTTGGATGTTACCAGGACTCTTTTGATTCAGAGATGTGCTCCTCATTCGAGCTAGGGGGATGCGGTTCTAATTGCTTGTTACCTAGTGAATCGTATGCCCTCTTCTGTTCTGGGAGAGAAAATTACGTTCTTGATTGTGTTTCCCGAAACGGACTTTTCTCTCTTTACGCCTCGTGTTTTCGGTTATGTGGCCTTTGTTCATCAGACGGCTCCTGGTATTGGCAAGCTCTCTCACAGAGCTGTCAAATGTGTGTTTGTTGGGTATTCTAAGACCCAAAACAGATACTGTTGCTTTGACCTTGTTCGACGAAAATACTATGTTAGTGTTGACGCCACCTTCTCTGAGTCCATTGTTTATTTTTCTCCAATAAGTGGCAAACTCATTTCTTCAGATGATGGAGAGGTCTATATGCCCCTGCCTCCGTTCTCCACTATACCATCATCGTCACCACCACCTCAACCACCACTGATGCTGCCATGATTGCCTTCGCAGCAGCCTACTTTCTTTCCTCAGGTTTACCAATGTCGACCACGTGCTCAAGTGCCACCTCCATCATCCAACATGCACAAGGTATGTTCTGAGCATATGAGTTCTTCTGATGGCACTGGTGATTGGCACGTGCAGCTTGACGTGTAGGATGTCTTGGATGATTCACTTTCTGCAAGCACTGAGGATCTAGATGTACCTATTACTCTACGGAGGCAAAGGTGGGCGTGTACTATGCATCCTCTAGCTTCCCATGTATTCTTGGAGCATCTGTCCGAGGATTTTTAGAGGTTTGTTGTGGGATTGTCAGTCGTGGAGAAACCACAGTCCTATCATGAGGCATTGCAGAGTAGTACGAGGTGTTTAGTCATGGAAGAGGAGATGGTGGCTTTACAATCTCGTGGTACATGGAGTGTTGTATCGGCTCCTCCAGGTGCGTGTGTAGTTGGCAACAAGTGGTATTTATTATAAAACATCGGGTTGATGGGACTGTGTACAGATATAAGGCCAAACTAGTTGCCTGTGGGTTCTGCCAAACCTATGGGAAAGATTATAAGGATACTTTTTCTCCCGTTGCGTGTCACTTCACATTGTGGATTCTTATTGCAGTTGTTGTGGTACGTGACTGGTTATTTTTCCAGTTAGATGTCAAGAATGCATTCTTGTATGGCGATCTGCAGGAGGAAATTTATATGCAGCAGCACCTAGGGTTTGCTGCTGAGGGGGAGTCCAGTATGGTGTGCTGGCTTCACAAAGCTATATATGGCCTTAAGCAGATCCGAGGGCTTGGTTTCAGAAGCTCTCAAAATTGATTCAACAGAATGATTTTGTCAGATCTACTGCAGATCAATCTCCTTTCGTTAAGAAACTCAGAGAGGTATTGTTGTTGTCCTGGTTCATGTTGATGATATAGTTTTTATTGGTAGTCTGGTAGCAATGAACAGAGTATTCAGGAGGCTAAGGATTTCCTTGTACGATAGGTGACCAAAGACCTTGGCAAGCTACGTCACTTTCTTAGATTGGAGTTTGCATGCAATAAGCAGGATACGGTTATGACGCAAAGGAAGTATGTTACTGACCTTCTGGCTGAGATAGGCATGACATGATGCAGGCCTGTCACTACACCAATGGATCCCAATATTGGACTCTATGATGACATCTCTGAGGAGGTGGATAAGAGACGATACAGAGAGATTGTAGGAAGTTGTTATACGTTAATATTACCAAGCCTAACAAATCATTTGTTGTGAGCAGAGTCAGCCACTTTATGGAGCAATCTAGACAGGTTCATATGGATGCAGTTTGCATGATCTTGATATATCTAAAATCTTCTCCAAGTGCATGTCTTCTTTTCAGAAGAGATACGTCTCTATCAGTTACAGGATGTACAGATGCGGATATATGTCGGGTGTCCTAAAGACAGGAAGTCCGCTTCTGCCTTCACTGTGTTTGTTGGTAGCTCCCTGTTTTCATGAAAGAGTAAGAAACAGATAGTTGATGCTCGATCCAGCATTGAATCAAAATATAGGGCTATGACCCAAGGGAGCACGGAAACAATGTGGGTCAAGTCCGTCCAAACTGACCTAGCTATTGAGGTGCCTCTTTAGATGCACCTCAAATGCGATAATCAAGTAGCATTGTCCATAGCTAATAATCTAGCCTTCTATGAGAGAATGAAGCACATCGAAGTGGATTGTCGTTATACCCGTGACTTGATCCAAAAGGGGCTTATGTCCACTTCCCATGTTGCGTTAGGCGATCAGATTGCAGACATGTTTACCAAGGCTCTTGCGAGGGGACTTTTTCACTGGTGTTGTTCCAAGCCGAGCATGGTAGATATATATGCTCCAGCTTGAGGGGGTGTTGAGATAATTATATCTCTTTGTCTTTATTTATATTTTTCCAGTTCTCCAGTCTTTCGTATGTAATTTCTCCCTACATCTTTTCTCCTATATAAGAGAGCTCTAGGGGTATGAGCAATACAATTTTTCATTTCACGACTTTCCACAACTTCTAACGAGAGTCTAATATTTCATCTCAAATCAGAAATAGAAGATAGGACAGACTAAATAAACTCCCACTATGCTGGCAGGGAAAAGGTTGGACCACTTTGAGTCTATTCTACGCAGCCTTTCATTGTCGGTTTCAAAAGACCTCACACATATTTGATGCTACCCAGATTCTAACCTTTGAGACCTTATTAACATAGAACATAGATGCACCAAGACCTCATTGATATTCTCCGTGTGTTTTCTTTATTATCCTCGCATTTACTTCATCACCATGTTTCTTCAGTGCACAGAACTGCCCATGTCAAACAAGATGTGGCATCAAGTTTCTACCGTGATTCCGTGGAAAAGACGTTGGAAGTGAGGTTCCAAGTTTTTTTAAAGAAAAAGGGGTGTGTAACAAAGAATCGACACGTTCAAAAATATGCATTAATAATAATGTAAGGTCCCAAGTTCCATAGCAGCAACCCTAATTCATAAGGTTAAAACCAACAAAGATGATTACAGGGCCTAGCAAATTCCTCATTTCCAAATAGAATTGGTACCTAGCATGTTTCATATAATCATGTTTAATCATCTCTCTTGATTGGTAGCATATTGTAGAGATATATTTTATGTTAATCATATAATTCATAAGCATGTTTCGTATTTTCTCTCTTCTTATAAACTCTTTATGTAATTTACCCATAGGCTACTCTCCCATATAAGAGAGCCTACGGTTTATGGAATAAATATCTTTTCTCATTTTTCCCAACATGGTATCAGAGCGGCGGTCCTAGTCTAGAGCTCTCATACCCGAAACCCTAACCCCAGGCCCACCTTCCAACCTCTCCCTCTCCACGCAGCCACGCAGCTCTTGTCAAGCCGCCTCTGTGTCGCGCAACTCCGTAGCCCGTGTCCTTACAGTCCCTGTGCGCACACCATCGTCGCACAGTTGCTGCGGTGCTGCCACGTAGCCCCTGTGCGCATGCGCTCTCGCCCCTGCACGTGCCTTCGCCCGTGAGCCCCAGCATCCATGTGAGTGTGTATCCCAGTACGCCATCGCACCTCGCGCGCTTCTCCCCTCTTCCGCGAGGTGCATTCAACCTAATCTAGAGGCACCACCGTCCAACCCTTTTTTCATGTTGAGATTAGTTGCATGAGTCTACACAAGCAATCAAATCTCTCTATGTCACTGTAGACACAATCTTGTCTAGTCTACAATCCTAATTTTTCAAGCAGCCATGTCAGAAAACAAGGCCGATATTCCATCCACAAACGCCTTCAGAGGTCTTGCGCCTATAGTCAAGATGGCTGGATCAAATTATGAGTCGTGTGCTATGCAGTTCATGAGTATGATGAAGTGTACTGGTAATAACACATTCTTACCAAGGAAGAACCGGCTAAGAAGATTGTGGTTAACGCCTAATGGGAAGCAGATGATCCATATGCCAAAGTATGGCTCTTATGTACGTTGGCAAGGGAGATTACCGATATACTTCATCAGCCACAGCCAAGGCGATGTGGGATATTCTTGTAGTTACTTATTCACAAGCAAAGAACGAGACGAAGATTTTACAGCTTCAACATGATATCTTCACCATCAAACAAAAAGGACGGCCATTCCATTCTTTATATACAATCCTACGTGGGATGTTTGAGAAGTTGTATAGTCCTCTCACATCTACCGCTGAGCAACAGAAGGCTTATAGGAATGCTACCATGGTTGGTGTATTCTTGGAAGCCCTTGATCCAGAGTACGAGGCAGCATGTTCCCAGATCTTGGCAGATTCAGTATTCCTCCTATGGAGGAAGCTTTCCGCAGATTCAGTAATATTATTGTTCCATCTTCTAATGTCAATCAGATATCCTCAGCAATGGCAGCATCCCGAGGTCCCGGTGGTCCTCCTCAGTTCCGTGGTCGTGGACCTCGGGGCAGAGGGGGTCATGTTCGACAACAATGTACCTTTGTCATCGTTCTGGACATACATAGGATACAAGCTACTCCAACCATGGATTCCCTGCTTCTGCATGAGTAGCTGAACAGCTTGAGCCTCCAGCTGCTTCCTCTTTGGATCAACGGTTTGATGATCTTGTAGCTCGTTTGAGAGGTATTATACCTCCATCGGGTCCTGTGATACCCTGGCCGGCTTCCGAAAGTCATTCTGATGTTGTTGCTTCAGCCTCCTCCAGTACCTCAGGTAGTACTTATAAACTCACTAGCAGTAGTGGATCTGATATTATAGAGTGGGTTATGGACTTTGGTGCCACACATCATCTATGTGGAGACAGGAGTCAACATACAGCCTACAGAAAGGTTCCTCCAAGGCGTACTCTGGTTATTGCCGATGGAACACACTCCCTGATTATCAAGGCCCTAAATGTCGATTTCGGTCAACATTTAGGTGACTGATGGAAACGGAATTTCGGTCGAATTTCGATTGAAATTTCGGTCATTTCGGCCACTTTCTGTATTAGGGCCCCGTATTTTGGTCATTTCGGCCATTTCGGTCGAATTTCGATTTCGATAGGATATCGATATTCGATAGAAATTTGACCGAATTTCGCTGAAATTGGAGGCCATGCTGATTACTGGTCAGGGGAGATTAGCCTGATACCCTCTATGCATCTAAAGAATGTGTTACATGCACCCGATTTCTCTATGAATTCGTTATCAATTAGCCAGATTACGAAGGACTTACATTGTCGAGCCATTTTTTATCCATCTTCCCTTATTTTTTAAGACATCCTTACGCGCAACGTGATTAGGTGTGGCCGTGAGCAAGGTGGCCTCTATCGCCTTGTTCAGACTCTATATACAGGAATTTAATCTCTACCTGTTGGATCTGTCTCATCATTTTTGTGGCAACTACGCTTTGATGTCATCTACCGCTTCAGAACAAGGCCCTAAATGTCGATTTCGGTCACCATTTCGGTACCGACTGAAATAGAATTTCGATGGAATTTCGATCGAAATTTCGATCGAAATTTCGGTCATTTTTTGTACTATGACCCCCATATTTCGGTCATTTCGATCGAATTTCGATTTCGACTGGATATCGATATTCGACCGAATTTCGCTGAAATTTGAGGCCATGCTTCAAAAACTCTGTCGTGTTCTACCCTAGATTTCACCTCACATGTTCTTTCAATGTGAGGCTTGTCAGTTGGGAAAGCATCATCGATCTACCTTTCCCAGTCGTCAAGTCGGAGTATTTGCTTCAGTTTTGAGTTGTTTCATGTCGACATTTGGGGTCCCAGTCGTGTCCCTGATCATCAGGGGCACAGGTTTTATCTTATCATGGTTGATGATTTTTCTCGTATGTCTTGGGTCTTTTTATTAAAGAATAAATCTAAAGCTGGGAATGTTATCAAAAATATCATAAATGAAGTTCGTAATGTCTTTTCTGCCTTTGTGAAAATTGTGAGGACTGATAATACCTTGGAATTTTGTACTAATACTCGCTTAAATTATTTTTCTACCCAATGAATTATTCACCAAACATCATGTATCTATACTTCCCAACAAAATGGAGTTGCAGAAAGGAAACATCGTCATTTGCTTGATGTCACTGAAACACTTCTAATACAGAGGCGTGCCCCTCAGTCTTTCTGGGTCGATGTTATACAAATGGCATGTTATCTCATCAATTACATGCCATCGTCTCTCTTAGGTGAGAAGATTCCTTTCTCTTTGGCTTTTCATGAAAAGGAATTGTTCTCACTTACTCCTCATGTGTTTGGCTCTGTTGCCTTTGTCCACCAGTTGTCTCCTGGCATTGACAAGCTCTCTCCTAGAGCTGTCAAGTGTGTTTTCGTCGGGTATTCCAGGACACAAAAAGGGTACATGTGTTATGATCCGATGCGCGAGAAATATTATGTTAGTGCCGATGTCACCTTTTTTGAGTCTGTCATGTACTTCTCCCCTACAGGTGATCGGTTGATGTCTTCGGACAATGATGAAGCCATATACATGCCACCACCACCATTACCTACACCATTACCACCACTACTACATACATCACCTACTGTTCGTGTTCCTCCATTGCCACACCACTATACCCGTCGGCCTGCTTCTGCTCATGGTCATCGCTCATCATCTAGCTTACATGAGGTATGTCCTGAGAATATAATTTCTAATGATGGATTTACCTGAGCAAGTTGTGTTACGGGGGACAGATGAGGAGGCTACCGATTCAGACCTACCTATTGCGCTTCGGAAACAGAGGCGTAGTTGTGCATCATATCCTATAGCATCCACAGATAGTTTTGATCGCTTATAAGGTGAATTCAGGAAATTTATTATTGCACTATCTGTCGTGGACATTCCACAGAATTACCAAGATGCTTTGAAGGACAGTCGATGGCGCTTAGCATGGAAGGCCGTATCGATATCGATATCGTTTCGGTCCGCCCGGAAATGGATATATAGGGATATATCGACGATATATCGACGATATCGATGGAAATGTCGAAAATGACGCAAAAAGCCAATTTTTTGGCATTTTTTCAGAAATTAAGGTCATCCAATTAAAACAACAAATAACGTACAAATACACACTTATATCACACATATCGGTCCATTTATAGATCATATATCACACATATCGATATCGCACATATCAGTCATATCGAACATATCGATATTAGTATTGATTCTTGACTTATAAATATTGGAAATGGATTTCATTCAAGTTCTTATAACATGAAATAATACAAATATACACCTAGAAAATACATATAGATCGTTTATGAGGGCTATGATCCTTATAGTGCACATATCGGTCATATCGAACATATCGTTGATATTGTTAGTTGTTGACATACTATATATATTGAAAATGGAGTTCATCATACTCTCTTAGATAACACATATCGATCATCTATGAACCTTATATCGCATATATCGATACGGTTGTACTGTTAGTTGTTGACCTATATATATATATATATATATATATATATATTGAAAATGGAGTTTATCATAGTTCTTAGATCACTAAATAACTTATAAATATACTCTTAGATCACACATATCGATCATCTATAAAGCTTATATTGTATATATCGATAATTTTGAACATATCGATATTAATGTTGATTCGTGACTTATAGATTTCTTTGAAGAATTGACTTATAAATATTGGAAATGGATTTCATTCAAGTTTTACAACATGAAATAATCTGTAAATATACACCAAGTTGAAGAACCATTATATGCACCCTCCTGTCTCACCATACCCGGAACAAAGTATATAAATCATAGATTGTTTTAATACTAGGTGTAGCGAGATAGGTAGTGGAATCAAGCTTGCATGAATAATAACATTCATATATAGGGATATCGACGAAATATCGGCGTATATCGATCGATATCTTTGTATTTTTTGTACTGAATCCATTCATTTCAGACCGATATGAGTTGATACGACGATATATCGCCGATATATTGGGATATATCGCCGATATCCCTGTAAAAAGATATACACTCCGATTTCGATACCCCCAGCCTCTCGATACCGATATATCGGCGATATATCGCTGATATATCGCCGATACGGATGCAAAGGCGTGTCTACAGTTAGTTGCTCTTCAGTCGGTTAGCTATGGAAGAAGAGATGGTTGCTCTTCAGTCGAGAGGCACATGGAGTCTTATTCCTGCTCCTACTGGCGTGTCTACAGTTAGCTGTAAATGGGTTTTCACAGTTAAGCAAAATGTCGATGGCAGCATTGACAGATACAAGGCATGCGTGGTTGCACGTGGATTTACACAAACATATGGGGTGGATTATCTTGACACATTCTCACCCGTTGCTCGTCATTCCACCTTACGGATCTTTCACTCTGTTGCGGTTATTCGAGATTAGACATTGTTTCAGTTAGATGTTAAGCATGCATTTCTATATGGTGATTAGCAGGAAGAAGTCTACATGCAACAACCACCTGATTTTGCTGTTGAGGGGGAGTATTCACAGGTGTATAGATTTTATAAGGCGATCTATGGCCTTAAACAAAGCCCTAGAGATTGGTTCCAGAAGCTTTCAGACTTGTTTGAAAGACAGGGGTACAAACGTTCTAATGCAGATCGTTCCCTCTTTATACAGGAAACATCTAGATGTATGATTGCAATTATGGTGTATGTAGATGATATCCTTATTACATGAGATGACATACAAGGAATCCAGAGGGCGAAAGAAATGCTGGGTCGTGAATTTGTCACCAAGGTTCTTGGAGTCCTTAGATACTTTTTGGGACTGGAGTTTGCCAGAAAACAACAAGGACTCGTGATGACACAAAAAATTATGTCACTGACTTGCTAAGTGAAAAAGGAATGCTTGGATGTTGACATGCAATTACACCTATGGATCCAAGCATGAAGTTATATGACAATGATACTGATGAGGTGGATAGGAAAAGATACAGAGAACTGGTATGAAAACTTCTATATGTTACCATTACCAAACCCGATATCTCTTTTGTTGTTAGTCGGGTGAGCCAGTTCATGGAGCAACCACGTCAGGTACATATGTATGCTATACAAATGGTACTTAGGTGCCTTAAATCATCCCCAAGTGCAGGTCTATTGTTTAAGAAAGGCAAGGAGGTAACTATTTCAGCATGCGTAGACGCAAACTATGCGGGATGTCCAAAGGACAGGAACTCCACCACGGGATTTGTCGTATACGTTGGAGACTCTCTTGTCTCCTGGAGAAGCAAGAAGCAAACAGTTGTAGCCAGATCTAGTGTTGAGTCTGACTATAGGGCAATGGCCCAGGTCAGTTCAGAAATGATGTGGGCGAAAGATGTTCTTACATATATATATATAGAGTTCTCACTTCCTATGGCATAGGAATATGACAATCAAGCTGCTATAATTATTGCAAATAATCCAGCTTTCCATAAACGAACCAAGCACATCGAGGTTGATTGTCACTATATACGAGATATGATCCAGAAGGGATTTATTTCCACATCTCATGTCAGCTCAAGGCACCAGACTGCAGATATTTTCACCGAGGCGTTACTTAGAGGACCATTCCAGAAGTGCTTGTCCAAGCTGAGCATGATTGATATCTATGCTCCATCTTGAGGGGGAGTGTAGAGATATATTTTATATTACGTTATTACGTTATTTTTATTGTTTCGTATTTTCTCTCTTCTTATAAACTCTATATGTAATTTACCCATAGGCTACTCTCCTCTATAAGAGAACCTAGGGTTTACGGAATAAACATCTTTTCTCATTTTTCCCAACACATACCACTTACTGTCATAAATCTTAATCCTAAACTCTTTTAGATAACAGCCCAAAGATGTTTTGCGGCGAGTGTTTTGTGACTTCAGTCCATTGTTCATCAGAAGACCTTGTACTGTTAAGTTTGCCATTCAAGGATACTTCAAGGCCCAAAGAGACCACAGGTGTTATAATCATATTGTACAGCGCTAAAAAACTACATTTATGAATTTTACATATCATTCAGATTCAGGATCACATCTCCAGCAAAATCTGTCTAAGAGGGTCCCTTAAAACACCTAACGAGCGCCCATCACCATCACCAGAAAGTCCTAGCCATCTTCACTATTCCTTACATCCTCAAATATACCACGACTTTTGTCACTGTCTGCACCACTATCTTCATGTCAAGCATACCAAGGATATAAGCATCCTCCAATGTCCACCTCCCAAAAAATCTTAGCAATTCCCAAGCATCCAGATATAGAGAAAAAGCACGGGACACCTCCCTGTAAAACCATCTCACTCGCTATTGATTTTTTTTTGTAAAAAAAAAACCCAAGCGCAACGCCTGCTCACTTAATTGCATGTCGCAAGGGCAATTACTCTTACCAACACCATTCTATATCTAATATTGTCTCATTGATCATATTGATGTTTATACAGAATCCATTGTGGGAAGTGTTATATGCAAGGAAATATGTGTTACCATCCAGAGGGATATTGACAATGGCCAGCCTCTGAATGACATTAGTGCAATTGAGTACTCAGTTATGTCATACACTACTCCCGAATTTATCGGATAGAATCGTTATCGCCATGTGGGCATTTGTTAAAATACTTACACCTATGTACCATGACAATAATTGCTACCTCCATTGTCAACAGTTCAGCTTTCATGAGCATACGAAACACGTTACAACAACTTTTTCATAAAAGCGATCGGCAAGAAGAAAACTTTTTTTTGAAAGAAGAGAAGAGAACTTTGGCAATCCAACTCCTGCAACGGAGAATAGCTTGCCGATGATTTCAGCAAAAGATGCCTCGGCATTGACTAAGGCAACTTTCAAGTTGGGCAACTTCTAAGTTGGGCATTACGAATCTATATGCTACAATTTTGAGATAAGGTGTAAGAGTGCATAAGTGCATACGAAACATGAGCATATGCACTCTTGAGCATATGAAACATGTTGAAGTGGAAAACAACTTTTTCATGGATTTATATGCAACATTCATTGCGAACCATTCAGTCTTCATGAGCATAAGAAACACAGGAAAACGACAATTCATAATGCAGTCAGCGAGAAGAAAACTAGCAACCCATCTTATATGCGAAATTCCAACAAAACACACCTCAACATTGACTATGGAACTTCCTAACTCCTGTGGAGTAAGCCGATTTTCCATGACCACCAAGGATCACGTAAATCACGTGTCGTTCTTCTTGATCTTTGATGATGCTGCGTCTATTTTATTCTTTGACATGTTTTTATTCACAAAAATAATACTAGTAAACTCCCATTCTAGCACACTATTAAAAATAAGATACAAAAAGGCCGAACAAAAATCAGTGAGAAAATGTAATGAATAGTAAAATACCAAACCTTAGACAACGAAGGATTTGTATCCTTTAACTGCAACAAGGACTGAGGTAGTTTCTGTAGCCAAGAACTCTGACATATCAGTATATCTTTGTCAAATGCATCGAACTGCAACATGTCCTCGCCCTTTATCCAAAAACAGAAGGGAGCAGAACAAACCAGATGTATCAATATAAGAGCAACATTGCCAATGGTACGTATCATGACCTCTGCAGTTATAATTACAGAAACTTTATGTGATAATAACTGGGAGGATCTCAGAAAAAATCTCATACATGAAGCAGCATTTCAATGACATCTAAGCATGCCAAGTTCAACTTAGACTCAATTTCGCATTCTTGGAATATGTGAGTAAATGCCTGCCAATCATCAGATAATGAATGCTGTAAGTTCTCATAAAATCCATGAGAAAATACTCCGATTTCTAAAGACTGACACACCTTCAAAAGGCGAGTTTTCCAATCTCCTGTAACTTGACGTATAAGCCTGGGAATGCTTGGGAGCAGTGTAACCAATACTTGTTTTGGGCCATGGTGGATTGCTTGGTATTGTAAAACTGCGAAGGGACTTGTTAATCATGCTAATATTATAAACAAGAACACGTCAATCTTTGCATGATTAATGCAAATACAACAAGATTACCAGAAAAATAACTACTTCAGATTGTGTGCCAAATAGATTGTAAACAGTACCTGCCCAAAAAGTGAACTTTCAAGAAATTCAAGAAATTTATTCAATCGAAAGTCTTTCTCCGCGACTTCGGTAAATAGTAGAAAAATTTCAGTGACTTTCAATGTTTAAAATGTAGCACCTGTCCTCTTCCTGAAAAAAATCGATGTTTCAATACAATAATGACATAAGAATTCGAAATTAATGCTTGAGAAGATCAGGACAGCAACAAACATGTGGCACAACAACAGGAGCGTAGTATCTAATACAAGTAAATTTCAAATAAATAACTGGAAAGTACGGCCACTGATTTTCCATTGGGACAATTAAAGAAATGTCCACAAGAAAAATATAACAGCAGCGAGACTAAATAGATTACAATATTGTCGTAGTCTCTACGAACTGCTTACCTTTTGATGAAATCAAGGTAAGTCATCACAGATACAAGAAAAAAACAACACTTGCTCACTAATTATACAGAACTAGCACGCTCAAATTGGAGATACCAAACTTACTAGATAAAAAACAAGAAGAGCAAATTCATATTCTCATACATTAATTTGAAGAATGAGGAGCAGTTTAGCAAACCTGAAAGACAAAAACACAAGAGTTTTCCTTTGGTAAAGGTAAATAAGAAAAATTGTCAGAAACTTGGAAATAAGCGGATGGAAAACTGCATGACATGGTGCTCTAGCTGTGAGACACGAGGATGCAGAGCAGGAGGATGCAGAGCAGGAGTGGGAGTGAGAGTGGGGGCAGAAGCGGCGCCAGGGAGGAGAAGACCAACAAAGAGGGTGATTGGAGGGCCACCATCATAGAGGGGGAAGACTGGGAGGTGTGTGAAGAAGTCGAGATGGAATATTAGGTGGAGCAAGGCCCCCAGAGCCTGCCGAAGGGAAGAAGCGTGCATCGAAGGCCAGAAGCGGGGCGGCGACATGGTGCTTCCGTTGAGGAGCCACTGACCAATTGTCCAAGACTTGCGCAGTGACAAAGCAGCTGTGCTTTCAATGCAGACGCACGGGTCATCGGAGAAGGGAGCGCGTGGTGAGGGGGTTGCAGTCGATGAAGGAGGCTCCGCCAACGAATATGGTGGCTGTAGAACAGGCCCCTTCATGATATATGATGTCCAATGTGTTGTGGGTCTCTATGTGTTGTGGTTGTCGAAAGAGGCCCAGAAGAAATGCCCACTGAAAGGGCTGGTGGTAGGGGAAGTCAATGTGGAGATTTTGAGGAAAATTTGAGAGAGGATATTGACGGCAAAGAGAGCAGCGTATACGTCAACACTATTGGGCTTCCTGGCGGAACATTGTGTGTTAGGGTCTTACATCGGAGGGAGGGAGCGAAGAAGGCTTTTGCGGGGGGAGCTGGATAGAGGCTTGCCACCAGGTCGAGAGGAGCGGTCGTTTGGCAGAGACCACCCTTTCAAGATAGAAGTTCGGAGACTGGGAAACCGACTTGGAAACTCTCGATTGTCGACAAAATATTTGAGTAGATTGGAGGAGGTGATATGGATAGACCTTGCCGAAGTGATGAAGATGTGTAGCTCCGACAAGCAGTTGGGTGTGGGCTCGGAGGTGTCCTCTCAAGCGGGGGAAAATGTTACGATCCCAGTCGCACACAACACTTTGGATAAATTGGAGATCGATGAAGTTGTGGCCCGTGGTATAGAAAGGTGGGGGAACTTCGGTGATGTCTCTAGCGATCATCGAGGAAGACCGAGGGCTGAGTTTGGAGAAGGAAGCTCGAAGGTGACCGCTTTGGGAGAGGCGAAGCGTAAAGGCCCTTTCGGGAAACCCTAGCACCGCCAAAAGCTCTCTGGGTGCGTTACACATTGACGGTTCGATTTCGGATCCAGGTTCGAGGTTTTCAACCAACTTGATTAGACATGCATTTAAAGATCTGGCTACGAGTTCTCTGAGCTTTAACTCGGGTAAGCGATACTTGAGCTCTCCTAATCTGGATGCGAGGCTCAACTTCTCAGGTGCCCATGACCTGCCCGAGCAACGGGGAGGTTCAGGGCTGCTTCGGGCTCATCTCCCACTGAAGAGAACTTTGGGGTGGCCTTTGAGGACCTTTGCTCCTATAGGCCTCCAACAGTTGGTGTCGGGGGTGATAGCGAGGCAACCTCTTGGATCAACAAAGACTAAGATGATCGACCTTGTGGGGGTGGTATCTTCCCAGAGCACGCATGCTTGGTCTGTTTTCGAATGGGAAATCTACATGCAGAAGATCAACCTCGGTGGGTTCTTTGGGCAACTGAGGCAAGGGAAGGAAGGGTTTCAAGCACGAGGTGGGGAAGGCTGCTCAAAGTAGGTTAGTGGCATCCTCACATCGGGCGAAAATAGGGGGTGTTCTCGAGCATAGAGTTTCAGTTATGTGGGGTGGGAATGGACCCAATCTTAGCGGGGTGGCCCTTGTTGTGGTAAACCAGTTGCTGATCTTCTCACGGAAACTTTGAGGGCAAGTAAGTTGGATTTGGAAACAAATTTTCTTGAGTGTGATCGTGAGGTAGAAGGTGTAAAGGAAACTATAGCTGGGAGAGGAAGACCGGAAGAGAGGCCGATGGAGACTCACGAAGGAGTTGAGGAAGGTACAAGACATGAAAACGATGTGATCTGGCTGGGGAGGATCCCTAATAATGTCACGACAACATTAACCGAAGACAATGTTCGAAATTTCGATTTCGACTTCGTTTCGGTCCCCTGCAAAACCAAAAGTTCTGTGATCAGTTCATGAGTGGAGGAGTTTAAGACTTCGACGGCGGAACTTGAGGATATGGTTAGACCTACAAACGATCGTGATTGTTGCGTCTGGCATGAAGGTTCCTTTACGGTGGGAAAGGCTTACTAGCCGATAAAGGGCCTATGATTTTTGACCCAGGAGGGTGTGTGGTGCAAGAAGATCTGAAAGTGGTAAGTTCCAACACATGTGACGGTTTTCTTGTGGATTCAGGGCGGGGTAGAATGCTGACAAAGGACATATTTGTGTGCAGCATACAGAGGGCAAATCTTGATTGCCCCATATGCTTTGGAGGATGCGAAGGATGTTGACCGCCTTTTCTTCACTTGTGGGAGCTCTTTGGAAGTTCGGAACCAGTATAGTAGTTAGGCGATGATTAGTGGCAATGTCTCTAGTTTATGGAGCTCCATTGGGGCAGACAGGAATGCCACGGAGAAGGAAAGATCAAGATGAGTGGTTGTGATCTAGGCACTCTAGCTGTCTAGGAATGGGGTGGTCTTTAATCCAGATCATTTCTACGCTATAAATATTGCAGCGCATGCAAATGCTCTGAGAGTTGGAACTTTTAAAATTTGCAAACGCAATGAGAATGCTATAAATTGGAACTCTCGGAATGGCTCGTCGGGAGCTGCGAGAAGGAGTGGCTCGTTGGGAACGACAACGGGAAGCAACTTCACAGAGGTTCTCTGCCGCTCTCCGGGAGGACATTATTTGGCACATGGACCGTCGGGAGAGCGGCATGCACCGTCAGAGGAGATTCTCGTGAATGTGTTTCGATCTGGCAAATCGACACTCAAATTGGTAAGAGGGGAGGTCACAAGGGTACTAGGGACGGCTTCTCGGGTGATCTTATGGTTCTTCAGGACAAAGGCGTCTACTTAAGGGGCCTCTCGACACAGGACCGACACAAACTTCTAGAATGGAGAGGGTTGGAGTCTTCAGAGCTTTTTCGGTGGAGAATGTCTGTCGATGGATGGGGAACTTCATGAGGCGCATAAGTTCTTTACTAGTATTGAGGGTATTCCCATATTATCTCGTGACCTACCATCACTTACGCATGCATTCCAGACTATTGGGGATGTGTGACGCATTTTTTATGATGGTTCTGCATCGGGATTTGACATTAATGCCTTTGTCGTGGAAGTTGTTGGTCCACTCCCTCCTTTGATGAATTTCACGCGCATTGTGCTAGTGGGACATCATCACTTCCGCCTCCTAGCCGAGGTTTTGATTCCACTACCTCCACCATCGAATCAGGAAATATGGCCACCTCACCGGTGGGATTGTCGAAGCCAGAGATGGAAATGCAGTCGACGGAGATGGATTGGATGAAGAGGGCAAGTTAGGGCAGACTGCGACGAAGGAAGAGATGACCTCACTGTTATCCCCCAACTATCGTGACCACTTGATGGTCCAGATGGAGATGAGCATTGTCCCCAAGGAGACCGCTTTCGAGTTGAAGCTGCCATCATCAAAGAAGTTGGGAAGTGAAACAGCTAGATCTTTACATCAATAGAAAGATTAAAAAGTGGGCAATAACCTATAAATGAAGGAAAAAGCACGGTAAGCATCCTATTATATCTTCATTCTTCCTATCAGCATACGTTAACATGATGCCAAAACAAAGCAAAAAATACCTTTTCAGTCCGTTGGTGAGTTGTAACAGGAAAATGATCCCATAATCTTTTCAGCACTACAAAAATTCTGTCCAAGCAATAGCATCTGTCAGACATCAAGATTGACAGCCGAGACTGTTTTTCCTCTTTCATCAAAAAGACAATGACCATCTTTATGCATTGAAGCACGTTGCACATAGAGTCAAATGAATGTGCATCAACTGCAGCCATTTCACTGATTGTAGGAGCCAATTCTTTGAAGGAATTGACCAGAACAGGCATAAGCTCTTCAAGTTTCTCAGAGGCCGTAGGCATCCCTACCCAAATACCACATTCATCATGAATGAATAATTCTGGAAACCAAAAAATTGGAAAGCACAAAATCAAGAAAAAAACAATCTTAAACGTGTGCAGGTAGACAACAAAATCAGGAAAAGTCCGTAAGGCTCCAGTAGAAAATTAGATAAGAACATCCCAATTTAAACTTTTTTTAAACAGCTCAGATAATTCGGACACCTTCAGAGAATGCCAATGAATGCCCAATTCAGAGGTCTTGAGAAGTTGATGAAATTTGTAAGAGGGGCTGAGAACGATCTGAGAAATTCTAGACTGTCAAATCATTTGGCATGTCCAGGGATGACCCATAATAGATTAGGAAGTTAAGTTGTGCCTCGTTTGTTATAGGTGTATTGAATTAATGTAGCAAATTCAAAGGAAGAATAAAAATAGCGCTCTTAAAAATATGAAGCTTACGTAACCTACTACAAATATGGAACCATTCTCTTTCAGCAAATTTAACTACAGATACAATCAAATCTAAATTCAAAGAGGCCATGTGGCGGTTCTAACTTAAGTTCGGGACATTTAAGTTAAGAGTGTTTCACTGCAAGAACTGCATGAGGTCGCATATTCGGTATACAACATGCATAGTCACGTATACAACATGCATAGTCACGTATTATTCCTAATACACAGCATATTCCATTATCATTCGGAATAAACTCGATATACCGCTTGGAGTCAAAAATTTACTTGCTATAAGAAATTGTTAACTTTTCTTTGTAGTTCTTATGTCTAACGTCTATCAAGAACATTAGGGCTTACATTTACGCCATGTTTTTTAGAGAAGATTTTAAGTGAAGTTTACATACTTTAGGTGGGGAAAAATAACGATAATTGTTTATTCCGTGAATTCCTAGGGCTCTGTTATATAGAAAAGAGGTCTATAGGTAAATTGTATAAGATAGACAGAAATAAAGCAAACTGAGAAAACATAAGCATATATCTATGAATGCGGAAGCAGAATGATAAACAGAGCGTTAAAAACAAAAAGATAAACATGAACAAATAGATTTTTTACGTGGAACCCAACTCCCCAAGGAGGAGGAAACCACAAGAGAAGGCCTCAAAGGGCCATATGTGTCTATCGATTTTCTCACTAGATACAGAGGGTGAGGGGCTTCTTATATAGCTCTCACAGAGTCTCCACATCCCACAGACGGTAGATGTGGGACAAAACCACGAGATGTGGTAAATGGGTCCTAGAGTGATCCATTACCCATCTACTTGACGCATATACTCCAACATTCCCCCTCAAGCTGGAGCATGCAATACTCAGCTTGGACTAACAGAAAGAAATCTCAACTCACATTGCGTGATACTACAAACAATATCAACTCAATACGCAGAATTGTTGGCTGCTCTCGAGGATGTTAGTTCTCATGCCCTGTAGGTGAGGAGGACGAACAAGCTGGAGTGTGAGTTAAATTGAATCCCCTCTCTGTGTTGCGCCTATCAGAATCACTGCAAAAGAAATGAGACCCCTTGTCGAAGTACTCTAGCCTGCCACAACATGTGGACAATTGCCCCATCCCTAAAAAGGGTCGAATTGAAAAGGTCGTGGAGTGTAATCATCGTCGGAGTCCATGGTCGCTGGAGGATGGAGTCTGAAAAAGACTCCTCGTCGGAGAATTGGGTCTTTCTCATACTGGCTCAGAGAATGGGATCTCTACTCTGGAGTCCCTATGATACCACAAGAAGACCCTATCCCACATGGCATAGGGAATGGAATCTATACTCTGGAGTCCCTATGAATCATGTGAAAACCCTGACCGAAACACAAAAGATGAGGACCACAAACAATGATGGAAAACACATGCACATCTAAAAAAGATCACATGCATGTGTGTGTCTGAAGCTGAAAACTTGGAACCAATCTAACATCAAGTCTGAATATTTGTACTATAGAATCTGAAATCTGTATGGCATGGAATCTAGAATCTGGAGAATTTGAAAATTTTGTAATAGACCTGTGAGTCTACAAAATACTCCACCTTTCTCCCAAACTGATCGGAAAACAATGACATTGACCAAGTTGGGAGAAGACAATAAAATGAGAAAAAACAAACATCATATAAGTCGATATTGATTTTTTTCCGACTCCTTTCTTAACACATTTCTTGCCGTCCATTCTCTTTTTTAAAAAAATAAATTGTTGAAAATCAAAAAAAAATGCCCACCCCCTCCATTTTTTTAACCTTGCAGTCTTCCTTTTTTACTGCTCTTCTCTTTTTTTTCACTGTTGACACTCCCCCTCCCCTTTCTTCATTCATTTTTTGTTTACAGAGTATGGCCCACTTGGGTGTTGTACCCACATAAAGGTATAGTGGTAGTACAGTGTGTCTACCACACAAAAGATTAGTATTTAAATCCCACTCTTGCATGGGTTGCATTAAGTAGTTGATGGCTAGCGTAAAAAATAGTCGAATCTTTCAACATGGATTTGAGCAAGAATCCACGTAGCTGACTCTACTTATAGCGGGAGAAGGCTTAGTACATTTTTAGTGTACGACCCACTTAGGCCTACAAAACAGAATCTCCGAAAACATTTTTTTAACTGCGCCCCCTGTTGGAGCTAACCTTATTAAGGGTTCCCCTCACGGGTACCCATCGCATGAAAGATTGTCGCCCACTAGGGATGCTGCTTGCGAGAGGAGGCGGTTGGCAAGGAGATGCCGCCAAAGAGGGAGTAGCAGCTGGAAGGGGGGCGGTATGGCATGGTGGGCATTGCTGCTAGAGCTGGCGAGGCTTGAGGAAGATGTGGTCCACGTGGGAGCATCACCTGATGGGGAGGGTTGCGCCTGAAGCCTCCCTCATTGACAGGGAGTGGTGTCGCGACTACGGGAGAGAGAGCTTCGCCCGCTAGCGACTTCGGGAGGAGTTGCGCCGCCAATAGCGATGGTGGAGGTTGGGATGTCACGCGGAGTTGCGATGCCTGGAAGGTGCATGCGAGGGGGAGGTGCACTGCTTGTGGGTTTTTTCGTTTTTTTTACATGTTACACCATCTTCCAGGCACATTGCGCGAAGCTGGTGCCAAGAATCCGTCGGGAGGCTGGTGCCAGAGATGGAGGGAGATCTCGTCAAGAGGTTGGTGCCAGGAATCCACTCTATGCAGCTAGAGAAGATGTTCGAGGGAGATCTTACCGCTGCAGTAAGATCGACGCGTTGCCCTTGCTAGTGTTATGGAGGTGTGCTACGCGAAAGATGCTTCAATGAGATGCCGATGGGACCTACGGTAAGGGGGAGAAAAAATGATTGGAATCCCAATGATGCACAAAACAGAACTTTGAGGATGATCTTCAGAAAAAAAAACAATGTTTGAAGGATGGACTTGAATAGGGTTTCATGGAAAATCCAAGAACTTGACGCTCTTGCTTGTTAATGCAGAATAATAATCTTCAATCGAAATTAGATCTTAGAAAATTAGGGTTTCAAAGAAACCCTAAAAACTGAAACTCGACCTTGGAACAATTTTGAACAATGAATGAACAAGAATAATCACCAACAATAAAAAAGAATCAAATCTTCTCTATCAATCGATTCTCGAATAAATCAAAAACATAAATAAATTCTCGAGAATCAAACCTGCTCCGATACGATGGAAGAAAATATGAATGCGGAAGCGGAATGATAAACAGAGCATTAAGAACAGAAAGACAAACATGAAAATCAAGATTTTTACGGGGAACCCTACTCCCTGAGGAGCGGGATGAAACCATGAGGGCCTCAAAGGGTCATATGAGTCTATTGACTCTTATCGCATATAGAGGGTGGGGAGCTTCTTATATAGCCCTCACTGAGTGTCCACATCCCACATATGGTAGATGTGGGACTAAAGCACAAGATATGGTAAATGGATCCTAGAGTGATCCATTTACCCATCTACTTGACGCATACACTCCAACACTATCTCTATATCCCCCCTCAAGATTGAGCATAGATGTCAATCATGCTCATCTTGGATACACACTTTTGAAAGGATCCTCTAAGCAAAGCCTTGGTAAAAATATCTACAATTTGATCTCCTAAACTGACATGGGAAGGGGAGATAAAGCCTTTCTAGATCATGCCCCGTGTATACTGGCAATCTACCACAATATGTTTAGTTCTCTCATTCGATGTTTTTTACGTATGGTGAATCCCAGCTCAGGATGTCACCCTAGCATTATTCAAAAAAAAATTGGGATATTTACACCCATAACCCTGAGTAATCTCGTAATTACCCTAGGAACCCTGCGCAAGCACGAATTACACCCAGAACCCCGAATAATGTTTAACCCTTACATTACATAACCCTAAGTCAACTTCCGTCTTAATTCTCCGTTAACTTTGACGGAAAAAGTTATATGTTGACAATTTTACCCTTCAAAACACATTATATTTATAATGTTATGCCATAAGAGAGAGGAGGGAGGTAGAGGAAGTTTCTCCTACAAGAACCCCGACCCCCTCAAATTCCTCCAGCCCCACCCCACCTGCAAGAGCCCCCCGCCTCCAACATCGCCATGGAAGTCCCCACTACCTGCCTGCCCCGTCCCCCCCGCCAGCGCACCAGCAAGCCCGCCTCCTCCCCTGCGTCGCCGCACCTGCGGGCTCGCTCCCTCCTCCGCGCCCGACACCTGCGGGCTCGCCCCCCTCCCCCGCGCCCTGCACCTGCGGGCTCGCCCCCTCCCCCGCGCCCCGGCACCTGCGGGCTCGCCCCTCTCCCCCGCGCCCGGCACCTGCGGGCTCGCCCCCCTCCCCCGCGCCCGACACCTGCCGGCTCGGCCCCGTCCCCCGCACCTCGGGATGGCCCCCTCCCCCGCGCCCCGGCACCTGCGGGCTCGCGCCCCGCACCTGCGAGCTCTCCCCCCTCCCCCGCGCCCCGGCACCTGCAAGCTCGCCTCTCCCCGTGCCGCCGCACTTGCGAGCTCGCCCCCTCCCCCGCGCCCCCCACCTGCGAGCTCGCCCACCTCCCCGAGCCCCGGCACCTGCGGGCTCGCCCCTCTCCGCGTCGCCGCACCTGCGAGCTCTCCCCCCTCCCCCGCGCCCCGGCACCTGCGGGCTCGCCTCTCCCCGCGCCGCCGCACTTGCGAGCTCGCCCCCTCCCCCGCGCCCCCCACCTGCGAGCTCGCCCCCCTCCCCCGCGCCCCGGCATTTGCGGGCTCGCCTCTCCCCGCGCCGCCGCACTTGCGAGCTCGCCCCCTCCCCCGCGCCCCCCACTGCGAGCTCGCCCACCTCCCCGAGACCCGGCACCTGCGGGCTCGCCCCTCTCCGCGCCGCCGCACCTGCGAGCTCTCCCCCCTCCCCCGCGCCCCGGCACCTGCGGGCTCGCCCCTCCCCACGCCGCCGCACTTGCAAGCTCGCCCACCTCCCCGAGCCCCGGCACCTGCGGGCTCGCCCCTCTCCGCGCCGCCGCACCTGCGAGCTCACCCCCTCCTTTCGCTCCTTCCCCCACTCCGCCGCAACTGCGAGCCACACCCCTTTCCCTGTCGTCAGCCTCTCCCTGCAAGAGTCCCTCTCTCCAATTCGTACTGGAACCTGCAAGTTTTTCTTTTTTCCTTTTTTTACTTTTCATTAATCTTAGCCGTTGGATAGTGTATTGGTTAGATTAACTCACTCATATGGTTGAGTTAATGAAGAAAACTAACGGAAGGTTATGAATGTAAAACGGAGTGGTTATTCAGGGTTCTGGGTGTAATTCGTGATTATAGAGGGTATCCGGGGTAATTACGATGTTACTCAGGGTTATGGGTGTAAATATCCCAAAAAATATTTAGTTCTCTCATGAAAGGCATGATTGTTTGCAATGAATAAAGTGGCATGGTTATCACATTGTAATTGCATGGGAAGAGGTACATCTGTATATAAGTCCACTAGTATCGTTCGGACACACATCATCTATGTGCTTCATTGTGCCATAATTATATATTTCAATTCAGCACTTGACCTTCTTACTCTCCCACGATACTAGAGAGCCACCAACAAATACAGCGAAGCTTGAGATAGACTTCTTGATCTTGGGATGTTCAACATAGTATGCATCTGTATAAGTTGTAATAGTAAGAGATGCACCTTTCCTGAATAGCAATCCTGCACCTAGAGATGACTTTAGGTATCTCGAGGTCATATACACTACATCCATGTGTATGTGTCGAGGCTGCTCCATGAATTGACTAACTAGACTAACAGCAAAGGAGAAATCTGGCCTAGTGATAGTAACGTAGAGAAGCAATCCCACCAATTCTTTGTATCTACTCTTGTCTACCTCCTCTGTATCATCATCGATTCATCGTATAGCCTCATGCTGGGATCCATAGGAGCAGGTCGACACCTAATCATGCCCGTCTCAACTAGCATGTCTGAAACATACTTTCTTCAGGTCATCACAAGACCAGGTGATTCTTGGCAAACTCTAACCCTAAGAAATATCGTAGGGTGCCAAGATCCTTGGTGGCAAATTTTCGGCCCAGAAATTCCTTTATCTTAATCCCCTACACATCATCTCATGTAACAAGTACGTCATCAACATAGACCATGATAACAACTGTACTGTACCTCTGAAGGTTCTTTGTATAAACAGCGAAAGATTTGCATTTGATCTCTTGGACCCCTGCTTCTCAATCAGATTCGAGAGCTCCTGAAAACATGCCCTTAGACTCTGCTTAAGGCCATATATTGCTTTATGAAGGCTACAAACCTGCTGACACTCCCCTCAGCAGCAAACCCCAGAGGTTGTTGCATGTAGACTTCTTCCTAGAAATCACCATACAAGAATGAATTTTTAACATCAAGAAGAAATAAAGGCCAACCACATATCACAGCAACGGAAAGAAGAACGCGTAGAGTGGAGTGGCGAGCAACATGGGAAAAAGTATCCAGATAATCCATCCCACAAGTCTGCGTAAATCCTTGTGCAGCCAATATGGCATTATAACAATCAAGACTCCCATCAGCATGGAGTTTTATAGTAACACCCATTTGCAAAAAAAGACATCCCATTGGGAGCACGTGACTATAGTGCATCCATTTCTTCTTTCATGGCCAGAATTCATCAAGGCCTTAAATGTCGGATTTCGGTTTCGTTTCGGTGACTGACCGAAACGAAATTTCAGCCGAATTTCGGTCGAAATTCGACCGAAATTTCGGTCATTTCGGTCGTTTTTTCAACTAAGGCCCCCAAATTTCGGTCGACACAAGGCATTTCGGCTGGATTTCGGTAACCCACCGAAACCGAAATTCGACCGAAATCGGTCAAATTTCGGCGAAATTTGAGGCCATGGAATTCATTGACTATCTCTCAAGGCCCCTTGGTAATTCCGTGGGATCTCTTGAATTCCCCTGACAAGCGATCAAAGGAAACCTGAGAAGCAAGAGGATATGAGGCACATGTACGCTTCTATTTTCAAAGTGCAATAGGTACATCCAGGTCATTGGGAATCTCCTCAATCTGTAAGCCAGCCTCCTGCAAAGGTTCCTACTTAGACACATTTCCAGACCCGTCGCTAGAAACATCATATTCAGAACAAACCTAAGGTGTGATGGATTACAAGCAATGACCATGGGCAGAAGCAAGCCGGCGTGTAGAGTATCGTGGCAAGGGTGGAGCAAGGACTATAGAAGGTGGAGGTACCGAGGAAGGTGATGGAGGTGGAGTACGAGGTAGAGGTGCTGATGGAGTGGGAACCACGGGCGCAGATGGTGGTGATGGGCTCATAGGAGGAGGTGGCATGTAGACCTCATCATCTGAATTTGATGAAGTCAACCTATCACATGTAAGAGAAAAATACATCATGGACTCAAAAAATGTGACATCAACGCTAACATAATATTTCTTGCGTAATTGATCATAACATCTATAGCCCTTTTGTGTCCTGGAGTACCCAATAGAAATACATTTGACGGCTCTAAGAGATAGCTTGTCAAGACCTGGAGACAACTGATGGGCAAAGGCAACCAAGCCAAAAACACGAGGAGTGAATGAGAACTCTTTTTCTAAAAATGTCAGCGAGAGAAATTTTCTCACCCAGAACAGATGAGGGCATGTGATTCACAAATAACAAGCCGTAAGAACCGCACCACCCTAGAACGAATGTGGGGTACAACTCTGAATAACAAGGGTTCGAGTAACATCAAGTAGACAGCGATGCTTTTTTCCACAACATCATTTTGTTGAGAAGTATAAGCACATGATGTTTGATGAACAATACCATGAGCAAGGTTCAGGAAAGCCGTATGCGTATGCGTTCAGATAGGTCACCGAATACTGAATAAGCGGTATGCGGGGGCAAATGCAGGGTATATGCAGTTCTATGTGGTTTTCTGATTTTCAATTTAAAAATAAATAAATATCTATGAATAACATTGCCACTGAATTTATGTATCTAAGTAGAACTAAGATGATCTAAGAAAAATGGTTCATGTTATATGGGTGTGCATACGACTTTAATTGCCTCGTATTTGATCACAAAATATATTTACCATAAAAATATCACATATTAGATGATTCGTAATAACAAAACTTCGATATACATAGATGCACTACATGAGCAAAACCTCAATCGGCATATATAAAAACATTCGATGATACATTGCATATACTCGTGAAAATAATACATGAGAAAAACATAAAACATTGCATATATATCATGATATAATGCAAGGATCAGGAAAGCGGTATGTGTATGCGCTCGGACAGGTCACTGTATAGCGCATAAGCAATATGCGTGGTATATGTGGTTCTACACGTTTTTCTATTTTTTATTTAAAAATAAATAAATATCTACAAAAGTGACCACAAAAAATTGAATTCAAGAGTAAAAGTGGTCCAACAGAAGATCTAATAAAAATGATTTTCATGTATAGCTCAAAATAGTACAACTAAATATCAAAATCATCAAAGATAGTATTACATAATCTAATTTAATATATAGAATCAAAATAATACAAGATCTACATCATAAGATCTTGATTCGATTACCCAACTGGACCTTAAGCGGGCGCACGGAGTGCATATGCTCCCGCACAGACAGCATATGCAGGCTATATATACGTAAATGGCGCATAAAGCGGGGCTTCGGGTAATCGGTGCGTTGAGGAGGCCACTTAGGCATATGCGGCCGCATACGCAGCCGCACGGACCGCTTTCATGAACAGAGGTATAATGCATTGTAATTGTATACAAATGCATGTCATATTCTTACAATAGAATGAGGGAAGAGGCAAATCTACGGAATAAAGGACCTGAATGAGAAGATTGAAAAGTTGGAGCTGCCGGTGTAGTATGCAGGGCATATGGGGGTTATGCGGGGCATATGCGGGTTATGTGGGGCATATGCGAGCTGCATATGCGGGACGGGCGCATAATGTACTGATTCATGAAATCAGTGTGGTCTGCGTGCCGCAAGGGCATATGCGGCCGCATATGTGGCCCGTGCAGCCGACTTCATGAACAATAGCCACGAGATGAAGGAATTGTGAGAATGCACGAGTACAAAATTCCAATGCATTATCAATTTTCACAAATTTGACAAAAGAAGAAAAAACATTCAGCATTTGACAAATGAAAGATGTAATCACATTCCAAATTTCAGATTTATTATACAACAAAAAGATCAATGACAAATGAGGAAAAGTCAACAAATAGATAAAACATGTGTCCCTGGTGATCGAGAACATGACTTGGACCCATATGTCAACAAGAAATAACTCAAAAAGGGAGATATTGCTCTGACAATTAAGAAAAACAACATGATGGTGCTTCCCCAACTACCACGCCTCGCATTGGAAAGACGAACGGGGAGAGAAAAACTTGGCACACTTCTCAAGGGGAAGGTGACCAAAGCACAGGTGCCACATGAACGAAGAGAACGATTCTACATAATGAAAGGATAGTCCTACATATAGAGTTCGGACCAGTCGATAGAGGCCTCCTCGCTCACGGTTACAGCCAATCACTCTGCTCGTAAGAATATCAAATGATGGGTCAAAAATAGCCTGACGATGCAAAGCTTTCGTAATATGACTAATAGATAATAAAATCATAAAAAAATCAAGTACATAGCAACACATTCTGCAGAGGCATCAAATTGATCTCCCAATGTCCTGTGATAGGGAATTAGTCCCATCGGCTACGACAAGAGTTCTCCCTGGAGGAACCTGTTTGTAAGCTCTTCAAGAAACACACTAACCATGGTTGTGTTCCTGCAAAACTTCTGCAGCTCAGGGGTGGCTGCAAGTGGCATAAAGTTATGGAGCTTCTCGAACATGCCCCTGAAAGAGGTATATAAAGAGGGCAGAGGACGGCCATTCTGCATGATTGTGAAGATATCATGTTGTAACTGAAGGATCTTGGTCTCCTTCCTAACCTGAGAATATGTAGCTGTTGACGCATATTGAATAACTGTATCTCTTTGTTATTTTATTTTCTTGTTATTCTCTTTATGTAATTTACCCATAGGCTACTCTCCTATATAAGAGAGCCTAGGGCTATGGAATAGATCATCTCATTCACGTTTCCCAACATGGTATCAGGGCGACGGTCCTAGACCGGAGTTCTCGAAACCCTAACCCTAACCCACCCCACCCGCCGGCCTCTCTTCTCTCTCTCTCTACTCGGCGCCGCCCACCTCAGCCGATCGGCGATCTTCATCGGCGATCTTCTCCGACCTGCGCGCCTGCGGTGCCCCTGCGCATAGCGCATCAACCTCAACCTCGCGCCTAGCGCGACTGTGCGCATAGAGTTTCTGCGCAAATGTGCGCGACTGTGCGCATAGCGTCTCTGCGCTTAGCGCGCCTCTAGTGCTTAGAGCACCTCGCGCACCTCTGCGCGACTGTGCGCCTTCCTACGCGCACTCCTCGCGCGCCTCTGCGTGACTGTGCGCACTCCTACGCGCCTCGCACCTCTGCGCGCTGTGCGACAGCGTGCGCCAGTGCACGCAATAGCGCATGCACCAGCCCCACACCGGCCTGATCTTCTGTGCACCCCCAGTTGCGTGCGCGCGTGCCCCTTGCACGTACCTACGTGCCCTGAGCCCCAAAACCCTAGGGCACACATCTTGATCTACATGGGGTTAGTTGCTTGACGTCTACACACGCAACTAATCCCGTCTATGTCATTGTAGACAAAGATTATCGTCTCTCAGTCACTCCAGTCTTCCATCTCCAGTATGTCAGAAAGCAAGGCAGATATCCCATCTATGGGCGCATTTCGTGGTCCAGCGCCCATTGTCAAGATGGATGGTACGAACTATGAACTGTGGGCAATGCAGTTCATGAGTATGATGAAGTCTACAGGTAAGAAGCACATTCTTACCGAGCCAGAGCCTGCAGAGAAGACTGGAGTTCATGCCTCATGGGAGGCCGATGATGCATATGCCAAGGTGTGGCTATCTGGCACATTGGCTATTGAAATCGCCAATGACATTCTACATCAACCCACAGCCAAAGACATGTGGGATATCCTGGCAGCGACATATTCTCAGGCGAAGAATGAGACGAAGATCCTGCAACTACAACATGATATATTCACAATAAAGCAGAACGGTCGTCCTTTACATTCTCTCTATACATCATTGAGAGGGATGTTCGAGAAGCTTTATAGCTTCATGCCTCTTACCGCCACGCCAGAACAGCAGAAGACATACAGGAATGCGACGATGGTGGGTGTGTTTCTCGCTGCACTTGATCCAGAGTATGAGGCAGCACGTTCACAGATTTTGGCGGACTCGACTATTCCTCCCATGGAGGAAGCTTTTTACATATTGAGTAGGATCACAGTGCCTTCTGCAGCTGCGAGTCAGAATCCCTCAGCTATGGCGGCCAACAGAGGCCGCGGTTTTCATCACCAGGGCCGTGGACGTACTCCTCGTGGAAGGGATGGCCGCACTAGGCCAACATGCTCATATTGTCACCGAGACGGACATACTGAAGACACATGCTACTCGAAGCATGGATTCCCTGCATCTGCAAGAGCCGCTGAGCAGATAGAGCCCCCATCTGCGGCTACACTGGATCAACGATTTGATGATCTAGTTGCCCGCCTCAGGGGCATTATCCCACCATCCGGTCCAGCACCGACTACAAAGAGTCATACTGATGCTGCTGCTTCTGCCTCTGCCTCTACTAGTACTTCAGGTAGTACACTTGCACTCCACAGTAATAGATCTGATACATTGTCGTGGATCATGGACTCGGGTGCTACACATCATCTATGTGGCGACCAGAGTCTACTTACAGGATACACTCAGATTCCTCCAGGACGGACAGTAGTGATTGCCAATGGCACCCACTCCCCTATCACGGGTCAGGGGGAGATTAGATTGACATCTTCTATGCAGATCAAGAATGTCCTACATGCACCGCATTTTTCTATGAATCTGTTGTCAATTAGTCAGATTACGAAGGATCTCCATTGTCGAGCTATTTTTGATCCATCTTCTTTGATTTTTCAGGACATCCGTACGGGCAACGTGATTGGTCATGGCTATGAGCAAGGAGGCCTTTATCGACTGAACCAGACCCCATTTGCTGGAACCACATCTTCTCCTGCTGGACAAGTATCTCCTCTCCTGTGGCATCTGCGCTTTGGTCATTTACCGCTTCAGAAGTTGCGTCTAGTTCTACCCTATGGTCTCTCTCACACACCTATCCAGTGTGAGGCATGTCAGTTGGGAAAGCATCACAGGTCGTCTTTTCCCAGTAGTCAAGGTCGGAGTAGTAACTCCAAGTTTGAGTTGTTTCATGTCGATGTCTGGGGTCCGAGTCGTGTTCCCGATCATCAGGGACACATGTTCGATATTGTATTTGTGGATGATTTCTCTAGAGCGTCATTGGTCTTTCTAATGAAAAATAAATCTGAAGCAGGAAACATTATTATCCACTTTCTTAATGAAATTCAAAATGTTTTTTCCACTTCTGTCAAGATTGTGAGAAGTGATAATGCCTTAGAGTTGTGCACTAACATTCTAGCCAATTACTACTCCTCAAAAGGGATTATTCACCAAACATCTTGTGCTCATACATCTCAACAGAATGGGGTTGCTGAAAGAAAACACCGTCACCTTCTTGATGTCACAAGGTCACTTCTTATTCAGAGTCATGTTCCGTACTCCTACTGGGGTGATGCAGTCCTTACTGCATGTTACCTTATCAACCGTATGCCTTCGTCTGTCTTGAATGAACAGATTCCTTTTTCACTCATTTACCCTGACAAGGATTTGTTCATTCTTACCCCTCGTGTGTTTAGGTCAGTCGCATTTGTCCATCAGTTGTCGCCTGGTACTGACAAGCTCTCTCCTAGGGCTGTCAAGTGCGTCTTTGTGGGGTACCCCAGAACTCAAAAGGGGTACAAGTGTTTTGATCCTGTGCGTCGGCGGTATATGATCAGTGCAGATGTTACATTTTTTGAAACTATTATGTATTTTTCAGAATCCGGAAACATGCAGCCAACACCTATATCTCCTGATACCGTATTCATGGCACCACCATCACCATTGCCACAAACAACACCACCGTCACCACCACTGCCACCACCACCACCGCCATCACTAGTATCCCCGCTACCATTCCATTACACCCGCAGGCCTCCTCCAGCTCATGGTCCTGACCCGTCACCTAGTTCGCCTATGGTATGTAATGAAAATATTAATGTTGATGGATCTGACGACATTTCTCAGCAGGATGCATTACAGGAGCATGGTGATAACACAGAGGATCTGGATGTTCCAATCGCTCTACGCAAGCTGAAGAGAAAACAGCCAAATATCCATTATCAGCAGTTGTGTCTTTTGAGAGGCTATCTGGAGACTTCAGGACGTTTCCATTGGCCCTTTCAGCTACAGACATTCCACGGAACCACCATGATGCTTTGCAGGATGCTAGATGGCGGCTAGCAATGGAAGAAGAGATGGCGGCACTTCAGTCTAGAGGAACCTGGAGTTTGGTTCCTATACCTCCAGATGTCAGCCCGGTGAGTTGCAAATGGGTGTTTACAGTTAAGCACAATGCAGATGGCTCCAATGACAGGTACAAGGCACGCCTAGTTGTACGGGGATTCACACAGACATATGGGGTAGATTACCTTGACACGTTCTCCCCTGTGGCGCGTCATTCCACTCTACGGATCCTGTTATCAGTTGCAGTTGCTAGAGATTGGCCACTCTATCAACTGGACGTGAAGAATGCATTTTTGTATGGACACTTGCAGGAGGAAGTCTATATGCAACAGCCACCAGGTTTTGCTGTTGAGGGGGAGTGTTCCAAGGTTTGCAGATTACATAAGGCCATCTATGGCCTTAAGCAGAGCCCCAGAGCATGGTTCCAGAAGCTTTCAGACCTCTTTGAGAAACAAGGATATAAACGCTCCAATGCTGATCATTCCTTGTTTGTACATAAGACGGCGAGAGGTATCATTGTAATCATGGTTTATGTTGATGATATCTTGATTACAGGTGATGATGACCAGGGCATTAAGCAGGCAAAGGAAAGGCTGGGGACCGAGTTTGTCACCAAGGACCTGGGAGTCCTTAGATATTTTCTAGGGTTGGAGTTTGCCAGAAATCCGTATGGATTAGTCATGTCACAGAGGAAGTATGTTACAGATCTACTGAGTGAGACAGGTATGCTAGGGTGTCGACCTGCTACGACACCAATGGATCCTAGCATGAAGCTGTATGATGATGACACAGAGGAGGTGGACAGGAGAAGATATAGAGAACTGGTAGGCAAACTGTTATATGTCACGATCACTAGGCCAGATATATTATTTGCAGTGAGCCGTGTGAGCCAGTTCATGGAGCAACCATGCCAGGTGCATATGGATGCAATACATATGATACTTAGATATCTCAAATCTTCTCCAGGTGCAGGTCTGCTATTCAAGAAAGGAAAGGGGATTTCTATCTCAGCATGCGCAGATGCAGACTATGCAGGATGTCCCAAGAATAGGAAGTCCACCTCAGGGTATGCTGTCTATGTTGGAGATGCCCTAGTCTCATGGAGGAGCAAGAAACAAACTGTGGTAGCTAGATCTAGTGCTGAATCCGAATATAGGGCTATGGCCCAGGCTACTACAGAGATGATGTGGGTGAAAGCGGTGCTGACAGATTTATGCTTAGATGTACCACTTCCTATGAACTTGGAATGTGATAATCAGGTTGCTTTGTTTATTGCAAACAATCCTGCATTCCATGAGCGGACCAAGCATATTGAGGTGGATTGTCACTTCATACGTGATATGATTCAGAAAGGATTCATTGCCACATCTCATGTTACTTCAGAGAACCAGACTGCAGACATATTCACCAAGGCATTGTTACGAGGTCCATTTCAGAAGTGTGCTTCCAAGCTGAGCATGATTGACATCTATGCTCCATCTTGAGGGGGAGTGTTGACGCATATTGAATAACTGTATCTCTTTGTTATTTTATTTTCTTGTTATTCTCTTTATGTAATTTACCCATAGGCTACTCTCCTATATAAGAGAGCCTAGGGCTATGGAATAGATCATCTCATTCACGTTTCCCAACAGTAGCAGTGAGAATGTCCCACATTGTCTTAGCAGTGGGTTGATGCAGAACATCATTGATGATCTCAATTGTGAGTGTGCCAGAAAACCATATATGAGCATAAGCATCGTCAGCCTCCCATGACGCATTCACCCCAATCTTGTCAGCCGGCTCCTTGGTAAGCATGTGATTCGTACCCGTAGACCATAAATTTTGCTTTGTTTTTATTCTTTTATTTAGTTCAGTCCTATTTTCGATTTATTATTTAAATATTTATTTCAATTTAATATTGAAATTTTAATAAAATAAAGGAGTCTTTATGTCTCGTTACCGAGGACCTCGTTTCAAAAAAATACGCCGTCTGGGGGCTTTACCGGGACTAACTAGTAAAAGACCTAGATCCGGAAGTGATCTGAAAAACCAATTACGCTCTGGAAAAAGATCACAATATCGTATTCGTCTAGAAGAAAAACAGAAATTGCGTTTTCATTATGGTTTTCGCCCCTTCCACTTCCTGGCTCTCCCAGTATAGGCTTGAGACGGGGGAGTCCTGAAGGACAGAGTGAATGCCAATGAATCCTTGGATTCCGGACTGCCCGAACTTTCACCACTTCTACCGGCAGGAAAGGAGGGGATTGACCTGGAGGGAAAGCCATCAGAAGGGACCCCGTGTTCGATAGCCCGACCGTAGTGATGTTAATTGTGGTTACATCCATAAGTAGCTTGGTCCATCTTTATTCCATTTCATATATGTCTGAGGATCCGCATAGCCCTCGATTTATGTGTTATTTATCCATTTCTACTTTTTTTATGCCAATGTTGGTGACTGTAGATAACTCTCTTCAATTATTCCTGGGATGGGAGGTCCAACCTCTCTCCTCCCTCTGTCGGAGCGGTGATCCCTTGCTCTCACGTTCGAGTGTTTGCTCCTCGTTTAGGCCGGTTGAGCTGGGGGGCCGTCCCCTCTATGCTGGCCCCGGCCGGCCCGGGCTGGCTTTTTGGGAAGCCCGTTCCCACCGCGCTCACGGCCCAGCTGACCTGCCTGCGGTCGTGGGAATTATCCCGTTCCCTGATCCAAAAAAGGCTTGGTTGGATGCGGGATCTACTCCACGAGGAGCGGTACGGACGTAGATGATATCATCACGACCTCTTCGTACACCCGGAACTGTGAAAGAGCAAGCCTTCCTTTATAAAGCCAGCCAGTATGCATACTTCCATTGCCTATCCTTCTACCTACATAAATAACTAAACAAAGGTCAGCAACTACCCCGTTGCGCAACATCCCACCGCTTGCTTGCAAGTGGCAAAGATCAGAACAAATAATGAAATAGCCGTCATTAAATACAAGTTCAAAAAGAAGAATAGTAGCCCAAAGAGAAAAGAAGGTAGATCCGCTGCCGCTTTTTTCTATCTAATAAACGCGAGAAGCCGGGAAGGCCAGCATAGAAGTATCTTGCACGCTGCAAGGGTGTTTGTTGCAGGATGTCATGGTTCCGGGGCGCCATGATCCTTCTCTTCTCTCTGAAACAATCAATCGAGTCGCATCAATCATCGCTCAGTCTTTCTGCCACCTCTTGCTCCTGGATTTGGACGACTGGAGAGAGGAAGACAGGAGCCCCTACCCCAGTAAATGGATTGGATACCCAAGGGCCACCCGCAAGAGAGTAGGAGAGAGTAGGAGAGATTTGTGGGGTCATGTGGACCCGCTAGAATGCGGTATGTTGGTATGGAAGCTAAAGAGGATTTGACCAAGACTGTTCTCCCGATAAGGCATTTATCTTCATTTTTTTATTACGTTTTGAATTAGTCCTGAATCTGAGCTATCGCGATTAAGGTCTTCAGTTGGACAAGATTGGAATGGGCATAGAAAGATGTATTGATGTACCAGATCGGCTAATGCTCCCAGGTTGATGCAAGGTATTCCACCAGTTGACTGGAAACTTGATTATTGGTATATCGATCGGTCCAACACAGATTGAAATAGGAGCCGGTTCGACAGGAAGCTTATCTCCCAGAGAACGGAAATCCTTCTGACCGTGAAAGCTACTAAACTAGTTGATGACAGGCAGGCTTCCTTCCCTCTTTATTCCCTTCCATGAATAGGAAAACATACTCTCTACTGGATCAAATCTCCTGTCCAAAAAAAAACCTTCTTCCTTCCCTCTTCCAGCGCTTTCAGAGCCTTTTCACGGCCTTTTATACCTTATAGTCAGCGTCCAGTTCGATTAGAGTTAGCGCGGGGGCTTCCAAGGGATGAACGAGATGGGCCTGGGCATTTCCATCTCCAATTCCCGTCAGTCAAAAAAGCGGATGGGGGGTCCTTGGTGGGGCAGGGGGGCGAACCGAGCGCTTGCGCGAAGGAAGAAGCGAATCAAAAGGTCTGGTCGAGTCGAGGTTCAGCTCCCAAGTAGCTTCTTCCCCGTTGTGATGCTGCCACAAGACCTTGACCATGGGAACTGCCCATTTGCTAGTGGTCTGAGCTGGTGTTCTCTTTGATCGACGATCCGTATCTTTAGCTTGTCTGAAATCTGAAAGGGCCTTTTTGATCGATGGAAGAGGTCTTTCTACAGGAGCACTCCTACCTGCCACATCTTTCCCATAACTGTCAGATACCGTCCTCACCTCACCATGTGGCAACATCCAAGTAGGTTTCAGACTGCCCCGGGATTCCGGAAATCAGCAAGTCAACTACCTTTTGGACGCATATTCTGTCCGGCATGGCCCCACTTCTTTGTTTTCGATCGGAGCATCAAGCAGCGCAACCCGGTTCTACTTGACTAAGCCCCGTGCTCGTCCAAGGAGGGAGTTAGCTTTACCCAACGACCCCAGATATAGATATATAGGACAAGGCGGGAAGCAACCATCATCTACCCTAGGAGAATGGGGATTCAATCCGTAGAACCCGGCCTGAATCCACCATCTTATCTAGGCAGACCTAGTTTCATATATTCTTTCTGAAAGCCCCCTCTGACCCCCCCTTTCAGTATCTCCTAATGGAGGAGTAGTCATATAACTGACCTTTCCTTTCCGGTAAGAAGTGACAGATCAAATTAGGACGCGGGGGATCAACATCAAGATCTCAAAAAAGCTTGTATAATCGGAACTTGTTTTTAAAGTATATAGATAGCCCAACTAGATAAAAGGGGGAATATATAGTCAGGGGACGAAGCGCCGCGTTGTCGAGCGAGGAGGCTGAGGGTCTGTCTTCCCTCGTCCGTGTCCTCGATAGGCGGCTTGCCCTTGTTTCTGCCTTCGAGTCAGAGATAGAAAGTAGCTAGTGGGCTAACTATTTTGAAGCAAAAAACCTTCTTAGGGCAAGGTCTATTCTAGGGTCCAATTGAAGTGCGACGTTTTCTTCCGATTCTAATAGTTGCTAAAATAAATAAACATGTCAAATAGCTACTTCTATCTGATTCTCCATGACCTTATCCTGACCCATGAGGTTCCAACATTTTTGACTTAATTGACTCCAGAGTTGTTCCCGGCCCTTGAGGGTGGACCCAACCCCATCCCTGGGAAAGAAAAAGGTAGCACCGAAGAAAGGAAAGAGCGAGCGCATTACGCTCATGAACTTCATAGCCCATAGTTCATAATTCGTATCGTCTACCATGACTATTGACGTTGGACCTCAAAAAGCACCAGTGATGGGGATCTCAACCTTACTTTCTGACATATTGTCAGATTAGGAAACCGGGACTTGTAGACCATAGAAGTTCGTCTAAGTAGACATGGAGAGAAGTGGGTGCATAAAGAGACTAAGTACAACCCTCCATGTATCGTGTAAAGTCTTAAACAAGAAGTGTATGATATTCAGATCTGAAATCACCTAAAACTTCAAAAACATATCATGAGTGATCACCAGATATCTCCTTTGAAACCCTAGGGATTGGCAGGAGGCACCTTAAGGTGTAGCGGTGCCATCGAAGGTGGCGGCTACAGCCGGCGGCTGCACAGTGGAGGCTGCTGAAGACGGCAGCAGGGGTTGCAGGTGTAGCTGCAGTCGACGACGGCGAGGCAGCAGGTGGTTGTGGCAGGCCGCCAATGGCGACAGAGGTAGCCGAGAGAGGGGGGGAAGGAGGGACGGCTAGGGTTTTGAAAGGTGAGGTAATAGGGCTCCGGTCTAGGACTGTCACTCTGATACCATGTTAGGAAAAAAATAATGAGAATTGTTTATTCCAAAGATCCAAAGGACTCGCTTATATAGAGAAGAGACCTATGAATAAATTACATATGATAGATAGGAATAAAGTAAATAGAGAAAACAATATAGAGACATAAAAATATATATCTATACTTTTTAACAAAAAAATTGTGTTAACATATGGATGCTTACATCGTATTTCTTATTGAATTTTAGAAAATCAAACATATTTAAAAATGAATTTTTTTATGATGCTTTTTATTTTAAAATAAAAATATAAAACATCGAAAATCAAATATGCTCTTACACATCGCGTAATTACCAAGTGGTAACATGTCCAAACATATATGCATATTGTGTTTCTTAACCTTGATTAACACCCATCATACTAATACAACAACAAAGCTTTTTCAATTAAGTAGGGTTGGCTGCATGGATTTTTTGCCTCCATTCAGATATATTTTAGGTCATTCTCGAGCTTATATCCAAATAACTAAGATCCTCTCGGATAGTTTCATTCCAAAACTTCTTGGACCTTCCTCGCCCATTTTTAGCTGGTTCAACATCCCAAATCTCGCATTATAAATGGTAGATCAACCAACCTCCTTTGCAAATGGTCAAACCATCTTATGTGGTTCTCTCATCTTATCCTCTATCAGAGCTACACCAACTTTCCTTCAGATTGCATCATTCTGAATTCGATCTTTTCATGCATGACCACACATCCACCTCAGCATTTTCATTTCTGTTAATGTCATTCTCTGGACATATCTATGGTTCACATGCCAACATTCTGATCCATAGAGCATAACAGGTCTCACGGCTGCTTTGTAATATTTTCCTTTGACTTTCAAAGGGTTTTCCTATCATAAAGAACGGTAGAAGCTCATCTCCACTTTAGCCAACCAGCATTTATACGATGAATAACATCTCCATCAATTTTCCCATCTCATTGCAAGTTAGATCCCAAGTATCTAAAAGGATCTTTCTTCCATAGAGCATAACAGGACTCACGGTTGCTTTGTAATATTTTCCTTTGACATTCAAAAAGATTTTCTTATCATAAAGAACGGTAGAGGCTCATCTCCACTTTAGCCAACTTGCATTTATTCTATGGGTAACATCTCCATCAATTTTCCCATCCTGATGCAAGCTAGATCCCAAATATCTAAAAGGATCTTTCTTCTGAATGTTCATCTCCAACATCCACCTTGAGTCCTTCACCGTTGTTTCCATCGAATCTACACTCCATATATTCTAAGCCCTACTTATATGAAATCCTTTAGTCTCTACAGCATTTCTCCAAACCTCCAGCATCTCTTGTACTCAATCTCTCGTTCATCATTCAATCTCCTGTACTCAATCTCTCGTTCATCATTCAATACAATATCATCGGTAAATAACACACACCAAGGTATCTAATGTTGAATGTGACTAATCAATTCGTTCATAATCAAAGTAAAAAGGAATGGACTCAAAGATGAATCTTGATGCAAATCGGTGCTAATGTTGAAATAATCAAACTTCCCAGACGGGATCCTTACACAAGATGAATCCCCATTATACATACCCTTATAAGGATAATGTATAGGACAAGCTCTTATCTCTTCTCCAAAACTCTCCATAATATCTCACATGGGAATGAATAGTAAGCCTTCTTCAAATCAATAAAAATCAATTCTTCTCTTTAGCTCTACAAATCTCCATTGTATTCCTTAACAAGTAGATAGCTTCAATAGCTAAGCAACCTAGCATGAATCCGAATTGGTTTTCCGTTACTCTAAAAATTTGCTTCAATAGTTGAGCAACACATCAAGCAAGTAATGACCATTTTCTAGTTTGTCAAACAGTAGGCCATTTTTTTTGGAAGGGAGCATGTCATTATTACTTTGCAAGTTGAAGTTGATCAGCAATTTATAGAGGTCCTTCGATTCGGATATCAAGCCAAATATGCTTGCTGGAGAAAGCCACACCATCTCTACATTCACCGCTCATTATCCCTTTAAAGCTTCTGCACAGCTCCCCTCCAGTAGGGATGGTTTCAACCTATGGTGAAGTTGGAAAAGTCCATAATGGCATGGCTCCCTAGAAAGATGCTCTCCAAGCTTTAGCTAAACAGTGCATAATTGGGGGAGTTGGGTTCAGATGAGACGGCCCTCAAAATTAGCAACAATGCAACCATAAAATTGAGGCAGAGAAGGGATCGGAAACATTCATCCTTGTGGAGGTTTTTTGGTCACGGGCAGGAGAATTGGTCACCTGCGAATAACAAACAGACGTAGAGAAGCAAGGAGTGGAATTGACCAATAAGAATCAATCCAAGAATCAGGAGAACCGCTTGAAAGAAGCTAAATCAGAAGGGGAAAAACATTATCTACACATTAGGCTCATCAGTTATTAAAAATTTTGGCTTTTATGGGGACTCCTCAAAGAGAAGACAGCAAGGACACTCAGAAAAGCATTCACGATTCAAAGATTTAGTATCATTTGAATCAAATAAGCAACAATTGCCCAGAGGAAAACTCATGCAACAAGTAAGATACCGATATTCAGACTTCAGAGATATCCTATAGGTTTAAAGCAGATTTAATGTGTGGCATATTTGATGGAAGGACGTAATAGTTTGGATCCATTGTGGCAACTTTTTAGGGCGGTGGCAGATCAGAAGTAGTCGACGGATCAAGGGAGAAGTTTTATACTTCGCTAGCTTGCTTAAATTAGATATATATAAAGCCATGCACTTAAAAGTTACAAACTTCTCCATCTTATGGAACCATGATCAACCATCATGATAACCCATTGAAATTTACTAGTAATAAAAAGAAAAAAATCTCTTTGTTTCATCATGGAGACAATGTTAAAGGAATTATGGGCCACTCTTGGCAAGAAATCAATTAGGTACATCCAAAACTCAATGCACCTATTAAAAAAATTGGTGAAGCCTTCTCCCACTTCAAGTAGGGTTGGCGACATGGATTCTTGTTGAAATCTGTGTGGAAGGATCCAACTATTTTTTACTCTGATTGTTGATACCTAACGCATCCCCCAAAAGAGAGATTTGAACCCTGATCTTTTAGGTGGTAGACACACTGCACTACCACCAGACCGTTCATGCACTTACTCAGCAGCAAGCAACTGTCTGGCTCAGTTGGCACCTTTGGACAGAAGTAATAGAATTCATAAGAAGTAATAGAATCCATAAGCCCAGAAGCATTCTTACAATATCAGGAGATGTTGAATAATTTCACAGTTCCCTTGTGCTATTAATATAATAATCTCTTCTGAATAAGTACAATCTAGCATACACAAGAAAAATTACGATAAAGAAAGCAACGAGATGATGGTTGTGAACATTCTGCACGCCTTTGTTTTTGGTATATGCATAGACGTATGTGTGGGCTTAAGGTGCATACACAGGTATTGTAAAAAGCATGGATAGTAACAACTCTGCAGAAGCCTAAAACATCCAAAATAGTCTGATGCTTCTTCAGTGGCAAAACCCTACACCCTTCTTAAAGAGGTAATAAAATCCAGATATCCCGGAAGCATTCTTACAATATCAGGAGATATTGAAAATTTTCACAGATTCCTTCTATTACTGTTTTGATAATAATACTTGTGAATAAGTACAATCAAGCATACACAAGAAAAAATATGATTAAGAAAGCAACAGGATGATGGTTAACATTCTGCACGTCTTTTGTGAGGTGTATGCACAAACGTAATGTGGGATTATGGTGCATACACAGGTGTCATAAAAAGCAGAGATAATAATAACACCGTGATAGAAGCCTAAAATGTTCACATACTTCGATGCTTTTTCAGTGGCTCCAATTCAAAACCATGCAGTGATCGTTGCATGACCGTTTCCTGCATGATGCAATAAAAGTTCTTTCTCAATATACAACATTGTTAAAAAGGAAATCATGGATCCAAAAACACAAAGAGAAAAAAAGATAAAAGATTGAAAAAAGGTGTGTTTAACCGTGACCAACTATGAAGAATAAAGATGCAGACCCCCCATAATAGAAGTATGCAGAATTTAATCAAATGTTAATGACAAATTACTTCAATTTTGCAGCAAGATAACATTATATAAACTTCAAAATCAATGACGGGAAAATCAATACCTGATATTCAGCTGCCTGAAACTAAATAATACTCATCAGACAAATCAAGAATATTTGGTTTTACATTCATTACTATTTAAAAATAAAATATTATTGCATGTAATATTTAATAAATCTTGAAATCAAGTCACCTAATATAGGTCTACATCAAGGACCAACCAAGTCCTCAATAGTAAGCTCGAGTCGTGGAAGGAGTCCCTGAATGTAAAGATTTTTTTTACTAAGTAGAACAAATAAGGAGTAAATGGATTATGGTTCAATGTAAGGGAAGTAAGATACATGACAACGGTAAAGCATAAAACATATAGGTGTCGGGGAGAATGCTTATAAATACTTTGGTTATCAAGGGGAAGGAGGTACTGATGGACATGACACATAAATTAACATGTATTATGTGGTGGTACAAGCGAGGAGAAACTATGGGACATACCCTCTTGTGATGAGGGAATGGAAATGATTGACCATCTTTTTTTCTTGATAGAAAGGGAAACCAATTTGGGTGAAGCCGAGCATCGACTAGGTAGATACCAACAACCTCACAAGCTTCTAGAAGTCAATCTTCAATGCCAGGTTCTGGTCAAACAGGGAGTTGCTCCTACCACTTGCAGTTATTTGAGCGATTTAGTTGTCTAAGAATGGTGTTATTTTTCTTTCCGACCATTTTTACGTAGAAACTGTTATGCATCATGAAAGGAATTGACTCTTGGCTCCAATAATGTTTTTTCTATTGGTGAATTCACGCTGGATGGGAACTTTGGTTGTTTCCCCCTTTTTTTCAACTCAAAATAAAAGGTGAGGAGAAACTTTAGAATTCCATGTAACATGTGATAGGAAGATATTGTTAATGACAGAGGAAGTGTTGAATTAATTGGTAATTGGATCTAACAAGAGATCCAACTATTATGTATTGAGGGTCTTGTGTTTAGTCTGACATTTGTAAGATCGGTGGGTGTGAAAAAAACTCCGTACAAGGCATTTTACCATATTGCTAGTGTATGAGGGTTGCAACCATTCGGTGATAGCTTCGTATTTTTTATTCGTGTGTATTATCCTTAATCCTAGCCTCCTATTATATATATATATAGGATTAGGATTCATTATCAATATATCAATCTCTAATTATTCTCCACATGGTACCAAAGAACAGCCCGAAACAAGCGTTCCATACCCATATCCCTACCACCACAGCATGCCCTCACCCTTATCCACCATCACCAACTCTTAACAGGTCCATATCAGCCTCATGTTGCCATTATAGAATCTCTAGGGTCTGTTTGGTTGCCGGATTACCCCGGAGTAACCCAGTTGACCCCATTACATTCCTTATTCCAACCCTCAAAATCATCCAAACATCTACTATTCACATGAGATTACCCCAATCTACCCCATCCCAGTAACAGACTCCTAGGGTTACAGCCATCCGCGTCATTAGGGTTTTAAGGTTGTTGCCACTTGTCACCCCCCCCCCAAAACGGAGATGACCCTCCACTAACCTCCCATGGCTTCCAAGGGTGTTGTCGATCTTATCATTCAGCATTTACGATTATTGTTAGTCCTTCTGCAGCTGCAACCAATTTGTGTCGCCCTTTTAAGGCCTCAATGTCCATTGTCAACCTTATCATTAGGCATTTAGGAAACTACAAGTCCTCTCAGAGTTCAGTACCTCACAAAGTGTCGCTGCCGACCAACTAAGGTAATCGCCAGACACCTCAAGGTCGCTGGCAGCCATCTATTCTGTTTCCAACCTCAACTAGAATGCCTTCTGTAGTAACTACCTCCAACCCCCACAATCATTGTCCGAAATCGCCCATATGTAACATCACGTTCTAAGTTGTTTTTTTAATATAGATTTTTTTTGTAAGGTTCATTCAAAGAAAGAAATGCCTGATATTTCAGATCTCAAAGAGGAATTGTTGGTAGTGGACCACGAGTAGCATGGGATACCCAGATTTTGGTCAAATCACCAAGCTCAATGAGACAGAATATGCTTGATGGTCATAAATCTTCATGTTGTCCAGGGTTGCTAATCGAAATGAACATGATCATCTTCGGTTAAAGGGTGTTATGTAATAGTTCGTAAATGTTCTTTAGTTCAAAACAAATAGAAAATAAACGTCAAAATTTACGATGATGACATCATGAAGCAACAATAAACGTAACATATACTCATTCAATAGATCTTTAAGCATGTTAACACACACATAATTGCACAATGTACATATGTAAGAATTAGAGCTGAAATTGCATATTTAAAAATAAACAAACAATGGGCTTAAGCCATTTTTCAACTTTGATTTATCTGTTAGTAGATACGGCAAACCTCTCCCTAACAACAAAGCCTTTTCACACATTAAGTAGGGTCGGATACAAGGATCTTTCACCTCCATTCATGATGCAGCGTGACTTGACAATATAGGGCCAAATTTTTAGTTAATTTGAGTGGTCAATTCTATATACGTTTATTTAATTTAGTGGTCAATTTTATTTACGTATCTATAATTAAATAATTGAGATCGTCTGTGATCTCCAACAATTATTCGTAGATTTGATTTTGGTCAATTAATTACTTAGAGTCTAATTAGGATAATTAGAGGTCAATTTGAATTTTAAATTTGTCGGAGTCAAATTAGGATAAGTTTGTTTCCCATTTGAATTTAGTTTCTATTTTTGTAAAACCATCCCTCTTATATAAAGGGATGAGGGTCCAATGTTTTAAGCAGTCAAGTATTAAGAAAATTTGAGTTTATCTCTCTTATCTCTCTCCTTCTCCTCCTCCCACGTGGTCTTCACAGTTCTCCTTCTTCAACCTCTCGTATTCCCGACGAGTGCTTCTTCTCAACCCCTCCCTTTCTTCTACCAATATTCCACCGCCCAAATTATTTTAATTATCAACGCCGCGCCGAACTAAATTTGCATCATTTGGTATCAGAGCATGGCCTCTGGATCGTCCTCACGATCTAACGATCCGTCCAGGCGCTCGCACCGGCATCATCGTTCATCCGAACAAACACGACGATCCATCTCCAGTACCATCGGCGCCTCCTTCAAGGAGACGGAGCACATGATACGTGATTTGCAAACCAACTTCCAGTTCATATTTCGAGACCTAATGGCTAACTTTGAGGCCTACCGCGACGCCCAATCAAAGCCTCCACCCGTCGAAGACGCTGCCGCGAAGTTTGACAAAGAAAACGTCGCCGCAAATGAAAATCCGGCCGCTGTCCAGGAGATCCCAGATCTGATTCCACCCCCGGAATCGATTCTGATGCCCCCTTCGGCCATCCCGGCACAACCCCAGCCAGGCCAGGTAACCCCCCTAACCACACCAGCCCTCACGACAGTCATCTCCACCCTAACAGCCCCTCCGTCATCCAGGCCTCCGCCGCCCACCTCTCCGCTATCTCCCTCTCGCTGCCTTTCCCCATCGGCTTCCCCACCAGACCGCGCCACCCCCCCCCCCCCCCCGCCGCCTTCGCCTGCTCCCTGTCCCGCGCCACTCGCCCTCTCGCCAACCCCCTTCCCCTACGCACCAGCCCTCTCCCCAGGACCCCCATCCTCCTCCCGCTACCCCACAACCCCTCCCTCGCCATCACCCTCCACATCTCCATCGCGTGCCCCTCCCCAGCCCGCGTGAGGCCGTGCGCCCCTCCGCCACCGCCCAGGTGCCCGCGTCGGTGCCACCCACACGCGCTAGCGGCGCCCGTGCCTCCACCTTCGAGTGTCGCGCCACGACTCCCGCCTCCGACGAGCCGCTCCGCTTCTCCAGGCGCCGCCACATTCACCGAACGCCGCCGAAGCTCCGATTTGAAGGGGTGTGAAACCCTAACGTGGGATGCAGAGATCCCTCCCACCGAATCCCCTCAATTGAGGGGAGGGATATTTTGGAGAAATTGCAAAGAAGAACCCCCTAAAAATCCTATTTGCAGAAAGGCCGAAATTGACATGAAATTAAGGACAAGGTTGCAGAAAGCGTTAGTCGGTATTCAGTCGGCGGGGTCACCTACTAAGGATTAGTCGGCAGTCGGGCGACTAGTCGGAATTAGTCGGTCAATAGTCGGTTTTGAATTTTTAATTATTTTAAATACATAAATCAGTTTTTTATACATATATTCGTATGTATATACATATATTTGTACATGTTATATGACATCATGATGAAACAAAAGAAATAATTGACTTTAAATATAACATTAAGCATATTAGAATATGTTTGCTTTAAAAAAAAGGTGAAAAATAAAAAAAACAAAGAAGGTTGTTGTAAAAGTCGGCTGATTAGTTGGCCGACTAGTCGGCCAGACTAGTCGGGTGGACCGACTAAGGGCCGACTAGGCCTACTCGAGTCGGCTACCCCCCCCCCCCCGGACTCGACTAGTCGGACCGAATAGTCGGCCTAGTCGGCCGACTTTTGCAAGCTTGATTAAGGAAGATTGAAGGGGTACGAAATTGCAGGGACGCCCCCCAATTGAAAAGAACTACAAACGTAATGTTGAAAAAGATCTAATTGCAGGTTACAATCTCAAAGACGACTTCTCCAACGACACACCTACATCAAGCAATTCGTCGGGAGACGAATTTTTAAAGCGGAGGAGAGTTGATGCAGCGTGACTGGACAATATAGGGGCGAATTTTTAGTTAATTTGAGTGGTCAATTCTATTTACGTTTATTTAATTTAGTGGTCAATTTTTTTTACGTATCTCTAATTAAATAATTGAGATCGCCTGTGATCTCCAACAATTATTCGTAGATTTGATTTTGGTCAATTAATTAGTTAGAGTCTAATTAGGATAATTAGAGGTCAATTTGAATTTTAAATTTGTCGGAGTCAAATTAGGATAAGTTTGTTTCCCATTTGAATTTAGTTTCTATTTTTTGTAAAATCATCCCTCTTATATAAAGGGATGAGGGTCCAATGTTTTAAGCAGTCAAGTATTAATCAAATTTGAGTTTATCTCTCTTATCTCTCTCCTTCTCCTCCTCCCACGTGGTCTTCACGGTTCTCCTTCTTCAACCTCTCGTATTCTCGACGAGTGCTTCTTCTCAACCCCTCCCTTTCTTCTACCAATATTCCACCGCCCAAATTATTTTAATTATCAACGCCGCGCCGAACGAGATTTGCATCAGAAATAGATGTGATATGAAATAAAAAATGAAATATGATAATGCTTTCTCAGTGGACAACTTTTACAGTCCAGAATCCAGATTGTTAATAGTAGTCAACTGGTAAAAAATGTCACAATTTGCTATTGGATGGATAACCCCGATGTTGTTGCCCTAAAGAATCCAAAGTAGTGGAGGACTGATGATTTGTAATTGACATAATAAGCGGAGTATGGAGAACCTCCCCCCCTCCGTTTTACAATTGGTGATTATTGCTTATCAGCAACTTGAATCATCATAGTTGGGGGATTTGTCTGACCCTATCAAACCGCAACATGTCATTGCAGAGATGTCTGGAAGCACTAGAATCTAAAACCAGTCAAACTTGAAGGAATATACACAATGAGCCTGCACTGTCTAAGCAACTACAAAAGTTTATGGCAACGTCGATGGAGTATCTGATATTGCCATATCAATTGGCATGGGGACTGATTATTACTGTATATGTAGGGTCAACTTGTTGATTTTTTATATAAAGATATGCCATGCTGTTTCAATCCAAGTAATATGTTAGGTTTGAGTAATGGCACCAATTGATAATGTGCGACTTCCTTTGTTCTCTGATTGATACGAGTTAGGTTTCTAATTGAATCGAACTCTACAAACCTAGGCTTGATTTGATTTGATAAAAACATTTGAAAGTTTGAGTTCGATTCGGTTTCATAGATTTGAGTTCGAGTATATTTGGAAAATGATAGTTCGAGTTCACTTTGATTGTAGTTTATTAATAGTCTGACAAACTTGTTAGCATGAGTAAGTTCAATATTAACTTGAAATTGGACTTACAAAATTAAGTTCGACAAAATGAGTTTTACGGTTCGTCAATCATTTATAAAATTAAGAACTGATTTAATTTAAATAGAGGCTTGCCGTTTTATTGTGAACGATAGACATGTGCGGAGAATGACAATAGTGGAAATGAAATTGCTAAGGTGGATGCATGGTCATACATCTAGAGATCGATTTAGAATGATGTGATGAGAAGAAAAGTTGGTGTAGCTCTAATAGAGGATAAGATGAGAGAAAATCGTTGAGATAGTTTGACAATTTTCAAAGGAGGTCGACTGATGCACTGGTTAGAAGATGTGAGTTTTGAGATGTTGAGCCGGCTAAAAGAGGGTGAAGTAGGCCAACGAAGTGTTGGTGTGAGACTATTTTTAGTTTTTTTGGATGTAAGCCCGAGAATGACCGAAGATAGATCTGAATTGATGCAAATCTCGTTCGGCGCGGCGTTGATAATTAAAATAATTTGGGCGGTGGAATATTGGTAGAAGAAAGGGAGGGGTTGAGAAGAAGCACTCGTCGGGAATACGAGAGGTTGAAGAAGGAGAACCGTGAAGACCACGTGGGAGGAGGAGAAGGAGAGAGATAAGAGAGATAAGAGAGATAAACTCAAATTTTCTTAATACTTGACTGCTTAAAACATTGGACCCTCATCCCTTTATATAAGAGGGATGATTTTAAAAAAATAGAAACTAAATTCAAATGGGAAACAAACTTATCCTAATTTGACTCCGACAAATTTAAAATTCAAATTGACCTCTAATTATCCTAATTAGACTCTAACTAATTAATTGACCAAAATCAAATCTACGAATAATTGTTGGAGATCACAGGCGATCTCAATTATTTAATTAGAGATACGTAAATAAAATTGACCACTAAATTAAATAAACGTAAATAGAATTGACCACTCAAATTAACTAAAAATTCGGCCCTATATTGTCGAGTCACGCTGCATCAACTTCATATGGATGTCATGGAGCTTCGTCGAATTCCAAATCTTCTAGACCACAACTTTTAATTTACGATCGTAGACCCGTCTATATGGGGTATTTCTTTTTTGGTTTTTACCAGTTGTGTTCCTCTGAGATATTGCAATTTCAATTATGCCCCTCCCTTTTTGGGAAAATCAGTTGTGCCACTGACTTCTTGTCATTCTATCAATTGTGCCCCTCGAGTTAATTGGCATCCATCCCCAACACAAACGGACATTAACTTTGGAGACACACGGAATTACATTAAAAAAAGCAAGGTTCAAAAAGCCAGTACACGGTATTCGTTCGGTCAAGCGGTCTGGAGCGAGTGAGCGGGTAGGCGGAAGTATATGTGGATTATGCGGTTTCTATTATTTTAATTAAAAATAATTAAAAATATAATAATAATTTTAAACATTAGATATTTATTTAATGTATTAGAAAAGAGATAGTGGTGGATCCCACAAAATAGATAAGATATGGGTTTTGGGGGATAACCCCCTCAAATGGGGGTAATCTCCATGTCGAACAGTCTCTAAAGGAGATATATATGTACCAATTTCATGTGATATTGCATATTAGGGGTGCACATGGATCAGATTAGATCAGATTTTAGCTTAATCCATGTCCAATCCAATTGCATTGCTCCATCTCACCATTGTGCAATTGGAAGCCTTAAAGGCCAAAGTTGCAAGAGAGGAGCTCGAGGTTACTGTATACGAAAGATTATGTTAATTCAATGATTAACTAAGATGGGCTGCAATGCTACATGCTAATTTACCAATTTCTTTACTGATATACGCTGCATTCAAAAAACAGTATTTCTTCATTTACGCTTCATGGGAGCAACGAAGATACTATGGAGATTGGAATTGCCGATTAGTGATTTGTACGACATCCGATATGGATGCAGTAACTTCTAAACTATGTACGACATCCATAGAAAAGAGATCAACTTCGGCGGTTAGATATTCGACGCCACCGTTCTGTGGTAGATAGAAAGACAGCGAATTTGTAGGAACCGGACATCGAAGAGGACTTCAACCAGAGAAAAGTCCAAAGCAAAGCTTTTTCTATTATAAAATCTTTTCGTTAATGTCCATTTTCCCTAAAAAAATTGATTTTTGTTGTGTTAACCAACTAGGAGGGTTCCTTCTTTAACCCTTTTTCCAAGTTTGCAAAGAACATATATAGAACATTTTATTGTTTTAACCAATCAATAAAATTTGATATGTATCGACAAAAAGATCTGGATCTTGCCATTCCACCTCGACTATGGTCTCTACATTACCCATTGAATCTAATAATATTCCAGAAAGCTCGAGAAGGGGGGTGTTTGCACATGAGTTGCACTACACCAAGAAGCGAGTAGTGGCGGAAAAGCAAAAAATTACCTCTATTACATATGCGGCCGCATAAGCGGATTACTCGGCCGAGTATACCCCATGACCCGCATATTGCCCAAGTATAGCATACTCGGTGCGGTAAGGGGACCGCCTACGCATAGGCTGACTTTCTGAACACTGAAAAAAGAGGACTAAAAGGTCATTGTATCCTCTTCCTCCTCCTCCCCCATCTTCTTCGTCTTCATCCCCTTATCCTCCTCCCCAGCATCCTGCTCCTCCTTTACCGCCTCTTCCCCGTTCTCCCAGCTACTCCCTCCGCCCCGAGATCCTCCCCCTCTGCCCTTGCTCCACCCTCGCTCCTCCCCCTCCACCCCCGTGCCTCTCCCAGCTCCTCCTCACCACCGTCGCCAGTCATGGAAATTAGGAGCTTGTAAGATGATACGGATACGAGGTTGCTCCGGTATCGCCTTTTGATCCACCTCCTTGTTGTTGATACGAGTACGAGGTAGGGTGTACACTGCCTGTTGGTGATTGTCGATGAGAACCGCTACAGGGTTGTGTCTTTTAGATGCGCAAGTGGCAGCTCCCCTTCAATGGTGGCCTGAGCTCAGATGGTTGGTTTCAAGGTCCAGCTAGGATCTCTATCAATGGCAGAGGTCAAAATAGTGGGTTCTTCAGTTAGCCTCCAAGAACAATGGCAATAGAGGAAAGTCAAAATGATGAGGAGCGGGGATGGAAAAGGAGGACCTCGAGGTTGGGGAGGAGGAAGAGAAGGGGGAGGAGGAAGAGGATAGGGGAGGTTTTCAGTTTTACCCCTCCTACCCAAGCCATGGTTTGATTAAACCATGGTTAAGTTCAACTCATAGACGACCAAAGCAACGAAGGGCTACAAGTGATAGAAAGGTGAGAAATCGAGGGTACAACTGATATTCCTAAAAAGGGAGGGGTATAACTAATATTGCAATAGCTCGGAGGGGCCACAAACTCATAAAAACCCTTTCTTTTTCTAGGCCAAAAATGGGAAAACACACAATGTTGTCTTCCCCTGAAATTTTATTAGCTAAAGAAGAAAATAAACAGTGAAAAACACATGGAGCCACGACTCTAGAAGAGTCTTGGTATGAAAAACCACACTAGCGGTACAAAAACGATGCACGGTAAAAATGATTATATGGGGTGTTTCTTATATAGAACAAATCATACATCAGTTGCAGGATCACTTAAATTACTAATGAAATAAAGATGCATTAGGTCACTATCAAGATTGTTCAGCCTGATAATGCTCAAGATTGTCTTCCTCCTCTACATATTTACCATCTACATAATTTATACAATTTCTTGTGTCTAAGGATCATCTGCCAAACCAAGTGATCATACATCGCAGGAAAATGTTGTAGTAGAAAATAAACACCAACAATATACTTAATGTTGCCAAGAATCTTCTTGTCCACAGAAATGTTCCACCATCTTACTGGGAGATGCAATACGCATGGGCTTCAATTTCTCTGCCTTTGTTTTGCATACCAAATTGTTCCGATAAGCTGCATTTATGCAACAATCTTGTGACAGGGAGGGACAAACTTACTCTACAAGCAATAAAGTGTGTTGTCCTAGGAACTACTAAAAATCAGAAAGGGGTCACCATGTTGATCAAGGCTGCAAAAGTCGGTAGATAGTATTCAATCAGACGATCAGTGGATTAAGGATTAATCAGCACTCAGACGAGCAATCGGATTTAGTCGGGCTCGGTAATTTAATAATGTAAATACATAAAATCCTTTTATACATATTTTTATATACTAAATAGATTTTGACATTTTTCAACATTACCATAACGAAATAAAAATTAACAATTGAGTTCCAGCCAAATAGTACGCATCTTACAACTAGATTACTTTTTAAAAAAGTGGAAAAGTAAATCATAACACGTCAGAAAAAATCAATCATTTAGTAGATCCAATAAGTCAATTAATCGAGCCTACTAAAAATGGTTGGCCAATCAACCGACTAGCGCAATGCACACCTTGATCCAACTGGTCGGACTAGCTAGCTGTCTTAATCATTCAACTTTAATCCAACCCTCACGGACATGTATGTCACTGACAATGTGACAATCTTTGAAGTTGTCACATTTTTCTCCATTACATGAGCCATGTCTCGATTAATGATTCCAGCACCCTTGGCATTTCAAACCATTACCTCAAGATATTACAGATGTCAGGGTTTCATATGACAGCTTATTCATTGTGTATAAACATCGTATCGCCCTTAACCTTCATGTCTGATGCACAATTACCAAAAGCACAGATTTCATAGTTTCAGATGATAGTAAATCCAAAATTCTATTTACATGACATGTCATCCCCTTTCTGAGCAGATAACCTACCCTCCAAATGAGGTAGTTCTTGATCCTGAGATTTTTCAGTGCAATATACAAGGAGTCTTGCACTGGACCTGGTTATTCCGATTGTTAATTGGAAGAAGTCTTGCAACTGGACCTTACAGCTTCTTTGCAAGACGACATTGTCCATCTCAGTGATAGCTATAGATAATTTATATAGGATTGATCCATCGTTCACATACTAGTATTATATACTTATGCAATCTTTAGCCTCGGTAAAGGGGAAAAGGAAGAGGAGATGGTTGCTTTGATATCAATGGGTTAATTGGACTTTGGTTGATCCGTCCGATGGCATTAGGGTGGTCGGTTCTAATAAGGGTTCAGAACAAAGCATAACACACACAAATGTTGTTCTTTAATTCAACTGGATTTAAAGAATGTGTTACTCTATGGAACTGTTGAGGAAGTCGTCAATATGCAGCAGGAGCAGCAGCAGCCTGGATTCAAGCTTAAGGGGGAGTACTGAAAGGTTAGCTTACAGAAGAAGTCTATCAATGACCTCAAGTACAATCTCAGTGTATAGTTTGAGAAGCTCTCAAAGGTGCTAGAAAGAAAGGCCTCTACTAAATTGTCCTCATATCACTCACGTTTACCAGGAGGACATGTAAAGGCATGGTAACAATGTTGGTCCATGTAAGTGACATAGTCCCAACTGGTAAACGTACAAGAGATCATAGAAGTGAAGCAGCTGCTTAGAGATCAATTCGTGCTTAAGGATGTAGGCCCGCTGAGATATTTTCTTGGGCAAAGCTATCCCATCATCAAAGAGGACAGATCATGTCACATTAATACATAAGATGGTGACCTATGCAGGACACTGGTGTATCAATTGCTAAGCTGGTCCGGTAACCCACGGATCGTAAGGCTTGTATACATGAGGTCAAGCTAGTAGATGAGGGGACATATTGTCGGTTAATGGGAAAGCCCCTCTAATCTCTCCTGCTGGAGCGAGCGATAGCGAGCATGTAGCAACGGCTGCGAACGAGAGTGAACGCGTGGCGACAGCTGCAATTAACCACCCTGCTGCGGAACGGTAGTGAGCATGTGTTGGCTGCAACCATAGCTGCACGGAGTACCGTAGAATTCCTCGGTACGGTTATTCGAAAAGTCCCTCCGAGGACGACTCTCATCCCATTCTTGCGAGAGCTGGAGAAGCGTCTACGGGTAAAGCACGGTCAGTGTCCTAGTGGATAAATCTCTATGTTGCCCAGAGGCTCCGTTATCGATCATCAATCCACCTTTGTTCTATTGACGAAAGGCCTCTCTGATACGATTGAACTGAAGTCGACAATCATAATGCCCAAAATCTCTTATGAAGTAGGAAACCTTAGTCAGATCATAAACAGGCATATGCAAGCGCAATGGGCCTTGAGTTACATCAAGGTCACCCCCACAACCGGAACCTCATTCGATAATGCAACTTAATGTGGTGCAGATTATGCAATCCACCTTGTAGATATGAAGTCAACTATTCACTTAGGCACTTACCTATGGTCTTGACGCATGGAGGATGAGGAAACAAGTACTATCATGCTCAAGTGAAGAGAGTGAATACTGGATGATGGCCCAAGCAACATTCCAAATGCAGTTGATTACGGTTGTACTTATTGAACTTCACCTTCCACGGTTCCACCAGACCAAATGATCGAGTTGAAATGCAACAACACTACTAAAATGCACATGGAGATTGATTAAAAAAACAAGTAGAAGTTAATTAAAATTAATACAAGTAGGTGTGGTTTTCACTTTACTAGGGATTCAAGGATGAGTTCTGTCAACGTTTCGTATTCCTTCTGTGGACCAAAACCCATCCAAGGATGACTTTGGCGAATTTTCAGTATTCCTTCTGCTGACCAAATCGCATATATATTTATCAAGACATTCTAGATAGCTTCTTCTAAATGATGTTATATGATGAGCATGGTAGATGTCTATGCTCCAACTAAATGGGGAGTGTTAGAGTATATGACGGTTGCAACCTATTAGGGCTTTTAATATTTTATATTTATGTGTGCGTTCTCTAACCCAACTTGTGGAAGAAAAGTTGAGAATAAACTAATTGATTTATTCAATGAGTATGGAACTTCTTATCTAACGCGATATCTTAGAGCCCAAGAGGTGGAAATTACATAAGAGACATAAAGGGGTCACAAATAGGAATAGGACTCAAATAAAAGGGAGAATAAACAAGCAAATAAATAAAATAACTTCAACACTCCCCCTCGAGTTAGATCATATATATCGATCAAGCTCAACTTGAAAGTCAATCATGATATGTGTTCCTTTGGAAGTACCTTGGTGAATATATATGCAAGCAGGAATTCCGTCAAGATGTGCAACGTGGAAATCTTTCATCCTCGTAATGCATCTCAGAAAAAATGGCAATCTACTTCAAATGCATAGTCCGCTCATGGAAATATGATTGGTAGCAATATATGTAGAGGACTTATTGTCATAGGATAGAGAAACGGGAGAGGTAGCAGTCAGTCCAAACTCTTGCAAAAAGGAGACAAGCCAAGTAATCATGAACGTGCCTTGAACCATTCTCCTATATTTCGACATGTGTACTTGATCTGGAGACAATGGTTTGCTTCTTGCTTTGTCGTGTGACAAAGTTTCTGCCAACAAACATTGTGCAATCGTGGTAGATTGTCTAACTTCAAGAGAACAGGCATGATCATCATATATGTGAGCGATAATGTCGGTGTGGTTGTTAGCCCCATAGGAAAAAGCCTATTTCTAGGAGAGTCCTGCCAATGACAATAATGACGCTTCTCCATGTGTTGGCTACCTCTGTTCACAGCAAATGATATGTTTGGCCTAGTGATAGTAAGGTAAAGCAGCTTGTCCACTAGGCCTCCATATCGTGTAGCATCTTCAAACATAAGATATGTAGATTTGTATCATGTCTCTACAATTCTATCGGGTTGACTGACGATCTGCATCCAAGTAACCCAGAATCTGTAAGGATATCCATCAAATACTTCCATCGTGATAAGTGCAATCACTCTTTATCTCGTAACCTCAATGCCTAGGAAGTATCTGAATTGACTAAGATCATTAGTGAGAAATATTTATGAAGGAAGACCTTGCTCTCTAGAATGTGTGCTCTGTCATCACCGGTAATAAGCATATTCTCCACATAAACAGCAAGTATCACATTGCCAAAAGACCTTCGTCTAGATGAATACGGGAGTATCATCGTCCTGTGGAAACCCAGAGCATTGATGTTAGACGTAAGCATGTTGATCCATGCTCGTCAGCTCTGCTTTAAGCCATAGATGGCATTACGAAGTTGACATACATACTCCCCATTGATGGAGTAACATGTTGATTGCATCATGTAAACCTCTTCCTCGAGGTCACCATAGAGAAACACATCAAGCGGAAAGATAGGTATATTCTTTTTTATTTAAGGAAAAAGGACCTCCATCGTATAGGTGTATACCCAAAAACTTCACCATTAATCACCAAAGAAGTGAAAGTACAAAAAACATGCTAACCACACCAACTCGCAGCTAACACCCTACCATGGGCCACTGCATGGGCCACTACGTTATCACTGTAAAAACGATTGTGATGGAACGTCGCTTTATTTCCGGCCAACCAAAGCACCCAAATCAACACAACAGACCTTATGCGCTCTGATTCAGAGCCATGCCAACCAAAACCAATAAACTCCCAAAAATTGGATACCCATCAGTGGAGACGGTGGTGCTTCCAAAGAGTGTCCAAGCCAAGACGGAACCCCACCAGCTGAAGAGGAGGTGATCAGCATTCTCAGCATACTCGTGACAATGGCAGCAAACCATGTATGCTGAAGGGATAAACCTTGCAAATCTGTCACCCACCAACAATTGTCTCCTTCGAAAAAGCCACAAAAACACCTCCACGCACGCTGAAATTTTCCACTTCCAGATTCTTCGGTAGTCAGATACATAGTCACCTGGATCAAAGGCCCTTGGGATATTTAGAGCCCTATAAGCTTTCCTCACTAAAAATGTACCATCGTACCAGCTCCAACAATCCCTACCCTCATCAGGGCCACCAACCTCCTCAAGTTTATGTAACATCACCAACAGCTCGCTCATTCGTTGATCTGATAATGCAAATCTGAAATGGGGAAAGAATGAATTGTCATCCCAAACATCCGCCACAAAACGATTTGGGGCCACCACAAGAGCCAATAACCGTGAGAATCGTGCTCCAAGTACCCCACATTCACTCCCATCGTCGGTACGAAACCTGAAAATCCTGGCATAACCCATTACTTGTCTCAAGAAGGGTCGAAAATCCTAAACCACTCCACAAATTCTCCTCCAAAGAAAAAAAGTGTCGAACCAAAGACCCCTCGATTTCGCAAAGAGCATCCCACATCATAGATTCTCCTAATAAAATACACACCATGTTTTCGCACTCCCCCCATATGCGAGTAATCCACTTGCTTAGCAATACTTTATTCATATGTTCCAAGTTTCGTACCCACAAGATGTCGTCCTCCTTAGAACAGGACACGGTCTCCAAATCAAACAAGGGCATCCCACTTAACTGCCTAGAAAACAACCAAAAACATCTCATAAAGGTCTCAAGCCTCCTCCGCACCCAGATCGGGACAACCCTAACAGATAGAAAGCACACAGGAATCGTGGATAGAACCGATCTCAAAAGCACCAATCATCCACCCAAGGATAACCATGTAGATCTCCACCATGTCAGCCTCTGCTCCATCTTCTCGATCACAGGCATCCATTCCACTGCATGTATCCTCCTAACAACTAGGAGTATGCCAAGACATCGTAAAGGTACATTCTTACGTGGGAACCTCGACCAGCATTTTGTTGCAAATTAACTTGCACAAACTCCAACTTATCCATGTTGATCAGCAACCCAGAAACCTCCCCGAAGATTTCTAGGACAGTAGACATACCCCTGCAACTCTCTGAGCCTCCTTCCGCAAATCAAGGCCCTAAATGTCCGTTTCGGTCACCATTTAGGTATCGATCAAAACAGAATTTTGATGGAATTTTGGTGGAAGTTCGACCTAAATTTTGATCATTTCGGTCATTTTTTGTACTAGGACCCCCATATTTCGGTCATTTCGGCCATTTCGGTCGAATTTCGATTTCGACTGGATATCGATATTCGACAGAAATTCGAGCGAATTTCGCTGAAATTTGAGGCCATGCCGCAAATAGGATGGTATCGTCCGCGTACTGGAGAATGGGAAGCGAGATCTCCTCCTTGCAGTAGCCACTACAAATGTCGCCCAACACCGCACGATCCATCATAACATATAGAGAATCTGTCACAATAAAAGTAGGGTGCAAGTGGACATCCCTGACATGCGCCCCGCTGAGGCTGGAAAACTCACCTTTCGGTTGGCCAATCAACAAGACCGCACACGAAGCAGTCATCACATACCTCTTCATCCACATTATCCAACGGTCCGGGAAGCCTCTCCTATAAAGAGAAGCCCACATAAAACGCCAATCAACACAATCATATACTTTTTGAGAAATCCACCTTTCAAACCACTCACTTCGCTTTCTTCTTCCAATTAGTTATGATCTCAAAAGCAAGAACATTGTCCATCAACTGTCGTCCAGGAAAAAAAAGCACTCTGAGCCTGAGAGGAGCCCGCTCAGCACCAACCTCAAGCAGTTAATCAGACACCTGACCACAATTAGGTACATTGTATTGGGCATGGCAAAAGGGCAATACTCTACTCGATTAGCCACATCCTTTTTGGTAGCAAAAAAATAAATGACCGGTTAAGACGAACAAATCTTGTTGGCGGTAACAAAGAGAATCATGCGTATTGACCCTATCCTAGCTACTTGAGAGAATGTCTCAAAGTGGTCGACGCCGCACATTTAAGTGAAGCCCCTGGCCACAAGTTTAGCCTTTAACCTATCAACGAAGCCATCTGGAGACATTTTAGTTATAAAAATCGATCAGCAAGCAACATGCTTTACGTCTAATCGACATGACACAACCTCTCGTGTGCTTATGGAGGTAAGCGCGTCCATCTCATCCATTACATGCTTCCAATCATGAACTTGAAGTGCATTGTGACGATCATGAGAAAACGGTGACTGCCATGAAAGCATATGTAAATCTCTGGTCACAGGTGGATAGACTATCAGTATAAATAAGATGTGACAAGGAATGTAAAGTACGTTGCCTTCTCAATTTTCACAGTATGATAGGAAGTTTTAAAGGAGCATCCAGATTCGCAATGGTAAGATCACTTGAATAAGGCGCATCATACTACAAGTAAGGAACGGGTAAAGGAATCGAGTCAGGCTGAATAGTGTTTTTTCTTTTATGAATAATGAGAGGTGGTGGAATCTCCAAGGAAATGCCACTAACAGACTTTGTATAATAGTCGTCGGTGACTAATAGGATCATATCACTTGTATCCTGAGACTAGCCAAAGAAAACACGATTAATTGCATGAGGAGACAGTTTATCTGCAGTATTGAAGTAGTAAACGAAAGCTGTGCAACCAAAGAGTATTGAGGGGAGAGGAAAGGGTTCATCATCTTTATACAAGAAGGAAAAAGGATTTATTCCCATTGAGAACCAAAGCATGTATCCGATTAATAAGGTATAAAATTGCTTTTTGATCTAATTATGAGATTTCCGTCGACACCGTAGATATATTCGGGTTTATCCTTTGGAGTGTCCACCATACAAAGAGAGCATATTACATCCCCAAATGTATGGCTCAAACTCTAGCACTCACCATCAAGATAGAGCATAGATATACTTCATGCTCAGCTTCTCACAATGACACAAGAATAAAGCTCCGAAAGTGCTTTGGTGAACAAATGTCATCTAATCTGCAGAGGAAATATCAAAAGTCATGGGAAGACCACTTTGAATGAGGCATCTAATAAAGTGGCAGTCAACCTCCATGTGCTCAAGGTGCCTCTGAATCGCAAAATCATTCAGGATGCATAGTTTGAATATGTTGTTGCACCTTAGCTCCATCACTCTACCAGATGATATGTGAAAATCTGAAACTACCAAGTACAAGATCAACACAACACAACAATGGCATCGCCCATTGCCATATATTCACTTTTTACAATTGAGTTAGGACTCATTGCTTGTTTATTGCTCCTCTTGGTGACCAAGTTGCCCTAGGTAAATATGAAAATTGACGCTAGAATTCGGATATGCATGCAATTGCATAATCAGCATTGCAATACCTAATAATGTCCACAGATTATTCTATAGAAAGAATGCCCTTTTCCAAGAAATGTCATGTGTCGATTTGCCAAGGAATTAATTAAGCATTTCCATTTGCTAAGAAGAAGTCATACATAGTGATAGTGAGATAAAGAAGCTTCCTCATTAGTCGGTGATATTGTTCCTCCTCAACTAGTTCCTCCGCTCCAAGTAATTAAGCCTTTAAGCCCATAAAAATTCGAGTAAGTTTGACACCTAACATGTTTTTTCCTTTTTTGAAGAAGAGGGAAAAACACGCTATGGTGTCCACCATAAAGTTTGACACCTAACATGTTAATATCATGTAAAAGACAAATCATAAACATAATCTGATATAAACCAGTCATCTCCTTTTTGCTTGTCAATGACTGGCTGCTTCTGTAATGCGTCTCTCTCTTTGGGTTTCATTCGGAATCCGCTCGATCCTAGGTGTCTGTAAAACTATCTTCTTCCTATCTTTCTTCGCCTTTTTAATAAAATTTTGGGGCGACCACCATTGCGTGCATCCCCCGAAGAGCTTTGGCTTCAAAAAAAACCAGTCATCTCTTATTGTGGACTACCTCCAGCTTTGGAAAATACGTCCACCACCTCGGACCTTTGATCATGGATGATCAACTAGCATCTTCTCCATCTCCATGATTTCATGCCCATCATCACATGTTTAAGTAATGTCATCAACTTCAACCAATATGGTCCTTGGGCAAAATATATCCTCCAAGATGATGGCCAAACGACATTTGTCCTCTCCAGCACCTCTAAGAGCATCTCAAACAAGGCATTGAAATTTTGATTGTGACCATAGACATCCTCCTTCAGCAAGAAAGCCTATTAATGCATCCATTTAGCTCAAACATCAAGGTTTATTGCATATACACAAATGCATGAGATCTTCGTAAATAAATGCATCCTTCACATCTAGTCAATGTGCAGAGCAATCACGATGTAGAGCAACAAAATAAGGAACATGAAGAGTCATAAACGAGCCACTAAAGAAAAATTGAAAAATTGTCAAAAAAAGTCCATTCTATATGGTGGGTCAACCACTCTCGCTCACATTGCGCCTAGCAACAAGTCCGATAAAATTGTGATATTTGGATTCAAACATATGACACGAGGGTCCACTAAACTCAAGTTTCCCGAATATGAGACCACCATCTCCTTCATTGACTCGTTCCATAGTCGTTGAAGATAAGCAAGGGTGAAAAACACGAAGTTATATTGCCAACAATTACTGCGTAAATTGGTTGTGGATGACACCTAGGTAAACCAAGGATACTACCTTGGAGATTGGGTGCAATGTTGACTCATCAATGCTTGACGTTCTTTTATTGTCTGATTTAGTGGTACCACCACTATGAGATACTCGAGGGTTGTCCCCCCGCCAATCTCCTCCATGGAAGGCTGATTCGATATCGTTTTGATATCGTGCCAATACGATATTTCGACGATATATTGGCGATATATCGCTAAAATATCGCCCACATCGATGCACTTTTGTGAAGGAAATGCTTGAAAAGTGGGATATATCACCATATCGATACCAATATCGGTCTCGTCTCGATATCGATATATCGACGATATATCGATATTTCTTTCTATGATCTCTGAGTGTCAGCATCCTCGCTCGCTTCAGTAATACAACATTAATACAAGCAGGAGTGGAAAGGGAAGTGTTGATGGAGAAATAGAGGAAGAGATAGGAGAGAAGTAATGGAGCGGGGGAGAGGAAGATCAAGATAAGAACTTCAGGAAATTTGCCAAATGTTTGCAGATTTCGTCAAAAATTATGAAAATGACTCTTAAATTTGACTTCTTAAGATATTGGTGTTCCCAATGTTCTTTAATCTATAAATGATACAGTATATCTCTAAAACTATAATATACAACTCTTAATGTAGGAGTACAAGATGTTATAACCAATAAGCCAATAAGAATTGCATATATATTATGGCCATGTGTGTGTGAGCATCGTGAGAGGGGGCTCGATGCAATGATAAATACATGCACTCTTGAAATTATTACCAATGAAACACCATCAATCTTAAAACTTTTCAATTAACTCAATGTAGTTGTAATTGGGTTCATGTCCATGGCATTGGCATCCCTCGTTAGTGGATGACAAAGCCTCCAATCAAAAACGCAAGCTCTCGAAACTTAACCAAAGATGCTTTATGTGACTTAAGTGGGGTTTAAGGAGCAGTTATATAAGCTTCAACATTATTACGAAGCCGTTTGTAATCTAGCAATATATAATATGAAACCCCGACTCAATGCATTCCGAGGATCGATGCCATTCCAATGGGTAAGTATCCACATTCTTTTTTTAAGGAAAAAGCGTGTCAATCCATAAAGGCAAACACCCAAAAACTTATATTCACAAGTTATGCATACAAATTACAATAACCAGGACGTCTCCACATTCATGCAATTGAAATATTCAACTTAAGAATTTGGATTAGGTCATTCACATTGTGCTTTCAATATTAAGCCAGGTCTTTAAAATCATGGTCCTTACACATCAGATGGTGTTTTTTTACTGGGAAAATCACCATGGCAGATTGTTCTATAAGTCCAAGTACCTGGCCATCATATGATACTGATTTCTCTTCACTAGATGCCAATAAAGACAAGCAGTTGGCAAGTCCTTCAAGAGTGGTCTTAAGTTTACTACTCTCATGCAGATATATCTGTCTGTTCTGGATAATATCTCTGTAATGATCTATCACCTGTCAAATACAAAATTGAATTGGCAATGACAAAATTCATAAGAAGCTATTTAACAAAGAATTGACAATGACAAAATTCATAAGAATCTATTTAACAAAGAATGCACGTCAAATATCTACAAGTAAACCAAAACATATAAAAATAACAAATAAAGGCAAGTCCTTAATGATGGAAAAACTGGATATCAGTATAAATAAGCTTCAAGAATTTCTATCTAGGTTTATTAACGAAAAACTGGACAGCATTTTGATCAGAAATTTATTATCCAATTCTAGAATAACATCAAAGCATGGTTGGAGATATAAATTCTTAGAGAACATAAATTCTTAAAAAATAAGATTATTACTTTTAAAAGCACCAGATGGCTACATGAAACCCTTTTTTGATAAACTGGTAAAATGGTATTGTAGCTTTTTGAGGTCCGCGTCATCAGATAGAAATGGTTTACATGGACCCTGCATTCCTGCAGTACAAAATGCCATTCTTGTATTTCCTGCCAAAGTGCCAATGTGCTTGGGGAACAGCTGATATCCTGAGCGCAATTACTCAGGTTTTTTCGAGAAAGAAAAAAATTGTCTGATCTCAGAATTCGTGATCATAATTTCCAAAAGAAAAAGTTGGACATTTTGACCCCTAGTTTCTTTATATTTACCCCCACAATCATTGGTTTCTTCATATTCATGACCCTTGTAAATTTACTCGTCTTACACCACAACCATTGCTGTCAATTTAATTCTTTTTTTTACTCCAAAAAAAAAGGGGGAGACACTCAGCGGTGTTCACCCCAATCTATTAAGAAGAAACGTAAGGAAAAAGTATAAAAACAAGGCGAGAAACAACACCCAAGCTCCAACGTGTTAGCGCACGGCTAACACCCCAGAAACAAAAAAAGAGAACCGGACAAAACCTAGCTATTATACCAGTCTGCCAGAAGACGTGCAGCAAAAATAATAATATTTTCCCTGTAAAAGCGTTGGCCCTTGAAGACGGCCTCATTCCTCCCCAGCCAAAGCGTCAATTTAATTCTTCTTAGTTTATCTTGTTGAGTTAAGCTAAGCACATTAAGAATCCAGTGGCTAATCTCATTTCTTCCTCCCCTCCTCACCCACATCCGTTCACCGTCCACCTCTTACTCGATTTCATCTTCAACACGTCGTCCCGACACCATCTCCTCCACCCTAGCCTGCCTCGCCCTCCTCCTACCTCCTTCCGTCGTCGCCACCTTCTCCTCACCCTCTTTATCCCCCTCTGTAATCCCCTCTATGACCATGTGTGAGAGGGGGGGAGGGGGAGAGATCATGTCGGGGACGTTACCCCACCCTCCTCTCAAGGATCTCCCAGCAGTGCTCCAAGAGTAAGTGGAGCACGACCTCGACGTCAAGGCCGGTGGAAAAGTCAGATTGCGACGAGGATGTTGCCAACATCGGAGGTTAGCCGCAGCGACATGGCAAGACAAGGTAGAGGGCTGGGGATGGAGGTTTTACACGTATGGAGGTTGACATTCCCAGGCCCGTCAAGTAGAGTGGACTAAATAGCAAAATCAAGCATAACTAGCAATTTCTTAATGAAATTTGGCATTTAGGTCGCATCTCTCTCATTCTTATCTCCTTCTTGATCCCCTTCAAGCATCCTATTATCGAAGGTATAATGCATTCCCTCCTCTCCCAAAGTGAAGCAAAACTTCAGATTTCTACGCCGATGGTTGACTTGATGATAGTTTATTTCATCTTAGAATTTCCATTTGACGTGATTTCAATTGTAACTTGCTGTTAATAAATGAGCAGGTGTTAGTTTTTTATTCCAGGTTTGAGTTGTTGGATTTGTGTTGTGTTGTGAAGCAATTTAATGTGTTAGTGTATGGACAGTGGTTGGTTTGGGGTAATCAACATGACAGGAAGTGAACTTTAGATGTGATTGTCTAGTTTAAAGCTCGGTTGATCGACTTTCAAAGATCGAATCAGGCAGAAAGGGAAATCAATAATCAACACCTGTTGACCTCTTTGTACTTGTTCATCGATATTTTGGTGTCTTCATGAATTAAGGATCCAGTTATTCTTTACCTGAATGTTTTATCGTACCCAATGTTTATAACTAACTTTAGGCAATCTTATATATACACGACTATTATCATGCCTAGAAAAATTAATTTGTTGAGATTCTTTCTTGGCTATACATTTTCAGCAATTACTTAAACAGCCTTCGCGGAATATATGATATCAGGTGATGTTTGAGGCTGACTTCAGCATATGCAGCTTGGTTTCGATTTTCAGTGCCTACATATCAAGATATATCCAAATAAAAGAATTTGAAAACGGGCGGTCAAATTGAGAGGCAGCAAGGGAGACGCCACAACGGCAACGTTGGTGGCAGATCGAGCATATATGCTCGATGATGATGTCACTAGGAAGAGGTACAGCTTCTCTGCCACATGAGCTGGAGAGGGTTGGAGTCGGCGACACAATTGAGAAATAAGCCTCCATACCCTTTGTTTTCAACAAGGAAAGAGACAATGATATCTCGAGACATGCACGAGAGGAGAAGGAAGCAAAGAGGAGGGGTGATGGAGGAAGAAAGGGCTCGAGGGAGGCGGTGGAGAAGGGGATGAGAGGGACGGAGAGGAAGGAGAATAGCATTAGTTTATAAATATAATAAACTAGAAGGATATATTGGCATATTTTTATGGAATCAATTAACTTCAAAAGCTAAATGGGTGAAAGGTAATCATATTGGTCATGGTATAAGAGTTATTGAATTGTAAAGGTCGTGGGATAAATATAAATAAGTCGGGGGCTATGTTGAAATTTTTATCAAAAAAGGGGAGACAACCATGGTGGTGTCTACCCCAAAAATAGATTAAAGTGGTATAGTTACAAAAAAGTCAGGACTCAGCGTGGATTCTAAACACAAAACCGCTCACCTCTAAAAATGATCACTTGTGCATTAATAAAATAGCCCATAACGTTGCTATCGATCTCCACACCTCAGTTGCAAGTCTAAACCAATTAGTTATTGTTAGAAAATAGAGAATGCGGAAGCGGAATGATATACAGAGCATAAACTAGAAAGATAAAACATGGTAGAACAAGATTTTACATGGAACCCTACAGAAAGAAGCGGGATGAAACCAAGGGAGAACGCCTCAAAGGGTCGATCTATGCATTGCACTTTCTCGTCTGGATACAAGGGGTGTAGGGGTCTATATATAACACCTACAGAGTCTCCACATCTCCAAATTGGTAGATGTGGGACTAAACTCTGGATAAGGTAAATGGATCCTGGAGAGATCCATTTACTAATCTACAATATAAAAGACGTATAACCAAATACTCCAAAACTCCCCCTCAAGCTGGAGCATGCAATGCTCATATTGGACAAACAGAAAGAAAACTCAACCCACGCTACATGACACTACAGACAATATCAACTCAACGCACACAACTATCGGCTGCTGTCAAGGACGATGCTTCTCATGTCATGCAGGTGAGGACAAATGGACTGGAGTGTGAGTAACATGAATCTCCTCGTCGGAGAGCATGTGTCTTGTATTGCGCCTATCAGAGTCACTCCAACTGAAATGAGTCTCCACGTCGGAGTACTCTCGCCCGCCACAATAATATGGGCAACTGCTCCATCTCTGAAAAGGGTTGACTGAAAGGTCGTGGAGTGCAATCCTCGCTGGAGTCCACAGTCGCTGGAGAATGGAGTCTGGAAAATATCCTCGTCGGAGAACTGGGTCTCTCCCATCTGGCACAAAGAATGGTATTATACTCTGAAGTCCATATGATACTACATGAAAACCCTTGCCCCACATGGCATAGGGAATGATCCTCTACTCTGGACTCCTTATGGCTCACATGAAAACTCTGGCCGAAAATAAGAAAGATGATGGAGAACACGAACAAATGATAGCACACACGTACACATCTGAAAAGATTGTATACAAGTGTGTGTCTGAAATTGAAGACTCGGAACCAATCGTCGGGTATGATAAAATCTCTGTAGAGTCTGAAAAATCTGGCTGATTGACAAATCTGAAATATGGAGAAGACCTGTGACTCTAAATAGTACACCCCATTTCTCCCATACTTATCGGAAAATGAACAACGACAATGTTGGGACAAGACAATAACATGGGGAAAATGAGCCGATTACATTTTTATCGGTTTTTGAAAAAAATTCAAACCATTTTTTTGAGTTACTATTTTTAAAGCCGTTCAATCTTGTTTTTCGGTTGCGTACAGCTTTTGAATTGTACACGCCTTTTTCTCAAAACAAATGACGCATTTTTTAAGAAACTCTGACCCTTCATTTAGGCGCAAAACAAATTCCTTACTTTCTCATTAGCCCAAATTCTACTCATGTCCCCCTTTTTTAAACATAGCAGCAGCAGAGTTTTTTTTAAATAAGAAGGGCAATTGGATCCCCTTTCTTTCTCAAAGATTACGTGACTAGGGTTCCCAAACTGGGAACCCACCTTTCGACCGGTGCCGTCCCCTTGGGGTTCTGAAGATGTAGCCCCTTGCCTGGAAGCAGTGCCGAGATTAGAGGGGGTATCTCCTCTTGATCGTCTGGCGATGAGATGGGGCTTTGCGACGAGATGGCAACGGGACAGGAGGGTGCGCCATCGCCTGGATCGGTTGCGTGCAGGTATTGCGCAAGGAGAAGGTTGTGCGAGGCTCGTCGCCACTGCCACTTTCGCCTGAAGGTGGACTTAAAGTGTAGGGCGTCGCCGTTACTCGTTGGAGAAGCGTCGCTTGGGAAGAAGAGATAGGCTCGCGGCCACCGACACTTTTGTGTGTCGTGCTCGATGTTGCGTCATCATGTGCTTATGTCTGGAGGCGATTCATCGCATCGCCGCCTCGGATGACGCCTACTGGAGCTTGCGCGTCGCTGTCTAAAAGGAGAGGAACACGGGTTGTCGCCGCCTAGTCTCCGATGGGATGCCGCCTACGGGAGATTTGTGGCAAAGGGAGGTTGACGACGCAACTGCTCTGAAATAGGAAGACGACTACTGGAGGTTGGCGGCAAAGGAAGGTGTCGCTTGGAAGCTTGGGAGAGAAGGGCTTCCATGGAGAATTGCGGTGCGATGGGTCTCTGTGTTGTCGTTGGGGATCACACAAAAATAAGGAGATTACGGCTTGAATTAGGGTTTCCACAAGAAACCCTAGAAATTTCATAAAGCATTCATGATCTCCAGAAACACAATGACAATATCTGAACTATGCAGAGCTTTCAAAGAACCCTAGAAATTGAATCTTGAACAGAATAATGATCTTCATGAACAATGCACAATATATCTGATAATCGAATCTTGAATAAACAAATAAAAATATAAAACTACTCGAGAATCGACCCACTCTGACACCATGTTAATGAAGCGTAATGATAAACAAAGCATCAACTAAAAAGATAAAACATGGAAGAACAAGATTTTACGTGGAACCCTGCTACCTAAGGAACGGGATGAAACCACAGGAGAACGTCTCAAAGGGCCAATCTATGCATTGCACTTTCCCATCTGGATAAAAGGGGTGTAAGGGTCTATATATAGCCCCCACAGAGTTTCCACATCTCCAAACTGGTAGATGCGGGACTAAACTCTGGATAAGGTAAATGAATCTTGGAGAGATCCATTACCCATCTACAATATGAAAGACGCATAACCAAATACTCTAACAGTTATCAAGCTAACCTAAAAATTAGAATGAGAAGAGATCTACCACGCAATATCAGTCGGCTCCCGAACCCAGCGTATGCAAGCACAAGTATAAAATAACTAGTTGAGATCCTCAAAGTCTCAAACGCGGATGGGACAAGTGTTGTATTGTTATCCTCTACTAGGCGAAAAGAAACTCGATACACCCTGGTCAGTGTCTATTCCCACTGTTGAATTAATGAGAAAACGTTATCTTCATGTGAATACGCAGACCTAGATAAATTTACGATATTGTTCCTTGTCCTCTAGTTGGGGGCTGCAAAAGGCGCATCTAGAGAAACCTAGAAAAACCCTCTTCGACAAATCATCTACCTGGTTGGGGTGAGGGGCGGTGTGCCCAGACCGATCCACATCTACCCATATGTGGAGAGCAGTGAGTCACCCAACGAAAGTAGTCCGCCACATTTGTCCCCACCTCCTTATCCCCCTTGACACGAACACCATCCACTAGGATAGAATGGATAGAATTACGACAGCACCTAGGAATGCCATCCACATGAAAAAATTGTGTTGGCATCACCCTCCTTGACCCGTCACTAGCTCGACCTCTATCACCATTTCACCTCATGCTTTCAAACCTCCTCCTAAATAACTCTTTGGAGCCTCGCTCTCTCCTCAGGCTCAGAACAGAAGCTCATCGGCATCCTCTTCCACATTAAAGCAGTGAGACCCTCATATACCTTCTGATGATAGAGGCCATGACTCTCACGCATCTCACTTCTCTGTTGTGTGCATAACCTCTTTCGTGTCGCCTCTAACTTGCGGAACACCCTACCCATGGTTGAACAATCACACCAGAACGAGGTCCAAAATCAACCATCATTTCGTTGAAACCCTCCACAAGCAGTCAAGCCTTCTCAAAGAGGAAGAAAGAGCATGACGTATCTTTTATCGTAGACAAGAACACCAAGGAAGATATGATCTTTTTTTTTATGAAAGGAAGATATGATGTAATATAGAGTATGACAAACAAGACACATGATCTAAGGGACAAGCCAACGGCAGCTCTACATAGCCAAGGACTTCATCTAATCGAGAGCAAAGAGGTTCTTTTGACGTGGAGTGAGGGCATCAGCAAGGTTATTCTATTAATAAAGAGGAATAAGATTTGTAGGATGGTTGATTGAGGCCTTAGGGTGAAGGACCTAAGAACATGGAACCATGGTTGTCTTAGTGAATTTTAAAACAACTTGCGAGCTTGGAATAGTTCTTCAATAAATACTACATTTAGAGAAAGAGAGGGGCATGCTATATCCAAAGGCTCCATTATTTATAAAGAGGGTTTTAAAGATAACTCATTTGATCTCAAAATTCCTATATCAAAGAATTGTTCCAATTTCTCTTTTTGATTTCATGATTGGAGTGGAGCTGGATGGAGCGACTCCCTCGCTTGATGGATATTACAACAAATATATAGGTAATGGCCACGGAATCTCAATTTCCCACTACTAAATAAGAGGTTGTATCGATTATTACCTTAAATTTCACAACTGCAAGCCCCGGAGATTATTTGTCATTCATGCTTCTCCTTGATGATTCACTCTTGACTTGGTGTACAAGATTGTTAGGTTCGGTATGGGTGAAATTCTCCATCTCCACTGTCTATAAGAAGCTTATGAATGATAATCATAACTAGTATATAACATGATTTATTCAGACGATCAACTCCCAATCAAGGTTAAGTTCCATTGATTTTTTTCATGAAAATATTGGTAAGGAAAGTTCATAGGAGATGTTGAGATCCTAAGAAGGATAGTTGATGCCCTCTTTGTGGTAACATGGAGGTTTTTATACTACTACTTTGCATAGGAATTTTTAGGAGGTTTGATAGCCCTTGGTTGGAGATTTCATCCTTTAACAATTTTTGGTATATTCCTATTAAAAATGTTTTCTGGCTGTAAGAAAAGCTCAAGCTCAATGAGCTCAACTCAAGCTCATCTCGATAAGAGCTCATGAGCCCGGCTCAAAAACCTAATGAATCTGAGATCAAGTTGGATATGTGACTCCTTAGGGTAATCGAGTCAAGCTCAAGTTAGGTCATCCTCAATTCACTAACTCGACTCGATAACTTGCTTTAAGTTTTAGTTATTTTCCATTACATATTATAATATAATATAGGTGTGGCATGGGTTGTATGACTCCCCCCCCCTCACGCACCGTAGCCAAGTTCTTTCCTCCTCCGGCCTTCACCCGACCCAGTGCTTCGAGCCCTAACCCTACCTCTAGATTCTTCACCTCATCCACCTCTACTCATCTCCATCCTCCTAATCCACTTCTCCCACACCCTCCCCGAGTCGTGGCCCTAAGAGTCGATGTTGAAGCCTTGAGGGAAGGTAACAGACTTGCAGCAACCCTCTTCCAAGTATCTTCCTCCTCGATCTTACAAAAACATAAATGAGATCCCTCGGTTTTGTCACTGGGAGGAAAGGTTTCTTTCTGGCTTTTTATCTTGGGTCCATGTCACATTCATATGCCATACTTATCAACCAGTCAAATTAGATCCTCCAAGCATCTAAAGTTACTCGTTGTATTAAGACAAAAGAGGGTTTAAATTTGTTATGCTCTGAGGAGGGGATTTAGTTTGGTTCAATGCTCCATATGTATATGCATCGTTGATCATTATCTTCTAATCTTGTGTTTTCGTAAATGTACACAATACACCTCTTCTATGATATCTACTATGGTGGCTTTCAAATTGATGTGCACGCACAAAATTAAGTACCTTATTTCAATCAAAAATTTTAAATAAGTTTTTTCTGGGTAGAATACAAAAGAAATTTAAAGGAAAATTTTGTGACATCGGTGTTGAATATTGGACATAAGGCTCATTAAAAGTCTCGTGAGCCAACTCGAACTCAACGAGTCCGAGCCAGCATTCCAGGGTTCGAACTTCGAACCTTATCGAGTCTGAGCTCAAGCCCAAGTATGGTTATTGAGTTTGAGTTGAGCTCATTCGACTCGTTGAACTCGACAGACACCACTAAGTGTAATATAAGTGCTTATAGCAAAGATGTAATGATTGATTGATTGCCACCTCAAGCTATCGAGCTAGGAGAGATCGTACAGTCGTCTTGCACACTTCCGTTGTGAGGGTTCAATCAAATTAGGTGTGTAATCGCCTTGACAAACATCTCATCACCGTGTTCATCGCTTCATGCTCTTATTGCATCTACACTTAAAAAAATACATATAAATTAGCAATAAAATTGTATGTGATAAAAAACCTAATATTTGTTATGACATGTAGCTTGAAATAACTTGTATGTGGGTATGGCGACATTGATATATGCATGTTATTCGATTTGTTACTAGAGTTAAAAAACCTAATATTTGTTATGACATGTAGCTTGAAATAACTTGTATGTGGGTATGGCGACATTGATATATGCATGTTATTCGATTTGTTACTAGAGTTAACACATAATATAATTTATATGTTATTTTTTCATTATATTATAGCTCATATGTCTCACTTATAATATTTATTATTTTTATTCTATTATTTGGTATTGGAAATCGGATAAAAGCTATATTTTACATTTATTTATTTCTTTAGATACACCTCACATATAATTGATTTTTTAAAGTTTTAGTAAGTGGCATATTATATTTTTATTATGATCAACATTATTACTATTATTATCATCATTATTTTGAGTCTAAAAATGGGGAAACATGCTAAGGTGTATGCTACAAATTTATTAGGAAAATGTTGACATTATTAGAAGAACTTCAAAAGCATATTTGACATGTTTGTATATTTTCTAGGAGAACGAGGGTGCAGTCCCAAGATCGGAACCCACCATAATTTAATTAAACTAGAACCATAGTACATATATATTACAACTAGAAATTACCCGACATTAAAAATTACATGCGATTCCACAACGACATTAGTGCCCCAAAACCCTCTCACAGAGAAATGGACATCCCCGAAAGACTTTCTTATTTCTAACACACCAAATGGCCCAAACTAGGGCAAAAGGACTAGTCGTGTCCTCCTGAGAACTTCCACATGTCGCTCTAAGTGAACTCCAGTACGGCGTGTTGTCCATGGAGTGAAGCTAGGGCACAACTGCCCAAGGTTTTAAATCACGATTTCAATTTCGTTTCGAGATGGCGAAAAGGGAATAATTTCGAAATTTCGACGAAATTTCCAAAATTTCAGCCAAAATCGACCTAGATTTGTGAAGGAAGAGTACATATCGATATTTCGATTTCGATTTCAGTAGGATGTCAAAACTGAAATTTCGTCGAAATTTCAGTTTATTTTAAACCCTGCAGTCGCCCCCTCCCATATCATAACAAAGGTACAACAGCCAAAAAAAGATGTTCAGAATCCTCCTGCTTAAGGCAGCATCTATCGCATAGGATCTCCCTAGTACCCAGCAACCTTGCCCAGCATGCCTTTGAAAGCAACTGCCCGTGTCTCGGCGTCTCGCTAACCACATGAAAACCTTAATCCGCATAGGAACCCCGCTAGCCTAGATAATTTTGTAGTCCCAAACGGGCTCTTCCTAAATAGCCCCGCGTGTCATGGCGAATGACCAATATGCCTTCTTCACCGAAAAACTCCCCTCCTTCCAAGCAAAATGGTCCCTACCCTCACAGAGGCTGTCAACATCTGCCAGATCAATCAATCCAACTATAGCCTTTTTGTCATTAAAGTATATAACCATTACCTCCCCGTCCTTCCAAGCAAAATCGCATGTTTGTACATTAAAGTATATAATTGTTACCTCACTTTCCCGTTATAGCCTTTTTGTCACTACTCACCTTAAGTGATTTACAAGCACATCATTTTGTTGTCACTTATCACCTTAACAACTTTGACTGCAGTAATATATGCATCTAGTTACAACAAAATGAGGTTATCTGCAAGTTGGTTATACCATACATTGAGAATGTAATTGAATGTGTTTTATTATAGGAGAAATTAGGATGGTAGGTGGTAATCGTTCTCGATAACCTTTAGATAGTTGAAATGGATTATCTGGATGATCACTAACCCCTAGTGATACTGATCATTATTCGGCCTTTCGGGAAAATAATGCAAGCATGCATACAATAGATCCAAATAGGCCCGACCCTTCACAAATCCCAAGTAGCATGTCTTGTCACTCGCCATCCCTTTTAAAAGAGCTACAAATATAGACCTACTGCACACAAGACATTGACTAACTAATAGCTTGCTTATGCATTTTTTAGTTACCAATACAAGGGCTTTTTATGATGGAAAAATCCAGTGGTTAACCCAAGAAAATCACTTCTTTTAGAAGGCCAAAATGATTCCAAGAACATCCCATTGCTTCATAGTCAATCTATAATATACTAGGAACTGACATAACCAAAGATAGGGTTGTATCACAAAATGGGTGCAGATAAAATCAAACTCAGAGACCATTACCTTTTCAGCGTGAAGAAAAATCGATGATGGATAATTTGTAACAATGAGGTCCAGAAATTTAAACCCTGTCAGACGAATATCGAGTACCAGATGGGTCATTGCATTAAAAACATAGGCCATTAATAAGGAAGTTGAAGAGTCATTTGCCGCCTAACAAAAGAAAAACAACAAATTTCCATGATTAATAAACCTTTGTACCCCAATTCCAGGGAACACCAAGCAAATCAGTAGAGGGTATCAATGCACAAGTAAAAGAAAATGCATCCACAAAAAAGCCAAGTGCAACAGAGACATAGCAGAATATTGCCAAGCATTTATGAGATTTAGACATAACGAACTTACAAATGAAATGTTGACTTTATAAATATCAAGGTTTAACAAACTCATTGGTGTCCAACCAATTCTGACCCATGGAGGAGCTCTTGCGCCCCATTGCCGCCATTTGGGCTATTTGGATGTCGCGCAATGGGGCCATCTTCCGGACGGATAGGTTCTATGTTGACAAAGTAAATCTTTTAGCTAGATCTCTACTCAAGATTTGGTGGTTATAAATCTAAAGATCGTATTAATATATATGGGGCGGACACCTCCGGAGTGTTTTCCCCTTTTATGCATCAAAAAAAATGGAAACAGATGTGTCATGTGTGTTTTCTTTTTGTCTTGAATATAGCAATGGTGCACCCCTCCAGGAAAATGGATCCTTCTTATGTGCATAAATATGTCTATAAAGCATGGACTTGAAATGTTAATGTCATGAATTCAGTATTCCATAAGCAAAAAAAAACCATTACCTACATATTCTATTGAAACAGGTTAACTAAAAATCATTCCCATTTACATCATTTATCCCGAAATTAAAATGTATTGGTTTAACTGTACTTCACGCCCCAAATATAGAGATCTGAATAATGAGCTTCCATCACGAATCCATTGCAATGGGTATCCCTCAACGATAACCTCAAAGTGAGCTTCTCCCATGTTCTGGCCCAGTGAATGGGATCTCTACTCAAGAGCATGTCCCTATGTATAACCAAGCATATAGTATAAATCTGTCATACGTAGTCCGCTTTCGCACTCTAAGCCTAACATATGAGCATGGGGACCTTCCACAAGAAAGCTCTTATGTGATCTTATCAACACTCATACAAATAATGGAGGAGTTGGTCAACACCAGCTCCCCCCAAATCTCTCATCCATGTGGGAGATTTCAACTTTATCATAGTTTCTCCCCCTTCTTCTCAATCCTCTTCTTTTCAATCAATTTTTTAACACTGTTTTTTAAAACAGTCTCACCTCTGTTTCATTTTCAGTTTTTTTTCCATTCTTTGGCCACCCATTTAGTATCGTTTGGTAATTTCAAAAAAACTGAAAATAAACATTTGAAAAATAGACATTGCCAAGCCCAACAGCCCATCTTCACCCGATGTTGTTGCTTCTTTTTTGCTTTTGTTCGCTTCATTTTTTGCAGCACATTTTTTGTCTGCATATTCTTTTTTTCTCATTATCTCATTTTTTTCTTTATATTTTTAAGGCAACAACAACCTTGTGGGTTTGCGAACCAGAAACAAAGAAAGATAAAGAAGGCCAAAGGCCCATGCGAGGGCACCTCATGCTGTATTCATACGATTCCTAGGGTTCTCACAGGAGGAACCCTCTCTTCAATGGGGGCATAGCACCGCCACCATTTCCAGAGGGGAACATTAATCGCATATCTGCTATATTCATTCACCCACCGAAACCATCGCTATTCACTAAACAAAAAGGTCATGTCCATATGAACTTTTCACGGAGCCGCTGCCTTGCCAAGACCCACCTTCGAAGGCCTATCGATCTCATTTTGATTCACGAGTCACGACCATCATCAAGTCCATTCTCACAACACCATCCCATGTGCTTTACAGTGTTGCAACTTCCTGACAGGATGTTGTCAACTTCCTCTCCAAGCCAGAGGTGATAATGCACTGCTCAAAAGCCTCTTTGTCATGACCATTGTCGCCATGGCTTGAACACCAACATCGCCTCTGATGCTCATGATCCATTTTCTCCAGGAATCACCTGGGCACCCAGTTCTGGCACCAAAAACTACAATGCTTGCACCTTGCAGGATGCTTTTAATTTGCAGCCTCTGGTATTGAAGCGCCACTGTACAACTCAATCGCCATGAATAATTGCTGCTATCTCCTCGAACTGGATCATATTGCATTAACGGGAAAAAATCATTGTGCATACTTCAATAAAAAAATGTTCCTTAATTTTTCATGAAAAAATGAACCACGAATTCTCAAGATCGTTTGCTTTGATACCATGTGAAAACATGAAACATGAAATGCATAATCTAAGAACAAAGAGAATCATGGATTTTATGTGGAACAATACTCCTTACGGAGCGGGATGAAACCATGGAAAAAGGAGGCAACTTCGGACTATTGAGGGGCATGATGCCTACCCGAGAGAGCGCCCCTGAAGGGTGAGTGAGAAGGCAACCTGGTTGTGATTCCCCCAACTCTAGCCGCCCACCTGATTGGCTCCGATCAAAAGGGCTAATCAAAGATCAGCCTCCTGATTCTTGTGTTGTTGGTGATTGGCTTCAGTCCAAACCCTATTTTGCTCAGATCCGCACTTTAGATCACTTGAGATCTAGAATGTGGAAGTTTGGAAATTTAGGGCTTTTGGAGATTGAAGCTGGCAGAGGTAATCTAAAGGCAATTAAAACTGTTCCAAGTGGGGATGCAAATATATAAGGATGCATCCACATCCGCCACCGCATCCAATAAATGGATACGGATTTGGATATCACTTTAATATCCGCAACATCCATATCTGTACGCGTATCTGTATATCCGTTTCCATATATAAATATAGTCGTAGACTTGTGGTTTTATTTTTTTGACCATATATAACATAATTTTATACCTCCTTTCACCATATTTTGTATAATAATTATGATACAAACACATTTAATATATTTATGTCATGTGTATTCTATTTATGTATATTAAAGCTAATTGATAGAGTATTTCTAATAGTATCCGTATGCGATCAGTATCTTTTTACATCCAGGTCTATTTTTTTAAGGACGCGGTAACATAGTTTTCATAGATGTCAATATTTGTATTCGCAACCATATTCGTATTTAAAAATGGATTAGGATATGGTAACACCTATATCAATATATGTATCCTTGTATGTGCATCCCTACTTCCGAGTCTTCTTTGCATGGATATGGAGCAACATGTGGTGCCGCCCCTCCCTTTGATCGAAGAGGGAGCTTTGGAGGACATATGGTCAGCTGCAGGCAAGAAGAAACATCCAAAGGCTGCCCTAGGAAGGCGAGGGAGCCTACCTTCCATCTTGAGCCGGAGCTGCTGCTAAAGAGGGACTCCATTGCTCAAGTGGTTGGGGATTTTATTTGCATAATCAAAGGTGTTCTTGAATACTCAAGACCAAGTTATCTGCAAATTTTATGTGGAGGTAGATATGATTAAGCCTCACTTACCTTTTGTTTTGATCAAGAATGGCACTCAACTCAATTGATCAAACAAATGATTATCTATGAAAGAATCCCCAAGTTCTGTGGGGATTGCTGTATCCTTTGTCACATTATGGATGAGTGTAGAGTTATCAAAGGAAAGAAAATTGATGCTTCTAATGGGCCTAAGGGGAACGCAGTCCCCTTTAGCTCAATTATAAAAGATGAATCAGCAACAACGGGTTCCTATTGAGTTGCAGCAGTTTAATGCAGCAAACTAAACCATATGAACAGTAAACTCCTGAGCTTACTCAGCAGAAGTTTGGGATAGAAGCTAAACTTGTTGAACAGCGAATATTGCAGCCTCTTTTAGGACAGCAGCATAAACATGAATCTATGGAGGACTCTTTTCTGCAGAAAAATTTAAAGCGTGATGGAAGGATCAATTCCCATATAAATCAGCAATCTGAACAGTTGCCATTGGTGGTTTCTCCTCCAATGGCACAGGAGCTGCAATCCAGTGGAGTTCCTTCTTCACGGGCACAGATAATGAGTTAGGTGGAGATTTGTCTCCGCTGACACGACAGCAGCAGCAACCATCAGTGGCTGCATCATCATTAGTTCAACAGCATCAACAACAAGCACAGCTACATAAACCTCTTGCGGCGCAGCAGCTGCAACATACGCCACTGAAGGTGGCTAAGCAGCAACTGAAGCAGCCGATTGTGGTTGTTAACAAGTAGCAGTTGCCTTCCCAGCATGGAGATGTGAATTTGCAGCAGCTACTTTTGCAACGAAAGGAGCATTTGGCCAAGCTGAAGCAACAGACTTCAATGGATGAATCTTTTCAGCATCTTGATGGGGACTCGCAATGAAGGAATGTTGTCCCAAGGAGGAAATTTCCAGAGAAAATGGCACAAGTTCAAGAGCAGCCAAAGCATCAATCTCAACAAGATACAACTCCTACTACTAAGCAAGAGGATGACCCCGTCGAGCCACAACACTGAGTCCAAATTGCAAAACTTCGATGATTTTCCAACAATGGTTCTACCAACATTCTATGATGACGTTCAAACTCAAGATAGTATCATTAGAGCCAAATCAAGGTGGCATCATTGGCATACTTCCAAAAAATGAGGCACACAGGACCAAGGCCATATACGCCATTTCCTCTTTCAAGGCTTTTATGCCACAGTCGCATAGTTATACTTTTTTGTTTCAAGGTCATGTGGACCAGCTCATCGATGTAAGGCTTTATAGCCCTCTCTTTGTGCCTCATGCACATATCTTTTGAATGAAATGACAGCGGTACCAACGAGTTCAAATTGCAAAACTTCGATGATTTTCAAACAATGGTTCTACCAACATTCTATGATGACGTTCAAACTCAAGATAGTAACATTAGAGCCAAATCAAGGTGGCATCATGGGCATACTTCCAAAAAATGAGGCACACTAGACCAAGGCCATATACGCCATTTCTTCTTTCAAGGCTTTTATGTCAGTCATATAATTATACTTTTTTTGTTTCAAGGCCATGTGGACCAGCTGGGGGATGAAAATGATCAGATAGGATACGAATATAGGTATAATCATATCCTTATCCATTTTAAAATACGAATACGAATGCGGATACGAATATTGACGGATGTAAAAAATGAGTTACCGTATCCTTAAAAAAGAATACAAATGTAAAACGAATACAAATCGGATACGAATAATATCAGAATATTTCAATAGATTAACTAAAATATATGTGTTTAAGATGGTTTATACGAAAAATAAGCATACTAGATATAGTAATTTCATAACAATTATATCAACAATGGTGAATGCAATCATAAAATGTTCTTAGACACTATTATAAATCAATATATTACTATACTTAGGTACAAAAATGAATATACGAATACGAATGCGAATATTAGCGAATGTCAAAGTAATATCCATATCCGCATCCATTTTAAAACGAATACGAATACGAATGTCAAAAAATGTATAAAACAAATAAGATAGCGGATCGGATATGAATATATTCACATTCGTTTTCATCCCTAGGACCAGCTCATCGATGTAAGGCTTTATAGCCCTCTCTTTGTGCCTCATGTACATATCTTTTGAATGAAATGACAGCGGTACCAACGAGTCCGAATTGCAAAACTTCGATGATTTTCCAACAATGGTTCTACCAACATTCTATGATGATGTTCAAACTCAAGATAGTATCATTAGAACCAAATCAAGGTGGCATCATTGGCATACTTCCAAAAAATGAGGCACACTAGACCAAGGCCATATATGCCATTTCCTCTTTCAAGGCTTTTATGCCAATCATATAGTTATACTTTTTTGTTTCAAGGCCATGTGGACCAGATCATCGATGTAAGGCTTTATAGCCCTCTCTTTGCGCCTCATGTACATATCTTTTGAATGAAATGACAGCGATACCCCAAGCCACTCAAAATCGGATTTGAGTAAAAAAACTTCGAACTAAACAACTCCACATATATAAGAGGCCTAATTACACAATTATCTTAGCAACATCTAAAATATCTCAGTAGGAAAGATGATTGCTAAATATTATAAGAGCTAAAAAGTCTCACAAGCCGCACTATACAGTAATCCAAACTGCATTTTCCTATGACAACCAAAAGGTACTTTCAGGACACAAATGGGCTTAAAAAAACTACATGCAAAATTTTATTTTATGTGGAAAAGTGATAATGGTTGGATGTGAATAACTTGTAGTTTTTCTTGCAAATTTGCAACTTTGATGTAGCATCAGAGAGTCTCCTTCCAGTAAAATTTAAACTAAAGCTTTCCAGGATAAAAACCTCAGATCCAGTTACACCAGAATAGTAACACTTAAACAGCAAGATGCCAGAAATGATTGTGCCATGCAATGCATGCTTAAGAAAAGGGAATCGGGTACCTCTTTGGGTGGTGCAAATATAATGGACCTCAGCAGCTGATAAAAAGTGTCGCGAACTACTTTGTCATTGTCGCACACACGTTCCCGTAACTTCTCAATTATGATGAGTTTGTGCAGTTTGAGTTCTGACTGATTTTTTATAAGCAGATCCTTGATACCGGTCAATGCGGCTTCATGAAAAGAAAAACACATATCCAATTAGCTATTTAGAAGGCAGCAATCAGAAGACAGCCGGTGTTATTTCTAATATTATCCACATATGAATATATGATTTGTATCGATTTTACACATACATCCATTCTTTAAGGATATTATAGCATACTTTTCATATCATTTAATATCAGTCTACGCATCTGCATTCACAATTTAAAACGAAAAAGGATATCATAACACTTAATCCATATTTGTATCCGACTGTTCGTATCCCTAGTTTCAACGGTGTTATTGACGGATCCTGACATAATGATATTGCAGAAAATTAAGATTTTAGAAATTAATTTAGAAATCAAATGGTTTGTTCTAACTAGATACCCACCCTTTATTTATGCATCTAATAATGCCTTGTTTTCACCACTCCCTTAGTTCTCGCCTTTGCCTTCATGCTTTTCCCATCTGTTGTCAAGAGCACCCCTACAACTCATCCCCCTTTCAATTTTGAGGCTTTCATATCAGTTGCTTGCAATTGTATTTTTTATCCAAAAAGGACAAAGTTGTGATATGATATTTTCGATTTTTATTGGAAATAAGATATAAGTTCCTACGAGCATGTAAGAAGTTGAAAATTCTATTTAACTTTTTTATTTTCCCAAACTTTGTTGAATTCTCGTATGCAGCAATTTTTATCAAGACATATTACATCAAATTAAGATATTGAGAATTACTTCACTGGGAAGTAGAATAACTGAATTGTCTACTAAGAAAAAAGTGATCACAAATTGTTGGATTGCATGTGATAAATCTATTTTCAATGGATGTGATATTACAATCACAACCCATCAAATTGAACTGGGTACCCATCGCAATAGGGTACCCCATTGGAACGGGATGAGCCGACACATGACCTGGTAAAGATGGATGGGTTGGATCACATTTGAATGGGGTGGCTACTTGCACCATTCCTACGCCTCTCCTTCACTCACTTCCCTTCCTTCCAAACAAGTTCTTAAAAAACCTGCTCTTCCCATCAACCTCCCCGAGCACTGTCATCCATTTCCTGTTCCCGATGAAACAAAACCGAAAGCCCTCCCACGAGTTCCTACTCATCATATCATATCAACAGCGAATCCAGAACACCGATAAAGCACTTACATCTGCGAAACTTCACGTTGTGATGCGACGACTGCTGGAGCAGCTCCCTCAGCGTTAGACCCTTGCTGCTCACCGCCAGCCCCGTCCGGTCCGATGCAATGCTCTGCTCCGGCAGAACGATCGCTGTCCAATGAGAAGAACATAATGAGGGATGGCAGGCGAAGAACAAAATCGAAGATCGAACTCGATGTTGGATCGGCGAGTAATACATTTGGATTTGATCTCGGTGTTTGTGGCATTGCTGGGTGGCGGCAGCTTGCGCCCGACCTTGCGCTTGATTTTCTAGGGCACGGGAAGAGGTGGTGGGTGTCAGTGGGCAGCAAGCAATACCTTAATTGAAGGAGGAGGGGGGAATTGTTGAGGGTTTTACTTTGAAATCGATGCTGCCGCGCTGCTGCTTCTTCGGAGGGGGCTTCTTCGGGCGCACCATAGCGAGCGACCTTAGGAGGGAGCCGCCGGTTGTCTGTGAGCGCGCGCGCGGGGACGGAGTGAGAGAAGGGTTTTGAGGTTTTGGAGTGGCGGTTTATCGGCAGATCGTCCATCCGGACCATCCGTCCCAACCAGTTCTTTAGCTATTGTACTAGGTCCGGGTATTTTTTGGGGGCAATTGTAAATAAGGGTTGCAGGAATTTTGATTTTTCTTTCTTTGATTTTTGTTGTCTTAACTCAACCTCACATTTCCTTGTTTGAGTTAATTGTATGATTTCGTATTTTCGTTGTTATAATCAGTATTGTAATATTTGGCTGACTAGACCGACTAGTTTGATCGAATATATGATACGAAAGGTAGATTTAAAATAATATCTCTATTCGATTGATAATCGCTCAAAGCGAATATGTCGCCCGACTATGCGGTTTATTCGGTCACATGTACTTACTGAGTAATGATTTTATTTTTTTTCCTCTATCAAATCCGTTCACGGAATCGACCCGGTTTTATTCACGAAACACTCTCCCAATGATAGAACCTCCGATCAAGCCTCTGTTTAATCTCATTGTCAATTGCTAAAATCATAAATCTCCTCCCATTGGAGGACCTGCAGTTAGGGATGTAACTGGATACGGATATATCGGTATCCATCCGTCACCGTATCCGTTTTTAGAGGATGTGGATATGAATTTTTTATTTTAGCATATATGGATACGGATATGGATAAGATATTTTATTTTTTATGGATACAGATATTGTTTCTAATTTTTTGAGGATACGGATATGTTTATATTTTTTACGGATATTCGCATTGTTGAATCTGTGTTTATATCGTATATACATACATCAACTTGTGAGTATATCTCCAAGTATGTTATAGGATTAGTTGCAGTATATTGCATCTGGTATCATTTTCAAATATTAGAAGATATATATTGTTTAGTTATTTATTATACTGTTATTAAACTTAGTATGATACTATAGTTTCTTTATGTGTTTTATTGTCTTGTAGGTTATTATTTTTTATTTAATTAGCTATTAATTTCAACTTTCCCAAACAATCATGTTAAATGTAAGCATTAGAATGCATTTCTTATCCGTAGAATAATCGTTTCCGTTTGTAAAATATCGACATCTGAATCGTGATTGTTTGTTTCCATATATGTATATATATTTAAGGATATGGTTTGTAATTTTCAATATCTGTAATGTATCTATTTCTGCATATGTATCTTTATTTTGAATTGAATAAGGATTGGTAACACCGATATTATAAATTTGTAGTCGTTCTTTCACTAGATTGCAATTGTTTTGCTTGTTTAATATAGTTTATGTCTATTATCCGTTAATAATATAATTTTAAAATTTGTGAATCATAGATATGACCGTGCAATGTTGTGTATGACGGTGACAAAATATTCTATATACCACTAGAGTCGAATGATCTCACATGGCAATTCAATTATCCTATGAAGTCGATAGATGTGAACACCGTTGTATGTGAACTATGCATGAAGGTGATGAATGGATGAATCTTCACATGCAAGCAACATCTTGCACATAGAATGGGGGAATATGGCTCCATGCCCAGAAGTTGATGAAGATGCAATGAAGTAGATGTATGCATAGTTACATGAACTTATGAATAAGAACGTTCAAAAAGCAAATGAAATTAACAGCATTAGAAAAGAAGCAGGCATCATGGGTATCAGAAATAATGGACAAATAACCTTAGTTATCTGAATTAGTCTACGAGGACATGGAAAGGCATGGACACATGTGCCAGCTAACAAATAAAATGCTTTCTATAAGGATCATCAAGAAAGAGTCATCTCTTGTATATGTGATTGGGCATATATGACGTTGAATCCATTTCATGCACCAATAATAAAATCTTGTTGGCAGTTGTTCGAGGCAGATGGCAATGCGGTGTCAACCTTAAAATTTCCACAAGGCATGTGACAGCAACCCATAGTTGAAGAAGGCGGCGAAGATAGTCTCGGATGAATTCATTTCCATCAAGAGATGCGGAAATCAACGTGATGCTTGATAATGCATAATGCATGACATACATTTGTGGAAGAAACAACATGAATGTTTGCAACAATTATTCTATTGGGGGGGCTTAAAATTTAAATTATATTGACACATCGATGCACATGGTGTAGGCGGCGATCACAGATTAGCCTATATTAATTGTGTCAAATTGTTGTATTCAGGCAATCGGGATCAATTAAAATAGATCACACAACCAATTATCAATCAAGCGAATCAAGTGTCGACTCGATGAGACAAAGAAACAACTTAGGAATCAAATTATCCAACTCAATGCATGGTTTTCGAATGTGATTTTTTAAATTCTTATACTTAAATGCAAAATGCGAGTGACCTTAATCCAAAGGGGAAAATGGAACATAGCCCAATTAAGTTTTAGTCCAAAAATCAAATAAAATTAGGTAAATGATATTTTTCTTGTGAACCTAGTTGCATGCAAAAAGTTTTTTTTATATTTTTTCAGGGTTAAAATGCAACAATAAAAATTAATTATCTTCGTTGGATTTCATGCAATTTCCATACAAGCAATATGCAAATTAATGAAACTTGGGCATAATCTTAACTATGATGGAATAAGATTACACTATTTTTTTATAATTTTTGACAATATATGATTTTTTTACCGAGACAGGATAAATCCGAGTAATCAATTATTGATAAATCCACAATGAAAATTCACGTCAAATCAAAACTACCTCAAAAAGATAATTTAATGTGAACTCCGAAAGACTTGAGTTTGCGAAAATATATTATGTACGTATCAAATTAAAAATCAATTATGAATTCCACTAAATAATTTATTTCAGGAACATTGCATCTCCATTTATTATGAAATTCGCGCACAAGTTAAAGTGTAAAAAACATCCAATATCTAATTTTTGGAGAATTTTAGAAATAAGGTGTAGTTGTATGCAAATTTCGGAGTATAAACGGGTAAAATTCCACTAATTTTCAATCCATGAATTTTAGTAAATCACCCTTATATCAGGAAAATATACACTCAAGCTCAATTGATAAGCGTTGATATTCCGATCATCAAGATATTTTTACTTTTGCAAATTGATCAAACATGAAGATCCAAAATAATGTCAAATACATGGGTGTCGGTGCAATACGGGAATACAAAATCAACACAAAAAAGTCGTGCCTAAGGGCACTTTTTTAATCACATATATCTTAGGGGTGTCATGCAATTTTTCCAAAAGAGATGGGGAGGCCACCTCACGTGGGACTTCTTCTCCACCCCCTCCCCTCGTGGGTTCCAAGGAATGGAAATCGACGAAGGTACACAAACGCACGTGACGGTGAGCGAAGGAGAAGCGACTGGCGATGGCTCGTGCATGAGGCGGAGGGGGGTAGCGCATGGTTTCTGCAGTGTGGCGGCTGGTGATGGCTCGTGCGTGAGGTGGAGGGGGCGGTGCATGGCTGCTATAGTGAGGATGGGGGCGACCGCGCGGAGGTGGTGGAGTGGTGTCGCGATCCGCACCAAATGTGTGGGGTGCGGTAGAAGTGGAGCGACAACGGGTCATGGTTGTGTGTGTTAGGATTGTTGAACGCGGGTGGATGGCGGTGCCGGTGCGCAGTGGTAGTGGTGCGATCCTGGTGAATCTTGCCTTAGAAGGAGAAGGCGGTGGTGAGGGATGCGACTGAAGCGGTTGTACGCTAGGGAGCTGCGGTAGCTACGGTGGGGTGTGGTAGCACGGTGGGCTGTGCACATGGGTGAGAAGGCACAACTGAGGCAATGTGAGCGGGCTCCTGCAACCACAGGTGGAGGGAGCTAGCTGCGAGTGTTGGAGTGTGGCGACAACGAGATGCAAGGTGTGACGATGACGGTGGACCAAGGAAGATCCATAAGGGAAGAAATACAGTAGCAGAGATGAAACCTAAAACAAAAAGAAAGAAAGAGAAGATAAAAGATAATAACTTTGCCTCGAGATTTGTCAGAGTTGGAGTTAGAAGCGCAGATCCAATTATGACCTCAAGAAGGATGGTGGAAGCTCCTTCGAAGCTGGGCAAGCTTGGCTGGAAACTCGCAACACTGAAACAGTGTTTGTCGCGGATCTCAACTTGGGGAGGTCATTGCTCGAGGATGAAACTATAACGGTGCCCTGTCGAAGTTCTCAAACTCTCTCCCTTTCTTGTTGTGCCACCAATAAGGAAAAAATGAAGGGTTGAGGGATTAAGAGGAAGAAGGAGGAAGAATGGGTGTTAGAAAAAGGAATAAGAGTAGCGCAGGAGAATGAAAGTTGGTGTAGAGAATGGGCAAAATAAATAAGAATAAAATAAAAATAAAATAGTCTACTAAAAATAATAAAATACAGAGAAAAATATCAACATGAGTAATGTAGATCCAAAATGGAGTGTACATAAAAAACATTTGGATCTACATATTCATGTAGACCTCAGTGCAAAAAAACAGGGTGTGCATAAAAAATATTTTTGAATGCATTTTAAAGAATTAAAATGCAAATTTTATGGTTTTTCTATTTTTATTTTTTTAATTAAAATATATTTATAAAATTACGATAAAATAGAATACTGACAATAAAGTGAAAAACAAATATATTGGGGGGGGGGGGTTAATAAATAAGAAAAAACAAAAGGAAAAGGAGGAAAAGATTAATATTTATGTTATATACAATGTCACATTGCATTATTTTAAATAGTAAAATAATTTGTTTTGATTTTTGTAATTATGTACTTATTATAATAATAAGTAAAGAAAATAATAAAAGAAGAAATAAATCAAAACAGATTAAATTTATAAATAAAATGTCAATGTCAAGTTGATACATATATACAATATACAACAATGTCTCAAAATCGATATTTTGTTAACAAACATCGATGTTAATGAGTTTGCTTTCATTAGATAAATAATATTATAACTTGAATTTTAAAAGTGAGTTCTGTGAATCTGGAGTTCATACGAAGTGGGAATTTAAACGATAAATTAGATTTTACGGTTTTTTTGTTTCATGACCTAGTCAAGGTGGGATTTCTCTTTGTATTTTTGTATCATTTTTATACAAGTTAAAAAAAGAAATAAGTCAAAAGGAGTTAGAAAGGATTTATTAACAATAGGAAAAGAACGAGCTTTTTATATATTAAGTATATACACATTTTTCGTTGCTTTTATTTTTTGAGGTTTTTTCAAAATATTTCATGAGCTTATTTATAAGATAAATATACATTATTATTCTAGTTTTATTAAAAGATGTATTTGGTTAAATTATTTAATTTGGAGACATTTATTTAATATTTTTTTCACGGAATAAAGCTAAGATTAGTATATTAAGACGATGAATCACATATTCATCAACCTCATGTACTTAAACTTTACTAATATTCGAGCAAATAAATAACGAAAAATTGATTAATACCTGATTATGCAGGTGGAATACAAGACTTGATCTGTTAAGAACTATCACTTTTAGTAGTCCTAACAGTAATCATGAAATTCTGGGCTGAACCAAGCTCTAGTCAAATGGTATCCAACCTCCATAATCACCAGACTCTCCACGTGTACATATAGTAAAGAAATGACATTAAGCGTGGATTTAGTTGCAAGAGTAAAGTCGAAGCGTCACCCAAGGTTTTAGTCCAAGAGAATTCACTCCTCAACAATAGGGAATAAATCCTTTCTTGCATCCAATTCATCGTCCCTTTACTCGTAAGTCTTAAAAGTAAATATGGAAGGTCAGTTGATGGAGGGTATAGGGTGGTGTATTTTCTTCTCTCATTAGAACAAGGAGCCTCTCGAGTGCCTTATTATGCAACACGTGTATTTTCTTTATCGTTGATCAGTGTATCCGTCAAGAGTTTTTGGAGTCATCCACACTTGTTTTTTCGAGATATACCAGAGTGCGCCTTTTCTTAGTACCTAATGCACCATATGCCCAGACTTGTAGCCTTTACGATGTAGAGATATTTTTTATGCCCGCCCGACTCCTATGGCCAACTAGCTTTGGTCCAAGTGGACACTTGAAAATCATTGGGAGTGCTCGCCTTTGATGCAAGCTCTTCTGAATTTGACTTTGTAGTGTGAGCTTTTCAGCCTTAACTTTCTTTTCTTTCTTTTCATTTGTCTAGCTCCACTGCTTTTACCAAGTTGGCGCACATTGATCAATGTTTTATTAGATTTCATCACACCATGACACTTAGGTGAATATCAAGAGATAGTACGAGAATTTGTCCTTATACTGACTAAAGTAGCTGACTCTCAGGTTTCATGAAGCCTTCATTGATTTTATCCAATCCTTGAGTATCATAAGATCGGGTCCAGATTCAAATCCCTCATCCCAGTTCCTCAGACTCATCAACTTGTCTCATCATTATTGCAGTCATGCATGTGAAGTGTTGATCATATTCTTTAAGGTGGAGACTAATTATGCAATATAGCACACATATCTTTCAAACTAGGAAAATGTGAATAATTAAATCATAGATCCTGATGATTAAGGTTGTTTATCTCTGAATTATATGAACTCACAAACCAAGTGTTCTTGAATTTCGTAAGTCTTGTGTGAATGGGTATATTAGAGACTCAATCATCTTATTGGTTAGTTTTCTATTTTCATTTTTTAAAGAAAATATATTTGTAGTTTTTTAAAAAAATTAAATTTCCGAAGGAGAAAATATTTTGAAAAGATTTTTGAGGTTTTTTCAAAAAGTTTTTTTTGAAAAAGTTTTTGAGATATTTATTTTTAAACTTTTTTGTTATACTCCTAATTTACAACAAATAATCAAAAAGGATGTAGTACTTACAGGTAAAACAAAAAATATAAAGTTTGTAAAAAGGTACAAAAAGTTACCCATAATCCCTTATTTTATCCACAAACAAGTCAAAAGTACGAGTTATGGGTAAAGTATATATGATATATAAACACGCACACATCCTATACTTATCATGTGTTATGTCCTCATGGCACAAAGTGAAATAATGGCATAGCTCGCACAAAGCATAAATGGGCAAAAATAATAGAAAATGACAAGAGAAGTGGAAGAAGTGGAAATGGAGAATACATAGTGGGCATCGTGTCGCAACCCCAATTCCGGGGCCGTCGGATCCTCCCATATCCGGATCTGATTACTCAGCAATAATTTATTCAGCAATCACAACTAACATTCAGAAACAGACTGCAATTATAAATACTTAGAAGGAAGTATTTCAACACATTTCCATTCACAAAATAAAGTTTACATGATCCATTGTCCCACTACAGCCCTTTACATGTACGTCAGCTGGAAGGAAATATACAGAAATATTACTAACTACCTTACAAAGAAAAGCTACTGTGACTGGCTGGATGTCTAGTATGTAAGCTGGCTGGATTTTTAAAGTCCTTGCGATGACTCACCGACACGAAGAACGCCAAGAACATATTTTCTCTTGAAATTTCAAAGGATGCAAGGCTTTATCGTGTTTTGTTTTCAGAAAGTACTTGCTATGACTACCTTACAAAGAAGCCCTCTCTCGCGTATGCAAGGCTTTATCGTGTTTCATTTTCAAAAAGGACGTTTTAAGGCTCCTGAAAAGATTGAATTTCATTTTCATTTAAAAATGCTAATATCAAGAACGCAAAGAACGAACGAAGAACACAAAGAACGCGAAGAACACAAAGAACGCGAAGAATGCCAAGAACATATTTTCTCTTGACATTTCAGCAGAGCTTCCCCTTATACGGGGTGATATTTCTAGGAAATTTTTGTCAGAGTTTCTCCTTATATCGGAACATATTTCTCAGAAAATTTCAGTAGAGTTTCCCTTATATCGGGACATATTTCAAAATAGAAACGAAAAGAGTTTCCTATATAAAATCAATCGAGAGGAAAACAACAATGAAAATGAAAGAATATACTCAATCAACAAGAGATGAAGAATCGGTAGACACCGCGCATCTTAGGTGAGTGAATGCATGACGAATCACAGAGTTCACTGATGTGCATTGCTGCACGCACCTAAGTAGGGTATTACACAGATTTCTCCATCAAAATAACTATAAAATTATACATCTTAGATGAGTGATGAATAGAAACATAAGCGACGGAGAATCGGTAGACACCACGCATCTTAGATGAGTGAATGTGTGACGAATCATAGGGTTCGCTGACGTGCACAGTCGCCGGCACCTAAGTAGGGTGTTACACATATTTCTCCTCGAATAGCAACAGGAAACGAATCGGAAAGAAAGATGAATCAAGAACAAATCTTGGAAGAACAAGAGGATGAATTGAAAGCCTAGCTTACGAAGCAAACTAAGAGAGGATCATACCTTTCTCCTCCTCGTTCTCTCGGCAGCGCTTCGCTAGCGTTCCTTCCTCGCCTCCCACTCCTCCTCCCGACCTCTCGACCCTAACCCTTGGGGTGGTGGTGGTAGTGGAAATAGTATAGAATGAATGGGTAGGGGGGTCTATTTATAGGCTCCAGAAAATCACTAACTATGGTTAGAAAACCATGATTTAGGGGCCCATGGTTTTGGCCCATGGTTTTAGCCAAAACTTATTCCAAACTTGGGGCTTAAGTTAGAACATTCTAGAGGATTCTAGATTCGCCAATGACGCTTAATTAACACTAATCGTGATTAACTTTCACTAATCACGATTTAACTTTCACGGCTTACACTTATCTTTTGCTAACTATTGATTAGTGTTTGCTAATGATCATTAGTGGTTTTTAATACATCATTAGTTTTTTAAATCACGTTTAATTAGTCTTAATGACAATCATTATGAGTTAATGACGTCTTAACCCACCTTACTTCTCTTTCTTCCGAAATTCATAACAAATCGAAACGAAGTCCGATTCATACGTAACAATTTCTGTTGGTTTCCTCTTGACAAGCGGATCTTATTATATATGGGCCTTACACATCAGCCCCATATACCTAGACGTTAATGAGCCTAAGTACCAAGTAGTGGTCAAGACTGAGAGGTCGATGTAAGTGGGAGAGATATATAAAAAGAAAAATAAAATAAGAGAAAGAGCATCTCATGTCACTAACCCCCTACACTTAGAATCTGGTCATCTCAAGTATAGCCACAAAAAGAAAATGAGACAGAACTGAGACGAGTGATGCGAATCATGGTGGAGGGAGGAAAGAAAAAGCAAACACATAGAAGGCAGAGTGAGAATATACAAGGACGAAGAAGGTTTGCGACAACCTTCTTGCGGGAACGGAGAGGGAAGATGATGTGTGGAACGGAGAGGGAAGAAGGTTTGCCATGGTGGAGTCATGTGTAGTACCCTCAAAGGTGAACTCGGGTAGATCTGGAATCCTGAAGACAACCGTCTTCCTAAAGCAATCAACAAGTGCATGATGAGTGGATAACCAATCCATGCCCAATATCAAGTCGAACTCATCAAGCTGCAGAAGTAGGCAATCTGCGATCATCTCATGACCTCCTATCAGTATGGGCAAGTGCCTGACTATCAGAGATATGACAAATAACTGGCCACCTGGCCCTCGGATGTGATATGGAGACGATAGCGTCTCTGCAACTCTATCTAAAGAAACAAGCAACCTCGAAGCAAGGAAAGAGTGTGTCGCACCGGAATCAAATAAAACATGGAAAGGTCGGCCCAAGACTGAGACCATACCTTTCACCACAGTAGCCGCTGAACGTGCCTGCTCCTCAGTAACGGCATGTAACTGTCCCTGCCTGGCTGATGCAGCACTAGAACCTGCCACACTCTGCGTCTGTCTCTGCTGCTGTCGCCTAAAGTTGGAGTTCCTGTCACGGAAACTCCCTGAACGCTGTGTCTGAGGCTGTGGCTGTGAAGGCTGTGGCTGTGGCTCGCCAGAAGCCTGTGGACACTGTGCACGGTAATGTCCCCACTCGTGACATCGGTAGCACCGGACTGGTCGAGTAGAGGGAGTAGCTGTGTCCGTGCTCCGAGCTGGTCCTGCAGGTGGTCTATCTGCTCGCTGCGACCCAGATGGTCGAGTGAACTCTGTACCTCGTCCGGCAAGTGCTCCTCCTAGAGTAGTCGATGGAGAAGAGCGAGCACTGCCAGAGAATGTCGAACCTGTAGGTCGGAACCGTCTGGCTGACCTCTGCTGCTGAAACGGTCGACGTATCGGCCCAAAATGTCGCCGCGGTCTAGGCGGTGCTCCAGACGAGCTCCCGTAACGTCTCCCTCTGATGTCCTCGAACTTCTCCGCAGCATCGGTAGCCTCGGAGATAGAAGTGATGTGTAGTCCAGCCAGCTTCTCCTGTACCTCCTCTCGCATGCCGCCAATGAACTTCTCCAGATTTTCCTCGGGAAATGCGCCAGCTGCTCGTGTGTGTCGTGACAGCTCTGTGTATCGGATAAAGTAATCCCGGGCTGTCATCTGTCCCTGACGAAGCTCTGCAAACAGTCGGCGCTGGGACTCCCTCCACTTCGCAGAAAAGAAGTGGGCTCTGAACTTCGTCACAAAATCGTTCCAAGTAGGCTCTCGGCCTAACTCGGACACTACGGCCATCCACCATCGCTCGGCGAAGTCTATCAGTGAGTACTCTACGAAAGATAGCCACGTGTTTCGTGGCGCATTAATCGCCCTGAGCACTTTCATTACTCTCATCAGCCACTGCTCAGCGTCATCTGGTGGACCTGTGCCCTCGAACAAGGGTATGTTGGCCCGCTGATAAGAAGTGAAGACTGACTGGTGCCTGTGAATGGCTGCAAACTCGTGTGTATCCTCGTCAGCAAAGTCAACAGGGTCCTGCTCCCTGCCTAAGTCTGCATCCTCCTCAGCTCCATGCTCTGGAATGGCCTCCAGTGGATCATCAGGATGAGGCTGCTCCACCTCAACGGACTGGTGCTGGTCCTGCCGTATCCCATCCTGAGATGGATGGTATGTGAAATCTGACAGATCCTCAAATCTCATCTCTATGTCCGTCTGCCTGTCAGCAATCTCGGTCTGCTGGGCCAATATCTGCTCCTGCTGGCCTCTCATAGCAGCCTGCTGCTGCTGTAAGTCTGTGAGTGCGCTCAGTATGCGTGCCAGCTGATCAGAAGTATCCTGACCTGGTCGAGATGCCATGGCTCTGCATGAGAACCATAATTAGTCATAAGGATGCCCTAGACAGTTATAAATGCTTTTCTCTTCTTGGGATATGAGATGAAAATTAATGAAATTGGTGACATCTGTGGTTATTGAATATGAATGTCATATTTCCCTTCTCGAACTCACGACAAGTCGGTAGACTGTCGCTATTCGAGATCTTAATGCGATCGGAATTGTAATATCGCGAATGTGCGTATCGGGGTACCACTGCTCTGATACCAAACTGTGAAGCCCTCAGGATCCGGGTACCCGTTTACGCGCAATTTGCAAGATATCATTCACAATTATATCGCACAAGTTGTGAAAATACAGGGAAAATTTTTTCGCGAATATGACATTCATTCTCAACTCATGACCACAAGTAAAAGAGACAGACATCACCAAAATTTCTTTTCATTAATATTCATATCCATTTACAACATGTACAAGCATATTCCATGTTACAACATATATCCCAAAATGTGACAAAAGAGATAGCATTTACATCATCATCTGAACAAAAACTAAGACAAAGTAAATCATACCGTCGGGTGCACACTATATCTCCTGGAAGCATGTATATACTGAGCGGCTACTAAACTGCAGGCTGTTTGCCTGCCACACACAATAGGAAGAAAAGGCGTCAGCGGTTGCTGGTACCTCCCAAAAACTTATATAAAATTAACGGGCATTTATTATTTACAAAAGAAACAAGCAGAAAGGCGAGAGCAACTCAAATTAAGATTTAATTCTACTTGCAAATGAAAACGGTTTTTCAGGTTACTTGTAAACATCTCAAATGTTCGTAATGCATTTCTAATAACTTTCCCCTGAACCCGGCAATTCCCATATGTAACCTTATTTCGATAGCAGTTGTGTAATCATGAGTGTGTGAGGGGGAATGCATATATCATTTTCCTTAGAGATCATGTTGGTTAGTGAAAGAATGGAAAAGTTGAGATTGTAGAGATCTATTAATTTATTTAAATTCTTGGGTAGAGAAAATGGTCTTTTGATCTTAACTTCTCAAATTCTCAACTTCAACGTTTCAGATATAGCTCCAGATGTTGTAGATGTAGATATGGATGATCTAGATATAGAATCGCCAAGTCTGTTTGGCGAAGTAACTCAAGCGGTGAAGAAGCCTGCAAATGGCTCTTCCGTCTCGCCCTCTAATTGGAAGCGCGGTCCAATAGAGGGATAGGTCTACTCCCCAACTACGCCACTGAGACGGGTGAGAGAGACTCCCTAGAAAAGTCACTCTAGAAAACTGCCCGACTAGTACGGGTGGACGAGCTCGTTCGTAAAACTGAAAACCAAGGATCCCCCGCCTGGGTATCCTAAAAGACAGGGTCAGCGGAACTGGTCTAAAGTCTGGACCCCAACGAAGCGTAAAAACACTGCGAGCTCGCGTAAAAACCGTGTAAAAGACTGGGATCCTAGACCCGCGCATTAAGCGGCCGCTGCCCTAACTGGGCTTCCTTTCCTCCGCCCAGGTGAGAGTCACCGCGCTCTCGCACGGTCTGGTGTAGAAGTCACCATGACCGGCACTAATGATTTGTTATCACTGATTTCCCGAAAACCAACTATCTCCAAGATTTCAGTGTAATATAGATCACATTAATGCTAATGATGGATAAGGATTTCCACACCCCAGTAGTGAGATTATAATAAGCTAACTCTCATAGTTAGAGATTTGAAGATAAAACTTGGAGATATGGATAGGTATTGCACTTTGAACGTACTTGGACACATAATATTTGTGTTCAACCAAAGATATTATGATTTAAAATAGGGGTAGTAAGATTATAGAGAAACAGACCTTGCTTATGGAATTATGTTTGATAGTAATTATAGCAGGGTCTTATTCTGACCCTTAAATATTATCCTAAGCATGTTATTCCTATCTCTTATTGTAAATACGATGTAGGGAAAACATGTAAAGGAATTGAAATCATTCAAGGATACTCAAAGTTAAGTACTTTATTGTTAGAATTTCAAATGATCTTCTGATAAGAAGAATAGTAGTTTCTCTATCATTAGACCTTTATTCCAAGATTCAATTATTGTATAGTTTCACATACTAAATAAAACTTGTTCTTGATAAAATGATGATTTTATTACTGATTTTATAGATCTGAAGCCTATTCGTATCACTCTCATTTATACTTGAGTAGATTAAAAGCAATTAACAGATCTACAAGGAAGCCTCCAGTTTTCTCAACTATACCATCACGGATTGCCAAACGGGTAAATATATATATATTTTCTTTTTACAAACATCCAAATTCCAAACCCTGGAAAAACTTGAATACAAAAAGTAGAATCTATTAATATTAACCTTTTTATGTTGCTATCAAATCTAACTTAACCCAGGGATTCAAAATTGCAAGTGATCTCAATCTACAAGAATGTAATCACATATGATAGGAAGTTTTCTTCCATTGAATGGTTGGATTGCAAATGTTCCATGAAGAATGGTTGGATTGCAAATGTTCCATGAAGATGAGAATACCTGAAATTATTTAACTATACGAAAATTGCTATACCACCCAATATTGTCTCTATTCTAATCATGGAAACTACAATCTCAACCATGCAATGTTTCGTAACCACATTTATATGATTTTTTTTTTAAGGTCTAAGGTCTATATACCTCCTAGTCCTACAGGAGGCATTCATATCATTCTCATCCCCTCATCCACTAACTCCTACAGGACCACAGACTTCAGGTTTAACTTATAATCGGAATCAATAAAAATTTAAAAAAAATCTAATAGATCTATCCATGTAAAGTTCCCTTTATTTACCTATGATTGGACCCAATATCACAACTACATCTTTATAACCTCAACCAAAGTCAACCAATTTAAAATGAATCAACCACTTTCTACCACATCTCTACCCAGAACTGGAAACAAAAATATAAGAGAAACTCCCCCTTATAGCGGATTAAGATATATAGGGATACATGAATTCAACAAAGAGGGTTTAACTTTTACATAAAAGGCAGCAAAGAAAGAAAAGAAAATTTTGTATCTCGCTGGCTCCTAATTCAGTCCCAAATCCTCAATCCATAGGGAATAGTTTGTGTAAAAGTACATGAGTGGCAGCAAGAGAGAAAGGAATAAGGATTGTACCTTGCTTATCCAAAAGAGATTGTAGATTTGATAATGCAAGAGAAGCTCCAAAAATCTGCTTGATGGCAGCAACCAATGGCTGCTGTACATGAAGTGGTTTGGACTTCCAAGAGCTGTAGCAATAGCTTCCAATGGAAGCCTTCCTTCAGCTGCTGTGCACAAGATGAGGAAGAAGAAAATGGAGCTTGGTTTCCTTGGTTTGGTGTTGCCGATAGTTTGGGAATTTAGAGGGAAAAATGGAGAAGATGGAGAGCTAAATGGTGGTTTATATAACCAAGGAGATGGTCTCCTTTGATGCCAAATGGAGAAAGATGATGCCAAGTGGGGAAAGAAGATGCCAAGTGGGGGATTTGAAAGTAATACAAAAATATGGCTGACAGCAGTAGCCGTGTCTGCTGGAGTCCAGACTACAGTAAATAAAAATTTTAGTTTTATTTATTTAGATTTTTTTTAACCAATTTCTCTCTCTAGTTCACATACTAAAAGTTAACCTCAGGCGCACATCGAACCTCGGATTTCGACGCGTAATATTTCGTTTTGATCGTCACAGAACGACGATCAAAATGAGTATGACATTCATATACTTTCGGTCGAGTTTCGAATACCCGAAATTTTCGGATACGGCTTTTGTCTAAGACTAAATTTTACGATTTACAAATATCAAACGACCTCCGATTGACGAACGGTCGATTCCGTTGGTCTTGTATCGTCGAATCGGATCTAATGACGGTCTCGGTTCGTTTCACAGTTTCCGAAATTGCGTCGCGGCTTTTCACGGCACGCATTGCAAAGGGACCGATTTTTGGTCGATTTCGCCCGAACGACTTTTGATTCACTATTAATTGGTCGTTTTAGGTTGTTTAGTGTTGACCGTCAACGTTTTTGGGTTCATTAGACCCAAAATCGGACGACTTCGGGTTTGATTGGAAACCGGATGCTACAGGAACGTCTCGAGGAATCAATGCTCTTCATATTCTCACTAGAAAATTGACTAGAAGAAACAACCTGTGAGTTATTGGCCATCTATCTGTGTAGTGGTTGTAATGATGTAGGCTCGGGATTCGAATCATCGAAATGATCAAGATATTCAACAAAGTTTGGTCTCGAATCAGGAGAAGCTTCTATTTCCGAGTCCTTCACAAAATCTCTCATGTAGGTTGTGGAGCAAGCACCTGGTCGAATCTCCTTGGTGTGGGAGGTCTCAGTACCATTAGGGATGAGCATGGGTTGGGGCACCCCGACCCAGTGATAAAGAGGAATTTTGCACGAGAGTCTGCTAATCAAACTCTATTAGCATCACTAATGTGACCATTCGACGAAACCCCACTTTAATCAACAATTCCCACAATAATGAACAAAGCAATCGAATCCCAAAAAAGTGGAATTAATATTTATTTTCTTTACCATGAAATGCATAGTGTATAAGTATGTAGAGGTTGAACCATAGAGAGCAAACGGGTAGCCTATGGTTTATCTATGTACAACCAAGTCATTCCTTCGTATAATTCTTTTTGTGGGTTTTTACTTTTATATTTTGTATTTTTTATTTGATTTTTAACTTTCTTATTTTATATTTATATATATTATGTTTTCATTTATGAAATTAATATAGCTTATATAAGGCTCATATATAAGATATAGTAATATATTTATAAACACCAATAAATATAAACAAAATTCAGAAAATAAATTGTTTTCGGGTTTTTGATATTTTCTAATGTTTTTGTGTTTTTTCCACACATTTATGCTACTTTTTATATATTTTTAAGGTAAACTTTATCCCAAATACGGGATTAATACATAATCTGTAATTAATTTGGGGTTTAGAAATAACAAATAAGTCCCAAAATTACCTAAATTAATTTTAATATATACAAATAATATATAGATATATATGAGACAGGAAAATATATTTTTTGTATTTTTTGAAGAGTTTTTATATGGTTTTTTTGGATTTTGGAGCTTCTTGATATATTTATGTTTTCTTATTCTATTTTTAGAGGTTTTGTTTTCTGGACTCAATAAATACCAAGATACATATATATATTAGAATTTTTCAAAAAGTTTTCACAATTTTTTGGTATTTTATAAATTAGACAGGGGTTAATTAGGTTCCTTTTTAATTTTAATATATATACACAATGCAAAAATGCCAATTAAAGGTATGGCGTGAATCTACAAGGCATAAAGCATTTATCCCTATTTTTTGTGAATTTTTAGGACCACTATAGGTGTTTTTAATAATTAGATCAAACATACAAAAATACTTGTCGTGGCAGGGGCATTTTTGTAAATAAAATAAAGTCCAGGGTATATGTGCAAAATCACCAAAAATTTTCAATGTTTGTTCAATTATAATGGCTAAATGACAATTTCAAAATTCGCTGGGGTAGGCATGTAAATAACCCATCATGTGGGACAACACGTGACTCCTACTGTGAGGGACCAGAATGTAATTAGCATAAAGTACGGGGGTCACTCAGCAATTAACGCAAAATATACAACGTGCTTTTGAATTTATGGGTCTAGACAATAAATACATCAACTAATAGGGGTTCACATGCAATTTTTCCACCTCACATGGGACAACACGTGAGGTGACGTGGAATGGACTTAAGTGCAATTCAAATAAATACACGATCCTTTATGCAAAAATCCCACTTATTTTATAACTCTACATTTTATTTACAGGACTAATTATTAAATACAAAAATACGGGGACTAGATATGCAATTTACCCCAATCCTAAGCATTGGACGATGATCGTGATCGCTTCACTTATCCACATGTCGTGCATCCGATGGTGGTTATCGATTCATAAATCAACGCACGAGATTGGATCAGTTGACTTATCTAACAGTCGCGATGGGGCATGATCCAACGACAGTTGTAGCATCTGGAGCTTCCCTCTTGATCGAACGGTTGAGAGGAGAACTGGAAGAATAATGAAGAAGGTCGTCGTTGGCGAGCTTTGATCAGTCGTAGCGAGCTCCTCCTGCCTCCTCCGGCACCACCGGGCGTCTCTTCACGTTCCTGGAAGCCCCCCGCGTCGGAAGATCCCTTCAGGAGGTACCTAGAGCCCTAGAGTGCTCAGGCGAGGTCGAGGAAGAAGGTGGGCTCCAGGTAGCTATTCTTCACTAAAATCGACTCGATTGCGAGTCTTTTGGCACTCCTGGACCTGCAGAAAGGTTATGCGCAACAAGACGACAGTCCCCGGGACCTTAGTTGGTCAAATGGACGGAAAATGGGTGTGGCAGAGGTCTCCAATGATGGGCAGATGAAGGAGACCCGATCTACTGACCCACGATGAATCAGGGTGAGTGGAGGTGCCTGGGATGTGGGGAAAGTAATATGGAGTGATATGGCAGTGCTCAGATGGTCAAAGCAGCAACGACGATGCGCGGAGGAGCTTCCCGGAGCTGGACTCCGGCGAAGTACGGGCGTAGCGATTAAGGATAGAAAGCTTAACTAAATCCCAATCTAACAAAAAGAAAGTAAATCTACTATTAAAATGAGTAAAATAAGCTAGGAAAGAACAACTCTTATACCTTGGGGACACCTAGGGAGCAGGGACGCCAGCGTCGGCGGTCGTGGGTACAACCCCACCTTCTCCGACCAACTCAAGCCTCCAGGAGCTTCTCCCTGTCATGAGGAAACGTTCCAGACCGAAGGTTGAGGTGGAAGAAGAGTAAAGGTTGACCAAATTTGGATGAGCAGGCGAAGTTTTTTTATTTATACACATAGTGATGCACCCTTATTGACCGTGCTAAATTATGTACAGATTATTCGATGATTTGTCATGGATAAGGGATGATCAATGATCATTTTATCTTCAAGAAGCAAGGTCGATAAATGGACGAGATGCATTGGAAAAAAAGGCAGAAAACCGGGGATTAAACGGGTCCGCATCAAATCAGACTTGGAAGGGACTGTTGACCGAGCGTCAACTCGTGGAGCGCGCCGATCGGTCCAGGTAGGTCCACTACATGACAAAATAGGGAATTTTATCAACGAATAATTAATAAAAAATAGTATAATAAATGTTTATTATTTTATGTAGTATTTTATTATGATTTTTATTTATTTTTTATTTATTTTATCACAAGTTTATTTTTAATGGCTTACTTATAGGTATATTTACCTATATTTTGTACATTTTTATTTTTATTTTTTATATTTTATTTTGTTATTTTATTATATTATTTTATACATTTATAAATTATTTTTGTGAGTATAAATATATTTTATTTGATTTTTACTATAATTTTATATTTTAATAGAATATAGATAATATTTATAATATTTGAAAAATATTTATGAATAAAGAATAAAAGAATATATTTCCCCTTTTATTTATATACATATATAACATAGGTATTTCATCTATGTTTTGACATATATTTATTTTATTTGCCACTTTTCTTTTGGTTTTATTCTTATTTTAATATGTACATATGTTTAAAATAATATTTACCAAATTATAAAGATATGAATTTGCCAAAATAATGAATAATGAATAAATTGAATATTTTAATCGATATGATGTACAATAGGGACCGAAAACCTAACTTTCACACAGTAACTCCGAAAAATATAAAACCAGTATCATTAAATAGCTCGTGAAAAGTTATATGCAATTAAAGTGATTTTGCTATGTTTTGAGTTTTTATTGAAAAGATATGGGTCTGTGAAGTTTGGTTTCTGGCTTTTTATTCTGTGCACATTGTATATTATTTTTGTACAAACTCAATTTTGTCAAAGTTTCTTTATTTGGTGAATAAATAATGAAGAGTAAAATATGTGTCAAAATGCATAATTAATGAATAAATAAATGAGGTGTTTATTGTATTTTTAGCCCTTATCTTCCTCACTTCATTCCTTGTCGACCAACTCCATTATGGAATTGGTCTCGGGGTTAGGGTCATAAAATATTTTCAATATTTTATTCTTTTTTTATTTTCTTCTATTTATTCTATAATTTTGGTATTAAAAATCTTATTTTATATACAATAAATACCATAAATAATTGATGCTATTTGTGCAAATTAATGCTATTTACATGTAGTAGCTAGGGTTTTTAAGGTCAAAATTATAGAATAAAGGTGATGAAATGGAGATTCGTCACCCAGCCCAAAGCCCAGCCTAAAAAACCTAGCCCGAACCAAGCCCAAGTTAGCATTGGATTGGGCTTGGGCCAAATTTCTAGGCCCAATATAGTTTTGGGCCGAGTTCAGGCTTGAGTCAGCCCGCCCGACCCAAATAATGGCCCAATACAAGGCCCAAGGCCCGACCCGAATAATGGCCCAATACATGGCCCGAATAATGGCCCTGTACAAGGCCCGAGGCCTGGCCCAAATAATGACCATGAATGCCAACCCTTCCCATTCCAATTTCTACCAATTGCCACCTTTTCCAATTAAAAATTATAAAGTTATACTTAGCCTATTACACACACATGTCCCTATTTACTTGGCCCTTTGAATCTTCCAAAACAACAACCACCAAGTGACCAGGTACCGTCGAGCGTCGACCCTAACCCCACTAGACCCCACTCCTGCCAGCGTCTGGCATCGCGAGCCTCGCCATCGCAGCTCCTCGCCTCCAGCCTCTGCAGTCTGCACACCCTTCGGACTTCGATCTCATCGTTGGTTCCTCTCCTCCACAGCCCTCCGTCGTCCGCACAACTCCGCAGTCTTCAAGCATGCACCAAGCTTTCCCCCTTCGGGCATCCTCCTTCGGGCTTCAGGATCCATTCCTCGTGCAGTCGCATCGCATGGCTTTTTGACCTCCACCTCTCTGTTGCAAACTGCAGCACGCACCAACACCGACACGATCCAGTCCTCGCACGATCTTGCGACGCCCGCCTCTCTGCTTCGAAGGTGTTGCAAACCACATCTTAGCACGGTAATGTACTAATGTATGCTCTTATGAGTTTTATTATTATCAAATAATAAGTATATTATATAGTAGCAACTCTTAGTCTTACAGCCTTACATACATGACAACAGGAGGCATCTCTTACACTCTTATAGTTTTAGCATTATAAAATAGTAAATAAAGTAGTACATCTTACACTCTTACATTAATAAAATATCTCTTATACCAGCATTACATATTAACGCATATATAAATCAGAAGTTGATTGATAACATACAAGTTTTTTTGTTATGTCTCTTTGTATTATAAATGAGTTCTATGAATGCAATGTATTCTTAATTTCTTATAGATGTCACCGGATTCACAACAAATTCAGTCGAGTAATGTTGATTTAGACGTGATTGATTTCCCTGCTGTAATCGATGAAGGAAATGATAAACATCCCACAAGAAAACGACAATGACAATACAAATCTTGGATGTGGAAGCATCTCACTAGAATCGGTGTTGTAGATGGAAAAGAGGTTTGCAGGTGTAACTATTGTAAGGTACAATTAACATGTGGCACTAAGGGTGGGACTAGTCACCTTGACCGTCACTTGAATCTTGTGTGCCCATAATAGAAAAAGAGTCAAAGTACTAGAATCTATTGAAATTCACAAATCCGGAGCATGGTAGTACATTCACAAATTGAAAGTTTGAACAAGAGAGAAGTATGAATGATCTAATGAAAAGGATCATTTCTAGTGTGTTGCCTTTTAAGGTTGTCGAAAATCGGAGGTTCCGTATTTTTACATAATACCTTCAACCCAAGTTCAAGGTGCTTTCAAGATTCACCGTAAGACGTGATTGCATGAAATTTCATGAAATTGAAATATTGAAACTAAGGGAGCTTCTTAAGACAAGTGGGAAAATTTGCATCACTACAAATACATCAATCCAAAACTCAAGGTATTCGTCACCTTTATTCTATCATTTTGGCCTTAAAAACCCTAGCTAATGTATGTAAATAACATTAATTTGTGCATATAAACATTCATTAATTATTGTATTTATTATGTAAATAATATGATTTTTAATGCCAAAATTATAGAATAAAGAGAGGAGGAGAAAAAGAATAAAATATTGAAGATATTTTATGATCCTAAACCCCAAGACCAATTCAAGAATTGAGTTGGTCGATAAAGAATAAAGTAGGGAGAGATAAGGACCAAGAATAGAATAAAAACCCAACTCTTTTATTCGTTATTTATGCATTTTTGACATATATTTTATTCTTTATCATTTATTCATCAAATAAATAAACTCTGAACATAAAAGTTGTAGATAATAATGTAAGAAAAATACAAAATTGAGTCTGTACAAAAATAATACAGAGTGTTCGTTTTATACACAAAATAAAATGCCAAAAACCCAACTTCACATACCCATATCTTTCAAATAAAAATCAAAACATGCCAAAATCACCTCTATATAACTTTTCACAAGCTATTTAATGGAGGCATTTTCGTATTTTTCGGAGTTGCTATGTGAAAGTTAGGTTTTTGACCCCTATTGTATAGTAGACCTGATTAAAATATTCAATTTATTCATCCTTCCCTAATTTTACGAATTCATATTTTTATAATTTTGTAATAATTATATATAACATGTCTGCATGTTAAAATTAAAATAAAATCAAAAAGAAAATGCAAAATAAGTCTATGTAACCACATAGGCAAAATACCTATGTTATTACTTGTATAGAGGAGTGATCCTATGAGAGCAAAAAAATGTGAGAGCATGAGAGCATGCATTCTGGACCAAAGGGTCTACGAGTCTCTGTTTCTGATGAAATTGGAATGACATATCAGAGGGATATAATTATGAAAATTCATGATGGTATTTTGCCAAAAAATAAAAAATATCAAAATGAACACGAAGTATGTAAGGTCACCTACTTCATAAAGTGAGCTTCCTTTCCTCATATATATATGAGCTTTTATATATTTGATATTAGCAAAAATTCACGATACATGTGATGGAAAAAATTGTCGCGAAGGCTTCAATCCAACTGCAATAGTCATTTCTTTCGAGGACAGTTTCTACATTTGAAAAGAAACAAATCTAGGGCGGTCAAAGATAAAATCCCTACTATACGTAACTAGTCGTCGAATCAACCCACACATCAGCCTAGTTAGTTATTTTGGTATGCGACCGCATAGTCTAAGCATCATGGTATGCTACTCCGAGCTGTCTTCCCCTCGATTTTAATTAAATCTAATGGTCAAAAGGGATGGAAGTTAACCCACATAAGGTCATAAAATAGGAAGAAGATTAAAGAGTAACAATGTAAACACTTCAAATCAAACATATAAGAAGATCATCTCATTCTAATCATATATCATTTAAAATAAGCATAGAAAAACTACCAATTTACCGACAAATTTATCTCAATTAGTGAAGGATTAATGGCATCGTGGTTCGGAGATGGATAACACATATCTGAGTCATCTGACTCAGCATGCGAAGGCACCTTTGTGACGTGCGATCACAGGAAGTCTGGGAGTCCACGCTCCTGATCATGAATGGATCTTAAATCAACACCAACAGAGGAGGAAATCAATCAATCTCTCTCTCTCTCTCTCCGAGGCTACCAACCAAAGTGCATGGCGATGGTGGAGGTTCGTCCACTGTGATCCTAATCTCCAATGGCCGGTCTTGAGGCTCTGAAGAAGAAGCTCGAGCCCTTGTTCGATGTCGACAAGGGCCTGCCCACGGGAGCACCGCTGGACCCTTGCGATTCCTACATGGTCAGTTCTCGTTCTTTTGCGCCGGATCTTCGATGAAATACTTGGGGAATTTGGCACCTTTCGCACTAATTCATCTCGAATTCGATGGTTTCAGAGAGCAGTAATGTGGACTTTGATGATATTTCAGCTATTCCCGTCGAATAATCGTGTGGGTAGTGCTTTGTTGTCTGAGACTACGAGTCCATGGTTAAGATGGCTTGTTTTAAAAAGGGCTTGGTTTTTAGTCCTGTCTCTAAAATTTTAAGCAGTGCTGATGAATTTACTTTCTGATGAAAAAAAGTTTGACTTTGATCCTCTAAAGGTTTTACAAGATCTGGTTCCGTGATTCGTTTAAGTTGGAGGTCCGGAGAAACAAGAGGGGGTGATTTGGATCTATTGCGGTGCTCTTATTGATGATTCGTCGATCCCTGCAAACGATAATGTGGACTGGGGTGATAATTCAGCTAATTCTGTAGTCTAATTTGGGTTGTAAAGGGTCTTCGGAAATTAATGTCATGAGCAGGTTTTTACGGGAAAATGCTTTTTTAATAAAGAAGAAGGTTTTTGAAAATGTATGCTTGTAAATTCTTTTTTTAACTGTTATTTTGCGCATGATTTTCATTTTGTTGATATGATCTGAATCCTAATTGATTGTGATAGATTCTAGATGTGTCATTCATCTGAATGATCAGAATATCCGTCCATAATCTGACGTGCATGTGATTAGATAATCTATTCAGACCATAGCTGATTAGTGTATCCATATGAATTCTGAAGGTTTCCTAATTTGTTTGTTCTTATCGGGGGAAATTTGGAGATTTTTCTATATAAGGAGATTTGAGAAATCGGGGAGATTTTGAGAATCTGCCTATGTATGGAGAGTTGTCCGTATGTGGTACTATATAAATTCACATAGAGTCAGTGTTTGAAATTATCTTATGTACTTTAGTCCATCTACTATATTGAGAGAAATCCACCACCACCGCCAAAGACGTAGCCCGCTTATGTGTGAATTTTGTAAATTTTGTTTTGCAGTTGCTTTTGTGCTTACTTATACGTGTGTTTGTTTCTACACCGAGCTTCGGTTACCCACAACAAACTGATATCAAAGCTGTCGAGTTCGTTTACATCAAGTAGTGTTAGTGGCATGCACACATGCATGCATATTTTAATGATGATTGTTGAGATATTACTTATCTTTTTATTATTCTTTGTATTTCTTTTTCGTCCGGTCCGTAATATGTAATTTTTCCAAATAGATTTCTCCTATATACAAGAGAAACCTAGGGCCTCATGAATAAACAACTCATTCTTTTCAATCCACATGGTATCAGAGCGACGATCCTGCACCGAAGTTCTTGTACCCATACCCTAACCCCACCCGCCGCCCCTCCTCCCCCTCTCTCCTTCATGTGTTGCCTACGAGTTGCCAACCTAAGGGACACCGCCGAAGGTCCCAATGGCGATGCTGGCAAAGTCACCGCCAACCCCCTATAAGGGCTCCTATGCCGTCACCAAGCCCCTCTAGGGCTTCCTTACACTACCGGTAGCTCCCATAAGGTACCATCACCGTTGCACAACCCCCGTCCATGGCTCCATCGCCACCGCCAAGGATGGCCATATCGGTATCAGTATCGATATCAATACCATGTCGATACGATATATCATCGATATATCGACACCATATCGTCGATATCGAACCGATATTGTGAATAAAATTAGAAGGCTAAATATTGACCATATCGGCGATATATCACTCTCCTGTCGATACTGATATATCGTTGATATATCACGATATGTCCTTCCATGGCCACCGTACAACCCTCTTCGGGGATCCGTCGCTGCCCAAGCCCATGGTAGGCTCCGCTGTCACCGTTCAGGCCCCTGGTGGGCTTGCTTCTCCATCGCAACCCGTCACTAAGGCCTTATAGTGACCTTGGCGTAATCCAAGGTTTTGTTGTGTACCCCTTCAGCTTGTTTTTCGTGTTCTAAGGTCATTTCCGATCTGATTATGAATGGAGAAGGGTGATTTCAAACCTCTTAAACATATCTCGAGCCCTCGTGCATATCCCGTATTGAAAAGGATGGTTGTATGAGTCTACACATACAACCAATCCTCTATACGATCGTGTAGACTCGCTCGGATTGGTCTACCACCCCAATCGAGTTCCGTTTCGACCCCTTTTCTTCATCGTGTCAGAGAGCAAGTGTGGTGTATTCTCTTCGTTCGGTGCCTTCAAGGGCCCGACTCCCATCGTGAAGACGGATGAGACCAACTATGAGTTGTAGTCCATGCAGTTCTTAACCCCCATGCAGTGCAACAATTAGGAGCACATTCTAGCATAGCTAGAGCCGACGGATAAGACTAAGGAGAATGCTTTGTGGAAGCAAGATGATGTGTACACGTGTATTTGGCTCTCTGGGACTCTCATCATAGAGATTGTCCATGATATTGTAAACCGGCCCACTGTCAAGGCATTGTGGGATATCCTAACAACCACATATGACTAAGCAAAAAATGAGGCCAAAACTCTTCAATTGCAATTTGACATCTACACGACCAAGCATAACGATCGTCCTCCGCATAGTTTCTACTTTTCGCTTCGTACCATGTTCGAGAAGCTTCACAACTTCATGCTCGTGACCACATCTACTAAGCATCAGATGACGTATAGGACCTCCACGATGGTTGGAGTTTTCTTGGTTGCTATAGACCCTAAGTACGAGGTAGCACACACACAACTTCTTACCATTGCAGCTATACCTTCCATGGAGGAAGCATACAAATACGATCATCTCATCATGATCCCTGTCTCAACACCTACCACCACATAGACCTCTTCAGCGATGGCAACATCTAGTAGCAGGGGAGGTTGTACTTAGTTCAGAGGGCATGGTCTCCCGTGGCAGAGGAGGTAGATGTCAGCGTGGTCTATGCACCTATTTTCGTTGTCCTGGTCATTCAGAGGATTCATGCTATCATAAGCATGGATATCCCGCTTCTGCTCATGTAGCTAGGCAATCATAACATCCTGACAGTTTGCCCCCCTTCTACAAGTTCACGACTGGACAACATTGTCTTCTGTTTAGGGTGATAAGAAGTCCTGCTGCTGGTGCCACTACAGGTTCTCTAAATGTTGCATGCTTTGCCAAATGATCTTCGAGCTCCTCAGGTATAACCTATGATTTTACCAAAGTGGATCGTGAATGGTGCTTCCCACAATTTGTGTGGAGATATAGCGCAATTCAGTTCATACAGATTTGTACCCCTTGGCATATCGATCATCATTATGAACAGGGCTTATTTACCTCCTACATGACAAACAGATGCTCATTTGACGCCATCTATGCGCTTGCAGAATGTGCTACATGCGCCAGATTTTGAAATGACTTTACTTTCTATTAGTCCGATTACAAAGGGCTTGCATTGGCATGTTGCATTATCGTAATTTTTAACCCCTCTTCTCTTGTGTTTCAGGACATACTCATGGACATGTACGAGACTGCGAGTAGAGGAAACTCTACAAATTGATCCAATCTTCATATGCTAGGGCCTCTACCATTCCTTCTGGATCAATATCACCATACATGTGGCATCTTTGATTTGGCCACCTTCCTCTGCAGAAGCTACATCATGCCCCCGCACAAATTTTCCTGCATTTTACCTTCCAGTGTCAGGCTTGTCGGCTTGGGAAGCATCATCGTTCTTTTTTCCGATCATTAGAGTTGTAGTAGTGGTCATTTATTTAAGCTTGTTGATTTTAACATTTGGGGTCCTAGTCATATTTTTGATTACGAGGGACATGTTTTATCTTGTAACCGTGAATGATTTTTCTAGATTATCTTGGTTTTTTTTGAAAAACATTTCTGAAGCCATGTTTGTCATTATATCTTTCATTATTGAAATAAAGAATATTTTCTCTGCTACTGTTAAGTTTATTCACTCAACAATGCCTTAGAGTTCGACAAACTACAACTTTCTGAGTTTTCATGTCTCTTGACATCATATACCATACCTTGTGTGCTTACACTTCTTAGTATAACGGTGTTGTCGAATACGAACATCGTCACTTACTTGATGTGACCAGGATACTTTTGATTTAGAGTCATGCTCCACACTCTTCTGGGGTGATGCGATTACTGCTTGCTACTTGGTGAACCGTATGTCATCTTCTGTTCTAGGAGAGAAGGTCTCTTTCTCGATTACGTTTCTTGAGAAGGACATGTCCTCCCTTACATCCTGAGTGGTTGGCTCTGTTGCCTTTGTTCACCGCCTAACTTCTGGTTGTGGCAAGCTCTCCCCTATAGTTGTCAAGTGTGTCTTTGTAGGCTACTCTCGTACCTGGAAGGGGTACCATTGCGTCGACCTCGTCAGACAGAAGTACTATGTCAATGCTGGCATCACATTTTTCGAGCCTGTATGTATTTCTCTCCTACAGGTGATAGGTTGACTCCGCCTGACTCTGGAGAGGAGGCATATATGCCTCCTCCTCAGCACCACCACCTCCAGTACTACCACACCTCACCACCTCTACTACCCCCCACCACCAACACCACCACCTTCTCCACCACCACATGCTCATGTGGCTCCTTCTCCATCGTCACCTAGTACTCTGGCTCACTTGTTGCTACTTTTCTACGTTCGCATGCCTCCCATGGTCCTCCCTGCTCATGAGCCTTCCCCATCATCCTGCATGCCTCAGGTATGTATCGAGCACATTGTCTCTACTGATGACACTAGTGATTTTTCCTTGCAATAGGTTACTTTACAGGATGAGAAGATGCCCTCTTAGAAGGCTACTTTACAGGTTGAGGATGAGGTATGTGATCTTGATGTATCCATTGCTCTACGATAGCGGAGACGTACATGTGCTACTTTTCCTCTTGCAATTCTTGTTTCTTTGGAGCGACTCTCGGATGATTTCAGGAGATTTATCATGGGGCTGTCAGCCGTTGAGATATCCATGGACATATCATGAGGCAATGCATGACAATTAAAGGTGTCTTGTCATGGAGGATAAGATGGTCGTGTTATAATCACATGACACATTGAGCATTTTTACAGCTCCTACAAGAGCATATGTCGTTGGATGCAAGTGGTTGTTCACGATGAAGTACCAAGCAATTGGCAACATGGGTCGCTACAAGGCGAAGCTTGTGGTTGGTAGGTTCACCCAACCGTATGGGGTGGACTATTATGATACTTTCTCTCTAGTGGCTCGTCATTCTACATCGTGGATCCTTTTCTCTGTTATAGTGATAGGGGACTAACCCCTATACCAGCTTGATGTGAAGAATGCGTTTCTGTATTGTGACCTGCTGGAGGAAGTCTACGTGTAGTAATCACTAGGGTTCGTTGCTTAGGGATAATGTCATATGGTGTGTAGAATTCATAAGGCTATCTATGGACTTAAGCAAAGTCCAAGAGCAAGGTTTCAGAAGCTCTCGGCCTTGATAGAGCAACAAAAGGTTCATGAGATTGACCGCAGTTCATTCACTGTTTGTTCAGAGACTTAGAGAGGTACAATTGTTGTAATGGTTTACGTTGATGATATTATTATTACAGGGGATGTTGTGCATGACATTCGAGCAATTAAGGATTTCCTTGGTCAACAGTTTACAACCAAGGTCCTTGATGATCTATGTTACTTATTTGGACTTGAGTTCGTCATGAACCGATGATGTCTTGTTATAATCCAGTGGAAATACGTTACAGATCTTCTCTCTGAGATGTGCTTGGCAGATGACATGCTTGCCACTACTCCCATGGACTCGAACATGAAGTTGTATGATGATGACACTGAGGAGGCATACAAGAGGAGGTACTTGGACCTCGTTGGGAAGCTCCTATATGTGACCATCACTAGGCTAGATATATCCTTTGCAGTCAGCATGGTCAACCGATTCATAGAGCAACCTTGACATGCAAATATGGATGCATCCCATATGATTCTGAGGCATCTGAAGACCTCTCCTGACACTGTTCTTTTATTTAGCAAAGGAAAATCGCTTGCAGTTACAACATGCACATATGCAAATTATGCATGATGTTCCAAGGATAGAAAGTCTACCTCAGGTTTTGATGTATTCATAGGAGTTCTTTGGTGTCATGGAGTAGCAAGAAGCAGTCTGTGGTCGCCAGATTGAGCGCATAGTCTGAGTATAAAGCCATGGTACTAGGGAGTACGGAGATGATGTGGTTCATATATGTTTTGACTGACCTTGCTATTGATGTGCTTCTTCCCATGCATCTCCAATGCGACAACCATGCTTCTATTTTCATTACTAACAATCCTATATTCCATGAGAGGACCAATTGTATCAGGGTAGACTATCACTACACTCATGACATAATTCAAAAGGGTTTCATCTCCACCTCTCATGTAAGCTCAGGAGAACAGACAACATACGTGTTCACCAAGGCCCAATCTAGAGGGCCATATCAGAGATGCAGTTCCAAGCTTGAGCATGATTGATGTCTAACTTCAACTTGAGGAGGGTGTTGAGACATTAGTTATTTTTTATTATTCTATGTATTTCCTTTTTTCAGTCCATATTATGTAATTTGCCAGAACATGTTTCTCCTTTATATAAGAAAAACCTATGGCCTCATGAATAAACACCTCATTCTTTTCTATCCACAATGACAATTTTTTGTATCATTAGCTCGTATGTTAGATATGTAGGGCAAAAAGATTAATAATAAAATTGGTTGCATCACTCTAGATTTAAAAGTTGACACTCCTAATCAAAGCTAAACCCGGTAATATAGGTGATGATGCAGTGTAATCAAAGTCGCCGATCGAATCTCCTCCGTTTACCCCCTCCTTTACTGCATGGGGAACTAATGTTGTAGGGTGCTCCTCGGACTACCAATTAACCAGGCGCATGTTTGAGAACATGCCTAGCTTTGTATAGTCGATTTCAACTTAGGGTTAAGCTAATTAAAGCTACGATCAAGATGAAAACTGTGAAGATGATGCTCGTGGTCAATAACATTAAGGATGAAATAATGACAAAGAGGAGTTTCAAGTGTCTTAATTTATTGAGATAGTTGTATTAAGACCTCATGCACATGCATTACATTCAACTCTAGGTCAAATCAGTTCTATAAATCAATCAGCCATGCTTGACTACCTCTTCTTATTCTATCCTGATCAACGGAAAACCGGAAGGTGGTTACTTTCAGCCCCAGCGTGGTGTATGCCAGGGATGCCCGCTAGCGCCTATGCTATTTGTATTAGTTGCGGATGTATTGGCTTTACTACTGGAGCGGGCAGTTGACTTCGACTGGTGCGAGGGTTTTCCGGTGGAAATTATTTCTATTCCAATCTTACAATATGCGGACGATACACTGCTATTTCTTGGAGGGTCGACGAAGCAGAACACTAATGCGGCACAGATTGTGCAGATCTTTAGTAGTCTCTCAGGGCTTTGGATAACTAGGCGCAAGTCGATGGTGGTGCCTTTCCATTTAGAGGAGGTTGAACGTTCTGAGTTAGAGGAAATAACCAATTGCTGGATGGGTGAGTTGCTAATTACCTACCTGGGGCTTCCGCTTGTTGCGGGCAAATTCAGGAAGTCGGATCGGATCGGGGTGATCCAGAAGATGGAGTAAAGACTGGCGGGTGGAAGGAGGCTGCGCTCTCGAGGGGGGGAGCTGATTCTTCTTAAACACGTCCTTGCGGCGATCCCGTTCTTCTTTTTCTCGACCCGTTTGATGCCGGTCGGGATAAGGAAGAAGGTGGAGGCACTGGTGAGGAGATTCTTTTGGTCGAGTGGGAACCAATAGAGGTCTGGATGCACCTTGTCAGTTGGGAAGAGATCACCAGGGAGCGTGAGAAAGGGGGACTTGGGGTACGGGATATTGAGTACATGAATAAGGCCTTGATCATGAAACGGGTGGTGGTCATCTGGGGGCTGTCGAATGGCCTGGTGGTATCTCTACTCAGAAAATTGTACGCTGTCAAGGGTGAGCTCGTGGCGGGATCGACACGCTATCAGTCGGCGCTTTGGATGGAAATTAAGGAAGTCTTGCCGATGTTAGCACTGTAGCTGCACCCGTGTGTAGGGGATGACAAGGTTTTTAGATTCTGGATTGATAACTGGTCGTGTGATGGCTCCCTGAAGGCTAGATTCCCACAGCTTTTCGCTCTGACATATGTGAAGGATTGCTCTCCTGTCCAGGCGACAGACTCGAGTAATTGGTTGCCGCGTTTCAACAACGACTTGTCAGACCATCATATGGAGGAGTTCATCGGGATGGTTGGGGAGGTTCCACACCCGGGTTCCTTCACGCAGGAGTGCGATCACTTCTTGTGGAGAGGATCGGGTCTATCGGTGAAGAAGCTGTACAAGGATATTAGACCTGAAATGGATGAACGGGACTTGACGCTGCACCAAGACCTGAAAATTGTGTGGGCGTCGAACATTCCGTGCCGCATCAAGATCTTCCCGTGGTGTTTCAGAAGAGGTCGGCTGACCGTTAAGGCAAGGAGCCGGCTGCTTCACATGGATGACCTATTGTGTGACAGATGCAATGGTAGTGTGGAGGATTCCGATCACCTGTTCTTCACGTGCTCTTCATCGGCGTAGATTTGGAGGGAGGCTGGGTGTAGGTCGCAATGGGGGGGGGGGTCTACGGACTTTTGGACCTCCATTAGGCAGGTGGGAGGCAACTCTCAAGCTGATAGCGCGGGACCTTTTGCTGTTCTATGGTGCATTTGGACTGCAAGAAACGACGCTATCTTCAGAAACAGACGTTTCACTACGAAAATGTTGTTTGCCATGTAAACTCCTCGTATCGCCTTTGGCTATCACGATAATGTACTCTAACCCTTAATCAATGAATCACATAGTGAGGTGAATCCGGCATTGGGATTTCACCCTATCTTACATAAAAAAAAACAATCAGCCAACTAATTGGAATTCCAGTCCATTAATTATTGTCTGGTCGACTGATGATTTGATTACTTGACTATTCCTATGAACGATCAATTGACCTACGACCACTTTTGCCCCACCTACCACTGACCAACTGGCCATTCAACCGGTCAACTAGTCATTTACAGTTTGGGCGAATAAATATTTTAGTAGACTAATCTTGACATGGGTACTTGATTTGAATGGAAATGTCTTAGAAGCCAACCGTGACAACTTCCCTATTTTGAGTCCTTATAAAAAAGGAGAGTTATGGCTATTCATTTCCAACGCTCTTCTACACATTCTCTACACTTGTTTTCTACATTCTAGCATTGAAAGAAGAGGATCTCTCATTCATTCCAACTCCATTCTTTATGAGAGGAGGATGCGTATTAGGGGTGCACACGGATCGGATAAAATCCGTAATCCGATCCAATCCGATGCTATTGGTTTGGATTAGTTTGGTTTTATCATTCTAATGGATCAGATCAGATTGGAATTTTTGAAATATGTTAAAGTATGGAGTGGATCGGATCTTTACCAAAATCCGATCCAATCCAATCCTTAACATGTAGATATATGCACACACACACACATACATATATACATAATATCTATGCGCACCTATTTAGAATTCTCTTTAAGGACATACATTCATGTCATTTTTCCATTATCAATCTTGGACACAAGTCCTTTTGATAGAACCATTTCTTCTTTCTTGAAAGGCAAATATTAAATAATAAAGTATGACTATAACTTGTAAAATTATAAATCCATGTTATATTATTCCTCTCCCAGTTCCCTTTCTCTCATTTCACTATTAACCGCCAAAATTCCTCCCGATTCCCTCTCAGTCCATTTCGATGATGCACCCCTCTTTCACAATGTTATTCCTCCCCAACGCAATTTTGCCTTGCGCCCGTCCTCGCGATATCGCTGCACGTTTCAAACAATGTAATCTCCTCTCACGCGATACCATTTAACCTTTATATGCTGCCGCACTTCTTATCTTCATTAAAAGACAATGGACTTAGGATAGTTATCTGGTAAATTTGTTAAATATTTTTGATCTATTTGCTTCTTACCTTTTACTTGTTCTAGCTTGCAACCTTATTTTAATGATGAAATTGGATCAATTATACGCACCCATCTAAGAAGAAATAAGCATTATTTTAATTCCCCTCATTTTTAATTTGATATATATTTTTTATTCATATTTTTCATATAATTCATATATTTTGACTGTAGAGATAATCTTACAAATAAATTCCAGTTCAAGCCCATTTTAAATGAGAGGCATGATGCCTAATTGGTGGGCTATATTTAAGTTAGTTTTGTCTTGCCTACTCAATTGAGTATGAATGTTCTATGAACCTTGAAGGACGTTCTTTTGAGTGGTTGGGTTTGGCATAGCTTAATATTCTAAGTTAATCATGGACCTCATCAATATCCGATCACATAGATCACAATTTTTATTTATCTAACTTTTCTTTGTATTCCTTATTTGATAACTTGTATTATTTTTATTGGAATCATTTGGTGGATATCAATTGCAAAAAAACAAACTAATGCATTGTTTATTAAAGAAAAATTAAATTTTAAATTCAATATAATCTTTTAGTTTAATTATACAGTCTTTAACTTTTTATAGTGGATTACTAGAATTCTTTAACTTTCACTTGATTTGTGTTTTTTTCTTTACTTTTATTCATATGATCGATTTTTAAGTCATTATTTGAATGTTCAAGGGCCAATGGTAAAGTATAAACGTGTAAAGTAGATTATTGGACAGGAAATTATAAGTATAAAATCCGAACCAATCCGATCCAATCCAAATCCGATGGTTTAGATCGGATTGGATTTAGATATCTGATGGATTGGATTGGATTCAAAAAACAAAATTGGACACGGATTAAGCTAAAATCCGAATCAATCTGATCCATGTGCACCCTAATGCGTATTGTGATTTTGTGCTTCATTGTACCAACCTTGCGTATGTTTATCTGTAAGATCCTTCTTATTATACCTCATATTGCATTGCATATCATTTAAGATCGAGAGGATTTTATTTCCTATACAATTATTGTATTTGGTGCTCCGATTGTGAGATCCCATCTTCTGATCAGAAGAGAAGTTTGTTTCTAGAGGCTTTCTAAAATTCTAGGTGTAATTAAGGAGCTGCCCTTGTTTTATAGCACATTGTTAATGGAAATGACTAAAAGATTTGGTCGTTGAAATTCCAAGTTGGGAAGGCTTTGGTTAATGTTTTTACGTGGTTTAGATTTTCCTCGTTAAAATACTCGTATTCATCGTGTTTTCTTGATTATTTTGAGAGTGAAACAATATTATATTTTTGGTATTGTTTGTGTTAATCCATAGGGTAAAAGAGGTTTAGTTAATCAATCAAATTGATTAATACGCTACTACATAACTATTAGTTAAATATCAAAGAGATTTTTGATACTATATAAGAAAAGAGAAGTTCATTGACAGGAAAAACTTTAGTCTATGAAATATTAGGATATGTGATACAAGCAATAGGGCATCTGGGCACAGTTGGACAATGATAGGGAGAATTAACTCAAGCCCTCAAAACTACCAGCGCACGAAAAAATAGGCACTCAATGATCATGCTATGTCTGGTAAACACGATTATTGCAGAGGTCGCTTATGAGAAGATCGTCGTGAGTCTGTGGTTGAGGTTGGAGAGTCTGTGCAAGGCAGAGTCTCTAACCAGCAAGTTGATGTTGAAGCATGTTTTTTTCTCGCTACGTAGGTAAGAAGGTGTCCTCTTAAAGAACATCTAAATCGTTTTAACAGATTACTTCTAGATTTGAGAAACATAAATGTTAAAATAGAGGACGAGGATGCTACATTTATTTTATTGGTTTCGTTGTCGCTATCATTTAAGAATTTTATTTAGTTATTGATAGTCAACATACCACTCCAATGGTCTGGTGGTAGTGCAGTATACCTACCATCGCCACAGTTCAAATCCCTCCTTGTGGGGATTGTGTTAGGTAGCCAACGTAAAAATAGCGGATCTTTCAACATGGATTTGAGCAAAAATCCATGTAACCGACCCTACTTAATAGTGGGGGGAGGCTTCACCATTCGTTTTATTCATATTCAACATAGAGGAGGTTACCCTAGAAGAAATTCGGCAAGTCTATACTCGCGAACTTCGTCACATAGCTTCTATGAACTGTGGGGATAAGGTTAATATCGACTCAAAAAAGAGGTATGGTGCCATTGAGAAGTATGAGGCGAAGGGAAAGTATTAGAGGAAGGGAAAGTATTAGAAGAAGGGAAGTTTAAAGCAACATCAAGGAATCTTTGATCTATCTGAAGGTAATACACAACTAGTATATGGAATCTGGACGTTGGAGACGGACTATCCAACGAAAATAGACAAGGCCACAATTATCATAGTGGTTAAGGGAGGAGATGATTCTCATGATGATTACATACTCATTATTCACCATCATATATTGGAAGTAAGAAAGCATCATTGATGGAAACATCATCACGGGGAACGACACGCTGAGAAAAATCACTGACATTGATTTCGTGAAAATCAAGATGCATGATGGGATGGTGACGACGGATTCAGAATTTCGTCATGTTCCTGACATGAGGAAAGATCTTATATATCTTGGAGTTTTGGACTCTAAAGGGTATGCTTACAAAGCTCAATGAAGAGTATTACAATTGATCAAAGAAGGGATGATCGTCATCCATGGTGCTAAGCATAAGAACCTTTATATTCTGGAGGGGTCTATGATTATTAGTTTTGGGCTGTTGTGTCCCAAATCCTAAAATCTGAATATGAAATGTGGAACATGCCGTCAGGGCATATAAATCTAAATCTGAATAGATGTGTATCCTAAATCAAAAATGTCTTTTTGGAAAATGTAAAGGGTCTAGGTTGGAGTTCTTGATAACAACACAAGTAGAAGTTCAACAAACAGTTCACGGGATAAGAAACGCCGATTACATTCATGCAGATTGTTAGGGCCGCTCCATGTTCCATCTTTGGGAGGTGTCCATTTGGTCGTATACGAATAATATTAGAAAAACTCTATAGATTAGCTTAAATATACATGTATTGGATGATGTATACATGCTATAAATATACTAAAGGCAAAGAATCCATGCAACCCACCCTACTTAATTTAAGAGAAGGCTCTGTTGTTGTTTTTGTTACTTTTGTTAGTGCTTATACCATATAGTTATATCAAATATGGTAAAAAAATATAAAATTATGTTCTATATGGTTAAAATTAATTTATAATTGTATTTATATATGAAAACCTATATACGGATACATATGCTTGCAGATATCAAAGTGATATCTACATCCGTAAACATTTTCACACGGGTAAGATACATATGTCAAAATCTATATCAAACACGTACTATCGTGAATTGTATACGGATTTATCCATATATGTTTGCATCTGTAGTTGCATGTATTCATGCTATCCAAGGAAAGTTAGAACCGATAGCAAAGTAATGAGTGCATACATGTTATGATGCACGAGTAAAGAGATAGAATCCGATCTCCTTTCGAGTATAGAATAATTACTACTAGGAGTGTCACCTTTCATGACAAATTATATGCTTTACTTGAGGGTTGACTCCATTGACACGAGGACATGTAATGGCGTCCATAAGTAGGTGGAATTCGAATTTGTACCAAGTAACGATCAAGCAGTTGATCACACCACTTCTGATCAGATTGATGATAAACAACCTAACATTGAGAAATTATAGGAGGCCTCATAGAATTGCTGATGATCATCCTCACATAGAGATATATCTTCCTTAAAAGATACGACTTCAAGGATATGGTTGCATTTGCACTATATGTTGCCAGGAAGGTGGATTCTCTACAACCATCTACATACAAGGATGTTATGGCAGTTCCTATGAGTATGTTCAAACATCGTTTTGACTTACTCGATGTCGACTATTATCAATCTTTTATTGATGGAAGACAACAATCGAGTCTAGCAATTGTTATTCTGCTCTGTGAGGATTTAATTAAAGATGGAGATTGTTAATATGATTTGAATCCTAATTGATTGAGAACGATTCAGATTCTAATTGATGCAAAGATTCATCCAAATTCTGATTGATCAGAGTGTCCATCGTGATTCTGATTGATTTATGTTTATAGAATCCATTCAGACCATAATTGGCGGATTTTTTTGAGTAAGAAGAACGGGGGAGCCCTCCCAAGGCCGGAGTCACCACACCAACGTATTCATTAAAAATCGAGATGGTATATCAGTTGGATATCCAGAAATTATACAAGGCATTACATTGAGCAAGTACATTTTTAAAGTAAAACTGCTGTCCCTTGAAAATTGTATCATTCCTGCCAAGCCAAATAGCCCAGAGCGCGACAAAGGGTTTGGAGACATTCGCCGGATGACCCAAGACCGACCGCCCGAATAGATCTCCAAAAATGCTCCGCATCAGATGCCTGAACCCACGGAAGCCCCAACGACTCCCACACATTGGCCGAAGACCTGTTGCCAAAGAAGATGTGGTCCGCATCCTCCACGCCGTCCTCGCATCTGTCACACCTCGTATCCGTCGCACCCAGCAGTCTGCATCTTCTCACTTTGTCACATATCCGGTCTCTCCTTAGACACCAAAGAAAGACCTTAATCCGAGTAGGAATCTTAGCCGCCCAAATCACCTTCAAGTCAGCACATGGGTCTTCGTCTCGCTCCACCTCACCACCCCTCAGCTTCCTGTATGCAATCTTCACCGAGAACTTACCGTCAGCCCACACAAAATGATCGGGGTCGCCCGACATCTCCTCGACAGGGGGAATCTCCTATAGCAACCGCAAAAACTCCTCCATCCTCTGATCCGAGAGAACCGCAAGGAACCTTGGCACCCACGACCCAGAGTCAGCCACCTCTGCCACCTGCGCCCCCTGTCAACGGCTAATGCCATCAACCTAGGAAAACGGTAGGCTAACGCCCCTCCCCCGTCCAGTCATCCTCTCAGAAACGGAAACGGAGACCATTCCCCAACTTCGGCCGAAGAAAAGACCTGAGCCCCGGAATCACTGCATGGATCCCACTCCACAACGAGAACTCGTGACGCTTCCTCTCAGCCACCAACTCCCCTGTGACACCATAAATCTCCCTCAGCAACCGCAACACCGGCGAGTCGGATGGACCCCAGATGCGCACCACCCACTTGGCTAACAAGGCTTTGTTCATTGAATCCACATCCCTTACCCTAAGGCCCCCTTCCGAAACAGGCACCGCGATATCCTTCCAGCCCACCAGGTGCAACCCCCTCATTGTCTGCCTTCCATCTGACCAGAAAAAAGATCTCATCAAAGCTTCCACCTTCCTTCTAACACCAACAGGCATTCTCCTCATCGAGAAGAAAAAGATCGGAATGGCTGAAAGAACATGCTTCAGTAATGTAAGCTTCCCACCCTTGGACAGAGTAGTAGCCTTCCACCCTTCCAACCGCTCCTCCATCCTCCGCAGAACACGGTCCCAATCGGACTCTCTCAGCCTACCTTCAACCAGAGGCAACCCCGGATAATTGACGGATGATCCATATGAATTCTAATCGTTTCTTAACCCATATGTTCTTCCCATTAAGAGAAGATTTGAGGATCTTCCTCTGTTTATTTGGGAAATCTGACTATTTAAAAAATCGATCCGTTTATAGATATTTGTCTGTATGGGATACTACATAACCCTCATAGGGTAGGTGTTTGGAATTATCCTATGTACATATGTTCTTCCATCATATTGAGAGAGATCTATTGCTGTCGCCAAGGACGCAACTTAATTACAAGTGAACCTTGTCAATGTTGTCTTGTTGTTGCTTTCATGCTTGCTTATCCGTGTGTTCTGAACACAACACTTTTAATAAATAAAATAAGTTGCACCTAAACTCCGAGGATGATATCATTTCTTTTTTCTCTCGATTGGGTAACTGCTAGAAATTTGAACCATGGTTGATGCCCACATGCTTTATTTTTTATCTTTATAAATATCAGAGAATTGTACACGATTTTTTTACATATGGATATGAAAATTGGGTGCACATATTGACCAGCGTGAATTTGCTTCAACACCCGACTCTGAGCAACCATTTTCACTGTTTCGAGATGTCATAGACTCCATGGTAACTCTCTTGGCAGAGGGTGTAATATAATTCGTTGCATGTATGGTCTGCGACCCACCTTTCATTTTACAATTCATAATCATAATCCAATTCAAAGAATTGACTTTCCTTTTATACAATGGAATGTTTTAACCTCTTCTACAAACATGCTCTAGTAAGTATGCTAATTAAAAACATAGATAACTAACTAATAGGTTCCCAAGGCAAATATCATACACCCATCTTCTCTTATCTTCTCCGAGTTTTATGTTGTTATCCTTATGTGTTCCTTGAGCCACATGGATCACTTTCTCATTATATGTTTGAATTAAGATGATAAAGATCCCGGGTTAAAAACACAAAAAGTTTAATTGTTATCACTTATCAGTTTAATCAACATTGTTGTTGAAGAGGGACATCATTTAATATTTGTTAAAACAATGATGCTTACATTCTTTTCGGAGTAAACGTATGCAACTGTTGGAGATTCTTGCTTTGACCTCCAATTTTTTGCACTAGCAGGTATCTGATGGTGGTACAGTCAACCTACTGAGTCAGTCCTGTGGAGTATATAATATCAACGAACTGGGCTTGCAGAAACGCATCAACGGGCATATCCATGACACAGAATCTCGAGAAAAGACATACCGCTGTGCGTCCCATGAAATGCACATATTTGGAGCCATAGGATGTGGTGCAAGCAGTGTGGTTCAGAGAGCTATCCACATACCACTGCATCGAATACTGGCTTTGAAGAAGATTAATCTTTTTGAGAGGGTTCGTACTGTTTCTTGTGCTACAGAGATTGCTGCACTATTTTTTGTATTATACATCCAATATATCCAATAAACAGAATTGAGAAGGCCGGTACTGTTTCTTGTACACAGATCATCGTTCCATTTCTTATCTTAGACTTTCAACATATTTTACCCATGCATATGTGATAAAGGGGGTACTGTTTTATATATATACACCAGCCTGGAATTCTAAGACAGGTCCCCATATAAAACCATTATCTTATATATACACGAGCTTAAACTACTATACTATGTTTTGATATCAATTAAATGTTTATCATGCAAGTCAATATTTTATATAATCCTCTGAAATAAATCTATATTGTGTATATTCACAATCAATCAACATGTTGGGATGCCAAGAATACTATCCCGTCATTCCGATATAGTTATGACCTAATTTATGACCTCCTAAACGTCCGGTCAGAACGGGGGAATATGAGAAGTTTAGGGGGGGCTGGTGTAACATCCGAAATCTTCGCAAACCCGAACCCGACCCGAATAAGGTCCGATTAACCCAATAAAGTTGTTGGTCAATGCCAAACAACCTAAAACGATCAATTGATCGTGAATCAAAAGTCGTTCGGGTGAAATCGACCGAAAATCGGTCGCATCATAATACGTGCCGCGAAAAGCCGCGACGCAAATACGGAAAACGCAAAATGAATCGAGACCGTCATTAGATCCGATTCGACGAAACAAGACCAACGGAACTGACCGTTCGTCAATCGGAGGTCGTTTAATATTTTTAAATCACAAAATTTAATCTTAAACAAAAAAACCGTATCCGAAAGTTTCGGATATCCAAACCCAATCGAAAGTATATCAATATTATACTCATATTGACCGTCGTTCTAAGACGATCAAAACGAGATATTTCGCGTCAAAATCAGACGTTCGAAACACGAATACGGACAACTTAAAGTATGAAAATAAATGGAGATGTGGGTTATAAAAAATATATATATATATAAATAAGTCTGTTTAACTGTAGCAGCTGTACTGTGAAAAAAAAATCCATCCCACGTTGGCATCTCAATCCAACGCAAGTGGCTTCTTTCCTTCCCCCACTTGTCAATACCCAAGTTTACCCCTTCTCCTATAAATATGAATCAAACCTCCCCCTATTTCCTCTCCTAATCTCCAGCCGTGGGATCCAAACCCCATCTCTCTTCCATTTTCCTCTTCTCTTTAAAATCCCAACTCTTCTCCTCTTCTTTTCTTCATCATTTCTTTTCTTCCCCTCATTTCAGCTACATGCAACTGCTGTTTAGCAACCAATTGCTGCTACATTTTGATGCTCCGATCAGCCATAGCAACCTGGGAACATCTGCATCTTGAAGCAGTTGTTGCATGTTCAATCCAACATCATTCTCCAGAAAATCTGGATACAAATAGGTATGTCCCAAATCTCTCCTTACAATTGCTGCCATTATAGAAATCCATACCGCAGAGCTGAGATTGCAGCAGCCACTTTCTGTTACTGAAAAATCTCCAGGCAACGGTTGCTTTTGCCCTCCTGGAACTGATGTGCATGCTGAATGTTACTGCTCTTTCTACTATTTTGAGCTCCAAGAAGCCAGCAGTTACAGTTTCTAGAGATCTTCTTGCATGTCAAGACCATCCTCTAAATTGAGGTTATAGGTACCTCCCTATAACTCCATTTGCTGCCATGCATGTGATTTAACACAAATTACATCCATTTTCTGATCCTACTTCTTTGAATATGATTATTGTAAATTCCAATCACATTTCTCTGTCCAGTAAATATTAAATCCAATTATCCTTTAAATTTCTTGGTACGGTCATAAAAGAAAAGACGGAAATAAACAGAATCCCTATTCTTTTGCTACAAATTAAGTTTAGCATTTCGGGTTTTTCTTTTATATATTGGATCCTTCAAATGTTCATCCACCAACAAATCTTTCTCATAGGGGATGGGCAAATCATGTTTTCAGATGTGTATGGTGAATTCGAATAATATAAAACAAAAATGCAAGGCGACCTGCATCATAGTGTAGTGGAAGAATCGATTATATATATTGGAGGAAGTTCAGGGCTGTAGAGATAATGTGGTTGGTTTGAGATGTAACTAATACATAGGAGGTTGTAGTGATTATTGTCGATCATAAGCAGGTTGATGCTTTTGAACGATTGCCAATATATTCGAATATTAAGTACAATTCCATTTCCCTCCTCCTTGCTGCCTTGCATGTTCAAACTAAAGCCTCCTCTTATTATCTTTATCTTTGATTCTAGTTTTCATTAAATGAAAAGAATAATAAAAAGAGAATCTGTCTTTAGATATATTACACAACACTACTGCTCATTTATATATGTGTGTGTGTGTGTGTATGTATACATATAATAGAACTCATCCTTACAATTATCAAGAAACAGTTTAAACAGTAAACTCTATGCCAGACCCTTTAATTGCAACCAAATAGGTATCATTTGGTTACTAATTTCTTGTGATTATTACATAAAACCAAGATCAAAACCTGAAATAGATATATTTATATAAATAATCATATCAGGCTCCAACTTCCACGCATGTATGATGTTGCTTATAATCAAATTGTAATAATCTTTCTTTCCATGCTTAATTGTATTCTGAGTAGATTGGTTTATAACTAATCATGTATTCTTTAATACATCTTAAACATATTATCACTGTTAGAACAATTGAAAACTCAAGATATTAATGAAAGGGAAAATACAACATAGTGGAGCCTCAATGTTGTTGTTCAAGGTTTTGTACAGGTGTAGCATAAAGTAATTAGAGTAATTCTGAGCCACAGATTTAAGTTGTGTAACATCCTCTGTAATGGTTTTTTTGTGTGAAATAACATATGACATTATATTACCTTGAAAAGATGAACCTTTCAAGAAGGAAAATTCCCAAAAGAGTTCTGACCTAGACATAATTGTTATCTGTTAAGAATTCCAAGAATTCCTGGTTATACCTATCTGAAATGTACAACCTATTAATCCGTTTCTTGTTATCAAAATTTAACACCCATCAGGATTTAACATTGTAGGACTTGATCCTTAGGAGAGTTATGATAAAGAATTTGAATGACAAATTGTTAGTTAATAGTACTATTGATTATTATGGATAGAGACTAGAGTTGGATGATTTAATGGTGAATCACCTAAATCACATAAGCTGGTGAAATAATTGAGTAGGCAAATCAAAGACCACATAAAATAACGTGACAAAATTGAGGTACAACATCCTCTTTGTAATTACGGTATTTAATGGTTCTTCTATACTATAGATCTAATAAGTACTTATTAAGCTCATGCTCTAAATAAGAAATATTTGAAATTGCTATAATTAATTAAATTAGACTAGATCCAATGTATGGCTATTATGATTATATTATTTTTAGAGAATAACAAATGACCGTACAGGCAAATCATCTTCATAAGTTGATCTGTTAGGAATACTCTACTATTTATTACAACCATAATAGAAAAGATTAGGAAAGAAAAAAAAGAGTGGTTAAGTAAGCATTTGAGCAGCAAATGATTAAAGATCAATGATAATGCCAGTCATGGTGACCTTTACACATGACTGTGCGAGGGCGCGGTGACCCTCAACTGGGCGGGAGAAAGGAAGCCCAGTTTGGGCAGCGGCCGCCAAGTGCGCGGGTCTAGGATCCCAGTCCCTTTTCGGTTTTAACGCGAGCTCGCAGTGTTTTTACGCCTCGTTGGGATCCAGACTTTAGACCAGTTCCGCTGACCCTGTTTTAGGATGCCCAGGCGGGGGATCCTGGTTTTTCAGCTTTACGTACGAGCTCGGTTGCCCGTACTAGTCGGGCTGTTTTTCTAGAGCGACTTTTCTAGGGAGTCTCTCTCACCCGTCTCAGTGGCGTAGTTGGAGAATAGACCTATCCCTCTATTGGACCGCGCTTCCAATTAGAGGGCGAGACGGAAGAGCCATTTGTTGGCTTCTTCACCGCTTGAGTTTTTCTTTCGCCAACAGACTTGGCGATTCTACATCCAGATCATCCATATCTACATCTAAAACATCGAGAGTTACATCTGAGAGAGTACAGTTAAGGTTTGGAGGAAATAATAATTAAGATTAAGTTGATTGGAGGTGACTTTAATCTGATTCGAAATCCCTGTAAGTTAGTGGACGTGTTGGGAACTTAGTTAGGATGCATTATACAACACCGCATGCCTACGGAGGCACCCCAACCCTAAGGTACTTTTAAATACCTTAGAGTCATAGTGTGAGGTTACACACAGACCAAGACCACAGACTATCCACTAACTTAAAAGGAGTAAATAACATTAAGGATCAAATCCATCATCATCATCATATCAGTCCTATATCGAAAACCATGATAAAATCTCAATGACAAGAAATTAGCAATTTCGTGTGCCGTCAAGTTCCACGACATGATCTCCAAGACCTAGAATCATGATCTTTATCTACATCATCTGGAGTTATATCTGAAACAATTGAAGTTAATAATTGCAGGAGTTACTAGACTTAAGAATGAAAAATATTAATATATCTTCTCATCCCAAACTTTCCATCATCACTCATAAATATGATCTCTGGTTACTATGAGAATCAAATATACACCCAGTTACAAGAGAAATATGCTTAAGTGGGGAATGTGGGGATAATAGCTAATCATAAGAGGTGGTTACTAGAAATCTGGAAGCCTTTTACATTGCAGGTAGAAATAAACTTTATTTTGAGTTGCTCATGCCTCTCTACTTGCTTTCTTTTGTAAATAATAAATGCCTGTTATTTTTATATAAACTTATGGGAAGTACCAGCACCCGCTGACGCCTTTTCTTCCTTTCACGCATGGCAGGCAAGGAGCCTTTAGCACAATAGCGGGTTAATGATTTCAAGAGATAAATTTTATACCCAATGGTATGGTCTATTTTGTGCCAATTTTTGTTCAATTTATATTGTATTATGTTTCTTTCTCTTCAGTCAGATTTTGGGATATCGTATGTATTGTCAGAAATTGGTACATGTTGTAAAATTTTATGGAAATTAATGAAATGATATTTTGGTGACATTTGTTCCATTAGCTTGTGGTTATGAATTTTGGATGTGAATGTCATGTGGAAAATTATCCGCGCGAAAAAAAAAATTTCCCTGCTTTTCTGTAAACTTTTGCGATCTCATGTGAAAATAATATTGCGAAATGCGCGTAAACGGGTACCCGGATCCTGAGGGGTTCACAGTTTGGTATCAGAGCAGTGGTACCCCGATACGCACATTCGCAGTATTTCAATTCCAATCGCATTAAGTTCTCGGATAGCGACAGTCTCCCGACTTGTCGTGAGTCTGAGAAGAGAAATTGGCATTCTAATACAATCACCGCAGATGTCACCAATTTCATTAATATTCATATTATATCCCAAGAAGAGAAAAAGCATATATTATAAGTATCTTCAAATGATAATTCTATGACTAGTTATGGTTCTCATACAGAACCATGGCATCTCGACCAGACCAGGAGATGATTAACCAATTAGCACACATACTGACTACTCTTATCGACTTTTCCACGTTCAATTTGATTCTGGTGTGACTCATTCTTTTCTTGCTTTGAAACTACTAGTTTCTTTAGGTAGAGTCGCAGAGACTCTCTCTTCTCCATATCACATCCGAGGGCCAGGTGGCCAGTTGTTCGTCATATCTCTGATAGTCAGGCACTCGCCTGTACTGATTAGCGGTCACGAGATGATCGCAGATTGTCTACTCCTACAGCTTGATGAGTTCGACTTGATTTTTGACATGAATTGGCTATCTACTCATCATGCATTAGTTGATTATTTTAGGAAGACAGTTGTCTTCAGTATTCCAGGTTTACCCGAGTTCACCTTTGAGGGTACCATACACGACTCCACCATGGTGTACATTTCAGTGTTGCGAGCACAACGACTTGTCGATCAGGGTTGTTATTCATACCTTGCATTTGTTCGGGAGATATCCGATCAGGAGCCGATGACTCAGGACATCCGAGTGGTATTAGAATACCCTGACATATTTCCTGATGAGCTACCAGGGCTACCTCTTGAGAGAGAGATCGAGTTCGAAATCACCTTGCTACCAGATACACAACCGATCTCTATGACACCTTATCGCATGGCACCAGCCGAATTGACGGAGCTGAAGGTGCAGTTGCAGGAGTTGCTAGATTTGGGATTCGTGAGGCCGAGCCATGGGGTGCTCAGGTTCTGTTTGTCAGGAAGAAGGATGGATCCATGAAGTTATGCATTGATTACCGGCAGCTGAACAAGAGAACGGTGAAGAACCGTTATCCTTTGCCACACATCGATGATTTATTCGATCAGCTTCAGGGATCTTCGGTTTTCTCGAAAATCGATCTTCGCTCAGGCTACCATCAGCTGAGGATTCGCAAGTCAGATATTCCGAAGATAGCCTTCAGGACTCGCTATGGACACTACGAGTTTGTGGTGATGCCGTTTAGTCTCACCAATGCACCTGCGGCTTTCATGGATATGATGAACCGTATCTTCCGTCCATACTTGGACAAGTTTGTAGTGGTATTCATCGATGATGTGCTCATCTACTCATGGAATGAATGGGATCATGCGAATGATCTACGGATTGTTTTGGACACATTGAGGGAGCACAAGCTATATGCCAAGTTGAGCAAGTGTGAGTTCTGGTTATCCCAGGTCTCATTTCTCGGGCATGTCATTTCTGGAGCAGGCATTGCAGTTGATCCTGCGAAGATAGATGCAGTCATGTCTTGGGAGCAGCCCAAGACTGTCACACAGATTCAGAGCTTCCTTGGGCTAGCAGGTTATTACAGATGCTTTGTCAACAGATTTTCACGCATCGTTCGTCCTCTGACACGGTTGACGCAGAAGTGAGTTCCATTTATTTGGAACGATTCTTGTGAGCAGGCCTTCTAGACACTGAAGGAGAGGTTGACTACAACGCCTATTCTTGTTCTTCCTTCAGGCACTCAGGACTATACAGTCTACACAGATGCATCTGGAGAAGGTCTAGGAGCAGTGATTGATGCAGAGAGGACAGGTGATTGCTTACGCATCACGGCAGTTGAGACCGCACGAGCGGAACTACCCCACACATGACTTGGAGTTGGCGGCAGTTGTTTTCGCCTTGAAGATCTGGCGCCACTATCTTTATGGGGTGAACTTCGAGATCTTTACAGACCACGAGAGTCTGAAGTACATCTTTGATCAGAAGGAGCTGAACATGAGGCAGCGCAGATGGCTCGAGCTACTGAAGGATTATGATTGCACGATCTCTTACCATCCCGATAAGGGAAACGTAGAGGCCGATGCACTTAGCAGGAGAGCGCATGCGGATGGTACGACGAACTGGCTATATACATGGGATACGCTTGCCGCTTTGATCGATTGGCATCCTCAGGAGAGCGCATCCATTTCCACAGCCGTACCTCCGCGATTTAGCAGTTTGTGAGATCGTATCGTCGACAGCCAGAAGACAGATCCTTGAATCCGAGATACATACATGTGTGCCGTGAAGGACGAGGTTGATGATTTTGTTGTGCCAGAGTCTATTTTATGGAAGTCAGGACGGGTTGTTGTACCCAATGACGAGCAGCTACGTAGAGATATTCTTGATGAGGTACACAGTTCACGGTTATCTATCCATCCAGGCAGCACGAAGATGTACTGTGATTTGCGTCGACATTTCTGGTGGGATGGGATGAAGCGCGATGTGGCGCAACATGTCAGCAGATGCATGACCTGTCAGATGGTCAAGGCCGAGCACAGGAGACCACCAGGATTATTGCAGTCTCTCCCCATTCCCGAGTGGAAGTAGGGGAGCATTTCTATGGATTTCGTCACAGGTCTGCCGAAGACACCAGGTAGCCATTATTCCATTTGGGTTGTCGTTGATAGGTTGACCAAGTCAGCCCATTTCATACCTGTCAACACAACTTACACTCCATCCAGATTGGCTAAACTCTATGTGCAGAACATTATCAGGCTGCATGGTATACCACGAGAGGTGGTGTCTGACAGGGATTCGAGATTTACATCTCATTATTGGCACCATTTCATGTCAGCACTACAGACAGAGCTGAAGATGAGTTCTGCTTATCATCCGCAGACAGACGGGCAGAGTGAACGCACCATTCAGAGGCTTGAGAATCTACTTCGCGCATGCACTTTGGAATGGAAAGGGTCCTGGAAGGACCATTTGCCTTTGGTGGAATTCACGTACAACAACAGCTATCATTCCAGTATAGGCATGGCACCGTTCGAAGCCTATACGGGCGGAGATGCCTCACACCCCTCAGTTGACGTGAGGTAGGTGATCATGCTCTTTACTCCGTGGATCTCCTGTAGGAGACCGCGAGAGCTGTTGATCTTGTAAGACGGAGGCTTCTGACGGCACAGAGCCGCCAGAAGAGCTATGCAGACCGTCGGAGAAGAGACTTGGAGTTACAGGTTGGAGATTGGGTGTTTCTCCGTGTATCTCCCATGAAGGGAATACAGAGATTCGGTGTTTGTGGCAAGCGGGCGCCGCGATATATTGGACATTTTGAGATTCTAGCTCGTGTGGGAAAGGTGGCATACCGAGTAGCTCTTCCTCCACATCTATCAGCTATTCACGATGTCTTCCATATATCCAACTTGAGGAAATATGTTCATGACCCTTGACACGTCATCAGCTACGAGAATCTAGACGTGGAACCAGACTTGACTTATGAGGAAAAGCCAGTTCAGATACTTGACCGTGCTGTGAAGAAGTTTCGCAGCAAAGAAATTCCATTGGTCAAGGTGTTGTGGCACCGACATAGCGTCGAGGAAGCGACATGGGAGACCGAAGCCGACATGCGGGCACGATACCCGCAGCTTTTCTGATGTAATCATCAAAACAAGCTTTTGTAAATAGATACATGATAAATATATGGCTTGTTTTCTCTTTGAGGTTTTTATGGGTTCAAAACCCTTTGAGGTTTTTATGGATATATGAAATTCAAACAAGACACCTAATGACCCTAACTCGAGTCTCGAGGACGAGACTCCCTTTGAGGTTTTTATATTTGTAACATCCGAAATCTTCGCAAACCCGAACCCGACCCGAATAAGGTCCGATTAACCCAATAAAGTTGTTGGTCAATGCCAAACAACCTAAAACGATCAATTGATCGTGAATCAAAAGTCGTTCGGGTGAAATCGACCGAAAATCGGTCGCATCATAATACGTGCCGCGAAAAGCCGCGACGCAAATACGGAAAACGCAAAATGAATCGAGACCGTCATTAGATCCGATTCGACGAAACAAGACCAACGGAACTGACCGTTCGTCAATCGGAGGTCGTTTAATATTTTTAAATCACAAAATTTAATCTTAAACAAAAAAACCGTATCCGAAAGTTTCAGATATCCAAACCCAATCGAAAGTATATCAATATTATACTCATATTGACCGTCGTTCTAAGACGATCAAAACGAGATATTTCGCGTCAAAATCAGACGTTCGAAACACGAATACGGACAACTTAAAGTATGAAAATAAATGGAGATGTGGGTTATAAAAAAAAATATATATATAAATAAGTCTGTTTAACTGTAGCAGCTGTACTGTGAAAAAAAAAATCCATCCCACGTTGGCATCTCAATCCAACGCAAGTGGCTTCTTTCCTTCCCCCACTTGTCAATACCCAAGTTTACCCCTTCTCCTATAAATATGAATCAAACCTCCCCCTATTTCCTCTCCTAATCTCCAGCCGTGGGATCCAAACCCCATCTCTCTTCCATTTTCCTCTTCTCTTTAAAATCCCAACTCTTCTCCTCTTCTTTTCTTCATCATTTCTTTTCTTCCCCTCATTTCAGCTACATGCAACTGCTGTTTAGCAACCAATTGCTGCTACATTTTGATGCTCCGATCAGCCATAGCAACCTGGGAACATATGCATCTTGAAGCAGTTGTTGCATGTTCAATCCAACATCATTCTCCAGAAAATCTGGATACAAATAGGTATGTCCCAAGTCTCTCCTTACAATTGCTGCCATTATAGAAATCCATACCGCAGAGCTGAGATTGCAGCAGCCACTTTCTGTTACTGAAAAATCTCCAGGCAACGGTTGCTTTTGCCCTCCTGGAACTGATGTGCATGCTGAATGTTACTGCTCTTTCTACTATTTTGAGCTCCAAGAAGCCAGCAGTTACAGTTTCTAGAGATCTTCTTGCATGTCAAGACCATCCTCTAAATTGAGGTTATAGGTACCTCCCTATAACTCCATTTGCTGCCATGCATGTGATTTAACACAAATTACATCCATTTTCTGATCCTACTTCTTTGAATATGATTATTGTAAATTCCAATCACATTTCTCTGTCCAGTAAATATTAAATCCAATTATCCTTTAAATTTCTTGGTACGGTCATAAAAGAAAAGACGGAAATAAACAGAATCCCTATTCTTTTGCTACAAATTAAGTTTAGCATTTCGGGTTTTTCTTTTATATATTGGATCCTTCAAATGTTCATCCACCAACAAATCTTTCTCATAGGGGATGGGCAAATCATGTTTTCAGATGTGTATGGTGAATTCGAATAATATAAAACAAAAATGCAAGGCGACCTGCATCATAGTGTAGTGGAAGAATCGATTATATATATTGGAGGAAGTTCAGGGCTGTAGAGATAATGTGGTTGGTTTGAGATGTAACTAATACATAGGAGGTTGTAGTGATTATTGTCGATCATAAGCAGGTTGATGCTTTTGAACGATTGCCAATATATTCGAATATTAAGTACAATTCCATTTCCCTCCTCCTTGCTGCCTTGCATGTTCAAACTAAAGCCTCCTCTTATTATCTTTATCTTTGATTCTAGTTTTCATTAAATGAAAAGAATAATAAAAAGAGAATCTGTCTTTAGATATATTACACAACACTACTGCTCATTTATATATGTGTGTGTGTGTGTATGTATACATATAATAGAACTCATCCTTACAATTATCAAGAAACAGTTTAAACAGTAAACTCTATGCCAGACCCTTTAATTGCAACCAAATAGGTATCATTTGGTTACTAATTTCTTGTGATTATTACATAAAACCAAGATCAAAACCTGAAATAGATACATTTATATAAATAATCATATCAGGCTCCAACTTCCACGCATGTATGATGTTGCTTACAATCAAATTGTGATAATCTTTCTTTCCATGCTTAATTGTATTCTGAGTAGATTGGTTTATAACTAATCATGTATTCTTTAATACATCTTAAACATATTATCACTGTTAGAACAATTGAAAACTCAAGATATTAATGAAAGGGAAAATACAACATAGTGGAGCCTCAATGTTGTTGTTCAAGGTTTTGTACAGGTGTAGCATAAAGTAATTAGAGTAATTCTGAGCCACAGATTTAAGTTGTGTAACATCCTCTGTAATGGTTTTTTTGTGTGAAATAACATATGACATTATATTACCTTGAAAAGATGAACCTTTCAAGAAGGAAAATTCCCAAAAGAGTTCTGACCTAGACATAATTGTTATCTGTTAAGAATTCCAAGAATTCCTGGTTATACCTATCTGAAATGTACAACCTATTAATCCGTTTCTTGTTATCAAAATTTAACACCCATCAGGATTTAACATTGTAGGACTTGATCCTTAGGAGAGTTATGATAAAGAATTTGAATGACAAATTGTTAGTTAATAGTACTATTGATTATTATGGATAGAGACTAGAGTTGGATGATTTAATGGTGAATCACCTAAATCACATAAGCTGGTGAAATAATTGAGTAGGCAAATCAAAGACCACATAAAATAACGTGACAAAATTGAGGTACAACATCCTCTTTGTAATTACGGTATTTAATGGTTCTTCTATACTACAGATCTAATAAGTACTTATTAAGCTCATGCTCTAAATAAGAAATATTTGAAATTGCTATAATTAATTAAATTAGACTAGATCCAATGTATGGCTATTATGATTATATTATTTTGAGAGAATAACAAATGACCGTACAGGCAAATCATCTTCATAAGTTGATCTGTTAGGAATACTCTACTATTTATTGACCATTACAACCATAATAGAAAAGATTAGGAAAGAAAAAAAAAGAGTGGTTAAGTAAGCATTTGAGCAGCAAATGATTAAAGATCAATGATAATGCCAGTCATGGTGACCTTTACACATGACTGTGCGAGGGCGCGGTGACCCTCAACTGGGCGGGAGAAAGGAAGCCCAGTTTGGGCAGCGGCCGCCAAGTGCGCGGGTCTAGGATCCCAGTCCCTTTTCGGTTTTAACGTGAGCTCGCAGTGTTTTTACGCCTCGTTGGGATCCAGACTTTAGACCAGTTCCGCTGACCCTGTTTTAGGATGCCCAGGCGGGGGATCCTGGTTTTTCAGCTTTACGTACGAGCTCGGTTGCCCGTACTAGTCGGGCTGTTTTTCTAGAGCGACTTTTCTAGGGAGTCTCTCTCACCCGTCTCAGTGGCGTAGTTGGAGAATAGACCTATCCCTCTATTGGACCGCGCTTCCAATTAGAGGGCGAGACGGAAGAGCCATTTGTTGGCTTCTTCACCGCTTGAGTTTTTCTTTCGCCAACAGACTTGGCGATTCTACATCCAGATCATCCATATCTACATCTAAAACATCGAGAGTTACATCTGAGAGAGTACAGTTAAGGTTTGGAGGAAATAATAATTAAGATTAAGTTGATTGGAGGTGACTTTAATCTGATTCGAAATCCCTGTAAGTTAGTGGACGTGTTGGGAACTTAGTTAGGATGCATTATACAACACCGCATGCCTACGGAGGCACCCCAACCCTAAGGTACTTTTAAATACCTTAGAGTCATAGTGTGAGGTTACACACAGACCAAGACCACAGACTATCCACTAACTTAAAAGGAGTAAATAACATTAAGGATCAAATCCATCATCATCATATCAGTCCTATATCGAAAACCATGATAAAATCTCAATGACAAGAAATTAGCAATTTCGTGTGCCGTCAAGTTCCACGACATGATCTCCAAGACCTAGAATCATGATCTTTATCTACATCATCTGGAGTTATATCTGAAACAATTGAAGTTAATAATTGCAGGAGTTACTAGACTTAAGAATGAAAAATATTAATATATCTTCTCATCCCAAACTTTCCATCATCACTCATAAATATGATCTCTGGTTACTATGAGAATCAAATATACACCCAGTTACAAGAGAAATATGCTTAAGTGGGGAATGTGGGGATAATAGCTAATAATAAGAGGTGGTTACTAGAAATCTGGAAGCCTTTTACATTGCAGGTAGAAATAAACTTTATTTTGAGTTGCTCATGCCTCTCTACTTGCTTTCTTTTGTAAATAATAAATGCCTGTTATTTTTATATAAACTTATGGGAAGTACCAGCACCCGCTGACGCCTTTTCTTCCTTTCACGCATGGCAGGCAAGGAGCCTTTAGCACAGTAGCGGGTTAATGATTTCAAGAGATAAATTTTATACCCAATGGTATGGTCTATTTTGTGCCAATTTTTGTTCAATTTATATTGTATTATGTTTCTTTCTCTTCAGTCAGATTTTGGGATATCGTATGTACTGTCAGAAATTGGTACATGTTGTAAAATTTTATGGAAATTAATGAAATGATATTTTGGTGACATTTGTTCCATTAGCTTGTGGTTATGAATTTTGGATGTGAATGTCATGTGGAAAATTATCCGCGCGAAAAAAAAATTTCCCTGCTTTTCTGTAAACTTTTGCGATCTCATGTGAAAATAATATTGCGAAATGCGCGTAAACGGGTACCCGGATCCTGAGGGGTTCACAGCTGGTGTCATTCTGTCCAACATGTTTATTAGGAGTTATGTATATGGATCTGTTTTTTACCTGGACTTCTCATATAAGCTCCATAAGCCCTAGCGTCGGGGATAATGAATCACCTGTCATCATTTTGTGTTTCTTTTTTTCCATAAGAAAAAATGATCTACGACTACCAAAACCTTGCAATCTGCATATATAAATCATTTCATGCTTGTTTTTTTTGCAAAATTTGGCATGAGTCAGGTTCATTGAATATTATTTATTTTAGGCAGAGAGATGTCCTCGCATGTAATGAAGATTAAAAAGTTCACTTGGAGAAACATTTTGATGGCAAGTCAAGATGCCGATGGGTCTAAACCAACAAGGGATCTTGATGTTGCTCTATAAAAAGAGATCGAAGGACTAAACCTTGATAAGTTGGCAATGCAAGAGTAAAAGATGTACTCGACAACCAAGTTGGCTATGGCAGAGGAGGTGATAATCGAGGTCACATATGACGAATCTTGTGGACAGGTTTGTAGTAGAAGCATAGGAGTCTATATATAAGGAAGTTTTTGACCAGCAAGTTCCTCTTGAAGCAATGCCTATACTTTCTCTACATATAACAAATAATACCCTTGGAAGAAGGTGTTGATCACTCAAATACTTGGTAAAGTTGAGTTAATCCACCGATATTGAATTCATACACAGGTTTCTGGTTGATGATCGAGAGTCTACCTATAAGAAACTCCTACAGTTGTGCCACCTCTGACTGTGATGAGGAGGTCTATATGCCTCCACCTCCTACAGCTCTGCCACCTCTTACACCTGCTCTACCACATCCATCACCTCCTTCACCACCACCACCACCTCCATCTCCACCACCACCTTTAGTACCTACACCTGCTCTTGTGGCTGCCCATGGACCGCCACCCACCGTGACTCAGTTTTTGCCACATGTGCTTACTCGCAAGTCTTGCTCTGTTATCCCTGTCCACATGTTTTCCCCATCATCCAACACATCTCAGGTATGCAATGAGCACATTATTTCTACTGATGGCACCACTGAGTTTTCTATGCAGCAGGATGCCTTACAGGATGAGCATGTACCCTCTTAAAGAGGGAAACTTACATGTTCAGAAGATGAAAGATGCTCTCGATGTATCTATTGCTCTGCAAAAGCATAGACGTACTTATGCTTCATATCCTCTTGCAACATAAGTTTTTTTGAGAAGACTTTCAGAGGATTTCAGGAGATTTACCGTGACACTATCAACCATGGAAATACTGCATACGTATCACGAGGCCATCCAGGGCAATCAATGACATCTTGCCATGGAGGAGGAGATGGCCATGCTACAGTTACATGGCACTTGGAGCCTTGTTTCAACTCCAATTGACGCATTAGTTGTTGGGTGTAAGTGGGTGTTCACGGTGAAGCTTCGGGCAGATGACAGTGTAGATCGCTACAAGGTGAGACTTATGTCACGTGGGTTCACCCAGACATATGGGGTGAACTATTAGGATACATTCTCTTTAGTGATCAGGCATTCTACTCTGCGTATGCTCCTATCAGTTGCAGTAACACGGGATTGACCCCTCTATCGACTTGATGTGAAGAATGCATTTCTCTATGGTGACCTACATGAGGAGGTTTACATGCTGTAACCCCCCGGGTTCGCCGTTGAGGGGGAGTGTTAGAAGATTTGCAGGTTCTACAGGGCCATCTATGGCCTTAAGCAGAGTCCATGAGCTTGGTTCCAGAAGCTCTCGGACTTGATAAAGCAATATGGGTTCGTGAGATCGACTGCCGATCATTCACTATTTGTTCAGAGGACTTAGAAAGGTACTGTTATCATACTTGTTTATGTTGATGATATTATTGTTACATGGGATGATGAACAATGCATCCATGCTGTTGAGGATTTTCTTGGTCAGCATTTTGTGACCAAGGACCTTGGTAGCCTACATTACTTCCTGGGATTGTAGTTTGCCAAGAATTAGTGAGGTCTTGTGATGACCCAGAGGAAGTATGTTACATACATTCTCTCTGAGGCAGACATGTCAGATTACATGCCTGCCACTACTCCTATGGACCCGAGCATGGACCTCTATGATGATGACACTGAGGAGGCCGACAAGAGGAGGTACATGAACTTTGTTGGGAAGCTTATTTATGTAACTATCACCATGCCAAATATATCCTTTGCAGTGAGCAAAGTGAGTCAGTTCATGGAGCAGTATAGACACACATATATAGATGTAGTCCATATGATTCAGAGGTATTTGACGGCCTCGCCTGGTATTGGTCTTTTATTTAGCAGAGGCACATCCCTTGCCGTTACTGCTTGTACAAATGCAGATTATGCAGGGTGTCCTAAAGACATGAAATCTACCTCTGGCTTTGTAGTGTTCATAGGGAGTTCCTTGATGTTTTCACAGGAAGTTCCTTGATGTCTTGGAAGAGCAAGAAGCATACAGTGGTTGCCATATCCAACGTAGAATCATAATACATTGTCATTACACATTCTAGCACAGAAATGATGTGGGTCAAATTTGTTCTTACTGTCCTAATTGTTGGGGTGCCTCTTCCCTTGCTCCTCTAATGTAATAACTAGACCGCTCTCTTTATTGCCAATAACCCATCTTTCCATGAGATGATCTAGCATATCGAGGTAGACTGTCACTACACTCGAGACATGATACAAAAGGGAATTATCTCCACTACTCATGTTAGCTCTGGAGATCATTACTACAGATGCACTTATCAAAGCTCTAACAAGAGGGCCTTATCGTAGATGCTGTTCTAAACAGAGCATGATTGATATTTACGCTATAGCTTGAGGAGGAGTGTTGGGATGTCATTTATATCTGTCTCTTTTATGTATTTTCTATTCTTTCCATTTTCATTATGTAATTTACCCAACGGGTCTCTCCTCTATATAAGAGAACCCTAGGGCCACATGAATAAGCAATTTATTACTTTCTCCCAACAATAATCAATTAAAGTTGCAAATATAATGAGTTACCTGGTCCAGAGCTTGCTTGTCAAATGCATCGTGATAAGATCTCACTACATGTGTTGGCTGCCTATGATGCTCGAAGGCAACGGCTCAACGTACACCCAAAGGCCTACCGTATCACTGCAGTCTCTCCTTAATGATAAGAGTGATGTGTGGAAAGTGTTCCCAAGCCCTCAACTGTAGTAGTATAACCAAACCACCAATCTTCTCTATTGCCAAATCTGTCGCATAACACAAATGTCTGTAGAAATATGTCGCGGCCTCAAACCCTCAACTCAGGTTGCTCGCAAGCGCCATGTCATACATTAGAGATAGTATAATAAGTGAAATCACTGATCTCGACTTCTATGTAAACAAAACCCTGCCCAACAATTGCCATATATAAGCTCTAGCATGACACCTCAATGTCTCCACATCAACATCAATAGACCATTTCCTAAAAGGCAAAAAGCCACATTGTAAGGACCCTGCTATATCTGAAGCTGAAGGCCACACCCTTAACATGGCTGCCCATTTTCCTGCATCTGTCGTCACTCTAGTAACTAAATGCCCATCGACTCGTAGCCTCATGAGCATGGCCTCATCCTGCAGGGTTATGCTCATCTCCTCGTTTTCCATATGAAAAGTGTTTGTCTTTGGCCTCTAATGCTTTACTACTGTTGTGATGAGATTCCAATCCAGGGATATAAACTCAAGCTCAAGGATACTGCAAATACCTGCTTGAATAACGTATATGTGAATGCGATCATCTAGGGGGATGTGTTGTATGAGGATCTCCCATCAATGACATCTGAGCCATGAGGAAGCCTGCATACAACATATATTAACCATCAATAGCAAACAATAGAATCAAAGTTTGAAATGATATTTGTGAATCGCTGACATTGCTGTCCCAAACACGCCGTGAACGATGTCAATCATGCTGAGAACAACAACAAAGCCATTTCCCACATTAAGTAGGGTCGGCTACATGGATTCTTTGTATCCATTCAGATCTATCTTGGGTCAATCTCGGGCGTAGATCCAAAAAACTAAGATCCCTTTGTGTAGTCTTATTCCAATACTTCTTGGTCCTTCCTCACCCTCTCTTAGCCAACTCAACATCCCAAAACTCGCATCTCCTAACTAGTGCACCAGTCGGCCTCCTTTGCAAGTGGTCAAACCATCTTAAGCAGTTTTATCCTCAATTGGAGCTACACCAACTTTCCTTCTGATTGCATAATTTCGAATCTGATCTTTCATTTCTGCTACCACTATTCTCTGCACATGTCTATGGTTCACAGACCAACATTCATATCCATAGAGCATAACCTGTCTCACTATTGCTTTGTAAAATTTTCCTTTGATTTTCAAAGAAATTTCTTATCACACAGAGAACAGTAGAGGCTCCTCTCCACTTTAGCCAGCCCGCATTTATTCGATTGGTAACATCTCCATCAATTTCCTTATCATGTTGCAAAATAAATCCCAAGTATCTAAAAGTATCTCTCTTTTAAATGTTATCATCACCAATTTTACCTCGATTCCTTCACCATTGCTTCCATCAAAAGTGCACTGAGTATATTTAGTCTTAACCCTACTTATACAAAATCCTTTAGTCTCCAATGCACGTGTCCAAACCTCAAGCTTCTCATTTACTCCATCTCTAGTCTCATCAGTCAACACTATCATCAACGAATAACATACACCAAGCTATCTCGTCCTGAATTTGACTTGTCAACTCATTCATATTTCATCACCTTCAAACCCAATGCCTAGTGTTGTCTCCATAAAGGGGAATGAGGCTGGAACTGATGACTCAACTTTAGCGAGGGTCTAAAATATCCTCACAAAGAGCAAAGATAAATTCTCGCTTAGGTGACCGCTCACTAAAATCGAGTGATCAATAATTAATCCATAAAAATAATTAATCAATTAATCAAAATGAGGGGTCAAAATTTATTATAATCCTATATATACATTATAGTGGAAGTATGCAGAGGCTGTCGAACACAAGAAGAACCGGGAATAGACAACAAAAATTAGCTAAAAGACAATAATATTTTTTTAGGTTTTTGAGGTTTTCTTTAGTGGGATTTTAATTATTTAAATTTGTGGAATTTTTGTTTTTACATTTTTTATGTATTCTTAAATTTATACTTTTTATGTTTCTTTATATATTTTCCAAGTTTTAGTATTTTTTTACAATTAGGCATAATATAAAATAGATAATATAGATAATAACAAGATAAAATGAACATGAAATTAGGAAAATGCCCTAAGGTACAGTCCTTTTTATTTTTTAAAGGTAATAAAAATATTTTTAGGATTTCTAATAACTATAATAATTATAATTAATATAAGTAAATATAGCTATATATAGAGAATGGGATTTTATATTTATAGATGTAGTTATAAATATTCAAAAATAAGGAAATAATTTATTTTTAGGTTTTTCTCCATTTTTGGTATTTTATTCATAATTTATACTATTTTTTAATTTTATTTTAAATAAATATCAAAATAGTGACTTGTGTTAATAGGCCATTGTTCTGGAGTTTAAAAATATCTAAAGTTCCAAAATTTGTCAAAACTACTTTTAATATATAGTAAATATAATAGACACAAATTAGAAATAGAAAGGAATATTTTTAGAATTTTATATATATTTTATAATTTTTATAAAGATTTCGGAATTTAAAATTTTAATGTTTTTCTTTTGTTATTTTTAGGGATTTTTGGTCTGTAGATGTGAAATACAATAATAAACAACTAGTAATTTTCTGGCATTTTTCAAAACATTTATATATATATATATATTATGTCAGATAGTGAAAAATAGTTCTAGTTTTTATTTTTAATAAATAGAAATATATAACAAAATACCTTAATACAAAATAAATGTGGTAGAATAATAAATAAGGTATTTAAGCAAAAAGGAATGGACTCAAAACTGAACCTTGACGCTAACCAATGTTGATGTCAAAATAATCAGTCTTCCCAGATTGGATCCTTAGACAAGATGAAGCCATATCATACACATCCTTTGTTGGGAAAAATAATAGATGCATTTATTCCTGGAACCCTAGGCTCTCTTATATAAAGGAGAGACTTATAGGTAAATTACATAAGATAGACAAAAAGAAATAAAATAACCGAAATAGTACATAGGAACATAGAAATATATCTACACTCCCCCTTAAGATGGAGCATAGATGTCAATCTTGCTCAGCTTGGATGGACACTTCTGAAATGACCTCTTGAGTAATGCCTTGGTAAAGAATCCGCTGTTTGCTCTCTTGAACTAACATGAGGGGTAGAAATCAAACCCTTATGGATCATATCTCCACTATAATGGTAGTCTACCTCAATATGTTTCGTTCTCTAACGGAATGCAGGGTTTTTTGTAATGAATACAGTAGCTTGGTTATCACCTTGTAACTGCACAGGTAGAGGAACATCTATATGCAAATATGCTAACACTGCTCGAACCCTCATCATTTCTATACCTGCTTGCGTCGTAGCCCTATATTCAGATTCAACACTTGATCTAACCACAACTGTTTATTTCTTTCTTTTCCAAGAAACAAGAGAACTACCAACAAATACTACAAAGGCCGAAGTAGACTTCCTATCCTTAGGACACCCTGCATAGTTAGCATCAACAGACACATATACAAAGAGTTGCTCCTTTCTTGAAAAGTAATCATGCACCTGGGAAGACTTTAGATATCTTAATATCATGGCGTTCATATGTACTTGCCGCGGTTGCTCCATGAATTGACTCACTCAACTCATTGCAAAAGAGATATCCAATATGGTAATAGTAACATAAAGAAGCTTTCCCGCCATCTCTCTATATCCCCTCTTATCAACCTCATCTGTATCATCATCGTATAACTTCATGCTACGATCCATTGGAGTAGTAGAGGGTCGACACCCAATCATGTCCGTCTCAACAAGCATGTCTGTAACATATTTTCTTTGGGTCATCACAAGACCGTGCACATTCCTAGCAATTTCCAACCCTAAGAAATACCTCAGGGTATTCAAATCCTTAGTAACAAACTGACAACCTAGAAATTCTTTTGCCATCTCTATCCCCTGCATACCATCTACTGTAACAAGAATATCATCAACATAAACCATTATGGCAACAACACCTCTAGGTGTCCTCTGCACAAAGAGTGAATGGTCTACATTTGACCTCTTGAACCCTTGCTTCTCAATTAAATCTGAGAGCTTCTGAAACCATGCCCTTGGATTTTGCTTAAGGTCATATATCGCCTTATGGAGTCTATTAACCTGCTGACACTCTCCCTCAGCAGAAAATCCCAGAGGTTATTGCATGTAAACTTCCTCATATAGACATCCATACAGAAATGCATTTTTAACATCCAACTGAAACAAAGGCCAATCACGTACCACTGCTATTGAAAGTAGGATACGTAGTGTAGAGTAACGAGCCATTGGAGAAAAAAATGTCCAAGTAATCCACACCGTAGGTCTGAGTAAAGCCACGTGCCACTAATCTTGCCTTGTAGTGATCGAGGCTGCCATCTGCATGATGTTTAACCGTAAACACCCATTTGCAACTATCAACAAACGTCCCGGGAAGAGCAGACACCAAACTCCATATACCACATGACTACAACGCAACCATCTTTCCTCCATAGCCAAGCGCCTCCCACGAGGCATTCACCCCAGTCTTCTCCACCGGCTCCTCCTCGGTAAGAATATGCTTCTTACCATTTGACTTCATCAGGATCATGAACTGCATAGCCCAGAGCTCATAATTCATTCCATCCATTTTACAATAGGCGCTGGACCTCTGAATGCGCATGTGGCGGGTACATCAACCTTGTTTTCAGGCATATTGTCGGAAGAAGAATACTACGGGTTCTGTAAACCAAAGATTGTATGTCTATACAAACATATGTGGGTTTGTGTGCAAGTGTAGACTCATGCACGCAAACCCATCAGCCAAACGACGAAGCCGATACGCAAGAAGCGTTAGATGCATGCGCAAAATAGTTGTACACTCACGTGCGCGCCACAGAGACTGCCACAAAATTGGAGTTGACGCGCGTGAGAAGAGGGTTCGCACGAGGCTGCGTGCTGGGGTGACGCGGCGTGCGAGAAGGGGGTTCGTGCGAGTGCGCGAGGCTGGCGTGCGAGGCTGCGGCGAGCGAGGCGGTGGCGCGCGAGAGGAAGGGCGGTACGCCCGAGAGGAGGGGCTGAAGGTAGGGTTAGGGTTTTGGGAATCGAGAGCTCTGGTCTAGGACTGCCGCTCTGATACCATGTTGGAGGAAATAAGAGACTTGTTTATTCCTGTAACCCTAGGCTCTCTTATATAGGTAGAGACCCATGGGTAAATTACATATGATGGACATGGGAAAATAAAATAGACAAAAAGATACATAGAAAGAAGAAATATCTCAACATAGTCGATGTCATGTATTCCGACTAGTATGGGAGAAAGGAGGAATATTATGTAGAGTCATAGATATGCTCCAAATTCAGATTTGTCAGAGACCTGCCATTTATTCAGACTCTACAGTTTTTCAGATGAAGAGTTTCCATGCGCAATTCCAAACTCGTCGTTCAAATTCCGAGTCCCAGTTTGATGCACGGTTTCAGACTCGACGCCAATTTCAGACACACGCTTGTATGCGGTATTCTTTCAGATGAGGACATGTATGCAATCTTTTGTCATGGTCGCCATCATTCTTGGAGTTTTCATGTAAGCCATAGGGACTCCAGAGTAGAGGACCATTCCCTATGCCATAATGGCAGGGGTTTTCATGTGGTATCATAGGGACTCTATAGTAGAGTACCATTCTCTGTATCAGATGAGAGAAACCCAGTTCCCCGACAAGGAGACTTTTCAGACTCTATTCTCCAACGACTGTGGACTCTGACAATGATTGAACTTCCACAACCTTTTTCAGTTTGGCCCTTTTCAGAGATGGAGCAGTTGTCTACATGTTGTGGAGGGCCAGAATACTCCCACGAGGAGACTCATTCCAGTTGCAATGACTCTGACATGTGTAGTTTAGAGCACATGCTCTCTGACGAGGAGATTTAATTGACTCACACTCTAGCCCGTTCATCCTCCTCACCTGCACGGCATGAGAAGTAACGTCCTCGACAACAACCGACAGTTGTGCACGTTGAGTTGATATTGTCTGCAGTGTCTTGTAGGGTGAGTTGAGTTTCTTTATATTTGTCCAAGCTGAGTATTGCATGCTCCATCTTGAGGGGGAGTGTTGGAATATTTGGTTGTGCGTCTCTTATGATGTAGATGGGAAAATGGATACCTCCAGGATCCATTTACCCCATCCCAGTATTTAATCCCACATCTACCAGTGGTGAGACTTGGAGGCTCTGTGGAGGCTATATAAGGAGCCCCAGACCTCCTGTATCCATTGAGAAAAGCAATAGACTGTTAACCCTCTGAGGCGTTCTCTCGTGGTTTCATTCCGCTCCTTAGGGAATAGGGTTCCATGTAAAAATTCTTGTGTTCTTCAAATTTATCTTTATGTTCTATGTTCTGTTATCATTCCGCTTCCGCATTCTCTATTTTCTAACAAGTGAGAATAACTCCTTCTCAGGAAAAGTTATAGAGTAAGGTTTTCTCACCCAAGATAGACGATAACATGCGATTCATCAAATAACATGCTGTAAGAATCACATCACCCCAAAATGAATGTGGCGCACGACTCTGAATGAGAAGAGTCCAAGTAACATCAAGAAGATAATGATGCTTTCTCTCAACAACACCATTTTGCTGAGATGTGTAAGCATAAGATGCTTGATGAATAATCCCGCGAAATGAAAGAAAATGGGATATAGCACGAGTATAAAATTCCAAAGCATTATCAGTTCGCACAAATTTCACAGAGGTAGAGAAAACATTCTGCACTTCATTAATAAAAGTTTTAATCACATCCCCTGCTTCGAAATTATTTTTCAAAAGAAACACATATGACAACCGAGAAAAATCATCCACATCCACAAGATAAAACTTGTTTCCCTGGTGATCATGGATACGACTCGGACCCCAAATGTCAACATGAAATAACTCAAAAAGGGAGCTACTGCTCTGACTCTAACGACTAGGAAAAGCATACCATTGATGCTTTCCCAACTAACATGCCTCGCACTGGAAGGAAGAATCAGGTGAAATCTGTGGCAACATGTGACACATCTTCTTAAGTGGTAGATGACCAAACCGAAGGTGCCAAGTGAACGGAGAGACTAGTCCAGACGAATGCGAAGGTACGCCCGCATAGGGAGTCCGAACCAAGCAAAAAAGGCCATCCTGCTCACGGCTACACCCAATCACTCTGCCCGTAAAAATGTCCTAAAAAACAAGAGACGATTTGTCAAAAATAGCTCGACAGTGCAAATCCGTTGTAATCTAACTAATAGGAAGCAAATTCATAGAGAAATCATGAGCATGTAGCACATTCTGCAAATGCATTGAGGGCGTCAAAGTGATCTCCTCTTGTTCTGTGATTGGGAAATGAATCCCATCGACTATCACAACTGTTCTCCATGGAGGAACCTGTCTATATGATGCAAGCTATTGTCTGTCTCCACATAAATGATGTATCGCACCGGAGTCCATAATCCACTCTGTAATCTCAGATCCATGACAAGATGTAAAAGCATAAATACCTGAGGTGCTAGCTGTAGCAGAGGTACTAATAGAAGCAGAGGCTGCCACATCTGAATGGCCTCTTGGAGATGGTGATGCGGAAGGAGGCATAATATCCCTCAGTCTGGCTAAGAGATCATCAAACCACTGATCTGAAGTAGGAACTGCTGGAGACTTAACCTGTTCTGTTACGCAGGTCGATGGAGGAAATCCATGCTTGGAATAGCATGTATCCTCTGAATGGCTAGGAAGATGACAAAATGTGCAGGACTGACGGATTCGACCCCCTCTACCACAATGTCCATGTCTATAGAAAGTAGACGAGCCTCCTCTGCCACGGGAGGTTGTCATCGTCGAAGAAGTCTGGCCACTAGTAGTAGACGGAACAGTAATCCTGCTAAGCCTGCGGAAAGCTTCCTCTATGGGAGGAATTGTAGCATCAATGAGGATCTGGGAGTGGGCAACATCATATTTAGGATCACGAGCAGTTAGGAATATACCAACCATGGTAACATTCCTATATGTCTTCTGCTGCTCAGGGGTGTCAGTAAGAGGCATGGAACTATGTAGCTTCTCAAACATCCCTCTCAAGGATGTCTACAACAAATGCAGGGGCCACCCATTCTGCTTGATAGTGAATATATCTTGCTGGAGTTGGAGGATCTTCATCTCATTCCTCGCCTGAGAATATGTCACTGCGAGGATATCCTACATCGCCTTAGCAGTAGGCTGATGTAACATGTCATTGGCGATCTCAATCATCATTGTACTAGAAAGCCAAACTTTAGCATAAGCGTCGTCCGCCTCCCACGAGGCATTTACCCCTGTTTTCTCCACCAGCTCTTCCTCAATAAGAATGTGTTTCTTACCATTTGACTTCATAAAGCTCATGAACTGCATAAATCAGAGCTCATAATTTGTCCCGTCCATTTTGACAATAGGCGCTAGACCTTCGAAAGCGCCTGTGGCGGGTACATCTACTTTGTTATCGGACATATCGTCGGAGGTAGAAGACTAGGGCTGTGAAGAGCAAATAGTGGATGTCTACACAAACATAGGTGGATTTGGATGCATATGTAGTCCTATGCGCCCGAATCCATCAATCAAACGAGGGGATTGACGCCGACGCGTAGAGCTACCACACGGGTGTGGCGCGGGGGGGGGGGTGCACGTGGGTGAGTAACGTGTGGGCGGCAACATGCATGCGGGAGCGCACCGAGGGGGGGGGGTGGCGGTGTGCAGGCGGGGGTTGAAGATGGGGTTAGGGTTTTTGGATGTCCGAGCTCCGGTCTAGGACCGCCACTCTGAAACCATGTTGGGAAAAATAATAGATGTGTTTATTCCTGGAACCCTATGCTCTCTTATATAGAGGACAAACCTATGGGTAAATTACATAAGATAGACATAAAGAAATAAAATAACCGAAATGATACATGGGAACATGGAAATATCTCTACATCCTTTTATGAGGTTGATATATATCTCTTCTCCAAAACTCTCCACAATATGTCCCGTGGGACAAAATCATAAGCCTTCTCCAAATCAATACAATCATATGGAGGTTCTTCTTGAGACAAAATCCTTAGTAGTGTCCCAGGATAACATAAATCTCCGAGTAATGCAAAATATTTTTTTACTTGACTAGTGCAGTAATATCACATGTTTGATATGCGACATTCATATAGTATTCAGAAAATGTGATATCTTTAGGATTGCAAAGTTTGTACTTGAAAAAAAACAAAAAAAAACCGGATGTTGCATTTGGAACATGCGACATCCAAATTGGACAATATAGATGTCGCATGTTCCAAATGTGACATCCATTTTTTATTTTTTTGAAGTTCAAGATAAAGAATGTATAAAGAATGTCGCATTTTCCGAATGCGATATGAATGTCGCATTTCAAAAATGTGATATTACTTCATTACTCAAACAAAAAAATTTCTGGCACTGCTCACGGATTTATGTAATCTCAGAACATTACTAACGAACTTGCCTTGCTTCTTCCTTTTATCTCTATAAATCTCCATTATTCTCCTCAGTAAGTGGGTGGCTTCAATAGTAAGAAGAAATACATTAATGGGACCCGGATCCATCTGTAAAAGAAATTTTATGTAAGCAACATAATCTAAGACAACAACAACAAAGCCTTTTCCCACAATTAAGTAGGGTCGGCTACATGGATTCTTCGCCTCCATTCAGATCTATCTTGGGTCAATCTCGGACTTATATCCAAAAAACTAAGATCCCTTCGTATAGTCTTTTTCCAACACTTCTTGGGCCGTCCTCGCCCTCTCTTAGCCGGCTCAACATCCCACCACTCGCATCTCCTAACCGGTGCATCAGTTGACCTTCTTTGCAAATGACCAAACCATCTTAAGCGGTTTTCTCGCATCTTATCCTCGATCAGAGCTACACCAACTTTCTTTCGGATTGCATCATTCCGAATCCGATCTTTACGTGTATGTCCACACATCCATCTTAGTATTTTCATTTCTGCTACAGCCATTCTCTGCACATGTCTATGGTTCACAGGCCAACATTCAGAACCATAAAGCATAGCAGGTCTCACGGCTGCTTTGTAAAACTTTCCTTTAATTTTTAAAGGATTTTTCTTATCACAGAGAATAGTGGAGGCTCCTCTCTACTTTAGCCAGCCTGCATTTATTCTATTAGTAACATCTCCATCAATTTCCCCATCATGTTGCAAAATAGATCCCAGATATCTAAAAGAATCTCTCTTCTGAATGTTATCGTCACCAATCTTCACCTCGATTCCTTCACCATTGCTTACATCAAAGGTGCATTCCATATATTCCGTCTTAGCCCTACTTATACGAAAACCTTTAGTCTCCAATGCATGTCTCCAAACCTCAAGCTTCTCATTTACTCCATCTCTAGTCTCGTCAATCAACACAATATCATCAGCAAATAACATACACCAAAGTAACTCATCCTGAATGTGACTTGTCAACTCGTCCATAATCAAAGTAAAAAGAAATGGACTCAAAGCTGAACCTTGATGTAAACCAATGTTGATATCAAAATAGTCAGTCTTCCTCGTCGGGGTCCTTACACAAGATAAAGCCCTATCATACATATCCTTTATGAGATTAATGTATAGGACATGTACTTGTCTCTTCTCCAAAACTCTCCACAATATCTCTCGTGGGACGGAATCATAAGCCTTCTCCAAATCAATAAAGATCATATGGAGATTCTTCCTTTTTGCTCTATAAATCTCCATTGTTCTCCTCAGCAAATGGATGGCTTCAATAGTTGAGCGACCTGGCATGAATCCGAATTGGTTTTCTTTTATTTGGGAAACTTGTCTCAACCTTCTTTCGATCACACGTTCCCAAATTTTCATAGTATGACTCATCAGCTTGATACCTCTGTAATTTGAACAATTTTGAATGTCTCCTTTGTTCTTATAAAGAGGCACCACGATACTCCTCCTCCAATCTTCAGGCATTTTCTTGCTTCGCCAAATAACATTGAATAGATTCGTAAGCCAAGTCAAACCACGCTCACCTAAAACTTTCCATACTTCTACAGGGATGTCATCCGGTCCAACACTTTTCCCAGGTCTCATAACCTTCAAAGCCTCCTCTACTTCTTTTCTTTGTATTCGTCTATAGCATGCACGATTCTAACATAATCTAAGAGAACAAATTAAATATATAAAAGAAAAAAATATTGCTAAAAGTAAGACGACATTCGATTACTACATTTTCTCTTGCTTTGCCTTTCACCTCTGCATAAGCCAAACTTGCTTTTGTTTCTAAAAATAATGGATGGTTGTAGATCTAGATGTAGATGGTTGTAATTTTTTTGTCAAATACCTTCGTTTACTATGCCCCCTTTTGTCGCAAAATCCTCATATATTTTTGTGCAAAACCTCCCTTGCATCCATTTCATTATGAATCCTCGTTCAACGTGGTCTACCCTCACTTCGCTTCAACTTCTTATCTGGTCTTTATTCAAGATAGATCTTAACAAGCCATGTGTCCTAATCCCCAATAGGAAAGAACATCCCTTGGTAGATAATCAACTAATGCACCCAAGTGTACAACTCACCGACATAGGAGTCAACTTCGACTCGCCTTTGAGAGATTATTGTGATTGCATGATAGCATGCAATGCTGTATATATAGCATTTCTGTCATGTAAATGTTTGTTGGCTCGAATAAACTGTGTACTTTTTGCGTCTGCTAATGCTATATTGGGTTCGGCGAATACCAGTTGCAACCTCGAAAATGAAATTTGGTTGCTTTTGGATTCGTGTAACAATGTGACCTTTAACAGAAGCCACCCTACTCTGTTATTTCACGATTTCCCATTTAGTGGAATTTTGTCCACTGCCTATTGATGCGGAAGCCTCATCTGCATGCTCGTTGAAGTATAACACACAATTATAAAGTATTTTCTTGACTAATGCAGCAATGGGCGTACAACGTGCATCCTTAAGGACTCTGCATTGCTACTTTCTTTAAGATTGATCATCATCTCGTCGAATCTATAACTCCCATCATATGCTCAAATCCATTGCTCCATATGGCAATTGTGGATAGAAAACCATCTTGCGGCATTCTGATCCGACTCCTACGAGCCATTCTTGAATACATTGTTGAAATTTCTTGTGACATGCCTTGAACAAAACCTCTATTACACAAAAGGTGGATGAAAGTCGACACCGATATCATTTAGAGCGGATTTGATGCTTGGATGATGGTCTGAGATAATGCATATCGGACCACGATGCATCCCCACGATCTCGATGCCTAAAAGGGAAAGGAACCACTTCCTTGTAGGTCTGGACTCTTTGCCCACTATAGTAAAGGCCAGTGGTATGACGTGTGTATCTCCATCAAGGCCACATGCTATCACTAGTTTTTGCTTATACTTGCCCTATAGATAGGGATGAGCATGGGTCGGGCTGGGCCGGGCCTTGAAGTGCCCAGGCCCAAGCCCACTTAAAAACTTCGGGCCTTGGGCCGGGCCTAGGCCCCCTAATATTTTTTGGTTCGACCCAAGCCCAGCCCCAGCCCAAATCCTATGGGCCGGGCTTGGGTCGGGCCGACCCATCTTAACCCATTATATATTATTAACTTTGAGTTTGTGTTTAAAGTCAATCTCAATTCAAGTTAGATGAGCTAAAATTGTTTCAAACATATGCCATAATACTTGTGAAACAACTAAAACTTGATTCTACCGGAGATGATTTCTCATTTTATACAAGTCCACTCAATGTTATATACCATAAACGTCTCTCATTACATAAATTGAAAGAGTGAACCAAGTTTACACAGTTAACAACAACAAGTGCACCTGGCACTATATGTTAAAAAAATGGGCATAATGCTCGTATTGGGTAAAGGTTCAATAATAGAAAATATTATAATAGAAAAAATAAACATGAAAAACTCAAGAATAACCATCAGAATTTAAGACATAGACTAATTATGAAAAATTAATTCTGAAATAAAATACAATGATCATCAACTCATATATCTCACACATGACTTTCTTGATTTATAAACATTGTATGAAGATAGGATACATGAACAGAGTGTGCATGACAGGTGAGAGTTTCCATACGTGTAGGATATGGGAAGGGTTCGGGCCCTCTTCGGGTCGGGTTGGGTCAAGCCAAGCCCGAGCCCGACCCAAAAAAAATTCGGGCCTAAAAATTAGGCCCAAGCCCGACCCAATGTTCGTTTGGGCTTGGGCCGGGCCGGGTTTTTTGGGCTGTGGGCTTTGGGCTGGGTCGGGCCGGCCCAACTCAATGCTCATCCCTACCTATAGATGAATACCATCAATACTTATCAGTGGCATGCAGTCTTTGAAAGCATGGATGCAAGGAGTCTGCTTGACGGCGTTATGGACTCAGGAGGAGAACTTTTTCCGCAGTGGAGAGAAGTTCCATGCAGGGGAGATCGCCACCTCGTCGTTGTCCAAGCGGGGGAGGTTGCAAGGCACCAAGAAATCGAGTACAGGGTGCACGGATGAAAGAATGGGACGGGGTGCTGCAATAAAAGAGAGGGGTGGGGCTACAAATCTTAACCAGGGAAAAATGTGAAAATCGCCAACATAAAATGTGCTATACATATGACGCATTCCAACTATGTGACACCTTATGATGTATACCATACATGCAACACTGTTACAATATTCAAGTTAAAAAAAGTCCGTGGCTTATATAGGAATTTGCCTATGTAACTAGACCCCAGATAATTAGAATTATGCACAATAAAACGAGCAGACCTTTTAAAAACAACATAATGATGGGGGTAATAAAACACAAATAAAAAAATTCTGGATAAAGAATGGCACTTGCAACCTCATGCTAATATATATAGGACCTTCTGGGGTGTATCTGTGAATACAACTTCTTGGTTAATTAGAGCATTTTAAATGCCAATAACTACAAAATTCTTTCTGATATGGTTCGATCTTGAATTTTCTAATATCATGCATATATCATACGGGAAAATGAAAACAAGTACCAAGGGTGAAGAAGTTAATTTTTTACATGTGGAGTCTGATACATTACCAGAACTGGGGCTAAAAGTTCTCATCAGAAACGCAAGGGTTAATATGAGAATATGAAAAAACCAACTAGAAGATGGCATCCAATATTTCTATTGATTGATCTTGCAGAGAGATGGATGCCCGAAAGAGATATGGCTTTGAGAACTTGGTTTCTTATGCACTATAGATTGCGAAGGAGGTGTTCTCTTATTACTCTACATAGGGAAGTTTAGACGTAGATCCCCATTATTTTATTATTGCATTGGTTGATGAGTTTGGATCTCTAAAGGATTTATCCACAAGAATTAATCATGCGACTATTGTGAAAAAGGTCATTGGCTACAGATGCATGTTTAAGAAGATTGGGTCCCATCGAATGAATACACGAGATATGATGTACATTTTAGTTGCTAACGGCGACCTTTGGAAAGAGGAAGCTGATTAAAAAAAAGATTTTCTCATCAATTGCGAGGCACACTTCCATACAAGTGCTATTTGCTTTAATTACACATCAGGGTTTGGAGCTTGAGCAATTATATATGAAGAGAACATTCCTTAATCATGAATTCAAGAAGATATCTTGATTAGTCATATAGAGGGTTATAATTTAGAGGAAGGAAGACCAAGCTTCCTGATTGAGGTCTTTTTGTAAACTGAAACAATCTGTGAGATAGTGGTTAAACATATTTATTGAGTTAATGGTCAACCACGATCACAACATGAGTCTTTCATCAACATTCTTTTATATGTCGATGATATTCTTATCTCCGCTATGGACACATTAGACACTTATAATTTGAAAACTCATTACTGCAGAATTTTATATGAAGCATACTACATAAAACTTTAATCATCCTTCCGCCACAAATATTCTTTTCCCTCAAGTTTTGCACCTTAGTATGACAGTGAAAAAGAGTATATATTATCTGTCCCCTATGCTAGTGAGATTGGAAGTTTGATGTATACAATGATTTGTATGAGACATGAAATAACAAATTACGAACATTGTTAGTAATGGGAGCTTCATTAGTTGAACCAGTCAATTTCCATTCTCCATTGAATCTCTTAGTTGTTGAGAGGGTTGCCTTTAAAGAAGTATGTATGACATGCCCAATAAAGGGTATATGTTAGAATAAAGGGAGTCTTCGTTATGATAATAAGAAAACCCTAGGCTCTCTTATATAGGGAGAGGCCGTAGGGGTAAATTACATGGATGTCTAAATAGAAGCGATAAATATGAACAGGGTACATAAACATATAATAATAATAGAAACTAACTATCTCTACACTCCCCCTCAAGGTGGAGCATAGATGTCGATCATGCTCAGCTTGGATGAACATCTCTGGAAAGGTCCTCTGAGCAATGGCTTGGTGAATACATCGGCAGTCTGATCCCCTGAGCTAACATGGGCTGTGGATATGAATCCTCTCTGGATTAGGTCCCTGGTGTAATGGCAGTCAACTTCAATATGCTTGGTCCTCTCATGGAAGGCTGGATTGTTGGCAATGAACAACGCTGCCTGATTGTCACACTGAAGCTTCATAGGTAGAGATACGGCTACATGTAGATCTTCTAGTACTGAGTGAACCCACATCATCTCCGTACTGGCTTGAGCCATGGCCCTATACTCAGATTCAGCACTGGACCTGGCCACAACAGTTTGTTTCTTGCTTTTCCAAGAAACCAAGGAGCCGCCAACAAACACTGCAAACCCTGAGGTTGATTTTCTGTCCTTAGGACATCCTGCATAATCTGCATCTGCACATGCTGAGACAGATAAGTCCGTGCCCTTTCTAAATAGTAGCCCTGAACCTGGAGAAGTCTTTAGATACCTCAGTATCATGTGTATAGCATCCATGTGAACCTGTCTTGGCTGCTCCATAAACTGACTCACCCTGCTAACTGCAAACTGAATGTCTGGGCGAGTTATGGTGATGTAGAGGAGTTTTCCCACCATCTCTCTATATCTCCTCTTATCCACTTCATCAGTATCGTCATCATATATCTTCATGCTGGGATCCATGGGGATGCTAGATGGTTTGCACCCATCCATACCAGTCTCAACTAGGAAGTCAGTAATGTACTTCCGTTGTGTCATCACCAGACCATGTGCATTCCTTGCAAATTCCAACCCCAGAAAATATCTTAGGGTTCCAAGATCCTTTGTCACAAACTGACGACCTAGGAATGCCTTTGCCTTTGCTATGCCCTGAGTATCATCTCCTGTGACAAGAATATCATCCACATAGACCATTATAACAACCGTACCTGCCGAGGATTTCTGGACAAATAACGAATGGTCAGCATTGGACCTCTTAATTCCCTGGTGTTCAATTAGGTTGGACAGTTTCTGGAACCACGCTCGTGGACTCTGTTTAAGTCCATATATCGCCTTGTGAAGTCTACATACCATATGCTTCTCCCCCTCAGCAGTAAACCCGGGTGGCTGCTGCATGTAGACTTCCTCCTGTAAGTCCCCGTACAGAAAGGCATTCTTGACGTCTAGCTGATAAATGCTCCAGTCACGAACCACTGCAACAGACAGGAGGATACGGAGAGTCGAGTGTCTCGCAACTGGAGAGAATGTATCCATGTAGTCAACGCCATATGTCTGTGTAAATCCTCGGGAAACCAGGCGTGCTTTGTACCTATCCAATGTGCCATCCGCATGATATTTGGCTGTGAAGACCCATTTGCAGCTGACAACTGATGCATCAGGTGGTGCAGGGACCAAAGTCCATGTGCCACGGGACTGCAAGGCCTCCATTTCTTCTTCCATAGCTCGTCTCCAGCATTCACTCTGCAAGGCGTCCTGGTATGTCCGTGGTATGTCCACAGAAGACAAAGCTGTGGCAAACTGCTGGAAATCACCTGTGAGTCGGTGAAAGGAAACCTGTGAAGCAAGTGGATAGGATGCACACTGTCGTCTCGGTTTCCGAATAGCAATCGGAACATCCAGATCACCATCTGCGTCCACCTGTAAGGAGTCATCCTGCATAGGTACCGAACCTGACCCGTCATTAGTAACATCATCTGAACATACCTGAGGCGTAGTGATTGGCTGAGTTGTCGTCTGAGCAGGACCTGACCGACGCGTATAGTGGTTAGGAAATGGTGAAACGATTCGCCGTGGACCGGGTGGAGGTGGAGGTGGTGGTGGAGGTGGAGGTGGTGGTGGTGGTGCTGGCATAGGAATGGACACAGGAGATGAGTCAGGTAAATGATAAGTAGGTGGTGGTGGAACCAAAATATCATCAGCATTGGTGGATGGTACCATTCTGTCCCCAACTGGCGAGAAGTACATGACCGACTCGAAGAAAGTGACATCCGCACTAACAAAGTACCTGTTGGTAGTAGGATCATAACACCGGTATCCCTTCTGTGTTCTGGAATACCCAACAAAGACACACTTGACTGCTCTTGGAGAGAGCTTGTCAAGTCCAGGAGAAAGACGATGGACAAAAGCCACAGCACCAAAAACACGAGGTGGTAGTGAGAATAGCTCCTTGTCAGGAAAAATAAGAGAAATGGGGATCTTCTCTCCAAGGACAGAGGATGGCATTCTATTGACCAGATAGCATGCAGTAAGGACAGCATCCCCCCAGAAAGAAATAGGAGCACAACTTTGAATCAATAAGGTACGAGTGATATCCAAGAGATGGCGATGCTTTCTTTCCGCCACCCCATTTTGTTGGGATGTATATGCACAGGTGGTTTGATGAATAATACCCTTCGATGACAGAAATTGAGAAAGAGAACGTGTACAAAATTCCAGGGCATTATCAGTCCGAACATATTTTACTGAAGACGAAAAAACATTTTGCACTTCATTAATCAAATTTTTAATAACATCTCCTGCTTCAGACTTATTCTTCAGAAGAAAAACCCAAGAGACACGGGAAAAATCATCTACTACCACAAGATAGAACCGGTGCCCCTGATGATCGGGCACACGACTTGGACCCCATATATCTATATGCAACAACTCAAAAGGGGAGCTACTGCTCCGACTCTGACGACCTGGAAAGCTCGACCTGTGATGCTTTCCTAACTGACATGTTTCACAACGAAACGACGAACTTGGAGAGATCTGGGGCAGAAGATGGCGCATCTTCTGGAGCGGAAGGTGACCAAAACGAAGATGCCAAATGTATGGTGAAACTGGTCCAGCAGAGTGAGTGGAGATGCCAGCATAGGAATTCCGGACCAGCCGATATAGACCATTCTACTCAGAGCCACAGCCAATCACCTTGCCCGTGAGTATGTCCTGAAAAATGAGAGAAGACGGGTCAAATATAGCTCGACAATTTAAGTCCTTTGTAATCTGACTAATAGATAAAAAATTCAGCGAGAACTCAGGGGCATATAAAACATTCTGTAGCTGCATAGTGGAGGATAAGAAAACCTCCCCCTGGCCAACAAGGGGTGAGTAGGAACCATCTGCTATCTGTACTGAGCGACCTGGAGGAATAGCCCTGTAGGCCTGTAGTCTTCCTCTATCTCTACACAGATGATGTGTAGCTCCGGAATCTATAACCCAGTCAGATATATCATGTGAAGATATGAAGGCTGAAGATCTACCTGAAGAACTGGCTGCAGCAGATGAACTGGCTGAGGCTGTGGCAGCAATATCTGACGAGCCGCCAGATGAATCACCAGAAGACTGTGGCATAATATCACGAAGGCGAGCCACGAGTTCGTCAAATCTATGATCTGCAGTAGACGGTAATGGAGACTGTGAGTGCTCTGCAACCCGTGCCGATGCTGGGAACCCATGCTTTGAGTAGCATGTCTCCTCCGAGTGTCCAGATCTGTGACAATATGAGCATGTCTGACTGACGCGACCGCCTCTTCCATGAGAGCCACGGCCACGTCCACGACCACGCCAAGAAGGTGGTCCACCTCTCCCACGCGAAGCTGCCATCGCAGATGGGGGTGGAGTAGATGAGCTGGAAGAAACTGGGATACGACTGAGCCTCCTGTAGATATCCTCCACCGGAGGAATAACTGCATCTGCTAAGATCTGTGACCGTGCAGCATCATACTCAGGATCGAGGGCAGCAAGTAGAACACCCACCATGGTGGCGTTCCGGAACGTCTTCTGCTGCTCTGGAGTAGCAGTCAGAGGAATGGTACTGTATAGCTTCTCGAACATCCCTCTTAGGGATGTGTATAAAGAATGAAGAGGTCTGCCGGCTTGCTTCATCGTAAAGATGTCATGCTAAAGCTGCAACATCTTTGTCTCGTTTCGCACCTGCGAATACGTAGTAGCAAGAATGTCCCACATTGCCTTAGCAGTGGGCTGATGGAGAACATCATTTGCTATCTCCATCGTCAGCGTGCCGGACAACCATACTTTTGCATAAGCATCATCGGCCTCCCATGAGGCATAGATCCCTGTCTTCTCCGCAGGCTCATCTTCGGTAAGAATGTGTTTCTTACCATTTGATTTCATGAGGCTCATGAATTGCATGGCCCATAACTCATAGTTAGACCCGTCCATCTTCACTATTGGCGCCGGACCTTTGAATGCGCCGATGGAGGGCGAATCGACTTTCGATTCTGACATACTGCTGCTTGAAGAAGACAACGGGATAATAGACACTGTGATGAATGTCTACCCCAACTGCATTGGATTTGAGTACGTGTGTAGACTTTTACGTACTCAAATCCATAAACCGGAGAAAGAGGAGTCTAGGGCACGCCTCCAAGGAAGCTTACAGCCCTCGAAAAGCCTCGAGAACGACGCCTAAGTACTGCTGGAGGCCACTGGAACCCCAACAGCGGCAGCAAGGGGTGTCGCTGGGGCTGTGGGAGCGGCTGGCGGTTGCCGCGAGGGGTGCTGGATGCCGCTGGGACGGCTGGAAGCGACAGGTGGGTGTCGCTAGGGCTGCTGGAGGCCGCTAGGGTTGCTGGCTGTTGCTGGCTGGGGCGGCAGGAGCCGTTGGGGAGGGCGGCTGGGAGCCGCTAGCGGCTGGGAGCCGCTAGCGGCTGGTTGCCGCTGGGAGGAGCGATGTGGCTGATGAAGCCGCAGAAGGGAGGGGCTGGGTGCCGCAGGCAGCGGCTAGAAGAGAGAAGAAGGGAGGGGCGGCGGGTGGGGAAGGGAGGAGAGCCCTAAGGCGGCTCTGATACCATGTTAGAATAAAGGGAGTCTTCGTTATGATAATAAGAAAACCCTAGGCTCTCTTATATAGGGAGAGGCCGTAGGGGTAAATTACATGGATGTCTAAATAGAAGCGATAAATATGAACAGGGTACATAAACATATAATAATAATAGAAACTAACTATCTCTATAGTATAAGTAAACCATACATGAAGTTGGATGCATGGTTGCTCATGGAAAACCCATGAAAAGATTACTGGCAATCAATTTGCCAAATATACATTTTGATATCTATTGGAAAAAATACGAGACTTGTTTATTCCTTGAGCTCTAGGCTCTCTTATATAGAGGAGAGACCTATGAGCAAATTACATAATACTGACAAAAGGAAAAGGAATAGATAAAAGAGTACAGAATTATAGAAATATATGTCTACACTCCCCTCAAGATGGAGCATCGATATCTATCATGCTCAGCTTGCATGAAAGAACACTTTTGAAATAATCCTCTAAGTAAGGCCTTGGTGGAAATGTATGTCGTCTGGTCCCCTGAACTGACATGGGATGTAGAAATGAAGCCCTTCTGAATCATGTCACGTATATAATGGCAATTAACCTTAACGTGCTTTGTCCTTTCGTGGAATGCATGATTATGAGCAATGAATAGGGCAGCTTGATTGTCACATTTCAACGACATGAGAAGAAGTATGTATGTCATGCATACTTTTATTTGTGCGTGTCTTTTACATATGCACTTAGTGTGGATCAATGTATCTATGCATTGTATATAAGAAGAGGCTTAGGTTAAGAGAGAGTTCTCATGAATAGAAAAATACAAAACTACTCCTGAGAGTTCCAACTCTCGTATACTTTAGCACTCCCCCTCGAGCTATATTATAGAAATATAACATGCTTAACTTATGACAACATTGCTTAAAAGAAGCTCTGAAGAGTATCTTGATAAACGTATATATGATTTGATCTGTCATATGTAGAAGTAACATCGAAAGTCCTCGAAAATTCTATCTGGATGAGATCCTTGGCAAAATAGCGATCAACTCTTTATGTTTAGTTCTCCCATGAAATATGAGAATGTTGCTATATGCATGATAGTGGAATCGTTACACCTTAACTCCATCCATTTGTCCTGTAAAAGATAAAGATTGATAAACACAACCTTAATCCAATGCAAATCTGTTGTTGACCGGGCCATTGACATGTATTTACTCTCCACACTCGAGCATGATACTACCACTTGTTTCTTGCTCCTCCATGGAACAAGATTGTTGCTGAGATAGGCATGAAAATCAATAGTGGACTTCTTATCTTTAAAGCACTCTATGTAAAACATAGTACCTCAAGACAATCATGGATGCATCCCAGAGGACCCACACAAGTTTACTCATGAGCTAATTATTGTTTTCCTACTGCAAGGGAGATTCAAGTCTAACGATAATTTGAGAGAGGAGTTTTCCCACCGACAGACAATATTCCCCTTCATCTACAAGCTTGTTCTCTTGGTACAAATAAGCCTTAGTATCTATACATAATTACTTCATTTGGTGATATAATACCAACATTCTGCAAATGACCAATAACATATTTCCTCCGTAGCAAAAACAATCCTCTGCAGCTACAAGCTATTTATAGTCCAAGGAAACATCTCTACATGCCCACATCCGTGATCATGAAGTAGTAATCCATAAGCATCTGCTTCATTTTTGTGGTCTCCCTATCATCACCAGCTAGGATTATGCCATCAATATAAATAAACTTCGCTATATTGCCTCAGCCTATCCTCCTAGTAAATAATACATGATTTGGGGACCATCCAGTAAACCTTTGATCTTCAGCATTGTTGAGAGCTTCTTGACCCATGCTCTTGGACTTTGCTTAAGGTCATACACGACCTTCTTCAGCAAAAAAACCTTTATGATACTCTCCCAAACGTCTGTTACGGGTGGCTGCTGCATGTAGATGACCTAAAGATCCTCATAGGAATGCATTTGCCACATTAAGTTAATAGAAAGACTAATAATGGTGAATAACAACAAGAAGAATCCGAAGAGTCTAAAGACAAGTTATATTAGGGAAGTTATAAAATAAATCCACACCATAAGTCTGGCGAAGCCTCTAACGATGAATCATGCTTTATGATTTACAGGGTAACATTGATGGTTCCATGAGAAAACCATCATGAAAAAACCTTTTACATGCAGTGGTGCTTTGCGATCACACGTTTAATTTTATGGATAGAATCTGAGTCAAGTTGGTCTCCCCTAGCAACCCTTTGGTGTCACTATTATCTTCATTGAGGACAGATTACCATTATCTGATGTCAGCGTTTAATGCTTTCTCAGCTGTTGGATCCTAGAATTTGAGCCCGCTCTTAGGCTCTTAGTAAGAAGAATTATTATCTCGGGACCTTTATAGTGGAATCAACACATTGTCTGAAGCCCCCTGTTGGATCTTAGAATTTACACTGTATTTTTTATTTTCCTAAATTGAAATTATTTGGGATTGTTATAGTGGAATGACACATTGTTTGAAGTCCTCACTTTGAAGCATGAGGTTGGTCCATATATACTGCCTTTAATTTAACTCGTTCTTTTTGGAAATTAGCTTTTTCTAAAAGGATGTTTTTTTATTCTCAAGGAAAAAAGAGTACAACTACTGAATGAGATACGAACACTGTGTGAAGCACCCTGCTATGAAGGTCTGGTGGAGTTCCATGGAGCATTTTACACCCCAGATTCCGGCCAAATCAGTATTGCATTGGAATATATGGACGGAGGCTCGCTTGCAGATGTCCTGCGTGTCCAAAAGTTTATCCCGGAGCCCATCCTTGCCTGCATGGTTCAGAAACTTTTGCATGTATGGAGCATTTCAGGGATATCTTCGTCATTAGGAATGTTTTCACCTCTTATGTAATCCATTAATAAGCACTCTGCATTTTTCTCGCTATTTCTGATTTGATTCAGGGTAATAAACAGTGAGAACAATTTTAATAGAAAATAAGCCATTTATGCAAATTGCATGATGATATCTACATACAGACTTAAACCTTACAAGCGTATCAAGTTTTGTTATTCATATTTTCCCATAATTATCATCTATGCTATATTGTACCCACTTAATGGTCTAGTGGTAGTACAGTGTGTCTACCACACAAAAGACCAGGGTTCAAATCCCACTCTTGCAGTGGTTGTGTTAGGTAGTCGACAGCCATCGTAAAAAATAGTCGAATCTTTCAACATGGATTTGAGCAAGAATCCATGTAGCCGACCCTCTTGTAGTGGGAGAAGGCTTAGTACATTTATTTATCATCTATGCTATATATGTATATCAATTTTGTCGGTGATATAATGTAGCAAACCTATCGAGCTTTGTTATTAATCTTTTTCTAGTAATTATCAATATTCCTGCTAAATATGTCTTACATATTCAAGGGTCTAAGCTACCTTCATGGAGTAAGGCACCTGGTTCACAGGGACATAAAGCCTGCAAACCTGCTCATTAATCTAAAGGGGGAACCAAAGATTACAGACTTCGGAATAAGTGCTGGATTGGAGAACACAATTGCTATGGTACATTGAATAGTATATGATGCAAATTACGTTTTTGCACAACATAGGTTGTAATTACCATCACAAGTTTAGTGTACATTTACCTTAATTTTGTCCGAGCATAATGCTCTAACTATTCTGCTCATGCATTGACCAGTGTGCAACTTTTGTGGGCACGGTTACATACATGTCACCAGAAAGGATCCGGAATGATAATTATTCTTACCCAGCTGACATTTGGAGCCTTGGATTAGCGATATTCGAGTGCGGCACTGGGGAATTTCCATATGCTGTGAATGAAGGACCTGCTAATCTCATGTTACAGGTGCTGCATTCCATTTCTTTTTTTCTTTGCCAGAGGAAATTTACTCAAAAGGAATACATGAAAACTGAATCTTGCATCCAATAAATTATTATTATGTTTTTTACTACCTTTTACTTGACATTGAAGAGGCCGGGTCCACACCAAGTTCTTCTAGGATGTGGTCAATTCATTTACAAATGTGGAGGAAAAAAATAAAGAATGAACTGAATACTTTATTCAAAGGGTATGGGGTTTCTTATATAGCATGAAAACTTAGAGCTCAAGTGATGATAATTGTTGGAGTATTTGGTAGTGCACCTATTGAGTTGTAGTAGGGTAAATGGATCCTGGAGAAGATCCATTTACCCCATCCTATGTTTAGTCCCATACTGCCTAATGGTGGGACTTGGAGGCTCTGGGAAAGCTATATAAGGAGCCCCAGACCTCCTGTACTCATTGAGAAAAAGCAATGAAGCATATGCCCCTTTGAGGGCTTCTCCCGTGGTTTCATCCCGCTCCTCACGGAGTAGGGTTCCACGTTAAATCCCGCGTTCTTCGTGGATGTTTATTCTTTTTCCATGTTTGCTTCCACATTCTTCATATTTTATAACATGGTATCAGAGCGGGTCGATTCTCGTGAATTTTTCGAGTTCTTTATTTTTGGAGATTCGTTCGTAGGGCTCTATGTTCGTGAAGATTTATTAGTTGAGGAATATTGTTGTTTGTTCATGAGATCTAGGGTTTTTTAACACTGGAAGTTCCTGTTGATTCTGCGGCGGCACCTGTTCGTGAAGATTCTCGCTCGACCGCGGCATCGGCGGTGCTACTGCGACGAGCAGTAAAGTTCCAGGCCTCGTGCGCCTCTGTTCTCTCGGCCTCGTGCACCTCCAGACAGAGGCGGCACCTCTTTCATCATACGGCAGTCTCTCTTGTGCCTCAGGCAATCGCGAGCGGCGCTCCAATCCACTTGCGGCGCCGCCCATCTCGCCGCTCGCAGAGGGGCCACCATCGTGCCTCCCGTTGGCAAAGCTCCAAGCGGCTTCCCTCCTCGCGTCAAGCGATCAATCGCGCAAGGTGCGCGCGCCCAGGTCGGCGGCTTCTCCGCCCAGGTTGAAGGCCCCGTTGTTTGGGGGCGGCGCTGAAATGAAAAAGGGTTCCAGTTGGGAACCCTAAATAAGTTGGGGCCGATGTCTCCGTTTATTTTTTTTCTTTTAAAGCCCAGGTGGGCTGAGGCTGAAAGTGGGCTGTCTGTACCAAAAAAAATGTACTGCTATGGAGCCCAGGCCGACGATGTAAAGAAAAAAAGTGGAGGGGGAAGCCAAGGGGGCTAAAAAAAAGAAAAAAAAAGAAAAAAAAGAAAGAAAAAAAAGAAAAGGCGCGTACAATAGGAAAAAGCCTACGCATATTGGTAAAAAAAAGAGGAGTTTTCTTTGAAAGAGTCGCATACAAAGAAAAGCCGTATGCAATTTAAAAAAAAAAGAAAGGACGGCTTTAAAAAGAAATGAAGAAAATCCACAAGTCATGTTTTGTCCCCATTTTTATCTTGTCTTCTCCCAACTTTGTCGATGTTCATATTCCGACAAGTATGGGAGAAAAGGGGGAGTATATGTAGAGTTCTTTGGCATCATAATCATTCTGATAATTCAGATTCAAGCTCCGATTCAGAGACAGTTCAGATTCCAGTACAGATGCCTGTCCAGATTCCAGACTCTATAGTTGTTCAGACTCGACGATTGATTCCGAGTCCAGTTTCAGACACGCACGAGTGTGCGGTCATTTTCAGATGAGCATATGTTGCCATCATTGTCAGAGGTCCCCATCATTCTTCTAGTTTTCAGGCCAGAGTTTTCATGTGAGCCATAGGGACTCCAGAGCAGAGGACCATTCCCTTGAGGGCAAGGGTTTTCATGTGGTATCATAGGTACACCAGAGCAGTGCACCATTCTTTGAGCCAGATGGGCGAGACCCAGTTCTCCGACGAGGAGACTTCAGGCGCAAGTTCAGACTCGATGGTCAGGTCCGAGTCTTCAGTTGACTCACACTCCAGCCCGTTCGTCCTCCTCACCTGCACGGCATGAGAAGCAACGTCCTCGACTGCAGCATGTGCGCGTTGGGTTGATATTGTCCGTAGTGTCCTGTAGCGTGAGTTGAGTCTCTTTCTGTTTGTTTGTCCAAGCTGAGCATTGCATGCTCCAGCTTGAGGGGGAGTGTTGGAGTATTTGGTAGTGCACCTATTGAGTTGTAGTATGGTAAATGGATCCTGGAGAAGATCCATTTACCCCATCCTGTGTTTAGTCCCATACCGCCTAATGGTGGGACTTGGAGGCTCTGGGAAAGCTATATAAGGAGCCCCAGACCTCCTGTACTTATTGAGAAAAAGCAATGAAGCATATGCCCCTTTGAGGGCTTCTCCCGTGGTTTCATCCTGCTCCTCACGGAGTAGGGTTCCACGTTAAATCCCGCGTTCTTCGTGGATGTTTATTCTTTTTCCATGTTTGCTTCCGCATTCTTCATATTTTATAACAATTATCACGTAAGAGACTTCGAAGGGTTACAAATAGGAATAAGTCTCAACTAATAAAAAGAAGATAACTAATCATATAAACCTCTCAAGATGGAGCATATCTATCTATCATGCTCAAGTTGGAAGTCAACCATGAATCCATGATATGTGTTTCTTTGGTAGTGCCTTAGTGAATATATTTGCAAGCTGGAATTTTGTGGAGATATGCGGAGTAGTGATTTTTCCTCCTCGACTTACATCTCAAATGAAGTTGTAATTTACTTCAATGCGCTTAGTCCCCTCATGGAAAACATTGTTGGTAGCAATTTATGTAGCTGACATGTTGTCGTAGTCTAGAGTTGACCAAGGTCCTTGGTGACAAACACCTTTTGAAGGAAGGCCTTGGTTTTTAGAATGCATGCTTTGTCATCACCGGTAATAACCTTGTCATCAACATAAACATCAAGTATCACGGTACCATAAGATCTACATCTAATGAACATAGAATAATCAGATGCCATCCTATGGAAATCAGGAGAATTGTTCTCAGAGGTAAGCCTGTCGAACCATGTACGTGGACTCTGCTTTATGCTATAGATGGACTTAGGGAGTCGATGTATGTTAGAAAATGGGAACGCGGAAGAGAATATCAGAGAATAAATATTATAAACATTGAAACACCGGGATTTTAACATGGAACCCTACTCCCTAAGGAGCAGGATGAAACCACGCGAGAACGCCTCAAAGGGCTGATGTATGCGTTGCACTTTCTCACTTAATACAGAGGGCGAGGGTCTTCTTATATAGCCCTCTCCGAGTCTCCACATCCCACAGATATAGTAGATGTGGAGAGGGCCTGGCTTTTGGAGGAGTCCTTCAGAGACATGGTTGCCGCTCACTGGTCGTCCATAGCCGTTTCCGGTTTCACTGTATCCAGGTTCGCTCAGAAGTTAACCTCCTTGCGCATCCAGCTTTGCGATTTCAAGAGGGACTCCAGAGAGGCCAAATGTATGGTTAGATTGGCGGCGGATGAGGAGCTTCTTAGACTTGATAGATTAAAGGAGGGCAGGGCTCTTTCTACGGATGCATTGGTTCAAAGAGCGGAGGCTCAAAAAATGATTGGAGATGAGGATAGAAAGCAATTGATAGAATGGAAGCAGAGATCCATGCACAGATGGCTAAAAGAGGTTGATGCGAACACTGCGTTCTTCCACAGGGTGGAAAGCGAGAGGCGGCGTTCTAATATGATCCGATCCGTGATAGTGAACGGGGTCAGAGTGGCCGATGATTGAGAGACGGGCACTGCGATCTCCAACCACTTCCACACTTTCTCGACGAAAAGGTGCTACATGCGTTGGAGATGGTCTAGTCTGGGCGCCTCACAACTTTCTGGGGTGCATGCCGATAGCCTGATCCAGATAGTGACCATGGAGGAGATGAAGGCTGCTGTTTGGTGTTTAAATGCGGATGGGGCACCTGGCCCGGACGGTTTTCCAGCCTCTTTCTATAAGGACTTCTGGGATCTTGTGGCTTTTGAGGTTTTAGAGGTCGTGAGAGAATTTGTCACTCTAATGCGGGTTTTGGGAAGATAAATAAGGTCATGCTATTTCTAATTCCTAAGCATGGTGTAGCTGAACGAATCGAGGATTTCATGCCGATTGCGCTCTCCAATGCTTTATCCTTGATTGCAGCAATGGTATTGGCTATAAGGCTCAGCAGGGTGCTTGAGCATATTATTTCTCCATTTCAATCAGCTTTCGTACCTGGGAGGCAGATTGCGGATGGTCTGGTAATGGCATCAGAAATCATTGCTGATTGGAAGAGGCAGGCGGTGAAGGCACTACTGTGGAAGGTCGATTTTGCGAAAGCTTATGATACGCTGGATTGGCACTTTATTTGGGAGGCTTTACATAGAAGGGGCTTTCCAGAGCTTTGGATCTCGTGGATGAAGCGCTATGTGACCACCACCTCTTTGACGGTTCTGATTAACGGTCGGCCGGAGGAGGGTTTCTTTCAGCCACAGAGAGGAATCAAGTAGGATTGCCCATTAGCTCCTTTGCTTTTTAATCATCGCCGCTGATGTACTTACTTGCTTGGTTGATCGGGTCTAGGGGGTGGCCTCATCCGTGGTTACTCAAAAGATGATCTATCTTTTCCTCTTCTTCAGTATGCGGACGATACCATCTTTTTTATTGAAGGTGGAGGTGACGAGGCGAACGACATGGTTACCACGCTTGACCTGTTTGGTGAGTTGTCGGGTCTGATTATGACTCATGCCAAATCTACCATGGACCCGTTTGCTATGTCTAAGGGGAAGCACAATTGTTAAGAAATAAACATGCGGAAGCGAACATGGAAAAAGATAAAGAAAATATGAAGAACGAGATTTAACGTGGAACCCTACTCCATGAAGAGCGGGATGAAACCACGGGAAAAACCCTCAAAGGGGCATGTTATGCATTGCACTTTCTCAATGGATACAGGAGGTCTGGGGCTCCTTATATAGCCTCTCCAGAGCCTCCAAGTCCTACCGCTGGACAATGTGGGACTAAACATATGGATGGGGTAAATGGATCTTCTCCAGGATCCATTTACCCTGCTAGAACTCAATAGGCGCTCATAACGAATACTCCAACACTCCCCCTCAAGATGGAGCATAAAATGCTCAACTTGGACAAACAGAAAGATACTCAACGCTACATGACACTACAGACAATATCAACCCAACACGCACAACTGCTGCTGTCGAGGACGTTGCTTCTCATGCCGTGTAGGTGAGGAGAACGAACGGGATGGAATGTGAGTCTGCTAAATCTCCTCATCGGAGAGCAAGTGCTCTGAACTGCGTCTGTTAGAGTCACTACAACTGAAAATGAGTCTCCTCGTCGGAGTACTCTGGCCCGCCACAATAACGTGGACAACTGCTCCATCTCTGAAAAGGGTCGTACTGAAAAGGGACCGTGGTTGTGCAATCCTCGTCGGAGTCCACGATCGCTGGAGAATGGAGTCTGAAAGAAGTCTCCTCGTCGAAGAACTGGGTCTCTCCCATCTGGCACAGAGAATGGTACACTACTCTGGTGTCCCTATGATACCACATGAAAACCCTTGCCAACATGGTATAGGGAATGGTCCTCTACTCTGGAGTCCCTATGGCTCACATGAAAACTCTGGCCGAACAACAAGAAAGATGGGGACCACTACAAAAGATGACAAACATGTGCTCATCTGAAAATGACCGCAAACTCATGCGTGTCTAAAACTGAGTCTCTCTTTGGAGAACTCGAAAAATGGGCCTCAACATGGAGTGCCTTGATCTTGGACTCTGACCAATCTGAATGTCGAGTCTGAATCTGCGCATGGAAATTCTTCATCTGACAACTTGTAGAGTCTGAAAATCTGGCCGGTCTGCAAATCTGGAGAAGATGTGTGACTCTACATATACTCCCCCTTTCTTCCATACTTGTCGGAAAACATGGACGTCGATCAAGTTGGGAGAAGACAAGATCATATGAAGAGAAAACATAAGCCGTGATATTTTTTTTGACTTTTCTAAAAATTTCGTTCTCTTTTTCTTTTTTTCCAGCTATCTCTCTTTTTTTATAGCCGCCACTTTTTTTTTCAAAATAAGCCGTTCGCATTTTTTTGGCTTTTCATTTTCTTCTTAATTCTTACGTATGGATTTTTCTTGTACGCGCCTCTTTTCTTCTCCTTTTTCTCTTTTTTTTGAATTATTTTTTTTGCAAATCAATACCTTTTTTTCTCCCTCTTTTTTTTAAATGCCGCAGCCCTCTTGGGCAATTTTTTTTAATACACCTTGAAAATACCTAGGGTTCCCATCATGGGAATCCCTGCTTTCAAGCGCCCGCCACCCCTTGAGGGGTCTAATGGATCTTGCGCTTCTGCAAGGGAGGAGGAAGGGTTTGGCAGTGAGTAGAATCAACTGGAGGAGAGGTCGGAGGGGCGGCGCGATGGGGCGCCACTTGCGATGCCGCGCGATGCCTGGGAGCGGAGGGAGTTCTTCGAGAGGGTACCGTGCGGGACTAGAGGAGCCGAAGGCTTCTGCATGATCCATCGCCTGGAAAACTGGAGGCCCAGAAGAATCTCGTTGGGATTAGGGCACGTGCGAGATGCGATGCCTTGGAGATCGAAGGCAACGAGAAGGGCTCAACACAGGCCTGCGCCAAGGAACTTTTCTGGAGGGAGTTCTTCGAGGTCTTCGAGTCGCACTGACAAGAGATGAAGGACTTTGAGGCTCGAAGGGGATTGGTGCTGCTCACTTGGCACCCTACGCTTCTGCTGTGCTGCACGGGGAGGCGAGCGGTGGTGAGATCCTCTACATGGAAGAGCATGCCGCGAGGAAGAGGGAGGCACTGATGCGCGGGATGGAGATGGGGTTTGCGCCCTGCCTCGAACAGGGATGCGGTGCCGCCTGCGTTGCAAGGTGGGGCTGTTGTGCGAGGGCGTCGCCTGTTTGAAATTGCGATCTCGCCTGGATCCGCCTGGAGGACCCTTACGTGGATCAGCCTGGAGGGTGCGGCCTCGCTTGGGGCATGGAACTTGAATGGAGTTCTGCACAGCCGCCGAGATGAACACAAAATAGTTTCTAGGGTTACATCTGAACCCCAGAATAAGAACTTGATAATTGAATCTCGAATAATCGACGAACTTGATTGATCTTAAAAGAAAATCTTCAAGAATAAAACTTCAAAATCAACCAAGAACGACCCACTCTGATACCATGTTAAGAAATAAACATGCGGAAGCGAACATGGAAAAAGATAAAGAAAATATGAAGAACGTGATTTAACGTGGAACCCTACTCCGTGAGGAGCGGGATGAAACCACGGGAGAAGCCCTCTAAGGGGCATGTTATGCATTGCACTTTCTCAATGGGTATAGGAGGTCTGGGGCTCCTTATATAGCCTCTCCAGAGCCTCCAAGTCCCACCGCTGGACAATGTGGGACTAAACATATGGATGGGGTAAATGGATCTTCTCCAGGATCCATTTACCCTGCTACAACTCAATAGGCGCTCATAACGAATACTCCAACAACAATTGTGTAGCTTAGAGCTGCGTACAGATTACGGAGCGCTGCCTATTCGCTATCTTGGGATACCTTTGACGTCGGGCAGAATTAAGATGGCAGACTGGTTACCTATTATTGAGAAGTTGGAGAGTAAGCTTACTGGGTGGAAGTCTTCTATCCTCTCCAAGGGGGGTCGCTTGGTTTTATTGAAGGCGATCCTCTCTGCAATCCCGATTTTTTTCATGTCTACTCGACTTTTGCTTGTGGATGTCTGTAAACGCATCGATATGTTAATGAGGAGATTCCTGTGGAGAAAAAGTGGGCATGAGGTTGATGGCATACATTTGGTGGACTGGGATACCATCACTCTTCACAAAAAGGAGGACGACCTTGGAATCAGGCGTATTGATGCTATGAATGAAGCATTATTGTTGAAACTGATAAACCGTCTTTTGGGAGCTAGCGAAGATATTTGTACTCTTGTGTGTTGGATTTATGATATCTATAGTGCATCGCCGTCTAGAGGTGCTTCTGTGGTCGGGCCATCTCCTTTCTGGAAGGGTATTCTTTCGGTTCTCCCGCGTTTCAGTGAGCTCTTTCGCCCGGTTCTGAGAGATGGGCATTCTTTTGCTTTCTTATCAATCTCGTCGGATCCGGGTACCCATTTACACACGTTTATGGCCTCAAATTTCATCGAAATTCGGTCGAATTTCTGTCGAATATCGATATCCAGTCGAAATCGAAATTCGACCGAAATGGTCGAAATGACCGAAATATGGAGGCCCTAGTACAAGAAATGACCGAAATGACCGAAATTTCGATCGAAATTCGACCGAAAATCCACCGAAATTCCTTTTCGGCGGTCACCGAAATGGTAACCAAAACCGACATTTAGAGCCTTGAGTCGTTTGCACCATTACATTCACATGTGATCGTAGAAAGTATTGAAAATAAAAAAAATTGGCGCTTGTTATGCTGCATATGACATTCACATTTAATGAATCAACCACATAAACAAGAAGTGCCACCCAATTTCATTTCATAAATTTTCATATATTTATGACATGTACAAGGAGTCTGCCAGTATATACAGTATTCCAAAATTTTGTACAGAAGAGAAAGAGAAGCATTTACATTATGAATCGAACAAAAACTGAGACAAAAGTATACGTACCGTCTAGTAGAAACACGGTCTCTTGAAGTCATCAAACCGCTACTACGCGAAAGGCTCCTTGCCTGCCATGCGTGCAAGGAAGAAGAGGCATCAACGGTTGCTGGTACTTCCCATAATCATATTATTATATAAAAAATGGTATTTAAAGTGGTTACAAAAGAGGCAAGTAGAAAGGTAAAAACATCTAAAATTTACATCTACTTGCAATGTAAAAAGGTTTTCAAGTTGCTCGTATATACCTATCTTGCTCACCCATTATCTCAACATTTCTCATATATATAACTTATTTATCTTGTAATTGATTGTTCATAAGTATATGTGTGTGTGTGTATATATATATTCTCATATTGTTTATATATCATGTTTGTGGATTTTGTCGGTTTGAAAGGTGAGATTAGAAAGGTTTAATGATTTATTTAATTCTTAAGTTTAGTGCATAATCTGTGGTCTTGGTCAGTGTGCAACCTCACACTATGACTCCAAGATGTAGGGAATGCCTTGGGGTTGGGATGCCTCAGTAGGCATGCGATGTTATATAATGCATCCTAACTAAGTTCCCAACACGTCCACTAGCTTATAGGGATTTCGAATCAAATTTTATTATAGTCACTTCCAACCAACTCATCTTTGATTTTAACTCCTCCAAACCTCAACTGCAACTGTCTCAGATGTAACTCTAGATGATTTAGATGTAGACATGGATGATCTGGATATAGAATCGCCAAGTCTGTTGGCGAAAGTAAGCAAAAATCAAATTGTGAGGTAGCCTACAAAATGGCTCTTCTGTCTCACCCTCTAATTGTAAGTGCGGTCCAATAGAGGGAAAGGTCTACTCCAAAACTATGCCCCAGAGACGGGTGAGAGAGACTCTCCGGAAACGTCACTCTAAAAAACAACCCGACCGGTAACGGGCAAACGAGCTCATACGGAAAACTGAAAACCGAGGATCCCCCGCATGGGTATCTGAAAACAGAGGGTCAACGGAACTGGTAAAAAGTCGGGATCCCAGTGAGGCGTAAAAACACTGCGAGCTCACGTAAAAATCGAGAAGGGACTGAGATCCTAGACCCACGCACTTGGCGACCGCTGTTCCAACTGGGCTTCCTATCTCCCGCCCAACTGAGGGTCACCGCGCCCTTGCACGGTCAGGTGTAAAAGTCATCATGACCGACATTATTATTTGACATCACGGATTCATCTCTCGTTCTTTGCTATTCTTTTTTCCCTCTTTATGCTCTCATTTCCCTGTTGTTGGTTGCTGTCCAGCAACTGGAGATCATCTCCTTGATGCCATAAAGCAAGTTCTCATTGCAGCTCCTCCCCTTCTTGTAGGCTGCTGCATAAAAGACCAAATCAAGCATCTCTCTTCCTCCAAATTTGGAGAAAATTTAGGTACATTCCTATCCTATCTTCTTGTTGCCATGCATGCACATTAGACATGATCAATTGTACAATCCTTAGCCTTTCTATTGTTTCCATTGCATGTTATGAATGATCTTTTGTATAATTTCAAATCCTCTTTGTTTCTCTTCATGCATCCTTTATGATATCATATATTAATCACATTCCTCAGTGTCTTTGAAGGTGTAAATTCAATTGTGAACCCCCTCGGATCCGGGTGCCCGTTTACACACGTTCGCAATATTACATTCATTAAATATCGCATTGGTATATGAAATTATGGGGAAATTGTTTTCGCGCTGCTTTGCCTTTGCGCATGACATTCACATTAATTGAATCACCACAGAACAAGAAGTAGTGCCACTAAATTTTTTGTTCATTTTCATATAACAATACATGTAACAAAAGAATGTATTACAATGTACACTTAGATCCCAAAATATATGACAGAAGAGGAAGGAAGCATATTACATAATAATTTGAACAAAAAACTGAAACAAAAGCAACATACCGTCTGGTATAAACACGGTCTCTTGAAGTCATCAAACCACTACTGACAACTTTAATGGTTTAAATAGACATTAATCGGATCTGGTTCGGGTTTGTGCGGATTCAGATATTACATTTCTGGCGGGATGATTGGATGGGGGGTGGTTCCCTTGATAGACGCTTTCCGTGCTTGTTTGCCTTGGCATCGGATCATGATGCGAGCGTTGCTGGCTGCTGGAGTGACGGCACTGGATGCCGAGATTCTGCGCTAACTTCTCCGGCCAACGCTTAAAGGAATTTCTTATACTGTTGGACTCTTTGACGTTTGTTGGGGGCCTTACGGGAGGTCGAGATCATTGGGTTTGGAAGAGGATTATTTTTCAGTTAGGAATGCATACAAGACGATTTGTAGACCGCCTCCCGCGTGCACAGATGATCTGATTAGGGACTGCAACATTATTTGGGGGATTCGGTTGCCCGAGAGAGTTGGTTTTTTCCTTTGACTGTTTAGACGAAAAAGGATCTTGACGAGAGATCGATGTGCTAGATTATTTGGACAGATTTCTGATAGGTGCCCTCTTTGTGAGAACGGAATTGAATCTGTGGAGCATGTTTTTTTTCTTTGTCTGAGAACAACGGCTCTGTGGGAGGATTTAGATTTGTACTGGATTTGTGTGTGGAACTTTGACACTTTTTGGGTTTCCCTGCGGGGAACACATCATCCTCTGAGGAGGGAGCTGCTTCGCCCTATGGCAATTTTGTGGTCTATCTGGTTGGCCAGAAATGCTTTTATTTTCTCGGGTCAAAGTTTTTATCATAAGAACATCCGTATTCAATCTGGGGTCTGGTTGGCAAGTGGTTACCGTGTTGAGTGTGTGTTTGTATGTATTAATTAATCTATTAATATAATTCAGGGGTGGACACCTCTGCGTCTTTCCCCCTTCTTTGGATTTCAAAAAAAAGATATAGTAGATGCGAGACTAAACCACAAGATGTAGTAATTGGATCTTGGAGTGATCCATTTAGCCATCTACCACAAGAGTGATACATAACCAAATACTCCAACATTCCCCCTCAAGCTGGAGCATGCAATGCTCCACTTGGACAAACAGAAAGAAATCTCAAACTCAGGCTACATGACACTACATATAATATCAACTCAACGCACACAACTGTTGGCTGTTGTCGAGGACGCTGCTTCTCATGTCGTGCATGTGAGGAGGAAGAACGGGCTGGAGTGTGAGCCAAACTGAATCTCCTCATTGGAGAGCATATGCTCTGTACTGCACCTGTCAGAGTCACTCGAAAGATCCCCTCCAGGCACAAACCCCTTCGAAGGCGTAGTAGATGCCGCCCCTCTTCTCCCTCACGTGTAGGCAGCGTGATACTCCATCGTGAGCGCTCCAAGCACTTCCAACAACCCTTCTAACAGCCTAGGCTATGCCGCACTCCTCGCAGCGGTACCCTTCTCCCTCGCGACCTCCTTCCATCAGCAGGCAGTGGCACCTCTCCCATCGTGCCCATCGGCCTTCAGGCGGTGCTGCCTCCTCATCCCATCTGATCGGAAGGCGTCGCTCCTGTCATTACATGCGTGCTTCAATGCCTCCAGGCGGAGGCGAAAGCTCCTTCGAGGGAAAAAAGGGGTTTGCACGAACCTAAATAAATAAAAGAAAAGGTGGAGGGCCTAGTTGGGCAATGCGTATTTTTTTTGAAAAAATAGGGGGAGTGTTTCGTGCGTTGCATGTCGGTGCCGAGAAGAGTGCATGAGATGCTTGAAGATGCGCTCCTCAAGGAGATGACCGTGCTGCCACATGGAGCAATATTTTTTTTATCAAGTCTCTTCATCTTCGTGCATGGAGAAGGCATCACGCAAGCAAATCTCGCTGCTCTGTTTTCTGGGGTGGGAAACAACTCTACCGAGACCTGCTGCTACTTTAATCTTGCACACATGAACTTGCAAAATCACATACAACTCAGGAATGAAAAACTCAAAGAACTTGTGAAATTAGGGTCTCATTGAAAACCCCTAGTATGATGATCTTGATCTTCAACAATAATTCTTCAAGAATGAACCACAAATAAAATTTCAAGAACAATGAAGAATTGAATTTCGAATCTCGAACAAAAAATTATAAACTTGAGAACCTCGAGAATCGACCCGTTCTGATACCATGTTAGAAAATGGGAATGCAGAAACGAATATCGGAGAATAAATAATATAAATATTGAAATATCGGGATTTAACGTAGAACCCTACTCCTTAAGAAGTGGGATGAAACCATAGGGGAACGCCTCAAAGGGCTGATGTATGCATTGCACTTTTTCACTGAATACAGAGGGTGATGGGTTTCTTATATAGCTCTCACAGAGTCTCCACATCCCACAGATAGTAGATGTGAGACTAAACCACATGATGTGGTAAATAGATCATGGAGTGATACATTTACCCATATACTACAAGAGCGACACATAACCAAATACTCCAACAATGTACATACTCCCCTCGACAGAGTAACTTGGTGGCTACATCATGTAAACCTCCTTAAGGTCACCGTAGACGAATTCTTTACATCGAGCTAAAAGATGGATCAATTCTTGTTGGCAACAATAGAGAGAATAATGTTAATCGACCTTGTTTGGAAAAAAAGATGAATCGTTGTTTATTCCTTGAACTCTAGGCTCTCTTATATAGATGAGAGATCTATGGGTAAATTACATAAGATAAACAAGGGAATAGAAAAAATAGGAAAAACTATACAAAGACATAAATATAACTGTACACTCTCCCTCAAGATGGATCATAGATGTCAATCATGCTAAGCTTGGATGAGCATTTCTGGAGAGGCCCTCTAAGCAAAGCTTTGGTGAAAATATCTGCAGTTTGATCTCCAGAACTGACATGAGAGGTAGAGATATAGCCTTTCTGAATCATATCCCTTGTATAGTGACAATCCACTTTAATATGCTTGGTTCTCTCAAATGCAGGATTGTCTGCAATGAACATGACTACCTGGTTATCACATTGTAGCTGCATTAGAATAGGTACATCTATATGTAAATCTGCTAGTACTGGTCGAACCCACATCATATCTGTACTAGTTTGTGCCATATCCCTATATTTAGACTCAACACTGGACCTAAAAACCACTGTTTGCCTTTTACTCTTCCAAGAGACGAGAGAGAAAAACTGCAAAATCAGAAGCAGACTTTCTATCCTTTGGACATCCTCCATGTTGAGAAGAGGAACAAAAATGAAATGTTTATTCCATAGAGTTAGGGTCTCTTATATAGAGAGAAAATCCTAGAGAGTACACATGTTACGAAACCTGAAGGGTCACGAGGGGTTACGGAATTCGAAGGGTCACAGAGGGTTATGTAACCCGAAGGATCACATCGGGTTACGGATACCGAAGGATTACAAACATTAATGTAAATATAATAGCTCTAACACTCACCCTCAAGTTGAAGCTGAGAAAGCTGCAGCTTGTAACAAAAAGAAAAAGTATACACCACATCTTCACACAATGCATCATAAGAATATATGTCGGTAAACCCTGGATATATCGGTTCCCAACCTTTAAATAGATTTGGAGGGCGGTGGGGATACCCTGGATGCATTTGGGCGACACTATGACGTTCTGGGAGGCCATCCGGAGGGTGGGCTGCGGCTCTACGGACGATTGCGCCAAGGCTTTTGCGGTCGTGTGGGCTATCTGGCTAGGAAGGAATGGCATCGTTTTCAACAACAAGAGCTTTTCCGTCCCCTTTGTAGCAAATCGCTATAACTCACTTTACGAATTTTGGCTATCGCGTTAATGTACCCTAAATTTTGATAAATACGATTTTTCCGGTAAACCCTGATACGGGGATTTACCCTATTTCTCATAAAAAAGAATATATGTATGTTGTTGGTAGAAGACCTCGCTCGAGGATAGGTCTACGACTTTCAGGTCACCGGAACGTATCTCTGCCATGCCTGTAGAGTCGTTGCGATATCATGTCACCGGAATGTATTTCTGTCATGCCTACAGGTCACCGGAACATATCTCTGTCGTGTCTGGAGAAGAATCAATGTGGAAGAAGTCCAACGCGGAGTAGTAGTCGGTTCGTAAAAGAAGTATACGCCCTGACGAAGAAGTCGATGTTCGGTGAAGACGGATGATCTGAGTAGTAGTCTGGAGTGTCGGTCTGTCAATCGTGGTAGAGGAGCAAACATCTTGAAGAATCATCTCTGACTCTCCTTTGTCCCATACTTGATAAAATAAAGAGTATGGAACATTAAGTTGGGAGAAACACAAAGTTAGGAGAAACAAGTCATGGTGAAGCAGGGGCTGTTGGAGAGGGGGAGCTCCAGGCGGTACCGACGACACAGGCGGTGTAGCTGGAGCTGCCGGAGCCTCGGACGATGCTTTAGGTGCCGCTGGAGGTGGTGATTGGTGCTGCTGAGGACTCAGACTGCCTTGCGTAGGATCCCTTATCTCAGCAAGGGGTCCCACACAAGGAGAGAGGGCTGGTGGTGGCGACGGGATTAGGGTATTAGCTTCGGTCTAGGACCATCGCTCTGATACTATGTTTAGGAGAAGAAATACATGGGATGTTTATTTCATAGAGGTAGGGTCTCTTATATATAGAGAAAACCCTAGAGAGTACACGAGTTACGAAACCCGAAGGATCATGGGGGGTTGCCGAACTCGAAGGGTCATAGAGGGTTAATGAACCTGAATAGTCACAGGGGGTTACCGAACCCAAAGGGTGACAAACATAAATGTAAATATAATAAATCTAACACTGCATAATCAACATCCATGCATGCCGAAACAATAAGTGTTGCCCCTTTTTTGAATAATAATCCTGCACCTGGAGAAGACTTTAGGTACCTCAAAATCATATATAAAACATCCATGTGTACCTGTCGGGGTTGTTCCATGAATTGACTCACCTGGCTAACTGCAAATGAGATGTCTGATCTGATTATAGTAACATAAAGAAGCTTTCCCACTATTTTTCTGTATCTTCTGCTGTCCACTTCCTTTGTATCATCATCATATAACCTCATAATAGTGTCCACAGGAGTGGTAGTAGGTCGACATCCAATCATTCATGTCTCAACTAGCATATCTATCACATACTTTTATTGGATCATCACAAGACCCTACTGATTCATGGTAAATTCTAACCCAAGAAATACCGTAAGGGCCAAGATCCTTGGTAACAAACTGACGACCCAGAAATTCTTTAGTCCTTTTTATCTCCTGCAAGTCATCACCTGTAACAAGTATGTCGTCAACATATACCATAATAGCCACCGTGCCTCTAGGAGTTCTCTGTATAAACAATGAATAATCCACATTCGACATCTGAAATCCATGCTTCTCAATTAAATCTGAGAGATTTTGGAACCATACTCTTGGACTTTGTTTAAGGTCATATATTTCCTTATGAAGTCTGCAGACCTATGGATACTCCCCCTTAGCAGCAAACCAGGAGGCTGCTGCATGTAGACTTCTTCATGTAGATCCCCATGCAAAAAGGCATTTTTAACATGAAGCTGGAAGAGAGGTCAGTCACACACCGCAATGACAGAAAGAAGAATACGTAGAGTAGAATAATGAGCCACTGGGGAGAATGTATCTAGATAATCCACTCTATATGTCTAAGTAAAGCCATGAGCAACCAGTCTGGCTTTATGCCTATCCAGACTCCCATATGCACGGTGTTTAACTGTAAACACCCACTTGCAACTGACAACAGAAGCTCCCTCAGGAGCAGGATCTAAGCTCCAGGTACCACACGACTATAAGGCAGCCATCTCTTTTTCCATAGCTAGTCACCAATGACTATCTTTCAAGGTCTCCTGATAATTTCGTAGAATTTTACACGACAGACAATGCAATTACAAATTTCCTGAATTCCCCTGTCAAGTGAGTAGAGGAGACCATGGATGCTGAAGGATAAGATGCACATCTATGCTTCTGCTTCCAAAGCGTAATGGGTAAGCCAGATCATCAACCTATATGTCCGCCCCGTTGTAAAGAACCCTGCTCAGGCAAATCATCAGACTCATCGTTAGGAACTGTGTATTCAACACATACCTTATGCATGCTAGATGATGAGCGATGATCATGAGCAGGATCAGATCGACGAGTATAGTAATGCGACAACGGTGGGACAAGGACAATGGGAACCGAGGGTATAAGAGGAGGTGAAGGTGGTGGAGATGGTGATGAATGTGGTGATGATGGTGGTGGTGGCATATAAATTTCATCATCAGAGTTTGAAGAATCAACCGATCACCTGTAGGAGAAAAGTACATCACGGACTTGAAAAATGTGACATCATCACTAACATAGTACTTCTTGTGCATTGGATTATAACATCTATACCCTTTTTGTGTCCTGGAGTACCCAATGAAGACACACTTGATTGCTCTAGGAGAGAGCTTGTCAAGACCTGGAGACAACTGGTGAACAAAGGCGATCGAACCAAAAACACGAGGAGTAAGTGAGAACAATTCCTTCTCAGGAAAAGCAAGTGAAAAGAGAATTTTCTCACTCAAGACTGACGAGGGCATGCGATTCACAAGATAACACGCAAGAACAATATCACCTCAAAAAGAATGCGGAGCACGACTCTGAATAAGAAGAGTTCTGGTAACATCAAGCAAATGACGATGCTTCCTCGCTGCAACACCATTTTGTTGGGAAGTATATGCACACGGTGTTTGATGAATAATACTCTGAGTTAAAAAATAATTGGAGAGAGCATGAGTACAGAATTTCAAAGCATTATCCGTTCTCACAAATTTCATAGGTGAAGAAAACACATTCTGCACTTCATTGATAAAGTTTTTGATAACATCTCATGCTTTAGATTTATTCTTTAATAAAAAGACTCATTATAAACGAGAGAAATCGTCTACAACAGGATAAAACCCGTGTCCCTGATGATCGGGAACACGACTTGGACCCCAAATATCAATATGAAATAACTCAAAAATGGAGCTATTGCTCCGACTCTGACGACTAGGGAAGACAGAACGATGATGCTTTCCCAACTGACATGCCTCACGTTGAAAGGACAAGTGAGGAGAAATTTGCAGCAGAACACGACATATTTTATGTAGTGGGAGATGACCAAAGCGCGCGTGCCATGTCAAGGGTGTGGCTGGTCCAACATAATGAGAGGAAATGCCTGCATAAGGTGTTCGAACCGAGCGATAAAAAACACCCTTCTCATGGTCGCAACCAATCACCTTGCCAATAAGGATGTCCTGAAATACAAGAGAAGATGGGTAAGAAATGGCTCGACAATGTAGATCCTTCATAGAAAAATCAGGTGCATGCAACAAATTCTGTAAACATAGAGGGCGTCCAGCTAATCTCTTTCTGTCCAGTAATCCGGAAATGAGTCCCATCTCCTATAACCATAGTCCATCCTAAAGGAACCTGTCTATATACTGTAAGTTGACCTTTGTCTCCACACAAGTGATGTGTAGTACCAGAGTCCATAATCCATTCTACAGCATCAGATCTACTACAACTAGTAAATGCACAAGTACTATCTGAGGTACTAGAAGATGTGGAAGCATCCACATTTGAGTGACTTCTTGAGGCCGATGAAGAAGCAATGGGTCTGGTAGGGGGCATGGTTTCCCTCAATCGTGCTACGAGCTCATCAAATCTCTGGTATGAAGAGGAAGCATCCAGGGTCTCAACCTGCTCAACTACTCGGGCAGAAGTTGGAAAGCTATGCTTGGAATAACATGTATTACTCTATATATCTAGGACGATGGCAGTAAGTATAGGGCTGACGAATAAAACCTCCTCTACCATGAGATCCACGTCCACGAAACGGGAAAGAGCTTCCTCGACCTCGGAAGGCAGCCATCGATGAGGAAGTCTGACTAGCAACAAATCCTACTGAGCCTGCGGAAAGCTTCCTCCATAGGGAAAGCTGAAGAAGTCTGACTAGCAACAATGGATGGGATAGTAATCCTACTGATCCAGTGGAAAGCTTCCTCCATCGTTGAAGAAGTCTGACTAGCAACAATGGATGGGATAGTGGCATCTGTCAGAATCTAGGAACGAGCATCAACATACTCCGGATCAAGGGCTGCCATGAATACAACAATCATGGTGGCATTCCTATAAGTCTTCTGTTGCTCAGGAGTAGATGTAAGGGGTATGAAACTGTGGATCTTCTCGAACATCCCACGCAAGGATGTATATAACGAATGGAGAGGCCGTCTGTTCTGCTTGATAGTAAAAATATCATGCTGGAGTTGCAGAATCTTGATCTCATTCCTCACCTGCGAATAAGTGGCTCAGAGTATATCTCACATCGCCTTGGCGGTGGGCTGATGTAACACATCATTGGTGATCTCTGTCATCAATGTACCTGAAAGCCAAACCTTGGAATATGCATCATCTGCCTCCCACGAGGCGTTAACCCCAGTTTTCTCAGCCGGCTCCTCCTCGGTGAGAATATGTTTCTTACCCGTAGACTTCACAAGGCTCATGAACTTCATAGCCCAGAGCCCATAGCTCGTCCTGTCCATCTTGGCAATAGGTGCTGGATCTCTGGAAGTGCCTGTGGCGGGAAACCCAACTTTGTTTTCTGACATATTACCAGATGAAAAAGTAGGGTTTTGTAGACCAAACGATGAGTGTCTACACAAACATATGAGTATTGGAATGCACATGTGGATTTATGCAATCAAATCCATCAATCCACAACGGATGCCTATGCATGGATAGAAGGGCTCGGAGCCCACGACCGGTCGTCGGCTACAAATAGCCACGGTGACGAGGACGGCTGGATGGGCCGGTGACGACACACAGCCAAGAGAGAAGGCAGTAGCAGGACCCAGGTAGAGAGAGAGGGCGGCGGCGGCGATGCCAAAACTAGAGAGACAACGATGACAAAACATGACGAAGGAGGGGGGCAGCGGGTGTGGTTAGGTTAGGGTACTAGAGCTTCGACCTAGGACCCGATCACCTCTCTGATACCATGTTGGGAAAAAGATGAATCGTTGTTTATTCCTTGAATCCTAGACTCTCTTATAAAGAGGAGATACCTATGTGTAAATTGCATAAGATAAAAAAAGAGAACAGATAAAAATAGGAAAAACAATACAAAATCATAAATATAACTCTACAAACCTCATCCTAGCCACTGGAGAAGTCTCAAAATAGTGGATGCTATATGTCTGGTGAAACCCTTTGCCACAAGTCCGATCTTTAATCTATCAATGGAGCAATCTGGAGACTATTTGGTCGTAAAGATCCTTCTACAACAAACAAGATCTATGCTTGTAGGACACGACACAAGATCCCACATGCCCTTGAAGGTAAGTGCCATCTCCTCGTCTATGGTTTTTTTCCAACCATGATCTTTAAGTACACCGTGATGATCAGGGGGAATAGAAACAACCATAAGAGCATCTATAAATCTCCTGTCACATTTGGATAGACTATGATGGAAGTAAAAATGTGACAATGGATGTAGAGTACATTGCTTTTTTGATTTCCGCAGTGTTATAGGAAGCTCTAATGGAGCATCCGCGTTAGCAGTAGTGGCGCTACTTGAAGAAGGAGCATCATCCTGCAAATAAGGAACAAGAAAATGAATCAAGTCAGACTGGACAATATATTTTCTTTTGTAGACAATGAGAGGTAGTGGGATCTCCAAGGGAATGCCACTAATAAATTGAGCAAAGTAGTTGGTCTGTTCAAAGAAGGTGACATCAAGAAACTGTACTAGTGATGATTAGTTTGGTCATAGCCTTTGTACTCCTTTTGGATCCGAGAGTAGCCAAGGGAAATACACTTGATTGCACGAGGGGATAATTTATCTATAGTATGAAAGTTATGGGTACAAGTAGTGGAATCAAAGATTCTCAAGGGGATATGAAAATTTTCCTCATCTTTATACAAGAGGAAAAAAGGAGTTACCTGATTGAGAACTGAAGAGGGTACCTTATATTAATAAGGCATGCAACATTGAGAACGGCATCTCTCGAGTAGGTTTAGGGAATCTTCATATGAGTAAGAAGGATAGGTGTAATGTACGAAGGATGACAGAATTTCCTTTCCGCGATCGGATTTTGTTGTGATGTATATGGACATGAGGTCTGGTGAAGAGTTCCCTGAGCAGCAATGAAAGTGATCAAATCCTATTGAGTGAATTCAAGAGCATTATTAATCCTAAAAGTCCGAAGACAAGCAGAGAAAGAGGTCTTGACAAAAGGACTTGACAATTTTATCAATATTGGGCCATTCCCTTATTAAATAGGCCCAAGAAGATTTGCTATAATCATCTACAAACACAAGAAAATATCTATGACCTCTTATAGTACATAGCAAACAAGTTCCCCAAATATCATAATGGAGTAAATTGTAGAGACTTATTTATGTTGCGGTGTACTGTACTGTTTCATCATTTCTTTTTATCTATTGTATGTCACTGTAATCTATTGTATGTCACTGTAATTTACCCAAGGGTTCTCTCCCTATATAAGAGGCCCGAGGGCTCTATGGAATAGAATCATCTGAGTATTCTTTTACCCTAACATGGTATCAGAGCCCTAACCCTAACCTAGGGTTTCTCTCCACCCCCCCGCCGAATCTCTCCCACCGCCGCCCCCAGGGTTCCGCCCAGCCCCCAGGGATCCGCCGCCGGAGCCCTCTCACCGTCCCGGTTGCACCGCACAGCCCCGAAGCCCCCTCCCCGTCCCGCACGCCCGCCGCCGGAGCCCCCACCTGCCGCCCGGGCTCCCTCCAGCCGCCGCCAGGGGTCTGTTTACACCACCCAGCCCCCGCCCAACCGCCGTCTTCCTTGGTAGAGGCTTCCAGAGCCTCTACTCGTCGCCGGGTGCCGCTCCTTCACTCGGTCTCGAATAGAAAATGGATTCAAGTGCATAACGTCTACATGTGCACTTGAATCCTTCAAGTCTTGGTAGACAACATTTTCTTGATCTATCAATAGTTGTTCTTCTCCGACATTATGTCCGAATAAAAGCTCGATATGCCCGCCATAGGTGCTTTCAAAGGTTCATCACCGATCGTCAAAATGGACGGGACAAACTACGAACTGTGGGCGATGCAGTTCCTCAGTCTCATGAAGTCGTGTGGTAAGAAGCATATTCTTACCGAGGATGAACCGCCGGAGAAGACAGGAGTCTATGCCTCATGGGAGGCTGATGATGCGTACGCCAAGGTTTGGCTCTCAGGTACGCTCACGACAGAGATAGCGAATGATGTTCTTCACCAGCCCACCGCCAAGGTGATGTGGGATATTTTGGCCACGACGTACTCTCAGGTCCGCAACGAGACGAAGATGCTCCAGTTGCAGCATGATATATTTACCACGAAGCAGAATGGGAGGCCTCTTCATTCGCTGTACACGTCGCTTCGTGGTATGTTCGAGAAGCTCTATAGCACCATTCCGCTCACAGCCACGCCGGAACAGCAGAAGACGTTCCGCAACGCCACTATGGTTGGCGTATTACTCGCTGCCCTAGACCCGGAGTACGAGGCAGCACGCTCTCAGATTCTAGCAGATGCCACTATCCCGCCGATGGAAGAGGTATACAGGAGGCTCAGTCGTGTACCTGTTCCATCCACTACAACGACTGCACCTCCGTCTGCAATGGCAGTTTCCAGGGGACGTGGTGGTTCGTCCTCGTTTCGTGGCAGAGGAAGTGGTGGACGTGGACGCGGCGGTCGCATACGTTCCACGTGCTCATTCTGCCGCCGTACTGGTCATTCGGAGGATACTTGCTATTCCAAGCATGGCTTCCCTCCTTCTGCACGTGTCGCGGATCATGTTCAGGGTCCTTCAGCTCCCGCTACAGATCACAGGTTCGAAGAGTTGGTGGCACGACTTCGTGATATCATGCCACAATCGTCGACAGAGGGTGCTGAAGTTTCTGATGTTGCGGCTTCGGCGTCAGCTAGTACATCCGCCTCTGCCAGTGCCTCAGGTAGTCCTTCAGTCTCACTTCATAGTCATGATCTCACAGGATGGATTGTCGACTCTGGAGCTACCCATCATCTATGCCGTGAGAAAGATATTCTGCAGTCCTACAGAGCTGTACAGCCTGGTCGCTCTGTACTCATAGCTGATGGCACTCATTCTCCTATCATCGGTCAGGGGGAGACGACCTTGCTACCCTCTATGCACTTACAAAATGTCCTACATGCTCCAGAATTCTCTATGAACCTCTTATCTATTAGTCAGATTACACGTGATTTGCACTGTCGTGCTATTTTTGATCCATCATCTGTTATTTTTCAGGACATACTGACGGGCAGGGTGATTGGTTGTGGTTCTGAGCACAATGGCCTCTATCGTCTAGTTCGTAACTCTTACGCTGGCGTCTCACTGCATTCCCAAGGCGTCGTATCTCCGTACACCTGGCATCTTCGGTTCGGTCATCTGCCCCTACAGAAGATGCGTCACCTCCTGCCTCAGATCTCTCCGAGTTCCTCCTTTCGTTGTGAAGCATGTCAGTTAGGGAAGCACCATCGATCTAGCTTCCCAGGTCGTCATAGTCGGAGCAGTCGCTCCCCGTTTGAATTACTTCATGTAGACATTTGGGGTCCAAGTCGTGTCCCAGATCATCAGGGGCACAGGTTCTATTTAGTAGTGGTTGATGATTTCTCTAGAGTGTCCTGGACGTTTCTTCTTAAAAATAAATCTGAAGCAGGAAATGTTATTCAAAATCTTATTAATGAAGTCCAGAATGTTTTCTCTTCTACTGTTAAGTATGTGCGTACTGACAATGCATTGGAGTTCTGCGCTCGCTCTCTTGCTACCTTTCTTTCTTCTAAAGGCATTGTTCATCAAACCACATGTGCTTACACCTCTCAACAAAATGGGGTTGCAGAACGAAAGCATCGATATTTTCTTGATATTGCTCGCACATTACTTATTCAAAGTTGTGCTCCATTATCTTTTTGGGGGGATGCTATACTTACAGCATGCTATCTAGTCAACCGAATGCCTACAACTGTTCTTGGGGAAAAGTCCCCAATCTCTGTTCTTTTCCCAGACAGAGACTTGTTTACACTTACACCTCGGGTCTTTGGCACTGTTGCGTTTGTCCACCGCCTATCTCCAGGACTTGATAAGCTTTCTCCTAGGGCTATCAAGTGTGTTTTTGTGGGTTACTACAGGACACAGAAAGGATACCGTTGCTATGATCCTGTCCATGACAAGTACTATGTGAGTGCAGATGTTACTTTTTTCGAACCTGTCATGTATTTCTCCCCTGCAAGTGACAGATTGGTCTCCTCCACCTCACCAGATTCCAATGTCTTTGTTCCACCACCTCCAAGCCTGGGTCAATCCTCTACTCCACCAACACCACCACCACCACCACCACCACCTCCAGTTGTCCCTTTCACTAAGTTCTATACGAGGCGAACAGGCCCTGCTCAAGCTACATGTCAACCATCCAACACGCTTCAGGTTTGTTCTGAAATTAACACTAACGATGGCTTAGAAAATGCACCTGTGCAGGAACCTTTACTACAGGAGGAGGATCAACCGGTCAGCACAGTCCTGGATGATTTGGACCGGCCCATTGCTCATAGGAAGCAGCGAAGACAGTGTGCCTCATATCCCCTTGCCTCTCAAGTCTCCTTTCATCGACTCACTGGGGATTTCCAGAAGTTTGCAGCTGCTGTATCGTCAGTTGAGATTCCACGGACATATCAGGATGCCATGAAGATTGACTGCTGGCGTCTCGCAATGGAAGAGGAAATGCGTGCCTTGTAATCTAGGGGAACTTGGTCTCTTGTCCCCATTCCTCCAGGTGCCTCAGTGGTAAGTTGTAAATGGGTATTTACGGTGAAATATCATGCGGATGGCCGTCTAGACAGATACAAGGCCAGGCTCGTAGCACGGGGATTTACCCAGACATATGGGGTAGATTATTTGGATACTTTTTCACCGGTGGCGAGACACTCCACTCTTCGCATCCTCATATCTGTTGCCGTGGTACGTAACTGAACAATTTTTCAGCTTGATGTCACGAATGCTTTCTTGTATGGTGAGCTACAGGAGGAAGTCTACATGCAGCAGCCACCCGGGTTTGCTGCTGAGGGGGAGACTCAGATGGTGTGTAGACTTCATAAGGCTATCTATGGCCTTAAACAGAGTCCTCGAGCATGGTTCCAGAAGCTTTCCCAGCTTATTGAACGACAGGGGTTCAGAAGATCAAATGCGGACCACTCACTGTTCGTCCGGAAGACCCCTAGAGGTACTATTGTTGTTATGATATATGTTGATGACATATTGGTTACAGGAGATGACACTCAGGGGATTGAGATAACCAAGTCCATGTTGGGAAGCCATTTCGTTACAAAGGATCTAGGCACAATACGATATTTTCTGGGGATAGAGTTTGCAAGAAATGCACAAGGAATGGTGATGACTCAAAGAAAATATGTCACAGATTTGCTAGTTGAAACAGGAATGACTGGATGCAGACCTTCAAGTACACCTATGGACCCGAGCATGAAGCTGTACGATGATGATACCGAGGAGGTGGACAAGAGAAGGTACATAGAAATGGTGGGTTAGCTCTTATACATTACTATAACTCGACCGGATATTGCCTTTGCAGTAAACCGGGTGAGTCAATTCATGGAGCAGCCGAGGCAAGTTCATATGGATGCTGTGTATATGATATTAAGATATCTGAAGTCTTCCCCAGGCACAGGGTTGCTATTCAAGAAAGATACAGATCTGTCTATTTCAGCCTGTGCAGATGCAGATTATGCAGGATGTCCAAGGGATCGTAAGTCTACTTCTGGATTTGCTATCTTCATAGGAAGCTCGTTAGTCTCTTGGAAAAGCAAGAAGCAGACTGTTGTGGCGAGATCCAGTGCCGAGTCCGAGTACAGAGCCATGGCACAGGCCAACACAGAAATGATGTGGGTTAAAGCAGTCTTAGAAGATCTGAATGTTGATGTCCCCTTGCCTATGAACCTTCAATGTGATAATCAGGCAGCATTATTTATTGCCAACAATCCAGCCTTCTATGAGAGAACAAAGCACATCGAGGTGGACTGTCATTATACCAGGGACATGATTCAGAAGGGCTTCATTTCCACGTCTCATGTCAGTTCAGAGGACCAGACTGCTGACATATTCACTAAGCCATTGCTCAGAGGACCGTTCCAGAGATGTTTTTCCAAGCTGAGCATGATAGATATCTATGCTCCATCTTGAGGGGGAGTGTAGAGACTTATTTATGTTGCGGTGTACTGTACTGTTTCATCATTTCTTTTTATCTATTGTATGTCACTGTAATCTATTGTATGTCACTGTAATTTACCCAAGGGTTCTCTCCCTATATAAGAGACCCGAGGGCTCTATGGAATAGAATCATCTGAGTATTCTTTTACCCTAACATAAATAAATGATAATGAATGATAAGGCTCAGTAGTCCTCGATTGAAAGGAAGCCCGATGATGTTTATTGAATTAACAAGCTTTGTACTCAAAGGCTTCAATGATGAAAGTTCGGGAACATATGAGAAAGGGCTTTCACAAGGGAACCAAGCTGTAGATGCCATAGGAACATGTCATCAGACACAAAGACAACACTGGTAAAAGTGAAATCAACATGGATGTCCAGATAGTATAGGCCGTTCTTCTCATACCTCCTATAAAAAATATTCATCGACCAGATGTCCTGAAAGTTGCAATAGAGCTCGTAGCATCGGCTTGGAAGAAAAATTCGCTTTCCATGGATAGATCATTAGATCCGAGGACAACTTGCAGGCCATGTTCTAATACCACCGGATGCAAATTAGAAATTATGATGGTGGAAAATTTGAGTGGAGAAGAAATTGGAGGATGGAAGTAGTCAAGATGTGCCGATTTCATGAGATTTTGAAGAAGAAAGCCCATAGATGCGCGGAGGTAGAAGGGAAATGTAGAAAGATAAATCTCATTTTTATAAACTCTGAAATGACTATTATAATGCCTATCATCCCATTAGATAGGAGGGGTAGAATTACAAGAATAGTAAGAGAATAAAAATTCAAAGCAAATAATCCTAATCAATATTGCATAAATCGATAGTCGGTACTCGGTTGGCGGGGTCATTGAGTAAGAATTAATCGACAGTCGGGTGACTAATCAGATTTAATCGATCATTAGTTAGTTTTGAATTTTTTAATTAATTAAATATATAAATTATTTTTATACATATATTCTTATATATTTGCATAGATTTGTATATTTTCTATACTATCATAATGAAACAAAAGAAGTAGTTGACTTTAAATATAGCATTAAACATATCATAATAAGTTTGCTTTTTTAAAAAAATAAAAATTTTAAAAAATATAAAAATCTCTATGTAAAAGTTGGTCGAGTAGTCAACACGATTAGTCGGGTTGAGCGACTAATGGCCGACTAAGCCTGGTCGAGTCGGATATCCCACTGACTTGACTAGTCAGACCGACTAGTCTGCCTAGTCGATTGACTTTTACAATAGTGATCCTAATTGACTCCTAATCGACTCTAAGTATAAATTAATTGGAGGTCACATGCGATCTTGTTATTTAAATAAAATTTGAAAATATATCGACCTTAATTGGATATAAATAAAATTGAATCTAACCCTACTTAATTATCGACTCGAATTAAATGGACGGAAAACTTTAATTGGATAAAATTGAGCGGATGAAAGTCCTAACTTTGCTATAATTCTTTGATCAATACTTCATACAAAGTGTCATATGTGAGGAACTTGTCCTTTACAGTATGATAGTGAGGATGAAGGCTGTCAAGAAATCTATATACTTGCCACTCAGATCTTTCAGTCACTTGTTTGGGACAACATGCTGGTAGAAAGATGGCAAGCTCCTCCTATACACCGTTGAGATGTCGATTATATTTCATGAGGGTGGGCTCTCCTTGAGAAGCAGACTAAATTCACATGTAGATATCGGCAAGACATGACTTGATAGTATGCTTAGAGTAAGTATTTACAAGTTTGTCCCACATGCCCGTTGTGGTGTCCTTGTACATGAGGTTCATTGCAATGTGAGACTCAACGCTGTTGGTCGTCCATGTCATGACCTGATATTTGTCCCCAAGCCATGACTTGTAGGCTTTGTCCGTCTCTTTCAAAGGTTCCTTTGTCATAATAGATATTTTCCTCTGACCGCTGAGGAACACCTTAAAGGTCCGAGACTAGAGCACATAGTTCTCCATGCCCTTGAGTTTGATAGAGGTCCATTATACCATCATAGAAAATGTGAATATATGGGCTTGGTCTTGATGGGAGTCGTGGACATCGCATTCAGAGAGAGTAATCAAAGAGTTGCTATAGAGATCTAGACAATCATGAGTTTTAGGGCACGAGGACCCGAACTACCACTTAGGGCTTGCGCAAAGGGGTGCACACAAGTTTATCAATGGTGGAGGGGACTGTTGATGGATACTGTGGTGACATGAGGGTGCTGATGTCCTGGCAACAACGACAAAAGGCCACTGATGGCTATTGCAACCCCTTGTGAGGTCCTGGTGGCGGTGACAGAGGACCTTGTGTTAAACAGGAGGCCGCAACGGTGAAGGTGAGGACCCATGCGAGTTACGATGAAGGCAGAGAGGACTTGTGCGAGCCTCCTATTGGTGCACGACAATGCTTACCTCGGTGATGGAGGGCTGTGGCCCTACGCATGGCTTGGAGAGGCGAGCAACGATGTCGACGATATAGTGCTGCATGTGTGGTCGAGGAGAAGGTCTGGCTGGTGGCGTCGTGATTTTTGGTATGAACCTCAGTCTAGGACCATTGATATGATACCATGTGGAAGGAAAAATAGAGAAAAAACTAAATACTTTATTCAAGGAGTATGAGGTTTCTTATATAACTAGAGCCTAAGTTGTGATAATTACATAAAAGACCTCGAAGGGTTACAAAATAGGACTCATCTAATAAAGAAAAGATAAATAATCAAATAACCTAAAACAAGTATTGGATGATATGTGCATGTGCAATTCGATTTTCTACGATGGAACTTTGTTCTAAACTTGTTAACCATATGGATGCATCTATATTTTTAAACAAAAAATTAGAGTAAATTGCACAAAATCCCTGAACTATACACCCTATTTCAATATCATACCTAAACTTTCAAAGGTAACAACATAGTACCCGATCTTTAATATTTATTGTAGTTTTCAGCGTTTGTGATTTAAGGTTAGAAAGACGAAATAATCAACTAAATTTCAATAGTCAAGGACTACATTAAGACAAATCTTAAAGATCGGGTGCACATTGTTACCTTTTAAAGTTTACGGCATTGAAATCGGGTGCATAGTTTAGGGACTTTTGTGTTATTTGCTCAAAAAATTATCTAGGCTGTTACACTTACCAGAGATTTCCACATATATGGCAGATATTATACGATGTCTCACCTTCACCACACAAAAGTAAATTTTCCCCCGAGTTTTGCTCGTTTATAGATGCCTGTCTGCAAAAGGATCCAGAAGCAAGACCAACTGCTGACCAGGTGTTGCATTTACATATTGGAAATTTATGTCATGTGTGTCTTACATGTTGGAGATTTATGTCACTTGTTTCTTATAATTTGTCAATATTTTGCCATACTAGCCAGCTGAAATGATTCTCCTCAATTAGTTTTAGCTGTATACCTTGGAACGATATCATTTTTTAAGGTTTCATTTTATTGTTGAATATTCTTTACAGGTCAAATGGATCTGGGGTGTTTTTCTATTTCATCTCCCGTAAATATTATACATACCCCATCATCATTTTCATAAATGGAAAAGAAGAAATAATCTTGCCACTTATGTGTGCTCGGGATTCATCTTCCACGGTTTATCCCTTTTGTTGAGAAGGAATTCGAAGTACATCATGTTATTGTGATTGTTTGTTGGCGTGCATGTTCCATGTGGTGTTAAAGCCAATGTGATTGAGAGTTGGATACTCCGTGAAAGCTTTTCATGTACATGTTGAGGGCATCCATACACTTGGGTATGTGGTTCGAGGACTCTGCCCTTGCACCATGGTTTCAAACATCAACAATATTGGCTATTGTCTGATAGGATTTGCAGCATTCTTTTTCATAAGATCGCGAAATTAGACTGCTTTCTGGATTTCTTCTATCAAGTAGCTAGTAATCAATTAATTTTGTTTACTGTCTGTCAGTTTTTTTGGAATGCTTATTGATTACAATCCTTGGGTGATCAGTTGCGCTCTTGGTAAATAACAGGAAGTGACTGTGGTCGATCAATCATCTTTCTTTGATTGCTCATGCTTGCAAAGTGATCGATCAACCCTCTTTGTCTAATTGATCACTTAGTATTTCTGGTTGATTTGACATCTAGTGATCATTTTACTCCTTGATGTTGATTGCTCAACCTGATGCTCTGCTGTGGGACCATCAATTGCTGATTCTCATGACGGATAACTCAGACCGAAGTTATAGATCACCAGAGGCAATTGCTTTGTGTGTGTGTGATGGGGGGGGGGGGGTTTCCCTTATTTAGGTCAACACGATCAATCACTCAGAGATATAATCATTTTTCATTGGTTGCCATTTACAAGTCGATCAACCATCATTGGTTTCTCATTGGAGATTCGATCAATCATTTTCCTTTTTGTGATCAACCATATAATAGTTATGTTTTTATGGCAAAAGAAGGCTGATTTTGGAGATACAATGGTATGGCAAGTTGGCAACTTACCTGTGAGATTCCTCCACACCATGTGCATAGTTACCAGAGAGTTGTCTAGTCAAATTCAAATGCTTCAGGTGGCACCAGTGGACCTCTTTGATCATGTAAAAGCTCTGAACAGCTCTAACATATGACATGATTGAGAAAGACACTGATCCTATGAAGATTCTGGAAGACCCTTCAACCATCAACCATGCTAGTCATTCAAGGTATATGTGGAGATGCTTCTTCTGACGAGGAATGGATTCCTAACAGCATTATTGACGAGCAGGTAATGCTCAGTTTCTTAATCAGTACAAACTTGAGTGTGGTCATGACTATATCACCTTCGTTGATGAACCAAATTTCACTATTATGGGAAAATGAATACCTCAATATGTGATCGACTTCTATTAACAAAAGCTTTACATATATCTTATTTGCATTAAATCCAATCTCCATGATCAAGAACAGTGCAAATCTCAATTGTGATATGATTTTCTACAAAGATTGATGTGCCCTGCAAGATTTAGCGACATGAAAAACGATCAAAATTGATGTTATTTCTAATGCTATATCACAATCTTCGTGCAGAAGGTTGCATCTAAGCAACAACTATCAGTAAAGTGACAAAAGAGTTAATTTGACACTTTTATTATTGTGATATTACATCTTGGTCACTTACATTTTGCATCTTTGAAGAGACTATTCACGAACTTGTTCAACGAGAATCGAAATGAACTCTCGACATCCCATTTCTCGACATTGTGAAGTGTATTAGTTTGCACATCAAACATGAAGCCTCTACCTATCTCTTAAACAAAAAGTTCAAATCTATTTACCTTTGTTTATTCTGATATTTGGGGTCCTGCACGACTTTCCTCTACATATGGCTATCAATATGAACCCAGATCCATCAACTTGCGATTAATGTAATCCAATCCTACCACATAAATCCACAAATACACTATTGTCGATGAGATCTTAAAAAATCGCATATGTATGTGATTTCTTCTTTATTATCATTCCTAAAACATCCTTCATCTATTGTACCTACTCCGATCCATGTGATTTCAACAATTGCATCAGTCGCCTCCTTTTGACTCATCTCTGCCTTGCTTCCCGACTATGTACCACCTTTACCATCAATAAACCCTCCAAATGTGAGACCCCAAGATCTCGAGATCTCCAAATAAGTAGAGGCTTCATGTTTGATTTGCAGGCCTCCCCCGGCTCGGTCGGAGGCTTTGGTTCGGGATTGCGCCTTCTTTTGGAGCCTGGGCCTCCCTGAGCGTATTGGCTTCTTCCTGTGGCTGTTCAGAAGACAGATTTTTTTTGAGGTTTAAAAGGTAGGGGAAACACTCGGTGGTGTCCTCCACATGATTATTTATTCCAGAAATAAAAGTAACTACAAGGAAAAAAACAAAGCAAACAACGACCCCACAGGTCCACTACAAAACCCAGTCCTCTACCATGCGTTTGGCAAACACCCCCACGTTCTCCTTATAAGATCTTTGACCCGAGAACAACAAGTCATTCCTTCCTCGCCAAACCGCCCATAAGATAGCCATGGGATAGATCCGCTCCCTCCTCGGTCTAGTCAAGTTTGCGTGGATCAAGCTCCAGAAGGCCTGGAATTTGTCATTGCGGCACCACGCTAAGCCAACCTCCTGCCAAATTTGAGAGACCATGGGGCAAGAAAAAAAGAGGTGCTCCGCCGATTCAATGGCATCATTGCAAATTAGGCACCTGTCAGAAATGCCTCCAAGAAGCCTGGCGCACCGATCTCGCGTCAACAACCTCTTCCTCCTGAGCAACCACAAGAAGAACCCGACTCTCTCAGGAAGCCTGAGAGCCCAAATAACGGCACAGTCCCTATTTAGCAGCTCCCAATTAGCCGGCAACGGTCTGGAGATGGCCCCATAAGCCCTCTAACCGAGAACAACCCCTCCCGCCAGCACCAGTGATCCTTCCCTCCGCAAGGAGGCCCCACCTCCCTCACGGCGTCAAGCAGGGCCAAGAGGTCCTCAAATCTCTGGTCAGAAAGATTCGCGGAGAAAGTTGGGCACCAGATTCCATCAGCCCAGTACTCCGCAACCGAGCAGTGTTTCTCCTCCGCCAGCGCATACAAACGGGGGAAGCGAGAGCAGAGCCCCCCCCGACCAATCATCCGCCTAAAAAGAGAAGGAATCCCCCCAAGGACCGGCCTAAAGAGGGCAATGTTCTTTACGAAAATCTTCACGACGCCCCTCCAGAAAGGGGTCGAGGCGGCGAGATGGCCGGGCTGCGAAGGCGGCGCCCTCCGTAAAACATAGATCCTACGAACCACCTCGCAAACGAGATCTTCCCCCGGCCTTAAAACCATGCTAGCATACTTAAGCAGCAACGCTTCATTCATCTGCTCGAGAGACTTCACCCCCAGTCCCCTATGGATCTTTCTGTGCGTAATATCCTCCCACCCCACAAGGTGGACCCCTCTGCCCCCACCCGCATGGTTCCCCCACAAAAAGGCGTGCATCCGCTTCTCCAGCCGCACCCGAATCCCCTTAGACATCTGGCGGTTGGAAAGAAAAAATATAGGGATGGAGGAGAAGACGACCTTCAGCAGGACCAATCTTCCATCCCTCGAAAGGACAACGGCCTTCCAACCAGCCAACCTCGCCTCCACCTTCTCCATCACCATCAGCCAGTCGCACATTCTTGTTCTGCCCAGGGTCAATGGCATTCCCAAGTAATCAATCAGCAAGGTAGCGCGGCCCGACCCCAAGACCACCACCAGTCTATCCGCCAACTGCTCCGTACGGCCGAAAGGGACGAACACAGACTTACTGTCATTCTTAAATAGACCAGACAACTCGGCAAATATCTCTAAAGCCACAACCATGCCATTAGCCTCCTCCACACCCCTTTCGATGAGGAAAAGGGTATCGTCAGCGTATTAAATGATCGGAACCCGCACCCCCTCCCTCGAGTAGCCGCAAGAGAAGCCATGGTTGACAGCATGTGACACAATATCGGAAAGAACATCGGCTACCAGGATGAAGAGTATGGGCGCAAGGGGGCACTCCTGACACCCCCTACGAGGCTGGATCAATCCCCCCTCCGGCCGATCATTGACCATGATCGAAAATGAGGCCGTGGTGATACAATGCCTCATCCAAGATATCCATTTGTCCGGGAACCCCTTCCTTTTCAGCACCGACCACAGAAATCTCCAATCGAGGCAATCATACGCCTTTGCAAAATCCACCTTCCAAAGGACACCGCTCGTACTCCTCCTCTGCCAGTCGGCGATGATTTCAGAAGCCAGAGTGATGCAGTCGGAGATGCCGCCCGGGAACAAAAGCAGATTGCGCTGGGGAAATAAGGTTCCCAAGAACGACGTTCAGCCTAACGGCAAAGACCTTCGCCATTATAAGGTAAAGGGCGTTTGATACCGCAATAGGGCGAAAGTCCCCAATGGAGGTCGGCGCCGAAGATTTGGGCAGTAACACGATGAACGCACAGTTGATACAGTGCTAGGCAGTAACACGATGAGCGCCGAAGATTTGGGAAGTAACACGATGAGCGCACGGCAGATTCAGAAGACAAAGATTGATGATGAGGGACCGTTGTGCTAGGCTTCTGGGCTCTGTCTCTGATAGATGCCCCTTGTGCGAGGAGGCGGTTGGGTACCTTGAACACCTGTTCTTCAGATGCCCTAAAACGATTCTGATATGGGAAGAGGCTAATTTGGCTTGGTTGTGCACGATGGACTTGGCCTCCTTTTGCGGTTCGTTGGTGTCCAACAGGAGCAGTGCGCGGTGGGAGCTTTTTAGACCCATTGTCAGTCTGTGGGCCCTGTGGCTTGGCAGAAATGCGGTCCTCTTTTCTGGGCAGAGATTCTACAAGGAAAATGTGTGGATTCACTCCGCGAGGCTGGTTATTGAGTGGGATCTGTAGTTTTTCTTGTTTTTTTTCTGCTTCCCTTTGTTTTTCCCCATTTTTTCTTCCTAAGTAATTAATTTTTGGGGTGAACACCTTTGCGTGTATGCCCCTATTTTCGGCCTAAAAAAAGATCTCGAGATCCTTGCGGGTCTTTAGGGTTTCTATCATATGTTATATATACTTCATCGTAAAAGGTACATAAAGAGGAATTAAGCAAAGTAGTGCTTTTGAATGTTTATGTGGAGGACATGGCCATCTTAAGTGACGACGGTGAGGAGATGGATCAACTTAAAGTGAAGATTGAAAGGAATTCAAGGTAAAATACCTAGAAAACTTGAGATAAATTTATAAAAGACACGATTGCTATATTCAAAGGGGGACTACACCCTTGTTAGAAAAAATGTCCATGATCTATTAAATAATGTATAAAAAATAAATTGTCATTAATAGATGTAAATTGTTGAGAGTTACTTATGTATCTTCTTATTTTTTTATGTAGTTTTCTATTTCTCTTGTCTCTATTATGTAACTTGTTCTTTGAGGTTTCTCCTCTTTATATAAGAGAATCCTATGATCTCTTAAATAGACAACTTATTATTTTATTTCCATAGACATCAGAGCGGCATTCCTAGATTGGAACTCTGAATCCCTAGAGTCCTCTCCACACTTTCCACTCCATTCCTCGTCTTCTTCTACTCGTCACCATCGTCACCGAGTCTTTTCGCCACCCAACGACGCGTCCTCAAGTCTCTTCGCCACACGGTAGCGCATCAGCCACTATGCAAAGACTACCTAGAGCAGTTCTGGTCTCCAGGTGATGGGTTGTGCCACCCAGTAGTAGGTTCTACCCTGCGCAGAAGCTCTTCAAGTCTAGGACTGCTGTGCGGACCTCTCTAGACACTGCAAGCAGCACCCATTGTAGCCGATAGGGTCTTCCAAACGGCTGCACAATGTGAACCTCCGAGGATCTGGGTACCCGTTTACGCTACTTTCGCGGCATTTCATTCATAAAGAATCGCACAATTTACAGAAAAACAGGGAAATTTTTCGCGCGGATAATTTTCCACATGACATTCATATCCACAATCATAACCACACATTAATAGAGACAAATGGCACCAAAATCTCATTTCATTAATTTCCATATAATTTTACAACATGTACAATGACTGACAGTACATAGAGTAGTCCCAAAATTTTTAAGCAGAAGAGAAGGAAACATACTACATTATCAAGCGAACAAAAACTGAGACAAAATAAACCATACCGTCTACTATTGCCTGTCTCCTGAAGTCATCAACCCGCTACTGAGCTAAAGGCTCCTTGCCTGCCATGCGTGCAAGGAAGAAAAGGCATCAGCGGGCGCTGGTACATCCCATAATCTTATATATATATATAAAATCAACAGACTTTTAAATGTTCAAAAGTAACAATTAGAAAGGTGGAACAAGTACAATTTACATCTACTTGCGTAAGCAAAAAGGTGTTCAAGTTGTTTGTAAACATCTATCATGATTGCCCATTTACCCAACATTTCCCATATATAACATATTTATACTGTAGTTGAATATTCATGAATGTATGAGTGTAAGTATATACCATCATTTTCTTTAGAGATCATGTTTGTGAGTGATGATGGAAAATTTGAGATTGGAAAGATTTCTTGATTTATTTAGATTTCTTAAGTCTAGTGGATAATCTGTGGTCTTGGTTAGCGTGCAACCTCACACTATGACTCTAAGACTTGGGGAATGTCTTAAGGTTGGGGTGCCTCTGAAGGATATGGAGAAATCCTTAAGCGCATCACGGAAGCGTGATCGTCGTATCGAATACGACGAAGAACGACTAGTCGTACTAGTTGTTCGGTGCAGCGGAATTTAAAAATTTTTTAAACCGATGAAACCACATGATCCGAGAACCATTCTCAAATCGTTTCATCTATAACCACAGCAAGTATAATGCAATACCTCTTGAAGCGTGGTTGATCAAGTCTCTACGAAAAGAGACCTCCTATCTCAAGTCCGATCGTCGGAGTAACGGCTTGCGAGCGCGGAGATGAGTCGCGGTGTCCTCGCAATCCAAGTTGATCCAAGCACGGTTGCTCCTGATCTCGTCGCACGAGATCAAACGTCTCCTTCGTGAGTGAAGCACTCCAAGAAGACAAAGAACCGCAGAGAGTCGAAGCGGCAGCACGATGGCGCGGGCGTCGACGATTCTCCCCACCAAGGTGGACGGCCACCAAGAAGAGAGGGAGAGAGAGGGCTGTCGTGTAAGAGAAAGAGAGAGAGAGAGAGTTTGTGCTACAATAGCATGTGTCAAGAGAGAGCCAAGTATGCCTCTCTATTTATAGGGTTTTGGGATCCATGGATCTCAATCCATGGGACACATAAAATCAATGGATGAGATTGATTTATGTTCATCCAATGGCTAAGATTGTTGTTGTCAAAGACAACAAATTTAGGTTAAAATATATTTGACAAAATCAAATATAATTCATTCCTAAATCAACCCAACAAATAAGGAGAGAAGACACATGGAGATTTCATCTCCATGTGCCTTCCAAGTGGGCGCACACCCATTCCATATAGGAATGGTGTGCCGTCCATGAGATTGCATGGAGATTGCAATCTCATGGAAATCCATGAGATTGCATATCTCCATGAAATCTCTCTTATTTATTTGCACCAAATTTATTTGGGTTTTATTCTTCAAAAATAATTCACAATTATCTTTGAGAATATTGCAATCTTGCCATGGAAAAATTGTGAATCATATTCACAACCCAAAACAACATGTAATTCATATTGTTAATTAATTACACAATGTGTATCCAATACACATCATAATTAATCAAAACATATAAATTATAATTAACTCTCTCTAATACATTATAAATCACATTTATAATATATTATGAATAATTGGATATTTCTATCCACATTATTCTTATCCAAAATAATTAAATCACATTTAATCATATTGGACAACTTCTCATACATCATGATAATTAAATCACATTTAATTATCAAATTCTCTTTGCTTAGATCTTATGGAATTGTTCTTAAACCATTTAAGAACAATGCTATTTCTCCTCAGATACTTGGAGATAAGGACAGGGCGATTGTATTGTTCCACGTATAGTGACTTGGATGTTGAGATCGTATCTCAAATCCAGATCCTATGGACCTCCCACTGATGCTTGATCAAATCAAGACCGTAGACTTAATCTTCTCATTGCATCTGAATCTCATTCAGATCAATGTCCAGTTCATGGACTAAGATTAGGTCACTTCTCTAATGAGAGGAGTCACTAAAATCCAAACCTGTTTCATCACTCCTTCGGAATGGAAGCGTCATGGTTATACAATCGTATATGATCAAATCACCCTTCAGGTATTCCCAATACCTGCACATCCTACATACTGGAAGACTCATGATCATCCTGAAGATAAAGATCACTTTTACACTGTCATCTTCAGGGTTAGATCATTAAGTTTCTCAATCTTGGTCATTGGGATTTGGTATAGATCATATGCTTTCACAAAGCATATATCTTACCTGCAAATTCATGTCATGCTTCCAAAGCACGACGACCATGCATGGAATTTGTTCAGTCCCAATACCTCATGAGTGAGCTCATGTCTCCCGGTTCACAGGTGAACCTGTATGATCCCTTTGAGAGATCGTATTACTCATATGTCCTTACATGCACACCAGCTCGCCGGTATATAGACCTTGATTAGGTCATCAACCTATTGGTCTGCTAAATGTACATACTCAGACATATAGCAATACATCTGTCTCTAGTCAGAGGATGCATGCCTATGTTGTGACAGTATTCAACGTAGGTCTTTGGTTATCTTGTTAGAATACTCAGATGATATATTCTATAGAGCCCTCGGGTCTCTTATATAGGGAGAGAGCCCTTGGGTAAATTACATGAGAGGTACATAAAGAAACTGAAATAACATAAAAGACGGACAACTATCTCTACACTCCCCCTCAAGATGGAGCATAGATATCTATCATGCTCAGCTTGGAAGAACATCTCTGGAAGGGTCCTCTGAGCAATGGCTTAGTAAATATGTCCGCTGTCTGATCCTCTGAACTGACGTGAGACGTGGAGATGAAGCCCTTCTGAATTATGTCCCTAGTGTAATGACAGTCCACCTCTATGTGTTTGGTTCTCTCATGGAAGGCTGGATTGTTGGCAATAAATAATGCTGCCTGATTATCACATTGAAGGTTCATAGGCAAGGGAACGTCAACATTCAGATCTTCTAAGACTGCTTTAACCCACATCATTTCTGCGCTTGCCTGTGCCATGGCTCTATACTCGGACTCGGCACTGGATCTCGCCACAACAGTTTGCTTCTTGCTTTTCCAAGAGACTAAAGAGCTTCCTATGAAGATAGCAAATCCAGAAGTAGACTTACGGTCCCTTGGACATCCTGCATAATCTGCATCTGCACAGGCTGAAATAGACAGATCTGTATCTTTCTTGAATAGCAACCCTGTGCCTGGAGAAGACTTCAAATATCTCAATATCATGTATAAGGCATCCATATGTACTTGCCTCGGCTGCTCCACGAACTGACTCACCCGGTTTACTGCAAGGGCAATATCCGGTCGAGTTATAGTGATGTATAGGAGCTTACCCACCATTTCTCTGTACCTTCTCTTGTCCACCTCCTCGGTATCATCATCGTACAGCTTCATACTCGGGTCCATAGGTGTACTTGAAGGTCTGCATCCAGTCATTCCTGTTTCGACTAGAAAATCTGTGACGTATTTTCTTTGAGTCATCACCATTCCTTGTGCATTTCTTGCAAATTCTATCCCCAGAAAATATCGTATTGTGCCTAGATCCTTTGTAATGAACTGGCTGCCCAACATAGACTTGGTGATCTCAACTCCCTGTGCATCATCTCCCGTAACCAATATGTCATCAACATATACCATAACAACAATGGTACCTCTAGGGGTCTTCCGGACGAACAGTGAGTGGTCCGCATTAGATCTTCTGAACCCCTGTCGTTCAATAAGCTGAGAGAGCTTCTGGAACCATGCACGGGGACTCTATTTAAGGCCATAAATAGCCTTATGAAGTCTGCACACCTTCTGAGTCTCCCCCTCAGCAGCAAACCCGGGTGGCTGCTGCATGTAGACTTCTTCCTGTAGATCACCATACAAGAAAGCATTTTTAACATCAAGCTGGAATATGGTCCACTCACTTACCACTGCAACCGATAGGAGGATGCGAAGGGTAGAATGTCTCGCCACCGGTGAAAAAGTGTCCAAGTAATCTACTCCATATGTCTGTGTAAACCCTCGTGCTACAAGCCTGGCCTTGTATCTGTCAAGACGACCATCTGCATGATATTTGACCGTAAAAACCCACTTGCAGCTCACCACAGACGCACCTGGAGGAATAGGGACTAGAGACCAAGTCCCTCTGGATTGCAATGCACGCATCTCCTCTTCCATTGCTAAACGCCAGCATTCAATCTTCATGGCATCCTGATATGTCCGTGGAATCTCAACTGACGATACAGCAGCGGCAAACTTCTGGAAATCCCCAGTGAGACGATGAAAGGAGACATGAGATGCTAGGGGATATGAGGCACACTGTCGTCGCTGTTTCCTATGAGCAATAGGCCGGTCCAAGTCATCCAAAACAGTGCTGACCGGTTGGCCCTCCTCCTGTGGTAAAAACTCCTGCACATGTGCATTATTTAACCCATCATTAATATCAGAACATACTTGAGGCGTGCTGGATGGTTGAGATGTAGCCTGAGCAGGGCCCGTGCGTCTCGTGTAGAACTTAGTGAAAGGAACAACTGGGAGTGGTGGTGGTGGTGGTGGCGGTGGTGGTGGTGTTGGTGTTGATATTTGGGACGCTGGAGTAGATGACGGACCCAGGCTTGGAGGTGGTGGAACATAGACTTGGGAGTCTGATGATGGGGAGGAGACCAATCTGTCACCTGCAGGGGAGAAGTACATGACAGGTTCGAAAAATGTAACATCTGCACTCACATAGTACTTGTTATTGACAGGATCATAGCAACGGTACCCCTTCTGTGTCCGGGAGTAGCCCACGAAAACACACTTGATAGCCCTAGGGGATAGCTTATCAAGCCCTGGAGATAAGCGGTGAACAAAAGCGACAGTGCCAAAAACCCGAGGTGTCAATGTAAACAAGTCTCTGCCAGGAAAGAGAACAGAGATTGGAGACTTTTCCCCAAGAACAGTTGTAGGCATTCGATTAACCAGATAACACGCAGTAAGTATAGCATCACCCCAAAAGGTTAATGGAGCACAACTATGAATAAGTAAAGTGCGAGCAATGTCAAGAAAGTGTCGATGTTTTCGTTCGGCAACCCCATTTTGTTGAGAGGTGTAGACACATGTGGTTTGGTGGACAATGCCTTTAGATGAAAGGAAGCTAGCAAGAGAGCGAGTGCAGAATTCCAATGCATTGTCAGTACGCACATACTTAACAGAAGACGAAAAAACATTCTGAACTTCATTAATTAGATTTTGAAGAACACTTCCTGCTTCAGATTTATTTTTGAGAAGGAAAGTCCATGACACTCTGGAGAAATCATCTACGACAACTAGATAGAACCTGATAAGCTTGAGTGGGACTAGGGCTCAGCTTTATAGTAGACGATGGAGACGACTGCAGGTAAGCATGAAAGATGACTACGTCCCACGCAAAGCAAGAGCTCACTACTATGCGGGGGTGCAAAGCGGCCTGTGTCAGCTGTCTACTCTTTCCGGCTGAGGATAGAGCATAGAAAGCAATGACTTAGACCTTTCCGTAAACCTGGCTAATATATAGTTGTATTCGACTTATAGAATACTATACAGGCAGGGACAGCAATTAGATATCTAACATTCCTTTCTTTTTCTTATAAGAGAGAAATCGGCAAGAATTTAGACCTTGTCTGTCTAACCTGAGTTCTTGACCGGAAGGAGCACATTGAAGACTGCATCGGCTCGTGATCCGGGACACGACTTGGACCCCAAATATCTATATGAAATAATTCAAACGGGGAGCTACTGCTCCGACTCTGACGACCTGGGAAGCTAGACCGATGGTGCTTCCCTAACTGACATGCTTCACACCGAAAAGAAGAACTCGGAGATATCTGAGGCAGGAGGTGACGCATCTTTTGCAGCGGTAGATGACCGAACCGAAGATGCCAGGTGTACGGAGAAACAGAAGCCTGGGTATGCAAGGAGACACCAGCGTAGGAGTTACGAACGAGACGATAAAGGCCATTGTGCTCAGAACCACAGCCAATCACCCTGCCCGTCAGTATGTCCTGAAAAATAACAGACGATGGATCAAAAATAGCACGACAGTGCAAATCACGTGTAATCTGACTAATAGATAAGAGGTTCATAGAAAATTCTGGAGCATGTAGCACATTCTGTAAGTGCATAGAGGGTAGCAAAGCTGTCTCCCCCTGACCAATGATAGGAGACTGAGTACCATCAGCAATGAGTACAGAGCGACCTGGCTGAACAGATCTGTATGACTGCAGAATATCTTTCTCACGGCATAGATGATGGGTAGCTCCAGAGTCGACAATCCATCCTGTGAGGTCATGAGTATGAAATGAGGCTGAAGGACTACCTGAGGCACTGGCTGAGGCCGATGTACTGGCTGACGCCGAAGCCGCAACATCAGAAACGTCAGCACCCTCTGATGGAGAAGATTGTGGCATAATATCCCGAAGTCGTGCCACCAACTCTTCGAACCTGTGATCTGGAATGGATGCGGGTGGACCCTGAACATGATCAGCTACTCGTGCAGAAGGAGGAAAACCATGCTTGGAATAGCATGTATCCTCCGAATGACCAGTGCGGCGACAATATGAGCACGTAGAGCGTATGCGGCCTCCGCGGCCACGTCCACCACTTCCCCTGCCACGAAAGGAGGACGAACCACCACGTCCCCTGGAAACTGCCATTGCTGACGGAGTCGCAGTCGCTGTACTGGATGGAACGGGTATACGACTGAGCCTCCTGTATACCTCTATTGATGGGATGGTGGCATCGGCCAGTATCTGAGCGCGTGCTGCCTCGTACTCCGGATCTTGGGCGGCGAGTAATACGCCAACCATAGTGGCGTTGCGGAACGTCTTCTGCTGTTCCGCCGTGGCTGTAAGCGGAATGGTGCTGTAGAGCTTCTCGAACATGCCACGAAGCGACGTGTACAGTGAATGGAGAGGCCTCCCATTCTGCTTCGAAGTAAATATGTCATGCTGCAACTGGAGCATCTTCGTCTCATTGCGGACCTGAGAGTACGTCATAGCCAAAATATCCCACATCGCCTTAGCGGTGGGCTGGTGAAGGACATCATTCGCTATCTCCGTCGTGAGCGTACCTGAGAGCCACACCTTGGCGTACGCATCATCTGCCTCCCATGAGGCATAGATCCCTGCCTTCTCCGGCGGTTCATCCTCGGTAAGAATATGCTTCTTACCACACGACTTCATGAGACTGAGGAACTGCATCACCCACAGTTCGTAGTTCGTCCCGTCCATCTTGACGATTGGTGCCGAACCTTTGAAGGCACCTATGGCGGGCATATCTAGCTTCTGATCTGACATGATGCCGGAGAAGAGCGACTAATGATAACCAAGAATATACTGTCTACCGGAACTTTGTAGGATCCAAGTGCATAGGTAGACGATTATGCACTTGAATCAAACATAACTCCGAGTCCTAGGAAGAACTCGGAACACCGGCAACAAGTAGAGGCGGTGGGAGCCTCTACCTCGCCAAAATAGCGACTGAGAGGGGTCGGTCAGGGGCTGGACAGCAAGTACAGGGGCCCGGCGTCGGTTGGTGGGGGCCCGGCGGGGTTGAGGATGCCCTACAGGGGCTGGCGGTTGGTAGAAGAGGGCTGGCTGTGGCGAAGATTCCCTACAGCGGCGTCGTGGGAGGCCCGAAAGGGGCTGGCGGCGGCGTGGGAGGCCCGAAAGGGTGCTGGCGGCGATGGAGTGCCCGGCAGGGGCTGTCGGCGGCGGTGGGAGGGGGGGCCCCGATGAGGGTGAGAGACCCCGGCGGCGGCGTTGGAGGCTGGGAGCCTGGGAGGGAGGCCGGCGAAACCCTAGAGGGGAGGGGGGGGGGACGGCGGTGGAAACCCTAGGTTAGGGTCATGGCTCTGATACCATGTTAGAATACTCAGATGATATATTCTATAGAGCCCTCGGGTCTCTTATATAGGGAGAGAGCCCTTAGGTAAATTACATGAGAGGTACATAAAGAAACTGAAATAACATAAAAGACGGACAACTATCTCTACATATCTCGATCTCGTCAAGTCAACCCATTGACTTAACTAATCTGACTCCTCTGAATCACTATTCCCATGCAGAGGACCTGCATCAAGAGGTCAGTCAGATATCAGTCATATGAGATAGGATTGCCATCTCCTACTCAGACTGGAGATCATCACTTAATGATCATTTGATGATGCTTGATGAGTCCTCTATCTAACTCCTTAGATATTCATCCAAGCATCAGACTCTATGATTCATCCAATGAATCAACAGCTGTATGATCATCAAGTTGGCCATGGTACATAACCCTTATTGTACAGAGGGACCCTATAGTGCATTCATTCATTAATCTCAGAAAGGGAGTGAAAAATAATCAATAACTTTCATTGATAATTTATTCATTACAAAAACATTTATTGTAGAAATGGTTCGCCCGGAGCTCACATTGCTAACAGCCTCCGTAGGCATGCGGTGTTGTATAATGCATCCTAACTAAGTTCCCAACACGTCCACTAGCTTGATGGGATTTTGAATCAGATTATAGTCACTTCCATTTACTCAACTTTAATTGTAATCCCTTCAAACCTCAAGTGCAACTGTCTCAGATGTAACTCTTAGATGATGTAGATATGGATGATCTGGATGTAGAATCACCAAGTCTGTTGGCGAAAGAAAAACTCAAGCGGTGAAGTATCCAACAAAAGGGCTCTTCCATCTCGCCCTCTATTTGGAAGTGCGGTCCAATAGAGGGATAGGTCTACTCCCAAACTACGCCATTGAGACGTGTGAGAGAGACTTCCCGGAAAAGTCACTCTAGAAAAACAGCCCGACTAGTACGGGCAACCAAGCTCGTACAAAAAACTGAAAACCAAGGATCCCCCGCCTGGGTATCCTAAAACAAAGGGTTAGCGGAGCTGGTCTAAAGTCGGGATCCCAACGATGCGTAAAAACACTGCGAGCTCGCGTAAAAACCGAAAAGGGACTGGGATCCTAGACCCGCGCACTTGGCGTCCACTGCCCAAACTGGGCTTCCTTTCCTCCGCCCAATTGAAGGTCACCGCGCCCTCGTGCGGTCATGTGCAAGAGTCACCATGACCGACACTATTAATTGTCACTGATATACAATCTTACATACATACTGCTCAGAATCAGATGATGACCATGCTTTATCTTTGAAGGTGTAATCTATTCATTATGATTAACTCCTAATTTGATTATGGGAGACCACTTAAACGCTAAGTCACAATTTCGACAAGGTCAGTTTATTGGAAGTATGGCTTTATTGAACAATATAAAAGATCTGGTTGACACTTTTCCAATTTAGTAGAAGAGCTACTAGTGCTAACTTAATAGCTCTCTCTCTAGTTATTAGATGTAAAGTAATAAAAGAATCATGAAATTTCATTATGGAGTGGATAAAGACAAAGTATGCCTACTCAAAGGATAGATTTATTGAAGATCTGTACAACTACTACTACTGCCTGCATATAAATTCCTGATCTATACTCTGTAATCAACAAACTTAATGTGGTCATCTTTTGTCTGATGGTAAATATCTAGACAGGGTAAGACAACCTATTTTCCAATTTCAATTGATAGGTGTGACTTGTATACCGGGAAAACATATATCTTTTGTACGTGCAGATCTATGCCAACAATAATGTCATAAATAGATGCCACAATCTAAGGTTCCTATACATGCTATAATTTAACTGTATTGTATGTTACTACCTCAACATTTGCATATGTGCATCCGTAATTGTAAATATTTGGATATATAGTAGATGATCTTTCTAATGTTACACAAATATAACTATTTAGAGGCTTCCGGACCTATTTATTTTGGAAGTGTCTGTTCGAACTAAAAAAACAGAACATGCCTAATATCATTTGTAAACAGGACACTTTTACCATTAGCAAGTCACGGCAATATCATAGATAATTGACCTATTCCAGCATTTGTTGTCTTAACAATCTGGTAATAGCATAAAAACTTGGGATGTGGTTTAATTGCATAAGTAATTATTGTACACAAAGAACTTAGATATATATATATATATATATAACATATTCAAACATCAATTCTCATGAAAGAACTGATTCATGATATCTATCTTATTTAAACTTTTGCATACTCGATTTTTATAGTTAAAGGACTACTGTGAGTAATATCCTAATTTGATTCTTCTATTTATTTCAAAGCATTTGAAACTGATTTGAGTTAGACACAGAACAACACCCTTAATTAACTGTAAGGATCCAAATGTGTCAAAATGACATGATAGGCAGCAAAAGAAAAGGTTTACTTGAGCATGCATGGCAGCAAGGAGGAGGGTAGAAGGGAGTGTACCTTGTAGATCTCCAAGAATGGAGATCAAAGCATGAAGAGGCTCTTGATTAGATCTGGAATTAGCTCCAGAAATCTTGGGGCTTTACTGCAGTTGGAGCTGCTGCCGTTTGGTACAGTAACTTCTCTGATTGTGAGTAATGATCTAATGCATGCTCTTAATTAGCTGGAGCTAAATTGGGATTTGGAGGAAGAGATAATATAGGAAGAGGAATTTAGGGAGGGTGAGGGGAAAAAGTATCGTTGGCAATGGGTGAAGAATGGGAGACGAAAGAGAGAATTGGGCTACGGATTGTACCTATTGGTCCTTCAATTTGGAGGAAAAGAACTGCATGCAATGGCTGAATGAACTGAAGCTTCCAGTGGCTGAAATCCTAGCATTTACAGCATCAGTATGGCTGAAATTTCTGCCAAGAAGGTGGAAAAGAATGGAAAAGGAACCCTATCGGCTGAGGTCTTTGGAGAGAACAGAAGATAGAAAATACGGTGGAGTTATCAAGAGGGGTGGGTGGTATTTATAAGAGAAGAGAGGTTGAATGCTTGCCAAATGGGGAATATAAAATAGCCAAGTGGAGAGATTAAAAACATGCCAACTGTGTTTATTATATGCTGATCTGGATTTCTGTAATTAAGTTTTTTTTGACGTCTGTACACAGTACAGTTACTGTACTAATTATATTTTATTATTATTATTTTTAATTGTTTAGGATGTTAAAATTACCCGTATGCGAAACTCGGATCTCGGATTTTGACGCACAACATCTCGATTTGATCGTCTCAAAATGATGATCAAAATGAGTATAATATCCATATACTTTTGATCGGGTTTTGAATACCCGAATTTTCGGATACGGTTTCGGTTTGGGGTTAAATTTTGCGAATTAAAAATATCAAACGACCTTCGATTGACGAACGGTCAATTCCGTCGGTCTTCTTTTATCGAATCGGATTTTACGACGTTCTTGGTTTGTTTTGCGGTTTCTGAATTTGCGTCGCGGCCTTTTCACGGCACGCATTACTATGCGACCATTTTTGGTCGATTTCACCCGAACGACTTTTGATTCACAATCAGTTGATCGTTTTAGGTTATCTAATGTTGCCGGATAACTTTATTGAATTAATCAGACCCAAATCGGGTCGGGTTCGGGTTTGTTAGGATCCGGATGTTACACACAACCACCTTGCGGCCTCCGTTGACAGCCACCACATCTTCTATGGGCTGATTTTGATGGTTCTCGTGCAACCTAGGTTGTGCAGGGTCTGATTTTGCCGCAATTAGGGTGATTGCAGATCGTTAAAGTCATGCAAGAATCCATAACATGCTTACATAGTTAATAGGAATGGTTGTGGCATGAATCTAGACAAATTAATTCCCCGTATGATCGTGTAGACACATTCATATAAGTTTACAACCCAGCCCCGTCCTTCCTCGACTTCTTTATCACCCGTCATTCGTGATATGTGGAGTGGCGTTCCCGCTCCCCCAGGTGTGTCTATTGTTGGCAGTAAATGGGTGTTTACTATTAAACACAATACATACAGTTCCGTGGACAGATACAAGGCATGGTTGGTTGCTTGTGGATTCATCCAAACCTATGGGGTGGACTACCAAGGCACCTTTTCTCCTGTTGCACGTCACTCTACATTACGCATTCTTGTTTCTGTTGTTGTGGTCAAGGACTGGCCCCTTTTCCAATTAGATGTCAAGAATGCTTTCTTATATGGCGACTTGCATGAAGAAGTGTATATGCAACAACCACTAGGGTTTGCTACTGAGGGGGAGTCTAGTATGGTATATAAACTTCATAAGACCATATATGGTCTTAAGCAGAGTCTGAGGGCTTGGTTTCAGAAGCTCTCAAAGTTGATTGAACTACAGGGCTTTGTCAGATCTACTGCTGATCATCCTCTCTTTGTTAAGAAGACCCAGAAAGGCATGGTTGCTGTTTTGGTTTATGTGGATGATACTATTGTCACAGCCAGTGATAGTGAAGGAATTCAGAAAGCCAAGGATTTTCTTGGACAACAGTTCGTGTCCAAGGATCTGGGTAAGCTGAGATATTTTCTTGGACTAGAGTTTGCAAGAAACCAACAGGGAATGGTAATGACGCAGAGAAAATATGCCATTGATCTCTTATCCGAGACCGGTATGACTGGATGTAGACCTGCTACTACTCCGGTGGATACTAATGCACGCCTTTATGATGATGACACTACAGAGGTAGATAAGAGACAGTACAGAGAACTGGTAGGGAAGTTACTATATATCACCATTGCCAGGCCAGATATATCATTTGCAGTTAGCAGGGTTAGCCAATTTATGGAGCAACCTAGGTAGTCTCATATGGATGCAGTCAACATGATCTTAAGGTATCTCAAGTTGTCTCCAGGTGCAAGACTTCTATTCAGGAGAGACACCACCCTGACAGTGTCAAGATGTGTGGATGCAGATTATGCTGGGTGTCTCAAGGATAGAAAGTCAACTTCATGTTTCATTGTATTTGTAGGCAACTCATTAGTTTCATGGAAGAGTAAGAAACAAACAGTTGTGATCCGATCTAGCGTAGAGTCAGAGTATAGGGCAATGGCCCAAGGGAGCATATAAATGATGTGGGTTAAGTCTGTTCTGACTAACCTAACTATGGAAGTGCCTCTTCCTATGCATCTACAATGTGATAATCAAGGTGCGCTGTTTATAGCGAATAATCCTGCCTTTCATGAAAGAACAAAGCACATTGAGGTTGACTGACACTACACCGTGATTTGATTCAAAAGGGATTTATATTCACATCTCACGTTGCTTCGGGCGATCAGATTGCTGATATGTTCACCAAAGCACTTGCTAAGGGACTGTTTTCACCGATGCTGTTCCAAGCTGAGCATGATAGATATTTATGCTCCAGCTTGAGGGGGATTGTTGAGACATTTATATCTTCTTATATGTTATTCGGTAATTTATTTATCTCTATTGGGTATTTATGTAATTTTCCCTAGAGCTTTTCTCCTATATAAGAGAGCTTTAGGGCTATGATCAATGTATCCTTTCATTTCGTTTCTTTCCACACTAACAACCCAACTTTTCATGAGAGAACAAAACACATTGAGGTAGATTGTCACTACACTCATGACTTGATCCAGAAGGGGATGTTCTCCACCACTCATGTTGCCTCAGGTGATCAGATTACCGACATGTTTACCGAATCTCTAGCGAGAGGTCCTTTTCACCGTTGTTGTTCCAAGCTGAGCATTATGGACAAATATGCTCCATCTTGAGGGGGAGTGTTGAGACTCTTATATCTCTTGATCCTTATTTGTATTTGTTTATCTTTCAGTTTATCTTATGTAATTTTACCATAGAGGTTTTCTCCTATTAAGAGAGCTCTGAAACTTTGTGAAATATAACTTCATTTTTCCTTTCCACACTTTGAAAACAAGTTCCTTTTACAAGGCAAGCATAAAATACTATACATAAATTATATCTTAGAATAATATATTAGTAGGTATTGATTGTGTTCGCAACTGCTCTGACGAGAAAATTTTTTATCTCCACCATCTTTGCTTCCATGCCTCTAGGCATGTCGAGGCCAGCAATAGCGAGGGAAATATGTCCAAGGTGATGTTCCATCATCTCTTCGTACCTAGTCCCCTGACACTTCTGCCATCATGTCAGTATCCCCGCGCCTTCTTTCAACAACATTGGTTTGTAGGTCCTTTTCTATTAGTAACTCAGTAGACCTAAGTGTTCGATCTTCCTGAGACTACAACAGATTAGTAAACACACTCTAGTGCATTTGGTTAAGAGTTACCGACAACGTAAACACTGAATAATTGTCTTGCAAGCCCAGACTGATAACTGAGGGAACTAGATCCTATATTCTGAGAAAAAACTAGTGATTTCAGGAAGCAATGGATCGACTTGTGCGAGGGTTGGTAGGAACTAAGCATCAGACATGTAGACTATTTACAAACCATTGGTACACAGTCTTCGGATCATCAACCCCAACTGGATATTCCTAGCCACAGAGGTCAAATCATTTGTGAAGGGATGCTGGGCTTGTGCATGACTCTTTCTGTTCTTTGGACAACCAATATAGTGATGCGGGAATGGCTTAATGCTAGTCACCGTTGACAATGCTTAGATGGAGAGGCCTAATGGGGTGGGTGTGGGGGTGGGGGGTGGTGTGGTTGGGGAGTAGGGACTTATCCCAAGTACTACATGTGCAGGCTCCTTGGGTACTTGCTTATGGATGCAACAACATTCTTTGTTGCTTTGGTGTGGCAGAACCAATCATCATCTGTCAGAGTGTACACACTTGAGCCACTCTTACTGGGGTTCGACCGTCGTAAAAGATGAAAGGAATCATTCCTCTGCGCTTCTATTGTGACGGGTAATAACGATGATGCTAAAATGACAATGAGTCCAGTTCTTCTGAGAAGGTCCTTGGAAGGTTATATCTTGTGATCCCTTCAATCTGATTCTTGAGCAAGCCTCACTGGACAACCACATCATCTCATGCAATGGGCTGCTTGGTTCCTCCTTTATTGAATGAATTGATCTTTTCCTTGCCAATGTTGCTATGAGGAGGAGGTTGAGGGTCTCTTTCCATGGAGATGTCGTGATCTTGGAGGGTCCATTGGTGTATGCCAGGGGCCTTACAACATTTGAGTATTGCATTCCCCTTGGTGGAGGTAATTCTGCTAATGATGAACATCTTTTTTGGAGGAGTCCTGGTTCTCCCATGAAAAAGGCTCGTTGTCTGATGTTGTACGTTTCATGTGCTTGGAGTCTCACCTATCCGTTGACCTCAAAAACCTAAAGATTGCTCTTGGGGAGTTGATAGAGGTTGTAGAGATCCAATTTAATGGCTGCATGTCGAAGTGTGATGTGGAGGCGGTCATCATGGTAATGGTGGGACAACCTCCTTTTGGTGTTGGTGTTGAATGCCCTTTCTGGACCAATTACTTGGTGTTCAAATTGTGGGATGAGTTGTTGGTGCAGTCGCCTCCCCCTTGCCCAGAGATGTCTCCTTGCTTGGGTGGTTTCGACGAGCCGGAGTTAGTGGCGGTGGGGCAATCAATACTGATTAAGTGGAACTTGAATAAGGGATCCCAAGGTGTGCATCCCTGTATCTACAACTTCATCTAAAGAGTCTTGGACAACACCCTATTTTGTGATTTCTACCAAGATCGGATGCTGGTGGATGAATGGGTGGCGATGTTTGAGATGAATCTTTTGGAACTTTATTGGATCCTACTGTGGATACTTTTGACCTCTCGCTTGTGCTCATCAAGCCGGTTGAGTTTGGGATGCCGTTTCTCGTATCGGCCATATAGTTGACCTCCCTTTCCCTCGACCATCTCTGATCTAGCCTCAAAGGTTGTTGATGAGTGAGGCATCCCTTACTTCATTCAGGGTGGTTGGTGGGTCAATAATTTCTTTGGGGGAGCATGTGGTGTCCTCTTTTGGGATGATCTCTTGGGCCCCAGTTACCCATTGACATTCCCTTCATCTTCCTCAAGGGATGCTACATGTTGTCTAATAAGCGTTCATTGGAGCAAGCATGAGCCTCCCTCATCGCTACAAGATCCCCATTCTATTGGATGGAGAGAATAGGTTGGGAATCCATGTTCCCAAACGATAAAGAATGATGCCTCTTCATTGTTCCCCCTCAGGTTTCTTGGTCCTTAGAGGTTTAAGAGCTTTATCTAACTATGATAAAGTTCGCAGTGGTGCCCCTAGTAGGGGCGGCTTCTCGATCATATTGGAATGTTTCTGAGCTCTTCCCAGACATATTCCTAGGGACGAGGTTGTGGTGCAGACCACAAGGCAAATGTCAATTTCTCAATGAAGGTTATTTCTTTGAATGTTGAGGGTTTTGGGGGACCTGAAGAAGAGGGGGATGATTAGCTGGTTGGTGGATCAATGGCACGGTGACGTTGTTCTTCTTTAGGAGACAAGATTCAAAATTGTAGAGATGCATCTCTATGTTTTTGTATTAGTTTATCTATTTTCTTTTCCTCTTATCTGTTTAATGTAATTTTTCCATAAGCCTCTCCTCTATATAAGAAAGTCTAGAGCTCAAGGAATAAAGGCTCTTATTATTCCCGACATGGTATTAGAGCGGCGATCCTAGACCGGAGCTCTTGTACCCGGAACCCTAAACCTAGCCCCACCTCCAGCCTTATCGTGGCACCTCCAGGCGCCAGCTTGCCGCCCGTGACATAGCCCCTCACGGTACCACCGGTCTCCATCCCTCTCACGACACCGCTGCCTGCGACACGACCCCTGCTACCCCTCCACCGCGACACAACCCCTGCCGACCCTGTGGCCGGAATTTCTTGCAGCCATATCCCACCTGCCGCTCCTCCCTTACTACTGGACCCCTCCTGCGGCCAGACCCGTTGCCCCTCCCTTTGCGGCCGGACCACCTCTTGCGGATGTAGCCGCCAAAATCGTCACTTCAACAGGGGCGCCTTCTCTTTGATGGGGTTGGTTGCTATTTGAGTCTAGACATGCAACCAACCTCCCTTATTTCCGTGTAGACAAGTATTTCGTCAAGTCTACGATCCTTGTCTTCTTCGACCATCAACATTTCAGAGAACAAGATAGATATTCCCATCACGGGTGCCTTCAGAGGTTCAACGCCCATAGTCAAGATGTATGGGTCGAATTATGAGTTGTAGGCCATGCAGTTCATGAGCCTAATGAAGTCGATGGGTAATAAGCACATTCTTACCGAGGAAGAGCCAATGGAGAAGACAGGGTTGTATGCCTCTTGGGAGGCTGATGACACATATGCTCAGGTCTGGTTGTCTGGTACCTTGATACCAGATATTGCAAACGATGTCCTGCACCGGCTCAATGCCAAAGCCATGTGGGATATTCTTGCTGCCACATATTCACATGCAAAGAATGAGGCAAATTATACAGTTTCAGCATGGCATCTTCACAATAAAGTAGAATGGTCGACCTCTACATGCTTATTATACTGCTTTGCGCAGGATGTTTGAGAAGCTTCATAGCTTCATGCCTTTCACAGCTACTCCAGAGAAATTGAAGACATACCAGAATGCTACGATGGTTGGAGTCTTCCTGGCCCCTCTTGACTCACAGTATGAGGCTGGGTCCTCCCAGATATTGACTGATGCTACTATTCCTCCCATGGAGGCGGCTTTCTGTAGATTGAGCCCGGATCAATATCTCAACTCTCGCTCTAGTGCCGAATTCCTCCGCCATGACGACCTCTCATGGAAGAGGCAGTCCATCTTAGTTCTGTGATGCCGACACCAAGTTTTTCATGTTTTGCCAATGGTATATGCCATCACAACTATATCCACTCTATCCGAATTTATGATGTTTGTATCGAGGGGAACATGAGGTAGGAATTGTCATGATGGACTACTTTCAATGGGGGTGTCGTCGCTTCCCCCATGTGATTGGAGAAGGCTCAGCTCGGCCACATCTTCTATCTTGCCCAACTTGATGGATGATTTGTCAGAGGTGTTTTGCCCTGGAGGTAGTGTGTGTATGACGATTGTGGAGTAGAATGTGGACAGGTCATCAGGGTCCAATGGATTCCATGTAATCTTCTTCAAAGAATTTGTGAATACCATTTGTTTTGATCTTATGGATTTTTTAAAGAAGTTTTCTTTGGATAATTGTAATTTTGATTAGATCAACGTGTCATTTCTTCCTTCTATTGAAGAGGGAGGTGTCCCTTAGTTTCGAGGACTTTTAGCCTAGTTCTCTTTCGAATAAATTATACCTTATTGTTTTTAAGGTCTTAGAGATCTGTTTACGAGAAGTAACTGATAATCGTATTGCTTTGGTTCAATCCACATTTATCTTGGATAGGCAGATGATGGATAATATTGTTTTCGCTTTTGAGATGGTAGGCAACTGGAAACTAAAGGGGATAAGTGTCTTCCTTGAAAGGTTAACTTCTCTAAAGCCTAGGATAGTATCAATAAACGCTTCCTGCATGCAACTTTAGTCAGTATGGGTTTCCTAGATGTGTGAATATCCTGGATGAAGTGGAGTATTACTACGATTTCTTATTTTGTGCTGATAAATGGAAGACCTAAGGGTGGTTTCTTCTGATTGCAACGTGTGGTTAATCAGGGTTGTCCTCTTGCTCCACTCTTTTTTGTCCGTGTTCCAGTCACCCTTGTTATCATGGTGATTGAGGTGGTTTTGAGAGGGGTCACCTCGTGCTATCTTCGACATGACATCTCCTCCCCCCTTCTACAGTACGCTGAGGACACAATCTTTTTCATCGAGGGAGAGATGTAGAACCAAAAGGAATGTCTGCAATGCTTGAGATCTTCAAGGAGCTTTTTGGTCTGTCGATGAGCATGTTCACATAAGTTGTTCCTTTTTGCCTCCCCACTTTTAAGGATGAGGAGTGCGTAAAGATCACTGACACCCCTAAGGAGGACTTGGGCATCTTCTATTTGGGTTTTTTTCTTGGTTTTTGGGCACCTGTGATAGGACGATTGGTTGCTTGTCATTGAGAGTTTGGAGTGGACGTCGTTCGGATGAAGGCATAGTTCCTCTCCCAGTTGGGTGGGGGGGCCCGTGCAACTGAAGGCGGTGCGAATGGCTATTCCCATTTGCTTTATGTCCAGTAGACGTATTCTGGAGGGGATTCACCTTTATATAAAGATAGTTATGCTATATTTTTTTTGGGATTTTTACGTCCATAACCCTATGTCATGTTTAGTGGTAGTACAGTGTGTTTAGCACACAAAAGACCAGGGTAGTGGTAGTACAGTGTATTTACCACACAAAAGACCAGGGTTCAAATCCCACTCTTGCAGTGGTTGCGTTAGGTAGTCAACGGCCAGCGTAAAAAATAGTCGAATCTTTCAACATGGATTTAAGTAAGAATCCATGTAGCTGACCCTACTTATAGTGGGACAAGTCTTAGTACAATTTAGTACAATTTTTACGCCCATAACCCTGAGTAATTTCGCAATAACATTCATAACCATGTATAATCGTGAATTACATGAGAAACCCTGAGTAATGGTTAACTCTTACATAGCATAACCCTATGTCATGTTCCGTTTGGGATGCCTGTTATGTTTGACGGTTTCCGTTAAACAATTACAAAACTGCCCCAGATATCCATTCTTATTTGGAAAACATGCCATCAATTCTCCCCCCTCTCCCTGCCGAGCACCACCTCAGCCTCCCCTGCAGGCCACGTCTAGCCACCCGCTGCCGAACTCATCCCCTTCGCACCCTTCGTCGACCTCTGAGCAAGCCTGCTCCGCTGCGCTGCCGAGCTCCATCCCCTTCAAACCCCACCCTCCTGGGAGAGCTAGCTCGCTCCGTCATGCTGGAAGCCCACCGTCCAAATCCCCCACCCACGACAACAGACCTGCATCCCCCGCCCCCTGTGACCGACCAGTGAAGCCCCCACCTACCAGTGAAGGTCGTCGCTCCCCCCCCACATTCCTTCGCGAGGTCGCCGCTCCCCCCCACCCCCCCGTTCCTTCGCGAGGTCGCCGCTCCCCCTTCCTTCCAAAACATGCCGCCCCTCCCCCCGCCCCCGGGTCCTTGCGATCGACCGCCCACCCACGCCCCTGCAACCGACCCAGCCGCTCCCCACCCCGACCGACCGTGAAGCCCCCTCCGCGACCGACAGCCCCCCCCCCCCCCCCCAGGGACCTTGCGACCGACCCAACTCCCCCCGCCGGGCCCCTACGACCGACCGACCGTGAAGTCTCCTCCCCCACCCCCCGGGGCCCCTGTGACCGACTGTGAAGCCCGCCCCCCGGTTCAACAGACCTACAACCCCCCCTCCCCCTACCCGGGCCCCTGCGACCGACGTGAAGCCCCCTCCCGCGCGACCCTGTTGACATACCTGCAATACCCACCGAGTTCTGTTGCTTCCCTCCACCGTTCCTCTGCACCCGCCCGCCGCAACCCTCCACCATCACCGAGCTGCCATGATGGATGCAGGGGACCAGGGGTTGGCTTCAGATAAAGAGAGGGGTACTTATTTTTTTATTTAGATTAAATTTCAGCCGTTAGATCGTTTATTGGTTAGATTAACTCAATCATCTGGTTGAGTTAACATAGTAAAGTAACAGAACGTTATAGGTGTAAGACGACATACTTATTTAGGGTCCTGAGCGTAATTTGCGATTATACATGGTTATGAATGTTATTGCGAAATTACTTAGGGTTATGGTTGTAAAAATCCCTTTTTTTTCAAGCAACTCAAATGGCTTGGTTAAGGGTGTGCAAGATTGGGATACAATCACTCTGCCTTTAGAGTAGGGTGGGCTTGGGCTCTCGAGGCTTGATGAGATTAATAAAGCCTTGCTGCTCAAAAGGGTGGCTCAGTAAGAGGTGATGGCGAGGACTTTACGTGTCAGTTGCTTAGAGGAATCTACGACATTCATGGCCAATCCTTCATCTCTCCGCGGACGCTCCACGAATCGATCACCTTTTTGAAGGGGATCTGTTTACTTGGTCTATACATATGTGCATATGAACAATCTTCCTTTTTATTTGATTTTCTGGTTTTGAAATTTTTATGTGATTTTAATATGCAATCTTTTTTCTCATGCAGAGATAGTTATAAGAACATGAAGTTAAGGGGATTTTGAGATATGTGCTCGAGGAATTGAGCTAAAAATAGGTTAATAAGTAAATGTATCTAAGATTCATCAGTCCATTAAAAAAAATGAAAGGCACATGACCTACAAACATGCTTTGGACAACTAAAGTTGTGAACCCCCTAGGATCCGGGTACCCGTTAATCACACACTTCGCGTTACAACATTCATTACAATCGCATTAAGTAACTGAAAGTACGGGGAAAATTTTTCTTGAATGAAATAATTTCATCTGACATTCATATTAACATTTATAACCACAACTCATAGAACAATGGTCACCAAAATTTCATTTCATTTCATTAACTTCCATATATTTTACATGTACAAAGTCTGACAGTACATACAGTATATCCCAAAATCTGACTGAAGAGAAAGAAACATAATACATTATAAATTATACAAAAACTGGCACAAAATAAACCATACCGTTGGGTATAAAATTTATCTTCTGGACCCATCTATAGCTACTGAAATGCAGGCGGGTTGCCTGCCAAGCGTGCAAGGAAGAAAAGACGTCAGCGGTTGCTGGTACCTCCCAAAAACTTATATAAAATAACATGCATTTATTATTTACAAAAGAAAGCAAGTAGAGAGGCATGAGCAACTCAAATTTAAAATTTATTTCTACGTGCAATTGTAAAAGGTTTCCAAATTTCTAGCAAGCACCTCTTATGATCAGCCATTATCCCAACATTTCCCACATGAGTATATTTCTATGGTGACTAATTGATCATAAGTATGATATTTTATTCTCATATTACTCAGAGATCATATGTTTGGATTTTGATGATGGGAAAAATAAGATGAGAAGATATAATGGTTTATTAAATTCTGAAGTCTAGTTACTCCTTTAAGTTAGTGGATAGTCTGTGGTCTTGGTTCTCGTGAAACCTCACACTATGACTCTAAGACTTGGGGAATGTCTTAGGGTTGGGGGGCCTCCGTAGGCATGCGGTGTTGTGTAATGCATCCTAACTAAGTTCCCAACACGTCCACTAACTCAAAGGGATTTTGAATCAGATTAGTATCTTTTCCAGTTACTCAATTTTAATTATAATCCCTTAAAACCTTAGGTGCAACAGTCTCAGATGTAACTCTAGATGGTATGGATATAGAGATGGATGATCTGGATGTAGAATCAATCCCTTCAAACCTTAGTGCAACAGTCTCAAATGTAACTTTAAATGATATAGATATAGATATGGATGATCTGGATGTAGAATCGCCAAGTCTGTTGGCGAAAGAAAAACTCAAGCGGTGAAGAAGCCAAAAAAAGGCTCTTCCGTCTCGCCCTCTAATTGGAAGGACGGTCCAATAGAGGGATAGGTCTACACTCCCAAACTACGCCACTGAGACGGGTGCGAGAGACTTCCCGGAAAAGTCGCTCTAGAAAACAGCCCGACCGGTAACGGGCAACCGAGTTCGTACGTAAAACTGAAAACCAAGGATCCCCCGCCTGGGTATCCTAAAACAGGGTCAGCGGAATGGTCTAAAGTCGGGATCCCAACGAGGTGTAAAAACACTGTGAGCTCACGTTAAAAACCGAAGGGGGACTGGGATCCTAGACCCGCGCACTTGGCGGCCGCTGCCCAAACTGGGCTTCCTTTCCTCCGCCCAGGTGAGAGTCACCGCGCTCTCGCACAGTCAGGTGTAAGGATCACCATGACCAGCACTATTTATTATTAGTCATCCCTGATTTTTTTTCCACCTACTCGTATCAACGTCTATTATTCTGTTGAAAGTATACACTAATTGGATGATCTACTAACAGAGTCCTTGATCCAAGTTATATTGTTTGAAAGTAAACAGATGACATTATCCTAACTCCAGACGTATAGAAGAATGATTTAATCAGAAAGAAGTGTGATGCTCAACATAGCTCAGGGACTCAAGTTTTATATTTCATGTTCTTGTTTAAAGGATCAGAACTGAAGATATTAATAACAGAGTTTGTTTTATTCCCAGTAATCAATTAGTCTAATATACAAGTGATAATTCCTTTGAAATTAGTGAGTGTAAAATCTCAAGATGTCAGACTTTTACTAATATATTTTCATGTCTGGACGGCATCACTCATTATCCATCATTCTAAAATCTATACTATAGACATATTTTCTTGCACAGCTTAATGTTAGTAAGGTTTTAAACTGGTAAATATATGTGATAATATTATAGTTAATTCAAAAGTTGAGTAAATATATGAATCTCCTATTGAGCTGCTAAACTTTATAAATCAGATAGAGGTGGAACTTACTTAGATCATACGATTCAGACGCCTTATTGGGTATTAATGAACAAGCCTCACATTGTATATTGATTCATTAACCATAAGGGTGTTCTGTTTCTTCAATAGAACATAAAGGGGTATGGATAGCCAATACCGATAAGGAAAGAGTACAATACTTATACTGAACTGATGATTGAACTAAGATCTAAAACAAAACTGTAGGATAATGAATCAAATGTATCATTTTAAAGATGCATTTTTTTATAATCGGACAACGTTTGAGCAATAAGATTTTCCATGCAACAGAATTTGTTTGGAGTTTATATTTTAACAATTTAAAACAAGAAACACATCTAACTCATGATATACTCTTGAATTTAATCCACGAAGATGAAATGTAAACATACAGTACCCTCATCTAAATTGTGGTTGCAGTTATCAGGAATCCCAATCGTGTATACATGTTATCAAATGTAATGAAGCATCGATTCCTTTTTGCCATTTACAAATTTTAAATCTTAACTAATAGCTTCAGTATGGGGTATGCTTGGAGGTTATGTATAATTTACTGATTTTTATATAACAATATATATACATTTCATGGTGGTTTGCATTGTGGCTGAGATGTTTTGAGTCCTTACTAAATGTTCTATTATATATATAAAAAGTTAGCAACACCCTATGAAGGATCCCATAAATCGAGGTATCAGAAATTTTATGAATCCGTGTTTCCTTTTCTTATGTACTGAATAACAAGCACACATGGTTCGTCATCTTAGATGTTCATGTATTCAGATTTGGTCAGAACTCAGATGGATTAAAACCTGTAATCCCTATCAAACCCAATCCAATATAATGTTGTGTGATTAAGGGTTTTGTGTAGCCTATTAGATCAAAAAGAACACAACAAATGCCAGAAATGGAAGCTAAGGATAGTACATAAAGATTTTCTCAATTTGGATCTCCAAAATGGAGAGAATACTTGCATGCAGGAGTATAATTTGGGTACAACAAGAGAAGGGGGTGGAATTTCACGTGCATGGCAGCAAATGGAGAAGGAGGTACCTCTAATTTTAGACCTCCAAATTGGGGATCCAAAGCATGCAGTGGCTGATCCAAGTGTTTCTGGGATTTGGAGAAGCTTTAAAGTGGAAAAAGAGAGTCTCCAGACTTTAGTTGCAGCAGTAGTTGGATTTCCAGCAGAGAAAAGATGAAGCATGCAGCAGTTCCTACAATTCCAGTGGAAACAATAGCTCCAGGAGCTACTGTTCAACAACTGTTTTGCAGCAAAAACAGAGGGAGAAGGCTCTTCGATGGGGACATAGAACATGGAAGGCCGTATCCCGATATATCGGCGATATATCGCCGATATATCCATATCGACATGGGACCGATATCGAAATCGATATATCGATATATCCGATTTTAGGCATTTTCTTCAGAAAGATTCCTAGATATAACGATATATCGTCGATATATCGGCGATATATCGCCGATATATCAATATCGACACGATATCGAAACGATATCGATATCGATATGTCCTTCCATGACATAGAATAGAGAGAGGACAGGAAAGAAGATAGGGAAAAGGATAGAGAAGGAGGGAGAGTTACGGCTCTAGAATTGGGATAAGAAGGGCTGGTGCTTTGAGTTATAAATAAGGGAGATGGGTCCCTGGTTTGTTGCCACATGGAATGGCAATAAAATCCAAGTGTTAGAGGAATCTAAGGCCACATGTGGCTGTCTTAAAGAGCCAACAACAGCTGCTGCTACAGTAAATCCGAAAATTATATATATATTTCTTTTTTTTAGGGAAGTCAAACTCGACTGTACACGCACCTCGAGTTTCCGATTTGGGTGTACAATATCTCGTTTCGATCGTCCCTGAACGACGATCAAAATGAGTATAATATTCACATACTTTAGATCGGGTTTGAGCGTCCGAATTTTACCGAGATACGATTTCTATTTGAGATTAAATTTTATGGTTTTAAAATATCAAACGACCTCCGATTGACAAACGGTCAATTCCGTTGGTCTTGTATCGTCGAATCGGATCTAATGACGGTCTCGATTCGTTTTGCGGTTTCCGAATTTGCGTCACGGCTTTTTCGCGGCGCGCGCTATGATTAGACCGTTTTTCGGTCAATTTCGCCCGAACGACTTTTGATTCATAATAAATTGACCGCTTTAGGTTGTTTGGCATTGACCAACAACGTTATTGGGTTCATTGGACCCAAAATCGGACGAGTTCGGGTTTGTTAGGATATGGACGTTACAAATATGAAAACCTCAAAGGGAGTCTCGTCCTCGAGACTCGAGTTAAGTCTATTAGATGTCTTGTTGGAATTTCCTATGTCCATAAAAACCTCAAAGGGTTTTGAACCCATAAAAACCTCAAAGAGAAAACAAGCCATATATTTATCATGTATCTAATTACAAAGCTTGTTTTGATGATTACATCATAAAAGCTGCGGGTATCGTGCCCGCATATCGGACCGTGACGGTGCCACAAAATCTTGACCAATTGAATTTCTTTTGCTACGAAGCTTCTTCATAGCACGATCAAGAATCTGGACTGGCTTCTCTTCGTAAGTCATATCCGGCTCTACATCGAGATTCTCGTAACTGATAATGTGTCGAGTATCGTGCGCATACTTCCTCAGGTTGGATATGTGGAAAATGTCGTGAATACCAGAAAGATGTGTAGGAAGGGCTACTCGGCATGTCACATTTCCTACACGAGCCAGAATCTCGAAAGGTCCAACATATCGTGGCGCCAACTTGCCACGAACACCGAATCTCTGCACTCCCTTCATGGGAGATACACGGAGGAATACCCAATCTCCCACCTGGAATTCCAAGTCTCTTCTCCGACGGTTGGCATAGCTCTTTTTGGCGGCTCTGTGCCGTCAGAAGCCTCCGTCTCACAAGATCAACAGCTCTCGCGGTCTCCTCCAGGAGATCCACGGAATAGAGAGCATGATCACTTACCTCCCGCCAACTGAGAGGTGTGAGGCATCTCTGTCCGTATAGGGCTTCGAAAGGTGCCATGCCAATATTGGAATGATAACTGTTGTTGTACGTGAACTCAACCAGTGACAGATGATCCTTCCAGGGCCCTTTCTACTCTAAGAAGCATGCGCGAAGTAAATCCTCGAGTGTCTGTATGGTGCGCTCACTCTGCTCATCTGTCTGCGGATGATATGCAGAACTCATCTTCAGTTCTGTCTGTAGTGCTGACATGAACTGATGCCAATAGTGCGATGTAAATCTCGAATCCCTGTCAGACACCATCTCTCGTAGTATACCATGAAGTCTTACGATATTCTGTACATAGAGCTTGGCCAATCTGGATGGAGTGTAAGTCGTGTTGACGGGTATGAAATGGGATGACTTGGTCAACCTATCAACAACGATCCAAATGGAATCATGACCACCCGGTGTCTTTGGTAATCCTGTGACAAAATCCATAGAGATGCTCTCCCACTTCCACTCGGGAATGGGGAGAGACTGCAATAATCCTGGTGGTCTCCTGTGCTCAGCCTTGACCATCTGACAGGTCATGCATCTGCTGACATGTTGCGCCACATCGCGCTTCATCCCATCCCACCAGAAATGTCGACGCAAATCACGGTACATCTTCGTACTGCCTGGATGGATAGATAACTGTGAACTGTGTGCCTCATCAAGAATATCTCTGCGTAACTGCTCGTCGTTGGGCACAACGACTCGACCCGCCTTCCATAAAATAGACTCTGCCACAACAAAATCATCAACCTCGTCCTTGACGGTGCGCATGTATTTGTCTCGAATCCAAGGATCTGTCTTCTGGCCGTCGACGATACGATCCCACAAACTGCTGAATCGTGGAGGCATGGTAGTAGAAATGGATGCGCTCTCTTGAGGATGCCAATCAGTCAAAGATGCGAGCATATCCCACGTATATAGCCAGTTCACCGTACCCTCTGCATGTGCTCTCCTGCTAAGTGCATCAGCTACCACGTTTCCCTTACCGGGATGGTAAGAGATCGTGCAATCATAATCCTTCAGTAGCTCGAGCCATCTGTACTGCCTCATGTTCAACTCCTTATCAAAGATGTACTTCAGGCTCTTATTATCAGTGAAAATCTCGAAATTCACCCCATAAAGATAGTGGCGCCATATCTTCAGAGCGAAGGCTACTGCCGCCAATTCCAAATCGTGTGTGGGTAGTTCCGCTCATGCAGCCTCAACTGTCGTGATGTATAAGCAATCACTTGTCCTCTCTGCATCAATACTGCTCCTAGACCTTCTCCAGATGCATCTGTATAAACTGCATAGTCCTGAGTGCCTGAAGGAAGAGCAAGAATAGGTGCTGTAGTTAATCTCTCCTTCAGTGTCTGGAAGGCCTGCACACATGAATCATCCCAAATGAATGGAACTCCCTTCTGCATCAACCGTATCAAAGGACGAACGATGCGTGAAAATCCGTTGACAAAGCGTCTGTAATAACCTGCTAGCCCAAGGAAGCTCCGAATCTGCGTGACAGTTTTGGGCTGCTCCCAAGACATGACTGCATCTATCTTCGCAGGATCAACTGCAATGCCTGCTCCAGAAATGACATGCCCGAGAAACGAGACCTGAGATAACCAAAACTCACACTTGCTCAACTTGGCATATAGCTTGTGCTCTCGCAATGTGTCCTAAACAATTCGTAGATCATTCGCATGATCCCATTCATTCCGTGAGTAGATGAGCACATCATTGATGAATACTACTACAAACTTGTCCAAGTATGGACGGAAGATACGGTTCATCATATCCATGAAAGCTGTGGGTGCATTGGTGAGCCCAAACGGCATCACCACAGACTCGTAGTGTCCATAACGAGTCCTGAATACGGTCTTGGAATATCCGACTCAGGAATCCTCAGCTGATGGAAGCCGGAGCGAAGATCGATCTTCGAGGACACCGAAGATCCCTGGAGCTGATCGAACAAATCATCGATGCGCGGCAAAGGATAACGGTTTTTCACCGTTCTCTTGTTCAACCGCCTGTAATCGACGCACAGTCTCATGGATCCATCCTTCTTAACAAAAAGGACCGGAGCACCCCAAGGTGAAGTGCTCGGCCTCACGAATCCCAAATCAAGTAACTCCTGTAACTGCATCTTTAGCTTCCGCAACTCAGCTGGGGCCATACGGTGAGGAGCCATAGAGATCGGTTGGGTGTCTGGTAGTAATGTGATCTCGAATTCGATCTCTCTCTCAGGAGGTAATGCTGGTAGCTCATCTGGAAACACGTCTGGGTATTCTGATACTACTTGGATGTCCTGTATCATTGGCTCCTGATCAGATACTTTCCGAACAAATACAAGGTAGGAATAGCAACCCTGATCAGCACCGAGATGTACTCCATGGTGGAGTCGTGTATAGTACCCTCAAAGGTGAACTCGGGTAGATTGGGAATCCTGAAGACAACCGTCTTCCTAAAGCAATCAACAAGTGCATGATGAGCGGATAACCAATCTATGCCTAGAATCAAGTCGAACTCATCAAGCTGTAGAAGTAGACAATCTGCGAGCATCTCGTGTCCGTCAATAAGTATGGGAAATTGCCTGACTATCAGGGATATGACAAATAGCTGGCCACCTGGCCCTTGAATGTGATATGAAGAAGAGAGAGTTTCTGCGACTCTACGTAAAGAAGCAAGTAGCCTCGAAGTAAGAAAAGAATGTGTCACACTAGAATCAAATAGACTATGGAAAGGTCGATACGAGTAGTCAGTATGTGTGCTAGTTTGTTAGTCATCTCCTGGTCTGGTCGGGATGACATGGCTCTGCATGAGAACCATTTATTAGTCATAAAATCAATGGTTCGCAGATAATATGATATATGTTTTTCTCTTCTTGGGATATAATATGAAAATTAATGAAATTGGTGACAGCTGTGGTAATTGAATCTGAATGTCATATTTCCCTTCTCGGACTCACGACAAGTCGGAAGACTGTCGCTATCCGAGAACTTAATGCGATCGGAATTATCCTACTGCAAATGTGCGTATCGGGGTACCACTGCTCTGATACCAAAATGTGAACCCCCTAGGATCCGGGTACCCGTTAATCACACACTTCGCGTTACAACATTCATTACAATCGCATTAAGTAACTGAAAGTACGGGGAAAATTTTTCTTGAATGAAATAATTTCATCTGACATTCATATTAACATTTATAACCACAACTCATAGAACAATGGTCACCAAAATTTCATTTCATTTCATTAACTTCCATATATTTTACATGTACAAAGTCTGACAGTACATACAGTATATCCCAAAATCTGACTGAAGAGAAAGAAACATAATACGTTATAAATTATACAAAAACTGGCACAAAATAAACCATACCGTTGGGTATAAAATTTATCTTCTGGACCCATCTATAGCTACTGAACTGCAGGCGGGTTGCCTGCCAAGCGTGCAAGGAAGAAAAGACGTCAGCGGTTGCTGGTACCTCCCAAAAACTTATATAAAATAACATGCATTTATTATTTACAAAAGAAAGCAAGTAGAGAGGCATGAGCAACTCAAATTTAAAATTTATTTCTACTTGCAATTGTAAAAGGTTTCCAAATTTCTAGCAAGCACCTCTTATGATCAGCCATTATCCCAACATTTCCCACATGAGTATATTTCTATGGTGACTAATTGATCATAAGTATGATATTTTATTCTCATATTACTCAGAGATCATATGTTTGGATTTTGATGATGGGAAAAATAAGATGAGAAGATATAATGGTTTATTAAATTCTGAAGTCTAGTTACTCCTTTAAGTTAGTGGATAGTCTGTGGTCTTGGTTCTCGTGAAACCTCACACTATGACTCTAAGACTTGGGGAATGTCTTAGGGTTGGGGGGCCTCCGTAGGCATGCGGTGTTGTGTAATGCATCCTAACTAAGTTCCCAACACGTCCACTAACTCAAAGGGATTTTGAATCAGATTAGTATCTTTTCCAGTTACTCAATTTTAATTATAATCCCTTAAAACCTTAGGTGCAACAGTCTCAGATGTAACTCTAGATGGTATGGATATAGAGATGGATGATCTGGATGTAGAATCAATCCCTTCAAACCTTAGTGCAACAGTCTCAAATGTAACTTTAAATGATATAGATATAGATATGGATGATCTGGATGTAGAATCGCCAAGTCTGTTGGCGAAAGAAAAACTCAAGCGGTGAAGAAGCCAAAAAAAGGCTCTTCCGTCTCGCCCTCTAATTGGAAGGACGGTCCAATAGAGGGATAGGTCTACACTCCCAAACTACGCCACTGAGACGGGTGCGAGAGACTTCCCGGAAAAGTCGCTCTAAAAAACAGCCCGACCGGTAACGGGCAACCGAGCTCGTACGTAAAACTGAAAACCAAGGATCCCCCGCCTGGGTATCCTAAAACAGGGTCAGCGGAATGGTCTAAAGTCGGGATCCCAACGAGGTGTAAAAACACTGTGAGCTCACGTTAAAAACCGAAGGGGGACTGGGATCCTAGACCCGCGCACTTGGCGGCCGCTGCCCAAACTGGGCTTCCTTTCCTCCGCCCAGGTGAGAGTCACCGCGCTCTCGCACAGTCAGGTGTAAGGATCACCATGACCATCACTATTTATTATTAGTCATCCCTGATTTTTTTTCCACCTACTCGTATCAACGTCTATTATTCTGTTGAAAGTATACACTAATTGGATGATCTACTAACAGAGTCCTTGATCCAAGTTATATTGTTTGAAAGTAAACAGATGACATTATCCTAACTCCAGACGTATAGAAGAATGGTTTAATCAGAAAGAAGTGTGATGCTCAACATAGCTCAGGGACTCAAGTTTTATATTTCATGTTCTTGTTTAAAGGATCAGAACTGAAGATATTAATAACAGAGTTTGTTTTATTCCCAGTAATCAATTAGTCTAATATACAAGTGATAATTCCTTTGAAATTAGTGAGTGTAAAATCTCAAGATGTCAGACTTTTACTAATATATTTTCATGTCTGGACGGCATCACTCATTATCCATCATTCTAAAATCTATACTATAGACATATTTTCTTGCACAGCTTAATGTTAGTAAGGTTTTAAACTGGTAAATATATGTGATAATATTATAGTTAATTCAAAAGTTGAGTAAATATATGAATCTCCTATTGAGCTGCTAAACTTTATAAATCAGATAGAGGTGGAACTTACTTAGATCATACGATTCAGACGCCTTATTGGGTATTAATGAACAAGCCTCACATTGTATATTGATTCATTAACCATAAGGGTGTTCTGTTTCTTCAATAGAACATAAAGGGGTATGGATAGCCAATACCGATAAGGAAAGAGTACAATACTTATACTGAACTGATGATTGAACTAAGATCTAAAACAAAACTGTAGGATAATGAATCAAATGTATCATTTTAAAGATGCATTTTTTTTATAATCGGACAACGTTTGAGCAATAAGATTTTCCATGCAACAGAATTTGTTTGGAGTTTATATTTTAACAATTTAAAACAAGAAACACATCTAACTCATGATATACTCTTGAATTTAATCCACGAAGATGAAATGTAAACATACAGTACCCTCATCTAAATTGTGGTTGCAGTTATCAGGAATCCCAATCGTGTATACATGTTATCAAATGTAATGAAGCATCGATTCCTTTTTGCCATTTACAAATTTTAAATCTTAACTAATAGCTTCAGTATGGGGTATGCTTGGAGGTTATGTATAATTTACTGATTTTTATATAACAATATATATACATTTCATGGTGGTTTGCATTGTGGCTGAGATGTTTTGAGTCCTTACTAAATGTTCTATTATATATATAAAAAGTTAGCAACACCCTATGAAGGATCCCATAAATCGAGGTATCAGAAATTTTATGAATCTGTGTTTCCTTTTCTTATGTGCTGAATAACAAGCACACATGGTTCGTCATCTTAGATGTTCATGTATTCAGATTTGGTCAGAACTCAGATGGATTAAAACCTGTAATCCCTATCAAACCCAATCCAATATAATGTTGTGTGATTAAGGGTTTTGTGTAGCCTATTAGATCAAAAAGAACACAACAAATGCCAGAAATGGAAGCTAAGGATAGTACATAAAGATTTTCTCAATTTGGATCTCCAAAATGGAGAGAATACTTGCATGCAGGAGTATAATTTGGGTACAACAAGAGAAGGGGGTGGAATTTCACGTGCATGGCAGCAAATGGAGAAGGAGGTACCTCTAATTTTAGACCTCCAAAATGGGGATCCAAAGCATGCAGTGGCTGATCCAAGTGTTTCTGGGATTTGGAGAAGCTTCAAAGTGGAAAAAGAGAGTCTCCAGACTTCAGTTGCAGCAGTAGTTGGATTTCCAGCAGAGAAAAGATGAAGCATGCAGCAGTTCCTACAATTCCAGTGGAAACAATAGCTCCAGGAGCTACTGTTCAGCAACTGTTTTGCAGCAAAAACAGAGGGAGAAGGCTCTTCGATGGGGACATAGAACATGGAAGGCCGTATCCCGATATATCGGCGATATATCGCCGATATATCCATATCGACATGGGACCGATATCGAAATCGATATATCGATATATCCGATTTCAGGCATTTTCTTCAGAAAGATTCCTAGATATAACGATATATCGTCGATATATCGGCGATATATCGCCGATATATCAATATCGACACGATATCGAAACGATATCGATATCGATATGTCCTTCCATGACATAGAATAGAGAGAGGACAGGAAAGAAGATAGGGAAAAGGATAGAGAAGGAGGGAGAGTTACGGCTCTAGAATTGGGATAAGAAGGGCTGGTGCTTTGAGTTATAAATAAGGGAGATGGGTCCCTGGTTTGTTGCCACATGGAATGGCAATAAAATCCAAGTGTTAGAGGAATCTAAGGCCACATGTGGCTGTCTTAAAGAGCCAACAACAGCTGCTGCTACAGTAAATCCGAAAATTATATATATATTTCTTTTTTTTAGGGAAGTCAAACTCGACTGTACACGCACCTCGAGTTTCCGATTTGGGTGTACAATATCTCGTTTCGATCGTCCCTGAACGACGATCAAAATGAGTATAATATTCACATACTTTAGATCGGGTTTGAGCGTCCGAATTTTACCGAGATACGATTTCTATTTGAGATTAAATTTTATGGTTTTAAAATATCAAACGACCTCCGATTGACGAACGGTCAATTCCGTTGGTCTTGTGTCGTCGAATCGGATCTAATGACGGTCTCGATTCGTTTTGCGGTTTCCGAATTTGCGTCACGGCTTTTTCGCGGCGCGCGCTATGATGCGACCGTTTTTCGGTCAATTTCGCCGGAACGACTTTTGATTCATAATAAATTGACCGCTTTAGGTTGTTTGGCATTGACCAACAACGTTATTGGGTTCATTGGACCCAAAATCGGACGAGTTCGGGTTTGTTAGGATATGGACGTTACATAGTAGAGGTGGAGGCAAGTGCCTTTGTCTCAAAAAGGGTCAAGGAAGAAGAGGCGACCATGATGGCTAAGAATCCAAGAAGATGAATACAAATAATTAATGAAAAACTGAATTCCTACAGACTAATGACCTATGAGTAATAAAGTGATCGTGGTAAGCCGTGAGGTCATGATTGGTAGTAAGAGATGGCTCGTGCCTGGAGTCGGCAATGGAGCTCATGGTAATGAGAACTGGTGGTAGTGGGGCTCTAAACGACATGTGATAGTTAGTGCTTAGAGATGGTTGGCAACAAGAGGAATGGTATAGGGGAGGACCAGTAGTGGAGAGGGACCGACTGGCAATGTCTGGAGGATGGTCTTGGCTGAAGACGGGGCCCAAGCGAGACTAAGGTTAGGGTGAGCATTGTTAGAGACATTTAGGTGGAGTTTCAAGACCATCGGTCTAGGATTATTGCTTTGCTACCATGTGATAGGAGAGAATGTCTTTATTTATTATGTGAGCCAAGATCCCTCTTACATTTAAGAGAAAGAGTAAGATATTGGAGAAGATTACCCGAGTCCCCTTAGGACAAGAACCTAGGGTTCTTGAGGAGATTATGTAAAACGTAAGAGCTTAAAAAGGAAACAGAAAAAAGAAAATACATATATTTTTTTAACAATTTTGATATTGTGTTTGCTGATATTTTCTTTATTTATGTTTCCAACAATACTCTTCTCAATTGATTCATTTGTTTCGAATTGTTTTTAAATTCTTCTACAAACAAACCCTTACAAAAATGATTTCTAGGGTTTAGGGTTTAGGGTAGCAACAGCATAATTTGTCATGCTATTCATGTTTTAGGTCCTCTTTACAAGGCTATCTACCTTTGCTTATGTGGTATTTGCTGTTACTTCTGCAGCTTCTTCTACATCCTTTTATAAAGAAGTATGAAAACACATTTGTGGATCTGGCAGCATACGTCCGCAATATATTTGATCCCACACAGAGGCTGAAAGATTTAGCAGATGTAAGACGTGAATGTGGTCACAACTTTTCCTGCTTTCACCTTGCATTGTTTATTTTCTATACATATAATAGAATAAGATGTTGAATTCCAAGATTGTTTCAAGATCTGTCCAACCTTTTCTTGTGCCTTGTTTGCAGATGGTTACCATACACTATTACATGCTTTTTGATGGTCCTGATGAACTTTGGCATCATATGAAGACTTTCTACAATGAGATATCAACTTTAAGGCATGTATCGAAACTCTCCTCTTAATATTTGCATTGTAATAAGATAAAGATGCCGATTTCCTGGGAAGGAGACCAATTATTAATTGCAGGAGTGGACCAAACAAGTATGTGATTACATGTTCACTTCATTATGTTTAAGAAGACACACTTAAAAGAACAGAGTGCAAAGTATACTAAAATAGGCATAACAAAATCCCTCCATGGGATATCCATCTCATCTACACAGCCATGAAATTACATAATACAATTCAGTAAGACTTTAGAGTGTCAGTTGTAGTTTTTGTGAACTTTGGGTATGATGTACAGAGCTCTTCTGTGAAGGAGACAGAAAAGTAGTTGCATTTTTTTGTGAACTTTGGGTATGATGTACAATCTCTTCTGTGAAGGAGACAGAAAAGTAGGCATTCATTCATCCAAGTGGAAGCTAAGCTTCTGTGTGAGAGGCCCAAGGATCATTAATTCTCTATTTGTTGGGCACAAGAGGAACGCATTGCAACATCTAATGTCTCAGAAATGGCGAAAAAGAAGTCGAATGATAGGATCTCCACATTGCGATTTTTTCCAAAGTTGATCATTCTTATAAACTGTGAAGATGGTAAGTACTCAGCATGTTGCACTATGAACTGAATATAAGGCAGAGTTGTGAAGAATTTCAGTTGATGTTAAGGCCTAGTAAGGCAGTGTCGTTTTTCCAATATTCCTCACGGGTATATCAGATGCACAGTATCTCTTCTTAATCACATATAATTTCAACAGCCTCTAGAATGATCTCGTGGTAAAGCAACTGCCACCGGCGATTATGCAAGGCCAGATCTCAAGGGAGACCACAAGTTACGAGGTGTGGGGGGCGATGGCAGACCAAGGGATGCACACCCTATATAAACCTCGGTCGGGAGGGGAATAACATCAATCGATACATACCTTGTTTTTGAGAGCCCTTTTCCAACATGAATCCTTCTCCCCTTCTCCTGTGTTTACCATAGATATTAAGAAGGGACATCGTTCCTTTCATCAAGAATAAGCACTCTATTATTCTTTTTTTCCAAAAGTGAAAGGATGATTACTAGATGTTAGTTTCCATTTAATATATTAAAGCATGAAACAATACAAGAAAAACTCATAGTACAAGTCGCTCCTCTTGCACTGCCACCTAAGAACCACACAAATCAAAGAAATAGGACAATTTCAATCTATGTTTGAGTCCTAAACACAACTTTACCATAATGCAGCCATAAAGCCCTTAGGACTGCCAATAACATATTATCTTCCCTCAAGTTGGAGCATATCTATTGATCATGCTCATCTTGGAGGTCAACAATGAAACACATCTCTTTCGAAGAACTTTGGTGAAAATATTCGCAAGCTAAAGATCTTTAGAAATATGGGTACTAGTAATTTTGTGTTCATGCACTGCATCCCTAATAAAATGGCGATCTACTTTAATATGCTTGATGCATGCATCCATCACAAATAAAATCTGATTTAACATCAACATAGGCACGAATATCACAAATGAATCCAATTTTTCTTTCATACAAGTTCCAAAAGATACATTGAAGAGCAAGACATACGATAAGAAAAACAAAAATGAAATAAGGAGAATAATGTTAAAAACTATATGATTGAAACACCCATCAGATGGGCCTACTTTAAAGAAGTTTTGCCTCCACAATATTAAAAAAAGGTTTGGCATGTTTCTCCTGGGATATGACGATCCATTCTATTGATCAGTGCAGTCTGGTCATGGTTGTCTTTGAATCATCTCATAGTACATAAGGTCGAGAATAACAGAGGCTGCTGCTCAGTGCAAGGGAAACAAAAAAATTGGAGAAGAATATGTGTTGTTTGTCATTGGCTATAAATTAGATGAAATATTTATCTCGTTCACATGGCTGCAATGTTGGTAGGGAGAATGAACTTTTGCCTATTAATTAGCACAATCAAGAGATGTAATCACTGCTAAAGCTATTTATTTATCTTCTCTTTATTTTATCTATTGTCTCGTGTACCTCTTTAAAGTCTCTTATGTAATTAACTCCACTTGGACTCTGGGTTTATTGCTATATAAGAAATTCCATACCCTTTGAATAAATCATTCCATTTATTATCAACAATTCTCCACGTGGTATTAGAGCTATGGTCCTATACCATGGTTCGTACCCAAAATCCTGCTTGCTACCCGCCAACCTTCTCCCTGATCGTGCATGACCTTTACCCTTAGCCATCGCGACAGCTTCCCTAAATGCGCATGGGGCCTTCTCCCTTGGTTGTCACGTTGTGGTTTCCTTGACCGCACGCTGGGCTCCAGACATGCTTCCTCGGTCATCATGCTATGGTTTCCTTGACCACGCAAAGGGCTCCAGATCTTTCGTTGCCAAGGTAGCCCATTGTGCGTGCCAATAAGACCCGTACCAGTCCTTCTCTCCTTCACCATTCCTCACATGAGTCAACAACTCTATGAAGTAGTCGCTTTTAACCTGAGCACAATGCTGCAAGTAGTAATCGCCCCTGGGTAGTGCTGCCAATTGTCAATGGCCACTTGTGGCCTCCATGATTTATTTACGACATCTCTTACCACATGTGCCACAATTTTCCTCGGGGCGGGCCTGAAGGCATAGTTTAGGTCCTTGTGACCTAAGACATGATTGTCTAGACCTCTACAATGACTCCATAATTACTATCTCTGACCATGATTGAAATGACTCCCACCAAGATAAAATCCTTGATTTCTAAATCTTCTATGATGGTTCAAAGAACTTCTATCAAACTTATGGGTGTGGATAACTAGACGCTTTTATTTTTGGGCCTTCAAGGTGTTCATCATACATTAGAGGAAGATTTCTATTCTTACTATGGAACTGCTAAAGGAGACTGATAAATATTACGCGTCTTGGCTTAGGGAAAATTGCTAGAAAATAAAGACTGCGGAAGCTTTGATCAGAGATAAATGATAAACATTAAGAACATCAGGATTTTAACGTGGAAACATTCTGCATAAGGAGCGGGATGAAACCACTAGAGAACACCTCAAAAGGCGGATGTATGCATTGCACTTTCTCACTGATACAGGAGGGTTAGGGGCTTCTTATATAGCCCTCACCGAGTCTTCACATCCCACATACAGTTGATGTGGGACTAAACAACTGGATGTGGTAAATGGATCCTGGAGTGATCCATTTACCCATCTGCAACATAAGTGACACATAACACATATACTCCAACACATCCCCTTAAGCTGGAGCATGCATTGCTTAGCTTGGACAAACGGAACGAAATCTCGATCTCACGCTACAAGACACTACGGACAATATCAACTCAACGGGTACAACTGTCGGTTGTTGTCGAGGATATTGCTTCTCATGTCGTGTAGGTAAGGAGGACCAAATGGGGTAGAGTATGAGTCAAATTGAGTGTACTCTGTACTGCACCTATCAGATCCACTGAAACTGAAAATGAGTCTCCACCTGGTGTGGAAGACAAGATCATGTGGACAACTGCTCCATCTCTGAAAGGGTCAAACTAAAAAGTCACGGAGACATCCTCGTCGGAGTCCACGATCGTTGGAGAATGGAGTTTGAAAATTCTCCTTGTCGAAGAACTGGGTCTATCCCATACTGACTCAGAGAATGGGAATTCTACTCTGGAGTCCCTATGAAACCACATGAAAACCCTAGCCCACATGGCTTAAGGAATGGGATCTCTACTCCGGAGTCCCTATGGAACACATGAAAACTCTGACCAAAACAAAAGACAGGGACCACCAAGGTTGCAAAAGTCGATAGTAGGTACTCGGTCGGTCGGGTCATTGGCTAAGGATTAAGCGGCAGTCGGACGATTAATCAGATTTAGTCGGACTTTAATAGTTTTTGATTTTTTAAATATATATTTACATAGATTTATATGTTTTTTACTATCATAATGAATCAAAACAAATAATTGAATTTAAATAAAACATTAAGCATATTAGAATAAGTATGCTTTTAAAAAGTAAAAAATATGGTATCTCCAAGCAAAAAATGGTTGACTAGTGGAACTAGTCGGACTTAGTCGGTACTCGGTGGAGCCCTCCAGCGATCTCGAGGCAGAGACCTCCGCACAAGGCAGGCGGCGAGCTTTAGCTTGTCATAAAAGAAGCAACATGGCACACCTGATAGAAGAAGAGGCACCCCCCTCCAGGCGATGTGCAACCCCTCCTCACGCCCTCCTTCCAAGCAGCAGGGCCAGTAGGAAACCCCAATGGGGTCGGGTTTCTCGAAGAGAAAGGGTTCCCAGTTGAGAACCTTGAATGAGCCATGGGCTACATTTAAAAAATTAGGATGAGAGAGAAAAGAGAGAGAGCCTAGAAAAAAAGGGGGGAATGGGTTTTATGTTGGCCCATTGGGCTGTGTTCAAAAAAAAGGAGAGAAAAATCGAGTTTTGCAAAAAAAATGTTTTAAAAAAGGTGCATACAAGAAAAACCGCACGCGATAAAAAGAAGATGGAAAATGAGTTGTCTATTAAAAAAGGGAAAATATCCAAGAAAAAATAATTTGAAAAAAAAACGAGGCCAAAGAAATGAGATCTCTATTTGTGATGTTTTGTCAACCCATCTTTATCTTCTCCTAAATTTGTCGATGCCACTCTTTTCCGACAAGTGTGGGAGAAAGGTGGAGTATTGTGTAGAGTTACATGCCCCATTGTCAGATTCTCCAGATTCCATATTCGGATGTGAGAGGCCAACTAGATTTTCAGATTCTACAGACGTTCAGACTCGACTTCAAGGTCCAAGTTCCAAGCACTCCATCTTTGAGTGACCTATTTTCTTCGAGTTCTCCAAAGAGAGACTCCTTTTCATATGTATACATATTTGCCATCATTTTATTGTGGTTTCCAATGTTGTAAAAGTCGCCCGATTAGATCGACTAGTAGATGTCTCCCCCACCCCCGAGAGGAGGTATAACCTGAGAGGATCGGCAATGCGACCAGGAGGATGCCGCTGGACTCGCTGGAGATGGGGCTCGAGCTCCGCCTAGAGCTTGCTGCTGGGTCGGTTGCCGCCACTTCCTTGGATATTGAAGGCACATGCTCTTAGGGTTGTGCAAAGAGGAGAAACAACCTTTGCCTGGGGCTGCGTGAGTGTCGTGAACAAGCTCTGGAGGGGAGATACCTTCGCTTGGTGCCGCCTGGATTGTAGGATGGAGATGCTGCACTGTCTTCGCAAAGGGGTTGCCGCTTAGGGGTGTTGAAGCATGTGGGCGCGATGAGGCATCACATGGAGGTCTTGTGTCGATGATGAGATTTGATCCAACAATGGGGGCCACGCGAGATCTACGTGCACAAGAGGATGGGTTTCGTGAAGGGAACCCTGGATTCTAAAGACTGCTGCCACTGCCTCTGCTGGAGATGCGACCGCCTGGAACTGGAGCCTGGCACGAGGGGATGCGGCTTCCTGGAGCTGGCACGAGGGGATGTAGCTGTCTGGAGGCTGGCACGAGGGGATGCGGCTAGAAGATGTGCCATGCTTGGACTGGAGAGCATCAAACAGAACAAGGTTCCAAGAATCGTGGAAGAACATAACAGGATTTTTGCAGGATTAGGGTTTCAAAAGAAACCCTAAAACTCGAACTTGAACCATACAAGATGATAATCTTTAAAGAATACATCTTCAATAAAAATATTGTATCTCAAATAACATAATGAATGGACATAAAATCCTCGAGCATTGAACCTGCTCTGATACCATGTTAGAAAAAAAGAATGCGGAAGCTTTGAACAAAGATAAATGATAAATATTAAGAACACGTGGATTTTAATGTGGAACCCTACTCCCTAGGGAGCAGGATGAAATCACGGGAGAACACCTCAAGGGGCTGATGTATGCATTGCACTTTTTCACTGATACATGAGGGTGAGGGGCTTCTTTTATAGCTCTCACTGAGTCTCCACATCCTACAGACAGTCGTTGTGGGACTAAACAACTAAATGTGGTAAATGGATTCTGGAGTGATCCATTTACCCATCTACAACATAAGTGATGCATAACACATATACTCCAACAACAACTATCAGATCATGACATGGATGACCAATAATGTTGAGTCCTATATTGTGATGATACTCCTGTACAAGGATACCACAAAGGACATGTGAGATGAACTAGTACTCTAGAGAGATGTATTTATATTTGTCTATTTTATGTATTTTCATTTCTTGTTGTCTCATTATTTAATTTTCTCAACATGGTTTCTCCTCTCTTTTATGGGACTCATTCCCTTATTACAAAATATGTGACTATTTGACACCACTTATGAATCTGTAGAATGTGCTTCATGCACCTAATTTTTCAATGAATTTATTGCCTATTAGTCAATGCACTAAGGATTTGCATTGCCGTGCCATATTTGACCCCTATTCTCTTGTGTTTCAGAACATACTCATGGGCATGCTTATTGGATGTGGCCCTGAGCAAGGAGGTCTCTGCAAACTAGTCCAGTCTCCTTATGTTGGTGCTTCTTCCAATACTACTAGATCAATTTTTATGTATATGTGGCGGTTCGGCCTTCTACCTCTGCAAAAGCTATGCCATGTCCTCCCGCAGATATCTTCTCGATCCACCCTTCAGTGCTAGACTTGCCATCTTGGGAAGCAACACTGATCTTCTTTTCGTGGTCATTAGAGTCGTAGCTGCAATAGCTTATTTGAGTTGGTTCATTTTTATATTTGGGGTCCTAGTCGTGTTCCTGATCATCAGGGGCACATGTTTTTTCAGGTTTTATCTTATAACTATTGATGATTTTTCTAGACTGTCATGTGTTTTTCTTTTGAGAAACAAGTTTGAGGTTGAGTTTGTTATTCATGAACTAAAGGATAAGTTTTCTGCTAATATCAAGTACATTCGCTTTGACAATGTCTTGGAGTTCTGCACTTTAAAGCTTTCTTAGTTCTTCAAGTCCATTGGCATAATACAACGGGCTTTGTGTACGTATACTTCCAAGCAGAAAAGTGTTGCTGGACGCAAACATCGTCATTTACTTGATGTGATCTTGACTCATCTGATTCAAAGTTGTGCTCCAAACTCTTTCTATGGTGATGCGTTCCTCACGATTGTTTCCTGGTGAATCGTATGCTATCTATGGTAGGAGAGAAGAGCCTTTCTCGACTGCTTTTCCTGACAAAAATCTTCTCTATTACACCTTTTTTCTTTGGCTTGGTGGCATTCATTCATCATCTGACTCCTGATCATGACAAGCTCTCCCCAAAGCTGTCAAGTGTGTCTTTGTAGGCTACTCTCAGACTCGGAAGGGGTACCAGTGCTTCAATCATGTTCGACGGAAGTACTACATCAATGCTGATGTCATCTTCTTTGAGTCGGTCGTATTTTTATCCTACATGTGACAAGTTGACTCAGTTTGACTCCGAAGAGGAGGTTTACATGCCTCCTATGCTACCACCACCTCCAGTTGTGATTCCTCCTATACCACCACCACCTCTACCTCCTCCTCCTCTACCAACACCATCTCTTACTGTGGTTTTTCATCCACCTCCACTTTATAGTACTTTGGCTCAGTTTTTGCCATATTTTTACATTCACAGGCGACCTTCTGTACCCCCTGCTCGTGGACCTTCCCCATTATCTAGCACACCCCAAGTATATTTAAAGAACTTCGCTTCTACTGATGGGACTAATTTTTCCATACAACATGCTACTTTATAGGATGAGCATATGCCTCCTTAGGAAGCTAATTTACAGGCCACATATGGTACACGCGACCATGATGTGCCTATTGCTCTTCGAAAGCAGAGGCATGTGTGTACCACATATCCTTTTCCTGCTCATATTTCTTTAGGGTATTTTTCAAAGGATTTCAGGAGGTTTGTCATGTGTCTACTAGCTATGCAGATTCCACCAACATATCAGGAGATTATACGAGACCGTTAACGACATTTTGTTATAGAGGATATCGTCATGTTACAGTCGCTTGGCACATGGAGCTTGGTCACTGCTCCTACATGGGCTTATGTGGTTGGATGCAAATGGGTGTTTATAATGAAGCATCATACAGATGGCAACATTGATCGCTACAAGGCTAGGCTTGTGGCTCGTGCGTTCACACTGACTTATGGGGCGGACTATCATGTTACGTTCTCTCCTGTAGAGCGTAATTATACCCTTTGGATCCTTTTCTCTGTTCTAGTGTTACGAAACTGGTCCCTGTTCTAGCTAGATGTAAAAAAGGCTTCTCTATATGACGATATACAAGAAGAAGTCTACATACAACAACCATCTGGGTTCGTTGTTGAGGGGGAGTATTAGAAGGTTTGTAGACTTCATAATGCTATCTATGGTCTTAAGTAGAGTCCTAAAGATCTCTGACTTGAGAGAGTGGCATGGCTTCACGAGATCGACTGTAGATCATTCACTGTGTATTCACATGACTTAGAGAGGTATCTTTGTTATAGTGGTGTATGTTGATGATATCATTGTTACAAGAGATGATGTGCATGATATTAGTGCGGCTAAAGAGTTCTTTGAACAACCGTTTCTCACCAAGGACTTGGGAAATTTACGATAATTCATAAGGCTTGAGTTTGCCAAATACCAACGAGGTCTTATGATGACCTAAAGGAAGTATATTATCGATCTCCTCTTAGAGAGACACATGATAGATTGCAGACCTACCACTGCTCCCATGGATCCCAAAATGAAGCTATATATAGATTAATATAGAGGAAGTGGAAAAGAGTCTCCGTAGTTTGTGGAGAATTCTGCCTTCCTTGCCTTCTTTAGGAGAGGCAGTTCGACAGATGGCAACGTTGATTGCTACAAGGCTAGGTTTGTGGTTCATGGGTTTACCAAGACTTATGAGGCAGACTATCGTGTTACGTTCTCTCCTGTAGAGCGTCATTCTACCCTTTGGGTCCTTCCCTTTGTTGTAGTATTACGAAACTGGTCCCTGTTCTAGCTAGATGTAAAAAAGGCTTCTCTATATGATGATATGCAGGAAGAAGTCTACATGCAACAACCATTTGGGTTCGCTGTTGAGGGGAGGGGGGGTATCAGAAGGTTTGCAGACTTCATAAGGCTATCTATGGTCTTAAGTAGAGTCCTAAAGATCTCCAACTTGATAGAGTGGCATGGCTTCACGAGATCGACTGTAGATCAGTCACTGTGTATTCATATGACTTAGAGAGATATCTTTGTTATAGTGGTCTATGTTGATGATATCATTGTTACAAGAGATGATGTGCATGATATAGTGCGGCTAAAGAGTTAGGTAATTTACATACTTTATAAGGCTTGAGTTTGCCAAATACCAACGAGGTCTTATGATGACCCAGAGGAAGTATATTACCGATCTCCTCTTAGAGAGACACATGATAGATTGCAGACCTGCCACTGCTCCTATGGATCCCAAAATGAAGCTATATATTGATTATATAGAGGAAGTGGAAAATATTCTCTATAGTTTGCGGAGAGTTATGCCTTTCTTGCCTTCTTTAGGAGAGGCGGTTTGACACAAATTCTGTGGAAGCCAAGGTCGTGACCTGGGTCGTGGTTGTGGTTGTTATTCTGGTCGTGACCATGGCTATCCTCAGTACATCCACTATCAGTAATGGATCTGTCCTTCTGAGCGGTGTTGGGCGGAGTTTGGTTTCGTACAATCAGGCTAATGTTGCATCTGCATCTAACTATGATGCAACTGGGACATAGACACATTCTGATCAAGATTCCAATGGATATGCAGTCCAACTCTCCGCCACATATTACTCTCATCTGATGCAACTGCTTTAGAGCTCTACTCCCAATGAGACTACTACTACGCACCAGGCTACTACCCCATGTACTGTAGCCAACTCTACTTCTGTCACAATGCTAACATTGATTATTGATTCTGGTACATCTATTCACTTGACGGGAGAAGGCAGTCTGTTGACCTCCTCTTAATCCTCTTCCACTGTGAAGTCGGTTCAACTACCAATGATGGCCATCCTCTTGTTACCACTGTTATGACTACAGAGTTTACCTCTAAGCTCAAGCTCATTGGAGTTTACTATGCTCCTGACTTTCCTTTGAGCTTATTGTTTGTTCATAAGCTACATGTTGAGTTAAACTGTTGAGTGATTTCTAATGAGTTCTATTGCTATTTTCAGGATATTTGGATGATGCATATTTTTTGTGGGAGGGCATGGGAAGATGACCTCTACTATCTTGATATACTTACTGATTTTATTTTTGCCGGTGTAGTCTATGTTTTTGCTCATCTCTTCTTGTAGCATTTACGGCTCAATCATCCCTTTACTAGAGCTCTTTCCCAGATGTTTCATAGATTATCATCACTAAATCCGTTTGAGTGCCTGTCAAGGAAGGTCGTATCGATATCGATATCGTTTCGGTCCGCTTGGAAATGGATATATCGGGATATATTGCCGATATATCGACGATATCGGTGGAGATGTCGAAAATGGCTCATAAAAGTTATTTTTTGTCGTTTTTTTCAGAAATTAAGATCATCAAAATATTAAAACAACAAATAACTTATAAATACACGCTTACGTCACACATATCAGTCGTTTATAACCCACATATCGCACATATGGGTCATATCGAACATATCTCTATTAATGTTTATTCCTGACCTATAGATATTGGAAATATATTCCATTCAAGTTCTTATAAGTTATAACATTAAATAACTTACAAATATACACTTAGATGACACATATAGATCATTTGTGAAGGCTATAATCCTTATATTGCACATATCGATCATATCAAACATATCGCTGATATCGTTAGTTGTTGACCTATATATATTCAAAATGGAGTTCATCCAAGTTCTTATATTACTAAATAACTTACAAATATACTCTCAGATCACATATCGGTCATCTATGAAGCTTATATCGCATATATCGATCATTTCGAACATATCGATATTAATGTTGATTCTTGACTTATAGATATTTTTTTGAAGAATTGACTTATAGATATTAGAAATGGATTTCATTCAAGTTCTTTACAACATGAAATAACTTGCAAATATACTCCAAGTTGAAGAACCATTGTATGCACACTCATGTCGCACCATACCCTACCAATACGGGGGTCTCACTACCCTAAACAAAATATATAAACTATTATGTGTTTTAATACTAGATGTAGCTAGATATGTGTTTTAATACTTGATGTAGCTAGATAAGTAGTGAAATCAATCTTGCATGAATAATAACATTGATATATAGAGATTTCGGCGAAATATCGATGATATTGATCGATATTCGGGATTTTTTATACTAAAATCAGTCATTTTTGACCGATATGAGCCGATATGGCAATATATCGCCGATATACCTGTAAAAGGATATACTGGATGATTTCGATACCCCTTCTTTGTCGAAACCGATATATCGATGATATATCGCCGATACGGCCTTTTATGGTGCCTGTCAGTTTGGTTTATAGGGCTTCTTTTCCACCTAAGGCTAAGCCACATCGATCATCACATTTTTCTTTAGTCCATTGTGATATTTGGAGAACTTGTTCAGTCGTACTGTAGGTGGTCATATATATATTGTTATCTTCGTGGATGATTATAATAGATCTTTTGGGATTTATTTAATAAAGGAACTATCATATATTAATAAATTGTCAAGTCCTTTCAGTTTATTATAACATCTTTCTCTACTTGTATTCAGACTATCATGAGTGACAATGCTCTTGAGTTCACTCACTAAGATTCGATATCTTTTTTTTGCCACTTTGGGAACCCCTTGCTAAAACTCCTATCCGTATACCTCACAACAGAATGAGGTAGTGGAAAGGAAACTTCACCACTTGCCCCTACCTTTCTTACTCACATGAAGGTTCCCAAGGCCTACTGGGTAGATGGTGTTCTCACTTCCAACTCCCTCGTCAATAGGGTACCCTCTTTGGGTCTCAATAGGGTAGCTCCTTCACTTTTGTATATTGACAATGAACCCTTTCCTCTTCCATTGAAAATCTTAGGCTGCACTGTTTTTGTTTGTAATTTTCAGACTACTAATAAATTGTCTTCTCGTGCAATCAAGCATGTGTTCTTTGGCTACTCTTAGACCTTAAAGGAATATAGGTGCTATAACCCTAATAGTCATCGCTAATATATTTCTGTTGATGTCACCTTCTTTGAATATACTTAGCTACTTTACTCAGTCTGTTAGTGATATACCCTTGGAGCTTTCGCCACCTCCAATTGTCTATAAAAGAAACACATTATTCATTTGGCTCTGTATCGTTACATGTTCCTTACTTGCAGTTGCAAGATGATGTGCCTTCTTCAAGTATTCCCACCATTGCTACTTGAAATGCTCCACACACCTATAGCACCACAGATAACAAATGATAATTTACTATACATTTCTCGTCACATTTTCATACTTTACTTCTATTGATTCTCTATCTAGTTGCACCATGCAATTTACATATTCTCTTATGGTTGTTACCACTCGTCGTGATCATTACAATGCATTTTAAGACCATGGTTCAAATAAGACCATGGATATGGAAATGGATGCGCTTACTTTCAGGGGTATGTGGGATCTTGTGTTGTGTCCTAGTATCAAACCAGTTGCATGGTGATGATTCTTTATGACCAAACAATCACCTGATGGATCCATTCATATATTAAAGGTTACACTCATGACAGGGGATTTACCAGACGTATGACATGGACTATTTTGAGACCTATGACATAGACTATTTTGAGACATTCTCTCAGGTGGCTTGAATGGGGTCAATCCACACTATTTTCTTTGTTACTGCCAATAGGAATTGACCCATCTTCTAGCTAGATATGAATAATGCTTTTCTCTATAGTGACCTCGAGGAGGTCTTCATGATGCAGCCACTAGATTACTACGTCGAGGGGGAGTGTGTATGCCAACTTCATAAGGCCATTTATGGCCTAAAGCAGAGTCCATAAGCTTGGTTTGACATGCTTACCTTTGAGATCAATTCACCTGACTTCCATAAGATGACATCTGATCACTTAATGTTTGTCAGAAGGCCTTCTAACACAGTGATAGTGGTTATTTATGCTGATGACATGGTGATTACTGGTAATGATGAAGCACACATTCTAGAAACCAAGGTCTTCCTCTAAAAGGTGTTTTTCACCAGGGACCTTGGTGAACTCTGATACTTCCTTGGCATTGAGGTGATACACACTGCAGAAGGATTACACCAATTAAAGCGGAAGTATTTTCTGAATATTTTTATAGAGCATGGCTTACTTGGATGCCAACCATCTGGCATCCCAACGGAGTTGCAGAAACATAATACATCCACTGGTCCTGAATTTGTGGATACTATACGATATAGGAGCCTAGAAGGTAAGTTGATCTACCTCACTGTTACTAGACCAGATATATCATATACTTTGAGCAGAGCCAACAAATACATGCAGGGGCCTCTCTACAATCATTGGGAGGATGATCTTTTGATCCTTAAGGAATCTCCAAGCGAGGCATCTTCTCTGGGGTCAATTTCCACACTGATGTCACTGTCTATGAAGATGTTGACTATACCAATTCTCCTGAGGAGAGATGATATATAGTGGGTTATGCCATGTTTATTGGTGGTAACTTGTTACATCACAGAGCAAGAAGTAGACAATGGTTTCTAGATCGAGTGTAAAGACTGAATACGGGACAATGACTCAAGCCATTTATGAGATTACCTGTCTACTCTCCTTTCTGCAAGAGTTTGAACTTCCTTCTACTACTCATGTACCTTTGTACTGCGGCAACAAGTTCGCTACATACATTGCCACCAATCTCGTATTCCATGAGAGGACTAAGGACATTGAAGTTAATTGTCATTCGTTCGGGATGCAGTACGAGCAATAAGGTCACTACTCATATCTCCATAGATCTTCACCTTGCATATATATATGTATATATATGTATAAATATATGTTTGCATACATGTATATATAGAGGACTTATCTAGTGGGCCATGTGCCAATTAGAGTTTTGGTGAGTACCAAAGTAGGCTCTCCATGTATATTTCCATTTCAGAGGATGCCTATTTTGAAGGAAGGTCATTTTGAAAGGATATTAACATGCTTGAGACTTCTATATTTCCAATTATACTGTAATCTTAAAAAAGGAAGATGATTTTGGAAATACAAATTCAAATCCTTAATTTTGTGCAGAAGAGACATTTATTATACATTTGATCAGTAATATACACTGTTGTAAAAGTTGGCCGACTAGTCGAGTCGGCGGGGGGGGGGGGGGTGCCGACTCGACTAGGCCTAGTCGGCCATTGGTCGGTCAACCCGACTAATCGTGCTGACTAGACGGCCGACTACTCGGCAGACTTTTACATAGATGTTTTTTATTTTTTGCTTTTTTTAAATTTAAACCTATTCCGACATGCTTAAAGTTATATTTAAAGTCAAATACTCCTTTTGTTTCATTTTAATAGTATAGAAAATGTTCAAATCTATGCAAATATATAAGAATATATGTATAAAAATTGATTTATATCACAAATATATAAGAATATATATATAAAAAATGATTTATATATTAAAAATAAATAAAACAATCAAAACCAACTAATGACCGACTATATCCGATTAGTTGCCCGACTGTCGATTAATCCTTAGCCAGTGACCCTAACGACCGAGTACCGACTACCGCGTTCTACAACCTAGGTAATATATATTGTACTAAAGTGATTATTTGTTGCGAGATCAATAATACTGAAACAATGGTCAATAATTTACATATGTAATATTACATTGTACAAAGATCAGTAGTTCATGCACAACACTCAAGTAATTTATATCCAGTTCTTAATTAATTATTGTTGTGAGATCAATATTATATTTAAATGTGCTTTTATATAAGCATGATTGGTTACTAAGATTATAGTTATCCGAATGAGTATTGAATATTGATGTCCATATCACTGAACTCCTATAGTTACTTAGACTTTATGAGTTATACTATAAGGTAAATTACTAACGTATATACAACTAAATTCTGATTACTTTTTTTTGACGCTCCAAAAAAGGGGGAAGCACTCAGAGGTGTTCGCCCCAATGCATTAAAGAGTATAAAAGAGAGTACTTACAAGATGGAAGAACAAAACAAAAACTAAAATGTATCAAAAAAGAGATACCCTCAACGCACACGTAATATGCTACCCAGAAGTCCACTCATGAAGAAAGCGTGCTGCCGAGATGCATATATTTTCCTTGTAAAACCTCTGCCGAGCAAAGAGTGCCTCGTTTCTTCCTAACCAGATGCTCCACAAGCGCGCAATCGGGTCCACCAGATCCACCCTAGACCGGCCCCCAGAATTCATCAAGCTGTCGCAGAACGCACCAAAGTTCGAGAGATTCAGCCATCCCAGATCGTTCCAGAGAGCACGAACACGACCGCAATGAAAGAAGAGGTGCCCGCTTGTTTCCTCCTCCGTACCTCAGAGACCACATATTTGCGAGACATTAGGAAACATAATTGCACATCGGTCTCTAGTTAACAGCCGACCACGCCGAAGTAGCCAAAGAAAGATACCAACCCGTTCCGGGAGCTTGAGTCCCCAGATGAACTTGTAATGACGCAAGAAGGTCGCGTCGTCCCCCACAGAGGACGGAATAAGAGCGTGGTACGCCTTCCTGGAAGAGAACGGACCGTCCTTCCACGCCAAGTGATCACGCTCCCCATTGGGCGTGGGAGCATCCGAGAGAAAAGCCAACATGGAGGTGAAATCGTCCAAACGCTGATCCGATAAATTAGCGGCAAACAAAGGGCACCAACAGCCACCGTCCCAGCAGGAGGCCACGGTGGCGTCTTTGTCGACCACCAGCGCGCACAACCGTGGATACAAGATCTGCAAAACACCCCTCCCGGTCCAATCATCCGTCCAGAAGCATAAAGAATTCCCATCGTCGAGAATCGGTTTAAAGAATGATCTGTTGCGATTAAAAGCAGAAAGCACACCACGCCACAAAGAGGAATTGTGGCCCTCGATCCGCCCCCGTGATGCGGAAATCAAATCGACCCCCGCCGCCTCCCTAAGGCACTTCAACATGAAATTCTCCTCCTGACCCCACACCCTCGCCGCCCATTTGAGCAACAGTGCTTCGTTCACCACCACCAATCGTCTCAAACCCAATCCCCCCTCCCGCTTAGGCCGCGAGACGTCCTCCCAACCCACCAAATGTACCCCCCTTCTCCCTTCGCCCTTCCTTCCCCAAAGAAAACCCCGCATACAATTCTCCAACCTCACCCGGATCCCCTTTGGCATGCCACGCACGGATAAGAAGTAAATTGGGATCGAGGATAGAACGGACTTAAGAAGAACTAACCGACCCCCCCTGGAGAGGAGAGCCGCGCGCCAACCAGCCAGCCTAGCCTCCATCTTCTCAACCACCTTCCGCCAGTCTCTCAATCGGGCACGACCCACCGTCAGCGGCAAGCCAAGATACTCCAAAGGTAGGCCGCTCGGAGAAGAACCCATCAACCTGGCACAGTCCACGGCCTCCTCCTGCGACATAGCGAACGGAACGACTTTGGACTTGTTCCCGTTGATGAGGAGGCCCGACATCTCACTGAATAATTGAAGTGTAGTAGCCATACCCGAGGCGTTGGAGAGGCCGCCCTCGATGAAGCAAATTGTGTCATCAGCAAACTGAATTAGAGGAACATGATAGGGGCCCAAAGAGCATCCTCGCGTAAGTCCGGCCGCGGCTACACCATCAATCATATGAGGCAAAACATCCACCGCCAAAACAAAAAGTAGGGGAGCGAGGGGGCATCCCTGCCGGACCCCCCTCCGAGGTTAAAAGGACCCCCCAGCCGGGCACCCATTGAGAATAACGGTGAAAGTAGCAGTGGTCACACATCGCCGAATCCAGGATATCCATATCGACGGGAATCCACGTCGCTTGAGGACCGACCATAAAAAGCGCCAATCCAGTGTATCATAAACCTTAGCAAAGTCGATTTTCCACAGAATCCCCTTTGTATCATTTCTGCGCCAAGCTTCGATGATCTCAGATGCCACCGCATAGCACTCGGATAATTGCCTCCCACGAACAAAAGCGTCCTGAGAAGGCAAAATGAGCGAGTCGAGGAGTGGCGCAAGCCTCCTGGCGAGAGCTTTAGCAATGATTAAATAAATGCCATTAGATATAGATATAGGGCGGAATTCCTCGATACGGGTGGCCGAAGGAGACTTAGGAATCAATACAATACTAGCCCTGTTGATTTTGTCAAATCCACTGTTCCCCGCACAAAATTCATGTGCAACGTCCAAGACATCACAAGCGACCACGTCCCAGAAGTCCCGATAAAAAGAGATAGGGAAGCCGTCAGGACCGGGGGCAGCGTCCATGTTGAGATCCCAAACCGCCCCCTTGAGTTCATCCAAAGAAAAAGGCCTGACAATCGCTGACGCATCCGAAGGCGCAACGACCGAAGCCCCACGGCCAGACCACCGCCACGAGCGCGAAGGTTGCCGGTCAAAAGCGCCCTTAAAATATGCCCCCAAAGCCTCGCCCAACTCCTTCTCCCCCTGAATGAGAGAGCCATTGACCGTGAGAGATGAAATTGAGTTGGCGCGTCTTCTAGCACTTGCAACCCGATGAAAGAAAGCAGTGTTCGCATCCCCTTCAGAGATCCATCTCAAGAGCGAGCGCTGGCGCCACTCGATTGCCCTCTTCCTATCCTCCGCTGAAACCACCTGCGTAGCCGAAGCACGCTCGGCCAACTCCTCGGGAATTAATTCCCTCTCGTTCTCAACGTGATCCAAATGCAAAATGATGTCATCAGCCTCCCTTCGAGCAATTAAGCGTGCCTGACGAGAATTCTTTTTAAAGGACGCCAATATTTTCCTGAGGGATGAAAGTTTATGTTCAAAGCGACATGCAGCACTGCCGACATAAGTTGACTGGGACCAATGGTTTCGCACGAGGTCCCTGAAGGACGGCTCCATTATCCAACACCGCTCGTAGCGAAAGAGGTCACGAGGGCGATTAGTTTCACCAGAATCCCAAATAATGGGGCTATGGTCAGAGAAAGATCGCGGCCGGAATTCTGATTACTAATATTCACATTACTGGTCTTGTAATGACTGAGATTATGATTAACAAGTACAATGCTCATCGTACTCACTGAAGCATTTTACTGGAATTATGATTAGTTCCTGATGTGAGTTTGTGTTACTGATATTACTTATTTGGTGTTTTGAATTTGATAATTAACTTTTGTACTAGTTACATGATGCTTTGTTCTTAATAATATTGTCAAAGATTTTCTCCTCGCCTCTCCACTTCCGAAGCAATATAATGATCATCAATGCCCCATTTTTCACATCTTCATCTAAGAAACATAAGAAGTATTCAAACATCTGGCATACCTGGAATAATATTGAATTACTAAATCATTACGTATAAGTTGTAAGAATTTAATAGTAAGCAGTAACATAAAGAGACACTTCTAGTATTAGAGTTGAAATATAAGTAAATATTTCAAATTAAACACATGTTCACTAACAGTTCCGTAATCAGTAGTAAACTATAAGGTTTTATTATTAAAAAATACATCACTAACTCAGTATATTTAAAAAAACTTTGATTATTAACTTTTTGCTTTAGTACTAGTAACATAAAGCATATTATAAGTAAATAAATTAAATACATTAGTAACTAAGAAAGTTTGAAATGTTAATAGTACTTGAATAGGCTATATTAATAAAAGTGGATTTTTTGGTAAATATTGAAACTGAAACAAGTAACAAATAGATAAAGAAGACTAAATTTACAAGTTGTTTAAAACTATGGATTAAGAATACTGCTATATTTCATATATGAACTTTTGCATATAAGAATACAAAATAAAAATTACCGTAAATAAGAAAATCTGCTCTAATAAGGCGATATGAACAACCACATGCTCGCATTGGAAAATTTCTTCTCAAATAATATGCATGCATATAAGAAACAAAAAAACTTACAGATCGAAGAACTCGAAGACGATCCTTTTTCATCGTTGAAGATCTTAAGATTTCGCAGCGAGAGGAAGACAAATGGTCTTGGAAATTTCAGAAATAAATACAATGCAATGTGAATTAGATGTAATTGTGAATAAAAAAGGAAACCAAGCACGAGGAAAAAGCAGAGGGAGTTTGTTATGGGCTATAGGATTAGCACTAAAAAGGGAATGGACGAGACAAAATAGGGTCGTTGGATTAAGATTTGCAGGATGAAAATACATGCTCATCTCATCCCTAAACGACACAGAGCCCATTGGATAAAAATCCATATATATTTATATATGTAGGTTTAACTGAGTATGCTCCCTGAGAGCATATAAGAGCATGCTCCCACCTTTTTCCCACAGATTTTTTTTATTTTTTTGAAATGAAACCGAGGGGGATTTACCTTAGAATAATAAGTGAAATATGCGTTTCAAATTTCGTGTAAAACAGATGTTCCGAACACTCCCATCTGGAGTGAGTTAATTTCAACAATTCTAAGACCGTTAAAATTTGACATCCTTGATGGAGGGGATATAAGTCTCGAATTAAGTCGAATTTTGAATGACACCATGGTGATATATTGTGATCTAAATTCCACTAGGTTTCATTTCAGAAAATAAAAAAAAAATACGAAGGAAAAAGGGTAGGAGCATGTAAGTTACATGCTCCCAGGGAGCATACTCCCTCCCATATATATATATATATATATGTAGGCCCTGTTGAAGAAACAGATCGCTTGGTTGATTTCTAAGTTGGGTATGATATATATATATATATATATATATAGGATTTTTATCCAGAGAGCCCTGTGCCCATTAGCGCTTCGATGAGCACCATTTGTAGGCCACACGTGTATTACTAATTGAGTGGTTACCTATTCGAAGGATGCCGTTTTTGGAAGGAGATTAATATGCAAAGCGATTTAACAATAAGTGGCATTCCAATTATATCGCGTCCTAAAAAATAGAAAGAACGTTTTAGAAAGAAAACATTCGAATCGATGATTTCTTGTAGAAAATCGAGATCCAAATACTCATATCAGTAATATATATACAATAATCAAGTAAATAGTTGTTGCGAGATCAGTAACATCCAAACAACGGTCAGTAATTTACATTCATTTTATTATATGGTGCAGAATTCAGTAATATATACACACTGATCAAGTAAGTGCTTGTTGTGAAGTCGGTAAAACCATAACAAATGGTCAGTAATTTCCATATGTATTATTACTTTCAACAAAATTCAGTAATTTAGAGACAATACTCACGTAAATGGTTGTTGCGAGATCAGTAATATCCAAACACTGATCAGTAATTTACATTCATTTTATTATATGGTGCAGAGTTCAGTAATATATACACAATGGACAAGTGCTTGTTGTGAAGTCAGTAAAATCATAACAAATGGTCAGTAATTTCCATATCTTTTATTACTTTGAACAAAATTCAGTAATTTAGAGATGATACTCAAGTAATTTTTATACAGTTATCAAGTAAATTGTTGTTTGTGTTCAGTAATGTATATATCTATCTCTTATATCACATGTTCAGTAATATGTATACGATTCTCAAGTAATAGCTACTATGAGATCAATAATAACAAAGTAATGGTCAGTAAGTCATGGGCATTGCTCAAGTAAGAAAGTAACTACTTGTTAATGCAATGGACATTACATACACAATCGTATTACTAATCATTTGGTATGTTATTACTGATCTCACAACACACATTTACTTTATCATTTTATACATATTACTAAATTCTGTACAATGTAACTATTTGGATGTAAATTAATGATCATTGTCTTGATATTACCGATCTCACAACAGGCATTTACTTGACCGAATTATATTTATTACTATCATAGCATTTGGATCTCCCTTTGACTATATATATCTATCGCGTTGTCGAGCGAGGTTTCAAAGCAAGCAAGGAAATTTTAGTAGAAAGTGGCTTCGGAGAGAGCTCTATCAGCATATCGCAGGCTTGTATAATCGGAACCGAGTTAGCAGTTAGTGAAGAGGAAAGAAGGTAGTCCTTTGCATAGGATGTTGGGCATGTTGCTTGCGACGGGATTGAGGTCTCCCCGCTTGCTCACTCAGTAAGCCTCTTTCTCATCTCATCAGGTGGTATCTTGTGCTTGGTCTGTCTGCTGCCACAGGTTGATTGAGTCTCATAGCTGCCAACGGAAACCCTGCTATCAAGAAGCTCAAAAAGGTGGGAGTCAGGCGAAATATGTTCCTAAGTACGAGAAGGCAAAGAAAGGTCAAAACTTGGTCTCTGTTTGCGATAAGCTGAATTGTACTCTTCCTAGATATACCTGGTGGATTGACTCAGGTGCCACTTGTCACGTGCACCTTGCAGGGCTTCAAAAGCCACATGACTCTTAACAATCCGAGTGGAATCATTTATTTGAATCATTTCTTTCCAAAACCGTCTTCCAATTTTTAAGGACGTTGTATAATAGGAAATATATGATTTTTTAAATACGTGATAGCCTATAATTAGAAATATAGTTATTGCCAATACACATGTATGGCCTAGAATGGGTGCTCACCGAAACGTTAATGGGTACAGGGATCTCTAGATAAGTCCTCTATATATATATATGCTCCAAGTTGAGGGAGAGTGTTAGAGTTATTTATTTATTTTACTATTTCTTTATCTCTTTATTGAATATTGTTCGGGGACATTATGTAATTTTCTCTTTTTGGACTCTAGGGTTCTACACTATATAAGAAATTCTATACCCCTTGAATAAAGCATTCCATTCATTCTTAATTAATTAATTTCTCTTCCACAACGACAGTGGCATATATGAAAAATAAATACATAATCTTAGGGGATATATCTCTCAGATCTCTTAGATTTTATGTGGATTTACAAACTCGAATACATAATATCGAAAAACTGAATGTTGTTTCGAGAGCATTGCCGTTAAGCCATTGTGGGAGGTGGGAGGGGATGTGGTAGCGAGGGTCACCCAGCTTGCTGTCCAGAGAGTGAGATTCCTTTTGTGAGGCAACATGCTTTTCCTGACAACAATCTGAGTTGGTCTTTTCAGGAATGCACCGAGTTGAATAGTCTGATTAGAATTCAAAGCATCTCTACAATTCCTAACTTGAAAGGGAATCTAAGACATTGTATTAGGTTAAATGGAAATGGATGTGGATCCACTGAATTCTTTTCTACATATACTGTCAGCATCGCATCTTTTTGGTAATTCATAGCCGCCCATAGGAGCTCACAAGTCATTGTTACCGTGGTTTTTCACCCTATCGTAGGTCATTTCAACATAAATCACATGTCCAATGTTTATGACTCCCTGTGTTGCTTTGTACGTTGTCAACATCCATGCTCAAACAAATGCGATGTCTAACATGTAGTTGGTTTATATGTATCTTCTAGCATATTTGAAGAGTATACATTACAACCATTAGCTAAATCACTTGTTGGACTTGTTGGAGACACTGGAGTTTTTTCAAAAGAATTTCAATATAACATGGGATATAGTTTGAAGATAAAAGAGAACTGTATTTGCTATCCTCTAGTGCTATTTCTTGTTTGCACCGATACATTATAAATATAAGAATTGTAAGATACTTTTTAGGGTTTTATCAGTTGTGCCCTCCTGAGATATTGCACATCAATTATGCCCCTCCCTTTTTTGGAATATCAGTTGTGCCCCTGACTTCTTCCACAATGATCACTTGTGTCCCTCGGATTAGTTGTCGCCCATCCCCATCCCAAATGGACGTAAACTTTGAGGATACATGGGTAATTAGATAAAATATGGAGGGTAGAAATATCTTTTTCTTCTTCTATCCCCCTCTTCCTCCCCCCTCCTCCCCTTCCAGACCTTCCTCCTCCACGCCACACCCTCCTCCTCCTCTGTCGCCCCTCCTCCTTTGCTCCTCCCTCTCTCGGTCCTTCTCCTCAACATCCCCTCCCTCTCCAGCTCCTCTTCCTACTTGGCCCCTCCCCCTCCAGGTCCTCCCCCTCCATGGCCCCTCCTCCTCCACGGTCCCTCCCCTTCCACGCCCTCCTCTACCACCCCTCTCTCTCCAGGCCGCTGGAGGCCTCCCCTCGAATAATTGCTGGAGTACACACACAAACAACAACTAGAGGCTGCCCCTCGAATCCGCATCCTTACATGTTCCTCCCTGTTCGACAAGCTCCTCATGGTACATTGCATGAAGTTCATCGGCGAGGTGGTGGTCGTAACCGAGGATGACACAAGCGACGCCCCCATGCTGGAGGAGGCCGATGTGGCCTCTCCATGGGGATCTAGGACACGAAGGTGGCCAAGGAGTGCTCGGACATCGTCATCTTGGTGTTTAAGAGGGAGGGGTTGTTGGCGGTGGAGGGGAGATGTTTGGACAATTATGCCCCTCTTAACCACACCATGGTTTAAAAAACCGTGGTTTAGTTCAACTCATTGACGACTAAACTAACGGACGAACACAACTGATAGAACGACAATAAGTCATGGCACAACTGATATTCCAAAAAAGGGAGTGACATAACTGATATTGCAATATCTCAGGAGGGCACAACTGATAAAAATCTACTTTTTATGGGATTTTGGGAATATGGACAACCTGATGGTTCTTTACTGATGTTGCCAATCTTATATTTGTACATCTACAATTACAGATTGTAGGAGGTGAGAGATTAATGTGCCATGGTCTATTTACTAGGATTAGATGCGGACAGTCCCACTTAGTGTTCATGAAATCGGCCGAACGGCCGCATATACCCGTGAGGCATGCAGACCGTATCGATTTCATGAATCAGTGCATTATGCGCCCGCATATGCCCTGTGTATTCCCGCATATGCCCCGCATACTGCTCCAGCAGCTCCAACTTTTCAATCTTCTCATTCAGGTCCTTAATTCCGTAGCTCTGCCTCTTCCTTCGTTTTATTGTAAGAATATGGCACGCATTTGTATATAATTGCGATGCATTATATCATTGTGTATATGCAATGTTTTATATTTTTCTCATGTATTGTTTTCGCGAATATATGCAATGTATCGTTGGATATTTTTATATATGCCGATTGAGGTTTTGCTCATGTAGCACATGTATGTGTATTGAAGTTTTGTTATCATGAATCATCTAATATGCGGAGTTTTTATGGTTAATATTTTTTGTGATTAAATATGAGGCAATTAAAAGCATATACATGCCCATCTAACATGTACCATTTTTCTTAGATTTTCTTTAACTCCACTTTAGATACATGAATTCATTGGTAATGTTATTCATAGATATTTATTTATTTTTAAATTAAAAATTGAAAACCGCGTAGAATCGCATATACCCGTATATGCCCCCGCATACTGCTTATTCAGTATTCAGTGACCTATCCGAACGCATACGCATACCGCTTTGCTGAACATTGGTCCCACTCGTCCAGGCAATAAGGTAGATGATTCGTCCATGTAATTTGCATATGTTTTTTACCACACAATGCTATTAGAGGTGCTATAATCTAGATAACTTCTTGATATCTCGGCACGTAACATTTCCGTCTGTCACCTCTCAAAATTGATCCCACGGATTTTGGACAAACTTTGAAATTGGTTGACAAGCTTCAAGTTTAGATCTTTGCATTTTCTGATTGCATTTTAACTTACTCACTGTAACATTCCTTCCAGCTATCTGAAATAATTGTGTTTTCCCTTAGTCATGTTGCTTATAGGTTAAATCTAAGTTGATGTCAGCAATTAGACTATGACATGTATTATATACATCCTATGAAAATATAGATCCATATTATTTGTTTTCCTTGAACTTTTGCTGAAGTTGACAGTTTTAGAACGTGGTCTCCTGTGTTTCTAATGTCCTAATTCCATATCAAAAGATGCAATTCGCATTTGCACAAGGAAGATTAACTACATATGGTACCGATGCAGAATAAGCTTACTTAAAGCTACCCAAATATGAAGGTCTATGTTGAAATAGAGGTATTTAGCATGGAGAGATGGAGCTTAGTAAAGCTTCATCTGCCATACGGTACATGAGAGTCCAAGCTGATTGTCCGTAAGAGTGTTGATATTTTGTGCATGGTGGTCCTGGTTGTGGGGTGATGTCAGGTGGGTCGGTCAGCAAGTCGAGATAAAGATGTTTCTTTCTTAGATTACGCCAACTTTAGAGGGGACTTGTTACTATGTAGAAGTCATCACAGTTTATGAAAAGATCAGAGTTGAGGCAATTTGCACATCTTGTACAGATTCAAGAAAAGACCGGATATTAATAGACTAAAATGGTCGGACACTTTTCTGAACCATTCATATAGTGAGAGCTTTGTCCGCAGGGATGTGTTTTAAAGAGTTGGTTGGGCTAGCTCAACATGATATATTTGGGCATATAGATCTTACCAAACGAATGACTTAGATCTCGAGTTTGATACCCATGTAGCGACGCAGTGCCCTTTTCTGCAGAAAGAAGTGCTGCACCAAAGTCCTCTTATGATAGTTTTTTCTTGTTATAACTGCACACCAATAATCAATTATACTTTTATTAGTATCTGTTAAATATCTTGACTTCTACTATTTGTTTGGTGCCAACAGTTTCATGGAGAAGCTATCAACAGGTTCAAATGATGTTTTCACGACTTTATCACGCATAAGAAGCAAACTAGCAGGGACTCGTCCACACGAGAAGCTGGTGCATGTGGTTGAGAAGCTCCAGTGTCGTGCCCACGGGACCGATGGAATCGCCATCCGAGTCTCTGGTTCCTTTATCATAGGAAGGCATTTCCTTATCTGTGGGGATGGTCTTCAAGCAGAGGGCATGCCTAGCTTTCAGGATACTTCAATCGACCTATCGAGCAAAAGGCTCGGGACATTTCATGAACAGTTTGTTATTGAGCCTGGAAGTAGGATCGGATGCTTCTTCATAGCCAAGCAGGAGTTGTATATTAACCAGAACTAAGAGCACTTGTTTAGGAGCAGAGGTAATCTCTTCAATGTAAATATGTATGTTTTATTTATATAATTGTCCTAATTATTGTAAAGACTTGTTCTCAATTCAGGCCAAGAAAGATGAAATTCTCTTTGCAACAGACTAAAGTTTATTAGAAGGCTTTTTAAAATCATTTTAAAGATGTATAGTGTTTTGTCTGTATTTGAGAAATATGTCTCTAACAAATTTACAAGGGACTTCATTGATTATTAGTTCATATACACCTTTTAGCCAATTTAAGGGTGATAACAATGACAGAAAAATGACAACATGGTTATGACATTTGCAACTTCAACTTCACATTATTTTGTTGAGAAAAATAAGCAACTTATTATTCTAAGGAACCCTAGGCTCTCTTATATAGGGAGAGACCTCACGGGTAAAATACATAGTAATCCAGAAAGTAAACAGGAATTACGAAAAGGTACAGAATATAATAATAATAATATCGGTCTCTACACTCCCCCTCAAGGTGGAGCATAGATGTCTATCATGCTCAGCTTGGAAGAACATCTCTGGAAGGGTCCTCTGAGCAACAACTTGGTGAATATGTCAGCAGTCTGATCCCCTGAGCTCACGTGAGATGCAGATATCAAGCCTCTCCGGATCAAGTCTCTCGTCTAGTGGCAGTTAACTTCGATATGCTTTGTTCTTTCATGGAATGCTGGATTATTGGCAATAAACAATGCTGTCTGATTGTCACACTGAAGCTGCATGGGTAAAGGTACAACTATATGTAGATCCTCTAGCACAGATCGAACCCACATCATCTCCGTGCTTGCTTGCGCCATGGCCCTATATTCAGATTCAGCACTGGACCTTGCCACAACAGTTTGTTTCTTGCTTTTCCAAGAAACCAGAGAGCTCCCAACAAAAATGGCAAATCCTGAGGTTGACTTTCGATCCTTTGGGCACCCAGCATGATCGGCGTCTGCACATGCTGAAATAGATAAATCTGTGCCCTTTTGAAATAGCAACCCTGAACCTGGAGAGGACTTTATATACCTCAGTATCATATATATGGCATCCATATGAACTTGTCTCGACTGCTCCTAAATTGACTCACCCTGCTTACTGCAAAGGCAATATCGGGTCGAGTTATGGTAATATAAATAAGCTTACCCACCATTTCTCTACATCTCCTCTTGTCTACTTCAGCAGTATGAACGTCATACAACTTTATGCTTGGATCCATGGGAATACTTGATGGTCTGCATCCAACCATGCCCGTTTCAGTCAAAAAATATGTAATGTACTTCCTTTGGGTCATCACCAGACCCTGTGCATTCTTGAAAAATTCCAACCCCAGAAAATATCTTAGGGTTCTAAGATCCTTTGTGACGAACTGACGGCCCAAAAATGCTTTTGCGCTCTCTATTCCTTGAACATCATCTTCTGTAACCAGAATATCATCAACATAGACCATGATGACAACCGTACCTGTCGAAGACTTCTGAATAAACAATGAGTGATCTGCATTTGATCTTTTGAACCCCTGTCATTCAATCAGATGGGAAAGCTTCTGAAATCACACCCTTGGGCTCTGTTTAAGGCCATAAATTGCCTTGTGAAGTCTACACACCATATGCTTCTCCCTCTCAACAGCGAACCCTGGTGGCTGCTGCATGTAGACTTCCTCCTGCAAATCTCCATACAAGAAGGCATTCTTGACATCAAGTTGAGATATAGTCCAGTCACGTACCACAGCAACGGATAAGAGAATACGAAGAGTACAGTGACGAGCCTCTGGAGAAAAAGTATCCATATAGTCCACGCCATAGGTTTGTGTGAAACCTCTCGCAACTAGCCATGTCTTGTATCGATCTAGACTGTCATGAGCATGATATTTAACTGTGAATACCCATTTACAGCTAACAATGGATGCGTTAGTAGGAGCTTTAACCAAACTCCATGTGCCAAGAGACTGTAAGGCACGCATTTCCTCTTCCATAGCCAGTCGCCAGCAATCAATCTTCATAGCTTCTTGATAGGTCCGTGGTATGTCCACGGAAGATAACGCTGCCGCAAATCTCTGAAAGTCGCTTGTGAGACGATGAAAAGACACCTGGGAAGCAAAAGGATAAGACGCACATGTCCGCTTCTGCTTCCGGATACCAATAGGAATATCCAGGTCATCGTCCACTGTACTGGATGGTGTAGTCTCCTCCTGAAATGAAGAATCATGCACATGTACCATATCTGACCCATCAGTAGTGATGCCATCTGAACATACCTGACGCGTGATGGATGCCTGACGTGTAGTCTGAGCAGGACCTGACTGACGCGTATAGAATTTTGGTAGAGGTGGTATAAGAGGTTGTGGAGGTGGTGGTGGAGGTGACGTTGGATTAGGTGACAGTAATTGGAACTGGAGCGGGCTTAGGTGAACTCAAACTAGGAGGCGGAGGAACATAGACATCATCGTTGGTAGTGGATGGGACCAGCCTGTCACCTGCAGGGGAAAAGTACATAACAGACTAAAAAAACATGACATCAACACTGACAAAGTATTTCTTGTTTATGGGGTCATAACAACGATAACCCTTCTGAGTTCGAGAGTAACCTACAAAGACACACTTGACAGCTCTAGGAGAGAGTTTGTCAAGTCTAGGAGACAAGAGATGAACAAACGCAACAATACCAAAGACCCGAGGAGTAAGTGAGAATAATTCCTTATCAGGAAAAATGATAGAAAGAGGAATTTTCTCACCAAGGACAGATGATGGCCTACGGTTGACCAGGTAGTAAGCTGTAAGGACATCATCCCCCCAGAAAGTGATGGGAGCACAACTCTGAATAAGGAGGGTTCTAGTGATGTCAAGAAGATGACGATGCTTTCTTTTTGCCACACCATTTTGCTGAGATGTGTAAGCACAAGTGGTTTGATGAATAATGCCCTTAGACAAGAGAAATAGAGAGAGAGAGACCGGGTGCAAAATTTCAGTGCATTATCTGTACGAACATATTTGATAGTAGAGGAAAAAATATTGTGCACTTCATTAATCAAATTATTAATAACATCCCCTTCTTCAGATTTATTCTTTAAAAGAAAGACCCAAGATACACGAGAGAAATCATCCACTACAACTAAATAAAACCCGTGTCCCTGATGATCAGGTACACGACTCGGACCCCAAATATCAATGTGAAATAACTCAAACGGGGAGCTATTGCTCCGACTCCGACGACTAGGAAAGCTAGACCGATGATGCTTTCCTAACTGACACGCTTCACACCGAAACGATGAATTGGGAGAGATCTGAGGCAGTAAATGTCTCATTTTCTGGAGCGGGAGATGACCAAAACAGAGATGTCAGATGTAAGGAGATACTGGTCCAACGGAATGAGAAGAGATGCCAGCATAGGAGTTCCGGACCAGCCGATACAGACCATTCTGCTCAGAGCCACAACCAATCACCCTGCTCATTAGTATGTCCTGAAAAATAAGAGATGAATGGTCAAATATAGCACGAAAATGCAAATCCTTCGTAATCTTACTAATAGACAACAGATTCATGGAGAATTCAGGAGCATGTAGAACATCCTGTAGGCGCATAGAAGGTGATAAGAAAACCTCCCCCTGTCCAACAAGAGGAGAATGAGTACCGTCTTCTATCTGCATCGAGCGGCCATATGGGATGTCCCTGTAGGACTCAAGTCTCTCTCTATCGTGGCAGAGGTGATGGGTGGCACTAGAATCTATAATCGGCAGTAGCACTACCTGAGATACTAGCAACAACAGACGAACTAGCAGAAACTGTAGCAGCAACATCCGAAGATCCGCCAGGAGAATCAGTAGATGATTGTGGCATAATATCTCGTAGACGTGCCACAAGCTCCTCGAATCGGTTATCAGTCGTGGATGCTGACTGGGGCAGAACATGGTCGGCTACACGTGTTGATGCTGGAAATCCATGCTTAGAGTAGCATGTATCCTCCAAGTGGCCTGTGCAATGGCAGAACGAACATGGCTGGCGAAAGCGACCACCCCCACCACGGGGTCCACGTCCACGACCAAAAGACTGACCACCTCTCCTACGCGATACTGCCATCGCCGATGGGGGTGGAGTAGAAGTGCTGGAAGAAACAGAGAGGCGGCTGAGCTGCCGGTAAACATCCTCTATTGGAGGAATAACTGCATCAGCCAAAATCTGAGAGGGGGCTTCCTCGTATTCCGGATCTAGGGCTGCAAGTAGAACACCCACCATAGTAGCGTTCCGAAACATGTTCTGCTGCTCAGGTGTCGCCATGAGGGGTAAGGTACTGTATAACTTCTCAAACATCCCTCTTAGGGATGTGTACGATGAGTGAAGTGGCATGCCATTCTGCTTCATTGTGAATATATCATGCTGAAGCTGTAACATTTTGGTCTCATTCCGCATTTGGGAATACGTAGCGGCCAGAATATCTCACATTGCCTTGGCAGTGGGCTGATGGAGGACATCGTTGGCAATCTCCATTGACAGTGTGCCTGACAGCCATAAGAGTCATCAGCCTCCCACGAGGCATATATCTCAGTCTTCTCTACCGGCTCATCTTCGTTAAGAATATGCTTTTTACCGTTGGACTTCATGAAACTCATAAACTGCATCGCCCAGAGCTTATAGTTTATCCCATCCATCTTGACTATAGGCGCATGACCTTTGAAGGAGCCTATGGAGGGCATATCAACTTTGTTCTCTGACATGTCGCCGAAGATGAAGAACTAGGGATTGTAGACTAGAAACCGGTGTCTACAAAAACTTGATCGGATTTGAGTGCATATGTAGACGTTACACACTCAAATCCATGGAGATAGACCGGCCGACGAAAGAGTAGGTGTCGGCGTGTAAGGGAGGGGAACCCGACGGTTAGGGTCCCCTACCTAGGACTGGAGTCGGCGGGTAGGGTGGCCTACGGCATAGCTGGGAGCCCCGCGTGGAAGGAGGAAATTGGCGGCGGCGGCGTGAATGGGGGCGGTGTCCCAGTGGCGTGGAGAGGAGGCCGGCGGCGTAAAGAGGGAGCCGTCGGCGTGGAGAGGGGCCCCGACGGCGTCGGTGGAAGGGAGGGGCCCTGGCGACGTTCGGCGGAAGGAAGGGAAGAGGTGGCGGCGGAAGGGTAGTTAGGGTTTAGGGGAGAGGTGGCAAAGCCTAGGGTTAGGGTTAGCCCCTTGGATCTGATACCATGTTGGGAAAAATGAGTAATTTATTATTCTAAGGAACCCTAGGCTCTCTTATATAGGGGGAGACCTCACGGGTAAAATACATAGTAGTCCAGAAAGTAAACAGGAATTACGAAAAGGTACAGAATATAATAATAATATCGATCTCTACATATTTGCCATTTTCTCTTGATTGAGAACTGATCCACGTTAGAAGAACTGAAGAAGAAGCCTTTAATTATAGAAGGGATATTTACACTCATAACCTTGAGTAGTTTCGTAATTGCCCCGGAAACCCTCCATAATCACGAATTACACTCAGGACCCTCGATAATGCTTAACTCTTACCCCCATGTTAACTTCCATCCAATTTCCTGTCAACTCTAACCATATCCGTCAAACATTTCACATTTTCTACCCTTTATCATTATTTATAAAATGAGTCCCCTTCCTCCTCCAACCCCCCTCCTCCTCCCGCGCTCACCCCCTCCTCCCCTTCCTCCGCCCACCAACCACCTCCAACCTCCTTCCTCCTCCAGCACCCACCTCATCCTCCCCTTCCTCCGCCCGCCGACTGCTTGCCCCTGTCCCATTAAATCACCTTCAAGCCCCCGCCCCAATGCCTGTAACCCCAGTCGAAGCCGCCCCCCACCCCCACACTCCTGCTGCCCCCGATCTACAGCCGTCTCCCCCCGCTGTCTGTAGCCAGCTCCCGACCTCTACAGCCGCCCTCCAGCTCCCACCTCCATCGAAAGCCCCCCCTCCAGGTCCCGTCAACCTACATCGAACCCCCCTGCAACCAGCTCCCGTATCTCCGCTCCCCCCGTCAACCTCCATCGAACCCCCCTGCAGCCAGCTCGTGTATCCCCTCTCCCCCCTCCCCCAGCTCCTGTCAACCTCAATCGAACCAACCACCCCCGCTCTCGTTTCCTGCAGCCACCCCCCAGGTCCTGTATCCCCATCGAAGCCCCACGGTCTGCACCGCACCCACTCTCCAGCTCCTGAAACCCACATCCCCCCAAGCTCCTGTCATTTCCAATCGAAGCCCCTCTCCCCCAGTCATGTTGCCTGCAAGCCCCCACCCCGTCGCTCCCGTATCACAACCCCCATCGAAGACCCCTCCCTCCCGCTGCCTGCTGTCGGGAAGCCTCTGTGCTCTGCCCAATCGCCTGCACACGTCTCATTAAATCGTCTTCAAGCACCTGCCCCCATGCCTGCAACCCCAACGTTCAAATGGTTTTTATATTCTTTTTTTACTTTTGATTAATCGTAGCCGTTAGATCGGTATTGTTTAGATTAACTCACTCATATGGTTGAGTTAATGAACCAAACTAACGGAAAAGGTGTAAAATGGAGCATTATTAGAGGGTCCTGCGTGTATTTTGTGATTATGAAGGGAATCTGGGGTATAGAATTACTATTCATACCCCAGTCCAGAGTGGGGATCTTATCAACAATTAGAAATTCAAAACATTAGATAGATGACATTTGCTTGTGATCATCAGATGCTTGTTTGGAAGACAGAAATACTTCTAATCCTTGAAGCTTTCTTAAAGACACCATTTTGACTACTTGCATTGATCAACCTCATAGGTAACAAGAGCCAATAATCTAAAACATTTAGGTTTATGTCTGATCATGAATCATATTAGGTTGAAACTGGTCAGCATTTCTGACTTAGAGAGGATACCCAATTAACAGTAAACATGACATCAATAAGGATATCGCAACTACGTGAAGTTTGAAGAAGAATGTGTATGCCAGAATAGGAACCGAGCAATACTGGTCCCCCAATCTGCCATCCTTGAAGTGTCGCTTTTAACCTAGCTGTCCTGGTGAGTGCGAGTAACCAGTACTGTAAACAGAAAGCCCACAAAAACTCGTTGAAGTTTGATACAATCAGTATAATTCTGCAATGTCGATCCCTTCAGGAATCACTTCAGCCAACAACAAGTTCTTTTCCTTAATCAAGGGTGTTACCAGATTAGTAGCGGCATCGACAATGCCTGCAAGAAATTTGACTGTTCAAATTCCATAGAACTGCACAAGTGTTGATACACAAAATTAACAAACAGCGAGTTTAAGCATTGATCACATGGTAAGAGTTAAACACCTTATTTTCTTTTTGTTTGTCACTTCATCGCGGTTCGAATAGGTGAACAACCCGAGCCTTTGATCTGCATACTTTTTAACTGAATCTATGCAGGTTAAGATTACTAGGAAATGCAAATCTATTCTTTCTACTCAATATATATACATCCCATTTTCAAGGATTTGTTCTTTGTTTGACTGATAATAATGTATAAGATAATCCCTAGTCCCAATTGCAGAATACTAAGTAAATTTAAGTAGTTTTTCTCTACCTCAGATTAAATGGTGGCCTCAGAATGAAAGATCTTCAACTTGGGATTAGTTTGCCCATACTTATATCTCTTCCGCGATATTTTGCATGCGATCTCAACTGGAGCACCTCTCCCACAATATCTTGTGCATGTTTTTGTTGTTAAAAGTGTATTTTGTTTGATGTTTAAAGTATATTTTGTTGGGAACGGATTCGATCAACAAACACGAGCAGAACTTATCAAAGAGAAATCACACAAACACTACAACATGGGGATATACAATGGCTTGACAATGTTCATAGCAAACTACTAACACCAAACAGTCTCTCTTTCCTTTCAAGAAAATTAATGTGGAGAGTACAATGAGCAACAACCCTCAGGTGCAACTTAGTACCATGTTTTTGAAATTTCCAATACATCCTTGTACATATAAGATTATCAAAATGCTTGTTAATTTTTGATCAATGCTTAAACACGCCGCTAATTCGCTAACTCGCTAGGAGTACATGAAATTATCAAAAGTTGGGTTGGTGAGGTTGACCCTTCCCATGAGAAGCTTGTTAATCTCCCATTTGAAGGTTGATTTGGAATAAAGACCACATGTGACTCCAATCTTTTATTCAGCATCGACTCTGTTCAAGTGTGAGAATTCCCTTGTTTTCTATGTTTGAAGACCAATAAGTTGAGCATGCCTTCATCTTATCCATAATAACAAGCTCGGTGAAAATAATGTGTGGATTTTCTTACTATCAACCGATCATCCTCCAATCACATTTGAATGAAATAATAATATGCATCAACGTTCTCGATCATTAAATAAATGAAAGAATTCTTTGCAAGATGAATTACAAAACAAAGAATTCTTTGAGAAATGAGTTACGCTTTGATTGTTTTGTTTCCTTGTTTGATCAGTTCATCATGCTCTTCAACCATATTTTTCCTTTACATGCTTCAATGACCACCGCATATTATGCATCTTTGGTTGAGATGGTACATAACTGTCAATATCTCTTGCAATATCTGAACTCGAACATTCAAATAAAATATTAGTGTTTTCATAACATAATGCCATGTTAAAAGGTACGTCTTAGATATCACAATATATACTTCAAAGCTTTCCACTATTCCTTGTCCGATTTTTCTATGAATCTCCTCACAACTTCCATAAGCATGAGAGATTTGTGGCTGGCATAAACCACTGCAAAAAATAGATTGCTCGCAACTCATTGGTAAGGTACCTTGGATATGTACCTATTTTCATCTTTTGTAACAACTTCTTGCTTCTTAGAAAGTTCGAATCGACTCCCTAAGACTATGAGGGTAGGATATCATTTTTCATATGGAATCTTTCTAGTCCTCTATGTACTATGATAGTGATGATCTTAGATTCTTGTTCACTCTATCTGTGCTTATTTGCACCCCAAAGATCTTCGCTGATGAACCCAAGACGTTTGTTGAAAATTCCTTCGGCAATACTACCTTGAGATTTGATATCTCCTCCATGCTAGAGCTTGCAACGCATATGTCGTCAAGCTTTTGAAGTAACTTCGGTGGTCTCCATTTAAGCATATTATGAGTTTGTATGCAATGTTTTCTTTTTCAATAAACACACAACCTTATGGTTTTGAAGGTAGATGTCTTCCTATAGATCCTCATGGGAAATGCAATCGTGACTTCCATCTACTCTAGGTGTAAGTCATCGACTATTACGATGCTTAAGATCGCTTAAATGATAGAAACATTTACAATTGCTGCAAAATATATCCGAAGTTAACTTCAGTTTAATATCGATATCTCTTTGTCACTAATTAGGTCTTGTATAGTATAGTGCCATAAATATATTCCTTAACCATGCAAATCTAATTATTATTTAGGGCTATCTTGTAGTGGGATTGAATCCATGTATTCTTACTTGTAAGAGAACCCATCTCAATCTTTATGATTAGCTACCGATGTTTCTTTTGCTCAAATTAATGCTTTGTCAATGCATTCATGTTCATAATTATCAATCGGTAATAAATAATTTGAAGAAGGTTAATACCTTGTGGTAGATTTACTAATTCTGTAAATTATCATATGGGATAGATTGCACTTTTTCATCATAGGATTGTAATATAGACCATTTATGAGTGATTAATTGCTAATTCACTATTCTAAAATGGCCAAATTGTAGCATGAGCTAATAATGAGTTATTCAAAACCACACTTAAAATGTATCGGTGAAGAGAGTATGGTATATTTTATCTTGAGCGAGTCTATGGTCGAACACATGGATACATGCTATTAAGTTATTCAATCTAGGTACAATATTTATTTTATCTAGTGTGATTAAAGTTAAAGCAATGCAATGCATATTTTTATCTTTTTATATGCAAAATATTATGCTGCAAAATGGATGATATGCAACATATCATAAGCACAACAATCACAATAAAATTCATGCATTAATTTGTAATGCATATTTTTATCTTTTTATATGCAAAATATTATGCTGCAAAATGGATGATATGCAACATATCATAAGCACAACAATCACAATAAAATTCATGCATTAATTTGTTAAACTTTTGACTCAAATCAATATAGAAATTAGTCAAAAATAATGTCAAATTTTATGCTCCAATTTCACTTTGAGGACAATGCATCTAAATATCTAAGAACCTAAATCATTTAACATACATGTAACATTTTAACAAGAAATTAATGAGTTATAATCAAAACATAGTTCACTTAATGAAATTCTACATGTAAAAAAGGGCATATTTTACTTCACAAATTGAACCTAGGTGCAAATTATGACATTTAACTCGATATTTAACCAATAAGAATATTCTTTGATTAATTAATAACTATCTTAACATCATATCAGCGATTCAAGGATCTAGTACGAAGGTAATTAATAAAGCTTTCAAAAGAGATCAATTTAATTTAATATAGTCATGAGATACAAAAGTTATTCGTATTTAAATCCAGAGATCTTTTTGCAATAAAACTTAATAATAACAACTTTAAAACATTACAAATAAGTCCAAATAAGGCTAATGAATATATATATATAAAGAAGGAGGGGCTTATCTATTAAAGTCCATGCACGTGGGGGCTTCTCTACAAATTTTAAAAGTTGTCAGGGCCTGAGTGCAATTTGCTCAGGCGGCACACGTGGTGCATGAGGCGCTAGCCTCAGCTATCTAGGTGGCTCGGGCCACGTAGGTAGCTACTGTCGCTTTGGATCAGGGTCGGGACTACCGAGGATGCATTCTCGTGGAGGATAGTCTAGACCAATCTTTTTAAAACCGAACCGGACACCGAACCGGAAACCTTGTCAAAATGGTCGGATCGGATTGAACCATGTAATCAAACCGGTTCAACCGGATGATGACATCATCATTATTTAAAACCGGATGAAACCGGACCGGTGAGAAAAAAGTGGTTGAACCGGTTAATCAAACCGAAATGAAATAAATAAATATATATATATATATAATATACTTAAATATAAATAAAATACATAGACAATGTATATATTTCACACTATACATAAAATATTGTTCATATACACCATCAAATACCATAAACATCATATATATATTATTTGGACTAGTTACTCTATAACATAATAGTAGTATAATTATATTTAAAATGCAATATATGCAAAAAGTTGTGTTAGTGTAGTTGGTTAAGAGTTTGAAATAGGTAATCAAAGGTCATGGGTTCAACTCCCACCACCAGGATTATTTAAAAAAAATTAAATACGGTTCAACTTCGGTTGAACCTGGTTAAACCGGGTTAAAAAAATAGATTGAACCGGACGGGTTAACCAGAATTCGAATGTTTGAACCGAACCGCTATAAACCGGTTAACCGGACCGGTCCAGACCCGGTTCACTGGTCGGACCGGTCGAACCGGCCGGTCCGGTCCGGTTTTCAAAACCCTGGTCTGGACTCGATTTGGGTTGTAGAATCAAACTGCAGGAGCTTGATCCAATGGTAACTATATGTTCTAAGTGGGGTTGCTCCTCCTCTAGAGGTGGTCTAACAACAGAGCTCTAGAGAAGGTTCTGCTACTCCTCCTCGTCCTCCAGTCTTGCTGATGGTCGGAGAAGCTCACTAGAGTTCACGAAGGCGGAGGGAGGTTGGAGATGGGTTTGTGGCGGTTGGATTAGCGGGACAACACCCACTCGTTGGAGATAAAAGTTGAGATCAAAGAAGCCTTGAACTCTTTGATCATTGAAGCCTTGAGGGTACCTGCAAGGTTAGGGAGATAGCCAAAGCAAAGGGAAGTTGATTTGGGGTAAAGTGAGGCAAAACGAAGTGCTGAATCGAGTTACAGAAGCTGAAGCCCTAATGGGTTCTTCACCTGTGTAAGGTGAAAAGGTGAAGAATGAATTAAATCAGAGAAAACAAGAATGGGTGATGAACTAAGGTCCACATGGAGATCAAAAATGGAGTTGGGGAATCGATCAGAGGCCTGGGATGAAGCTCTTTAAGGATTTTGGTCGTCACTTGACATGTTTGATGGTGGTGTGAATCTCGAACAGAACATGGAGAAGGTTTACGGCATGGTAAACAGAACCATAGATCTCACCAGAGGAGGAGAGTATGGAGGTCGTAGGAGTCTCTGTTTCTTATGAAATTTGAATGACATATAATGGGACTATAATAACGAATTTACACGGTTTTATTTTTCAAAAAAATAAAAAAATGGGGAAAATGGGGCAGGGGGAGCTAAGTTAGCTACCCCTTGGGGCAGCCTCATTTTACCCTAATATATAATATATCATTTTCAATATTACTCTAATTTTTATGGTGTTTTAAATATATAGGAAACATAGAAAATAAAAAGAACACGTCGACACATGTATACGTTAATTTGAGACTTTATTTATTTACACAAATTAGTACTAATTGTCTACAAATCATATAGTGTTAATTATATCTAGTTAATTGTTTAATTAATTATTTAGGTTAAAAACTTGATATAATGTTGATAAATTTAATCAAGGAGTTTTATCCAATTTCACGCAATCAGGTTCTTCAGCTTGCTTCTCTTTTACATATCTGTCCTTAAAAAAGCAGATTTATTGAAGGTGACATATACATCTCTCATTATATTTCTGTTCTTGAAATCCATAGTATATACATATATCTATTTGTACCAAAGCCAACAAACTAACACTTACGTGAGTTGGTAGATCATCATGTATTCTCATTCTTCGCATAGGCTTCATAAGAGTTTTGTTCATGTGTTCATTGATACCAATATGCTTGGGTTTTCTTGGATTGAGTAATATATATCAATGTCTCCATACTATTTATGTTGCAATACTCATCATCCCCTAAGCATAAATATACAAAAATATATCCTTTTGCTAAACTACGGAAAATGTCCTTTTGAGGGGTAGTATGAATTGGTGCAAATAAGCCCATGATCCAGGGTTCACTTCTAGCATGTGCAACATAGATCAATACTGAAACGCCCCGCCTCGACGGGAGCGCATCTCAATATCCATTATCAATATTACCCAACAACAATCATAAACAACCTGCATGATATACCATTTATACAAAATAAGGAAATAGGGAAAAAATCAAGTTTCTACTGATAATAAAAGTCCACATACGGATAACAATAAGTCATCAGAGTCTCTTTATTACATCATAAATAATCGAAAAGGAAGGGTAACTGAAACTACTAATAAAAACTAGTCTTCAACCTTAACAACGTCCTGCAGATGCACCACCAAAGATGTGAGCCTCTGTCTCCTGCTCTACACTTCCTGTTGGATTTCCAAAGAATGTATCTCATGAGTCAACTGACTCAGTAAGGATAAAATAATTTATAAATCAAGAGAGAGTATAGGTAGGCAATGCAATTGCAGTAACTTAACAAGTTTAGAAGAGAACATTCTAAAAGCATCTAGCATTATACAATCACTTATAATTTAGACCTTTAACACATATGCAATCAAAACAATTCTTTGACACATATTAATCCGTATTTTTATTTATTTATCCCGGACTCGTTCGTCAAAGGAGAAGGCCTGCATTAGGAATGAAGTCTGCAACACTCCATTCATAGTGCAACCTAAACCCCGTGCGCAAACGCGATCCTTCAGCTAGTCTAGTGGTAGCACTCTGACACTCGAGATGCCTGTCAATCGAGTCTGCCGGAGGAGTCTTGCTCACTCCAAAATGTAACACAAACGGATCTGTATGGTGCGATGCACGCATGGATCCACCTCAATTCCACCAGAGTACCTACCACCACCCCACTCTTTGATGCCCCTCGAGTGGAGGTGACTCACTGTTGGCTCGACCGGACTACAAGGGTGTGCACCCACCTTGTAGTATTTATCTTCTCATTCCACGCATATATATTTTACACTCTCACATCGTAATGTATTTTATCTAAACAATCAGCCTTGTTCTTTGTTATGCCCTTAGCCAATCTGAGGAAAACCCAACGTATTGGATTTCTCTCTATATCCTGATGATTATCATGGATTTCTCTTTGTACCCCGACAATTATCTTGGATTTTCTGGAGCACTAAACTTGCATCTAATGCAAGAATTGATTTCCCCATATGACTCCATCCCATAAATATGGATTCATAACGCCATCCAGTATCTACATATATAAAATTTGTTTGATCTGACGAATCATAGATACATATGAAAAATAATACCATAGATGAGAAGAAAAGACATTCTTAATATGCAATGATGAAACTAAGAGTGGTGATTACCCGGGGTACGATCATATTGTATTTTCAAGGTTTTTGAGATTCAACAAGTACTTAGCAACAATTTTAGCTACTAAACTTCATAAGCATGAGTATTACTGTCAACTAGTTTGTCAAGCAATTTCCTGATTTCATTAACATTTTAAAAATCCTTTAAATTTATTTACAGATGGAAACTGGTAAGTAACATGTACATACATTCGGTATTACAAAAAAATAAACAAAATTATTTACAAGGTGCCACTTAGGTGACCTTTATTTTCGGCAATGAAGTAATATTATAAAAAGTTATGGAATCTATAATTAGGGAGTCTATATTATGGAAACATTATAGCCTTACGTAGAGAACTCTACTCCTAGTTTTATAAAGATTTGGTACATGTAGGATTCTAAGTATTAACGCATATGATATATATATTCTAGTTAATTGTATATGACGAGTAAATTTGAATCCAATACTTCGAAAATGGCTACTACTACAAAGCAGGAAAGTCAAGGTATGTTATGCTCATGATTCTCTCTTATTTGTTAATTAAAGACAATTGCATACTAAAAGTAGTAGGTTGTGAAACTATAAGGAAAGTTTAGACTAAAAGATAATGGTGATTATTCCAGTGATGCGATAACTTGTGCGATAATTCATAAACGGTAACATCGTTAGGTAAAAAAATATTATATTGACACGGGATATTTCGAATGATTCAAATGACTGGCGCTACATGGAAAGGCTTATCTTGGAAGATAAGGTTTATCAACTAGACGTATCTATGGCTATAACATTTGTTATCATAATAATCTCTCAATCATGTATGAACAATACTACTCCCAAACCAAGATCATATCGCGTGAGGTACTGCAAGATTCCTTGATATGATAAACGTTTAATCGGATAATCATCTATTAACAAGATCAACACCCGAGAAGGATAATTTAATATGAGATTATAGATATACCAACAGCAAGAAGTGATCCATGGGGTAGGATCAAAATCGGATATTCAACCCCAAACATTGACAATCTCCAAATCGCAAGGTATGCGAAAAATGAAGGGAAGAGAGTCAAGATCCGTTACCTATACCCGTGCACGTCTTTGATCCACGTGCTCGATCGCTCGATCACGAACCCGATGAGAGGGTTGCCTTTCCCTTGCGATGGCCTTCCTCGTCTTCTTCTTGTCTCGAAGCTACGGAGCTTGCACCATTATCCTTTTGGCTCTCTAGAGAAGGAGATGGAACAAGATAAGAGAATGACTTGGGAAGGAAGAAAGGGTGGATTAGGGTTTGGAAAAGGAGTAGGAATGAGGGAAGATAAAGGGTGTGGGTCTTTATATAGTTGGGGAATAAAACATTAGTTTTAGAAACCCTAAAACAACCCTAATTCGAAATTAATTAACCAAAATCCGTAACCCTTAATTCCCTCAAAAACCATGACCCTTCTTCACTAAAACAGGCATATCTCCCACATCCGGACTCAGAATTTCGCGTTTTTGGGCTCGTTGGAAAGCTTGCGACGAGACGCTTCTTTTGAATAAATATTGAATAGGTTTTAAAGCTTCAGAAAAATCCGAAAATTACGGGGTGTTACATCATAACAACCTTAAAAACAGTCTCGTCCCCGAGACTTAGGACGTAAAAGGTGTAATATAACAACCTTAAAAGGTTGGATCCTATCGAGTAAAAGATAACAACCTTAAAAAGGATGAAAGTAGCTTATAAATTACCTTCAAAAAGGTATGGGTAGTCCCGTCGCATATCCGCCTCAGGTTCCCAGGTGGCCTCCTCGGAGTTGTGTCGTTGCCAAAGGATCTTCACCAAGGGTATCTCCTTGTGCCTTAACTTCTTCACTGAACGATCGATGATCCGAACTGGTTCCTCCGGATAACTCAGATTAGTATCCACATGAAGATCATCATAACTAATCACATGCGATGGATCATGCACATATTTTCTCAAGTTGGAGATATGAAAAACATCATGCACACCAGCAAGGTGAGGAGGAAGAGCAATCCTGTATGCAACTTTACCAATCTTGTCGAGAATCTCAAATGGTCCGACAAACCGTGGTGCTAATTTTCCCTTCACTCCAAACCGCTGAACTCCCTTCATGGGAGAAACTCTCAAGAAGACAAAATCTCCAACCTCAAAACTAAGATCAGTGCGTCGTCTATCGCTATAGCTCTTTTGCCTACTCTGTGCAGTAAGCAATTTCTTCCGAGCTATCTTGATTGCCTTAGCGGTCTCCTCCAAATACTCTACCTTATGTAGAAGGTTATGTCCAATCTCCTGCCAACTCAGAGGTGTAGAGCATCGTCTTCCATACAATGCTTCAAAAGGAGTCATACCTATGCTGGCATGGTGATTGTTATTATACGTAAACTCTGCTAACGGCAAATGGTCTTTCCACGACCCTTTCCACTCCAACACACATGCTCGAAGAAGATCCTCCAGTGTCTGAATTGTCCTCTCAGATTGTCCGTCGGTCTGAGGGTGGTAAGCAGAACTGAGGCATAGTTGTACTTCTAAAGAACTCATGAATTCCCTCCAGTAGTGAGAGGTGAACCTTGGATCACGATCAGATACAATCTGCTTCGGCAGCCCATGAAGTCTGACAATCTCCTTAATAAAGATCACTGCAAGTTGTAAGGGAGTGCATGCCATACTCACAGGTATGAAATGTGCTGACTTAGTAAGTCTATCAACCACGACCCAGATGACATCATGACTACTAGTGGTCTTAGGAAGACCCGTCACAAAATCCATAGATATACCCTCCCACTTCCACTCAGGAATAGGAAGGGATTGCAAAAGTCCAGGTGGCCTCTTATGCTCAGCCTTAATTTGCTGACACGTCAGGCATTTTGCCACAAACTTGGCCACATCCCTTCTCATTTGCTTCCACCAAAAATTCTTTTTCAAATCCTTATACATCTTTGTGCCACCAGGATGTATCGACAAACGTGAACTATGTGCCTCACGCATGATCTCTTCCCTCAATTGTACATCTGCTGGAACACACAATCGATTCCCATTTCGTAGCACACCATCTTGATAAGAAAAGCCAACTAAGGTTCCTGCGATAGCCTTCTCCTTGAGTCTCTGCATACTCAGGTCTTCCTGTTGCCCTTGGATGATTCGCTCAACTAACTCTGGACGAGAAGGGGATGGAACTATGACAGTCTCTCGACTACTCTGAAATGGATGCCAATCACTGAAAGCTGCAAGAAGATCCCATGCTTTAAGCTGAGCACGAGATTCATTTGAATGAGGCCTACGACTAAGGGCATCAGCAACCACGTTCGCCTTACCAGGATGGTAAGAGATGGTGCACTCGTAATCCTTTAAAAGCTCCAGCCATCTCCTTTGCCTCATATTGAGCTCCTTCTGATCAAAAAGATGCTTGAGACTCTTGTGATCTGTGAAGATTTCGAAAGCAACACCATAAAGATAATGTCTCCACATTTTAAGAGCAAAGATAACTGCTGCCAGTTCCATATCATGAGTTGGGTAATTTTTCTCATGTGGCTTCAACTGTCTAGATCCATATGCAACAACCTTACCATGTTGCATCAAAACCGCACCCAGACCCTCTTTTGATGCATCAGTGTAAACTGTGAATCCGTCTGGGCCCGACGGAATTGTCAAGATGGGAGCTGTAGTGAGCCTTTCCTTCAGTGTCTGGAAGCTATTCTCACACTCTTCTGACCAAGCATATGGCATCTCCTTCTTGGTCAGCTGGGTGAGGGGAAGGGCAATCTGAGAAAATCCCTTCACAAACCGTCTGTAATAACCGGCTAAACCAAGAAAGCTTCGGATCTCAGACACGTTCTTCGGTCGTTCCCAACTAAAGACTGCTTCGATTTTTGTAGGATCCACAGACACTCCTGCACCTGAGATAACATGGCCTAAGAATGATACTTCTTGAAGCCAAAACTCACACTTATTAAACTTTGCATATAGCTTGTGCCTCTGCAAGGTCTCCAGCACTGTCTGTAAGTAAGTGCGATGTTCCTTCTCATCTCGAGAGTAGATAAGGACATCATCCATGAAAACCACAACGAAACTGTCGAGGAAAGGCTGAAAAACCCGATTCATCATGTCCATGAATGCTGCTGGGGCATTAGTCAAGCCAAAGGGCATCACTAAGAACTCGTAGTGACCATATCTGGTCCTGAATGCAGACTTAGGTATATCCACATCCCGAATACGTAACTGGTGATAACCAGACCGTAGATCAATCTTAGAGAAGATGGATGACCCTTGTAGCTGATCAAAGAGATCGTCAATGCGCGGCAAAGGATAACGATTCTTGATTGTTACTTTATTCAACTGCCGATAATCTATACACATGCGCATAGATCCATCCTTCTTCTTAACAAAAAGGACAAGCGCTCCCCATGGAGATGTACTAGGGCGTATGAAACCCTTCTCCAGCAGTTCTTGTAACTGCACCTTGAGTTCTTTCAACTCAGCTGGTGCCATCCTGTATGGTGTCATGGATACTGGTTGAGTTCCTGGAATGATAGAAATCTCAAACTCCACCTCACGAGGTGGGGGAAGCCCAGGCAAATCTGCAGGAAATACATCCGGAAAGTTCTTTACTATTTCAACATCCTCTATTCCTTCCATGGGAGTTTGATTCCCAATGACGTGAGCAATAAATCCTTCACACCCTTGAGATAGCAGGCGATGAGCTTGCAATGTTGATATGCAGGTTACCCCTCTTGACGAGATGCTTCCATCAAATATGAATTCTTGTAGCTCAGGAATCCTGAAAATAATCTGTTTTTGGAAACAGTCTAAACATGCGTGGTGATTCTCAAGCCGGTCCATGCCGAGAATAACATCAAAATCCTCCATCTGAATGAGCAGCAAGTACGCCTCCAGCATATAACCTCCAATATAGACTGGGCAATCGGGAAATACCCGATGGACAACAAACACCTGACCCCCAGGTCCTTAATAAGATAAGGGTCTGAAACTATGGTAGGCTCTCGGCCTAAGGTATCCGAAAAACTCCATGATACGAAGGAATGAGATGCACCCGAGTCAAAAAGAGCATGAGCTGTAAAGTCGCCTACTGAAATCATACCTCGTACTACTGATCCCGAAGCATGTGCTTGCCCATCAGTGATGGCATTGAGTTGTCCTTCTCTTCGTGGCCCACTGGAACCTGTCGAACGGTCATTACGAGCAGTCTTCCCATAATAGCTCGATCCTCCTTGCCTGGTTTGCACTGACCTGCCTTCACGCAAGTCCTCTTCTACTCGTGATGCAGCATCAACCACTTCCTTCATAGTAACCAATCTAAGGGGTACTAGTCTCTCGCGAATTTCCTTACGGAGACCCCGAAAGAACTTGAATGCTTTGTCAGCCTCAGTCGGCACAGTGCTATCAGCATACTTCAGCAACTCCGTGAACCTGTTTAGATAAGCAGTCACAGTCTTGTTCCCTTGCTCGAGTAGTGTGAACTCCACGCGGCGCTGCTCTAGCCAGTATTCCGGATAGAAATGCTCCCGGAACGCCTCAGTGAATTTCTCCCAAGTAACTGGCGTTGTAATCTGCGGCTCCATAGAACTCCACCATTCCTCAGCATAGCCTGCTAAGGAGTAAGTGGCAAGGGTAACCTTCTCCTCATCCGGTACAGTATGGTGCGAAATACCTTTTCCACATGCTTCAGCCACCTCTCTGCCACATCTGGGCTTGTATTGCCCAGAAACTCCGGAACTTTCTCCTTGCGATATTTTGAAAATATGTCCTCTTGTCGTGGTGGTGGCGGCGACGGAGGAGGAGGAGGTGGCGGTGGTGGTGGTGGATCACCATCTCCCCCACCTATTCCAGACCCACCCTCTGACGCAGATCTCGACAATCGCTCCTCGAGCATAAGCTGCCTCTGCTGCACATCCTGTAGCATCGCCATCATCGCAGCCAACTGCTGCGCAGTCTGATCTCTACGAGGCGGCATGATCTACAAGTGTAGAAATAAAAGGAAAATGCAATTAGATCCAAGAGTAGAGGTCACTAGTCAACCTTGATCATTAATTTTTTTTCAGAAGTCGGAAGACTACTTATCTAATGTACAATGGTATTTCTCCTACGATACAGTTGTCTATGACTGATGGGGTAATTTGGCTCTGATACCAAATGAAACGCCCCGCCTCGACGGGAGCGCATCTCAATATCCATTATCAATATTACCCAACAACAATCATAAACAACCTGCATGATATACCATTTATTCAAAATAAGGAAATTGGGAAAAAATCAAGTTTCTACTGATAATAAAAGTCCACATACGGATAACAATAAGTCATCAGAGTCTCTTTATTACATCATAAATAATCGAAAAGGAAGGGTAACTGAAACTACTAATAAAAACTAGTCTTCAACCTTAACAACGTCCTGCAGATGCACCACCAAAGATGTGAGCCTCTGTCTCCTGCTCTACACTTCCTGTTGGATTTCCAAAGAATGTAACTCATGAGTCAACTGACTCAGTAAGGATAAAATAACTTATAAATCAAGAGAGAGTATAGGTAGGCAATGCAATTGCAGTAACATAACAAGTTTAGAAGAGAACATTCTAAAAGCATCTAGCATTATAAAATCACTTATAATTTAGACCTTTAACACATATGCAATCAAAACAATTCTTTGACACATATTAATCCGTATTTTTATTTATTTATCCCGGACTCGTTCGTCAAAGGAGAAGGCCTGCATTAGGAATGAAGTCTGCAACACTCCATTCATAGTGCAACCTAAAACCCGTGCGCAAACGCGATCCTTCAGCTAGTCTAGTGGTAGCACTCTGACACTCGAGATGCCTGTCAATCGAGTCTGCCGGAGGAGTCTTGCTCGCTCCAAAATGTAACACAAACGGATCTGTATGGTGCGATGCACGCATGGATCCACCTCAATTCCACCAGAGTACCTACCACCACCCCACTCTTTGATGCCCCTCGAGTGGAGGTGACTCACTGTTGGCTCGACCGGACTACAAGGGTGTGCACCCACCTTATAGTATTTATCTTCTCATTCCACGCATTTATATTTTAGACTCTCACATCGTAATGTATTTTATCTAAACAATCAGCCTTGTTCTTTGTTATGCCCTTAGCCAATCTGAGGAAAACCCAACGTATTGGATTTCTCTCTATATCCTGATGATTATCATGGATTTCTCTTTGTACCCCGACAATTATCTTGGATTTTCTGGAGCACTAAACTTGCATCTAATGCAAGAATTGATTTCCCCATATGACTCCATCCCATAAATATGGATTCATAACGCCATCCAGTATCTACATATATAAAATTTGTTTGATCTGACGAATCATAGATACATATGAAAAATAATACCATAGATGAGAAGAAAAGACATTCTTAATATGCAATGATGAAACTAAGAGTGGTGATTACCCGGGGTACGATCATATTGTATTTTCAAGGTTTTTGAGATTCAACAAGTACTTAGCAACAACTTTAGCTACTAAACTTCATAAGCATGAGTATTACTGTCAACTAGTTTGTCAAGCAATTTCCTGATTTCATTAACATTTTAAAAATCCTTTAAATTTATTTACAGATGGAAACTGGTAAGTAACATGTACATACATTCGGTATTACAAAAAAATAAACAAAATTATTTACAAGGTGCCACTTAGGTGACCTTTATTTTCGGCAATGAAGTAATATTATAAAAAGTTATGGAATCTATAATTAGGGAGTCTATATTATGGAAACATTATAGCCTTACATAGAGAACTCTACTCCTAGTTTTATAAAGATTTGGTACATGTAGGATTCTAAGTATTAACGCATATGATATATATATTCTAGTTAATTGTATATGACGAGTAAATTTGAATCCAATACTTCGAAAAGGGCTACTACTACAAAGCAGGAAAGTCAAGGTATGTTATGCTCATGATTCTCTCTTATTTGTTAATTAAAGACAATTGCATACTAAAAGTAGTAGGTTGTGAAACTATAAGGAAAGTTTAGACTAAAAGATAACGGTGATTATTCCAGTGATGCGATAACTTGTGCGATAATTCATAAACGGTAACATCGTTAGGTAAAAAAAATATTATATTGACACGGGATATTTCGAATGATTCAAATGACTGGCGCTACATGGAAAGGCTTATCTTGGAAGATAAGGTTTATCAACTAGACGTATCTATGGCTATAACATTTGTTATCATAATAATCTCTCAATCATGTATGAACAATACTACTCCCAAACCAAGATCATATCGCGTGAGGTACTGCAAGATTCCTTGATATGATAAACGTTTAATCGGATAATCATCTATTAACAAGATCAACACCCGAGAAGGATAATTTAATATGAGATTATAGATATACCAACAGCAAGAAGTGATCCATGGGGTAGGATCAAAATCGGATATTCAACCCCAAACATTGGCAATCTCCAAATCGCAAGGTATGCGAAAAATGAAGGGAAGAGAGTCAAGATCCGTTACCTATACCCGTGCACGTCTTTGATCCACGTGCTCGATCGCTCGATCACGAACCCGATGAGAGGGTTGCCTTTCCCTTGCGATGGCCTTCCTCGTCTTCTTCTTGTCTCGAAGCTACGGAGCTTGCACCATTATCCTTTTGGCTCTCTAGAGAAGGAGATGGAACAAGATAAGAGAATGACTTGGGAAGGAAGAAAGGGTGGATTAGGGTTTGGAAAAGGAGTAGGAATGAGGGAAGATAAAGGGTGTGGGTCTTTATATAGTTGGGGAATAAAACATTAGTTTTAGAAACCCTAAAACAACCCTAATTCGAAATTAATTAACCAAAATCCGTAACCCTTAATTCCCTCAAAAACCATGACCCTTCTTCACTAAAACAGGCATATCTCCCACATCCGGACTCGGAATTTTGCGTTTTTGGGCTCGTTGGAAAGCTTGCGACGAGACGCTTCTTTTGAGTATAATATTGAATAGGTTTTAAAGCTTCAGAAAAATCCGAAAATTACGGAGTGTTACAAATACATTACTTGTCTCATCATACATAAGGTGTAGAGTGCTCTTACCTTAACTATTGTAACATCCCGAACTTAGGTCTCATGTCCATTATCGATGAAAACTGGCCCTGACGACTTGTTGGGTTCGGACCCAGATAGACTTGTTTGCAACCACCCAAAATACTTAAGCCCAAATTGTCAAGTAGTAATCCCCATCACTTATAACCCACTCTCACACTTTATGAGTTTTAGATGCGGGACTATGCTTGGGGTATGGATGTTACAACCTTCCCCACTTATATTCACAACGTCCTCGTTGCGACATGACCCATCACTTATTCTCAGTGACAGTGGTTGCACGCTCCCGGCTTAGGTCTCATCAGGTACCCATTTCCACTATCAGAGGGAACCCGCTCTAATACTATTTGTAACGTCACGTGCTTAGATCCCCTGTCCGTTGTCGAGGAAAAGTGGTCCTGACAACTTGTTGGGTTCGGACCAAATGGATCTATTAGCAACTCCCAAAATGCTTAAACCCAAGTTGTCAGGGTCAGTTTTCCTCGATAACGGACTGGAGACCTAAAGCCCGAGACGTTACATTCGGATCCAAATGGATCCGTTGACAACCACCTAAAATACTTAATCCCAAGTTATCAAGGCCAGTTTTTCTCAATAACGGATTCAGAACCTAAGTCCGGGACGTTACAACTATAATCTTATTTTTTATTTTCTTGAAGAATTTTGATCTTGTTTGTAATGTCCCTCTTAATTTCAATTCTAGAAGGCTGTATTTTCAAGGATCGCTAGACTTTGATCTCCATTTCTTTTGACTTTGAGATTATCTTTTTTAGTTTATGTAGCTTTTCCTTACCCCTCCTAATGTGTTTAAGACAGTAGTACTCGACAGTCTTTTTCTTCCATGATGCTTTTTCTCCTAGAAGAAGACAATCAACATCATCTAATTTCAGATCCATTCAATTAGAGGAGTTATTAATAGATACAATCAATACATTCTATCACGCAAAGTAGAAAGAACTAATATGGCTTTTACCTATTGTCGAATGTGATTTTTATTGGCTCCAATTGATTGATAGTTATTTATGATAGAACGAGTCGTGTGGATGATCAGAAGCCAAAACTGCCAACGACGATTGCGCAAGGTCGGATTTCGCGACAAGACTAACCACCCGGGCGTGGAGGTGGGGGCGGATGATGGGAGGGCTCACACCCTATATAAACCTCCCCTAGGGAGGGGAAAACAACACACGATCGGAACCTCAACATCGGGAGACCCCATCCCTATCTCTCTCTCTCTCCTTTCATCAAGATCCTCCTCTCTCATTCAAGAAAAAGTCGACGATGACTTACCTAGAGGTCTAAAATTTAGATCATTAAGATATATGTTCAGTCACTAGGGACTTTGAGAAGCTTCTGCATAAAATACCTTATTTTACACAGATGGATTTTTATACTTTTCTAAGACTTTGAACGTCGTTGTCTACTTTGTAATGTTTGGGGCTGTTAGAGAATACCATATATATTGCTCCTTTATTTACCTCTATTTCCTTATGTAGTGTTTCCATGTATCACTGTTTCCTTATGAACTGTTTCCCTATGTAACCCCACAGGGGTATTTATGTAAGTTCTCCTCTGAGCACCCTAGGGTTTAGTCCTATATAAGGACCCCTAGACCTCACAGAATATACATGGTTTTACATTCCTTAACATGGTATCAGAGCAAGGTTGATCCCTACCCCTACCCCACCTACCAGCCTCGTCATGATTGTTCCCTAGGGCATCCGCCGCCCTAGGCCATCAGGCCTCCACGCCCGCCGCCCTCCTTGCCCTGCTCGCCTCACGCCTCCTCGCACCTGCTCGCAAGGCGCGCAACCTACTGCGCCTCCTCGCCAGGCGCTCCCCGCCAGACGCGCAACCTCCCGCACCTCCTTGCGCCTCCCCGCCAGGCGCGCACCTCCGTGCGCCTCCCCGCCAGGCGCGCACCCTCCGTGTGCCTCCTCCGTGCGCACCCTCCGTGCCAGGCGCCTCCGCGCAACCTCCGTGCGCCTCCCCGCCTCCCACCACGCCCTCCTCGCCAGGCGCATACCCCACACCTTCTGCGCCTCCACGCCTACACGGCCCCTCGCCCTCCAGGCACCTTGTCACCACCACGAAGATTGCCCCACGGCCCCCTTGCCCTCCAGGCCCCTGCCTCTGCTCCACGCCTGCTGCAGGCCCCTGCCCCACGGCCATCAGCCCTCAGCCCTCAACACTGCCACACGGCCCCTGCCCCACAGCCTACAGTCCCTGCCCCTCGGTCCCACGGCTCCTGCCCCACGGCCCCAGGCCCGACGGCCCCTGCCACAACTGCTCCTGCTACACGGCCCCACGGCTCCAGCGACCTCTTCGGCATCCTCCTCGCAAAGCCTTTGGCTCTATGCGCCCTATACTCCCAACCATAGATTGATGGTCTTCTGCACGGACTCCATCGGAATGGTTTGCTAGTTGCGTATGATCTCTATTTTCTCTGCATACTAGGTCATTGCAATTTGATCACTGCGGTCACCATGACATCTGCTCCTGCGTCTTCGGACTCCAAGCCCCCTGTACCCTACTTCATCCATGATGGTACAGGGCACCTCTATCAAACTAAAGATCTCAAAGAAGAGGTCTATATGATGCAGCCGCCGGGTTACTCCGTCGAGGGGAGTATGTATGCCGACTTCGTAAGGCCATCTATGGCCTAAAGCAGAGTCCTCGAGCCTGGTTTGACAGGCTTACCACTGAAATAAACTCTCTTGGTTTTCATAAGACAACATCTGATTACTTTGTGTTTATTAGACGGCAATCCACTGGTACTGTGATACTTGCTGTCTATGTTGATGATATGGTCACTGGGACGACGACAATGGAATTCTCGAGACCAAGGCCTTCCTTCAGAAGGTGTTTGTCACCAAGGACCTTGGCCAACTCCGGTACTTTCTTGGTATCGAGGTGATACGTACTGCTGAAGGGTTACATCTATCACAACGAAAATACTGCTTGGATATTCTTACAGAAGTCGGTTTACAAGGATGCAAACCATCTGGCATCCCTGCAGAGGTACGAAAACACGCTACATCCACTGATCCTGAGTTTGAAGACACTACACGATACAGAAGCCTCGTGGGTAAACTGATCTACCTCACCGTAACCAGGCCTGATATATCTTATGCTGTAAGCAGAGCCAGCCGCCACATGGAGAGACCTCTTTACAGTGATTGGCAGGATGTCCTTCTGATCCTTCGATACTTGAAGGAATCACCAGGGCAAGGACTCATCTATAAGGTCAACGGTCATACTGATATTACTGCTTATGCAGATACTGATTACGCCAGTTCTCCTGAGGATAGACGATCCATTACAGGCTATGCTATGTTTGTTGGTGGTAACCTTGTTTCATGGCGAAGCAAGAAGCAAACCGTGGTCTCCAGATCAAGTGCAGAGGCAGAATATAGGGCAATGGCCCATGCTGTTTGTGAGATTACGTGGCTTGTATCTTTTCTACGAGACCTTGGGTTCCCTGCTACTACTCCTATACCGCTATACTGTGATAACAAGTCTGCTACCTATATTGCCACCAATCCTGTATTTCATGAACGGACGAAGCACATTGAAGTTGACTGCCACTTCATCCGAGATGCAATACGAGGAGGACAGATCGTCACACCACATATTTCTACAGATCTTCAACTTGCAGACGTATTTACTAAAGCACTACCAAAGAAGCGTCTTTTATGGATATCTTCCAAGTTGGGCATGATTGATGGATATGCTCCAACTTGAGGGGGAGTGATAGAGAATACCATATATATTGCTCCTTTATTTACCTCTATTTCCTTATGTAGTGTTTCCATGTATCACTGTTTCCTTATGAACTGTTTCCCTATGTAACCCCACAGGGGTATTTATGTAAGTTCTCCTCTGAGCACCCTAGGGTTTAGTCCTATATAAGGACCCCTAGACCTCACAGAATATACATGGTTTTACATTCCTTAACAGGGGCCATTCAATAGAGTAAGGCAATCAAGAACTGACTTTGGAGCGAGCAAAATCGTCGGTTGAAAAGGACTGAGGTTGTAGAAGATAAAGGGTAGAGCAAATCGGACCTGAAGCCGCTCATCCATTGAATTTCATAATATTTATATTCAACTCTTCAGCCAATATTTATTCTCCTCAACAAGTGGATATCTTCAATAGTTGAGCAATGTGACATGAATCCGAATTGATTTTCTTTTACATTGGAAAGTTACCTCAACATTCTTTTCGATCATACGTTCTCCAATTTCCATTGTATGACTCATCAACTTGATACCTCTATAATTAATTTTGAGTATCTCATTTATTCTTATGATTTTTATTGATTTGGAGAAGGCTTATAATTTTGTCTCATGGGAGATATTGTGGAGAGCTTTGGAGAAGAGACAAATACTTGTCCTTTATATTAATCTTATATAGGATATGTAAGATGGGGCTTCATATTGTGTAAGGATCCAGTCTGAGAAGACGGACTTTTTTGACATCATCATTGGTTTGCATCAAGGTTCGACTTTGAGTCCATTCCTTTTTACTTTGATTTTGGTTGGGTTGACTAGTCACATTGAGGATGAGATACCTTTGTGTATGTTATTCGCTAATGATATTGTATTGATTGATGGTATTAGAGATGGAATATATAAGACGCTTGATGTTTGGAAACATGCTTTAGAGACTAAAAGATCTCGTATAAGTAGAGCTAGGACTGAATATATGGAGTGCAATTTTAATTGAAGTAGTGGTGAGGGAATCAAGGAGAAAATTGATGATAATAACATTTAGAAGAAAGATTCTTTGAGGTCATTGGGATCTATTTTATGGAGAAATTAATGAAGATGTTTCTAATATAATAAATGCAAGTTGGTTAAAGTGGAAAGGTGCCTATACTGTTCTATAAATGGCAAATCCTTCTCCCATTTAAGGAGGGTCGGCTACATAGATTCTTACTCAAATACATGTTGAAAGCACCAATTATTTTTTACGTTAGCTCTCGAAAACCTAGTATTCAATCTAAATCGTTCTATGTGATAAGAAATTTCTTTTAAAAATCAAAGGGAAGTTTTACAGCGCACCCACGAGACCTTTTATGCTCTATGGATCTGAATGTTGGCATGTGAACCATAGCCATGTGCATAGAATGATAGTATCATAAATAAAAATGCTAAGATCGATGTCTGGACATACACGCAAAGATCGGATTCAGAATGTTGCTATTAGACGGAAAGTTGATGTAACTCCAATAGAGGATAAGATGAAAGAAAATCACTAAACATGGTTTGGCCATTTGCAATGGAGATCCGCTGATGCACCAAGTGTAGCTCCGATAGAGGATAAGATGAAAGAAAACAGCTTAAGACGGTTTGACCATTTACAAAGGAGGTCGATTGATGCACAAGTTAGAAGATGCGAGTTTTGAAATGTTGAACTGGTTAAGAGAGGGTGATGAAGGCTCGATAAGTGCTAGAATGAGACTATCTGAAGGGATTTTAATTTTTTGGATCTAAACCCAAGCATTACAAAAGATAGATCTGAACGGAGGTAAAGAATCTAAGTAGCTGACCCTACTTAACGTTGGAAAATGTTTTGTTGTTGTTGTTGTACTTCCATCAATATTCGTGTAGAACTTGGTCTTCAAACCAATGCTTTCATACCATTTGGAAACAAACATGATCAACGATCACATGCAGAAAACATCAAAGAGAAAAACACATAAACTCAAAAACATGAGGATATACAACAGCTCGATGTCGAGACTTCACTTCCGCGAAGATAACATGGAGAGTACAATGAGTGGCAGCCCAAGATTACATGATTTCTGTATAAGAAATAAACTTGACCATGTATAGGCATTATTTATTTAATATCATTATACTTGTAATTATTTGTTGGATTTCTTTGGTTTCATAGTTGGTTGATAGTAGTATTTATATTTTGTAACGTCTCGTGCTTACATCCCTGGTCCATTATCGAGGAAACTGTTCCTGACAACTTGTTGGATACGAGCCCAAATGGACCTGTTGGCAACCATCCAAAATATTTAACCCCAAGTTGACAAGTAGTACGTAATTAATTTCCATCACTTATAAACCACACCCACACTTCGTGAGTTAGTTCCCTTCGGGTAGTCATTTCCACTATCAGATGAAACCTGTTTTGATACCATTTGTAACGTCCCGGACTTACATCCCCGATCCGTTATCAAGGAAAACTGTCCCTGACAACTTGTTGGATACGGGCCCAAATGGACCCGTTGGCAACCATCCAAAATGCTTAAGTTCAAGTTGACAAGTAGTAATCCACATCACTTACAAACCACACCCACACTTCGTGAGTTTTAGATATGATACTATATTTTGAGGTATGGGTGTTACATATTTTTTTACAAAAAATACTCATATTTTAAAATTACAATTTCACATAAATATCTCTAAAAACATTGCATTAGATAAACAATTCTTACAAAATTCTTCATTTTACGGAAACACATTTTTAAAGGTGATGTTAAATTATATCGCCAAATCTAATGTTTTAAATAAGTAATACTATACAATGCTTTACACGTAGATGCAAAAGCAGATATGTATGTATGTATGAATCCTTATCGTAAATATTATACATATTTTGGCATGTGTTTTTGTATATATTTTAAAATGAATATAGATACTAATAGGGTTGCAGACAACCGGATATAGATACAGATATATGTCCTGTCATATTCTTGTCTATTTATAATCTAGATACGTAAGGGAAATAATATCTTGCCAATAATACAGACACGAAAATAGGTAACTATACCTTGGATATGACTATATAACAAGTATTACATATTATTCTATGGCAATACATGTTTCCTAATACTTATACTCCGAAGAAAAGTTTTTGTAAAATTTAAATAAATATTTGATTGAATCAAAATTACATAAACTACAAATACATCATAATAACAAAGAAAATAAAGTAGTATTCTAAATTAAAATAATTTGTGTAATAAATAAATTATATATGGTAGTTGGGTGTAGGTAACTCCCTACACCCTCCCTATTTTCCCATTATTTTTTTTCACTTTTTTAACGAAAACTTAGGGAGATTTACTTAATATGCTGAATAGAATAAGTGTTTCAAGTTTCTTGTAAAACATACGTTCCTAACATGTTCATCTAGAATAGGTTATTTTCAACTATTTTAAAACCGTTAAAATTTTGTAGTCTTGATGGATGTGATCGAGGTCTCAAATTAAGATGAATTTGAGAGTACACAATGATGATACATTGTGATTTAAATCCTCCAAGATTTCATTTCAAAAAAATCAATGAATAATAAAAAAAGGCCGGTGCAGGAAGTTTAGGGATGTCAGCGGGTCGGATTTGGGGCGGGGGTATTACTATTCCCAAACCCATACCCATTTATAATATCATTACCCATACCCACCCATTTATTAAACGGGTAATTTCTAGCGGGTACCCATATACCCGTCGGATACCCGTGTACCCAATGGGTACCCATATCTTCGATGTTGTAAATCTTAAGTTATTTGTATGTATACAATATTCTCACAGATAGACACAAAATAGAGTGAGATTGTGTAATATGGCAATTCATAAAAATGTGCAATATATAGAGAATATTAAAGGTTTATATATGTTAAGTGTTTATCTCTTTTGTGTTGATAATTTTTATTTATTAAAGATACAAAAAGTTAGTTGAATATGAATAAATGAATGGAGAGGAGAAATTTGAGTTGGATATTTATATATGTAGATCGATACATATTAGATATGAAATGGATTGGGACTAGTTTGATTAAAATGCAACACACGCATCTATCTTTATATATATTTTTTATTCAGGTTTGGGGCGGGTTCGGATTCGGGTACCCACAAGGCAATCCCAAACCCATACCCAAACCCGCATGGGTAGTCAATTCAAAAACCAAACCCGTCCAAAAGTAAATGGGGCGGGTTTTGGGTCCTTAAATGGGACGGGTTCGGGTTGGGTACCCAATGGGAAGACCCAGATTGACATCCCTAAGGAAGTTACCTGCACCTGCCGGTGTAGGCTCCTCTTCCCATATGTACAATGGGGTTGCCCCCTTGGGGCAGTCAACATGGCTGCCCCCGCCCATTTTCGGCACTTTTTTTTCAAAAAATGTCGCCATGTATATTCATCCTTATATCCCTCCTACATGCCATTCGAATTTCGTCGGAAACAGAGACTCCTACGACCTCCATCTAGACAGTCATTTTTTAACGGTAACATGATTTTTTAAATCGACATCGTCGCGATGGAGGCTGTAGGAGTCTCTGTTTCTAACGAAATTCGAATAGCATATAAGAGGGATATAGGGATGAATATACATGGTTTTATTTTTCAAAAAAATAAATAGGGGGTGGGGCAGCCCCATAATGCCATTCGAATTTCGTCAGAAACAGAGACTTCTGCGGCCTCCATCGAGATGGTATCGAAATCATGTTACCGTTAAAAAATGACTGTCCGGATGGAGGTCGTAGGAGTCTTTGTTTCTGACGAAATTCGAATGGCATATAGGAGGTATATATGGATGAATATATATGACGATATTTTTGAAAAAAAATAAAAAAAGCGTCGAAAACGGCGCGGGGGCAGCCATGTTGGCTGCCCGAAGGGGGCAGCCCCATTAATCTCTCTCTCCTCTCACTCTCCCTCTCTCTCTCTATATATATATAGAGAGAGAGAGGAGTGATCCTATGAGATGAGATTTTGTGAGATGGTGAGATGAGAGACAACCAGGAGAGAGAAGACATAAACTAGTGGTCCAAAATCTCCCATCTCACCATCTCACCAACATCTCATCTCATAGGATCGGTCCTTTATGGATTGGTTTCTAAGTAACTTTAGAAATATCTCTTTTACAAATGCAATGCAAGAGGGGCCATCTGTTATTTTCAATTAACTTTGTGTAAACGATCAATTAGTTATGTTCAAAATATACCTTATTGATAACCTGAATAAGATATGGTGTTGAGAAAGAAGCTCAACATATCTTCTTTTATTTCCAATGCAAACTAAAATTATGTATAATAACTCCACAAAATTGTCCAATAAGAGTGTGAAGTGTCAATCGTTTATATTGGATGCCAAAACATTTTATCGTATAGTTTTGGATATTTCACGAGTACATCCATGTCTATATATCTCTTATTAGCGATTGAAAATAAATTAACATATAAAAAAGGGAGCACGAATGCAGTATTTCAAAGGGAGCATTTTTCACTCAATGTGGCAAAGGTAGATGGGTATTCATCAACCCAAGCTCAGGCTCGAAATCAATAACCCAACTCAAACTTGGACTTGGATTCCATACGATCCAAGCTTGAGATAGTAGACTTGAACTCAGATTCATTAAGTTTGAATTAGCTCATGAGTCTCTTAATGAGCCTTTGATCGCTCATCTTTTATATTTGTTAGTTATGAGCTTTGAGGCATGGGATGGACCTTCTGAGAAGAAAAGATGATAGGGAGGAGAATGACTTCCAAGGTAGAGTTGGAAAATGATGTAGGCTATGTGACAACACCATGATGGAGAGGACATGAGGTTTTATGGAGAGTCGGGAAGATGAGTCTTACAGATCATAAGGCAGTGCCACATTAGTGAGGAGAGATAGGGGTTTAAGGGGAATGTTTGAAGGAGTATGGCAACATTGTGTTGTTGCGGATGACAACCTTGAGGAGGAGGAGGAGGAGGAAGGGAAATGACTGGAGGATTGAACACGTTAGTAGGTGATGAGTGACTTGTGAGTGTGTTTGTGTGTGTGTTAATTCTAAGAAGTAAATGTCGGTGCAGTACAAGGAAAGATCACTCTCAAATTAAATAGAAGATAGGAGCGCAAGTACAATGGATTTGTTTGTTTTATTTGGGCAATCTCCAAACTCGAACTCAAGGAAATGTCTTCAATATATAAAGCTACCATGTGTTTGTCAAAATAGTGATAGAATGTAGATGTATATGTTATGATATATATATATATATATATATGTTTTTTAGAGGTTTTCGATCTTTTGTGATTTATATATGGATATTAATACATGTATTTTATTATTCATAGTATTTTTATTTTTTATTTTTAATTCCTTTTTATTTTCAATTTATTTTTATATTTTGATTTTTAATTGCTCTTAGAAAAGAGTTAACAATTTTTATAGACGGATTATGGCTCTTAAAGTTTTTTGGGTTCTAAATCTAGATTGAAAGTGTAAAATATTCTGGACTTTTATTTTTTAAAGAGAATTTTGAATAATTTTTGAAGTCGTTATATTTTTAAGATACTTTATGAAAATATGAATAAGAAAAAAGAAATACAAGCCAATCTTTAAAGTAAAGAAAATAGGATGAATAATACCCTAAAATTCTCTAAACATATTAAAATAGTAGAGGGGGATCAGAGAGTCAAAATTAGTTGTTATTTTTTGTATTTTTTAGTTTGTGAACTTTTATATGATTTTTTAAGTTTTCTGATATTTTTGAATTTTTAAACAAAATATAAGGAATCTTAATATTCCTTTTATAACACTTGTACAACTATTGAATATGCATAATATTGTTCTTTAGAAAAAAATGTATATGAAAGCTGGATTTATGATAAATAGAATAAGATATACAACATTTTTGGAGTTTTTGTTTTTTTACAAATTATCAAAATTTAAATTTTGTAAATAAAAATTTGCTAGATAGATAGTAGAATACAAATCAAAAGAATTTTAAAAAATATTACAAGTGATTTTATATGAGTTTTTCGAGTAAACATTTTATGCATTCTTAAATGAAGATACACAAAATATTTCATGATTTTCAAATGTTATTGTTCACTAAGTGAAGCTATACTATTATAATCCAAAATGTACCAAAAATACCCCCAAAAATTAAAATATATGTCAATGTGCATAAAATATTTTCTAGATAATTTTAACAATACCCAAAATTATGAGAAATTTCCTAGCAATGAGGCAATTTAAACAAGCCTCTCAAAATTGACTTCATTCAAAAATGATGTAAAATAATGGAAAAAAATAATTGAAGTTACTTGTTGATTTGCAAATTAAAGAAAAGTTTTAATTCTAAAAGGGATATTTGAATCCATAACCCTAAGTAGTTTCGTAGTTACATTCAGAACCCTCGATAATTTATAATTACACCATGGACCTTGAATTATGCTTAACACTTATATAACATAATCATGTGCCAAGTTCCATATATTTCTACCATTAATTTTCATGAATTCCATCAATTTTGGAAAATTTTACCACTCGAACAAATAAAACAAATACTTCAAATGATATGAATCGAGTTTGATCCTTAACTGATGGCTGGATCTTTGGTTTGATTGAACAGTTGACCTCCATGTGATGTGTCAACTCTTCGTGCGATGAGGATCTCTGATGGTATGATGTTCCTTCTCATGCGAGTGGTTTAGATGATGCTCCAAATATCTCAATTTGGACGAATCTGGTTTTGCTTATAAACCTCCATGTACTTCGATTGGATCTCCTATAGTTGCTTTAGGAAAGCAAAGGATGATGTTAATGTATCTCGTCTACCTCTAGGTAAATCTGACGGTACGCTCTAGAGATGTTGTTGTTATGATCCTTGATAGTCAGTTCTCGTCCAGATCTTAGGATCAACGATGGTGCCTACATGCCTGACTCTAGGGAATGCTCCGAATCCTCGGATTATCTATAAACTTGAAGGCGGTGGAGGGGAGAGGTGGCTGGAGGCTGGGGCTAGTGGTGAGGGCTGAAAGAGGGGCAACTAAGGAAGGGGGAGGGGGATAAAGGAGGAAGGTGGAGGTGGTGATCAACGAAGGAAGGGGGAAGAGACTGGAGGAGGGATGTGGAGGCAGTGGTCAATGGAGGAGGGAGGATGGGGCTAGAGGAGGAATGTGGTGGGGTTAAAGGAGGAATGGGGAAGGGTCTATAGGAGGAAGGTGTCAACGAAGGAAGGGGAACGAGGGCTACAAGAGGATGGGAGAGTCGGTGGTCAGTGAAGAAAGGGGGACGAGGCTGGAGGAGGAATGAGGAGGGGTTGGATGAGGAACGTGGAGGGGTGTGGTGTTTTTTCCTTTTTCTTTTCTTTTGATCTAATTCAACTGGTGGATCAGGGATAGGTTAGAATAACTCAATGGTCTGGTTGAGTTAATTGACTATACTAACGAAGGGTTATGGATGCATGATGAAGCACTTATTCAGGGTTCTTAGTCTAATTATAAATTGTGGAGGGCTCTGGATGTAATTACAAACTACTCAGGATTATTGGTGTAAATATCCCATTACAAAATGACCCCCTAGGGACCTATATGTAATTAGGTAGAATCGATTTCAATTTTATACAGGAACGCCCAATGCAGATTGCTTTAGCTATATAAAAAAGTCAGGAGTGTTGCTGTCAAAATTCCCACCCCTTCAAAATGAAGGGGTAAGATTATAACATATGTTGGACTAAAGTTAGCCATCATTCCTGATCAACCTTACCGGGGTAGGGTGGAGTGTGGGTGGAGCTTCAATGACACTTAGCGTCTCTCCGTTGGCCTCTCCTTGGTTCTACAAATGCATGTTGGCTTCGATTCTTGGTATTGGAGCTTTGAGGATCTAGAGGTTTGCATGAGGTATCAAAGTTTGAGGAGGCTTTGTTTGACTAGACACACCAATGAACGAAGCTTGATGGAAGCCTTTGATCAATACAAAATGTAGCCTTGAAAGGATTATATCGTCAACGTAATTACCTAAAACAATATCATTTATGTGCAACATCACGTTCCACTAATAAAATAAAAAAAATAAAGAAAATGAGGGGTACGTGGAGCTTCTCTCTAGCGGAGCAAAATGGGTGAACTTGGTTCCACCACATGAGGATCCTTATGGCTCGACGAAGATTCTTGGATGGTTGTGGAGGTGTCACAGTGCTTCATGCACTGTCAAGTTCAAGTAAATCTCCTAAGTTTGTGCTTCCATTGAACACTGACACAATTTAACTGAATGCAATGATGGTTGAAGCATTAATTACCCATCTTTCCCTTTTTTTTCTTTGATCAAATTATATTTTGATATCAATATTATATTTATACTTATCATGGATAATATTCATGTGGTTTAGTTAAAAAATCATTGAAATTTTGAACTCATGTTCATAACGTGTTATTTAATACATCTGCATGCTTTAAATTGAATATTAAAAAAAATCTACCGCACACTATCCACCTTAAGATGACAATTACATTTCTGGAGAAAAAGGAACCAGAGCTTACTGTGGATCTGCAATGCATCTACAGTTGGAAAACATATATTTTATCAAACTTGAGAATTGATAGTTGTTATAACCTTCTACAAAACCAGGAGCCTCCGTGTCTGGAGGGAAGATCAATGACAGATAAATATTATCCATGATAACTCCCTGCTGCAGTACCTCCGCAAGTACACATATTATCCATGATAAGTATAAATATAATATTGATATCAATATATAATTGATTAAGAAAAGAAAGGGAAAGATGGGTAATTAATGCTTCAACCATAATTAATTAAATGCTATACATTAGATGGTTGCCACGTGTATGTGAGATGACATGGCATTCATCTAAAACTTGTTACCCTCTCTAGGTAAAAGTTGTTTTACCTAGAGGATCCAAACCCTTCCTTTGAATACCATCCCATCTCCTCCTTCAAGGATGACAACCCCAACTCCGATGCCACTCTTAATCCTGCAGTCGTTGATGCAAATGATGGCATGGTGTTTGACATCCTACCTAAACCGTCGCATTGAGTATATCTTCATGTTCATAAAAGGGAGTGAATGTAGGGAGAGGAAGATGGAAACCGAGTATTCATACATGGAGGACCAGAGGAGAAGCGAAGGACCCACACCTGAGAATGCGTAAGGGTGAGGACACGGATCCTCTGCCGTGGTGTTATCCCTGCTGTAGGCGTAAGGGTCGCTTGATCTTGAACGAGCGGTTCACACGATTTTGCATGGTACGAGCTCACAACAATCGTACAAATCGTTCGATCAAGATCAAGCGGTGCACACACACCTACAGCAGACTCTCTGCACTCCCTCCTGCGGCATACAATCCTCTCTACAAGGGTGATGAGGGCAATGTGAGGAGTAGAAGCAGAGTATGGTAAAAAATAAGCTAGCAATTGTTGGCAGCAGTCAACACATGCTCGCCGGAGCAAGCTGCCATATTAATATCTAATTACAAGAGCAAGAAAATAACAAATTGACGCATTGGTCTCAAACCCCAACGTATTAACAAGTAATCAAATCGTATCACGAGCAACCGCATCAGGTTAATATCAATCAGTAGCTATTCCATGATACAACTAAACTTGAACCTCAAACGCTCGAGCGTGGAAAACTCTAGGGAAATTTTACGAATTCATCCCCATGATTTGCCTGAAAACACAAAGACCCCCCGGCAAGGTCCCTCACCAGCCTCTGCATCGCCGCGTGGGACGACCCCCCTTCCTCCACCGCCCTCCTCCCCTTCTCCTCCATCTCCCTCGCCCTCTCCCGCGCGGCGCTCCCTACACCCATCACCACCCTCACCGCCCCCTCCACCCCGTCCTCCCCGACCCGCACCCCCGCCCCGATCTCCTCGACTAACTCCACCGCGTTCATCCGCTGCTCCGCGCCGAGCGGCCATGTCACCATCCCCACCCCGCAGCGCACCCCCTCCATCACCGAGTTCCACCCGCAGTGCGTCACGAATCCCCCCACCGCCACGTGTCCCAGCACCTCCCCCTGCGGGGCCCACCCGTTCCACACCTTTCCCCTCCCCGCCGTCCTCGCCTCGAACCCCTCCGGGATCTCCTCCCCCCCGGTCACCCACAGGAACCTGTGACCGCTCCGCTCGAGCCCCAACGCCACCTCACACGCACCCTCCCGCCCGAGTAGCTCCCGGCTCCCGAAGCATACGTACACCACCGTGCCACGTGGCTGCTCGTCGAGCCATCGGATGCACTCGTGCTTCACGCCCCCGCCGTCGGATGCGCGCGTGCGAGCCAGCGGGCCGACGGGGTAAACCGGGGATCCCTCCAGCGCCCGGAAGGCGAGAGGTTCGAGCTCGGTGAAGGAATTGACGATAATGCCCTTTGCTTCTCGGAGGGAGAGGGCGAGGTCGAGGAAGGAGGAGGTGTCGTGGAGGACGGGGCTTGGGAGGGAGGAGATAGGGAAGGGAGAGGAGAAGCCGGGAAGGTCGATGGTATCTTGTTGCAGCAGTTGGTGGGTGGAGAGGGAGGGGAGGCGGCGGAGGAGGAGGGCAAGAAGGGCCGCGCTGGAGGGGCAGAAGATGAAAGCGGGGGTACCCAACTCGCGGGGGAGGTCGAAGAGCGGGGAGGCGAAGAGGTCGAGGATGAGGGCGTGGAGGGGGAAGAGGGAGTGGAGGGTGGAGCGGAGGAGGGGGCGGTAGAGGTGGAGGTAGTGGGAGGGGGAGGAGAGGAGGGTGGTGGTGGGTAGATGAGGGAGGTGGTGGAAGGAGAGGTTAGGGGAGGGGGAGGAGAGGAGGGAAGACAGGTGTGGGGAGGGAGAAGGGGGAGGGAGGATGAGGATGGTAATGGCGAGTTGGTGGTGGAGGTGGAGGAGGTGGTTGGCGAGGTGGAGGGCGGGGGTGAGGTGGCCGGCGCTTGGGTAGGGGAGGAAGGCGACGTGGAGCTTCTGCTTCTGGTTCTTGGGATGGTGAGTCTCCATTGGTGGCGAAAATGGGAGCAGGTTGCTGGTTAAGCTTGATGGGATAAGATCAAGCTTTTTATGGGTCTAAAGCTCCAAAGAAAAGTCCATAGCCGGTGTGTCCATCTACCTATATTATATATTTTGCTGTTCCATTGTGTTTTTAGAAAATTGCATTTATTGAGATTAGGTGACTTTTGCATATCTCATCACACTACTTATGTTGTCTCGTCTTTTGTAGAGTGAATCGCAGCATATTCTCCAGCAGTGTTCGGAGTCGTTCGATCTATATCGAGCAGTTTGTATGAATTCACACTGTACGAGTCTACAAAAAAGTGCGAACTCATACGAACCGCTCGATCTTGATCGAGCGACTGCGGACACTGCTGCAGAACCTGTTGTGATCCATTCTGCAGCAGATGATCCATGCTATCTTTTCCGTATGTAGGACCAATGAATCGGGCTTAGATTAGACCGGTCCGATTAATTGATTTTCGTGGTTCAAACCAAATTGATATAATTTTGGTCCAATCACTGGTTCAGTTGTTCATTTGCAATCTCATTTAGTTAAGCTCAATCGAAATTGAACCCATCAACCACCAATTAAAATGTGAATATATGTTAAAATGATGATGTCTATCAAAGTTAGCCATCACAAGGTACTAAACAACTACTCTGCCTTATCTTCTTGAAAAGGTTAGATAGAAATATAATGAAATTATTACTATTCCTTAGATTATTTAGTTTAAATATTATCATTGAAACATATATAATTTTAGTCACAAAAAAAGATATAAACTCATTTCCTCTATAACTGAATTCATTCACCTTGTCGAATCTCAATGACCAGTATGCCTCTTCATCTCGACAACTTCATAGGAATCGTAACATAACATATTTCATTTAGTTGCAGCCTCTCGATAATTAATCCACATAGTAGCTCCTTTCTATTATAATTTTGATTTGACAAATTTTTTTTATCAAAGTACTAAATTTATATCAATGTGATCTTGTTCAAAATCACTTCATTCTTGATGATAATTCGATTCAAATTAGTTAATTATCTTTGTTCGACCATTTTCGTATCCGATCTTGATTCGATCCATATTTTCGTTCTGAATCCATATATGCATATTTAAGTATATAGTTTCCTATATCCATATCTAAAGTGTATGTGTCAATATTCGTATTCACTATAGATAAAGAGAACATGGATATGGAAATAACCACAGATTCGATCCGCGTCTGATCCGTCTTCATTCCAAGTTTCAAATTCAAGAATCGCTGTCCAATATAATGGAAAATGTTAAGATTTTAATTACTTTACCAATAACTTGCACTTACATCCAAGACATGCCATTTATGCAACTTCCCATCCATCCTTCTCATTTTATCTCCTCCATATGCACATACGTCGGCCTCCTATTGTAACATCCACTACAATAATATAGAGGATAATCTACTAATTAATTGGTCCAAAAAAAAGATTTTTATTGATTTAATAAAAGAGAATAAAAGGAAAGTGAGTGACGGTTATAAATGGCCAATTCAACCCTTTCATTGCACGCATGTGAATTCTATTTTTGGAAGAGGGATTCATGCATGGAAGGGGACGTGTGCCAACTTCATAGTAAGTTACCATTCACCTTCAATTGCATGAAAAAAAACACAATATATAACCCTTCAACGAGTGAGAGAGAAAGAGAGAGAAATAAGTAAAGGAGGAGAGAGAGAGAGAGGTATGCGTATGGTGTTTTGAGGATTGACCATGTTGTGATTCCTAATTTAGGAAAGTTGATCTAAAAATACGTGAGGGAGAGAGTGTGAGAGGGAGAGAGTGTGCAAGAGATGTAGAGGGAATGGACGTGAGAGAGATAAATCGAGAGAGAGAGAGAGGAGGGAAGATGAGCAGCAACAACCCTCCATGCCGACACTGCCTCCGAATCCGGCAACGACAACCTTCCCTATCGGTGTCTAATTTCGTAGATCCAACAAAATCGGAGGTGTGACATTATGGTCGATGATGGGTTGGGTCTGCGTAGTCGAACCGTCATGGTGAATGGAAATTTTACGTCGTGAAGGTATGTGTCGAACCCGTAGGATCTATCATTGACCATATCGCTCCACATGCAAATGGTTGTTTTATTATAGCTATTACGTTCGCAATGGTATTTTTGATATAAAATCTAGATGTTATGCATATTGAATCAAACCTACATGGTTCATTTCTCTGTTAAAGTTGCTAGTTGAAATAATCTTCTAGTTTTAAAAGATATTTTTATACAAATGATTTAGGATTTATTCCATGCAATTAGTTATGTGCATATCTTGATAATGATAAATAATCCTTTGTTGCTTCATGAGATTCGTTCATCCTGTAGGTTTGTTAATTGTCAAAGAATTATACATCTAATCTCAAGTAACGTATGAAAAGAAAAAAAGATAAATACAATTTGGAGATGGCATGTCAAACCGAAATATTATTTTATGGTTGTATGGTGTGATCCCTATTATGATAAGAAATAGTATCACCACTATTTTTAGTAATCTAATATATGCTTTCAAATGGACCTTGCACAATAATGTTCGTAGATAGAAACTATCATATTCTAATATGTATTGTAATGCGTGAGACGGTAATTAATGACTATTTACCCTATCAATATGTCCCAAGTCATAGGTTATATGTTATTTTGTATATGAACAAATTAATGGCTAAACCTAGGTATAAATCTGGGAATATTATCATAACACCTACCATGCATGCATGCCCATTCCTTATACCGTATCTGACTTGCTAATGTAGCACATGACCTATTCACTGAGATGTTACTATAGATAACCCTGTTAATGTAGAAGTGAATTACCACTTTGTATATAATCTAGCATTTGAATGCATTCCAGTCTCATGCTATTTTCATGATGCATGTTGTATAAATATGTGTAAGTCATAAGTTATGTGATATGTTTCTTTACATATGACAAACACAACGAAACATCGTACCTTAGAATCATATGTATGTACCATAACTCGCATTGTTAAATACGATAATAGAGCCACAAAGTTATAATGAATTAAGGAATGAGATATATTCGATTTATCACCATAAATGAGCTGATAATCAAAGTATTGAGTAACTATATATGTAATAGATAAATGTTCAATCGTCTACTATTAATAAAGGATAGTGTTATGTATATCACATTTAATAGTGATTAGTGATTATTGAAGTTATCAAGTCGTAAAAGTTGACCGATTATATTTGAATTGAAATGTTCACATGATCTGCTCATTGTTGCATGAAAAACGAAAAGGCTTTAAAAGAAATGAAATTCCCTTAACATGAAAAATGGCACTTAAACGGTAACCGGAGCTAAGTGCTACACCTAAGGTGGGAGCCACCTCTAGAGTCCGTTTATCGATGGCCTAAAGGGCAACACCTTCCGGGGGTGTCAGGTTCAGTAGAACCTAGTGGAAAGTCCACATATTGACTCAGCGTTGAAGTCATCATGTTATATGTAATGATTGAGTGACCGCTTGTGCCCGCGGTAAAAGCCACCAAAGCCACCCAACAAATTATGCGATAAGCTGAATTCATAAAGAATAAGCTAAGTGCTTATGATGAAGCCAGGTGCTTATTTGAAAGTTAAGTGTATATGTGCATTTATGTGAAATGCCAAGTGTATATGTGTAATTATTTGAACTGCTAAGTGTATATGTGCAATTATATGAAATACCAAGTGTATATGTGAAATTATATGCGATGCCAAGTGTATATGCGCAAATATGTGAAATGCCAAATGTATAGGTTCAATTACGTGAAATGCTTATGTATATATGCAATTATGATATTGTTATGGGAATATGTGTAAATACATTATTGTTATGGGCATCTTCGTAATTATGGTTAACCGTAAGGGCATATATGAAAGTATGGTGTGCGATGCACGAATATAAAAAGAATACCCTTAGTATGCATAATTAAGTTTATTAAGGATCTATAGGATCATATTGCATGTTACAAGTCATATCTTTTGTGTAACATGGTAAATGGTGAAAGTTATAAATTGATTATGTGACAAATGTGTAAATAAGGTGAATGTGCAAGTGTACACGTGAAATATGGCATGTGGTATAATATGAATACCCTTATGTATGATGTTAGTTATGAGCAAATTATTTTACGATTGTGAATTACATTTTCATGTACCGAGTTAAGGTTATTGTGAATATTGCTAATTGCACTCCTGGACAATGTAGGCACATACCAATCATAAATGTGAAAATAAGATAAATATTAAGTTGCCATGTTAAGATTATTTATGTTATGAATGAAGTGTTTAAGGTAAATTAGTGAAGACTTGATTTCTCGCTAGTCGGCTTGACTTTATCTCGACACATACTGAGCCTTAAGCTCATACCATGTATTTTTGTATTTTTATTGCAGGTCAATGTTAGGATAAATTTAGTGACAGTTGGAGACTTGTTGCAAGGTCCGAAGGAAGGATATCATTGTGTCCACTGGAACGAAAGATCGTGGATATGTATTAGAGATGTATATATATTCTTTATGGATAAAGGAAGTAAAAGATGGTTCCTATATGCAATTTGTGATCTCATTGATGTTTGTGAGTAACACTCGGATCCGACGTGGTAATTGATATGTTTCCGCTGGTCATGGAGGATCTGCGTTGTTACACCTATTACCCATCACTTAACAATTCTCTACCCTTCCATTCATCTTATATATCATGTTTTGTTCCAATCATGAGTATTGAATAAAGTAAAGTATAAATTCTAATAATAATAAAGTTGTGTTTTGTATGAAGTCCTCAACGTTGAGATACAAAGAGAGAGAGGAGAGAGATACTTCTTTTTCATTATTTTCCTTAGCCGGTGATCGCTAAATGGATGGTCATCAAATTACAAAGATTGGATCGTCTGTTGTAGTCCTTGATGCAACAGAGTCGGGTGTAGGAGTTGGAGCTACTCGATCGTGATCAAGTATTTCCCACGAATTCACATTTTGAGTGGGCTCGGATCATGCGAATTCGTGGGAAATGCTCGATCATGTTCGAGCGACTACAACCGCTACAGCCGACTCTGTTGCAGCAAGGCTACAATGGACGATCCAATCTCCAAATCACACTCCTCCTTTTTTCACATTCTATTGGGGTAGATGATTACCTATATATTTTCCCACTTCCTAACATCAAAACAAGGATTGACATCTGATAAATCACTTACTAATTAGAATAGCATAATTAAATTAATTTATCTTTTAATCAACCTTATTAATATAAATATGGAGAGTAAGGCACTCCTTCACATGAAAGATCAAGTTGCTTTACTCCATCGCATGTTATTTAAAATCAATCACGCAAAAAAATGGATCACCGGGCGTTGACCTTAACCTATATGTTTATAATTGCATTAGGGTCTTTGTACATATACATCTCTTTAAGAGATAATATCTCGATTGAGTACTTAAATAAGGCTAATAACACTACAACAAATTGAGCTATAGTGATGTTTTTTTTCAAAATATGTCACTAAGTTAGTCGTTGTTAAATATATAATGACGATATTATTCGTTGCAAAATGGTTTTTGTACTTGAAATTAGCAACGAGTATCATATATGCCATTATATCATTAGCAACGATCCACATAGCAACGTCTATCCATTGCTATTTTTCAAACTTCTAATTATTCATTGTTAAATTTTGAACTAAAAAATAGCAACGATTAGTTGATATTTTGAATGCAACAAATAATATTATCATTATATATTTAACAATGGCTAATTTACTGACAGATTATAAATAAAATGTCAATATAGCTCAATTTTGTTGCAATGTAAATGACTCTTACGTGAGTGTTGATCAGAGGACCATGACTACATACCTAAGAACCACAAACCTTGACCTAGTGTGACATTTACCTTAATTTAAAGCACAGCATACTTAGTTTAAAGTTTTAACCCCTAACTACAACCTAAACCAACCCAAGATCAACAGATAATTTTTTTTTTGTTCTGGGATTTATATTAGATAAAAGAACGAATTCGTGTGAACCGCTGATCAAGATCAAGCATCTGGTGCAGTTATGCAGTACCGCAGAGGTCTCTCAGCTTAGATAAGATGCATAAGAAATAAGAATAAGCTTCAAAGCGTTCATCTTCCTGATTTAGTTATCATTTCTGGGACTATGTTGGCATGGACCCTTTGTAAAGTTTTTATTTTCCTTATAGTTTGCTCCTTTTGTGAAGTTTTTATTTTCCTTATAGTTTGCTTTCTAATCCTTCATATTCAAACACACCCTTCTATTTTTAAGTCCATGTATTAAGGAAAGCTCATGCAGTAATCTTTATGTTTTCATCCCCATCAATCCCTTGATAATTATCTATTTATTACAATTAAATCCTTAACTTTGCAAAGTTCTTAGCATGTTTTTTTAAGTTATTTTATTTTGGGGAAATTAAAAGTAAATACCTCGTGCTTTAGATAACTTAGTTGATGTCTATTTTGGATTTTTATTTCATTTTGCTCTCATAAATTCATTTTTTATCCTAATGCATAATTAATCATTTTGAATCATGTAAAGTTAATCCTTATGGATAGGTATAAATAGATTCCTTCATTCCATTTCAATTTTAGTATAGACTTGACCTCTTAAGAGAATTTTATGTTTTTTTGTAGTTGGAGATAACTGTAACGTCCCGGGCTTGGTCCCCGGTCCGTTATCGAGGAAAACTGACCCTGACAACTTGTTGAGTTCGGGTCCAATTAAACTCATTGACAACCACCCAAAATGCTTAAGCCCAAGTTGTCAAGTAGTAATCCCCACCACTTATAAACCACACCCGCATTTCGTGAGTTTTAGGTATGGCACTATGTTTGCGGTTGGGGTGTTACAACCTCCCCCACTTATATTCTACAACGTCCTCGTTGCGACATGGTCCATCACTTATTCCCATTGACAGTGGCGGTTTCACGCTCCGAGTAGCCATTTCCTCCAACCTCTTTGTAGGGGCGGCTCCATCTCTCGGGTAGCCCTTTCCACTATCAGAGGGAACATAGCTCTGATACCATTTGTAACGTCCCGGGCTTAGGTCCCTAGTCCGTTAGCGGAGCATTACTGACCCTGACAACCTCTTGGGATCGGACCCATACGAATCCGATTAACCACCCCCAAAATGCTCAAGCCGGGTTGTTTGGTAGTAAGCTCCTCACTATTTATCCCACCCGGAAATTTCGTGTTCCACGGTATGGGACCTTTTTTTGGGGGGTGTTACAACCTCCCCCACTTATATTCGCAACGTCCTCGTTGCGACATGGCCCATCACTTATTCCCAGTGATAGTGGCGGCTGCACACTCCGGGTAGCCATTTCCTCCAATCTCTTTGTAGGGGCGGCTCCACCTCTCGGGTAGCCCTTTCCACTATCAGAGAGAATTTGGCTCGGATACCATTTGTAACGTTCCGGGCTTAGGTCCCCGGTCTGTTATCGAGGAAAACTGACCCTGACAACTTGTTGAGTTCGGGCCCAATTAGACACGTTGACAACCATCCAAAATTCTTAAGCCCAAGTTGTCAAGTAGTAATCCCCACCACTTATAAACCACAGCCACACTTCGTGAGTTTTAGGTATGGCACTATGTTTGTGGTTGGGGTGTTACAATCTCCCCCACTTATATTCGCAACGTCCTCGTTGCGACATGGTCCATCACTTATTCCCAGTGACAGTGGCGGTTGCACGCTCCGGGTAGCCATTTCCTCCAACCTCTTTGTAGGGGCGGCTCCACCTCTCGGGTAGCCCTTTCCACTATCAGAGGGAACATGTTTTGACTTATTGAAAATAAAAAAGAACTTCACGTTTACGATAATGTCAAAGGCAATTGGTATGTTTGCAAGTTGATTATCAACCTAGAGAAAATTTTTTAATAGATTGAAAAGACTCAGTCATGTTTTTCTTTGTAGGATCATAAATAATTTATTTCTCTTTTTTTTCATATTTAAAACATCAAAAAATAGTAGAAAATCTTGAAAATCAGAACTACAAAAAAAAATCCAATTTTTAAAGAATGGCACAATGTAAGATTTTAGCCTAAATTCCTTATCTATCTGTGAACATGTATTCCTTAGCATACTTAATTTTAATGTTTTTCATCCATAGAGAATTTTAAAGAAATGTAATAATCCATACTTGTATTACAATGTTATATATTATTTTTTAATTCATATTTTAAATAAATAACAAATCAAGGTCTTTGTAGAAAACTTGAGATAATAGTGAGGATACACTTGCACTTCTTAAACATTGGTAGAGACTCGCTTGTGAAAGTAAAAACATATACATTTAGATATTAATGTTGTGGATAAAGGAAGAATAGGAAAAAATTAGGTGAGATCGATTCAAAATTCCTTCACATTCAGACCTCGAAGAGAATGGCTATGAATCATATTTCGACACTCTGTATAGATCATGCCCTTTTATGAAAATCCCTATACAAGTACATAAAGCTACGTCTATCCCTTTAAGATCAACACCGGGATTATAACACCGGGATTTCCACGTACTCTATATGTAACGTCTCGGGCTTAGGTCCCCGGTCCGTTAGCGGAGCAATACTGGCCCTGACAACCTCTTGGGATCGGGCCCATACAAACCCGATTAACCACCCCCAAAATGCTTAATCCCGGTTGATTGGTAGTAAGCCACTCACTTATATTTGTGTTCCACCCGGAATTTTTTGTGTTCCACGGTGTGGGACATTTGTTTGGGGTTTTACACTATATAGGTTGTGTTTGGTTTGGAAAGAGAAAATGTTCCTACCCTCCAATTTCTATCAGGATTGCGAAGGGGATGATTACACCGACGCCACCACTCCGACTGGCCAGATAAGCATCTCTCTCCCCCTCTCTATCCATCACCCCCACCCCAGCCCTCCGCCCACCCATCCCCAACCTCCCTACCCATACACCATGCCACCCCTTCCTCATTACATACCTTGCCTCGCCCTCAATCCTTTCCCTCCCTTTGGCCTTAAAGAACTCCTAGTATGGGATGCAAGTGCTTCAAGAAGCGCATTACGCTCAAAAAGGTGGCATCTGAAGCAATCACCTCCACTAAGAAAATCCCAACCACCAGTCCCTCAACCATCGCCCCGACGAGGGTCCAAAAATACCTCACCACCAACCAACCATACTCAAAGACCAAGGATGTTGGAGCGATAATCTAAGCATAACAGCTAAAGCACACTCAAAAAAATTCAAAATAAACCAAAGAGAATGGCCACCATAACTTGGAAGCAAATACCTCTCCCCCTCCCTACTCCCAAACCATTAATCACCTCACCACCCAGAGCATCATTCTCCATCCTCTCAAATTCAATTTTAGGTTTAGAACCCTCCTCATCATCCTACTCGAGCTTGAGCCCCTGCCATCCTGATAGTATGGTGGAAATCATGCATGCCTTCAACTCCTAGAAATGTTTAGCTTGCTAGAACAATCATACTGATCCCAAATTCGAACTACCTCACATAACCGCCACTCATTCCACATCCCCACCAGTAACCCCCAAAACCCGTAAAACCTCGCTAAAGTCCATTTAAAAATCACCAAAGATCATAAATCAATCTTTTTCCCTCTGGATGAACTCTATAGGAGAAACCATGCAATATCCCAATACAAATCATCCAAATCTAAACATGACCCCAAACAAAACCCTAGCTCGTTATCAATCGAGCCCAACCCGCTATCCACGAAAACAAATCTTCTGAACCTTGGGAAATAACATCTGACATGTGCCAAAAGCAAAGGTAAACCGTTATCTCATGCAAAGATACACCCCACCATCACCCCTTGCATACCTTTGAACAAACGACCAACACATATCTCATCCCAGGATTGTACCCTAACCCTTGTAGATGGGGGTGAATAGTGATTTGACGCAATTTTAAAAATCTTTACGGAATAATCTGCAAGCGCAGAAACAATGATCAAACCAATCAGCACACTTGCATAGCATGTTTATGTGGAAACTCAATTGGGTAAAAACCGTGACATGAATCTTCATGACTCAGGATTTCTTGATTATCCGAGCTAATCAATTGCTTCATTAAAAGCTTAAGATATTTGTGGGGATATCTCAACCGTTTACAAAACTTTCGCTTCACATTCTTGGATTAAAATACCAAGATCAACACTATATATCAAACACAATATCACAAGTAGAAGAGCATGCATGCTTTCGACTTTCTTCGTGTTTCCTTGGAGGTTTCACATCCAAGAGCTTCTTTGCACATCGAGGATCAAACAACTAAGATCCTATAGAAAGAGGTAAACTGAAAATCAGAGATATAACAATAACATTACACATGTAAAGAATTATCTACACAGGTATCAACAACATAAATTACCCAATTAATGACAAATGATATCTTGAGATAAAGAAGTATAATTGCACAAATAAGTCATAGAGAATAACACACACAATTGTATCACATATATCATAGGCAAATATGTAATATTAAATAAGATAGTAAATATCACCATGCCGAGAAGAGGCTACTAAAAGTACTCTGATTGTTATAAAAAATAACTTGTAGAGTATTTAACGAATCGAACACTACTGAACTAAACAACTTTCTTCACAACTTTTCAACCAAAAATATTCTTATCGGAATATCAAACGAATCAAAGAGAAAGAGAAAGGATCGAGAAAATTACTCAAAGACAGCTTCCTGCTTTTTTAGAGAAAGTAAGAGTGATTACTCAAATGGTGTATTCCAACAATGACTGGGGTTATCCTTTATGTAGGAGCGCAAGAAAAGTGACCACTGGAAACAAAAATGATATGAAATCAAAGATGATTTCCTGATATGATTGATAAGATTAGTAAGTATGATCGATTAACTATAAATGATTGATCAGCCGATGACCTTTTCAATGGCATTCGAATAATGATCAATAATATCAAGATACATGATAGACAAGGAGTGATTGATCAATGAAAACATATGATCAACAAGGTGTGATAGATCAATGTGGTAATTTGATCGATAATTTCATCAAAACTTGATTTTTCTAAAAAGGAAACTTTTGGTTGAAGTATGTTGTGGTTACAACTTTTGCAAACCTATTATAGATAAACTATTACAGGTCTTTTGATGAAGAAACAACAAAAGATGTGCTTCTGCTTCAAAGAACCAACTTAAGAAAGTCGTGTCGAGTTGAGATCCACACTTGTAGTCCTGCAATCACAAAGAATATGCAAGAGACTATGATATAATTGATGATGCGATTTTCAGACCGGTTAAGGTGGATTATTTATGCAAAGGTCGTTGTCTCTAATGAACCAAATCGATCACAAGAAAATAAAACCACTCAAGAAGAATCAATGAAGTGTATGTAAGCGGTTCGCTACTTTTCTTTACTTGGCATAGCCACTAAGGTCGAACAGAAGGAGTACGATTCAAAACACAAAGTAGTCAAATTTCAAAAATAAAATAATTTTTAATGGTTTTAAATTTTTCAGATTTTTTATTTTGAATAAAAAGCACACAAACACCAAACACAAAGTACACACAAAATACTCCTTTTGGATTTTTTTAAAAGGCTAAAAATACTAAGAAAATAAAGCTAAAAATATTTTTTGGGTTTTCTAGGTTTTAAAGTATTTTTGGTGATTTTTCTAAATTTTTCAAATATTTTTGTGATTTTACAAAAATCAAACAGTGACAAAAATGTGACAAAGTGCACAACCGGGATCAAATTGCAAATTAAAAATATTTAAAGTGCCTCAAGGTCTTGGATGATAATTTTATGACAAACTAGAAATAAAAACCTATACACAAGATCTGAAATCAAAATTTTTAGTTTTTTCTTTGAATTTATACGATTTTTATAAGTTTTTGATTATTTTGTGATTTTTATGGTTCTCATAACGATTTTTCAAACAAAATTAATACTATAAGTAAGCACAACAAAAGACCAAACATGAATTTTATGGAATTTTTAATATATTTTTTCAAATTTTGATGATTTTTCTAACTTACATAGGATACTTTTGAGTGATTTTTGAGTTTTTAGAAATAGAAAATGCAAACAAATTAATTTATGAAAATTACAATAAAAACTACACACAAACAAGAGCTAATAGAAGTTTTAGGCTTTTTTAGAATTAATTTAATATTTGTCAAGTTCAATAAAAGGCATGCAATTAAACACTGTTCACAGGGACCAATATGCAAATATTTTAAGTCTGCAAACCAAATGGATAACACACAATAAAAGTACAAGGGTCAAACATGCAATTATCCCAAAGAACACATGTGTCACACGTGATCCATGCTCACAAGGGCATAAATGCAATTTTCAAAACATTTCATTCATGCAGTAACAACATAAAAGCCCAAGACAGAAAAGTGCAAATATCCCGTAGCTCACGTGAAGACATACGTGACTCAGAATCAGAGGGACTAAAGTGCAAATATAAAAAGTGTGAGGTCCAAACTGTAGATGTTTTTAACTACACGTTTTATTTAAAGGACTAAATCTATAAGCAAAAACATGTAGGGATGAAAGTAAAATATACCCAAAGGGACACGTGTTGCACATTGGGGATGGCTCTGACGTACAACCCTGATCATTCCCTACATCGCACTTGACATACCAGAGGTTGTCGTGGACGTATGTGTCGGATGTGTCAGGTGCTCAGAGCCTCAGATCTAACAACCCAAAAGTTGTACGGTCGGGTGGCTATGATGCAATATGGCAGGAACGTGCTCATCCAATGGCGAAAGATGATCTGCAAGAACATGTCCCTCAGCGAACTTCAAGCGAGCAGCGGAGGAGATCCGACGCTCCGATGAAGTCTCCAAGACGTCCAACAATATCGTGAAGATGCTCTGTGTCTGGTGGAGAGCTCCGATGAAGGCGACGGCGGTCAGATGGGCATGAAGGTGAATGCCCTCCTCGATCTGCTCCACCTGAGCAGATGGGGGTCCAAAGTGGTCTCCAAGTGCGCGTGCACTACAAAAAAAGGCGGGATTAGCGTGCACGGCTCTGCGTGCACTAGGCGAGCACATGTGCTCGCCCATTAATGGGCAAGCACACGAAGAGCACATGTGCTCGCCCATGACGGTCGCCGGTTTGAATTTTGCGGAGAGGCACTGTTACCAATTTGGACGAGCACATGTGCTCGCTCAAATGTGCTCGCCCACTTGAATTTCCTTGCGCGGATAACTTTAGCGCCGTGGAAATTGCGGGCGAGCACTTGGCGACGGCCTGGCGAGCACTTAAGTGTGCTCGCCCAGGCCCGTAAACAGAACCTCGCGCGGCTCTTCTTCCTCATTCTCACACGATTCTCTCCCAGTTTCTCCCCTCCGGCGACCCGCCACCCCTCCGTCCTGACACCGACGCCCGCCGTTTTCGTGTTTTGAGTACATCTACATCTACCATTCAGTATAATCCTTAATCCTTTCTCTTTTTATACGATTTCATTACCTATTTGTATTGTCCGGATAGATTAGGGTTTCAATTTTTTGTTGAATGTAGTGTATTGTTTTGATAGTTTATATGTGTTTTACATGTTAAGGATAATAGTAGATCACTATAGTATTGTAATTTCGAATTTGATTGTCTCAATAATATGTATAATTGTATGCCGTGTAGGTGTTCGATAAAATGCCTCAACCAACATTATGTTTACATTTTGTAAATTTTAAATGACAAAATATCCATTACAACATCTGCACTAGTTAGTATTGTTAATTTTCTTAAAAAGATTATTTATGAAATTTGTGAATAACGTTAGTTAGTCAACTTCAATAATGTAGATATTAGATATGATGAACATCATTAATAATAGTTTTAAAATTTCATATCGTGTTGATATGAGATATGATATACACCAATGTTTCCTTTGTGATAATTTATTATCACATTTAATTTTAGTTAACGTGACCAATTATATCACATTAACTTATAGATAGGTTTATGATAAGCCCAAAATATTATTTATTAATTATTAGAAAATCGCACAAAATCCATCACACACAGTGCGTCCTTCCACACCGGGTGGTGTGTGGCCCTGCACAACGGGTGGCGTGTACAACACATTGGAGGATTTGATCACCTCTAACTGTGTCATATTTTTTTATTTTTTCACAGCACTATTGGACTCACTTTGGGATGTTTATCCCAGACCAATGGTCGTGGATTTTGATGTTTGCAGGTTCGAATTTTTTTCGCAGGTGCCTATTAACTCTTAGTGACCCAAGCATTGTATTAGGCACTAAATAAGGATCACACTTATCCCTATCCCCATCGTTAACCAGCCAAATATACGTAATTGCCTAGTTAATATAAATGAATAAATATTTTAAGATTATTTTATAGTCTCATTTGTAGCACATACAAATGTATGACATAAAATGATCTTAAAGTATTACATTTATATTAGCTTTCCTTAGTTCGGAGTTCCCGGACTAAGGGGGTCCGTAAGGATTCAAATTTACTAAAAGGTGATCGGTGTCACAAGGTCTTTATTTCTTACGGAAATTCGGTTCATAACCCCTTCCTCTTTGGTATAGCAAATCAATCATAGTTATTATTGAAATAATCACTAATATGATTATTTTGATAATTAATTAGGATTGATTTGTGGGGTATACGGGAGAGGTGCAGGGTTATGCTGCCGAATTTTCGTTAGAAATAAAGATACTTGTGACCCGATCATCTTTTAGTAAATTTGAATCCTTATGGACGGGCTAAAGTGATAACATAATTAATACACTTCTCTTCTCATCTTTTATCTCAATAATAATACGTTTAGATATCCTCAATTTCCTAGATTTGACATTTTAGATTATTTAATTCAGGTTCATCAATATGACCAATAGAGAATGGATGTACAACCGTGTAGTAGATGGACGTATAGCAGATGCCTTTCAAAGAGGCGTTCATGAATTTATACAATTTGCTTACGCACAAGGTTCCCGTACTGTGGATTCAGATGGAACTATCTTGTATCCGTGTAAGAAATGTCGTCTAATGAGGAAGAGATCAAAAGATGAAACTCAGTTACATCTTTATAGAATGGGTTTCATGGAAGGATATCAGATTTGGTGGAGGCATGGTGAGAATTTCGAGGACAGTATGAATGAAGTGGAAGAAGCTGACAATATTAATCCCTTTGCAGATATGGTTATGGATGTTGCGGGTCCAAAATTTAATGATACTTTGTTAGATGATGAGGAACCATATGGAGAGTCTGCAGAATTTTACGAGCTGTTGAAAAAAGTGGAAGAGCCATTGTGGTTGGGTTGCAAGACATATTCAAAACTTTCTGCGGTCTCGGATCTTCTATCGATGAAGATGGAATATAATATGACCGATCGTAATTTTGATGCAATGCTGAGGATTATTAAGAAGATGTTACCAGAAGATGCAGAATTACCTGATAATTATTACAAAATGAAAAAGATGATGCGGAAGATCGGTTTAGCAGAAGTTAAAATAGACTCATGCATAAATCACCATATTCTATATTACGGTGAACATCAACATTTACAACGGTGTCCTGAATGTAATGAGCCAAGATATCAGACAACTAGTAAGAGTGGAACAAAAATATCGAGAAAGATTCTACGTTATTTCCCGTTGACTCCGAGATTGAAACGACTATATTATTGTAAAGAAACGGTGAAGTACATGACATGGCACGCTGAACATAAAGTCGATGAATATATGGAGCATCCATCCGAGTCTGATTGTTGGAAAGAATTGATGTCAGCTTTTCCTACATTTAAGGATGAAAAGAGGAATTGCGTTATAGGTTTATGTACAGACGGGTTTAATCCTCATGGAAGAAGTAGAGATTACTCTTGTTGGCCAGTAATGACAACGCCATATAATCTACCCCCATGGTTATGTAATAAGCGATAGTTTATGTTTCTTTCGCTGTTAGTACCAGGACCTACACATCCGGGAAAGTACATTGATATTTATTTACGTCCTCTTATCGATGAGTTGAAAATGTTATGGGTCGATGGAGTTGATACATATGATGCTAATAAGAGTCAATCATTTAACATGAAAGTAGCTATGCTTTGGATGATAAATGACTTCCCAGCATATGGAATGTTATCTGGATGGAGTACGCATGGACGTAAAAGTTGTCCATATTGTATGGATAGTACTAAATCATTCCGGTCCGAGTTATTGCTTAAGAGGATAATGGAAGCGACTGAGGTTGGTGTCTTAGGCTTCCGACGAAGATGCAAGAGGAAGCCCAACCTAATCTCAACCTGATGGTGGAGTCTTAGGGTGATCAGGTTGCATAGGAAGGTGTAGGATGAGTCGAGGAAGCGATCGATGCGGATAGGTGATCGATATGGGGCTCTAACCGGAGCAAGGGGGATACAACGGAGATGAAACAGATAGATGGGTCGAAAGCGAGGATAGGGGAGATAAAAGCGATACCTGAAGATTCAGATGAACTCCTAGGCTCCAGGCGGAGGTGGTCGACATGGTCTTGGCCTCAACCAAGCTGCAGCTAGTTGGGAGGCCTCACGCGGCGGAGCTCCGGCCACGTCACAAGCTACAAGCCTCCAGGCATCTCATGATGGTCCTAAGCTTCTCCTCCAGTAGCTGTCACTCTAAGGAAGGGAGTAAGGGGTCTGTGGTGGCGCGAGGGATGAGCTTTGTCGCTGTGGAGGTGGGAGGAGATCATTTATAGGATGCTCGACGGTCCCAAAAGATCAGAGCATAATGTGGAACCCTAGGCAGATCCGACAGTGCCTAAGGATCCGCGAGGATCATGCAGTCGGGGCTGTAATCAGGCGTAAGAATCAAATCAAGAGATGGTTTGGTTCGGGCGTAAGAAATCAGAGAAAAGGCTCCGGCAAGAGGGGCGTGGCCCGACCTAGCCTGGAAGAGACCCTTGACCGAGGTCAACGATCTGACGTGGCCCAATGAGAAATCAAGATGTACAAAAATAAAAGAAAATTAAATTAAAAATAGTAAATGAATATTAAATAAAAAATATATAAAATAAACATATTTTTATAAACTATTTTTCTACCATTTTTAATTATTTTTATGAAAAATAAAATAATGTATATACTAAAGTATTATATACATGTATAATATACCTGTGTATTATGTACAAGTATTTTTATTTTATTATTTTTACAAAAACAATTTTATTTCATATTTATTTACTTACATAATAATTTAAGAGATATAAAATAATTTTTATTTAATTTTTATGAATTATTTAAAAGTGTAAAATAAATAGTGAATTTATCATATACACATGTATTTTGTACAAGGTTTTAATGATTTTATTTTTATTTTATTTTTCAGATTTTTATTTTATTTTTATATTATTTCTAAGGCCATATACAAGGATGTAAAAAGAATGAAATAATTTTATTTTATCAGAAATAAATAAATAAATATTATATACAATATAAGTGATATGTATAGTACATAGTGAACCCTTATCTCTCTCTATTTATTTTCTTTTGCGATCAGTTAAGACTTGACCTTCTCTTGGGGCTTGAATCACTCTGTATTTATTCTAAATACATCATTGTTTTTCTTTTCACTTTATTCTTTTATTTTTGCGAAATATATACTAATCACAAGATATTAATAATGACATGCAAAATATTAAGTTATTGAATTTACAAATGTTTACAGGTGGTTTTGCTAAAAACAAGAGCTAAAATAAAACAAGAAATTGAATCATAGACTCATCAATAATCTTATGCTAGTGTATCATCTTTAAAATCATGGAGGACCAAAGTACTGACACAAACCCCTTTTAAGCTTGCACCTTAAGATAAAGCCCCTTAAAAGAGATATTATCAAATGGAAGAAAACCAACATATCCTCCTTTACCGATAATTTAGAAAAAGTACTTACTGAAATCCAAACACTAGAAAATAATTTTATCACAAACCCTCTTTCTGGCGACTCTACCCAAAGACTTGTGATGCTCCACAAAGAGCTCGAGATCATACATGAAGACGAATTCCTTCATCTAAACCAATGAGCCAAATTCCATTGGCTATGTGAAGGAGATCGCAACACGTAACTCCTCATTCTGTGGTCTATTAGAAGAAATAAAAACACGATGCTGACACTCAGGGCCTCTCAAGGGGTCCTCCATACCGATCATGAAGACACCATACGAATTGCAATCACCTTCTAGAGAAACTTTACTCCTCATCCAAAAATAATTCATTCTTACCCTTTGACCTGGACCCTTCATTGAGGAAAATTTGTCAAATCTCAAGGATCTGATCAACCCTATCTCCGATAATGAAGTACTCACAGTAATAAAAAAAGCTTAAAATCTTTAAAAGCCTCGGGATCGAGGGATGCATCTCGGAATTCTTCAAAAGGTTCTGGCGCATCATCAAAGCCAATTTCATGAGTATGGTAAACGAACTTTTTAGTGTCGACTTCTTGCTACTAAATGTCGGGCCCCTAAGATAACCTCTTATATCTTCCTTTCATGATGCTTATTTTTCCCTGCTTTTTTTACGATTTGGTTGCCTTTCTTGATGAATGAAATTCCGATCTTTTGTAAAAAAAATCAAGACTAGTGGTTTTTATCAAAGAAATAACCATTTCACTTATCCCATGAATTTCATAATAAGAATAATGACTTTCTAGGCAGTGAGTTTCCTAAAGAGCATGAAATACAAAAAAATTACTCTAGCGTGAAAAAGAGGAATGCCGTATATGTGGAAACTTTCAGCTAATAAACCTTATAAACTATAGCATGTAAATTATCTCCAAGGCTATTGCTAAACATCTGGCTCTACCAGATCTTAAAATTAATTAAATTAAATCTAATTTCTTTACAACAAATGGAGAAGGGGTCTCAATCATTATAAGACTTAATTGTAATGGTTGGCTGGGTCATCAAAGGCCTAAGCGATTTTAAACTTGTTAGCATGGCCAATAATCCTTGAAAAGATATATAACAATAAGGCTTCTTTTGTTTAAGGGAGGGTTATTAAGCGTTGAAATAAAATGATCCTACATATAAAACCAATAGATGGGAGAGCTTGTCTTTGCCGTGCTCGAACTCCTCCACGCCTCAGCGGCGCAGCTGCCACCATCCCACCCCGCGCAGGGCCGCAGCGAACACCTGTCCCCCCATGGAGCCATGCAGATCCCACCCCACCCTCCTATTTAGCATCACCGAACCCAAACCCTCCCCTCCAACCCCAAAAAGACCCCTCCTTGACGACCATCTGCTGCACCACCACCAGTCATGTCCCAAATTGGGGTTCTTTCCACCCACACAACTCTCCTCTTCAACCGCCGGAATATCACCACCTCCTGCTTCGGTGGCAATACAATATGCTTCGGCGGGGGGTTCCTTACTGGTAGGCCGAGCCGGAAAGATCTGATAGGGTGAGCAAGATGCATGATTTCTGATGTTTCTGGGCTACTTGGAGTGATTTGCTATGTGGGTAATCGGAAAGATTCGATCTTTGCAGCAGTTCTTTGGTGGGTCTGCGCCGATCGGAGGAGGTGTTGCTGCGCGGGATCGTGAGGAAAGGGAGCGGAAGAGGAGGTCGCGCTGTTTGTGCTGCACCGGCCGCGTTCAATCCACAGACGCTTCATTGGATCTCCGCGGTTTCCACTGTGTATTTTTCTGTTGGACTCTTCCTGTCTGTTTAAGCGTTTGTTTGAGGTTCTGAATCACTTTATTATTGTCATTGACGCTCTTCCTCTAGCAGGGATCACTGAGCTCATGGCATGTGCTTTCCATAGTTGCGCTGAATGGGAATTTGGCTTCCCACTCTCAATCATTATGATCTAGAAAATGCATCTATTCGCCATATTAGTTGTAAAGTTCGATAAACTCGGTGTACAGATTTTAGCCCATATTTGTATCCTACCTAACTAAAGAAGCTATTCAATGCCTGTTGTTTTCATCTAACCATCGTTTTATGATATAGCATCCAATCAGTTCTCCAGAGACAATACAGATCAATATACCACATTTTCATCCATGACAACATACTCATTAGAAGTCTCGTACGAGTGAAAGATTCTCCGAATGATTTGTAATATTCGAGTTCAAAATGTTTATCATGATGGTCGACTATTTGACAAAAGCAATAAGTTTAGATGACAACCTTATACGTAGGGATGAAAACGGATACGGATATATCCGAATATTCGCTTACCGTATTCGAAAAATTATCGGATACGAATATCCGTATCCGAATATCAATCGAATACGGATCGGATATGGATATAGATTGTAAAAATTTTCTGAATACGGATATGGATATGGTAATAGCTTGAATATCCGGATTCGGATCCGGATATCTGAATACAATATTTAATATTATTTTATATATTAGTTAATATAATATAAGCTACAACCTTATGCTATTATATTAGTATTATACATTATATAATACAATATATTAACAATATTAATAAATTTCTATTTCTTTGGGTATGAGCGCTTACAAAATTTATGAAATCCTATCCCCTTTTTGCTTCCGGTCAAGAATACATGTCACGTCGACACTCCCTTTTGTCATGACGCAACTTATTTATATTTCATTGCTATTTTTAAAATCATTATGAACTTTGATAAAAAAAATCAATTCATATTTGTATGTGGTTTTTATTCAACTCGTATTCGGATTTCATGTTTATTGGATCCATATTAGGATTTCACTCTTTATTCGATCCGTATTAGGATCCGCTCTTTATTCGATCCGTATTCGAATCCGCTCTTTATTCGATCCGTATTCGGATTTGATAAATATCTGATTCGGATACGTATCCATATTTTACGGATATGGTTTCCATAATGCATATCCGAATCATATTCGTATCCGTATTCGTATTCGATATAGATGAAGCGAATATGGATATGGAAATAGGCATATCCGATCCGTATCCGATCCGTTTTCATCCTTACTTATACGTAGTAGGAAAGCCATAAAGTCAGAGATGGTGTTTAAAGATCCAAAGTAGAGGATAGGTGATGGCATATTTGGTGATGTCAAAGAGGGTGAGCTTTTCGTTGAGGTTGATTTTTGATATGATGTTGTGTAATTCATAGATCTTTCTTTTGAGATGGTAAGGTTTTCTCTCATGGTTAGCGAGGTAATACAATGATGGTGATAGGCTCTTAATCTGGTAATACAATGATGGTGATAGGCTCTTAATCTGTCGGTTTTGATGCAGTAGTGTTCTAAGATGATGTCAAATGCTAGTCCCCTAAGGCCAACAAAATCATCTATAGCCTCGTGATTTTTCCCAGTATGTCAACTTCTTGCATCCTTCTTTACTTGGTTTCTAGGCTGTCAACTCCTTGCATTTTCAGATATACTATCTTACCACCAATTGGCTAGTCTTCAATCACCTCATCCTCTGTTAGAGATGATTGACATCCCATCCTCACCTGAAAACAGCTCCATCTAGTCATAGGTCTGATCCTTACAAGTTTCCATTCACACAACTTGATAATGTTTATACTTACCTCATGTCCATTTGCAAGAGGGGTAGATAGTGATGGGGTACTAGTACTCGGAGGGGGTTGGAGGATGTGCCAAGGGAAAGTGGAGGGTGGGATTTGTCCTGTTTTTCATAAACATAACCAAGGCAAGATCTCCAAATTTTTGTTTGATTTTTTTCAGAAGTCGTTTTAAAAATAATATTTACGAGATATATATTGAAAACCTTAATACTTTCTCAAAGCTTTGGGAATCCGTTCTTTTAGTATCTCAACTAGTCAATTACGCAGAGTAACCAGGGAGTAGCTTCTTTCCATCTTGTATGTCAGAGATATCATCGACATTTGCTTTATGTTGTTATGAACTAGATTCACAAAATCCTATTAGGATTTTTAAGGGCATCAATTTTCACATCGAGTGAAAGGTCGGCACTGTAAGCTTCTGTTTTTTGGGAAAACACTTTTCAGTATTTTGTTGATTCTTCCATTTCATTTTAGGAGTTGGACATACTGCTCTGCTTCTTAATATTTTACTAGGGTGTTTGATTATATCGGCTGTTCAGGGTATTGATGTTTTCAAAAGGCACTCCAATCTTGAAATCATTTCTCGCACCTCTATTTATCCTTCAGGCCCCTGCCTGTCTCGTCGCTTGGTTCAAGTAAGTTAAATCTTTGATGAACCCATCATTAATTTCTAGAGGTCTGTCTCATCTCTCGTTATTCACATTATTATTGCCTCACTGGTTTGCAGAAGTGAATATGGTACTTGGACAGCCCTTTTGGCGCTTCTGGTTCGCTTGTTTTACTCTGTCCCAGGTTGGTTTTTGGGACAATTGTTTCCATTACATTACAGTTAACTTCACCATGAACATGAATAAACAGTTTGAGAATTCTGTGCTGCAGAAGAAGTGGAGTTGCCCTTCATTGCTATGCTTCTCACGATAACTGCCCCTTCCCAAACCTTGAATCTAAGGTGGACTTCCATTTATTTAGTTCTTAAGATGTAACTAGTTTCCCTTTCCTTTTTTGTTATATATAAAAGTTGCCATTATCGCAGGCAGAGCTTAATTTCTCTCTTTTTCCAGATACATAATTACGTACCTTCTCAAATAGTTTAGGCCCTTAGGGACTTGCAAATATCTGGTATAACATGTTAGGAGCTATTAATGTTGATTTAACACAAGGTCGAGAAATTTGATTCGTCTTTCCGTGTAACTCATACATAGTTTGGATCTAGAACTTGGCCCTCGTAAGTATAAAATTCATTAATTTCATGTGTGTCTGTGTTGTATGGTGAATTGAGAGGGGTTATGGATGTCAGGCAAGGAGGGCATCAGCGGTTTAAATTGCAAAGATTGGTAGTGGAAGAGCTGCAAAGGAACAGATGAGGAGGTGCAATATCAAGTAAAGGGGTAGTGTCTGTGATGAGTAGAGGAAGATGGAGGTGGTGGCTGTGATGGGTAGAGGAAGATGGAGGTGGTGGCTGTTGGTAGGTGTGTAGGTAAGGAGTGTGTAACAGGTGTGCGGCAATTGCATTACACAAGAAAAACATATGACAACAATGATGAAGGAGGTGCATTTAAGGGCCATTGATGACAAGGAAGTTCAAGATGTTACTCTCATCTTCAACTCGTTTATTAGCTCATGAGTTTGCTTAGTGAGCTAAAAACTTGAGCTCGAGATAGAGTTCCAACTAGGGGTGTCAGAAAATTCTCAGGTTTGATATTCGCTCAGGTTCGGCTCGCTAAAAGTTCGATTCAGATTCGGTTCGGAAATAAACGAACTGAACCTGAACACAAGTTTGGGTTCGATTAAATAAACGAACCGAACCTAAAAATTATAGGTTCGCTCAGGTTCGATTCGGTAAAAGCTCGATAAACATACACATATACATATTTACAAAACATTATCAGTAGAAGTGGACCTTATTTTGAGATAAGTGGATTTTGTCTAAGGATAAGTGACATTTGTCTAGAGATAACTGAATATTTACGTGATAAATAGGTTCTATCTAAGTAAAAACTATCCAAAAATAAATAGTCACATCGTGGTTACAACATCCATCATCTCTGTGTCTAGTACTTTTCCCTTCTTTATCTTTGAATCAATAGAACAAGTATAAACATTACTTGTCAGATATCTCCACATTATTCTTATTACTTATCCCCATATGAACATATATAAAAATATATTATAATTATATTTTTTTCAAAGGGACGAATCCTTGTTAATCTATTTTTTTAAAAGATGAAGATGAGTTTGATAAAGAAAAAAACTAAATGAATATTTATTCTAATTGCAGGCACACATATATTTCCATTTCTCTTCTCTTCACTCGCTCTTATTAGAGAATTCTTAAGTTCGATATTTGCTTAGGTTCGATTCGTTTAAAAAGAGGTTCAATTCGGATTCGGTTCGAAAATAAACGAACCGAACCTGAACACAAGTTTAGGCTCGCTTAAATAAACGAACCGAACCTGAAAAATATAGGTTCGCTCAAGTTCGGTCCGTTTACACCCCTAGTTCCAACCCAATAGCCTCATCCATTTGAGCTCATAAAAGCTCAACAAGATAATAATTAGCATATGTCAATATGTAGTAGACGTCTTTGGTCGATTATTGATTTAATACATATATAAGTGAAAAAATGTTGCACTTCTTTCTAAATTTTAAAGAAATAAATCTCATTTATTGAATCTTCTTTAAAACTAAGGTTGAAATCCCTATATAAGTAAATAGTGATTACATGGCAAAAAATGCCCCGATTCTGTGTATCTTGTCCTAAGACCTTGCAATTTAAGAGTTCTTGGATCATGATCGATGGTTTTTTTAGGTTATAGTGCAACAACGATGCTTGCTATGTTAAAAACCAATGTGGATATATGTTCAACTTTTGAGCACGTTTATGCAGATTATTATTCAACAATATTTTCGTTAATAAAAAGGTCAAATTTTGATATGTCAATGGAGATTTTAACTAACCTTTTGGGCATATATTTATGTCAAACTTCTTTCAAGTTTATTAAGATTTATCTGAGCTTGGCGATCGATCTTCTCGAATGGTAGTATGCGGTATTGCTTCCAATCTCATGCAAGTACACTGACATTCAGACTCTTATTATGATCTAATTCATCATCTATTGCAGAGGGACACCCGCTGCCGCAATCATTTCCTTGGTGATCGCTGGTTATTTGGCATACCAGCATTTCTCGAAGATGGGAGGCGTTGAGAATGCTTTTGATTCGGTATCTATCGGCCCAACCTTGGCTCTCATAGCTGCCGTTGCTGTTCCCTGCCTCCTACTTTTCATATATTAGCATCACCGTCGTTCTTTGACGGGCAATGACACCATGCCAAACGGGTAAATCATCCTTTAAGAGAAATGCCAAGGTAATTTTAGTCATGTTCTACTTTCTAGGTTATTATTCACTTTGTATCTGTTTAGATGTTCACCAATAAGGACCACTATATATAATGTCTTCATGTATGTAGGATGTCGTTTCTGCTGGAATAAATGGTTTTTTTGGCCGCGATTCATTGCTCGCGTGTATGTGTATGTTTAATGCCTCACTAAATAGATAGCATATAGTACATGAATTGCCGGCGGAAGGCAGTGCACGATTTATTAAAGCATGCTCATACCATCTGCACAGCGCCAATATCCGCGTGGCCTCCATAAGTGTGCTACCTACATGTAGCATGTATAATAGGATTACATGATAATTTTCAGTGTCTAGATGTGAAAAACTGAAGAAATTCACTTGTAATGAAAAAGAGATTCTTATTGACCTAATATCCAGACCTAACAACTATGACTAAGAACAATATCTGACGCTACCGTAAAAAAACGCCGTCGTCTCTGCAGGTTCTCCATTGTTGGAGCTTCGCGGCCAAATCTTTTAGTAGACTTTCAGCTCCTGTTGGCCTCCTTTACTGCAGGTCCTCCATGAGAAAGATCGTATTCTTAGAAATGAGAGCTTACAGATTAGCTAAAGCTGCAATCAGTAGCAGCATGAAGTGTGCCACCGTGAGCTTTGACAGTCTTGCAGAGCCCGACAGGCCGGGGCTGTCACTGAAAGTTGGAGGTCCGAATATGTTTGGTGTCGTGGATGTCGTCGGGTTGTTGCCCATGGTTGGAGGAAACTGGTTGTTGCTCGTGGGACTGGATTAAACAAACATCACTTGTCAGCAACACAATGGCATTTCAAGTGCCTAATGATTTACCTAGAATCACGAGGAACTACCGTACGTTGATGCAGGATACTGACAGTTTGGAGTACCTGGAGAAACCGAAAAAAAAATCACGTCTTGCGTTCTTTTCATCACAAAGGAGGGTGATGGTGAACATGGCTTACTTGGATCTGTCGTCGTGATGGTCGCTGTTCCGCCAAAATTGCAACTAGTGGAAGTTGGATTCTTTTGGTAGTAGCTGTTGAAGGCATAGGAGGCGTGATCACGTACCGTATCAGGATTGAAACAGCTTCCTCCTTGTTGTATGGCAGAGCAGTCCGCCCCACCGTACCCGCATGCATAGTCCAGGGCAACCTGTAATGCGGTTTGGGAGGCGGACTGGCTAGCTATGCACCAGGTTTTCCCTGACGACATTGTGGATGTTGATACCGGTGGTGCTGTTACGATGGGTGTGAAGGGTGGCAGGCCCGGGTAGCCTGTGGTCGGGTTCAGGATGGGTGTGGAGGTAGGCGTGGGGTTGATGATGGGGATTGTCGATACCGGAGGACTGTCATCCCATTGGGTTATTGTGCTTGGTTCTGTACCGAAATCCTTCAGCTGCCTTTGTAGTATTTGGGTTCCACCTTGTGGTCCATCCAGCATTGTTCCTGGAGGTATATACAACCTTTATCATTAGATATAGACATAGACAAATGGGTTCTGCATATAGCTTCGAAGTTACTTGTTGATCACAGAACGATGACTATATCGACCTGAAGAACTGGGTGATGCTCATACTTACCAAAGCAAATGAGAGGACCGGAAAGAAAGAGGAGAGGAACTAGAAGACGGTTCAATGCTCTTGAACCCATCAATCTCAAAGCCCTGAGGTTTTCCTTCTAAGATAGAGAGAGAAGCATCTGAGCAGACGTGGGTTTTGTTTCAAGTATTGATGAGGTGAGGTGTGAGAATCGGAGCTTTCTTGAGTTGGGTTGTGATCAAAAGCGCACGAGAGACAGTTGGGGAGAAAGACATGGGGAGGGAAGGAACCAATCTGTGGAGAATATCGAGGAAACTTCAGACAGGAGCATGGGAGCTAGGGGGTGCTTAAGGGAAGAGCAACCCCCCAAGTTTAGAGAGAGAAAGACTAATTCAATATGTATTATGCAGTTGGAGAGAGAGAGAGAGAATGTGAAAAGTACGTGTTTGTGTGCTTAGATATGGTTTGTGTTCTTTCCACTTTTTAGAGATCTCATGCTGTTGCTATGTAGGCGATGTCGATGTTCTTTTACGAGGGCAGTACTAGGTCCTGGTCTTTTTTCATCTTTTCGGCTACGAGATCTTTACTTGTTTACTGGCATATAAATCCGCTCTCATAAATTCCTGTTTTGGTTCTGTGAAAAAAACGACTCGAATCTTGCTACTGTCATACGCCAATATGGCCGTACAACAGAGGACTGATGTAAATCCGAGCGGCGTCCGAGCTGCTTGATCAAGATCGAGCGGTTCGCACGAATTCCGGATTTTTATGGGCCTTTACCGTGCGAGATTGAGCGGCTCGGGCGCCTCTCGGATTTACAACAGTCCTCTGCTTGTATGGCAGAGGATCTGCTCTCTCTCTCTCTCTCTTCATGTCAAAAATCTTGGAGGTTATGTATGCATGTATGTGCTTGTGTATTGAGAGCAACTGAGGAGGATATGGGTAATCTGTATACATGCACACGAAGAGCTACTTGTAAGCTGCATGATAATCTTACTCCCACAAGAATGTTGTAACCCTCGGGTGGAAGAAGCATAATGGAGCACAACGAGCCGAGCCAGGCCTTGGCTCGGGCTCGATAAGCCCATCCGGGCGCAGGCTCGAGCTCGTTTGAGCCCAATCGAGCTGGCTCAGTCTCGGTGAGCTCGAGCCTCTCATTGAGCCAGCTCAGGCTCAAGCCGAGTATGTTATTGAGACTGGTCCGGGCTCGAACCAAGTCTGGCTTGATAAGAGAAATGGCATTTTTTGGTACAAAAATGCAGTGCTTGAGCTTGAACTTGTGACATCTTCTTTGAAAGATTGTCTTCCTTACAAGTAGGTCACTATCCGAGTTACATTTCATAAGCTAAATTATATTATATGTTGCAACATTTTATTTGTTAATAAAAAATAATAATTTGCTAAGTATAACCTAGAAAAAAATATAAATATAGATGCAGCTATACGTTCTTTAGAAAAACATAATATTGGTCGGCACGTTAAAAAAATGTATTAAGCCGTCTCCATAGGGTCGGCTATATGGATTCTTGCTCAAATCCATGTTGAAAGATTCGACTATTTTTTACGATGACGTCGACTACCTAACGTAACCCCTACAGGAGTGGGATTTGCACCCGGGTCTATTGTGTGGTAGACACACTGTACTACTACTAGACCATTAAGTGGTCTATTGGTTGGCACGTTAGTGGATAATATATATTATGAAATATGTTCTTATTTAAAGACATAATAACATGAGACCGTAATTAAGTCCGCAATATATATGGAACATTGCCACGTTGAGATGCAAATTCACATATATGGACATATATAGTTCTAAGGTGCTCACGAAACAAAATTATATCGATCTACGGTTTGGTTTGATATAATATACATATTTAATTACTATCTACGTAGACAACAACTATAGATATAGTTATCGATTGTTGAACACACAACTCTTCTTGTGTGTGTATTATATATAAATATAAATATAAATATAAATATTATATATATATATATTCTTTATCGAGCTCCTTATCGAGTTATCGAGCTGAGTAGGTATCGAGCTGAGTAGGGCTCAGCTCAAGTTCGGTTCGTTAAGTTATCGAACTTAAAATTTTGGTTTGGATTCGACTCAATAGCTTAATGAGCCAATCTCTTGAGCCAATCTCACGAGCTCTTATCGAGCCGAGCCCGAGTCTGACTCATCGAACCTTGACTCAATAGCCAACCCTAAGTTCAAGCCTTCCGACCATAGGTATTACTATTACCAGTCGTGATTCCCTTCAAGCAGACCCGGTGCATGCTTCTTGAATCCTGACCTCTTTTTAATTAAATTCCGAAGTTGGAATATTAAAGTCGCTTGCTCTGGTACTATAAATATCATGGAATTGTTAAAGGTTTCAAAATCAATAATTCTCAGCAAGACATTGAGAATTCCCCAACTGACAATGAATAAATTGGCTACGTTTCGATTTTCCAAAAGCTGATAGATTGATAAATTACTGCAGCACATGGCAGATTTAAATAAGTTACTTTTTAACCAGCATATGGATGAACAGTTCTTCGTATTATACTAAAAAAAAGATATTTATACGATTATACACATCTTAGATTCTACCATATCAATTATCCCTCTCTTTTTGTAATATCAGTCATACCTTATATTCTTCCAAGTTCACATTTATGTTCTTTTATAATATCACTTATACCTTTATTTTATCCAACGGAAAGACATCGCTGTGAATTTTTTTAAGGTAAGGACACAACTAATATAGCAAAAAAAGGATGGACGTAACTGATATTGTAAGATAATGTAGAAGTTAAGAGAGATATAAATTAATTGTAAAAACAAAAAAAATGATTTTTTCTACTAATTAAGGGGAGAGGATGGGGTTGTGGGATTGGAACCCTAATCATTGGAGTATGAGCCCATTGCTTCTACTACTAGACTATTTAAGTGGGTTCAAGAAAGACTGATCGTCAATATTAGGACCTTGATTAGGATATTCCGATGACAAAGACAACTTTAAAAAAGCTCCAATCTTTCCCACTGATGATTTCCACTGCAGATTACACACTGCAACTCAAGGTGATACGTAAAATCTATAAAATTTGTACACTCGTATTTGTGCGCAAGCTGCAAAATATCATCAGCTACAGAGTACAGACTAGAGGATTTACTGATCTACCATATACTGCAGAAAGGGTAGTGGCCACAATGATAACTAGAAGTGGATGCTCGCTCGCAGGCGATTGGCAGCTTGATGTCGACGATGAAGTAGCATGTCTCTGCTTCCCTGATATACTGGACATGGCCATTCACAGATGTCAAGATCTTCCTTGCAGCGTTCAGCACAAGGCCCTCGTGCGTGGTGCACTCAGCGCCACCAAACAAGTCTTGGATGATGTTCGACGGAAACCTCGTCCAAAGTGACTGATCCTACCAACGATAAGAACCTTCGAGTGAATGGGACTAGCAAACCGAAAAGAAGCTCACATGGGTAACTGAATATCCACATTCATTCAAAGAAAGGTCTAAGAAGAATGTCATATCAGAACTGCAAATGGGCAACTGAAGATCCACAGTCCATCAATCTTGAAGCATCAGTTCTAACCCAGCAGTCTGAGTGATCTGCATGCTGTACCATGATCATCAGAAAGTCCGCCAAGACTTGTTGATCTCTTGCTTGAGCAGCATGTAGATTCACAGCCTTGACGTCCTCAGTGATCTGTTCAAGAAAAAGCAAATTCTTCTCCCTGATCAAGGGCATGGCCAGACCAAGAACAGCACTAATGGCATTCTCAAGAACGAAATCGGAGTTTGGCAGCTCTATCGAACTGTGAAAGTATCTGCAGATAAAAAATTCAACTAGTTTCATGGAAAATACATCGTAAATGATCGATATCATCTGCTAACCAATGCAGGAACTTACCCATTTCCATCGCACTCAAAACCAACATTGTCGATAATCTCCATGTCTTGCATCTTGCACGCAGAGCTAATCCAAAGTATTTTTCTTTGATTCCTCCACAAGCTCTCTGTAGTGATACCAGTGGAATCCTGGAGATTTTCGAGCAGCCATTTTACGAGCATCTGCGATTCATCGTGAACTATTCCCAGTAGATAAAAGTCTTGGTCATGATATACGGCTGCTCCAGCGCACTTCACAAGATCCATAATGTTTGGAGACCCTGTTATAATCGAAGTCAAGTCGGTGTTCTTCACGAGATGTCATACAACAACGTTTGGATATGATGGACTCTCCTTTCCGCTTCCTTCGCTGCCAATTGTAGCTCCATACTTACTTGCACAGAAAAAGCTTTCACCAAAACTCACAAGCATATCTAACAGGGAAGGGAGTGTAACGAGTTGCTATGTGGTGGAAAGCAACCAAGCCGCACATCTTTGTAGAATCATTCTCATGCACTACGATCGCGATCGTCAATGACGCTATCAATCCCATGTTCGCCATGTACTTGGCATGGCAAGCATGTGGGGAACACAGCATAGAATTAGCAAGACAGAGACGATCCTTCAGAAGATCGTCATTTTGGACGATACGAACCAGTTTCGCATTGCAATTGCATATCATCCTTACCCTATTCTGCCTGAACAAGAATCTTGCAACCTGAGTAATACTACAAGTAATACTCCAAGTCTGGTCGCCTACTCGGCCACCACTTCGCCATGCTCATCTTCATGAAACTTGTAGACTATAACCCTGTCATATCCAGTAAGGTTCTTCACTCTCTCTACAATCGTATCACAAAGAGCATCCACAAGACCACCAGGCAAGGCTAGGAGCTTCGATATCGCATGAGAAGCAACCTTTCTGCGATCTCACTTCCTGTAACTATACAGCACGGATCACCTCCCTGGGCCATCGCTGGCTCAAGATCAATGGCAATGCCCACATCAACACGACGCAAGATCACGTAAAAGTGCTTCATCCTTGTTCCGACTGAACCCAAATGGGGTTACGCATAGAAAGATCTTTGCCTAGTAATGCCCTGCTCAAGGAAGCTGCGGACTCCGACACGAACAGAGATCCGGCATACATGCCCAGCAAAACCGCCCCGAACCACTGATGAGCGTTGTCACTGTACGCATTTACACGGAAATTCTTCTGATCAACGCACAGCAAGCATCAAAAGGACTGCACAAGACCACTCCTCTGGATCTTTTTCAAGTAAATTGGGATTTCCCGTCACTAATTTTCCTCCGGGGAGCCAACGGCACTTCCGTCGAATACCTGAAGGGCATCAACCGCTCCTGCCACTTATCGAACACCTCCAGGAGCTGCGCATCGGCGTTGTACTGTGCAACCGAAGCTCTCTTCCTCGAGAACGACCACATGCTGCACCCTACGCTATCTCCTCCACCGGAGGCCTGCATACGAGCATCTCCCAGGCGCAATTCCTCGTAGGAGCTGTCCATGAATACCACTCCGATCACCAAAAGGTTGATTTTTTTGGGGAGGAAACTCAAAAACTCGAATTGGGTCGCGTCCGGGAGGTGATTCTGAGATACGGGTGCCCCTCAAAATCGAGTCTTCGGATTTATATGTGGAGCGCAAGGTCGGTAGGAGAAGATGAAACCTGTGGAGGCGTCGGAGAGACATGGGAGAACACACCATTTGTTTGGGTTCGTATTACGGCTTTATTTCTCGAAGTTGGTTGGCCTTCGTACCATTTTCTTGGTCCGGGGTAAATCACACACAAGGTCCCAAAATTTGGAGTTAATATAAAAAATAACCTCAATAAATAATTTGACATTGGAGTTCCATAATTCAAAATTTTGATGAATGACGATTAGGGTCGTCAGAAAAGCTCGAGCTCGATGAGCTCAACTCGAGTTCGGCTCGTTAAGGGCTCACGAGCCAGACTCGAAACCTTAACGAGCCCGAGCCCGAGTTGGGTTTTATGGCTCGTTAGCTTATCGAGTCGAGTCTGAGTTGGCATTGTTCAACTCGAAAACTCGACTCGATAACTCGTTTTCTCTTAATAAAAAATTAAAAAAAATATATACTGAAACTTCCACATTGAGTTTGATATAAAATAGAGGTTAACATTTTTCTTGCCCAAAAAACTACAGAAAAGATTATAAAAAATCAAAATTACAAATGTCATTTGCATAATTTAATGTATAAAATGGAACAATGACTCATTGAGAGGTTCATGAGCATGCTCATTTTGAGGCTCATGAGCCAGCTCAGAAACACATGACTCGATAAGATGCTCGTGAGCCAGCTCATTTTGAGGCTCATGAGCTAGCTCAGAAACTCGTAGCTCGATAAGAGGCTCGTGAGTCAATTCGAACTCGACGAGTTCGAGTTTGAGTTGGTGATTCAGGGCTCGATCCTTATCGAGCCCGAGTTCGAGCCTTAGGTTTCTTATCGAGTTCGAGTCCGAGTTGAGGCCAACTCGGCTCGTTGAACTCGATAGACACCCCTAATGACGACTGACTACTTACGTCTCGTTGTTGTCGTTAGTTTTATTGTTGTCTTGTTGTCGTTAGTATTATTGTCACTGAGATAGGAGAAGTTGCATTTGCACCGTTGATCAATGTTGCGTTTATGACTATAAACACTATTTGTTGTAAAATTATCTTTTTCCTTGTAATTCACTATAAATGGAATATTCACTGTTAAGGTTTTGTGTAACTATGATCAACTATTGACTTTTTCAACAAAAGTATGCAATTAACTTAGCAAAAAATAGAAAAAAAACTAGTCTACGAATACTCTTTGTTATATGACTCCTTGCAAGTTTATAGCAATAAATACGACGTCTGTTGCAAATTTAAATCATCAACCAATGAATAAAATTCATCCTTATACGTTTACCTATGAATTATATGGACACTTATCAAAATATTCATCATTATAGATCAATTTTGTTAAAATGATAGGGGCTTGTTGGAGAAACAAAAGGAAACTAAAAATTAAGTGCATAGGACATTGTACATTAACAAAGAGATAATAGAACAACCAAACCAAATTAGTAAGCCACCTACAATGTATCCATTTTAACATGTATAAAAACTTAGGTTAACAATCATAATTTGCGCAAGGTGTGGAACATAGTAGAATGATATCATTTCTTCTATCTCACTATAACAAAATGAACCTCTAACGACGCCAAATTTGAATATTTATTGCTACATTTTCGATATTAAATATATAACAATGAATATTATCTGTTATCAAATTATATTTTATTCGTGTAATAGTAACAAATTTCATATTGAATATGGCATCCGATATAATATTCATTGTGAATTTAAAGAATCAAGTGATTAATAATATTCGTTGTTATAATATTCATTGTTATATGTTTAAATAAGGAAGCTATGCCATAGAATAGTGAACTATTCGTTACTTTAGGCTACTATTGCTTTAGGTTACTTTTGTCGTAGTATATGTTGCAAAATGATTTTTTTTACATTTAAAGCTAACAATGACCAGTGAAAAATTTCAAGACAAAGACAATAGATAAGTGACGTTTAATGTATGTTGGTGATGTAACAATGGATATTTCATTTATTGTTAATTTCAAGTATAAGAATCAATAAATAATATACATTCCAAAATATAAGTAAATACACACATACAAGAGAGTGAGTCTATATGGACGCTTTTTTCGAAACCCATCACTTTATTATTTATTATTAAAATAAACAATGGTGATATGGTGATGTCGTGAAAACCGAGGGTTCATAGCTCTCAAGAAGGGAGGCAAGTTGACTCTGAGATTACCTTAAGAAAATAGGTCTAGGAAGAACACGATCATATATACCTTGGAAAACTTTATCCATCATCAGGCAAAGAGAAAGAATGCCGATAACCCGAAGGTTGTAGAAGGCTTTGTGGAGGGCTCTGCACCCTTCCTTCTATGAGAATTTTCTCACTACAGCTCCTCATTGACGAGTTCTACCCCATCTCTATTAGTATATAATTCCGAAATCAAATGGAGATAGAACAAATGGAGATCTATCTTCTTTTTACACCTTTTTGGGTATAGTAGAGGAGAAAAATGGTGAACGGACCATAATGGAGTTTGACCATAGGCCTAAATTAGACATTAGACGCGGCGATCAAAATATATACTGACCTGGGTTAGGGTACATGAAGCTTTTTTGCTAAAGGCTCTCATTTGACCTTACACTACTGATCTTTATCGAGTAGTCTTCACTGAAGTAGGTTTCAATCCACGAGCTACATCATTGCAGCAGGCTTCAGGAAAAATTCCATGACAACAACATCAGATGCATCTTCCTAGGCGTCATAGTGCCTTAGCCTGACACGACCATGTTGCCATGAGGATTGACCTACATGACGAAATAACCCCGTCTCCGTTCAGTCTACAAGACTTCCCCGAGAAGAGCCTCAAACTGCTCCCTACTACATTAGATATGAATGAAAAAGGCCACTATATATTTAGGTTGTGGTTTTTAAAAAAAACTTATATAAAACAAAGAAAGATCTTGTCCTATCCGCTCTACTTCTTGATCCCCTAATTCACTTTGATGCGACTAGATGAGCCTATGCATTTGATGAAGACTTGACTCAATCGGAAAAGTCCTACTCACTAATCACCTTTTTCCCGCAACTCGATTATAGCTTCATCTTGCTATCTATCTTTCCATCCTACTCTGGTCACATTGAGCGAGGAGAAATCGGTCTGCCAAAGTGCCCTATATGGTCTAGGACTTGAGAGTTTGAATGAAGAGAAGTAGCCCAATCAAAGTTTGGTCTAGAAGAGTGGAAATCACGATCAAATAATTTCTTCATCTACGATATAATGGATTGATAGACAAGCCAGCCTCTTCGAGCGGAAGGGATAAGAGGGGATGGTCGAATGGATGCCGACATCTCCCTTCGGTAAGGGGACCGATACTACAAAAAAGTATGTCGAGAAAGGGCTTGTGTCATCAGGAGGTTGATAAGCTGGAAAATCTTTCTCATCTAGGGCCTTGATGTTGAACTTACTTAACCTTATTAGTAGGTGCACTCTCATCAACGTGTACCTCAATGTGTGCAGTCATCCCATGTGTGGTCAGATGCAATTCTTGGACAAGGTTCCTGTTCGTCAATCTACTTTGTGAGTCAATGATCTAGGGTATTGAACCCATTTATGGTGTATAGAATCTTTCTGAGGGGATCTGAAGAACTATATAGCCAACTTGAGTCTTTCATTGCGTCAATAAATAGATAGCTGACTTTATCAAAGGTGTTTGTTGAATGATCGACTTTGGAGAATAATATAACATGAGAAGGAAACCTTGAAAATCTCATCGGACGATGCCCACATAATGGCTCAGCTTTCTGCCCCTTGTAAATCTGCCTAAGGTCAGCCCGTCGCTCAAAGCTTTTATACTCACCGTCAAGAAGAACTTAGCCCCTCTGAAACAACCTACCTTTCGGTTATCTTCCCCCTACCACCCCACCTCAGGAAACCCCCACTTCTTCGTGTACGTTTACCACCTTAGTCATAACTCTACTTATTCCCTGCAGAAAATTAGTTGAAAAGAACAAAATTAGGTGACAGAAGGTGAGCAGATGTCTGAGATGTGGTCGACAGGAGGATACGTGGTTATAGTGAGCTTTAGGTCATCTCGAGCCCCAATAGTTCATGGTCCCATTGAATGTCTGATGAATATATAGAACTCGATTGAACCAACTAGATATAAAGCAAATGTCATCGCCAGTTGGTTCCACCACCCTTATATTTAATTTTGGACTGGACATTTATTGAATCTTTTGAACAAAGAAACAAGCACCAGGGAAACTACAAGACATGTCTTATCTTCATTGGCTAGTCTTCTTCGCAGTGAGGCTTGAGGTCTACCTCTTCTCTGCTTGATGCCTTGACTTGTGCTTCCTCCTCCTTTACGCGATGGAGAGAAAAACCATCGAGGTTTGAAGCCTGATTAGACATTTCTGATTCCTGATCCACCAATCTTTCTTTCATGCGCCCAGGACTTCAGGGAATTGGTCTCATGCCACCCCGCCTCTTAATTACTAGACAGTGGGCGAGGAATTACTAGCTAATTGGTTACGGGTCCCCAAGGATCTTAGAGAATGCACCAGATTCAAGAAAAAGATGTAACAGGGATTAGGCCCACCCCACCCCTTAATTACTAGACAATGGGACAAGAGTTACTAGCTAATTGGTCATGGGTCCCCAAGGATCTTAGAAAATGCATCGGATTCGAGAAAAAATGTAACATGGAGTAGGTCTATTCAGAGCTGGAGCTGCGGAAGGTATCAAAAGTAGCCGTACTGTGAAATTGTTTTTTATACTTAAAATTAACGATAAAAATGTTACATCGATTGTTATATTTGTAATACTCCCAAACATAGTCACACTACTAAAACTCACAAAGCATGAGACGAGGTTATAAGAATTGGGGATTACTACTTGATAACTTGTGCTTAAGCATTTTGGGTGGTTGCCAATGAGTCCAATTGAGCTCGAGCCGAAGAAGTTGTTAGGGTATGTCTTCCTCAGTAATGGTGCGGGGAACCAAAGCTCGGGACGAGACAATATGATTACAACCGAACCATCCGGCAACACTTATCTGTTCCTTTATTTTCAAAATTTTGACTATTCGTCGCTAAATATTGAACCAAAACACCGTTGAAGATAAAAACAACATACAAGTGTTTCTATACAAATGATCGTTAATGATATAGCAATGGCTTTGACATTTGCCGGCTAACCTCAAGTACAAAAAGTAACTTCACAATGAATAGTATCGTTGCTAGATATTTAACAATGGATAATATAGCGACGGAATCCATAACAAGTGTCACCGTAAACTCATTTTGTTATAACGACAGATACAACTTATCGTCAAAGCCATGTCCGTCACTATGTATCGTTCCTTCTTTTTTTGTACATTTATGTGGATGCTAAATTCAAGAAAGATATCCGAATTTAAAAAAAGCATGCTAGCATCATCTGTCAGGATTGTGTGCAAGTAACATAAGCCTACTCGTCTTTTTTCACCATTCAAATACATGTAAGCAAACTCGAGGTATTTATACGTACTTGGTAGGTATAAAACTAAATTAGAGTAAGAAAATACGGCTACACCAGTAAGTCCCATGGTGCGAGGAAAGGAAGAGGATCCTCTGTTGTAAAGAGGATTACAACAGAAGTATTGTAATCTTATCTTTTGTTTATTTTGTAACCAAAATCTAATCTTATAAATTGAATCTTGGATTAATGATCTACATATTATCCAAATTTCGCTAAAACCGAAATTTGCTATTTTATCTTAATAGTCAAACATTCGGTCAAATCTAAACCCTCCTGCCAAAAAGCCTCGTGCCCCCACCTGCGTGTGGCATAGGCAGTGACGGATCCCAACTAATGCCTCCCCATTTTTTCCACAAATTTTTTTATTTTTTTGAAAAATTTCACCATATATATTCATCTCTATATCCCTCCTATAAGTTATTCGAATTTCGTCGGAAACAGAGACTCCTACGGCCTTCATCCAGACAGTAATTTTTTCACGGTAACATGATTTTTTAAATCGACATCATCTCGATGGAGGCCGTAGTCTCTGTTTCTGACGAAATTTGAATGATATATAGGTGGGATATATATATATAGATGAATATACATGGTGAAATTTTTCAAAAAAAATAAAAAAAATTGCGGAAAAAACGAGGGCGGGGCAGCCATGTTGGCTGCCCGCAAGGGCAGCCCCATCAAACCCATATATGTATGTCTAAATACAAAAATATATTATTTAAATGCACTGATTAACTAACAATATGTACATGTTGTATACAACCCCACCCCACGCCTCAATACAGTATATATAATCAAAATACAATAGTAAACTGTGAACATTTATATTTTGTAGATAACCAAATAAGGGTATATCTGTATTTGTCCTCCATTGTATTTGTTTTAATCGGATACTGGTAACTAATTTTATTTTAGTGAATACGAATATTGATGAGGGTATGCATTTCTCTTTTGCAGATACGGATATGTATATTGTTTCATTTGTTAGAAAATGGAAATAGATATGCTTACGAATTTATCCAGTATATATATATGGATATAAGTAATATCGAATCAATATGTACATATTGTATAGATATATATATCGGTGAGTGTGGACATGTGTCGATTTACGTTACATAGTTTCATGTGGTATATCGTATTTTGGAATAATTTTTAAATGCAAAGATATACACATATATACACATATATTCCGGAATAATTTCCAGAATCTCTCATCTCACCATCTCACAAAATCCCATCTCATAGGATCACTCCTCCATATGAGATGAGATTTTGATGAGATGGTGAGATGGGAGATTGTGGAACACTAGTTTCTATCTTCTCTCTCATGGTTGTCTCTCTTATGATTGAAACCAGTGTCCAGAATCTCTCATCTCACTATATCACAAAATCCCATCTGATAGGATCAGTCCTCCCAATCCATAATAGGATGTTGTGATTTAGTTGCCAAGTGAAGATCTCTACATGCTCTCTGTGCCACTCGTTCAGAATCACAGGTGTCACGTATCTGCGGGGTTTGAGCGAGAGAGAGACCCACAGACGCCAATGGGAAGAGAGCTTCGAATTTTATGTGGATAAGAAGAGATTCCATTCCCATCTTTCATCTACGTGAACAAGCCTATATATATAACACCTCCCTAATTGCACTCTTCAACTCCCATCTATCCTCACTACTGATTACTAAACGCCTTCATTACAATATACTTCCAATGGCTGCCACCAGCATGGCCCTCTCCTCCCCGGCCCTCGCCGGCAAGGCGGTGAAGATCGCCCCCACTGCTTCTGAGGTCCTGGGTGATGGGAGGGTCACCATGAGGAAGACCGGCGCCAAGCCTAAACCCGTCTCCTCCGGCAGCCAGTGGTACGGTCCCGACCGCGTCAAGTACCTGGGACCGTTCTCCGGTGAGGCCCCCTCGTACTTGACCGGTGAGTTCCCCGGGGACTATGGATGGGACACCGCCGGGCTCTCGGCTGACCCCGAGACCTTCGCCAAGAACCGTGAGCTCGAGGTGATCCACGCGAGGTGGGCGATGCTCGGTGCCCTCGGATGCGTGTTCCCCGAGCTTCTCGCACGGAACGGGGTCAAGTTCGGAGAGGCCGTGTGGTTCAAGGCCGGGTCGCAGATCTTCAGCGAAGGTGGTCTGGACTACCTGGGCAATCCCAGCCTTATCCACGCCCAGAGCATCCTCGCAATCTGGGCCACCCAGGTCGTACTGATGGGTGCCGTCGAGGGCTACCGCGTTGCGGGAGGCCCGCTGGGAGAGGTGGTCGACCCGCTCTACCCCGGGGGTAGCTTCGACCCCCTGGGCCTCGCCGACGACCCCGAGGCCTTGGCGGAGTTGAAGGTGAAGGAGCTGAAGAACGGGAGGTTGGCCATGTTCTCCATGTTCGGGTTCTTCGTACAGGCCATCGTCACCGGGAAGGGCCCCCTCGAGAACCTCTCCGACCACCTCGCCGACCCCGTCAACAACAATGCTTGGGCGTACGCCACCAACTTCGTCCCCGGCAACTGAACCCTCATCCTTATCATGGTTTTCTGTGTGTGTGTTTTCATGTCTCTGTTTGTAAAATTTCGTGGTAAAGTATTACTTTGAGTTCTCGATATTGAATGCTCTAAATCTCGATTGGTATTTAATTTAATATAATACAAGATGACATCTCCACTTTGATAGCACTTGGATAATGACATACCAATATATCAAGGAAAGAGGGAGAGATAGACGAGGCTTCGCAACATAGAAGCAGATAGACGAGCCTTCGCAACATAGAAGCAGATCCTCTGATGTGCAGCAGGGATCTGCTGCAACCGGGAGTGTAACCGAGCCGTTCGATTAAGATTGAGCGGTTCGCACGAAATCAAAGGTTTTGTGGGTCTTTACCGTGCGAACCGCTCGATCTCGATCGAGCGGCTCGGATACACTTTCGGGTAGCAGCAGATCTCTGCTTCACAGCAGAGGATCCGCTCCCTCGCACCATATCCCTAACTACATATATGTAGTTGACAACTGGCGCGAAGTTGTTAGAGCAGAGCCATGGGAGGACTAGTGGAAGAATTGTCTGCTTTGAAGTTACAGCTACCCTCAATAGGTGGTTGAGCCTTTATATAACACTACATCTAAAATTTATGAAATGTGGGTGTTATTTATAAGTGGTGGAGATTATTATTTGATAATTTAGACTTAAACATTTCGGGTGGTTGTTAACGGGCTCATTCGAGCTCAAACTCAATAAGTTATCATAATGAGTTTTCCTCGTTAACGGATCGACGGCCTAAACCCGAGACGTTACGCTTTCTCCATGAGATCTAAGTCAGCCGCCAAATCCTCTGTGTATCTATGAACCCTCTTCCCAGTGGCATGCATTTTTTCCCAAACCGAGAGCTTTATTTTTCTTTGAGCAGCCATGGACTCCTGAACTGTATCTAATTTTTGACTTAGAGAAGACAAGGGTTGAAATTGAAGCAAAATTAAGACGTCGAACCTGAGACACGATATGACTATTTTTCAATTTTATTATGTTCAGGGTTGTGAGATCAGGCTACCATTTTATCGCACGGTTGAGCTTCTTTATGGAATGAGAGGACCTTGTAATAGTTTGGTTTTCAATGGGATGAAAGACAGAATCCAAAAGAAAGATTTCAATACCTTCAATTCATGGAAGGGCTCAGATCTTCTGTTGTAGAGTAGAGTGTTGTAACAACATGGAAATGCTCGATCACGACCGAATGACGTCTACATGCTCGTGGTTTTGGTGGGCCTTTTCGTCACCATCACTCGATCGATCATGATCGAGCGACCCTTCACTGTTACAACACCTCTACTGTACGTCAGAGGATCCATGCCCCTCGTAGAATGACACCATAGTTTCTCTCTGTCTCTCTCTCCATCTTGAGTAACTCTCTATTTATATAGCGATCTGAAACATCGGAATGTATTTTTTTATCATATAGTATTATGCATGTAACGTCTCGGGCTTAGTTCTCCGGTCCGTTATCGAGGAAAACTGGCCCGGACAACTTATTGGGTTCGGGCCCAATTGGATCCGTTAACAACCACCCAAAATGCTTAAGCCTAAGTTGACAAGTAGTAATCCACATCACTTATAAACCACACCCACACTTCGTGAGTTTTAGATACGGCACTATGTTTGGGGGGTATGGGTGTTACAACAAAAAAGTTGTAACCCCAAACATAGTGCCGCATCTAAAACTCACGAAGTGTGGGTGTGGTTTATAAGTGGTGGGGATTACTACTTAACAACTTGAGCTTAAGTATTTTGGGTGGTTGTCAACAGGTCTAATTGGACCCGAACCCAACAAGTTGTCAGGGTTAGTTTTCCTCGATAACGGACCGTGGGCTAAGCCTGGGATTTTACAATGCATAACATTAAACTTTTAAATTTGATTTCTTTTTTTGAGTTAATAAGAAGAGTTTAATATCCAAAGTAATTTTTGATACACCAAAAAATAAATCTTAGAAAATAAGAAAAACATAGAATTTTAGAGTGATTATGGGACGTGAGTCAACAAAAATCAAAATGCATCTAGATCTCTTGACATAATCACGTAATTCATATGTTGCTTTAACATGAACACTATAAATGTGGAAGCTTGAAATATCCAAAGTATACTCTTTGCTAATCAAGATGTGAGCATTAGTATCTTAGAAAGTTGAGATGCCATATTATCCTTGTGTTATATATGATGCGAGAGGAAGCCTAATATAACTTAAAATGGCATTTCAACTTTCATTATTTCAATGATCTTTTGAGATTCAGTGGTGGCCATATAGAAAGATTTAAATAAATTTGCCTGCCAATTTGAATATTCATTGTAGCCAAAAAGATGAAATAACAACATATTATATTGCTCAGTAGAAGGCACAATATATATCGCTCAATTTTAACTTAAAATAGACAATCAAATCTACACAAATTTTAAAATGAGAAATTATGGATCAAGAAACTGAATATATGTCATATTATGCATTCATCTTGTGTGAAACATGGGTATACTTATGGCATTTTATCAATTTTATTACTACTTATATAAGAACTTTAATTTTATTACCAGTTATATATTAAATTTGCTTTATCATGTTAACACAAATTTAGGAAATTATGATTTTTCATCAATCATGTTCAAATGATCCATACTTTTTTTTACGAAGGTAAGAAAAAATCACCAGAATTACCGCTACAGCAGTCACTACAAGGAAAACAAGTTGTGGCCACAGAACTATGCTCACGAATGTGGGACTTGTGGCTACATAATTTGGCTCTGGCCACAACACTTCGTAGCATGTAGCTATAGCTACAAGTCTCGTCGCGAGAGTTCTTTCACCACGAATATGCCGTGGCCACTACAAGTAGTCATGGAAGTTGTCTTTGCCACAGTTATGACATTTACATTTTTAAGACTTTGGCTATGGAATTGTAGCTATGAAAAACTAGTGGCCATACAATTATCTTCGCCACAAGTTTCTGTAGCCACATTCTGTGGCCACAATTCATTTTTCTTGTAGTGAGTTCTGACATATGATGACGGACTATGGTGACAGATAGAGGCTTTATAGCGATTAGAAATAATAATTGTAACATCAATTCTGTCGCATGTAATATCACTACAAGAAAAATGAGTTGTGGCCACGGAATGTAGTTACGGAAACTTGTGGCCACAATAATTCCGTGGCCACTAGTTTCTCCTAGCTACAATACGTGGCCAAAGTCTTCATAGAAGAGTTGTGGCCACGACAAGTTCTGAGGTCACTTGTGGTGGCCACGGTATATTCGTGGTTAGAGAACTCTCGCGACAAGACTTGTAGCTATGGCTATTGGCCACGACGTGTTGTCGCCAGAGCTCAATTCTGTGACCACAAACCCCATATCCGTGGGCATAGTTCTATAGCCACAGCTTGTTTTCCTTGTAGTGTATGTTGACATAGTCAATGTTGCCACAAGTTTACGTGATAAATATTCCGTCGCCACAAGTTTTTGTAACAACAATTCGATAACACTATTTTGTCGCCTAAGCCGGATTTCACAATATATCCAAAAGCCAGCTCCGATTTCAGGATTTGGCAATATATGCCCATAATCTCAGTCATCACTACATACCATAAATTCATTCTAATATACCAAACTCACAAATCAACCATAACAAAATTTAGACATAAATGTGATTTTGCAATTACTGAAGTCATTTTTCTGACAACATAAAATAAATTGAAAAAAAGACTCATTCGACTCTGAGATTTATACCCAATCTTTGGTCTCCAAACAACTTTGTGATCCTCTTAACTATACTAGTGTCAACATAAGAATAAAGCGAATCAAAGTTTTCATATTACCATTTTCCAAGACCACAACAATAAGTCATTTGTTAATCCAGAGAACATTAGTATAAGCAAAAATCTTGTAAAGGTGCACCAACACACTTATCAAAAGTCTCACTACCTATAAGCATTCCTCAAATATTCTATGTATGGTCCAATAACAAGAAAAAATGTAACAATGGTAATCACTATTACATAACTATGTATGCTTTAGTAACAAGAAAAAGTGCATGCAATAAGCATCTTCATCATTGTCTATGATCCTTTGTATGGTCCTGAACATCAAAAATATCAACTGTAAAAATAGTTCATCAATCAAGTTAAAAATTAGACGATGGAATTAATAGTAGAAGATAAATGATTCTACTAAGCAAGATATCTACCTTCTCTTGATTGATTTATTAATTCTCTTTCATACGCATATGTAAGAAATCATTTCTACTATACAATAGAAAAAAAATAGTGAAGTTTATAAAATGAGATATAATGTCAATGATGAAATTTCTTTCATATGCATGATGAATTCTGATTCAACATGCTAAAATTGGTCAATTAGGTTATGTTCCCTAAAATATATATTATTTAATCATTAATATAGCATCATTAGCATTCATACATGGGTAATATTCTCATTTCATCATGCATAATTGCATAAAATAAGAAACCAAAACTCTAAGTATAAATTGATCTAAAAAAGCAGCTAACTTTCTAAATTTTTAATTAATTCATTCTAACTCTGATTTATCTCAAACTACTTCTATTGTGTAGATATGTAACAAGAATAATAAAAAAATACAAAAAATTGCTAGCTTAAATAAGTGGTAAATAAACACAAAACCTAATTTCACATTAGACGGACTAAAATGCACATATCTTCCTCATACAATGGCCGCTTTTGGCTATTTACTTTTAAAGTACTTCATTTTCAACCTTCAAAACAAAATCAATTTCACAAAATTCAGAGCTCATATGTGAAAGTTGAGTTTTGGACCTCTTTTGTGAATTTTATCTTTTTACGATTTTTGGCCTGGGTTTTTAAGTACATAATTAATCCATTTGATTTTATTTCTTCTTCATGTATTTTATTTGATGAAAGTTTTATCAAGTGGTATAAAAATCTAAATCCAAATCAAGACTGAAATCAAAGGAATCGACTTTGTCCAAGTGACATCAACGAATCTACAAAATTAGCTTATTTCTTACTTCTATTTTATTTCTTTATTTCTTATTTATTAAAAATTTAAAAAGTTAGATTAATGTGTATTTTAAGTGTCTTTTATTTTATCATATATTTTTAGATTTTTTATCCTTTTTTAAAATCACTAAAAAATTGTAAAACCACCAAAAGCGATTTTCTATTCACATGGAGAACCACAAAAAAATACCACTTTGTATAGATAACCTCTTTTGCTTGCGCTTCCTTCATGAAAGTTGTAGAACTCATTGAGACGAATAATTTTATGAAAAAAAATTTACGATCCAAGTCTTCTTATATTTCTTTTCCATTTCCCTATCTTATTTTTTTTTTTAAAATTTTTTGGGGTGACATGTGGCACCCCTGAGCATGCCATGTGGCAGCCCCTAAGCGAGCCACGTGGCACACCCACTCCCTCTCTCTTCTTTCCTCCCTCGGGTCATGTTCCTAACACGTGTCTCCTTTCTTCTTCCTTCCAACCGTTCCCTTCTCCAGCCAATGACCCCCTTTCGCCGTAGCCGTTGCACGCCACCACCCCCTTCGTTGTGACGTCACCTTCGCCGCTCACTCTCCTCCGACCATTACCATCGCATCCTCCTATAAAGTTCCCTCCCTCGCCAGTCGTCCTCCCCATCCTCCAGTTGTCGAAATCGAGAGGGAAGGAGTCAAGAGGTGGCTGGTGACAACGGCTACCACCTCAGGAGAAGATTTCTTGGAAGCGTTATCCAAGGTCGCCAACACCTTTCTATTGCTTCGTCTCCCCACGAGATGCTAAGACTCACCATCATTGCAGTTGGAGTCGATCACCCGAGTCGAAGGCATGTCCTTCCTCCACTCCCTGGCGATTTCCTCCACCCATCATTCATTATTTTCGAATCGACGCCGCCACCGGCCTCTACCTCTTGGCCTTTGTGCCCGCTGCGACCTCATCGACCTCCACCGCTCATCATCACTCTGCCCTTTGCCTTCATTGGTTCTGCTAACCTCCGCAGGTGGAGACACCCCCCGCACTCCTGCACTGCTTCGCCGTGCCTCCACTGCCTTCAGTCTTTCACCTACTTGCCCACCATCATCCCTGAGCTCCTCCTCCTCCTCGAATGCCTAACTGGCTCCTCGCAAGCCACGTAGTCACCCAAGCCTTGGACCAAGCCTCGAGGCTCAGATCCCCAAAGCTCCTTTGCTGCCACGTGGAGGCTCGGTTACCGAGCCTCCGCCTTGGGCTCCCGAAGCATTGCTTCGGTGTCTGAACTGCCCTCCAAAGCTCCTGCCATCGCCACGTAGGCTCGGAACCCCGAGCCTCAACCTCTGCCGCCGAGCCTCTGCATCACGTGCGACGTGGCTAATTGCACCCACACCCCTAGATTCTCATAAAATTGCAGAATCACCCCCGCCCACAAGCAGCATGCGTAATGCACGTGACACTTTGGAAAATTTGCACCAAAACTCCTGCGGATTTTACAAATTACAGATAAGTCCTCCAGGGACCTCTTTGAGAAAGAAGTATTTATTTTTATTACACTTCAATCTCTGAAAGTTGTATGAACTCTGTTTTTAACGTATAATAAGTTGTTTTGAACCAAAAGAACAAACGCTGAATACAATCAGATTCCATGGGATTCCCGATATGCGAATAAAATCCAAGGTCCAACGGGGAGCCAATTGGACTACAACCATATTGCTAGTTTATGAACTCTTCCCATCTTGCGGCAAGGAAGATACCCATCTGATATCCATGAAGGAGCAATGGAGACCAAGCATCTGGGATGGGCATCCCACGTGGCTATACAACAGCCACTGCAAGAGGTCTTGAGGTGAGGAGATATCCATCAACCAATGGGAGCGGAGATGGTGATGTCTATATTCTACACCCCGAGAAAGATTGGCTGTTTCCCTCTCTATCTCTTATAAGAACCCATCCAGAACCACTGCTCTCACACAGAACACACTTCCTCCCGGCTCGTACCAAGAGACCCGTACGTAAATCATGGCTGCCACCAGCATGGCCCTCTCCTCCCCGGCCCTCGCAGGCAAAGCAGTGAAACTCGCCCCAGCAGCTTCTGAGATCACCGGTGATGGGAGGGTCACGATGAGGAAGACCGGCGCCAAGCCAAAGCCCGTCTCCTCCGGCAGCCAGTGGTACGGTCCCGACCGCGTCAAGTACCTTGGACCCTTCTCCGGTGAGGCCCCCTCGTACCTCACCGGCGAATTCCCCGGAGACTACGGATGGGACACTGCAGGGCTCTCCGCTGATCCCGAGACCTTCGCCAAGAACCGTGAGCTTGAGGTGATCCACGCGAGGTGGGCAATGCTCGGTGCTCTTGGATGCGTGTTCCCCGAGCTCCTCGCACGCAATGGGGTCAAGTTCGGAGAGGCCGTGTGGTTCAAGGCCGGCTCGCAGATCTTCAGCGAGGGTGGTCTGGACTACCTGGGCAATCCCAGCCTTATCCACGCGCAGAGCATCCTGGCCATATGGGCCACCCAGGTCATCCTGATGGGTGCCGTCGAGGGCTACCGCGTTGCGGGAGGCCCGCTGGGAGAGGTGGTCGACCCGCTCTACCCCGGCGGTAGCTTCGACCCCCTGGGCCTCGCCGACGACCCCGAGGCCTTGGCGGAGTTGAAGGTGAAGGAGCTGAAGAACGGGAGGTTGGCCATGTTCTCCATGTTCGGGTTCTTCGTGCAGGCCATCGTCACGGGGAAGGGCCCCCTCGAGAACCTCTCCGACCACCTCGCCGACCCCGTGAACAACAATGCTTGGGCGTACGCCACCAACTTCGTCCCCGGCAACTGAGGATTTCATTGCTCAGCCGTTGTTGTAAACTATGATTAAGAAATCAAATATGCATGTGTGAGGAGTCTGTTATCCTGTAACATTGTTATTATTTGCAAGTTGAGAATACCCACGTTATGCCACTGCCACGGATAACCCATATAGATAATCATCCCATTTGTAGTTTTCCACACATGTTCTTCTTCACAAATTAAAAAAAAACCCCAGTGAATAACCATAGGCAAATGTTCATATATTTAAATCTCGTGGTTTATTACATTCGAATCCTTCAAAACTATGGCATAATGGCAATAATACACTACAAGAAAAAGTCCGATTGGCAAGCACAAAGCACCTCGCCCAGGTATCGCGCGCAACTCGCCGGGAAAGTGGGCGATCACGAGTACAAGTGCTCGCCAGTTCACCCTTGTTATATGGCTGGCTGCTAGCATAGCTGCCCGCTCCTCGCCCTAAGCCGAGCAAGCGTCCTAACCCGACCATGCCAATGAGCTCACCACCAGCTCCATTGGAGGAGCACCTGACGAAGCCTTGGCGAGGACATGTGCTTGCACAATCTGTGGAAAAGAACAAAAATTGTACGGTTCATCGAGGTTTGGAAGCCCCGTCAAACTTACACGACCTACAATAACATCGTTGATCTTCCTCATAGGGTAAAGTGAAAGTTGTGATGAAGGCTTTGAACATACACATAGAAGTGTGAGTTTTCTAAGTGGGGTTTGTTTGGGAGGAGGGGTAAGAGGAAGAAGAGACCGCGACCATTTCCAAGAGATTTTTTGTCCATATATGTTGATTTCTACGTGCCACCAAAAATTTTGGGATGGAAAAAGATAGGATTATTTCCGTTATGGAAAAAAGATAGAAGTATTTCGGTTTGGACTCGCTTGTTAAAGAGTAGAATGAATGGGAAATATAACGAAATTCGAACCACCGGCGAAAATGACGAAAATAATTAGCAAATAAAAATGGTTCTTATAAAGGAAAGACAGATCTGTAAAAATCGACCTTATGATATGGTGGTTGAAGCAGTGAACTCCCACTTTTAGCACCATATTTCAACCCCTCTCCTAATCATTGAAAAAAGAGGGACTTGTATAGCACCATATTTCAACCCCTCTCCTAATCATTAAAAAAAGAGGGACTTGTATCACAACTAATGCATCGGTTTTTTTAGCTAGACATCTAGAAGAAGAAGGTAAAATACGATTTATTTTATTGCTAAATCTATCTTTTATGGAAGCTTTAGTGATTTACGAATTGGTTGTGCCATTAGCACTTTTATTAATGAACTCTTTTGTTTGCATTTTCTTTTGGAAATCCTAGCTATTCTTAGAATGATATTGGTGAATCTCGTTGCTATTACTCAAACAAGCATGAAACATATGCTTACATATTCGTCCATCGTAATGATTGGAATAATTGTTGGAGACTCAAATGATAGATTTCCAAGCATGATAACTTACGTATGCTTACATATTCGTCCATTGTAATGATTGGAATAACTTTTGGAGACTCAAATGATGGATTTGCAAGCATGATAACATATATTCTGTTCTATATCTCCATGATGTCAGGCCTTCGTATCAGTGAAAAGAAAAGCTCCTTTTATTCGATAAACTTGTCCGATGATGAAAATAATAAGGTCAAGGACATACTAAATTGGTCTGAAGGATCTTTCCCTATGGAATATCTAGGTTTCATAATAGCGAAACATAGGAGGTTGATGAGAGACTGGTCATCCACCATTGATAAATTTGCGGCAAAACTTCAGGGATGGAAGTCCAAAATACTACCACTACCGGCTAGGATCAATTTGCTAAACTCAGCCCTAACACCGACCATAATACATGAGATGTCTTGTCTGAAGATGCCGGAGGGTATAGTTAAAAAAATTGACAGACTTAGACGAAACTTTTTATGGGGGACCGATGAAGACCTCAAAACAAAGGCTAAGGTGGCATGGTCAAAAGTAACTAGACCTAACCTAAATGATGGTTGGGGAATTATTAACCTTCGAGCTTTCAATAATGCACTTTTAACAAAATCGGCAATTCGCATAGCAGATTTTGTGAGACCATGGGTATCATCGACGATTAGCTTCTCGCACTTCAGAGGTGGTCCCATAACACTTTGTTCTACCCCTAAGCGTTCGGACTCATTGGTTTGTAAATCCCATATTATGGGTTTCAAATCACTTCTACCTGTGCTCTATAAAAAACTCGGAGACGGTACTCACTCATCATTGTGGAAAGACCAATTAGGAGGCTCCCCTACAATTGAACAGTCTTATCCGCTCATCATGCCATACATCAAAAATCGCTTTGTATCTGTAAAGAAGGGCCTAAACTCGTGGCTAGAAAGATTCAACTGGTTTAAAGCCCTTCAAAATAAACTACCTTCAACACTCTCGCATGAAGGAGTTAGATTGAAGGAGACACTGACAAATGTATTCCACAATCTACACAGGGACGAAACAGACACAACAATATTCCCCGCCATCTCACCAAACAAAAGAGACTCCACAACAAAATAATTATACTACCTCCTTACAGACGGGGGTAGCAGATCATTACTCTATTCATTATTTAGAAAATGACCTCTGGAACCAAGAGCCTACTATTTCATATGGATGTTGGCACATGATAAGATTACAACACAAGACTCTTTCGAAAGATGGAAAATACCGTGGGTAAACAGATGCTACCTATGCAACAATGGGCTAGAAAATTATACACACCTTTTCGATGAATGTAAAACAATTAGAGATATATTTCTCTTATGTGACCTGGAACCAAACTTCAATGAACTACTCAACATGCTGTATACGAACCAGACCTTAGACCTCACGGATATAAAGGGCAAAATTCTATGTTTTAAAATTACGATTTGGTGGCAACTTTGGAAGAGTCGATGCAGACTCATCTTTGAAGAAATACCTATAGACAAACATAAATTACTCTTAGAAGCATGCATCATCTGCGAGACAAGGATGGGTACGCAAGAAGGAGATATATGGTCCAGGATAACATCTCCGGGACAAGATTAACTATTAACTTTACTCCACTTCTACTTCTAGATGTTTATACTCATCTCCTGATAGCTTTATGAACTAACACTGTATAACTTTCTGATAACTGTGATATTGTCCAGCTAAAGATAGCTCAGCGATGACACCAGGAACCCGATCCTCCAAGCGCACCTAACGGAAGTTGACATGAGGCAAATTGTCATGATGATGGTGCTTTGCTGAGGACTGCAGCATTTGGAGGGTTCTTTTGGACTGTTGTCATTATACTTATCGCTCTAGTTTGTCTACTTTTTTTATCCCTCGAACTTTATCTTATGGCTGTATTTTCTTGCGAATGGGGGCACGGTGTATTCCCCCTCTTTATGTCTGGGCCTGTACTAAACTCTAACTTTATCCGTTGTTTTATGATGAATGACTTTGAATCGTTTTATCTAAAAAATGAATTTAGGAACTTTTGCTTGCATTGTATTATTTGCTCTACCAATATCTAGCCCCCTAGTCGTCATGGTGAAAAAACTGGAGCAAGTCGACGAGAATCTTTCCGATGTTGGTCATCATGCTTCCTTGCTTCTATTCCCTTTAGCTTTTTGCAGGGGCTACTAGGCTTGTACTAACTATCACTAGGTTCACTCTCTCTCAAAGTGAAGGGTGCATTTGACCTAGAAATAAGAAAAGAAGTATGCTATGTTTTTTTTTCTTATTTTATTAACGTAGACTTTATTTATTTTAAGTTGAGAAAATCAGTGGGACGTTGTCACAAATTCAAGGAGATGCTCTCTCAATTCCATGACGAAATGATGACAGCAAACTACAAAAACATATGTTGCCTTCATTATTCAACAAACGAGGCAATGATAGATATGTTATATAATATATCCATTCTTATCCTCCCACCTAAAGTTTTGGTAGAGGTCTTGATACATATTAGTTATACCTATTTGTATAAATAGTCTGAAACTATGTTCACCGTCCACGACGATGTCTATCTTTAGTTCCTTATTCTTGGGGATAGAAACAAAGTGTTTTGTCACGACCCCAGTTCTGAATCGTCTAATCCTCTCATTTATCAGATCTGGTTACTCAACAATAGCTTTATCCAATAGTAATAGATAACATTCAGAAACATAGTGCAACAATAATGTTACATAGAGAGCATCCCATGTTTTTATTCCATTCACAAAATAATGCTTACATAGAAACATGTCCTATTATTTTTCTTATACTTTACAAGGTAAAGGAAAATGATTAAAAAATGCAAACTATCTTAGATTAGAAGCTATTATTGTTGGTTGGCTGGCTAAGGTTCTTATGATGGCTCACTGATACATGTTGGGTTTTCAGAAATCATAGGATAAAGATTAAGGGACACTAAGTAATGAAGAAGAGAAAAGTAAACGAGTAGTCTAATTTATCAAAACTTATTATATCAAAAAATTTATTTATTCTCATTAAATTAACTTATACCTTCTATTTCATGTCAAAGATTAGTCCATGTGGTTTACCTCACTCTCATGGACTTCAAAGTTGTGCATACTTCGGGATTGAAGATTGCATTGATCCAATGAGCTTATGTCGTCGAACGTCGCCTCAACCAATCCTCCAATATTACCCTGGCGATTTTTTCAGTATCCAAGATCCAAACCCTCAGCCTATCAAAGAAGGAAGCATATTGTCCTTGAGGACCTGATAGCTTAAAACCACAATCTAACATTTAAACACATATACCAGTGGATTAAAATGCATGTTATCATGATTCATTCGCTATTAAACCATCCATGCCTTCACATTACACGATCACGTCTTCAGTCAGTCAATCCGCCTAATGGCAGTCAAGTATCACACATCGCAAATAATTTATTTCGCACACTCAACATATCTGAGCAACCATGTACCACCTTTGTATGACATGCTAATATGGATGTTCTTCTGGCAAACATACATGTTACATGCTCGACCTGTGGTATCTATTTCAAGTTATCCTTATCGTAAAAGATGGTACGAAAAGTTGTAATTGGATCACATTTATGCCATATCAATTTTCACCTAATATCAGTATAGCACATCGATCATAGTAGCTAGAAGGATGATTCATTACATCAATTCTATTTTAGTAATTAATTTAGAGTAATCATGAAGTGAGCATGTGAACATTCTTCATAAAAACTAACACAATAAATAGTAATTTTGATCCAGATTAACTCGATCAAGGTTAGTTTGCTTCTTGGTCTCGCCCGAGGCGATGCGGTTGTTCCCCGTGCGTATTGTTTCTTCGAGATCAAGATCTAGATCTGATCACTCACCGCTCGTCTAGGAATCAGGTGTTGGGGAAGCTCCTCGCTATTTTTCAGATTTGAAAGGACAAGGTCCTTTGAAGATGGCTTTTGTGAGTTGGTGGTCGAACACGGTCGGTGGAGGGGGAGGATTCAACAGCTTCTTGTCTATCGCAGAAACTAGTGAGCTTGAGGAAGAGGTTAAGTGAGTTCAAGCGAGAGGTAAGAGAGACCAGAAGGGCAAGCAGAACGTTGGAAGAGGAGGGGATTGCCTTGTTAGACATGGCAGAAGATTCCATCGATCTATTAGAAGAATATCTGAAAGAGAGGAGGGACTTTATGAGGGTTGTTGCTATGGATGATAAGAATATGATGGTGGAGTAGAAGCAGCAACGAGGCAGAAGTAGATTAGAGAAGTTGATGTGAATATAAATTTTTTTCATACTGTGGCTAGTGGGAGTAAAGGAGAAATTTGATCCAAGTTGTGGTGGTGGGGGAGGCAAGAGTGAAAGGAGAGAAGGAGATTGAGAGGGTGTTGGTCAGCTATTTTTGCAAACACTCGAGAAGAATGATGCATAGATCATGGAAGTGGGCGGGAACAGGAGTGCTTAGGCTCCTACTGCAACAAAGTGAGCTTCTGGTTAGATCTTTCTCAAAGGAGGAATTAAAGTAGATTGTTTTCACTTTAAATGATGTCGGGACATCTTGACCAGATGGTTTTCCAGTTTCTTTATACAAGAAGTTATTGGAGGTGGTGGGAGACGATGTGTTTGTAGTTTTGGAGGAGTTTAGTCTTGGTAACACATGATTCAACATAATCAACAAAGCATTTATTTTTATTCTTCAGAAGAAAGAGGTGTCAGAACGCATCGAGGACTACCATCCCATTACCCATTCCAATGCTATTTGTCTCATTATTGCTAAGGTTCTTGCTGAGAGACTAGACTCAATGTGTTTCTTGATGATATGATTTCTCCTATGCAGCCTGCTTTTATCTCGAGAAGATAGACTGGTGATAGCTTGGTGATGACCTCTGAGATTATCGCAGACTGGCAGCGATGACATGCTCGTGGGGTGCTGTGGAAAGTGGACTCCTCTAAGGCATATGATAGTGTTGATTGATGTTTTCTTGTGGCCTGTTCTAGTCAAGAGGGGATTTTCGAACTTATGGATACCATGGTTGAAGAGGTGTGTGACCACTGCATCTTACTCAGTTCTGATGAATGGTCATCATGAGGGTGGATTCTTCCAACCATAACAGGGGGTTCGTCAAGGTTTTCCTTTGGAATCACTTCTCTTCGTGTTGGCGGTGGATGTTTTGACTCGTATGGTGAATCTGGTGGTGGCAGAGCACCTAACGACGGCTATTGTTTGGGGGACATCTCCCTTCCAGTCCTCCAATATGCATATGATACTATTCTTTTTATCAAGGGCAGGGCAACTAAGGTGAGGGGAATGTTGTTGGTTGTGGTTATCTTTGGAGAGCTCTCTTGTCTTAAGCTCAATAAAGAAAAGTCAAGCACGATCCCACGTTTACATTGCTGGTTCTTGGGCTAATAGTTTGTTGACTCCCACCTTTACAGGAGTCTCATCTGAATGATGTATGCATGATATTCCGTATTTGATGGAATCTCTAGCTGGGACTGAGAGCCCAGCGATTAGTAGAGACCATTGGATTTGGACATACGGCGAATTCATCATCAAGAAGACCTACAATCTTTTGATCATCGGAACATATCCGCTTCACATGAATCTAATTATGGATTGTAGGATCATTTGGGAGTTGAAGATACTGACACTGATTAGAGTATTCTTGTGGCTCCTAAGACATGAGAGATTGCTCGCAGGGGAGAGATGGGCTCGCATCTTCCCTCAGGATATCTCTTGTGCTCTCTACAAGTTAATGATGGGGTCCATGAGCACGTGTTTCTTGGTTGTGATAATGTGAAGGAGCTTTGGATGTGATGGATGTGGCTTAGATTGATCAGAACAACATGTCATCTTTTTGGGAGTCCCTCCTCAACTCTCAGTTCCATCCAAATAGGGAGAGAATAGTGTCGATTGTGGTCACAATTGGTTATCGTGATGTGTGTTTGTGCACGCTTATATGCGTGAGCGCGTGGGCGTGGGTGTGGGCACATGCACACACATGTGGGGATGGGCATTTGCATGGGTGCGGGTGCGGGCGCACATGTGGGTGGGTGCGTACGTACACGCGCACGTGTGTGTGTGCGATACAATTCGTATCCAATTATATTCATTATCATCATGTTTGGATGTCAGGATGTATGTATATCGATTTAGATTGTATACGATTCGTTATCGTGTATGTTAATTCAAATTTTGACATTCATATATATATATATATATATATTTCGATTTCAAAAAGGATACATATATGGGCCCTCCCATACATAAAAATTTAATCTTATCTATACAATTTTGATTATAATATTTTCCTATCTAATTTGCATCCATTTCATACCAGATCATTTTTAATGATTTGGCAATGTGTTTTCCATATTCGCCGATATTTGTATCCACATCCATTTCTATATTTTAAAATAAATAAGAATGATGTAACATATATATTGGTATTTGTACCTAACCATTTGTATTTTTGTGAATCAATTGTAGTTGAAGCTTCCAACTAAGTACCCGCGGGTACCCATCGGGTTTTTTATATGGGGCATGGGTCATGACATTACAGGTACCCGACCCATCATTTTCAAACGAGTACCTGCGAGTTTAGGGTCAACATGAATGGGTCAAGTCGAGTACCCATTGACCTGAGTATTTTTGAACACCCATAAACAATGATGGAGAAACAAGTTGAAATGAAATCCAAGCGAAGTTTCACTTCAAAGTTCTTCAGTTCGAAGAAGAAGTGAATTTATTTCTTACATTTCAGTAGAATACGATTATACCATTTATTTATCATAAATATTTCTTGAACCGCTCGATAAAGAACGCTCCTACTGCAGAGTGTGATGCAGCAGCAGACGACACTCTGGCACATTAATCCTACCCCAATGCTCGCCCATAGGATCTAGCCTTAACTCTCTTCTCCGGAGGTGGACTCCCGCGATTCTGCTAAATCGAGTCATCATACCAGAAGATATGCTTCTCAATGTGCACATTCATCTTTCCTTGGGTAGATGAGGGTGAAGATCAGATTGTACAAACGGTCACCATAGTTCGTTGCAGAAAGAGTAGAGTGTTAAGATTAGAGTCATATTAGGATTGGGAATCCTAATGCGATTGGACTCATAATCCTAATAGTAGTTGAGTGGTATTCTATTTATAGTCATATCGGGAATATGACTATAGGGTTGTATTTGGGTTATATAAAGATGGGGGTTGGAGCCATTGCCTCTACACCACCACAAGAACAATGTAACCCCTAGAGAGAAAGGAAAAGATGGAGAGAAGAGAGGAAGAGAGCGACGGAACGGAGAGAGTTGTACACGTTCTTCTTTTAGCGATCTTTCTTCTCTGGTGGTCGTGAGAGGTGACCGACCACCCTTATATCTGGTGTTCTTTCTTTCATGCGCTTCTGTGATAGTGGTCGATTACGCATTCGCAGGGCCGTCCCTGAGGTTAGTTTGCAAGTGCAAAGGCCTAGTGCCTGTCAATTTTGAGGGTCTATTTTTACATGTTCCTCAATCTTTAGTTTAGGGAAAAAAATAGTATCTATCCTATTGGACTATTACAGAATCGAATTTTCAGTGAATGAACTCATAAAAAGGGGGTCATTATAAAATCAAATTTTCGATGAAATAATTCAACGAAAAATGATCCCTTATGGAGTCGAAGGTGAACAACTCAATGTGAAAGCCCAAAATTTAATGGGATTCCATAAAGGTATATTGTTCCCTAAAAAATTGTTAAGGGCCCATTTTTTTATGTTGCCCAGGGTCCACGAAATGTCAGGGACGGCATTGCGCATCCGCATCTGTATCTACATCCACTTCCGTATCTAGGGATCTGGTATCCGAGAGGAAACGATACTGGTGGGCCGTGTTCCTAACATAGAGGAGTCAAAGCGATTTCGTATATACGATAGTAGTAAGGTTTGAACTTGTATTCTTTTCTTTTTATAGATTTGTGAGCTCAATGTGCATGTTCACGCCAGTTATATATTCATATCAAGAGCAGCAGTTCGGATGGAAAATACGAAATTAGAAATAAGGCTTATCAGTTGTTCTTATTTGATTAATATATTCATATCCAGAGCAGCAGTTCGGATGGAAAATAAGAATTAGAAGTAAGGCTTACCAACTGTTCTTATTTGATTAGATTGAGAGGGGAAAAAGGGAATTTAAGCTGAAGCACAATTGCTGAAGCGAGTACGGTGAATGGATCATCTTGTTTGTTTTGGACGTAAATTACAGTATTATCTGTATATAGTTCAAACAGTAGTGGCCATGAAGACCATGCAAATGGATTGCTACCCTCCTTTGGGACGATCAAGAGATCAGATGGCGAACAATCTGCCACGTGTACAATACAGAGATCGCAGCAGCCAATGCAAACAGAGATCGCGATATCGAGGAGATGAGGAAGCGCTTCCTATTTAAACAAACTGCTGATCGATAAGCCCAAACCACATAAACAAACGTCTCTTTGAGCTCACAGCAATAGACTCACATATCATTCATGGCTTCCTCCAGCATGGCCCTCTCCTCCCCAGCCCTCGCCGGCAAGGCTGTGAAACTCGCCCCCAATGCTTCTGAGATCCTGGGTGATGGAAGGGTCACCATGAGGAAGACCGCCGCCAAGCCTAAGCCCGTCTCCTCCGGCAGCCAGTGGTACGGTCCCGACCGCGTCAAGTACCTGGGACCCTTCTCCGGTGAGGCCCCCTCCTATCTCACCGGTGAGTTCCCCGGAGATTACGGATGGGACACCGCAGGGCTCTCCGCCGATCCCGAGACCTTCGCCAAGAACCGTGAGCTCGAGGTGATCCACGCGAGGTGGGCGATGCTCGGTGCCCTTGGATGCGTGTTCCCCGAGCTCCTCGCACGCAACGGGGTCAAGTTCGGAGAGGCCGTGTGGTTCAAGGCCGGCTCGCAGATCTTCAGCGAGGGTGGTCTGGACTACTTGGGCAATCCCAGCCTTATCCACGCGCAGAGCATCCTGGCCATATGGGCCACCCAGGTCGTACTGATGGGTGCCGTCGAGGGCTACCGCGTTGCGGGAGGGCCCCTGGGAGAGGTGGTCGACCCGCTCTACCCCGGCGGTAGCTTCGACCCCCTGGGCCTCGCCGACGACCCCGAGGCCTTGGCGGAGTTGAAGGTGAAGGAGCTGAAGAACGGGAGGTTGGCCATGTTCTCCATGTTCGGGTTCTTCGTGCAGGCCATCGTCACGGGGAAGGGCCCCCTCGAGAACCTCTCCGACCACCTCGCCGACCCCGTGAACAACAATGCTTGGGCGTACGCCACCAACTTCGTCCCCGGCAACTGAGGATTTCATTGCTCAGCCGTTGTTGTAAACTATGATTAAGAAATCAAATATGCAAGTCTGAGAAGTATGTTATCCTGTAACATTATTATTATTATTATTATTATTATTATTATTATTATTATTATTATTATTATTATTATTATTGAGAAATACAACGTTATGCCATCGCCGCGGATACCCCATATATGCATCATCCCATTTGTAATTGCCACAGTAAAATTGGAAGGGAAAAAAAGTGAAAAAACCATCAGCAAATGTTCATATGTTGAGAAAAAGTGAATAAATTGGTGAGAAATGGTCTGGAGAGCCATTATGTTATGCAAACATTCATGAATAACCATCGGCAAATGTTCATATGTATTGTGTTTACAGTGATCACTAGCAATCTGATAAACCTCAAATCCTGATTATGAGATATATTTAAATATTTTATCTACATCTCTTCATTGCAGAACATCGGCTTCTGGTGGGTATCGTTTTCTTGATATTTATCCACATGTGGTAAAAATTCTAACCACATGTAAACTGGAAAATTTATGAGCGGTAAGTTATAATTACAAAACACACGTGTGTTTGTGTGAGAGTTCTTAACATTTCTCACTGTTTTAGGTGCTTAAAATGCTTTCTGTTTTGCATGAACTATAATTTTATGTCTATGGTGCATGCCGTATGTCTTGCGATTAGATCCCCATGTTGGAGATATAAATGAATCGTGCATAAGAACCACACTATGTATTGTGGAATGCCATTACTTTAGATGTTGAACATAATGAACGTAAGTGCATGTAAGGTTAAAGAAATTGGTAGTCGCTACTCGATAAGACGGGTTACAATCAACAGTCAAGCGAATAATCGGATTTAGTCGACCTTTAATCGATTTTGATTTTTTTATTTAAATACATAAATCATATTTTATTTATATATTCTAATATCTTTACATAAGATTTGTACATTTTTATACAATCCTAATGAAATAAAATAAGTATGTCAATTAAAATAAAACACTAAGTATAATAGAATATGTTTGAATTTTAAAAAAAGCAAAAAATATGGATTTTTATCGGTTGTGCCCTTCTAAAATATTGTAATATCAGTTATACCTCTCCCTTTTTTGCAATATCAGTTGTACCCCCGACTTTTTACGCTGTTATCATGTATACCCTCCTGTTAGCTTGACTATCAATGAATTGAACTTAATCATGATTTATTCAAACCATGGTTCCACTACGAGGGGTATAGTTGTACTCTGCTAAGCCCTCCGTCCCGACCTCCTCCCCCTCCTATGCCTAAACCTCTGCCTCGAACTCCTCCCCCACCACCTGGACTTCCTCCTCCACCCAATCCTCTGCCCTGACTTCCTCCTCATCGTCCTCCTCTGCTCAGCCCACCATCCCTACATCCTCCACTGCTCGGACCTCCTCCGCCCAGTTTTTCGCCCAACCTCTTCCTCATTTGCCCAACCTTCAGCCCCAACCTCCTCCACCTTCCTTCGCCCCATCCTCCTCCACCACCCTGACCTTCTATATACCCCACTGATAAACACACGTTATCATAGGTCTAAAGAGTATGTCTCACACAAGGCGGAGACAACCGAGGTCGATGCGGCGACCCACAATAAAGTGCATTTAATCAACAATTAACCCACAATCAAAGAATAAAACAATCGAGCTCAAAGGAAGTGTGAATTAATCTTCATTTACTCTACCATAAAATGTATAGGGAACAAGCATGTAGAGGTCGAACCACAGAGAGCAATACGAAAATGCATGAGCCTATCTGTGCATATCAGTCATCCTTGTGTGGCTGTGGGTTTTTTTTCTCTTTTTTTTGGATCCTTTTTATTTTTTTTAATTAGGGAAAATGCAAAAATGCGAAATATGATATGTGCGTGGAAGAGCATGGCATGGGGCACTTACCATAATTTTTCTGGATTTTTAGAAGCCTCCTAGATATTCTTAATAAATAGATAAAAGACACAAAAATCAGCTGCCTGGCAGGGGCATTTTTGCAAATAAAATAAGAGGCAGGGGTATCCGTGCAAAAATACCTACAGAAATAAACATTTATTTTTATTTTTAGAACTATTCTACAATATACAAAAACCGCCAGGGTATAACTGCAAAATTTCACGCGCCTCACGTGGGACTGCACGTGAGGCGCGGAAGGACCTGAATGCAAATACTAAAACATTGGGGGTCCGTATGCAAAATACACATTTTATTTACAACGGTGACCTTTATTCTTGGCATTAAATAATAAATACAAAAAGCGAAGGGGGTGGATGTGAAATTTACCCCTAATACAAACGTGGCATCCGACGGATCTGCTCCTCTCACTTGCCACGCGTCGTCTCCTGGACGCCCGATGACGCTTCGCCGATGAAGCGCTGAGATTAGATCAGCCCCGCTGATCTGACGGTGGGTACGACGCTCCATCGGACGGTTCCTGTTGAATCTGGGGCGGCCCTCCTGATCCGACGGCGCTGAAGACCCCTGGAAGAACGTGGAAGAAGCTCGGGGCTGGCGAGCTTGGATCGAGGAGCTTGGGCTCCTCCAGGGTTCTCCGGCGCGTCTGAGGTATTCTGAAGGTAGCTGGACGCCTCCCGCGACGATTGATGGCATTTTCACGGCTCCTGCGGGTCCGAGTCGATGAAGCGAGGTCGGAGAAGAAATGGGCCCCCAGGAACCTCTTCCTGGGTCCGTGCGAGTCTAGTTGGGCTCGATTCTTCGAAGTACCTGCACAGGAAGAACCGCGGGCGAGAGAGCTTTCTCCTCGACCCGGGGTTTTGAAGCTACGATGCACAATGGAGATGGGCGGAGGGGCTCCGGCGAACGGAGGAGGGGGAGCCCCGATTCGCCAGGACCTAGGGTCCTGGGTTGAACAACTGCGCGAAATGGATGAAGAAGGCGTCGAGGAACGAGATGGGGTGAACGGGGCGGTCGGATACGGTCAGATCCACAGTGGAGAAGTCGCCGGAGCGAAGCTCCGGCGAACTTCGAATTTCGATTTCTAAACTACAGGCATTAATCAAAACCTATTCTAATGACTGGAATGAAAAGCTAGAACCTAAAACTAACTAAAAATACATAGAAAAGGGCAGCTCTTATACCTGGTTTGCGACCAGGGAGCAGGACCTCCGGCGACGCGGCGGCCGTGGGCGCTCCTTCGACTCCTCCGACCGTCTGAAGCTTCCAGGAGGACCCTCCTGTCACAAGGAACCTCGAAGGACTGGAATAGATGGTGGAAAACGACTGAAAGGGAGGCCAAACTGGGGGAGGAGGTCGGGAGGTTTATTTATAAGCAGGGTTTGCGCCCTTATTGGCCGGCGAATCCTGGTGAATCTGGGCTTTGTACAAGGAAGCATGGGGTGTGGCGTGATTCGTGGATGTACAAGGAACAATTTCCATGAAGGGTCTTATCACCCTCGAGCTACACAATTGGCGTGAAAAATCGGGGAAAAGGGGCCTCTCGTGACTTGTCAGAGGGGCAGTCCTGGGGTCTGAAGAGTTGACCCGAGGTCAACTCTTGGCGGCCTGCGATTGGTCCACGGAGGCCGCTAGAAGACAAAACAGGCTGGAGGAATAAAGAACGAATTATTTAAGTTAATAAATGATTTTATTATTTTTCGAGTATAAGATAAAAAATCTTTATTATTGTATGTAGTATTTTAATATGATTTTTATTTATTTTTATGAATTATTTTATTACGGTTTTATTACAATAATGTGTATATGTATGTATTTACATGTATTTTTGTGTATTTTATTTTTAATTTGTTTATTTTATTTTATTGTTTTATTTTCTTATTTTATAAATTTACAACTTATTTTTGTGAGTATAAATATTTTTTATTTTATTTTTAAGAGTTTATTTACATTTTTAAATAAATGTGTATATGTAAAGGTAAGTATACTTATAGGTATTTTACCTATAAAATATATTTAATGTATTTTATTTATTTATTTATTTATTTGTTTTAGATTTGTATTTTTAATAACTAGTATATAATATGTACATTTATACAAATATAAAAGAATAAAAATACTTAAAGAATGTTCCCCTTTTTATTTATGTACATGCTTCACATAGGTATTTTGCCTATATCTTATATAGGCTTATTTTATTTCTCAAATTATTTTGGGTTTTCTTTTGATTTTAATACGTACAAGTATTATATTCATTATTCACAAGGTTCTAAAAATATGAGTTTATAAAATTAATGAATATTGAATAAAATGAATATTTTAATAGAGTTCTATATACAAGGTGGGCCAAAAATCTAACTTCTACATATAGACTCCAAAAATTCTGAAACCAATTTATAAAATAGTTCATGGAATGCTATATACAATTAAAGGTGAGTTTGGGTGATTTGGAGTTTTTATTTGCAAGATATGAGTCTATGAAGTTGAGATTTTTGCTTTTTATTTTGTGTATAAAAAGTGCACTGTGTATTATTTTTGCACAAACTCAATTTTGTATTTTTATTTACATTATTATCTACAACTTTTATGATCAAAGTTTCTTTATTTGATGAATAAATAATTATATACAAAACAGGTGTCAAAAATGCAGTAATGGAAAAATAAATGAATGAAGTATTTATTGTATTTTGGCCCTTATCTCCCCCTACTTTATTCCTTGTCGACCAATTCCATGCTGGCCTTGGTCTCGGGGTTATGGTCTTAAAATATTTGCAATATTTTATTCCTTTTTCTTTTCTTCCCTTTATTCTACAATTTTGGCATTAAAAACCTTATTTTATGTACAGTAAATACAATAAATAATGAATGCTATTTTATACAAATTAATGCTATTTCTCTGCATTTGCTGGGGTTTTTGAGGCCAAAATGATAGAATAAAGGTGATGAAATGGAGATTCATCACCCCCCTATACTTGCCTTTGCTAGTCCCTAGCAAACACTTATGCAATAAGTACAAAAAGAATAAAGAAAAGAAAAAGGAAAATGAAAGGAAGATAGAGTGAATAGGGGTGCTTTCAGTGCAATGCATGTCTTTACAAAATCCGAGATTGGAGCTCCTGTCAGACCCTGGGTGTGGATGTGTGTGGAACCTGATCGGGAACCAGCTCTAAAATACAACAGCCTTTGATAGTCACGGAACTTTGTTCAACCCACCTCAATAGCCTGATCAGAACTAGCCTACACCATACACAAACCCTTATGACTATGCAATTGACTTGTACAGTGTAAGTGATAGTGGCTCTCCTCAACTGAAATGACAAAGAGACTAGCTTCTCCAGCATGACAACCCAATGATTCCCTAATCCAGCCCTCTACCGTCAAGGAGCGGGGTATTCCCTTCTAAGTTCAAGTGGCAACCAGCTCAAGAAGAGGGGGAATAAGAGGTATAGAATTTTTGGGAGCTCAACCAGTGTAGCTAAGTCTCCCGCTGCAAGCTTCTCGAGATGTAACAGTGATACCATAAGCTTTTGCTTTATTGGACTATATACACTCCGGTGGGGTTATTAAATTTTCAATCCGACCCACCACTTTTTTGGAGTTTTTTTTTTCTTTTTTTTTTCTTTTTTTTTCAAGTGCATCTGTACAACATATCTACATGGTGCAGCATATATACAAGAAATTTCTTCTTGAGCCAGTAGACTATCCCTCTTTTGAAGCTTTATTGCAACCCACACTCTCCCGTCATTCGGTTTCATTGAAACAGGACCAGGTTGGGGCGCACTTCCCTCCCTAGACGAGGACGAATGTTTCCACCCATGTGCGTCTCAAACTGGCAAATCCAACCTCCTCACCACTCCAACTGAGTTGAGCCAAGTGAAAGGTGCAGGTGTCCAAGTTAGGTCACGGCCGACAAGAGTCATGTGTGTGTTTCGAAAAGTTCTAGTTAGTCCACTAAGGTGACCTGAACCCAGCCCTGCTTTCTCAAAGAATTAAGTCTGACTAGACCTGAAGTACCTTAAACCTAGTTCCCATAAGGTTCCAGTGCAGTTAGGTGCAGTAGGGTCCAACCAAGCTCCAATTCGAGACTTTATTAGACTGATTCAGTCATCAAGCTCACTCAAAAAGAATATGCATGGTATGCTTATGCTATGCACAATGAATGATGCAAATTTTCACAGAGGATTTTAAAAAGAATCAAAGAATATTTTTACACAAAGAATTTTTGCAAATAAAATAAGAGCTTGACACATACAAAAAGTATATACTATTATTTACACGGGCGTACTGCTTTATTTACAAAATGTATGAATTTATACAGACTTTTCATGGAATAGTTTATTTAGGTTGTTGAGAAAGAATTTTATGTACTTTATTTCTTATTTACAGGTATTTGTAATAGTGATCTTATCCTTCAGTTCTAGTTTTGAAAATAGTTTTGCAAACTATAGTACACGATAATTTTTGCAGTCATTTACACGCATTTGAAAACTATTTTTGCAAAGAATTTTCACACTATATGTACATTTTTCACAATAATTCTGACAAACATTTTTCAAAATATTTGCACACAGGTCTTTCAAATCCTTTCTTTCACACAAAGAAAAATTTTTGCCATAAAAACAATTTTCACACAGTTTGAAATCATTTCACATCAAATCTTTCAAAACTGGTCACACTATTTTTCAAATCATACTATATAGGTATCTGATTTATTAGTCAGAATATACAAAAGAAGAGAAACTGTATTTTATGTATAATATGGTTTTGGTCTTATAGGCTTTATTTGAACTTATTCCTTATTTACAAATGAGAGATTTTTGTGCAGACTCCTCAGACTTATTCGAGGATCAGTTTCACAAGAATTTTGAGAACTATAGTCCAAAATAATTTTGCAATATTTACACGCATTTGAAATTGATTTTTGCAAAGGTTTTACACAACATAGATAGATTTTTCAAAACAATTTGACAATCAATTTTCACAATCATTTGCACACTAGTTTGCACACATTTTAATTTCACTCAAAGAAAGTAAATTTTTCACACCAAACTGATTTTTCAAAGGTTGAATACTTGTACACACTATTTTCAAACCATTTTCACAAGATTTTCCAAAAAGAACTTTTTGCACAAAACATTTTTCTGACTTAATAATCAGTACAATTACAAAGAGTCTGAGGAACTCACAATCATCTTTCATTATTATAAAGCTACTTTTTATGTTCTATTTTATATCAAGGTGATATTTTATTTTTCAGTATGAGTTATGGCTTATAGTATATACATGGTATATACGACCCCCCTGTACTTAGCTTGAGCTATGTCCTCATAGATCGAAAGGAAAAGCAAAGACATAACTCGTACTGAGTATAGACAGATCTAAAGAATGTAAAGAAATGGAATTAAGGAATGAGAAGTTGACCGTCCCCCCTATACTTAGGATCAAGTAATCCTAAGTATAGCAGACTGTACAAAAAGCAGGGAGGGTCAAGGTGGGAATGAACAGATCGTACTCAGATTGTCTCCCCCTATACTTAGGGTAAGATATCCCTAAGTATAGACAAGAAGAGGAGACAATGGAGAGGATCAAAGAATGGAAATACTCGGGGTGCACGCCCCCCTATACTTAGGACAAAGTACGTCCTAAGTACAGAAAACTGTCCACAAGGTCGGCACCTTTTAGATACAAAAAGAGGCTAGAAAAGGAAAAGAAGAAAAGAAGAAAATCAGATAAATAGTTGCTGGATTGCATAGTCTGACTCTTTCGATGCCGCAGGTGTTGTCGAGGTATCATCATGGTGCATGAGCTGAACGGAGTCAACAACGGCCAAGAATGTATCTGGTTCGAGATAAGGCTTCAGTAGTTGGCCGTTGACGACGAATGGCTGTGCGTCAGAGGACAATTCTGATATAGCAATGCTTCCATTGTCACGCACTTCACAAACTCGAAATGGCCCTGTCCACTTACTCTTTAATTTACCTGGGAATATCCGCAACTTTGCATCAAATAACCATACTCTCTGTCCAACGTCAAAGGTCTTTCGTCTGATGTGCCTGTCGTGCCAGCGTTTCACCTTCTCCTTGTACATCAAGGTGTTATCGTATGCATAGTCTCGGAATTCCAAGAGTCTGTTCAGATCATCTTTTCTCTTCTGACCACTTTGGTGTGAGTCCAAATTACAGCTGTTGATTGCCCATAAAGACTTGTGAATTAATTCCACGGGCAGATGGCACGGCTTTCCATATACAAGACGATAGGGCGACATGCCCAAGGGAGATTTGTAGGCTGTTCGGTATGCCCATAGAACCGAGTTCAAGAGTTGAGACCAGTCCTTTCTGTTCGGCCTAACAAGTTTCTGCAGGATAGTCTTGATTTCTCTGTTTGATAACTCTGCCATGCCATTGGTCTGCGGATGATAAGGAGTAGCAACCCGATGGTCGATGCCGTACTCCTTCGTTAACTTCTTGACCTCTTTGTTAATGAAGTGACTACCCCCGTCTGAGATAAGGATTTTCGGTATCCCGAACCGCGAAATGATGTTCTTCTTCAGAAACTGGCAAACTGTTTTGCTGTCGGCAGCTCGAGCAGGGATAGCTTCAACCCAACGACTCACGTAATCGACGGCGAGAAGGATGTGCTCAAATCCTTGACTGTTAGGGAAAGGTCCCATGAAATCAATGCCTCATGCATCAAAGACATCTGCTATCTGAATGATTTTCAGGGGCATTGAATCTTTGGCAGTGAGTGTACCTTTCATTCTCTGACAGTCAGTGCATCGTTTAACAAATTCAGATGCATCCTTGAATAAAGTAGGCCACCAGAAGCCACACTGAAGTACTTTGGCTGCCGTCCGATCTCCAGAGTGGTGTCCACCAGATTCGAGCGAGTGACAATGCTCGAGGACACTTGATTGTTCCGTCTGAGGGATGCACCTGCGCCAAATACAATCTGCTCCTTCTCTGAATAAAAGAGGATCTTCCCAATGGTAGAAACGGATGGTCGACATGAATTTGTTCTTTTGGTTCTTCGTCCATTCCGAAGGTCTTACCCCAGAGACGAGGTAATTGACTATCTCAGCATACCAAGGAAGAGAATCCACAGCTAAAATGGCTTCGTCAGGGAAGGTTTCTGTGATAGGTGCATTGCTCAGGGGAGGTTCATGCTGCTCTATTCTGGAGAGATGATCCGCTGCCACATTCTGGGTTCCAGGCTTGTCCTTGATTTCCAAATCGAATTCCTGGAGGAGAAGGATCCAACGAATCAGTCTTGGCTTGACATCCTTCTTCTGTTGTAAGTAGCGGATAGCAGAGTGGTCTGTAAAGATGGTGACTTTTGATCCCAACAAATAGGATCTGAACTTCTCTAAGGCGAAAACCACAGCCAGCAGTTCCTTCTCTGTCACAGTGTAATTTCTCTGTGCGTCATCTAATGTTCTGCTGGCATAGTGAATGGCGTAGGGCACTTTGTCTTTTCTTTGCCCAAGAACAGCTCCAACTGCAAAATCTGACGCATCGGTCATTATTTCAAAAGGGAGAGTCCAGTCGGGCGGCTGTAAGATTGGAGCCTGAGTGATAAGCTCCTTCAAGTGATTGAAAGCAACGAGAACCGGCTGATCAACAATGAACTCAGTCTCCTTGCACAAGAGTTTTGTCAGAGGTCGGGCAATGCGGCTGAAATCCTTGATGAATCGCCTGTAGAATCCCACATGCCCCAGGAATGACCTCACATTCTTAACTGACTGAGGTGGCTGAAGATTTGAAATGACGTCCACCTTTGCCGGGTCGACTTCCATGCCACGCTTGGAAACGACATGACCCAGCACAATGCCTTCGGTGACCATAAAGTGGCTCTTTTCCCATGAGAGCACTAAATTGACTTCTCGGCATTTCTGAAGCACTCTGTCTAGATGCTCGAGACAAGAATCGAAACTATCACCATAGACAGAGAAATCGTCCATGAACACCTCGAGAAAATTGCCTACCATCTCGGCAAAGACTGCTAACATGCATCTTTGGAAGGTTGCAGGTGCATTGCACAAACCAAAGGGCATTCTCTTGAAGGCGTAGGTGCCGAACGGGCAAGTGAAGGTGGTCTTTTCTTGGTCTTCAGGGGCGATCGCCACTTGGTTGTACCCGGAGTACCCATCCAGAAAGCAGAAGAATTCCTTGCCTGCTAATCTTTCCAGCACTTGATCAATGAATGGCAAGGGAAAGTGATCCTTCTTAGTTGCTGCATTGAGACGGCGGTAGTCAACACAAACCCGCCAGGATGTTGGTACCCGAGTAGAAATTTCCTCCCCTTTGTCATTTGTAACCACGGTAAGCCCTGATTTCTTGGGAACTATATGCAATGGGCTTACCCATTTTGAATCGGAGATGGGATAAATGAAGCCTGCATCACACCACTTCGTGATTTCTTTCATGACGACGTCCCGAAGGTTAGGGTTCAGCCTTCTCTGAAATTCGCGGGACGGCTTGGCGTCTTCTTCTAAATAGATGTGGTGCGAACACAAGGCTGGATTTATCCCTCGGAGATCTGATACGTTCCATCCAAGTGCCTTGCGGTTCTTCTCTAGAACCTCGAGAAGTCGAGATTCCTGATCTGGTCTCAGCCTGCTGCTGATGATGACCGGATACATTTGTTCTTCACCCGTAAGGAAAGCATACTTCAGGTCTGCCGGAAGTGGCTTGAGTTCTGGTTTTGATCTGTCCACTTTATCTGTCACCTCTGACACCATGCTGATGGTGGGCAGTACTTCAGTGAAGATGTTGCCATCCTCAATATTCTGTTGAGATCCTGGTGGTGTACCGAACGGTTCTGCGCTAAGCTGATCATGTTCGGTTCGGAGTGATTGCTCAAAAAGATGCGCCTGCATCTGAGAATCTGTCTCCCAAGAATCATCGGAGCATATGCTGACTGCGCTTTCCAAGTCTTCCTCGAGAGTGAGGATTTCTCGGGTCCATGAATCATCTAATGATAACGCTGAGTCTCTGATCTCTGCAATAAATTCACAGTCCGCATCTGACGCTGCCTGGCTCTCATCTGTTGTGGCATTCTGCTCTTTGTTCATGTTTATCGTGATTTGCTGGGAATTCGAGCTGAAAGTGATCTTCCCAGACCCGTAATCAACCACGGCGCCTGAAGTACGAAGGAATGGTCTGCCAAGGATGATAGGGGTCTGGAGCAAGGGTGCAGGTGAGTCCATATCAAGGACTACAAAGTCAGCTGGGAATTTCATTTCCTGCACTTTAACTATCACGTCTTCTAAGAGACCTTGGGGCCGCTTGACGGATCGGTCAGCAAACTGAAGGATCATGTGTGTCTGCTTGAGCGGTCCCAGCCCAAATTCCTGCATTATGGTCGAGGGCAGAAGGTTGATGGAAGAACCACTATCCAAGAGAGTGCGCTCGAAGACTTGGTCAAAAATCACACAACTGATCAGAGGTGCTCCGGTGTCTTGTTTCTTCTGGGGGAGATTGCTGATAGCTGCGACCGTGGCTAATGAGAGGACATGTTTCTCAACTTGCTGGCGTCTGTTCTTTCTTGATGGGCGACGCTTAGTAGTACATACTTCCTTCAGTCCTTTCTTCACGGCTGGCATGTATTCCACGGCCTTTAGCAAGGGAATCTCAACAGTCAATTTGTCCAAGATGTCCACAACACCTGGGTCGGACAATGCATTTTTTTGTTTTGCAATTTTTTTGGATTTTTGTATTGCATGAGGAAAAGGAATATGTACACTACTGGCAGGAAAATCAGAGTTCTTATTTACATCAAAATCATCGCCCACAGAATGTTGTACACCCGAATTACGAAAAAGGGTACAAGCTGGGTCTTGGCTTGCTGGTGTTGTTGGGCGATCAAAAAGGGTAGCATCTGCTCCATCGGCTAGCGAGGGATCGGCGGTTGCTGTCGGCTCCTCCGATGCTGGCACGGCTTCGCTTCTGCTACGAGCTTCTTTTTGTTGTTTTTGTTTTTGCTGATTTTTTTGTATTTTCGGCTGAGGTTGTTGCTGGCATGGCACGACGGCTGGACTGGCTTCTCCTTCTTCTTCCTCCTCACCCGCCCCTGTGGCTGGTATGGCTGATACGGAAGATGACGATCCACCTGTTTCTTTATTCTCCCCACTTTTAGTAGCAGGCGGAGGCAAGGTCCTACCGCTCCTAAGAGTTACAGCATTAGAATAAACAGTAGTATCATTACCAGATACGGACAGGACATCACATTCTACCTGCTCTTTTTTCTTGAAATTATTGGGATTTGCTTCGACCTGAGCCGGGATGGTGGTTCGGGTGGCAGTCAGGTCATCAAGCCGCTTGGTCATCTCTGCTAGCCCTTTGACAAGCTGGGCTAGACAATCCATGGGGGGGTTCACTGGAGGTGCCTCGGTGGTGTCAGCGTGCAGACCACGCTGTTGTTGCATCTGCTGGTGCTGAGACTGTTACTGGTGATGCTGAGGCGGGGCAGGAAGTTGAAGTTGCTGATAAGACGGAGGTGGATACTGCTGGTATTGCTGAGGCGGAGCAACCGCGTACTGGTGATACGGTTGTGGGTGCCGGTATTGCGGCTGCTGCTGGTATGGATGGTTCTGCCTCCACTGATGTCCAAACTGGGGAGGTTGCTGGTATTGGTGCTGCTGGGAGGATTGCCCAAAGCGACCACCCTGAGGTGGGTGGTATTGTCGGTTGGTAAATGGCTGACCCTGTGGTTGTCCCATAGGACGGGTCGGCTGTGCATCATGAGTCCAAACCCCATTAACCTCCTGGACCAAGGGTGGTGGTGGGAACACTGAATCGGTTTCTGAGATAAACTCTGGTTGATACACAACCATCTGCTGTTGCGGCTGGCTCTGATCAGGTGCCTGCACGTAGTACACGTGCTGAACTGCCGGTGGTTGCTGGCTCGGCTGAGGCTGGTGTAGCGGTGGTTGCTCGTCTTTTCTCTAAGCTGGAGCTTCGAGCGGTGCTGCCGACTGAACAGAATTGATGGTACCTACCAGCAGTTCCAGCTGCTTGGTGATGTGATCCAGCTTGTCCAAACTCTGGGTCCTCTTCTCGATCACGGTGAGTTTTTCGAGATCCTGTGATCGCTTCTCGATGATGTCAACTTTAGAGAGATGGCCCCCGATGATGCTGAGGTTGGAGCTCTCATCTCTCTCTGATTCCTTAGACGCTGCCATGTGCACTTGTTTTTGAAGGATCTGGGGTTGCTTCTGATAAGCCTTGGATGAAGAGAGGGCGGCCTCTCCTTCGGCCATTTCTTCAAAGATCTGCCAGACGACGTCTTCATCCTTATTGAAGTGTGAGCCCCCACATGCTGCGTCTACGAGCCTTTGACTTTCAATGTTCAGTCCCCCGAAGAAATGCTGAACCAAGCTGGTCTTCGGAATATCATGATGGGGACATTTCTCCTGCAGGTCAGTGAATCTCTCCCATGCTTCATGTATCGACTCATGGGGTCCTTGGGAGAAATTACTGATACGGGCTCGCATTTGGTTGAGCCGACCCAGAGGGTAGTACTTGTGCAAGAAGGCGGACTTTAGCTCCTCCCAGGTCGTCACAACTTTTCCCATATGATTGACCCAATAAAGGGCCTTATCCTGTAGGCTGAAGGGGAAAGCCGTCATCTTGACAATGTCCAGAGGGACATTGGGATAGTGAGTAGTACGGCAAATGCGGGAGAATTGCTGCAGGTGGATGTACGGCTCCTCGCTAGTGTTTCCATGGAATGCAGGAAGAAGAGCAATGAATTGGGGCTTCAACTCAAAGTGAGCGTGTACCGGTGGAATGAGGATCCATTCGGTCATCTGGCTGTCTCCCGGGTTGTATGTTTCTTTAAGGGTAGGTTTCTGTGGTGGTAATTCAAGATCATCATTGTGGTCATCACCACCTCCTCCACCTTCACCTTCTCCTCTCCTGCCTCCTCTGCCTCTGCCTCCTCCTCCATCATCTCGGTTAATCATATCATTCAACATGTCCTGGAAAGCTGTCTGAGTGAGGGCCTGTTCGGTCAGCTGCTGCTGGATGGCCTGGATAGATGCCAGTAATTGTGCATTGACCTGATTCTGATCTGGCGCCTGTCCCTCTGGTGTGGGTGGCTGCTGACCCTTGCCCTTTCCTCCGGGAGCCATGTCAGGGTCCGAGTCGGAAGAGATGAACTCCGGAGTAGTCTCCAGGGCTTGCACTGGCTTCTATCTGCATGAGGAGATAGTCTTGATCAGACTGCTTGTAATCAATGTTCAGCTGTCGAGATGATGCTGGAATTCAGGTTAACCCCAGCATGTTGTGAATGGAAAAGGATGTAGACTGTAATCGACTTCCCTTCACAACGGCGAAAGTGGGACAAAGGTGATCCCAGTTTATTGGGTGGTCAAGAGAAAGGTAGAAAACGAGGAGTCTAGAGATCGATCCGCAAAGTCCGGATTAGGTTCTCGTGAATCGCCTCGAAGTTATTGGCGGAGTTGAGTCCATGGAATTGATGTGGGTGTCGGCATGGTCCCGACGGAAACCATCCATGGATCAACTTCGCGAAGTACAAGAGAAGGTAGGATGTTGGATGAAAGATACGATGGTCAACGCGGACTACAAAGGAGTGCAAAACAGTAGAAAAGGCTCAAACTGAGCGGGGGTCAAAGAGGAGTGACACAACAAAGTTTTGCGCAAAGGCGCGGGACTTGATCTTTGAACCTTAATCTAGATCCATACAAACACAATTCAAAATAGGGTTCACCAACTCACGCCATGTGAAGCCGTAAAGGTTCGGCTATTATCTTTTCATTTTTAGAGTTGTTATTTCAGGCATATCTTATAACAAGTCCTTAGTACGCTACCCTATAGGAGAGAGAGTACTGCCGAAAGGGTATCCCGTACTTGTCCTCCTCCTGTGTAACCTGTAGTCTGTACTTTTTGGAGTCCTCGTAACCCTTCCTGGATCCCTACTCAGCCAAAGAAATAGAGAGAGGAAGCCGATAGGCGAAACCGCTACTTCGGTCCTCGCTCGCAACGGAATCACCCGTGAGCATACAAGAACCTACTCGGACGCAGGACAATGAGACAGACACCCCCGTGAAGGCGTGGCCTATGCTCGATACTTCGGACAGGGTCGATGCTCATCACAACAGAGAGTCATCGTTGGTGACCAAGCCCTACTCGCCTACGTACGATAGAAGCGCCATTACTTCGGAAATCCAGGCGATACACAAGGCAGTTGCAGACTGGGCTTTTGGCTCTAATCCTTAGGGGGTCGCACTCGCTCAAGGGAGTAGGGTTTTGGTCCCCCTCCAAGGTACCTGAAAACAATGAGGGCTTTATGAACCCGGTACAATGATAGTCCATTACGAATTTTAATTAAGGTCAAAGTTTATTTAGCAGTCCCCTAGTTTTAATTTTTGGGTTTTCACTTTTTTTGGATCTGTTTCATACCAGCGCCTAACGTTTTGGTAGATTTTCGTTTAAGTCCTAGGTGCTCAAAATCAGAGGGAGATAGCGGAAAAGCCATGCAAGTGGTTCTATGATGGAAATCTCACCATTGAACCGAATGATGCATGCTGAGTTAGAAGACTTACAGTGCATCCCAGCTCTCTCCATGTGGTATGCAAAACAGAATTTTTAAACCTATCTACATGGCGGTGTGCATTCGTCAAAATCGCCCTAAACATTAGCTGCTATTAACGTGAAGAACCACAAGCTTGGTCATTCATCTTTAACCTAAGGGTCCGGTCTTGGCTCACCCCTCCTCTTCTCGACACACTCGAGTTCAGGAGTAGCGCTTGATGGGGCTCGCTCACGGCACGTGGGTTAAGAGATAAATGACTTAGCTGTTTAAGTTTGACTAAATCCATGCGAAGTAGACTATAGGAACATGCATTCTTATTAATGTTTGGACCTAGCTACTGAGTCAAGCAACCTATATCTAGGGGCTCCAAGCACACAAAACAAAGTAAAATAAAGGCGAAAAGCACAAAACAACGGAGAACAAAGGAAAGAAGGCGGTAGAAATCGCGGAAAACAGCGATGAGGCCCCCAGGTGAACAGACACCCGGGCACTGGACCTCCTTGTGAAGAGTAGAGTCCGGTTAATTATTACATGCCAAAATTGTCTCTCTCTCACCTAAAATTACAGAGATAATCCTAAGTGTTCTAAGCCTATCTAATCCACATCTCCTTGCTTCCTTGATACTCTCTCCTAATGGTCATGCGAAGGGAAGACCATCCTCCTCCAAGCTTGGCTGCATTGGCCTCCTAAGAAGCCATCCTTGCGTGGCGGACCCTCGCATCAAAGTCACAAAAAGAGTGTATTAGAATAGCTTGAATCAATCAATCATAGAGCACATAAAGATAATCACAAGAAATGGATCAATGAAGCACAGTGATTAATGGCAATAAAATAGCTGCTCACAAAATATCATCAATTATGAATCAAAAATGCACACAAGAATGACAAAAATAAAGTAGGCTATGCTCATTGCTCCCCGGCAACGGCGCCATTTGATAAACACACGTTATCATAGGTCTAAAGAGTATGTTTCACACAAGGCGGAGACAACCGAGGTCGATGCGGCGACCCACAATAAAGTGCATTTAATCAACAATTAACCCACAATCAAAGAATAAAACAATCGAGCTCAAAGGAAGTGTGAATTAATCTTCATTTACTCTACCATAAAATGTATAGGGAACAAGCATGTAGAGGTCGAACCACAGAGAGCAATACGAAAATGCATGAGCCTATCTGTGCATATCAGTCATCCTTGTGTGGCTGTGGGTTTTTTTTCTCTTTTTTTTTTGGATCCTTTTTATTTTTTTTTAATTAGGGAAAATGCAAAAATGCGAAATATGATATGTGCGTGGAAGAGCATGGCATGGGGCACTTACCATAATTTTTCTGGATTTTTAGAAGCCTCCTAGATATTCTTAATAAATAGATAAAAGACACAAAAATCAGCTGCCTGGCAGGGGCATTTTTGCAAATAAAATAAGAGACAGGGGTATCCGTGCAAAAATACCTTCAGAAATAAACATTTATTTTTATTTTTAGAACTATTCTACAATATACAAAAACCGCCAGGGTATAACTGCAAAATTTCACGCGCCTCACGTGGGACTGCACGTGAGGCGCGGAAGGACCTGAATGCAAATACTAAAACATTGGGGGTCCGTATGCAAAATACACATTTTATTTACAACGGTGACCTTTATTCTTGGCATTAAATAATAAATACAAAAAGCGAAGGGGGTGGATGTGAAATTTACCCCTAATACAAACGTGGCATCCGACGGATCTGCTCCTCTCACTTGCCACGCGTCGTCTCCTGGACGCCCGATGACGCTTCGCCGATGAAGCGCTGAGATTAGATCAGCCCCGCTGATCTGACGGTGGGTACGACGCTCCATCGGACGGTTCCTGTTGAATCTGGGGCGGCCCTCCTGATCCGACGGCGCTGAAGACCCCTGGAAGAACGTGGAAGAAGCTCGGGGCTGGCGAGCTTGGATCGAGGAGCTTGGGCTCCTCCAGGGTTCTCCGGCGCGTCTGAGGTATTCTGAAGGTAGCTGGACGCCTCCCACGACGATTGATGGCATTTTTACGGCTCCTGCGGGTCCGAGTCGATGAAGCGAGGTCGAAAAGAAATGGGCCCCCAGGAACCTCTTCCTGGGTCCGTGCGAGTCCAGTTGGGCTCGATTCTTCGAAGTACCTGCACAGGAAGAACCGCGGGCGAGAGAGCTTTCTCCTCGACCCGGGGTTTTGAAGCTACGATGCACAATGGAGATGGGCGGAGGGGCTCCGGCGAACGGAGGAGGGGGAGCCCCGATTCGCCAGGACCTAGGGTCCTGGGTTGAACAACTGCGCGAAATGGATGAAGAAGGCGTCGAGGAACGAGATGGGGTAAACGGGGCGGTCGGATACGGTCAGATCCACAGTGGAGAAGTCGCCGGAGCGAAGCTCCGGCGAACTTCGAATTTCGATTTCTAAACTACAGGCATTAATCAAAACCTATTCTAATGACTGGAATGAAAAGCTAGAACCTAAAACTAACTAAAAATACATAGAAAAGGGCAGCTCTTATACCTGGTTTGCGACCAGGGAGCAGGACCTCCGGCGATGCGGCGGCCGTGGGCGCTCCTTCGACTCCTCCGACCGTCTGAAGCTTCCAGGAGGACCCTCCTGTCACAAGGAACCTCGAAGGACTGGAATAGATGGTGGAAAACGACTGAAAGGGAGGCCAAACTGGGGGAGGAGGTCGGGAGGTTTATTTATAAGCAGGGTTTGCGCCCTTATTGGCCGGCGAATCCTGGTGAATCTGGGCTTTGTACAAGGAAGCATGGGGTGTGGCGTGATTCGTGGATGTACAAGGAACAATTTCCATGAAGGGTCTTATCACCCTCGAGCTACACAATTGGCGTGAAAAATCGGGGAAAAGGGGCCTCTCGTGACTTGTCAGAGGGGCAGTCCTGGGGTCTGAAGAGTTGACCTGATGTCAACTCTTGGCGGCCTGCGATTGGTCCACGGAGGCCGCTAGAAGACAAAACAGGCCGGAGGAATAAAGAACGAATTATTTAAGTTAATAAATGATTTTATTATTTTTCGAGTATAAGATAAAAAATCTTTATTATTGTATGTAGTATTTTAATATGATTTTTATTTATTTTTATGAATTATTTTATTACGGTTTTATTACAATAATGTGTATATGTATGTATTTACATGTATTTTTGTGTATTTTATTTTTAATTTGTTTATTTTATTTTATTGTTTTATTTTCTTATTTTATAAATTTACAACTTATTTTTGTGAGTATAAATATTTTTTAGTTTATTTTTAAGAGTTTATTTACATTTTTAAATAAATGTGTATATGTAAAGGTAAGTATACTTATAGGTATTTTACCTATAAAATATATTTAATGTATTTTATTTATTTATTTATTTATTTGTTTTAGATTTGTATTTTTAATAACTAGTATATAATATGTACATTTATACAAATATAAAAGAATAAAAATACTTAAAGAATGTTCCCCTTTTTATTTATGTACATGCTTCACATAGGTATTTTGCCTATATCTTATATAGGCTTATTTTATTTCTCAAATTATTTTGGGTTTTCTTTTGATTTTAATACGTACAAGTATTATATTCATTATTCACAAGGTTCTAAAAATATGAGTTTATAAAATTAATGAATATTGAATAAAATGAATATTTTAATAGAGTTCTATATACAAGGTGGGCCAAAAATCTAACTTCTACATATAGACTCCAAAAATTCTGAAACCAATTTATAAAATAGTTCATGGAATGCTATATACAATTAAAGGTGAGTTTGGGTGATTTGGAGTTTTTATTTGCAAGATATGAGTCTATGAAGTTGAGATTTTTGCTTTTTATTTTGTGTATAAAAAGTGCACTGTGTATTATTTTTGCACAAACTCAATTTTGTATTTTTATTTACATTATTATCTACAACTTTTATGATCAAAGTTTCTTTATTTGATGAATAAATAATTATATACAAAACAGGTGTCAAAAATGCAGTAATGGAAAAATAAATGAATGAAGTATTTATTGTATTTTGGCCCTTATCTCCCCCTACTTTATTCCTTGTCGACCAATTCCATGCTGGCCTTGGTCTCGGGGTTATGGTCTTAAAATATTTGCAATATTTTATTCTTTTTTCTTTTCTTCCCTTTATTCTACAATTTTGGCATTAAAAACCTTATTTTATGTACAGTAAATACAATAAATAATGAATGCTATTTTATACAAATTAATGCTATTTCTCTGCATTTGCTGGGGTTTTTGAGGCCAAAATGATAGAATAAAGATGATGAAATGGAGATTCATCACCCACCCAGAAGCAAATGTTATAGGGGAGACTCTTTGTACCTTGAAATTTGTTGAATGTGTTTCCACAATGGAGCTGGCTTAACAAGGAAAGTCCTGAAGTTAAAGAATTCAAGGAACATGTATGTGTGTGTCTGTGTGTGTATATAACCAAGAAAGTAGTAATTGTTGAAGATTCAATCATGGTATGTACCCATATCTTTAGATTGCTTGCCTCAAAGAAGCCTAGGCAAAGAAAAACAGAGAGCCAGAACATGCCAATGCTGTGCTGCCTTCTTTGAACTCTCACTGGAAAGGAAGTCTACCATCGCTCATCAGTCATTCTAATTGAGAGCAAGGAAGTATTAGTACGGTAGGTCTGTCCACACAATCAATGGAAGATGGAGTAAACATGGAGGTCTTGCATTAATATGCATTACAGAGGTGATGGGATCAAGTGTGTGGAAGGTAGAGGGATTGGGGAATAAGGTAGGTGTTTTATGGGTGAAGGGGTGGTGGTGATGATGAGTAGATGTATAGTATGTGAAAAGGAAGAGGACTGAAGAGTATGGAAAAAAAGATAGAAAAAATTGTCCTTTGTTGCAACAGGTGTTTTCCATATATTTGTTTAGAAGCCTCAAATATTTGATTAATTGGCTTTAAAAAGTAGTTCAAAAAATTAAGAAAAATCATATTTGATGATTAATTTCTTTAATTGGAAGGAGTGATTTATATGTGAAATATAAAAATTTTCGTGATTTGATGAACAAATGGAAATGCAATGAGGAGAGAGAAAATAAGAGGAGAAGGGGAAAAAGAATAGTAATGGAGGAAGAGGAGGAAAAAGGAGTTACCTGGAATAGTAATGGTTGAAACTTAAAGGTCTTGGGCTTCATCGACGATTTTCTTATCCACAGGTTGATTCAAACATGAGGAAGATGGTATCTTCCTTGAGAAGTTGTTGCTCAAGCAGAGAAACATGCAGCAACAATATTCATGATATAATCAAGAAGGGGTTGGAGTGGGGGTATGGGGCAAAGGAGGATGTGGTCGGAGGAGGAGAAGGCGCTGGAAGAGGAGTGGTAGAGGAGGTGGTCGAAGGAGGAGGAAGGGCTGGAGGAGGAGGAGGAGGAAGAAGAAGAAGAAGAAGAAGAGTGGAAGGAAGAAGAAAGGGAGAAGAAAAAAAGCCTTTTTACCCTTGATTTTTCATCTAAATATCATTGTATCCCCAAAGTTAACGTCTGTTTGAGATGCGGATGGATGTCAATTAACTCGAATGGCACAAGTGATCATTGTACAAGAAGTGAGGGGCACAATTGATATTGCAAAAAGAGATGTGTATGACTGATATTGCAATATCTAAGAAATGAACAACTGACAAAAATCCAAAAAAAAAGAAAAAAACCATGCAAAAATCGATCAAGTAGTTGGCTCGATCGACTATTGGCCAACTTGGCCTTGTCAAGTCGGCCGCCCTCTAACTCGACTAGTAAGGCCAACGAATCGGTCTCATCGGCTCAATTTTACAATCGTGAGTGCATGTTATACCTGGTGACTTAGTGCAATGTTATTACTAGTTGTATGCATAATGATAAAGATTTGTTATATGTTATATGGACTATTTAGCCATAGTTTTAGGTCTGCAAGTAAAGTGATGTCCTAAGTGATTATTAAAGTTGTAGCTCAACATGCTTATAATATAACAAACGCATGATGTGAATTTGATGTAATTAGTGTAATAAGAGGCTAATATGCAAGTGGGAGCAAAAAAATCAAGAATAAAGCTCTTACACTCTATTAAGTGGACTCTCTAACTTTGGTAACCACACTCTCACAAGGGATATAACGTCCCGAGATGAGATCCGGTCTATTATCAGGGATTACTATCTTAGACATTTTATTGGGCTTGGGTCCAACTGGAACCCTTAACTACAACCTAAAATGCTTAAGTCCAAATTGTATGGTAGTAGTGCCCACTACTTACAACATACTACAATACTTTGTAATTACTAGATGTGGTACTATATTTGAGGTGCTACCATCACCCCCACTTATATTCACAACATCCTCATTCTGCAATGACTCATGACCTATTTCCCAGTAACAGTGGTGGCTTCAGGTTAGAGGGAATTTGCTTTGATACCATCTATAACATCTGGTGCTGAAACATGGTATTTTATCGAGGAATACTAACCCAGACAACATGCTAGGCTTGAGTCCAACTGAAGCCCTTAGCCATCTTTACAATAGGTCCCTTCTTATAAGCTACTAACACACTTTGTGATTACTAGATATGGCACTATGATTGGGGTGCTAAAGAGAATAACTCTTAGAAGATGTAAAGAATCGATTCCAGATAGAAGACTCCCATTTAGCTATTCTAAGACTCATAAGCCAAAACAAAGATGGAATAAAACTAGTTTATGATATAAACTAAAGGATTATATGTGCTATATCTAAAGGTAAAAAGGCTAATGCTTGCATCATAATATGAGTGAGTGAATGGTCAATCCATTTCATGTGTTGATTGCTTCCTTAATGATAGAAATACATATTTAGTCCAGCTAACCATTGGATGTTCTTTCATGTGATACTCAGTACAATATATCATTGTGATGCGGAATTCCTTAACATATAAATGTGGAATTTAGTACATTTACAACACTTATTCTTTTTTTGGACATACTATCTACTTTCAAAAACTTGTCTTCCTCCATTTTTAGGCATATGCCATGCCACCTTACATTGCGTGTGACAAGGAAGCAACGCTTGAGCTGCAACATCGTCGTGCTAAATCATGGCGAAGGTGATGCCGCAGCTCACACTGATGGGGGTGATGGAGGCACAGATCATTACGGGGGCGATGAAGTTCTACATCGAGGAGATGGCTTAGGAGATCCAAAGCTTGGCTTTTTGCAGGGGTGCTACTGGAGCCAGTAGATGACCGGCTACATAAGCGGTGCGATGATCGCACAACTGAACGAGGTCGGTATGGCCGGGGGGTCCAAGTGGTTGATAGACAAAATAGATGAAAGGCATCTACATCACTTCTACTACTAGTTTTGGATCTGTTAACCTTTGCTCTTTTTTGTAGATGGAGGAGGCTACAAAGAGGAGAAGCTGATAGAGGCTAGGTTGAAGTAGCGATAGTAAGATTCATGTTGTCATTTGGAGGGAAGATGAGCAAGGAGAAGTGTATACATTTGAGAATTTATAAACAAGAAGGAAATTTTGATATATTTTTTTGAAATCCGATTCACATTAACTGATAAATGAATTAATGTGAGTTAAGCAATTTCACGTTAGAAAGTAAAAAAAGAAAACTGCTACTTTGACGAACTAATTGATTTTAGAACAATACCAAAGAATTTTCCTCCTTATCACAATAGCACCATTCTACACAATAATCACCATCATCCCTAATATGATACGTTGAACCGACTTATATGGTCCGGTGAAAGGGTAGTTGGTAGGGATGAAAACAAATGTAAATATATTCATATCTGATCCGCTATCGTACAACATTTTTTGATTGCTTTCATCATTGTAGATATAAGTGTTATGAAATTGCTAAATATGCTATATCTATTTTAAGCGTAAACCTTCCTAAACATGGATATTTTTGTTAATCTATTAAATATTTTTGTTATTATTCGTATCTGATTCGTATTAATCTTATATTCGTTTTCGTATTTAAGGATATGGTGACACATTTTTCACACCCGTCAATATTCGTATCTGCATCTGTATTCGTATTTGAATACATATAATGATATGATTATATGTATATTCGTATCCGTATCCGACCATTTTCATCCCTAGTAGTTGACATATCATATTCAAATCTAACCTATAAAAGGATTACACTTCATGTTCTAACCAACAAAATATGCTTGCATTTTTTTACAGTGGATTATTCTCACATTGCTTAGACATCAAGGGGAATGTCTAAACAGATAGGATCTGTCGGATGTAAGATGGACGATCATGATTGAGGGCCCATTATTCCGTTCCTTTATCATGACCGTCCATCTCTCATCTGACGGTTCTTCTACATTACAACAGGGAAAATCACAGCAGACGATCCGCCTCCGTATCTGAATGGCACATATACGATAGTCTCTGTATAGTACAGGATAGAGAAGCCATCAAAGACCATGCAAAATGGATTCTCATCCGATTCCAGATAGGCGCATACGTTGCGCCCATACCGGTCCCTCATTCACAGGGCAAGACAGGTGGAATATGCCGATAACAACTGCCACGTGTAAGCCACAGGGACTCCCAAGAGATACCACCGGCCAATGGACGCGGAGAAGGTGATATCCACAGATCAGCTCTCCACATTCCCGCGCCCTATTTAAACTCACCAACGGCTGTCCACCCAAAACACAAACAGCACATCTATTCTATCTCCTCCCATCTCACCCTCAGAGCCGTGCCATGGCTGCCACCATGGCCCTTTCCTCCCCAGCCTTCGCCGGCAAGGCCGTCAAGCTCGCCCCGGCCGCCTCCGAGGTCTCGGGCGATGGAAGGGTCACGATGAGGAAGGCCGCCGCCAAGCCAAAACCGGTTTCCTCTGGCAGCCCGTGGTACGGCCCTGACCGTGTCAAGTACCTGGGACCGTTCTCCGGTGAGGCCCCCTCATACCTGACCGGTGAGTTCCCCGGGGACTATGGATGGGACACCGCCGGGCTCTCCGCTGACCCCGAGACCTTCGCCAAGAACCGTGAGCTTGAGGTGATCCACGCCAGATGGGCCATGCTTGGAGCACTTGGATGTGTCTTCCCTGAGCTCCTTGCCCGCAATGGGGTCAAGTTCGGTGAGGCCGTGTGGTTCAAGGCCGGCTCTCAGATCTTCAGCGAGGGTGGTTTGGACTACCTCGGCAATCCTAGCCTTATCCACGCCCAGAGCATCCTTGCGATCTGGGCCACCCAGGTTATCCTTATGGGAGCTGTTGAGGGCTACCGCGTTGCCGGAGGTCCACTTGGAGAGGTCGTCGACCCTCTCTACCCAGGCGGTAGCTTCGACCCGCTCGGCCTTGCTGATGACCCAGAAGCCCTTGCTGAGTTGAAGGTGAAGGAGCTCAAGAATGGAAGGTTGGCAATGTTCTCCATGTTCGGATTCTTCGTCCAGGCCATCGTCACCGGGAAGGGCCCCCTCGAGAACCTCTCCGACCACCTCGCCGACCCCGTCAACAACAATGCTTGGGCATATGCCACCAACTTCGTCCCCGGCAACTGAGTGTGAGGAGCGCTTCAAATGCTGTTGTAAACTATCAAAAAAAAAGCCATGAATACCTGGCATGTATCCTTTCATGATTTTCATAAAATGCAATTCATCCTTCGGTCTTAAATTCAAGTCCTAAAAAGGGGATTTACCCACTAAAAATCACAGTTTTATAAACAGATATGGTACATATCGGTTCACACTACAAGAAAAATGAGTTGTGGCCACGGAATGTGGTTACGGAAACATGACCACGATAGTTATGTGGCCACTAGTTTCTCGTAAGTACAATCCGTGGCCAAAGTCTTCATACAATAGTTGTGGCCACGACGAATTCTGTGACCGCTTGTAGTGGCACGAAATATTCGTGGTTAGAGAACTCTCGCAACGAGACTTGTAGCTACGGCTACTGGTCACGATGTGTCGTGGCCAAAGCTCAATTCCGTGGTCACAAACATCACATCCGTGGGCATAGTTCTGTAGCCACAACTTGTTTTCCTTGTAGTGACAGTTCTAGGAAGATGGAATGCCCTCTAAGCTCATCATACTTACAATTATGGATTTGACCAGGCCGTTTTTCCAAGTCGATCAGATCAAATCCATTTCTCATCAGATTGGCAGGAATACAATCTGATTCACACCATGAAGGCTCCAAGTCAAGTCCCATGCATCTTGTTGCTGCAGAAATATGGATTTTATCTAACCGTGTTCATCCTGACACCGAGATTAAGCAGCAATCAGAAAAAAAGGCTCTAATTAACTGCACTTTCGTATTTACCAAGTCTCCTAAAGATAGCAACAGATGGCATAATTCTTTGGGATTTTATCACTTGTGTCCCTCCGAGATATCGCAATATCAGTTATGTCCCTATCTTTTTGGTAATATCATTTGTGCCCCTAACTTCTTGCTCCGTCACCAGTTGTGCCCTTCCGTCAGATTGACCGTCAAAAAATTAAAATAACCATGGTTTATTCAAACCATGGTGTGGTTAAGAAGGGTATTATGGTCCATACCCTTCTTCATCTTCTTCCTCCTCCATTTGCTCTTCTTCCTTCTATTCATAATTTCTCTCTCTTACTAAAACCTTCATGCATCCATCGAATCTCTAAAATTTTTATATTTCCACGGACATATCAGTCGTTACGGATCAAACGATGAATTTTATTGAATTTTTGGATGACTTTTTATGAATCAATTAGTCAAAAATTTATCAAAATTTAACAAAAAAACTCAACTCCAGTTTCAGTCACCACAGACGGAGGAGGAGTGCGGAAGGGGCTGGAGGAGGCGCGGGGGCCGGAGGAGGGATAGGCGAGGAGGCGGCGCGTTCAGGGGGAGGGAGAGGCGAGGGCAGGGGACGGGGGGAGGTCGGGGCGGAGGGGCGGCAGGGGTGGGGGAGGTCGGGGTTGCAGGGGGCGGGGGAGGTCGGGCAGAGGGGCGGCAGGGGGTGGGGGAGGTCGGGCTGGGAGGGGGTGCGGGAGGTTGGGCGGAGGGGGGTGTGGGAGGTCGGGCGGAGGGGCGACAGGGGGTGGGGGCGATGCGGCGGAGGACGGTCGGGACGAGATAGAGCGCGAGGCGGCGGAAGGACTTCTATTGTCCGACGATGCATCCTGAGAGACCTCCCCTCCGCGCGGGTTAGCAGCGGCTGAGGGGAGGCCGCTGGGCACGGAGGTCGGCCACGAGATCGCGACGCGTGGGGCCGTGCAAGGCGAGAAGGACGGCGCTGTGGAGTGCAGGAGGCGCGGCGGCGCCTGGCGTGGACAGTGGCGGAGGGAGGGCTGCAGGGCCGGCGGGAGGCTCGCGCGCGGGGAGAGACGCGCCGCGCGCGGAGTTGGTGCGCCGCGGGAGGTCAGCGGAGGTAGGTCGGGGCTGCGGCCGATCGCGCGGGGTTGCTGAGAGATGGCGGCGCGAGGCCGCGCCTGGAGATGGAGGCGGAGAGCTCGAGGCGGAGCTGAGCGGTGCGGGGCAGGGGCGGCGGCAGAGAGGGAGGAGGAGGTGGTGGAGGAGGAGGAAGAAGAGGTTGGGGAGGAGGAGGAAAAAGAAGATGAGGAGGAGGGTGTAAAATGACCTCATAACTTTTTTTTAAATTTAATTACGCCTATGTCCTCACAGTTAACGTCCGTTTGCACTGTGGATGGACGGTAACTAACTCGAGGGGCACAAGTGAAAAAATAACAAGAAGTGAAGGGCACAACTGATATTACCAAAAAGATAGGGGTATAACTGATATTGCGATATCTCGGAGGGGCACAAGTGATAAAATCCCTAATTCTTTTAGCAGTCAATCGGTGCATACGCTCCTGTAAATGAGGAACCAGGGAAAGGTCGATCGAGTCGAGCCACATTGGGTCCATTATACCTACACTTATCTTGCATTTGTTTTACATGAGGCGGTTTTTCAAATAATATTTAAGAACGATAACAGCAAAGCATTTTCCCACATTAAGTAGAGTCGGCTACATGAATTCTTTGTGTCCATTCAGATTTATTTTGGATCATTCTCGAGTTTAGATCCAAAAAATAAAGTCCCTTCGGATAGTCTCATTCCAACACTTCGTGGATCTTTGGATATGGCTCAGATGTGGGTGGAATTTGATGCCTCGATGTTGCTGGGATTTTGCACACACCATAATGAACATCATTGTGGACCACAGTTAGAGATGAGAGGTCTTCAACGATGCATATCTCTTCTGTCGATAAGTTTCAAAGGAGAAACCCACTTCCAATTTCGCCTAGATCAGCACCACCGTCGTTGACCATAATTTTCTACCACGAAGTTTTGCCGTGAATTTTTCGCGAAAATCTCGAGCAACTACTTGAATCAGGGTTTCATCAGAAACCCTAGAACTTGAACAAATATTTGAACATGAATCCAAAATAAATCTTTAAAACATAAAATCTGAATTGATTTCTCTAATACCATGTTGAAACATATGAAATGCGTAAGAGGAATCGATAACAAGAAAAGAAACGTAAACATCTTGGATTTTACATGGAACCTTATTCCCTAAGGAGCATGATAAAACCACGGGGGAGAAGTAGGGATGCAAACGGTTACGGATATATCCGTATCCGATCCTTCACCATTTTTTTTTGAGAAGCAAGAGGGTGAAGTCCCAAGGCGGGACTCACCACTGAAATTATATTAAAACCATATCCGTATCCGATCCTTCACCATATCCATTTATACATATTTTGACATCCATATCTGTATCCGTTTTAAAATGGATACGGATATGGATATCGTTTTGATATCCGCAAACATTTGTATCCGTATCTGTATATCCATTTTCGTATATAAACATAGTCATAGATTTATTTTTAACCCTATATAACATAGTTTGTACCTTCTTTTATCATATTTGTATAACTTTTATAATGCAAACACATTTAGTAAATATATATAATGTGTTTTCCATCTAATTCATATATATTTAAGTCGATTTTATAGAATATTTCTAATATTACTTGTATGCGATCGATATCTGTTTTACATCTGTAATTGTTTTTTAATGATATGGTAAGATAGTTTTAATATCCGTCAATATCCGTATTCGTAACCAAAAATGGATAAGGATACAGTAATACCTTTATATGTATCTGTATCCGTCCGTTTGCATCCCTAGGGAGAAGGCCTCTAAGGGATAGATCGATAATTAGATCTTGAAGAGATCCAATTTCCCAACTATTACATACTCCAACAGAGCTCAATAAGGAAAAATAAAGGATTAGTGCCACGACTGTTGTTGCATTGATACTAGTAGGAGAGAAGCTTCAACTTGTTTATTATGAGAAGATGGATAAGTAAGGCAAGGGAGTTAGTTTTAGCAAGCGCTTCGTCAGCTATATATGTAAGCTTAAAATAGAATGGTGGAGATGTGAATCATTCCTTAACCATCTAGGTTGATAAATACACTTGCAAAAGGGCAAGGGCCTGATGAAATGGACCATATCTAGACATGATGGTCTTCATAAATGATGCCTTCCACCAAAGGAGAAGAGTATTATGATATAGAAACGAAGCAAGTGTAAGTTCATAACATATCACCATTTTAGTGAATCTCATCCAACCATGGTACTAAAAAACTAGCCTTGAAGTGGCGACGCATAAGCCTCGGGCCCTTTCAAGACAAGATTATCTTTGAGGTTGCAGCCTTAGATTGCTTTAGTGAGGTGTGAGCCTCGATTAGTCGAGGTTGTTTCAAGGTGGTGAGGCGAAACTGAAGCCTTTCCTTAGTTAGATTTAAAAAAATTGGCAAAACCTTCTCTCACTATAAGTAGGGTTTGCTACATGGATTCTCGCTCAAATCCATGTTGAAATATTCGACTATTTTTTACGCTGGCTGTCGACTAGTCCTAACACAACCACCACAAAGGGGTATTTGAACCATAGTCTTTTGGGTGGATGGCATGTTGCACTACCAGCACTACCACCAGACCATTAAGTGGATTTAACGAGGAAAAATGGCCAGTTATTTTGTTTTACCTAACCAAGGTTACAGTCTAGGAAACATGGACTATATAAACTTTTCAAGAGGAATAACTAACATGGATTATATAAGCTTTCTAAGTGTTATCACTCACTAATATTTTGGTATGTTCAGACTATTATGAGTAATACAAAAAAGTATCATCTTTTGTTTTAGTATATTTTTAATGCACTGCTCAACCTTACTTCAAATTATGACAATGTTGGAAAACAATTACTTGTTTGGTCTACCTAATACACTTGTATTGCATTCAATATATAAATATTTCAAAGTAATTCTTGTTTCCATATGTCTTGGTTAATTATCATCTTCAAGTAGAACTTAACATCCGGTTCCTTTTCCATTAATTCTTTAGGAAATCTCACATTTTCATCTTTCATATTCAAAATAAAAAAATAATAAGTATGATTTATGTAATGCAAACATAAGATATTTAATAAGTCCGTACGTTTTAGGAGTAAAGACACATAATTCAGAATCTACTTGGGGAAATATCACTTTTATCTAAATTCATTAATGCTTCATAATGAATGTATACAATCCTTTTATTTGAATTCTACAACATTATTTGATGTATCAATGTGAATTATAAAAGTCAATTTTAGTTCAAACCATGGCAATAATGTAAATCAATCAATTATACAGTCTAGCAAGCATCCTTGCATTACTTTCAGTTTTAAAAGTTAGATTAATTATTTTGTTCATATATTATCTTCACTCCTTTTTTACATCTCTTGGTCATCATCTTAGAGCAGATCTTAAACGGCTAACTCCTTTCTCATAAATCTCAAGGAAACTCCAAATTTTCATCTTCTATATTCAAATTTAAACCCAAGATATTTAGCGAGTCTTTTCTATGGAATAAGACTGTATAATTCTAAATCCACATTGTAAAATAGTATGTGTATGCGTTCGAACATGTCATCGAATAGTGATTAAGCAGTATGTGGGGGCATTTGTAGAGTATATGTGATTCTATGCAGTTTCCTAATTTTGAATTTAAAATAAATAAATATCTAAAAAATAATATAATGGATGCATCCATGATATATAAAATGATATTTCTCATAAGAACACTTAAAATAAAAGTCATTTTTTTACTTTACTTTAATACATATCCAGAACGATTAATACATATCTAGCAACTATTAAAGTACAAGAAATGCATATCCAGTAACTAATGAAGTAAACAAAAATTATTTCTTTACTTTAATGCATATATTAAAGAAGTATAAATCCAACAACTTTGATTGTAATATTAGATATAAAATTATATGCATATCCCACAACAACAATTTCAATATTTGTTCATAAATTAAGTTTTATATATCCACTAACTATATAGTTTCAATATTTATTTATGGTTTGCATTTCAATGCATATAAGTTTTACATATATTCAAGAAGTTGCACAATTATAACTGAAGTTCTACTTTAGATACGTGAAAAAACATGAATGATATAAGTTATGGGATTACCGCGATAAGAGGCAATGACGATCACCCAACAATGATTAAGAACCCAAAAAAAAGTACCGAGTTGTTGATACACATGGAACTGCATGTGTTTTCTTCTATATAGATATATGACAATGGTATTGCTGTTGATAATGAAACATATTCGGATTAGTAATATGTTGGATAAAGAAAGAACTACCGTAATATTCTTTTGCTTTCGTTGATAATACAGTCAGTAAAGTATAAGTACAACTACATTAGTATTAACCTTCCATGCTCCAAGTTGTGCCATACAATGTTATGAATAACAAAGGAATGGTTATTCTCCATTATATTACAGGCCGTGTATATCTATGTGGATATGTGTTAACCACAACTCAAAGGTCACACAATATCATTAATAGGATTAGAACAAGCATGGGACTTCAATACCATAAGAATAATTAATTTTCTAAAACAATGATTTTTAACAAAATTATGGCACGATAACGGTAAGCGGAGCTAAGTGCTACACCATGTGGTGGGAGCCACCTCTAGAGTCCGGTTACCGGGTCCGATACGGACATCAATGGCCTAAAGGGCAACACCTTCCGGGGGTGTCAGGTTCAGTAGAGCCTAGTGGAAAGTCCACCTATTGACTCAGCGTTGATGTCATCACGATGTGTTTAATGTATGATTGAATGTGCAAGTGAAAACCGCTAGTGCCAGCGGAGGGTATTAATAGACCAATTTAACGATAAGATTGAGTTTAAGGGTATAGGTGCAACAATAGAGCACCATTATTGAGAATGTATGAACCCCTTATAAGTATGTGAATATAGCTATATCGCCATGCTTCTATTCCAATTTATCGAGCCATTCTCATTTTTTATTCTTCTTAAAGCATGCTAAGCTGTTTGGCTTACGAGCATTTTGTCGCTCCTGTGGTTTTGCCCTGCCGCAGGTTCCTCGGAGGAGTAGTGCATTGACGTTGTCGATTGGCTGACGGAAGAGTAGACTTTTCAACTTGGTAGTACTAGTTCCCATTGTTTTTCCTTTTTTCTTAGATGTACCCAAGGAACATCATGAGTTGTTCTTTTCTAATTATTTTCCTTTGTCAATAAGGTCTCATGAAAGATGTGATTTGATATTTGATTATGTGAAACTATCAAGTGATGTTATCCGATCATTTGATGTATCGCAAGTGATTTCTTTAAGTATCTTTTCGACTATCTTTTGAATGTGGATTTGATATGCATGAGTAACCCTCGGATCCGACGTGGCATTTCGTTTATTCATGCTTCCGCTGGTCACACGGATCCGGGTCGTTACAATATTATTGTAGGGCATGCTGGTTTGGAATGGAGAAGATAAGGGAGATGGAATATGCAACATGGGAGATTCTATGGGACATTGATGACAAGAATGAAAGTTAGAGGAGAATGGAGGCCAACAATGGAAGGCACGATTTGAGGGAGGGAGATTTTGATGGAAGAATGTGAACAATTATGAGTTCAATGGATTTTTAGTCAAGCATACGAGAAGGGATGGTTGAAACAATCGTACACATTTAAGACAATAGTAAACATTGACAATGACCATCCCTTATAACAAGCTAGAATGAATAGTCACTAATACCATTGTCACATCTAGCATATCAATAAAGACGATCAAAAGGGTCCCTCCCATTTGAATAACAAAAGAATCGATGCTATATGATAATTTTGTTTGATAAGCCTAAAGGGACACGCGTTTGTTGTCATCGCCCTAACTGACTCATCACAAGGGGGATATTGGTGGTGACCTTCTCCTCTTATGACTAGGGCACATGGAGCGTCAAATGACCATCCGTTCCGATTTCAAAAGAGACACAATCTTCTAACCATCGCTTGTAAGCATCCCATTTGGTTCTTACATCCACAGTGATGGACCCTTTTCTTTTATGTGGGTGAATCCATCATCGAACCCGATTCTTACTCATGAAAAATGGGAAAGGAAGACCTTCATTAGGGGGAGTGGCATCCCGAGGAGCAACATAGGAAACAAGATCGACAGAGAAGCTAACATTGTTGAGCTTAGCATAAATGCGAAATCAAGATGTGAAGAAGGAAAACTTCTCCGAAGAAGAGTAGAAAAGAAAAACTAAAAATGAATTAAGATGACATAAAAGTTGCAGGAGGGCCACTGACACCCAATCGACAGCTAGAATGAGTTGAAAATAGAGGTTGTCTGTCGAAGAGGCAACTAATCGCAGAGAAAGTCAGTTACCATTAGCTAACTCCTTATTCCACTCTCATAATTTGCCAAGCAACTTCCTCCCCATCCCCATGATTATTATGACATATTATGAGATAAGCTCCGTTCCCAAGATTACTCTAGCGATTCTGTTTGCGTTCGGGTGAGGGATAAGGGATAAGTGAAGATTTATCATCATTGTTACTCCATCGGTTTAAAGGGATAAGAAAGAGATAAATACTATATACATATATACAATAAGTATGTGATTACGATGCGACGATTCTAACCCTATCCGACATCCAAGTACAAGGCTCTTCCTGAAGAAAAAAAGTCCACAAGTAATTCCCCCACACAAGAATTCAAACCCGGGACACTTCTAATCAGGTGTCTAAGTATTAACTCCTATCCAACTGTGATATCTGATATGCCATGGTGGGTTCATCTGGATATTTATTTTAAACCAGTCGTCCAATTTATTAATGAAACTCATCAAAACGGCATGCAGATTATATAATTGCGATCCCCCTATCATGACTAAGGATCCTTAGGGCAGGTCCCAAACCAAGGAGGAAAAATTAATGCCAATACAAATACCCATATTTACACAAGGCACGTAGTAATGACCACCAGAGAAGGATCCTCTGTTGTTCGTTGCAATAGAGGTGCTGTAAATGTTTATTATTAATAATTTTTTTGCAATTCCATCCGAAAATCCAACCTTATAGATCGTAACATAGATCAACGCTCTACATATCTTCCAAATTTCACTCAAATCTGAGCTCATTTGCTATTTTATATTAATGGTCAAACATTCTGTCAAGATCTAAGCAACTTGAACTCCATTTAAAAAAGATCCGAACCTCATGCAATTAAGATAAAATAACAAATAAGCTCGGATTTGAGTAAAATTTAGAGGATACGTAAAACATTGATATACGATTCAATCCATAAGGTTGGATTTTCTGATCGAAATATAGTAAAAAAAATAAAAATAATTACAGCAGATGACCACACCATCTGCATGAGGATTACATGCCAAATCTCTCTCTCACTCTCTCTCCCCATTTACTCCCCACCCTTCCTCGTTCACATCACAGCAACTATTTAAGACCTCTACATCGCTCCTAATCAATATCGATCAGATTATTATTATTTTTATTTTTATGAAGTCCTCAGATCTTTCATGGCCATTGGTGGCCTATCTGGTGCTGCAGCTCCTGTGCGTTGGGGCCTTTGCTTCCTCGGATTTGGATGCTGTTCTTCCGTCGCCGATCCATGTAAGAACAACCATCATTACTTGCTTATTTCTTATTGCATGAGCACCATGTCTTGGATTACGTTTGAGTTAAGGTTTTGACGTATACTTCCTCGTTCTTCACAGTGCAATTAACCTTCGAAAAAAGTTCTATCTTCTCCCTTTCTCTCTCGCCAACCCATTCCATCGATATCTTCTCGCAAAATATCGATCGTTAAAGGATCATAGTTCAAACCTCCCGATTACAGTTTCCTTAAGTTATGAACAAATTTACGTCCTTGCAGTCAAAACGTATTAATTATCGCGACCGCAACTGTAATGCGGCTGGCATCTAGATGCATGACCAGAAACCGCTCGATGTAGAAACGCTCGGCCGGTCGAGAAATGCTCCTCAGCTAGGTCATGTTTGGATTATTGTAATGTAAATAGATTCACAATCCCATCAAAAAAGGATTATATGGAATCATTTTTCATCATGGTAATCCAAACAAGGCCGAATTGCCTGGTGTATTACAGTAGGTGTTGTAATGCAACGGACCGTCCGATATCGTCTTTCGATCCACCTGTTATAATACAGCAGACGATCCACTCAGAATCCAAACACTTACGAAAACCTTGAGCTTTACATGCTAATATCCAGTGAGTAAAAAGTAAAATTTTAGTCCAAAATTCGAGATGCAGGGGGCAAAGACGAAAATTCCAACATGTTTTTCCAGGTCTTCTTTTGGGGTGATAATTAGTAAAATATTGGAGGGGTACCGAAGAAGTGTTTCTATTATTGCTCGATTATTTATTCCTTTACGTTATTATCTTGCTTTTTTCGTGACTTCGCATATTATTATTACTCACAATATACGGCATCATGGGATTAAAATGCCGGAAATAAGGAACACATAAAGGGAAAAATATACATAAAAAGTTATGGTTAGGACGAGAAGCAAACCCATTCCATAAAAAGTTTTGATGCCGTTTGATTCACGTTGGAAAATCTATGTTGAGCAAATTTCAGCCTTTTTTTACATTAAGATTCTTGATATTAAGTAAAGGAAGTGATGTTATTGTCAGTTTATTTACTTGTCCAAATTTGTGACTATTTTATCTGAGTTGTCCTTCGAAATAGGATTTTCAGAATTTTAACTTTTGAAATCTCGATCTTTTTTTTGTAAATCATTCAAATAACCATGATTTTGGATAATATCTATGTTTGGCCAATGTCGAACCAAACGAGGTATTTGAAAGTAAGAAATACCGCCGTTATAAGCATGTGAAAATTATCGAGGAAATTGACACGGAGAACTTGTTGAGTTCGGATCTAATTGGACTCGTTGATCACTATCAAATTGACACAGAGAAATTGTTGAGTTCAGATTCAATTGGATTCGTTGATCACTATCAGATTGTCTAAACCCAAATGGTCAAAATATGAATCCCCGCTCTTATATTTCACTTCTAAAATTGTGAGTATTCCTTTTGAGACTAATTTTTGAAGCGTTACAATATATACACACACACATCAAAAAATAAGAATTTAAATTGTAAGGTGAAAGTTGCAAATTTTGTTTATAAAAAAATATGTGATAATAAGATAGTGTTCTTCATGCTTTAAAAGCAATGCCATTTATGTCCGTCGGGGTCAAATGTAACGGAAAGTGAGAAAGGAAAGAAAAAAACTGTTAGTTGTATCCGGATTCATATTCGTATTCATATATATTTTTTTAATAATTTATATTAGAAAGTTATTTAAAATAATAACTTTAATAGGAGGGTATAGATATAAAAAGGTGAAATTTACTTACTCAAATGGCCACTTGAGGTGCCATTTTGGGTTTTTTCCCAACTCATTGTTACCTAAAATAGTAATTATATGAAATCGATAATTATTTATTTAATTTAGATTAAAGTGGTAATTATTAAAAAAAATTAGACATAGAAGATTCTGTTTGTACATTTACAAGGAAACGGATTTAATCCAAATATTCGAAAAACCAAAAATTGAAAATTATGTACTTATTTGTAAGGGTTTAAATTGACTTCCATCAGTTTCCAGTGGAAGAAATAAAAGCAGTTGTTACCTTTAGTACGACTAAATTTAATAGAAACATATGCAATTATTGTCTAAGATACTTCGTAACATTTTTGCTTTAGTAATAATTAAGAACTATTTATTATAACTTCATATATGGTATTAGAATGCTTCCTAAGCAAAATTTAACATGAATATTTAAAGTTTTCCAGTGCAATTAATAATCTAAGATTCACAATAGTAATAAGTGAGGGCACAACTAATATTACCAAAAAGATAGGGGCACAACTGATATTGCGATATCTCAGAGGGGCACAAGTGATAAAAACCCTTTTATTTTTAACAACGGATGATATAGTAACGGATTTCAAAACAAAGATGTAATTATAGATCCATTTTGTTGTAGTAAATGAATAGTCACTTATATGTAATTCAAAATCATTGATGTAGCACATATATGTTAGTTGTTGCAAATTTACCATTCAAGATGATATTACAACGATCCTCAAATTATTTGTTGTTATATAGGTGTTATCATATCCCCATCCTTTTTAAAATCAGGATATGAATGCGAATATCACAAGAATGTGTAAACTGTAAAATCATATCATCAAAATACGAATATGAGTGCAAAACAAGTATTGATAGTTCGGATACGGATATTTGAAAAACGAATACGAATTAATATACGAATATTATACATGCTCAAATTTACTTAAAATCTATAAAACATTTTAGGCTCATAACAATTTTCAACGTATAAAAAGTATATTAAATATTTTAATAATAAATACATGCATAAAAAATAACTAAGTAATAAAAGAAAACGTAAAGATATAACTGAATAATAAAAGAAAGCTTACCAAACTTACTTCTTTACGTACCATGTAAGTATTTATATCATCCAGAATTTGAAAATTAATATTCATATTTGTATCCATATTCGTATTCACCTCAAAATTTTGAACATTCATATGAACATTCGGTTCGTGAAAATTGAAGATATTATATTCGTATTCTTATTCGACGAATGTTTAACATTAGTATTTGTATTGGTATTCATATTCACCAGATACGAGAAAATGACATCAATATTCTCTATTTAACGAATACCGATACGAATATATCTGTCCATTTTCATTCCTATGACTAGAGATCGAGAAGCCTTTTCTATGCAAACATTGTTAGCAACATAGCAACAATTACAATAGGCTAATCATCTAGAAGAAAGAAAATTTTATTCGTGATCACATAAATAACATCAAATTAATTGTACGGTGAGGAATATCTTAAATTACTCTCGCTCCTATAAACCCATTTTCTTGTTTTTTGTTCTTTATTAATTCGGCGCATTTATTCTTTAATTAATGGCATTTCTTCAACCTACAGCCAACAACAAAAAGATGAATAGTTCGATTATCATCGCCGACCATAAATCGGTGGAATGGCAAAAAAGGGATGGCAATTATTACACTAGACCCATCATGATATTCTATTTTTGTATAAACACCATCAAAGTTCTCTGTTTAATATAAATGCCGAGTGCGTGTAATGCCTGTCTCCTTGTTGGCGTAAAAACTCTCGCAGCCCTTTATTTGTGTCTTTTATAAAAAAAAGACATTATATTATAGACGAAGTTGTTGATAATAATAACTTTGGATTCCCCCTTTTTATTTATTGACTTTTTTGACCCAAAGACGAGGACTAAAGACCTTTGAACCTTTATTATGTATATTAGGATAATTTAGTGAAGTCCATTTCTTTTATATATAGCTACATACTATGATAGAGCTTTGTTCTCATAATGAAATAACCTTAAAGTTAAGGTTTTTTTACACGTGTGCCCTTCCAAGATTTTGCAATTGCAATTATACCCATAGACTTTTTTCCAATAACACTCGTGCTCTTGTATTCTTAAAATTCACAGTACCGCTCTTCTGTTTTTTATGGTATAACAAGGACATAAGTGTAAATATAAAATGATAGAACTGTGAATTTTGGAAAAAAAAATATAGGTGCATAGATGTTACTGCAAATCAAGGCCTTAAATATCGGATTTCGGTTTCATTTGGGTGATGGACCAGAACGAAATTTTGACCAAATTTTGGTCGAAATTCGATCGAAATTTCGATCATTTCGACCCGTTTGTGAACATGAAACCCTAAATTTCGATCGATACAGACCATTTCGACCGAATTTCGTTGAAATTTGATCACATGTTGCAAATTACTTAGGGGCATAAGTGTAATTTCATAATCTTAATGGGATCACAAGTGTAAAAAACCCTAACTAGAGTTTTGAATACCAGTGCATGATCAGGAGCCGATCGTCTGCTATAGCCCCTGTTGCACCAGACTCTGCAGTAGGGGTTGGAGCCGCTAGATCTTGATCGAGCGGTTCGTATGGATTTGCACGGTAGAGCCCTACAAAAAGTGCAAATCCCTACGAACCATCGATCAAGATCGAGCGGCTTTAGCCTCTGCTGCAGCAGAGGATCTCTCGCGTGCATGATTAGGCATGTGCTATACTCGTTATTTTTATTACTAGAACATATATAGCTCGTCCGATTAATCAGAGGGAAAATTATGCGACCTTTCACGTAATGATTTATGAAAGGCATTTTACATTTGCCCCTATGTCGAAGGAAAATACCGATTAAATCTAATAAATTTTAATCAAAAGTAAAAGAAGTTTTGTACTTTAAACCCTGAAAATATGCTCATCTTCCTCTCCTACCCCTCGTCATCCAAGTAATGCTCCCCTCTCCATTCCTTTCACTTTCGCCAATATCTCTTCTCCATTATGTGGACTCCGATCCCTTCAAAGCACTTCAACAACATCAGTACTTCATATCTCTCACCTTTTTCTCCACAGCATACAATGGCCATCATCTACTCCCTTTCCTTCAAGCAACCCAACCTCCTCCTCTTCTTCTTCGCCGCCTCGTTTTGCTCCTCCGCTTACCTCTTCCGCACTTACATCCATAGCCGTGGCGATGTGTCGGCACTCCGACGATCATCCCATCTTCGACATGCTCAAGAACATCCCAGAGCACGCTCGTACCGGGTAAGTCTCCACGAACTTCACTTTCAAGTTTGCTCGATCAAGTTAGAGGTCGGCAATGTGCTTGATGAGATGTGATTCCGTTGGCCGCAAGCTCGACCCATTTCAATGTCTAGCTTCGTAGAACAAGAATCCAATGTACTCCTGAAGACGTGATTGTGTAACATTTCAAATTAACTGAAGTTCTTATTAATTGATGGAAAGTTGCTGACAATGTCAAGCTTTCGTTTGCAGCCTTCTAATGGCTCTTACTCTAGTTCTTCCTCGTCAAGCAAGATGAAGAAGTCATCGTCTAAATTGGAGATCCTAGAGCTAGGCCTGGCGAGGTCTAGAGCGGTGATCCATAAGGCCTTCCGCAACTCCACCCGGACGTTGTCGCCGCTTCCAGACCCTGATTACGTCCCCGGAGGACGTGTTTACCGCCATGCCGGTGCATTCCACAGGTAATGGTGATTCGGGATACATGCATGCATGCATAAATACATTACTACGAAGATGTCATATACATATAGATATGACAAGTTAACTATTATATCTTCTTCCAATCCTGAAGTCATGGATCCATTTCATACTGGTCGAGCAATTAACTCCACTAACAGTGATTAAGAACACAATCTCAGGAGCTATTTGGAGATGGAGAGGGTGTTCAAGATCCACGTCTACGAGGAAGGTGAACCCCCTCTCTTCCATGGAGGGCCGTGTAAGGACATCTACTCTTCCGAGGGCTACTTCATCAACACCCTCGAATCCGCGACTGTGATGCGCACGCGCGACCTGCACAAGGCTCACGTGCACTTCCTCCCGTTCAGTGTGGCCAAGATGGTGAATCTAATGTACAAGCCGCTGTCCTACGACACCGATGCCATCAAGATGGTGGTGGTTGACTACGTCCGCGTCGTCTCCCAGCGCTACCCTTTCTGGAACCGCAGCCTCGGCGCCGACCACTTCATGCTCTCTTGCCATGATTGGGTAAGCTAACGTATATCTTTATCATGCCAAAAACTCTTTCTCCTAAAAGGAAGCATTCTATACTATAGTTGAACTAGTTATTACCGAACATTGTCCCGCAACGAATAATCAAAAAGTGTGAGAGTAAGTTATAAGTGATAAATATTATCAGTACCGACTGATAATATTTAGTTTTAATCTGTGCAGGGGCCAATAGTTTCCGAGGCACAACAGGAGCTCTACACCAACTCCATAAGAGCACTATGCAACGCAAACACCACTGAAGGTTTCGATCCCGCCAAGGACGTCACGCTTCCCGAGATCAACCTCAAATTCGGCACGACGGAGGGCCTCATCGGCGGCCCTCCGCCATCCGAACGTCACATCCTCGCCTTCTTTGCAGGCGGGATGCACGGGCCCATACGTCCCGTGCTCCTGCAACACTGGAAAGGAAGAGACAACGACGTGAGGGTCTACGAGTACCTACCCAAAGACATCAACTACCATGAGATGATGAACAAGAGCATGTTCTGCATATGCCCAAGCGGGCACGAGGTGGCTAGCCCCAGGGTGGTGGAGGCAATATACCACGAATGTGTGCCCGTCATAGTGTCGGAATCCTACGCGCTGCCATTTGGCGACGTGTTGGATTGGGACAGGTTCTCGGTGAGCGTATCGGTGGCGGAGATCCCGAGGCTGAAGGAGATATTGATGGGGATATCAAAGAGTAGGTACTTGGAGCTGCAGGAGGGGGTTAAGCAAGTGCAGAGGCACTTTGTGGTGAACAGCCCTCCGAGGAGGTATGATGTGTTCCACATGATACTACACTCCATCTGGCTGAGGAGGCTGAACGTACGCATACGCGAACGCGGGGGGTGACTTTCTTGTATATGATCGTACATGTCGTATGTATTTTTCCATATGGTTATATACACTATATTACCTGCATTTCGTCCTGTATAATGTATACATACAACAATCCACAAAGCAATCACCATGGAACCAAGATGTTACATAGAGAAACCTCCATGGAGTAGAGGGTAAAAAACGGCATGTGAAGAGAGAGATGTACCTTAAATCTTAGGAAGCAATGCTCTCTCTCGTAGGTATGTGCAGCACCAACTCATGCATTATCCTAACACATACATATACCGTGTTAGGATGAATGCGATCAGTAATATACAAGTAGAAAACAATTAATAAGAAAAACACGGAAAAACACGTATAAACATGAAACACAAGGATATATGGTGGTTCGACAATGTGCCTACATCAGCTGCTCACACGAGTCACGCCACATTTTCATTCTCTTTCACAAAAATAAAATGTGAGGGTACAATGAACAACAACCCACTAAAGTTACTCTTATGTCGCAATTCAAGGGTTACAGTTAGTGTTGTAGGAAATCGAACCAAGCAATTGATATGGTGGTTGAGCAGTGTCTCTCCCACCTAAAGACCAAGGTTCGAGGAGGCAGATCGTCTGCCGCAGTCCGAAATGCAGCAGATTCTGCAGTAGCCGTGTGCGCCGCTCGATCACGATCGAGCGGTTCGCACGATTTTGCACTTTTGTGGACCCATACCGTGCAAAATCGTGTGATTTCGAACTCCCAAACCCCCCATTATACCAGAAAAAAGGTACTGTGGTGTGGAGTAGGGGACTGATCCTGTGTCAAAAAAAAAGCTAGTGTTGTAGGAAATTACCAGCATATAGTATCGCATTCGCATGAGTTGATTCGACAACTGAGATGGGAATAGCTATTCACCAACCGAAATGTCACCTTCACAACAGTTGATTCAACATATACGTCACCAAACAGTGTTCACAGGAGAAAACCTAACATGCTGAGTGCAGATATAAAAGCACACCTCAGTGCTAGGAGAAGTTTTTCATCATTAGAATGCCAAGCTAATCAATTCCACTGTCTTCAATTTTTTAAAATAATTCATACATTACTAAAAATGCGTACACGTAAATCGTTCTCATTGTATACTATTACATGGAAAGAAGATCCATGAAATCAACTTACACCACCATCCAGAAAGAAACTGCTTCCTCTTTGAATCACCGCAGAACATTGACAGAATAAACCAGCTCAAGGCAGAGGTCGTCGTATCTCGATATGATACCTGTCAAAAGTATGTATAGCATCGCAGCAGATTATACCATACCAGTCACCTGTACAGTACATATACGCGATAGATTGTGTAATGCTTCACGTGCTTATGTTGATTAAAACTATACAGCCTCTGCAAATCCTATTGGCATGTCAGAATTGAAGACTGTGTGGTAGACTCCCATGAATACATCACCAAGCACCCTGCAAGAATTATCATCATTTGCAAACATCAGGAAATTGCTACCTAAATATATCAAACCCTACGAATTATGATCGTTTGCGCCTTTTCACGTATGTATTTGTTCTGATTTCGGATGTCTACGAGTTCAGTAGTTAAGCGTTATGTTTTCAGAACTTGAGTGGAGCTGTAAAAGATGGAAATTGAGACAATTGGCAAGCATAGTTCAAACATTGGTCAGGTGCTTTGAGCATTGCTTCTCTTCTTTTTTTCCTAACTTCATTCAAAATTAAATGTAGAGTTCAAGCATAAACAAAATCAATCCACGAAACACAAGGATGCACGGGGAAACCCTTCTCATCAAAAGAAAAAAAATCATATAAGGGAGACTTTTGTGCTTCCATCTGGCTAGGATTTTCTCCACTTTTTTATTTGTGAAAAATGAGGAACGAGTTACATTTATAGTCCAACAGGGTTAATGGATCCTCACTTATGACCCCTTAACTCATACAATGAAGCAATCTAAAAGCTTCCCCTCAAGTTGGCGCATAACATATACATGCCCAACTTGCGCATATTATTTGCAAAATTAGACGTGAGAAATGCCTCGGTAAAAAATCAGCTTGTTCTTCAATGGTATAAGCTCAGTTGCATCAATACTCTCTTATGAAGTGACAATCAATTTTAACATGTTTGGTTCTATCATGACATGGTTATTAGATAAATTTATTGCCAATTTGCAATCATGTTGTCAGTGTATTAACTCACAGTTGACTCAAGATTCATTCCTACGTCTCTCAAGATGAGCTTGTCATAATCTCTACAAAGCACCTTGCAAGAATCATGTATTCCGCTTATAAAAAATAGATCCCGCATACATAAATTGCATATAGTTCCTCCTAACACAAGATTACCATATAGATATATGAAATATATGGTTTTGGAATGACAACTCTAAAATGTAGACCAGTGGTGCTTCCCAAGCTGGCAAGCCTCACACTGGAGGGTAGAACGAGGAGAAATTTGCGGAAGGGCGTGACACAGCTTCTGCAGAGGAAGGTGACCAAATCGGAGATGTCGTACATAAGGAAAAACTGATTCAGTACGAATGGTCGAAGCGCCAGCATGTGGAGACTGGACCAATCTATAGAGACCTCCTTGCTCATGGCTAGACCCAATCACACAGCCCGTAAGAATGTCCTAAAACACAAGAGAAGACAAATATGGCACGATAATGTGAGTCTTTAGTGATTTGGCTGATAGATAGTAAATTCATCGAAAAATCAAGGGCATAAACTGTAGACGCATTGCTGAAGTCAACTGCATCTTCCCATGTCCAGTAATGTGATAGTGGATTTCATCTGTTATAACTACACATCTACATGGTTGAATCGATCTGTATGCACCAAACTACCCTCTATCACCACAGAGATGGTGTGAAGCTCCTGAATCCATTCTGACAAATCTGCTCTGCAATCGCTGGTAAAAGCATATGCAGTACCTGTTGTGGCGGCAGATGCTGACGCAGCTACCTCTTAAGATCCTGAAGGAGCAGTACAAGACCCAAGTGCATGCGTAATCTTTCTCAGTCATGCCACTAGCTCATCGAACCTTCGATCAGACGTCGGAGGACAAGCACCAACTGGCTGAGTCTGCTCTGCAGCACAAGCTGAAGCAAGAAAACAATCCTTGGAGTAAGTAACATGTATCCTTAGAATGAACTGGCATGTGGCAGAAGTGCAAGGTTGACGGGGTCGACTACCCCTCCCTTGCCATCGGTACCACGCCCTCAGTACTGCTTAGAACTCCCTCTACCACGAAACGCGACCATAGTCGAGGAAGTTTGTGACTGCTGAGTAGCATCACCGGGTGTTATAGGGAGCCTACTCAATATGCAGTATGTTGGAGGTACAGTGGCATCAATGAGGATCTGTGATCGAGTTGCATCATATTCAGGATCAATAGCTTATACAAAGACTCTGATCATCATCGAATCTTTGTAAGCCTTGAGGTGTTCTGGAGAAGCAGTCAAGGGAATGAAATCATGAAGCTTCTCAAACATACACTTGAGAGAAGTGTAAAGGGAATGAAAAGGACGTCTGTTCTGCTTAGATGTGAATATATCATGCTCAAGTTGCAGTATCTTCGACTCATTCTTTATCTGTGAGTAAGTAGTGACGAGGATGTCCCACATCGCCTTAGCGGTGGGCTGACACAGAATACCATTGGCTATCTCCATGGATAGCGTCATAGATAGCCAGATACGTGCATATGTGTCATCTGACTCCCACAAGACATTAAACCCAGTCTTGTCGATTGGTTCGTCCTGCGTCAGGATGTGTTTCTTAATGTTGCACTGCATTAGGATCATGAAATGCATAGCCCTCAACTCATAATTAGTCTCATTATGCTATTTTCAATGCTTATATTTATACTATTTACTTTATTCCATTGGCTCCATTGAAGTTCCTTTTGGTCAAGGAGTAATGTATTTAGATCTATTATCCAAATGGTTGACTCCATCAAAAAACTTTTTCCACACGACAATGGAGTTGGTTGAATATATTTCCCGAAATAATTCAATTTATTTTTGGTAAGACCCCCATGGAAATATGCCACTGATGTAGATAAAGCTAAAGCAACAATAGTATTTATATCATTCGTCGGTGCATCTAACTCTGCGTGGGGTAACTCCATGAGTTTCCAAGGTAAAAGGGTGCCTAACCGGTTAGAAACAAAAATAAATAGGAACATAGTTCCAATAAAGGGAACCCAAGGAACATATTCTTCCCAAGGAAGGTAAATAGCTTATCTCTTTTTGGCAAAGATAAGTTCTCTCTTTGTAGGAGGTTGTGATAGTTCCAGGTTGTAGTTTGGTAGGGTAAGAGAGCTGAGACTGTCGAGTGCAGATCAGTGTGCAAACCGAGGAGGTGCTCGCGAGAGAACCATATTGACAATGGGTGCCGGACAATTGAAGGCACCCGAGGATGGGACGTCGATCTTAAAGTCGACCATTTTGTCTGACATGATGACTGCTACGAGGATTGGAGCTGAAGACAAGGATGAGTGTGTCTACACAAACATACGGGAAGATGGTTGCGGGTGAAAACTCATACCACAACATCTTCCATTCGTTAGAGGCTTCTCCGAGTAACTAGGGTTGTTTAGATGATCAAAAACCACTCTAAAAACCTCAAAATTAGACTGAACATTGAATAAAATCGCTTTAGGCAGCAATTTTAACGCCTAAACAAACGATGATGGTAACCTTAGGGTTCCAGGGAGTTTATGACAAATCTCGAGTGATTGAGCCCCCTTTGTGTGGCTAGGACCATGGTCGGTACTCGATTGGTAGGGTCACTGACTAACGATTAATCGACAGCCGGGAGATTAATCGGATAGTCGGGCATTAGTCAGTTTTGATTCTTTTTATTATTTTGAATATATAAATCAATTTTTAATACATATACTCTCATTTGTATTGAATACGTTGATAAATATGTTGAATATGTTGTTAAACATATTCAACATATTCATGGATTTAGCCAAGAACTATGGATTTGACCTACAAATATATGTTGAATATGTTGCTAAAAGAATCAAATATTATATATGAATATGTTGAATGATCTACAAGATTATATATGTGCTGAATATTTCACGAATATGTTGAATATGACAATATTCCATGAATATGTTGAATATGACCTATATATGTGACGAATATGTTACTAAAATACTAAATATTTCTTTGATTATGACCTACAAAAATTTCTACGTGCAGGAGTTGCGTAACACAAGAAGATAAATCCAAATATGATTCATATATTGCGAGATTATAAACCCAAATGCCAACAACCAATGTCCAAATCATATATAAAAGTTCAAAAAAGCAAAAAAAACCCTAACATCGACGGCAAAGTTGGGGTGATGGAGAAGCTCCGAGGAAAGAGGTGGCTACAACTGGGACCTCCCTTGAGGTCAGTGATGCCAAGGCGGAGACTCCGACGGGAATCAAACTCGAGCTCGAAGGATTGGCGATGCCGATGCGATCACAGACGATGTAGAGAGGTTTGGGGGTCGGGCTCGAGTAGAAAGTGAAGAGATTTGGGCATGGGGGCGAAACAGTACCATTAAACCCTAATCGAGTATCCGAGTCGGTTTCACAACAACAATATCTTCTAAGAAAAAATCGGGTAGTCGTCGACTAACCCGACTACTTTCACAATTGGGTTAGACGGTCGATTTTTGCAACAGTGGCTAGGGCAGCCGCTAGAAGATCCCTCACATAGCAACAACAGCTAGGGCAGTTGCAACTCAATGGCAATGGCATGCAATAGACTGCTTCTACTGTTGCGAGCGATGACAACGATTATAGGCTACTATTGCTGCTCACGGCGTGCGACAGTGGAGGTGGTCGAGTTTAGGTGGGGAAGGTGTTGGCTAGGGCACAGGCTCAGGTATAGAACCGTCGCTCTGACACTATGTAGAAAAGGAAAAAGAATAGATGCATTCCATTGAGAGGTCTCTTATATCGGAGAAAAGCCCTGTGAGAAAATGACATAAAGTAGACGGAGGAATAAGAAATATAAATAAAGAACAAATAGAAATATCTATCTCAACAATTGTACTAGAGAACGAAGCATGTTAGCAAAACATGCCATCATCGAATCTGAGCATATGCATAGAACAAATAACATGCAGGCCTTTGGCTACCCTCTTGATTACTCTGATGGTGGTTAGCCCTTCAATACATACACTTAAATATATTAGGAACTTGACCATTATACACGTTTTTTAAAAAAGAAAAAGGGTAAACCCTGAGATAGGACTCACCGCAAGTTTATATTTGTGTGCTAAAACTGTAAGGTATAGAGTTCCGGGCTAGATACAATGCCATGTAATGTTGAAGTATATTTTTCGAATAGAAATGTTGGCCTTGAAAAGTCAATTCATTCCTAGCATGCCATATAGCCCAAATGAGAGCCAATGGGCGTGAGCAATCATCTTGTGAGTTGTCGCCAACCCTTCGAATGGAAAACCACACAGAATTGATGTCATCAACAATAAGCCATGAAATTCACGACTCGCAAATATTCAAATGAGAACTTTAAAGGCCGAGGAGGGAAAGGTTCCATGTGAATGGCACGAGCACATGGGTTAGTCGATCCTAAGGACCGAGGGAAGCCTGTTATAGAGCATGTTCGCGCGCGAGCTCCGAAAGAGAACTGGGTTAAAATTTCTGAACTGGGATGTGGTGATTGACGGCAACGTTAGGAAGTTTGGAGAGTTCGCAGGGTCCTCCGGAAAATTTATCTTTTCTTCTTAATAATCTAACCACCCTGAAAATGGCTCAACCAGAGGTAGGGCGGATCGGTTGGAAGAGCACCACATGTGCCGTGTTGTCCAGTGCGCCCCTACGATCCTTGAAAATCTGGAAAACTGATTACCGTACATGCACGATCGTACTCATTATTGCATGAAGTCTTCATGATGAATAACCTCTTGTCAATAGAACAATGTAGGCAAGGGAAATTGGCAAAATAGATCCATAATCTCGGGAAAATGGTTGGCTATGAGGGCTAAGCGCGGGGGTCTCATTCCTGATCTTGTTGGATGTCGGTAAACTGCTCTGAGAATTGTCCATGTTTGTGTCCATCTTATTACTTCAATCGCAAGTACAAGTACAAGAACAGTCTTGGTACAAATGTTGACCTTCTAGCATATGGACAAGTTGTAGTGGAGAAGCTCGTCAAGGACAAGAAGATACCGACCTCGTGCATGAATGATGTAATTTTGATTCTGTAATCTAGAGCGGGAGTAACATAATATTCATTAGGAGCATTATGTAACAAATAATGTGCATGTCAAGTAATTCAGGGATGTCTTGGGTTCTTTCGGTAGAATTACCGTGGTTAATGGACCAGGCAATACTCTTCCAAGTAAGGACTAAAGACTAAAATGAATAACTCCATTGAGTGTGTTGTGAATCTTGTGATGCATTGCTAATTTACTATTATTGATTTATCTCCTTTTGGATTTTTCGCAATCGAATGGTGGGTATTGTACAAGATGGAAGCTTCCAACCTATGAAAAGTAGCAGTGAAAGTATTGTCTCAAACTGCATTTGTCGATGGTGGTGAGAGGAACTGGAGCACATTCAACTTGATCCATTCGAAGAGAGGAAACAAGTTGGGAGAACAGAGGATCCTTGATCTTGTTTTCGTGCACTAAAACTAGAGGCGGGAGATGAAACATGCAAGGGAAGGGCTAGACAAAGATGACTACACAGACCACATCGATCTTGCATACATTTTCAAGATGCACGATGACGATACAACTGAAGATATTCTGTAGAGGTGGTTGGATTCCAATGGTGCTCCAGTGTTTGATCAACCGGGAGGCAAGCCGAATCAGAATATAAGCCAACAAGTGTGAGCAGGTGTTGGTGACTACATGGCCAGATCCGGGCGAATTACGGACCCTCTTGGAGGGTTGGAACTTGATACAATTGTTGACGATATTCTCTCCACTAGTTCGAAATCCAAATCCAAATCAAAGGATGACATGACAGTAGAAGTGATGATGATGATGATGATGATGACGATGTTGGCAATCGTGGTGGATCTGATGATGGGGAGACATTCATGGGGGGTCAGGGTCAACAGGGGGTGGTCATGGACCACATAATGATACAAGATTTGAGGCAGGGCGAGAATACATGGAGCGGCATGGAAACACACATGAACAGTTTGTCCCAAGTCCAAGTCCAGGACCTATGGATTACAATGTTTATGGACATAATCATCGTCCTACGGACAATTACATGGACGATTTGATATCATCTGTAGGTTCGTTAAGCTGCATGGTTAACAATCCATACCATAGAGGAACACTATGTCTCCTGGGTGAATATGGATCAACACAATATGAGAGATTATTTGGCATCCTCCCTGAATATTTTCATGATCCTCCTCCTGAACCTCCTCCGCGGCAACATGCAGTGGGTAGATTCAGATCCTCCGCGTAATTCTTGTATCTAGGTAATCTCTTTTATAGTATTGCACTAATTTATATTTTTTTCATTTTTTGTGAATAGATAAATCTTTAGACCAAAGAAACATGGTCGTGTTAATCATTAAATGCATTTTTTGAGTCAAATAAATGACTCATCTCAGTTACATTCACTATGTGCCCTATATGTGCGATATAAGGATCATAGATAGGATGGAGCATTGGTCTAGACCCGGCCCAACTCAATAAAGCCCAGCCCAGACCCACCAATTTTCTTCGGGCCTTAGGCTGGGACGAGGCCCTGATTATTGTGAAAATCTAACACCCGGGCCCGGCCCAAGGCTCGCAGGATCGGGCTCGAGCTCGACCTGCCCCCATTTTCCTTACTCGAATGAATACATATCCCTAATTATAGTTATGAAAAATATACCGGTGACATGGGAAGAAATTGAGAATCTTATATGTATATAAATGAACATAGTGGTCTTTGTTTTTTAATTAAAAGAACCGCATCACACTAGCGAGAACAAAATGTAGCATACAATGGATTTTGATAAGCAAAGCAATACCAAGAAACTTCGTTGGATATTAACTTCGAAGAGATCTTTGCCAAATGTGGTACGTATAATCAAAATTATCCATTGAATATAAAGATTATCTAGCAAACCTACACTTTTTAAATTAGTGAAAAATGCTTGAAACAAATCAAATGCAAACGATCCCTGTTTAGGTAGCTCATATACCATATCGACATTTGACAGGAATGCCTATGCTCGAAATCCCATTAGTTCCCATGCAGTAACGCCTATGCTCGTATAACATAATGCAGTAACCTTCACTTTTAACAGTCGGATTGGGAGAGGGGAACCTCCCATGCATAACATCCCATAAGTTGGGAATTATGCCATGACGCCCTTACATCAAAATATGGCAGGTCGGGTCAGTCTATGCCGGCCCAATTCAAGTCTAGACCGGGCCCGACCCGAGCTTGTAAAATAGGCAAAATGAAGGCCCGGGCCCGACCCTCATTTACATTGGGTCTAGGTCGGGCCCGGGTTTTTACGTATCGGGTCAGGGTCAGGTCTGGGCCGACCCGGCCCGATGCTCCACCCTAATCATAGATGATCTATATGTGTTATCTAAGTGTATATTTATAAGTTATTTAATGTTATAAGAACTCGAATGAAATCTATTTCCGATATCTATAAGCCAGGAATCAACATTAACATCGATATATTCGATATGACCAATATGTGTGATATATGGGGATCACTTTCAGCCTCAACGGGGCGCCCGCAGGGATGTTGTCTGGCCCCTATGCTCTTCTCTTTGGTGGCGGATGCATTGGCGGTGTTGTTCAAGCAGGCAGTGGATATAGACGGGTGTGAGGGCTTTCGCATGGAGGAAATCTCAATTCCATTGCTCCAATACGCGGATGACACCATGTTGTTGCTTGGAGGGTCGAACGAGCAGTCAGGTCACGCAGCGTAGCTGTTAGACATTTTTAGCGCTCTGTATAGGCTAGAGGTTAATAAGAGCAAGTATGTGGTCATCACTTTGGGATGGATGACACTAGAGAGTCAGAATCGTAGCGTTGGTGGACTGCCCCCTGGGCATTCTACCCATCTCTTACTTGGGGTTGTCATTGGTGGACGGGAAGCTAAGGGACTCCGATTGGGACTGTGTTATTCAGAGAATAGAGCAAAGGTTGGTTGGCTGGAAGGCGATCACCTTATCTAGAGGAGGAAAACTTGTTTTGTTGAAGCATGTGCTCTCGGCCATCCCAATTTTTTACTACTCTACACGTCTGATGCCGGTTGGGGTCAGAAGAAGATTGAGACCCTGATGAGAAGGTTTTTTTGGTCAGACGGAAAGTAGCATAGGTCTAGTCTGCATCTGGTAAACTGGAAGGAGGTAGCGAAGGGGAGAGGGAGGGTAGGTTATGCGTATGCAACGTGGAGTGCATGAACAAGGCCATGTTGGCAAAATGGGTGATTCAGATATGGGGCCCCTCGTCCTCTCTTATGATCAGGCTTCTCCGGAAAATATATGGGGTACGGGGAGATTTGGTGGCAAGAAGAGTGCAGTTGGAAGGTGGAGATTGGAGTACGTCAAATTCTACCTTTGCTTGCTCACAAGCTATGGCCAAAGGTGGGGGATGGCCATATGTTCAGATTCTGGCGTGATTGAACAGACGAGTGATCGCTTAAGTTTAGGTTCCCTAGACTGTTTGATTTGGCAGCGACGAAGGAGGGGTTGCTCTTCTAGTAGCGAGCTCAGATATGTGGTCCCCTACTTTTGTAACGCAGCTATCAGAGCAACGTTTGGAAGACTTTCACAGGTTACAAGCTGAGATCCCCGACCCGGAGGAGTTTAACTAGTTGGCTAGTTGGTGGATCATTTCTTATGGGAGAGGGGGAGGTTCTCAACTAAGAAAGCTTATGAAGAGTTCGGAAGACCAGTAACAGAACAGGATGAGGAACTTAACAAGGATCTGAAGGTCGTGTGCGTGGCTAAGATCCCAAGTAAAGTCAAGGTCTTCCTTTGGTGCTTGAGAAGAGACCGCTTGTGTGACAAGGTAAGGAGGGGGCATCTGTTTCGGGTGGACATATTGTGTGACAGGTGTGAAAGGTAGATAGATCCATAGAGGATGCAGATCATTTATTTTTCAAGTGCTCGGCATCGGTATTGTTTTGGAGGGAGCTCGACATTTCTTGGCTGGGGACAGATGGCTTGGAAGGCTTATGGAGGTCGGTTCGCGTGGTGGTGCTTAGCTCCACTGACGACGTGTCTGTCGCTTTTACGAGCCTTTGGGCGATATGGCTTGGGCGGAATGATCTGATCTTCAACAACCAGATATTCTACTCAGAAAATGGGGTTCCACATTGTAAAGTGCTTTACAATTTCTGGACATATCGTTAATGAAACCTTAATTTTCTAGTGAATGCCATTTTACGGTAACTCCCACCTTGGGAGTTTACCCTCTTTTCGAATCAAAAAAAAAATGTGATATATGGGGTATAAATAATAGTGGGTTATTTATTATTTTAATATTTTGGATTATCGTAATTTCCGAAAAAAACGGCAAAAAAGTGACTTTTTGAACCATTTATAACATTTTCACCGATATCGTCGATATATCCCAATATATCCTTTCCGAGCAGACCAATACCATATCGAGACTTCCTACCTTGCTCGAAAGGGGAGGGAGAATCCCCTCACGGCAACGACAGTGGAAATGGGTGACTAATGCGGCTTCACGACAGTGGCTGCAATGCTGCTGCTACGTGGTAGTAGTGGTTGCGGCCTGTGGCTACTTCTGTTGCTCTGATAAAGAGGGGGAACGTCCCCTTAGGGTTTGTTTGGTTACCGGGTTACCCCAGGGTAACCTAGTTTATCCCCTGCATTCTTAAGTCAATCATGGATTGGAATTTGATCACAAACCAATGTGACATCACATCACATTCCTTATTCCAACCCTCTACCAACCCTCAACCATCCAAACAGCTACTATTCACACGAGGTTATCCCAACCTAGTAACTAAACAGACCCTTAGGATTTTGATGGGGAAGGGGCGGTTAGGGCACATGCTCTGATGTAGGATTGTTGCTCTTATACCATGCGGAGAGGAAAAGAGACCTAGGGCTCTCTTATATAGGAGAAAAGCCTTAAGGGAAAATTACATAAAGTAGTAAAGTAGACATATGAATAAGAAATATAAATAAAGGACAAGTAAAACACCTATCTCAACAGTTTCACTTTTCATGACAGCTTGGGGCATATAGGTGTTCCTAAACGAATAACAAGAAGACATCTAAAACTCGAAAATCATTTAAAGGAATAAAAAGAAAATTTGTGATGGTTAGCCATCAAATGCATTTGGAATATGTATAACTAACTTTATACTCCGAGTTCCGTCAAAAGCACAAACCAACCTGAGAGCATATTGTTGCTGGACGGGATCAACCAGTGAAGTGCACCAGCTTGTCAGTCTAAATTTTCAAACAAGTTGCATCTATGCATCTTCCATTGTTAATAAACAAAAAAATTACTTGTAAAATCAACTTCAATATCTGCTCCCCGTATTGTGCAACTACAGCCTTGCACTCCTGGTTAACACCGGCAGCACCTATTGCGTGATTTATTTCTGCAATCGTTCCCTACAAAAGTAATATAATACCACACAAATATAATTCTTATCATGGACCAATGGAAGATTAACACAAGTATCCAAGCAAAATGAAAACATGGGTAAGCCGATAGTGTAAAACGTACTTTCACTTCATTTACGGTGTTTCTAAAAAAATTGCATTAGACTAATCTGTTATAAACAAGACTAAGGGTGCCAAAAGATTAATAGTTGGTTATTTCGCAAAGTAACTAGCACAAAATCATGTTAAAAGATGCACTTTCCAGCATTGCAAGAAAAGATGTCACTAAGACATTTATCATCCTTCGTTTGGTTTCTACAGCCAAAACATATAAACTCTAGATTTGCCAACAATGAAGGCCTTGTACAAGACTTTGCCACAGGTAGGCCATAGTCACAATTTCTAGCAAATAAATATTTTAGGAAGTAGAGTTTGTCATTTATAAGGTTTGCCAACAAAAAATACCTTGTACAAGACAATTATTATGTTTTGAACTAAGATTATTTATTTCTCATAAATTAGTGTGCAGTTTCAGGACAAAGATTGTAACGCATGTAAAAGCTAGTTTTATGCATAATACCATAGTAACATATCACCAACACAGTACATGTGCATTTTCCTAGCGATGAAAATCTGTTTGCCATATTTAAGAGGGATCTAATACATATTGTTGGGTCAGCAATCAGGGAAGTCCCAGAATCTGCAATTGCCGCACATAGAGCAAAATCCTACATAGGGTTCATAGACGTATCATCAAAATTGACCTCTTTAAATTGAAGATATGCAAGAACAAGGATAAAATGACATAATTTACCGCTACTCTGGTTGCCAATAAAGAATTCCCCAATGTCAAACTGCATACCAAAAAGAGTTAGATTCCAAAAAAGACAATGTGTTACAATTTGGCAATAAAAAAGGTTAAAGTAACATAAAAAAGACAATGTGCTACAATTTGACAATGGCCATTCAGGGTCACAGGAACGTAAACATGGTCGCCTTTGTAGTGATTAGGATCTACCCCGCCAAATACAAGTTCACCACCTTCATCTTTATCTGCATTTCGATTGAACCAGAAAGAGAAAACAGGTTCACTTACAAGACCTTAACTGACCATGTTATCCCTGTAGAAAGAGAGAATGTTATCCCTGTAGAAAGAGAGAATGCGGCCTGAATCATCAAATGGTGATTACAACCATGTATTCTATCATAAGCTAAAGAGCAACATCAAATTAATGTTTTAAAAATCATCACAAAACAAAATCGTTTTTAGCTAGAAAAACAAAACGAAATCATTTGTAGATCATGTCATAGGTGTTAGAGTAACATTTATTTTGTAGTGTTTATTTGTCCTTATTATGTAAATTACCCTAGAGCTTTTCTCCTATATAAGAGAGCTCTAGGGTTAATGGTAACACATCTCATTTCATTCCCTTCAACATGGTATCAGAGCGACGGTCCTAGGCCGGAGTTCTTGAACCCTAACCCTACCCCACCCGCCGCCCCTCTCTATCTCTTTCTATCTCGAGATCGGCGCCACCCTCGGATCGGCCATCGCCGATCATTCGCGTGCAAGGTCAGCCCTCATCGCCTGGAGCATCGCGCTAGCCCTCATCGCCTGGCGCCTTCATCGCCTGGTGCGGTGAGCGTGGAGCCCTCATCGCCTGGTGCGACGCCTTCATCGCCAATCGTCTCATCGCCAATCGTGCGACGCGCGAAGCCCTTCTGACGACGAAGCCCTGTATGCGCGTAGCCCTCCTATGCGCGTAGCTCTGTGCGCGTAGCCCTGTGCACCTGTGCGCCTGTAGCACCCTTCTGACAACGAAGCCTGTAGCGCATGTAGCCCTACTGAGAATTCCACATGCCCAATATTTGAATCTATGAGATCCATCATCGAGATCGAGCACTGTCAACGCAACATCTGCAGTCGCCCAAGTTGTTATAAAATAGAAAGCGGAAGCGGAATAACATAATAAAGAAGAATAATCACGAAGAACACAAAGATTTTTATGTGGAACCCTACTCCAGAAGGAGCGGGATGAAACCACAGGAGAAGCCCTCAACGGGGCGGATATTCTATTAGAATTTCTCAATGAGTACAGGAGGTCTGGGGCTCTTTATATAGCCTCTCCAGAGCCTCCAAGTCCCACCCACAGGCGGTATGGGACTAAACACTGGATGGGGGTAAATGGATCTTCTCCAGGATCCATTTACCCTGCTACAACATAAAGGGCGCACAACCAAATACTCTAACACTCCCCCTCAAGCTGGAGCATGCAATGCTCATCTTGGACAAACAGAAAGAAACTCAACTCAACTCTACAGGACACTACGGACAATATCAACCCAACGCGCACATGCCGCAGTCGAGGACGTTGCTTCTCATGCCGTGTAGGTGAGGAGGACGAACGGGCGGGAGTGTGAGTCAACTGAAGACTCGTAACCTGACCATCGAGTCTGAACTTGCGCCTGAAGTCTCCTCGTCGGAGAACTGGGTCTCTCCCATCTGGCTCAGAGAATGGTGCACTGCTCTGGTGTACCTATGATACCACATGAAAACCCTTGCCAACATATGGCACAAGGAATGGTCCTCTGCTCTGGAGTCCCTATGGCTCACATGAAAACTCTGGCCTGACAACTAGAAGAATGATGGGGACCTCTGACAATGATGGCAACTTATGCTCATCTGACAATGACCGCACACTCGTGCGTGTCTGAAACTGGAGACTCGGGAGACAATCGTCGAGTCTGAAACTGGATCTGAACCGTAGAGCCTGGAATCTGATTGGTCTGGCAATCTGCATCAATCTGGATCTAAACCGAGTAGACCTGTGACTCTACATATACTCCCCCTTTCTCCCATACTTGTCGGAAAATGACATCGACAAAATTGGGAGAAGACAAGATAAATAGGGGGTAAACATGAAACATACTTGCGGCTTTTCATTCATTTTTTTTAAAACCGTCATCATTTTTTTTAACACATATTTTTTTTTACCATTTAAAGTCGTTTCAACCTTTTTTTTTACGGCTTTTCTTTCCTTTTTTTCTTTTCTTTTCTTTTTTTTTATTTATTTTTTTGAAAAAATGCGTACGGCTTTTTCTTGTACGCGCCTCCTTTTTTTTCTCTTTTTTTTTAAAAGAAACGTGGCCTACTTGGGCCCAACATCTCAACCTTCTCCCATTTCCCCCTTTTTTTTTAACTGCACCCTTCTTTTCCTCCTCTCTTTTTTTTATCGAGGTCCACAAAAGTAGCACCTTTCCTTCTTTTTTATTTTTTTTTTCGCTGCTCTCCCCCTCCCTCCCTTTTTTTTTAAATAACGGCTCAACGGGCCCAATAAAGATACAGAGATTTTGTTTTTTTTTAAGGGTCGCTGGTAGGGTCACTGGAAAGTGGAAACACCCCCGCTTCTTTTGATCGCCCGTCGCCCACAGGATTTGGGGCTTCTTCGACTGCGCGCCTGCGCCATTGGACGAAGGCGGCGCTCGATGGTGCTTCGAGATCGCGCCGCCTCTTGATGGAACCGGATCGGGGGCTTCGGCGCTGCCCCAAAGCGCAAGGGAGGAGGACCCCCGCGTGGAGTCACGATGGGTCGCCTGCAGAGATCGCTGGGGTGGAGCCAATGAAGGATATTGAGAATCCTTAAGCGCATCACGGAAGCGTGTCGATCGCATCGTATGCAATCGGAGCAACTAGTCGTACTAGATGCTAGATGCAGCGGAAATTAAAATTTTTTAACTAAAGATGAAACCACATGATCACGAGAACATTTCTCGGATCGTTTCATCAAACCACAAAGTACAAGGAATACCTCTTGAAGCGTGGTTGTGATCGCGAGATCCCAAAGTAGAGATCCTCCTATCTTAAGTCCGATCCACGAAGAACGCACTTGCGGGCGCGATGATGAGTCACGTTCCTTCCCGCAATCCTCGATGAAGATCCAAGCGATGGCTCCCCCGATTTCGTCAAACGAAATCCGTCGTCTTCCTTTAGAGTAAGAAACTCCAAAGAAGATGGAGATCCACGAGTCGTCGAAGAAGAAGCCGAGAGTCTCTCCTTTCTCAACACAAAGTGGACGGCCACTTAATGGAGAAGAGAAAGAGAGAGAGGGCGAGAATGAGAAAGAGAGAGAGAGAGAGAGAGAGAGTTGTCACCTTGTACAACTCTTAATGATGTACCATGGAAGGCTACCCTAGCCCTCCTTTTATATTAGTTTAGGATCCAATGGATCTCAATCCATGGGACACATGGATCCAAGGGCTATGCTTGGTCCATGCTAAATCAATGGCTATGATTGTTGTTGGTTAAAACCAACAACATTTATTTAAATTAAAAAATGTTGCAACATTATCAACATAATTTAATTTAACATTAACTAATTAAGAGATAATGTGATAAATAAAATGGAGTCAACCAACCTCCCCTAAAATTGGGGTGTTATTTTGTCTCCTTTTATTTTATCTTATTATTTCTTAATAAATTGCAATAACTATTATTGCAATAATATCCACCAAATTAATTCCAAATTAATTTGTGAATATTTCAATCATGCCATTGATCATTATGTGAATCATATTCACAACCCAAACTAATTTGTAAATTACATTTCCAATTAATTAATTAATGTGAATCCAATCCACACAATTAATTAACAAATGCTATTTACATAGATTCTCTCTCTTATATATGTATATTATAAATCATATTTATAACACACATATATCATGGATAGTATTATCCACATTCTCTAATCCTTGATAATTAAATCCCATTTAATTATCTTGGATAATAATTCTCACAATATGAATCATATTCATATTAAGCTTGATAATTAAATCTCATTTAATCATCAAGTTCTTCTTGCTTGGATATGGAATTCATCAAATGAATTATTCTTGAACTCCTTCAAGAATAATGTGCTTTCTCCGCAGATACTTGGAGATAAGGACAGGGCGATTGTATTATTCCACGTATAGTGACTTGGATGTTGAGATCTCATCTCAAATCCAGATCGTACGGACCTCCCACAGATGCTTGATTAAATCAAGACCGCAAATCCAATCTTCTCATTGAATCTAAATCTCATTCAGATCAATGTCCAACACTTGGACTAAGATCAGATTGCTTCTCTACTGGAAGGAGTCACTAAAATCCAGACCTGTTTCATCACTCCCTCGGAATGGAAGCGTCATGGATATACAATCGTTTATGATCACATCACCCTTCAGGTATTCCCAATACCTGTACATCCTGCATACTGGAAGACCCATGGTCAACCCGAAGATCAAGATCTATTTTACACTGTCTTCTTCAGGGTTTGATCACTAAGTTTCTCATTTGATCATTGGGATTTGGTATCGTTCATATACTTTCCAAAAGCATATATCATACCTAGGTCTTGATCATATACTTTCCAAAAGTATATATCAAACCCACAAATTCAGTCAAGCTTCCAAAGCGAGACGACCGTGCACGGAATTTGATTCCTCCCAATATCTCATGAGTGAGCTCATGTCTTCCGGTTCAGTAGTGAACCTGTATGATCCCTTTGAGAGATCGTATTACTCATATGCCCTTATATGCACACCAACGCGCCGGTGTATAGACCTTGGTTAGGTCATCAACCTATTGGTCTGTCAAATGTACATACTCAGACATATAGCAATACATCTGTCTCCGGTCAGAGGATGCGTGCCTATGCTGTGACAGCATTCAACATAGGACTTTGGTTATCTCGATCTCGTTAAGTCAACTCTTTGACCTAACTAATCTGACACCTCCGAATCTCTATTCCTATGCAGAGGACCTACATCAAGAGGTCGGTCAGATATCAGCCTATGTGAGAAAGGATTGCCATCTCCTACTCAGGCTGGAGATCACATCTTAACAATCATTTGACGGTGCTTGATGAGTCCTCAATCTAACCCTTTAGATATTCATCCAAGCACCAGCCTCTATGATTCATTAATTGAATCAACAGCTGTATGATCATTAAGATAGCCATGGTACATAACCCTAATTGTACAGAGGGACCTATTATGCAAATTATTTATTCTTCATTTCAGATCAGGGAATGATATTTGCAATAACATTTATTGCATAATGGCTCGTCGTGGGCTCACATGTCCAACAGCCAAGAGGGCCGCCACCTGCGCGCTAGGGATCCTGTGCGCGCATCAGGAGTAGTGGGTGGCGCCGCCACTCGAAATGCTCTCGCGCCGCCTGTGCGAGAGGGGGGGGCTAAGATGGGGGGTCGCCTGGTGGTCCTTGCAGGAGATGCGTGCGAAGCACACTCGTAGTGGCGAGAAGGGGCTCGCGCCAATCTGAAGGTGCGACCTGTGAGCGACTGGATGGAGGACCGTCGCCTGGTGATGCGGCCATCTGCGCGGGGTAGAAGGCGCCGCTTGGGCCCACGCCTGGGATGTGTTCCTGTGCGCACGAGGGAAGGTTGCTGATGGCGCTTGGACCGAAGGGCTATGAAGGAGCTCGCGAGGGGTCGGAGAGCGGGGCCGCGGTGCCGCCTGGGAATGGCAAGGGGCTTCAGCACCGCCGAGACCTGGAGTGAGGGCCTGCGCGCGGGGAAGGAATACGCGCCTGGAGGGCCTCTGCTGCTTGGAACGCATCTGATCTGTTGAAGATGAACTCGGAGTCTGGATGTTTGTTGCGGCATGCCTGTAGGGCCGCGAGGGTTTTGGAACCCTGTATGCTGAGCGGCAGAATTAGGGTTCCTTGGAACCCTAACGTTTCTCAACCCAACGAAGAACAAGACATTTCTTAGACAGAACAAATCTAGGGTTTCAAAGAACCCAACAAAAATTCTCTCGAACAAAATATAAATATAATAAGTACGCAGATCTTCAGAAATACATCTTCAGCATCAACTCGAATAAAATAAGAACACGAAATCCTCGAGAATCAAACCCGCTCTGATACCATGTTATAAGATAAACATGCGGAAGCGAACATGGAAAAAGATAAAGAACAAAGAAAGAACGCGGGATTTTAACGTGGAACCCTACTCCGTGAGGAGCGGGATGAAACCACAGGAGAAGCCCTCAACGGGGCGGATATTCTATTAGAATTTCTCAATGAGTACAGGAGGTCTGGGGCTCTTTATATAGCCTCTCCAGAGCCTCCAAGTCCCACCCACAGGCGGTATGGGACTAAACACTGGATGGGGGTAAATGGATCTTCTCCAGGATCCATTTACCCTGCTACAACATAAAGGGCGCACAACCAAATACTCTAACACAAGTCGCATGAAGCCCTAAGCCTGGAGTCTGTAGCGTGCAACAAGTCATATGCAAGTCCTGTGCTTTCCTGTGCACGCAAGGTATGTGCTTGTGCACTATATGCCCTAGCTATGCTTCCTTGAATGAACATGTTCTGTACGCGTGCCACTGGTTTGAGTCTATGAACAAATAGACATTGTCTTCCGATCGTGTAACCCCCGGGTACAGGTTATTGTTGTCGTCATGTCAGACAACAAGGTATATTTTCCATCTGTGGGTGCCTTCATAGGTTCCGCACCCATTGCCTTTAGTAAGTGTTACAAGGCGGATCTATCAGAATGGATCATGGATTCAGGTGCATCACACCATCTCTGCGGTGATAGAGGTCAGTTTAGTGTCTTCCATCCTGCTCAATCTGAACGATCGGTGGTGATAGCTGATGGTACATGTTCCCCTATTACTGGTCAGGGGGAGGTACAGTTGACTCCTACCTTGAGACTGTCCAATGTTCTCTATGCACCGAAGTTCTCGATGAATTTGCTGTCTATTAGTCAACTCACCAAAGATTTACATTGCCGTGCTATATTTGATCCATCTACTCTTGTGTTCAGGACATATTAACGGGCAGAGTGATTGGGACTGGCCATGAGCAAGGGGGTCTTTATAGACTGGTGCAATCTCCTTATGCTGGTATCTCTTCTATGAGGGTTGGATCGGTATCACCCTACACTTGGCATCTTCGCTTTGGTCATCTTCCGTTGCAAAAGATGGTCCATATTCTTCCACAGATTTCTCCCAAGTCTAATTTTCAGTGTGAGGCATGCCAACTTGGCAAACATCACAGGTCGTCTTTTCCAAGTCGTATAGGTCCAAGTCATCATGGTCTATTTGAGCTGCTACATTTTGATATTTGGGGTCCCAGTCGTGTCCCTGATCTTCAAGGGCACAGGTTTTATCTTGTTGCCGTCGATGATTTCTCTAGACTTTCTTGGGTCTTTCTTCTTAAAAATAAATCTGATGCTGGACATTTTATTCAGTCGTTTCTTATTGAAATAAAAAATATTTTCTCCGCTAAAGTGAAGTACATACGGTCTGACAATGCTCTAGAGTTGTGTAGTACCCAATTGTCCAAATTTCTTATGTCTCATGGGATTGTGCATCAGACGTCGTGTGCTTATACCTCCCAACAAAATGGGGTGGCTGAACGGAAGCATCGTCATTTGTTGGATATGACCAGAACTCTTTTGATTCAGAGTCGTGCCCCTCACTCCTATTGGGGGGATGCGGTTCTCACTGCCTGTTATCTTCTTAATCGTATGCCTTCGACAGTGTTAGGAGAGAAGATTCCGTTCTTGACTGCGTTTCCCGAGAAGGATCTTTTCTCCCTAACACCGCGTGTTTTTGGGTCTGTTGCATTTGTTCATTCTTTTTCTCCTGGTCTTGACAAGCTCTCTCCCAGAGCTGTCAAATGTGTTTTTGTGGGTTATTCCAAAACCCAGAAGGGATATCGATGTTTTGATCCAGTTAAACGAAGGTACTACGTCAGTGCAGATGTCACCTTCTTTGAGTCCATTATGTATTTTTCTCCTACAGGTGACAGACTCACTTACTCAGAGGAAGGAGATGATATCTATGTGCCGCCTCCACCTCCATATGTTCCATGCTCTAATCTACCACCACAGTCTACTCCACCACCACCACCACCGCCACCACCACCATCACCACCACCACCGCCACCACCAACTACTGTTTATTATCCTCAGGTTTATCAGCGATGGCCCTCTGCTCATGTGCCTCCTCCATCATCCAGCACGCCCGAGGTATGTACTGATCATTTGAGTTCTACTGATGGCACAGGTGATTTGAATGCGCAGATGGATGTACAGGAAACTGATGGTACGGTCAATCCTCCAGTCGATGACCTACATATACCTATTGCTCATAGACGGCAGAAGCGTGCTCGAACGATGAATCCCAAATATGGGATGGATTTTTGCTCTCAGGCGTCGTTGGAGCGTTTGTCCCCGGACTTTCGCAAGTTTGTTGTTGGGTTATCGGCAGTACACATCCCACGGTCTTATCAGGAGGCCCTACAGAGCAGCCCGTGGCGTTTAGCTATGGAAGAGGAAATGGCGGCGTTGCAATCACGTGGTACGTGGAGTGTTGTGCATCCTCCACCAGGTACGTCCATTGTTGGAAGCAAATGGGTTTTTACTGTTAAGCATCGGGCAGATGGTACGGTTGATAGATACAAAGCCAGATTGGTTGCTCGTGGGTTCACCCAAACATATGGGGTGGACTATCAGGAGACGTTCTCTCCAGTAGCCCGTCATACTACCTTACGGATTCTCATTGCAGTTGCTGTTGTCCGAGACTGGCCCCTATTTCAGCTTGATGTCACGAACGCCTTCTTGTATGGTGACTTGCAGGAAGAGGTCTATATGCAGCAGCCGCCAGGGTTTGCGGCTGAGGGGGAGTCTAGTATGGTGTGTCGTCTCCATAAGGCCATATATGGCCTGAAGCAGAGCCCACGGGCTTGGTTTTAGAAGCTCTCGGAGTTGATTGAACAGAAGGGCTTCGTCAGATCCACAGCGGATCATACTCTCTTTGTAAAGAGAGATCAGCGAGGTACGGTGATCATCTTAGTATATGTTGATGATATTGTTATTACAGGCAGTAATGAGCAGGGCATTCAAGCAGCCAAGAAGTTTCTTGGCGAGCAGTTTGTTATGAAGGATTTGGGTACACTTCGTTATTTTTTGGGGCTGGAGTTTGCACGGAACAAGCAAGGAATGGTAATGACACAAAAGAAGTATGTTACGGATCTCTTATCTGAGACAGGTATGGCAGGGTGTAGACCAGCTGCTACACCTATGGATTCTAATGTCAAACTTTATGATGATGACTCTGAGGAGGTAGACAAGAGACGATATAGAGAGCTAGTAGGAAAGCTCTTGTATGTCACGATTACCCGACCGGATATAGCCTTTGCGGTTAATAGGGTAAGTCAATTCATGGAGCAGCCCAGGCAGGCTCACATGAATGCTGTTTTTATGATCTTGAGATATCTGAAGTCCTCTCCAGGTACTGGTCTTCTGTATAAAAGAGATACCTCCATATCCATCACAGGTTATGCTGATGCAGACTATGCTGGGTGTCCTAATGATAGAAAGTCAACTTCAGGATTTATTGTACTTATTGGCACCTCACCAGTAGCTTGGAAGAGTAAGAAGCAAAATGTGGTGGCTCGATCAAGTGCAGAGTCAGAATATAGGGCAATGGCCCAAGGTAGTGCTGAGATGATGTGGGTTAAATCCGTTTTGACCGATTTAACCATTGATGTTCCTCTTCCCATGCATCTAAAATGTGACAATCAAGCAGCCCTGTTCATAGCCAATAATCCAGCCTTTCATGAGAGGACGAAGCACATTGAAGTGGATTGTCATTTTACACGAGACTTAATCAAAAAAGGACTTATTTCAACTTCTCATGTATCATCTGGAGATCAGGTTGCAGACATGTTTACCAAGGCCCTTGCTAGGGGTCCATTTCATCTTTGTTGTTCCAAGCTGAGCATGTTGGATATATATGCTCCAGCTTGAGGGGGAGTGTTAGAGTAACATTTATTTTGTAGTGTTTATTTGTCCTTATTATGTAAATTACCCTAGAGCTTTTCTCCTATATAAGAGAGCTCTAGGGTTAATGGTAACGCATCTCATTTCATTCCCTTCAACAATAGGTATTATGTCAAAGTAAGGTAATTATGTGAAAAACATACCACAGGAACAACATTTCCCCCTTGAATCCAAAAACCAAGAATACCATCAAATTTGGCAGCTAAAAATGTCAATCCATGTGACGCCCGTGGATCCGGATTACCCGTTTACACAGCATTTGCACTATTGTGTTTGCTACCAATCGCACTAGGTCACTTGAAAATGAGGGAAAATTTTTCACGTTTTGAAATAACACAATTAATGTAAACAACCACATAACTAATAACAAGTATCATCAATTCACATTGCATTAACTTCCATACATAGAAGAAACTGACAATCGTACATATATCCCAAAAAATAACAGAAGAGAAATAAAAAGCGTTTACATTATCCTGAACAAAAACTATAACATGTAAACTGTCAAGAGTATCTACGGAAGCTCGGATTCAACTGTCAGTCTACTGCGATGCAAGTGCCTTACCCGCCAAACATGTTAGAAACAAGAAATATGTCAAGTTGTCAAAATGTTAGTACAATCGAAAATTTATTAAAAATAAGATCTATATTTCAGTGGCTTAAAAAAGAAACAAATAGATAGGGTCTAATATTTAATTTTAACAAGTTACTTACATGAAAATTCGTTTCAAGTTGTTCTGTATGTGAATCCATTGCTACCCATCATCCCGTAACTTTTCATAGATGACATTTTCATCAACTTTACATAGATGATATTTTCATTTGTGTATTATATGATCCATATGTAGATACCATCTTTTGAACACTTATAACTTATGTTGATGGATTTTGAGATTGAAATGATGAGTCTCTGATTTTAACTTTGTCTGTGTCAAATTCTCAAGTTTAGTGGATAGTTTGCGGTCTTGGTATGAGTGACATCACACTATAACTCTAAGATGTGAAGAATACCCTAGGGTTGTGGTGCATCCGTAGGCATGCGATGGAGTATAAAACATCCTAACTAAGTTCCCAATACGTCCACTAGTTTCTCCTAATATATGTAATAGTGGTTCTAAATTCTGATTAAATGTCAATGATCGATAATTGATCATGACTGATAATTGATGATGATTAATGATTTCTGTCTCACGATCTATTCTTTGCTAGGCTTACTGGCGAAATAGTAACCAATCTCGAGAACAATGTCAACTCAACTGTAACTAAATTCAATTGTAGAGAATTCTAAATAGTAAACAAGCTCAACGGTATCCAACTCTCAACTGTAACCAAACTCCAACTCCAGCTGACAATGATCTTTTTCTCGCCAAGACCTATTGGTGGAACAGTAACCAGAAACTCAAGTGGTGAGGAAGTCTCCTAAGAGACTCTTCCGTCTCGCCCTCTAAATGGTAGTGCGATCTAATAGAGGGTTAGCCCTACTTCAAAACTACGCCCATGAAACGGGTGGGAGAAACTCTTCAGAAGAGTCACTCTAAAAACCGATCCAACCGGTACGGGAAAACAAACTCGTAAAGTAAAACCAAAATTGATGGTCTCCCGGCCTAGGCACCTTAAGAACACAAGGTCAGCAGAACTGTTCAAAAACATGGATCCCAACGAAGCGTAAAAACATTGCGAGCTCGCGTAAAACCGTAAAAAGGAATGGGATCCTAGACCTGCGCACTAACTGATCGCTGCCCGAACTGAGCTTCCTATCTTCCACCCAACTGAGGGTCACCGCGCTCTCGCACGTTTAGGTGTAAGGGTCATCATGACCGGTATTATAATTATTAGTCATCGTTGATCCCCAACTTTTTCACTTGCTTGACTACTCATTCATTTTCAATTCTTTCTATGGTTGACTGTACAGATGTTGGTCTTTTTGTCAATAGTGATCTATAGTTAGTGGAGTATACTTAAAGGATTAACTCGTGGAGATGATCGATACGTGAAATTTTCAAGTTATCAATTCTAAAATCATGAGTTTAGCAGCTACATGTGAGCTTTAGTTACTTTAGAATTATATATTTATTTTTTATTTTAATTATTTTAAGTATTAATTAGGAAGATGGGCTCAGTAAGTCCTTTCTTCCATGATAACCAGCAACAAACTATTTGATCAATGTAGAATTTAAGAGGGCATTTCCAAATTAAGAGGAAACTGAAAGTCTAGGTAAAAAAATCAGTTATAAATTGGATCTGCAGAAACGCTTAGGCGATTGATTTGTTTCACATATGAGTCTCATCATCTTAATCATCCATTTCCACAACTTTCAAAATGACACACTAAGGTTATCATCGTCTAACTATCGTCTAATTATGGCTTACGACATGATCATCCGATCCATGTTGACAAAACAGTGGTATCCACATATAGATCATATAATCAATAAATGAAAATATCATATATGGAAAGTTAATGAAAATATCATCCACGAAAAGTGAAGGGTGATGGGTACCAAGGAATTCACAAACAGAACAACTTGAAATGAATTTTCATGCAAGTAGCTTGTTAAAATTAAATGTCAAACACTACATGCTTTCTTCTTTTTTAAACCACTGATATATTGTTTTTATTTTTAATAAAATTTTGATTGTACCAATATTTGTTGACATATCTCTTGTTCCTAACAGGTTTGGCGGGCAAGGCGCCTGCATGGCAGTAGATTGACAGTTGACCCCGAGTTTCCGCGGATACTTTCGATGGTACACATGTTATAGTTTTTGTTAAAGATAATATAAATGTTTTTCTTTCTATTCTGTTACATTTTGGGATACATGTACAATTGTCAGTTCCTTATGTCACATGTAAATATATATATATGAAAATTAAGGCAATGTGAATTGACGACACTTGTTATTAGTTCTGTGGTTGTTTTTATTAATTATAAGTGTCATTTCGAAACGCAAAAAAATTTTCCTCACTTTCAGGTGACCTATTGCGATCGGTAGCGCATACAATAGTGTCAGTGACCCTTGCATTTATACTAAAAAGAAAAATCTCAAAAGAAAAATGAGTTTCTTTAATATGTTGAAAATTTTCCTTAACTCTACTTGCTCCTTCACGAAAAGATCACCAACTTGAACATGGTCTGTGCTAAAAAACCCAGATATTGATCCAGTGCCATAGTAAATTTCTGCAGATTTCCCAATTTCAATAATTGAAAACTCATCGGTGCAGACCTTGTATAAGCATAATACTTTGAAAACTTATATGTTGGGGGACAAAAATATATTTGCAATTGGGAAGTCAACAGTTTATTCAAACACATATTCTTCACATGTTCAGCTCAGGTTTGGAATACTTCCAACATTTCATGGATTGGGGACAGGGAGTTGCGGATTTTTGGAGGAACATCAGAATGGTATGCGGGTTCAGGCACAAGGATAGCATGCATCCTTTTGCATGTTGTGGGCGATTTGGTGCACGAGGAATAGTGTCATTTTTTGTGGTCAATCTTGTTATATAGAAAACATATTGAAACATAGCAGAACATTGTGTATGATGTGGAGTATGTAATACTTTGTACTTTTTACTTTTACTTTATAATTAAAATACTTGGTGGTGGGTCCCAATTCATGAGACGCCACCCGTTTAACTTCAAAAAAAAGTTTATTCAAACACCAAGGACAAAACAAAGATTACCAGAAACACAGGAATTACGTACTACTTGACTTATATTCCCTTAAAAAACAGAAAAATACATAGATCAATTGTTAGAATGGACTGAGCAGTTGATCATGTGTTTGAATTGCCAATAGTAATTAATAATCAATTGCATAACACCAATGATATTGTTAACCACCACATTGAGTATTATACACACGCACACACACTTCTGTGTATTTAGTCATGAAGATTGAACCATCCTAACATTAAAAAAACATGAAAAGGTCAAGCTACGGCATATGCACTCGGGATTGAATATTGAAGTTTTTTCCATTTTTCAAATGTAAGAATCCATCTACGGTAAACAAAGTCGGACCAAAATCTCAGTATGTGAACTCCAAAAGAAACAACCATATTTGATCCTGTATTGGAAAACCTCAAAAACCTGGAGGTATAAAGGACCAACCATTTTCCTTGTAGGAACTTGACTTGCTCGATTTGTACCAGTTGTGAGTATAACAAGCAACCTGCATAAGCAGGAGTTATTAGATGATAAACAACCCTCTATCACATGACTGGAGTAAAGTGCATAGACACATACATTAAAAAGAACGAAGGAAGCAAATGCATACCGAGAAGTAGCACTTAGAAGATGGCACCCAGAGGTTTGAACTGCCGGTATCCAAGACCACAGAGAATTTCAGAGGTGGCGTGCCAAATTTAATATCCCAATAATATTGAGCGTTTAAGTAATTCTTTAGGGGGGACGATATCAGCATCAGAGTCACCCTCAAGGCCTCCCCAAGGACCATATATATGTGTATATGAACCCAAATGCTTCCTTCCCTCCAAGGATACCGTCTTTTCAGCATGATGGCTGTTCCGGTCCAGTGGTCTCTTCTTCAACTTGATTTTTGATAGCCCAGCAGCAAAAACAGGCAGGCCAAACTGAAGCAAGGTCACTGCTAGCAGTAAAGATACAGCAATTGCTCTAGACAAGGTTCCCATATCAGACCTGTCAATACAATTATTTGAAAGAAAAAAAAAAGATCATATATGTTGTTGGAATTTGTCCTGAAGACTCAACATGCTTAGAATCTGATACATTTTGTAAATAAATCTTGGCCGATTCGATACAGATTTTTGGAACTATTTAGGATCTGTCTACCGTGAACCTTATATATACTTATGTTAGGATAAGGCATGGGTTAGAGTCTATTCCAGGAGAGCACCGTCTCCCAGGGTTTTCTGTATCTTGTACTCTGATTCTTAGTAGTGATCTATCTCTTTGCATATAGTTTTTCCCCACTCCACTACACTATATGTGTTTTCCACGTAAATCGTCCTCTTCTTTGTGTGATTGCTTGTTTGTTGTGTGCTTGGGTAGTTTATTTTTAGATGTAAGTTTCTCTATTATCCAACATAACTATGTTTCCCCTCCTAGTATCACGAACAGTAACATGTCAATTCAAACATTGTATTATTTTGAGCTCAGCTCACTCAGACCATATTCATAAATAAGTAGCAATAAAAATCAACTCCTAGTCTCAATGTAATTGGATTTTAAGACTCGTTTTTACGCTTTTACGCTTAGTCCAGGTTATATATGCAGTCAAACAAGGGCATAGCTAAATCTAATAATATTACACTTACATGTATCAGAATTGGACTATGATGCCCGAATCCACGTTTAAGATCCGACTTAGGTTTTCGCAAGCAATAAGCTGCCTAATACAACCCTTATGTTTTCAGGCAATGGGCGGGCAATAGAAAGTCACTTTTCCTACTAAACAAAGAATCCTGGATTAATAAAAAGAAGATCCCTGAAGTCTAATTAGTTCTTATCTTCAGAGAGAGTTGTCATCATATCGATTTCAGGAGAAGTGTGTGCAAAAAGACATTTGTGCATGACAAATCACATGTTAACCATCAGACTTCCAAAAACAATATCTTCCAAACAACAGTAATTCATAGATACTGTTCCACTCTTTTATCAAAATTAGGCAACCTCCCAATCTTCCAAATAGAACCAAACACAAATAAGGCTGCACAAACGCCAACGGGAGTCTCAATCAGTGCCATTAAAATTCTTCACACACGCACGCACGCACACTTTGTCACAGTATCCTTCACTTCCAACAAGATAGCACATAACATAAAACCGTGTGTGCCCAAAACCCTATCCCTTGGATTATAGTGAAGACACCTCGAACCAGGATTTACCAATTGCCAGAAAGATATCCCCCTAACAATCAACCAACAAACCCTTTCCTTTTTTCTCCATCTATTCAACCAAAACAAGAAGTCAAACCTAAAAAACCCCAATTTTCTCACAACCTGGTTGCATATCGCTCTGAACAAAAGCTACCATGATGCATGAAGAACACCAAGACTGGAATACAAAAAATGATAGATATGGCATAAACATCAGGGAGAAGAAGAGAGCTCACCGGAGAGGAGAGGGGCAGGAAGAGGGAGAACGAGCGGAGACAAACGGAAAGTGGAGCTTAAGCACAGTGAAGCAAACGTAGATATGCAAAGGTGTAATTTGCATATATGTCACAAATTACGCATATTAGAAAGAAGGGATTTTTTCCCAGCCGACCCTGTAATTTTCGTCAATTACCTTTACGAACTTTGAAATATCGATATTCCTCCTTCGACCCTGTAATCTTGCTCCGTCTTATCCCACGAACCTTACCGTTAAATTGACACATCAAGAGTTACTTTCTTGGGTTAAAAACGAGTTAATCTAACCAATCCGCGATTGGACGGCTAGAATTAAGCAAGAGAAGAAAAAAATACGTCCCTCCTTTTACAGCTTCCCCTCCCACGAGTCTCGACCTGACGGGAGGAGGTGCGGGGGCTGCGTTCCACCTGGGGCTTCTCAAGGGCGGGGGGGGGGGGGGGGGGGGTGTGTGCTGGGTTGGGTGGGTCTTCGACTAGGGGTTGTGAAGCCGCAGGTGGCGGGAGAGGGCTTCGCAGGGGGAAGTGTTGGGTTGGGTGGGTCTTCGCAAGGGCAAGGGGGGGCGTAGGCGGCGAGCTGGGGTAGGGGGGCGTTGCAGGGAGTCGGTGGAGCGTCGGCCGCGGGGGAGAGGGGGGTTGCTTCGAGCAGGGGAGGCTAAGCAGGGATAGGGAGTGGCACCTATAGTAAATTCGATAGATAAAATGGGTATCATGTAGAAGAATATAACAGAATCCGGTTAATTTTAACGGCTCAATGGATGAGAGTTAACCACAGGGTCTGTAGGGTAAACGTTAACAAGTTTATGGGGTGAGGGAGGAATTACGATATTTCAAAGGTCGTAGAGATAATTGACAAAGATTATAGGATCTGCCGGGTAAAAATCCCTAGAAAGAACCCTATAGTTTATGATTTAATGGCTAAGGAAAACGTGAGATAATAGATAATTGTTTTTTATTTCACGTTCTTATTCAACTGATTTAAATGGTAGAGTGGCCCATAACCATATTAAATAACAAAAATTAACGTACAAATAAAACTGGGAGGAATATTCAAACTCAGAGAGAGGGTAATTTGCTCTTTGATTAACTCCCAAAACTGTTGTGCACAAACAATCCACAATGAGATCACACACTATAGTAAAATTTTACTTGGAAAATCCTTTTAAATTAGGAGAAAAATCATTGATAAAGAGAGATATATTACTTAGAAGAAATAAGTACAACTCACTCAAAACTTAAGGTGCTTTACATAATAACATGCGACTTGATATCATGGTTTAACAACGCTCGCAATTACATATGAAGGGAGTACCCCTGTACGTGTAGGGGTTACATTAACAAAAACGTAAGTGGATATTATGAGCGATAGGGATTACTACTTAACAACTTGAGCTTAAGCATTTTGAGTGGTGGTCAACGAGGCTAGTTGAGTCCGAATCTAATAAGTTGTAAGCGCTAGTTTTCCTGGATACGATCCGAATTTACGTAGACATATGTTAAAAGTTTCGGAGTTCAAAATCATCTTTTAATATAAATAAATGTCCTTTTAAAATATGTTGGATCCCCAAAAACTTGCGGAACTAGGAAAGGTAAGATAGCATAAGGAGAATGTCAAAAGCTAATCACGTTAATGCAATTGCATAATTGTCGAGCAGGCATGTTTGGTAGCTAGGCTACCTTGGGGTAAGCTGGCGGTTCAAGATATACCCCAGATTTGGTTCTGAGTTACCCTTTGGGCAGGGTTGGCCCAACCCTGGTTACTATTCACAAGGGTACTTTCTCCTCACAGATTACTATTCACCCATCCCAACCCAGCCCAACCCAACACAGTCCAACCCAGCAACCAAACAGACCCTAGCTCCCTCTACATTCCTGAGCTGGATTTAGTTATATGAATATCACATTGTCTTTGTTATAACACTTTTAACCAAGTTCAAATAAAAATGTTTATCATTTCAACCCTCCTAGTCACGCACAGAAGAGTTACCATATAACTAACCCATGCAATGAGCTAACTATAGCCCGGTCCAAACTTGCGAGCACAAGGGATAACATCCTAAAAGTTAAGGCATGGGTGACGCATGATATTTACCGAATTTAAATTACTATGAGCAAGGTTAATTTTTTATTTTTTGGAAAATACCTTCATATTTTCGTCATTATATCCTTCTAATATGTTAATCCAATTTCGTCAGAAACAGATACTCATATACCCTACATCCAGAACAGGACAACTACAACAATTCTAACACCGCTAAAATTACATGTTTAAACGGAGGGTACATGAATCCCAATTTCTGACGAAATTGGAAGGGCATATTAAAAATTTATAGTGATGAAATTATATGACGGTATTTTCTAAAAAAATAAAAAAATTAACTGAAAAATAAAGGGATTTTATCACTTGTGCCCCTCCGAGATATTGCAATATCAGTTATGCCCTTATCTTTTTGGTAATATCAGTTGTGCCCCTCACTTCTTACTCCGTCATCAGTTGTGCCCTTCCGTCAGATTGACCGTTAATGAGTTGACTTAACCATAGTTTTTTCAAACCTTGGTGCAGTTAAGAGGGGTATTATTGTCCAGACTTCTTCTTCATCTTCCTCCTCCCCTCTCCTCTTCATCTTCCTCATCCCTCCCCCGCCCCTGCCTCCTCCCCCGCCCCTACGCCCCCAGGCCCCGCGCCCCCGCAACCCCGCGCCTCCCCCTTCCCCTGCCGACCCACCCCGACGCCTCCACGGCCCCCTTGCCCCTGCCTCCTCCCCCCGCCGATGCGACCCCGGACCCTGCGCCTCTGCAACCCCGCGCCTACCCCTTCCTCGTCCATCTCCCTCTTCATCTCGATAACCATGTCCCGCAACTCACTGTTCTTGAACATCCGCATCAGTATATTGTACGTCATAGTATTCAATTTGCAGTTAGCATCACTCATCTGCACTCTTAACTTATGCGCAGCATTCACATCCCTCAATTTCAAGATGCATCGGAATATCGGGTTGAACGAATACACATTAGGTGAGCATTCCTGTGCAACCATCTGATTGTGTTGTTCTAATTGTGTTGTTTAAGTGCGAGAAAAACTTAGAACTTTACTTCAAAAAATGAGGATTCGATTAATCATACTGATGTCAGACTAAGTCCCTTTTCCAAGAACTACAGTTACCATCTCAGATTAAAAAAAAATCAGAAAAAAAGGTCCTGTGCAACCATCTGATTGAGCATCTTCCAAGCAGCATCCAGATTCTCCTTCCTGCAGTGCACATTGATCGGAAAGTTGTAGGTGATCGTATCCGGCGTGCACCCCATCCGTTTCATCCGGTTATACGCCCCTTGCTCCCCCTCCTCCTGCCCCGCACCGAGCCATCCCTGTTCTCCCTCCGCCTGCCCCGCACCGCCCCTCCCTATGCTCCGCACCGCGTCGCCCCCTGCTCCCCCTCGATAATGTCGTGAAGCCGACCTCCTCCCGCAGGGGGCTGTGCGGGGTCGGGGCTGGGCGCGGAGGAGAGGTGCGGGGCCGGGGCTAGGCGCGGAGGGGAGGTGCAGGGGGATGTGCGGGGCCGGGGCTGGGCGCGGAGGGGAGGTGCAGGGGGCTGTGCGGGGTCGGGACTGGACGCGGAGGGGAGGTGCGGGGCCGGGGCTGGGCACGGAGGGGAGGTGCAAGGTGTTGTGCGAGGGACGGTTCCGTCGGAGGCGAGGCACGTGGGCGGAGCCGGAGGCTCGAGGGAGGCTGCACGAGAGCCTGAGGAGGAGGAGGGAGGAGCCATGGAGGAGGGAGGAGCCATGGAGGAGGAAGAGGATCCATGGAGGAGGAAGAGAAGAGAGGAAGAAGACCAAATAGGATGATGAAGAAGCTATAAAATGAACATAACCCCTTTTTAAAAATTAATACCGCTTATGTCTTCAAAGTTAACGTCCGTTAGCACTGTGGATGGACGATCACTAACCCGAGGGGCACAAGTGATATAATAGCAAGAAGTGAGGGGCACAACTGATATTATCAAAAAGATAGGGGCATAACTGAAATTGCGAGATCTCGGAGGGGTACAAGTGATAAAATCCCAAAAATAAAGTGAAGACAACCCATTTTTCTCTTATATATTCCCATCATGGGGTTACTTGAACGGATCTCACAAAACTTCCATTATTTTATAGATGCGTGTATACATAGACGGATAATATGTACATGCTCTCACCCTTATTTCTAGTATTTTTTTTAAATGAAATCCAGATTATTAAAGATCATTATATGTAAATATTGTTTCATTTAAAAATTATTCCTAATTGTATGGAAAATTTTAAGTCTTGGAATAACGGTTCTATTTAATACTTAACAACATGTACTGGAACAAGGGTTTACTTATTTCCTTTGCTTCCTCTTACCGAAAATCTAGAGCTAGATCCTTTATTTAAAAAAAACTCCCTCTGTGCTCTAAACAATGAAATGGAAAAGCTTGTTTATGTATATTCCCTCTTTTTACTCCCAGTAATTTAAGCCTGAGAATTACTCGTAAGTTACATTTATTCTACTGATCAATAAGGGCAGCTCAAATTTGAAGCCTGGGCCGGCCCATATGTAGATCGAGTCTGGGCCGGGCCCAAGTTTTGGTGGGTTGGATCACCTGTCCAGCCGGTCCAATACTCCACCCTACTGCAAGTAACTACATTTGTCTGGGGACCGAAAACACGACTCGAACCCGCAACCAAGGACGGAGCCAGAAAATTTTTTTAGAGGGGGCACAAACTAAAATATTCATTCATATATTGATTGTAATATTACCACGTAAAATGTTATGTAATTATAATGCAAGATAAAAATGACAATTTGATTAAATTTCTTAACTTTTTGCAAGATAATGTTACCACGCAAAATGTTATGTAATTATGAAAATGCTAAGGTGAATGTGTGGACACACACGTAAAGATCGGATTTGGAATGATGCAATCAGAAAGAAAGTTGGCGTAGCTCTGATCGAGGATAAGATGCAAGAAAACCGCTTAAGATGGTTTGGACATTTGCAAAGAAGATCGGTTGATGCACCAGTTAGGAGATGCGAGTGTTGGGATGTTGAGCCGACTAAGAGAGGGACGGCCCAAGAAGTGTTGGAAAGAGATCATACGAAGGGATCTTAGTTTTGTGGATATAAGCCTAGGATTGGCCCAAGATAGATCTGAATGGAGGCGAAGAATCCATGTAGTCGATCCTACTTAATAGTGGGAAAAGGCTTTGTTGTTGTTGTTGTCTTAAATTTTTGCGAGCGTGATACGTGTTGGGGATTTTTGCTTTCATTTTAAAAAAAGGTCTCCATTTTGTTACAAACCTATAAAATGATAAGATTGAACAACGAATGTATTTATTAAAAATTTGGACAAATCATATATTGCAATAAAAATTTGAAACTTTTCATATAAAAGATTTTAAAAGAACTATGGAAAAATTCTACACAAATATCTAAAATTAAAATGGAGTATAGGTCAAAATAGAGACAATATTAAAAATAAAATCATAAAATAAATTGCATTTCGTATTAACACTCCTTTTTCTCAACGATTAAAAATGAAGATAAATATGAGTGAGAGAGGGAGAAAGAGAGATGTATGGAGAAATTGTAAGAATAAAATTTGTAACATCAAGACCGGACGGTGAACCATTTAGTTAGTGGTTTGATCTTTAACCGAGTTTAACTATTGGGTCTAACCCGTTGGAGTATTCATGACTTTGTCACTAGTATCAATCCCAAAAAATTGGATCGAACTTAATTTACCATTCAACACTAAGAGCGTTCATGTTGAACCGTTGTTGATAATTAATAATATCTAAATGCTTTGTACCAGTTCGATCCGAGTTAAATTGGTCCAATTCAGTCGAACATGATCAATATTCAAATTATTTTTTTTAAATTTCTAATTATACTTCCATGGAGTCGGTCGAACTGTTGATATCGAGGGTAGTATCCAATCCAATCAGTCGAATCTGATTTTTTAAATCATGATCGATAGGGTGAGGGATATTGTACAATGAAAGAGAGAGAAGAAGAAGATACGTATGGAAAGAGATTTCAACATATGGGATACAGGAGTGAATTGTGGAGTGAGATGACAAAGCAAATACAAATCAGGCGAGGGAGTTGCAAATTTTAAGTTTACAAGTACGTTAGGTATAAGAAAATCAAAATGACATTATAATCATTAGTATTATATCAATAATACAAAAGTGTCATCCTAGTATCTAGGGAGCATGTGCCCCTCCATGCCTCACTCTAGATCCGTCCATGCCCACAACCTCGTACTCGACTCCCTCAATCGAACTGTTTATGGTTGCGACAAAGCAAAGTCACCTAGATTCAGATACACGATTTAGATGAAGAAAGCATGCCTACTTAACTATCGTAAAAGTTGGTACCACAGCCTAATTTCATAACACAAACCCCTTGCAGAATTCCAAACACGAACCACAAGATCTGTTCTGCTACCATTAAACTAAGGGATATTTACCCAGCAGACCCTGAAATCTTTCGAAATTACCTCTACGACCTTTGAAACATCATAATTCCTCCCACGACCCCGTAATCTTGCTCCGTCTTACCCTACAGACCCTCCCGTCAATTTTAACTACATTTGAGTCAGTTACTTGGGTTAGTTGTGAGTTAATCTAACCAATTAACCATCGAACGGTTACAAGGCGAGGGGGTGTTGCAGATCCGCGAGGGGGGCATCCAGGGAGCTCCGTCAGCGGCATCGGGCGGCGCGGGGGCTGCAGCGGCAGAGGGTGGGGGGCGGGAGCACCATCGGAGGTCGGGGGGGGGGGGGGGGGGGGGGGGGGCGGTGCCTGGGAGGCGGGGAGCACCATCGGGCGGTGCGGGGGCTGCAGCGGCAGAGGGTGGGGGGCGGGGCGGTGCCTGGGAGGCGGGGAGCATCATTGGGCGGCGCGGGGGCTGCAGCGGCAGAGGGTGGGGGGCAGGAGCACCATCGGAGGTCGGGGGGAGGGGGGGGGGGGGCGGGGCGGTGCCTGGGAGGCGGGGAGCACCATCGGGCGGCGCGGGGTGTTGCAGCGGCAGGGGGTGGGGGCGGGAGACACCATCGGAGGTCGGGGGGTGTGGGAGGTTGCAGGTAGCGTCGGCGGGCCATCGGCTGAAAAGGAGGCGCCCTCCTCGCTCGTAACGGATCTGGCGCGCAAGGTCCAGGAGACGCTCGCCATGGGCGGGAAGCAGCAGCACCGCTTCTGGGAGACCCAACCCGTCGGCCAATTCAAGGACCTCGGCGACGCGTCCCTCTCCGAGGGCACCATCGAGGCCCCCGTCCCGCTCCCCTCCGTCCGCTCCGAGCCCTACAACCTCCCCCCGCCTTCGAGTGGAGCACCTCCGCCTTCCCAGGGAGGATGTGGTTGATAGCTTCGTCGTGGAGTGCCCCATGACGCAAGAGATCACGGATTTCTGCAGCTTCTACACCCTCCCTTCCACCGTTCTTTCGAACCCGAATTACGCAGCTCTCAAGGCTGCCTATTCTTTCTACAATGTCGCCGTGAAGACGCCACTGGTACAGCTTATGATGGTGGTGGGGCGGAGCGAGGGGCGGCGCGCGGTGGTGGGGGGCAGGGGTTTGAACAGGGGACCTGGGCTGGGGGTGGGGGATGATGGAATGGCATTCAATGTAAATTTACTAAACAAAAAGGGTATAAGATAAAAAACTTAATGGAATGTGGTTACCTTTAACGGATAAATTAACGGGAGTAAACCACAGGGTCTATAGGGTAAGGGTTAGCAAGATTACGGGGTCGTGGGAGGAATTATGATGTTTCAAAGGTTGTAGAGGTAATTTCGAAAGATTTCAGGGTCTGCTGGGTAAATATCCCTTAAACTAAACAGCAGAATAAAGGTAGTGCCATTGTACATCCGAGCAACAACTGCAACCTGCCTACCATGCTCAAGCTACACGGCCTCAGCGAAACCAACCCGCATATTCCCGTAGTCGAAAACCGTGTGGTGGACTCCCATGAACACATCTCCTAGTATCCTGCCATGAATGTAAAGAATAAAGACACATGAGTGCGGATCTAGAAGGAATCAGCTTGTCGATGATATAGAAAACATCGAGCATGCTAAGCAATCATCGTGCATAAACAATGTTCTTTTATTTTGATTCTCTGAACATAAGTATATGATCACTTGTGTCTTTACTGGAAATGTAGATCACAAAGAATACGATTATTGCGAGTTGGCCGCGGGTTCTCTGTTAAGCTGCTGTGTGTTTTTATTTATCGGTTCAGACAAGCTTCTTGCGGAAGCTTTTTTTTCACCAACAAATAATTTGGAGCAAGGAAATTTAAGCACTCCAAATACAGAAAATGGAATAAATTGCTGAATAAGGATGGGAACGTACCAAAGCGGTCCACAGGGAGGTGGTATATCCACTGCAGTAAATGATGGGAACACGACCCATCGGTATCGTCTCCTCACAGATACAGGATGTTGGAGATACGAACCTCTCGGATAAAGAAGCGGATGCACAATTGACCACCAGCACGGCGGAAGCATGTGAAGAAAGAATACCAGATATAACGGTGGTCGATTACCTCTCACGACCACCGGAGAAGAAAGATCACTATAAGAAGGTGAGTACAACTCTCTCCGTTCCCTCGCTCTCTTATCTCTCTTTCTCTCTTCCCTTGTGGTATTCCCTCTTGCTGTGGTGTTGAGGCAATGCCTCCACCCTCCTCTATATATAGCTCAAATACAATCCTATAGTCATATTCCCAATAGGACTATAAATAGAATATAACTCAATAACTATTAGGATTAGGAGTGTAATCCTGTTAAGATTACCAATCCTAATATGACTCTAATCCTAACAATAAACCCACTGATGCATTAAGTTACGTGCCCATGTTCTATTTTAAGGATGTACTGTGCGCAGAGGCGTAACAACAACAACAACAGAGGTTAAAGCACGTCTATATAAATTTGTTACGGATAATGATATCAGAACTCTGCATTTGGAAGGAGAAAAACTGAAAGTGCTGACAAACAATGTCTGACAAACGAATGCTGTGTATTTAAGGGGATTTGGCAATCAACTGGATTGCTTAATTTGCTATTGGAATTCTCAATCTGAAGCACTCGTTAGTTATGGGGAAAAAAGACGGTGCCATATCTTGGGATTGATCTGTGAAAACTGACTGACTACATACATGTTTCCCTCTACCTCATCAAAATTTTCCATGGACCATGGACAGCACATGAGCGAGCTCCCTGAGTAACCAGTGTATGACCGTGATCTCATGACATAAATAGGCCCTTGGAAAATCTTTCATTGTATTCCAAACTTTTTTACGAGAGACAGAGAGAGAAAGTCTGACGCAAGCAAGGAGAGTACGAATACTGTGATTACTACAGGAATATTGTCTGATTACTATAAATCCTTCTGTTGTGTGATTCGTGTATTTAATCAATGTTCTATTCAAGTGTTGTTAATCGGATCCGTCTTCAACAATTGACATCGGAGATTTGTTTCGACTATCACCCTCCACACAAATAGCTGAATATTCAAACATGATCAAGAAAATCAAATGGATCAAACTTTGCATTTTAACGGATGCATATTGAAGATGCTCCATACAACCAATTTAAGGGAAGAAGTACGAGACATGAAGGAGGAGAAGAAGAAGGTCCTAGACTGAAAGCCCCCAAGAAATGGTGAAACTCAAACTAGGTTCAGCAATGACCTCAAACATCGTGAAGAAGAAAACAATGCCAAGCCTTTTCAAAATAATAGATAAGATGTACGATAAGTCGTCTATATCTACTACGTTGAGATAATTACATCTTTTCTTTTTCAGCTTTTTATTTCTTCTATCTATTTTATGTAATTTTCTCTCTGAGTTTTTCTCCTACATAAGAGAAATTTCCTTCTGAGTTTTTCTCCTATATAAGAGAGCTCTACGGTTATAGTGGAATACAACTTTTCATTTCACACCTTTCCACCGGTATCAGAGCGACGGTCCTAGATGGGAGCATGTGCCCTAGAGACCTCGCCCTACCTAAAATCCTAGATTGGTCAGGCACCACCGCGGTCGGCCCTTTCCCGCCACCACGGTGCCTCTGTTGGTAGCAGGTTGCTTGGACGAACCGCCTCGGTCCTTCCAGCCAGCATGCCACCCAGACCGACAGTCACGGGCCTTTGTCGGCCCCCTCCAGTGCAGCTAGATGCCTTTGTAGCACCATCCAGGCTGCTGCCCGTTGCAGATGCAACAGTCTAGTTAGTTGCACCATCTGTGGCACTGCCGTTGGGTTCTCGAACGGCAATTAGGCTTTTGCCTTCTCCGCTCCCGCAACCTGGGTTGCCCCCAACGGACTCTATCATATGTTAGTTCTGTGCATTGGTATCTAGGGTGTGATTCGATCATCTAAAATCACCCTAGTTACCCAAAGAAGGCTCCAAAGGATGGGAGAGGTTGTGGTATGAGTCTACACCCACAACCATTTCTTCATATGTTAGTGTATATACAAGTAGTACAATGTGCAGACACAAGCTTGGATAGTGTTGTCATCATGTCAGACAACAAAGCAAATGTTTCATCCATGTTTCTTTTGTTCAGCAGTTGTCTCCAGGTCTTGATAAACTAACTCCTAGAGCTGTCAAGTGTGTTCCTGTTGGGTATTCTAGGACTTAAAAGGGATACAGTTTCGTTGACCCTGTTCGACGAAGGTATTATGATAGTGTTAATGTCACCTTCTTTTAAGTCTATTATGTATTTCTCCCCTACAGGTGACAAGCTCATTTCTTCGAAGTATTGAGAAGAGGTATACATGCATGTACCTTCGATTTCATCTCCAACTACACCACCTCCTCCTCCTCCACCACCACCTCCTTTACACCACCTCTACCACCTGTCACACCTACTTTCTTTCCGCAAGTTTACCAACGCTGACCTCATGCTCATGAGCCTGCTCCGTCATCCAACACGATCCAGGTATGTTCTGAATATTTTAGTTCCACTAATGACACTGGTGATTTCCGTGTGCAGCTTGAGGTGCAGGAGGTCTTGGATGATCCAGTCCCCGATACTGAGGATGGTGAGGACCTTGATGTGCCTATTGCCTTAAGGAAGAAGAGGTGTGCATGCACTATGTATCATCTTGCTCCCCATGTTTCACTGGCATGACTCTCGATGGATTTTCATAGGTTTTTTGTAGGCCTCTTGGTTGTGGAGATACCACGGTCCTATCAGCAGGCATTGCAGAGCAGTCAGTGGCGTCTTATTATGAAGGAGGAGATGGCAGCGTTACAGTCTCATGGTACGCAGCGTGTTGTACAGGCTCCTCCTGGTGCATTTGTTGTTACTAGCAAATGGGTGTTTATAGTTAAACACCACATTGATGGTGTTGTGGACATGTATAAGGTCAAATTGGTTGCTTGTGGGTTTACCCAAACCTATGGGGTTGATTATCAGGATGCTTTTCTCATGTTGCTCGTCACTCTACACTGCAGATTCTTATTATTGTTGATGTGGTTTGTGATTGACCGCTTTTCTAATTAGATGTCAAGAATGCATTTTTGTATAGGGACTTGCGGGAGGAAGTCTACATGTAGTAGCCATCATGAGTTAATTTATTTTATATTATAGTTGTAATTATCTGAACTTTTCATGTTGTTATTTTGATTTTTAATAAGTGTTCTAACTAGATATTTAATTTTAATATCAAACTAGTTCTAAATTTATGTTTCCATATACAATAATGGAATAGATGGTGATAGAAGGATTTTCACTGTGTAAATCTACATTAAGGTGTAGATGAAAATTTATTACCATTATGTTAATTTTTTATTGATTTTTTTACGAATTTTACAGACTTACAATTTTTTAGTTTACATTAAAAATGATTTTTTTGTAATGAAATGTTTATGTTAGATATATATATTAGACTATAATGTAATTTTTTGGAACCTCCAATGTAATATGTATATGGAATTTAAATAACCATAAAATGTGTTCTTAGTTTTTTTGATATTTTGAAAAATAGGAAATGGTCATAATTTCACAAACCAATATACGTGATATATATTTGATATCTAATAAGTAATATTAGAGTTTTCGAAAAAAACATCTTTATGATTTTTACTTATTTATAATAAATAAATTCAATCTTAAACAACTTATTATTTTGTGATTTATTAAATTCTATTTTTAGAGCATATAATAATCTATACATGTGATTTTTACTTAAATTTATCGAGCTATTCCTATTGTGTTATGACTTTTATATGAAAATAGAATATAAAAAGAAAGAAATAAAAAAATTGCATACATGCCAGAAAATGGAAACTTATTCCTACATGGTGCTGCTTAAGGGTTAAGAGATATAAATGTTCAAAGCTCTAAGGGTTTCATAATAATTATACCAATAAAATTTCTTCTCAGTATTTATAATTGTGTATTATTTGGATGGGTAATTCTGCAAATATTCTTCACATTTGATCAGTCATCTGAAGTTCATATTTATTAAGATAATAAATCAAAAACACATTTAGATGTCACCGGTTAATGGATGTTCATCAAATCCATTCAAAAATCTCTAATCATTCAATTGTAGCACTCAATTACCATAAATAAACATGTAAATATCACTAAAACGATTACATGCACATAAGGTTTTATAAGTAAAAAGATAGATGAATCGATGGGTAATAACATGCTCATAAGCATAGTCGCGTATGATGATCCCAAATTGTTGATTTAAAAATAAAATTTATAAAATCCTATCAAGTCTCCTCCTAAATTGATCCTCGATATTACGATAAACTTTTATTCAGATAAGAGGTGAAGCTTCTACACAAAAACTGTAAGAACGATAAAGCTCGCTAAAAGGTTGAAGATATCTTCGACAATCTCTTAAGAATAAATCAAAATTTCCGCTAAAAAATGCAAAACAAAGAGGACATAAATCTCTATTAATTGATCAAACCAATTAATCGAGAGAATCAGATATGTAAGAAATAATATGGATCAATTGGAAGCAGATGAATCAGATATGAAAGAAGGTTGGTTAATATGATAAATCAATAAAATGGAACGAAAATGAATGAAATTTCATCTAGAAATCAAAACTGCGTAAGGAAAGGTACCAATCTCCTTCGCCTCGACGTTGCCTATAGCAACTGAAGTTTGATTATGCACTCGATTAGGCGTGAAGCAATGCATAATCAATTAATCACCATGAATCAATCCTTGGTAGGGATGTCAATGTCCATTGGGTACTCCACCCGAACCCGCTCCATTTAAAGATCCGAAATCCGTCCCATTTACTTTTGGACGGGTTTGAGTTTTGAATTGACTACCCATACGGGTATGGGTTTGGATTTGGGATCGCCTTGTGGGTACCCGAACCCGAACCCGTCCCAAACCCGGATAATATATATATATATATATATATATATATATATATATGAATATATATATATATATATATATATGGGTAAAATGTGTATGCCCCCTAGGGGGAGCTAACTTAGCTCCCCCCGCCCTTTTTTCACAAAATTTTTTTATTTTTTTTGAAATCTAAAACCGTGTAAATTCATTATTAAATCCATATATTATGTCATTCAAATTTCATGCGAAACAGAGACTCCTACGACCTCCATCCAAACGAGGTCGATTTAAAAAATCCTGTTACCGTTAAAAAATGACTGTCTGGATGGAGGCAGTAGGAGTCTCTGTTTCACGCGAAATTTTAATGACACAATATAGGGATATAGTGATGAATATTCATGGAAGAAATTTTCAAAAAAAATTAAAAACACGGACAAAATGGGGTGGGGGTAGCTAAGTTAGCTACCCCCAGGGGGCAGCCCCATTTTACCCTATATATATATAGGGGTTGATGGGGCTGCCCCCTGGGGGCAGCCAACATGGCTGCCCCGCCCCTTTTTGGGGTAATTTTTTTTATTTTTTTTTTGAAAAATATCGTCATGTATATTCATCCCTATATCCCTCCTATATACCATTCAAATTTCGTCAGAAACAGAGACTCCTACGGCCTCCATCCAGACAGTCGATTTAAAAAAACCTGCGACCGTTAAAAAATGGCGTATGGATGGAGGCCGTAGGAGTCTCTGTTTCTGACGAAATTCGAATGACATATAGAAGGGATATAGGGATGAATATACATGATGACATTTTTCAAAAAAAAAAATAAAAAAAATTTGCGAATAATGGGTGGGGCAGCCATGTTGGCTACCCCTAGGGGGCAGCCCTATTTTTCCCATATATATATATATATATATATGATTTAATGGGGCTGCCCCCTGGGGGAAGCCAACATGGCTGCCCCGCCTCCTATTTCGGTATGTTTTTTTATTTTTTTTTGAAAAATAAAACCATGTATATTCATCCCTATATCCCTCCTATATACCATTCGAATTTTGTCAGAAATAGAGACTCCTACGGCCTCCATCGAGATGGTGTCGATTTAAAAAATCATGTTACCGTTAAGAAATGATCGTCTAGATGGAGGCCGTAGGAGTCTCTGTTTCTGATGAAATTCGAATGGCATATAGGAGGGATATAGGGATGAATATACATGACGATATTTTTTGATAAAAAAATTAAAAAATGTTGTAAATGGCACGAGGGCAGCCATGTTAGCTACTCCAAGGGAGCAGCCCCATTAACCTCATATATATATATATATATAGAGAGAGAGAGAGAGAGAAGGGAGTATGCACCCTGGTGCATGTAATTTTACATGCACCGGGGCTTATATCTCCCACATTTTTTATTTTTTGGGAAAATATCACAGTATATATTCATCTATATATCCCTCCAATATGTCATTTGAATTTCGTCAGAAACAAAGACTCCTATGCCCTCCATCTAGAACAGATAATTTTAACGGTCTTCGAATTGCTGTAATCGACCTGTTATAGATAGAGGGCATAAGAGTCTCTGTTTCCGACGAAATTCGAATGACATCTTGGAGGGATATATAGAGGAATATACATGGTGATATTTTCTCAAAAAATAAAAAAATGTGGGAGATATAAGCCCCGGTGCATGTAAAATTACATGCACCAGGGTGCATACTCCCCATCCTCATATATATATATATATAGGGAAAACTTGAATTGAGGTGGCACCTTTCTACAAAGATGGTGCGACACCTCTGTTTAGCCGTCCGATAATGATCAACGTCCCTCATCAAAACCACTAATTCTCTCCCAAAACCACTTATCTAATCGGAGTCTATATGCCAAATTTAGTAACATGTCTCTCTCTTTCAATTTGAATCCCGGATTTCATGCTATATAATAGCGTATTCAATTAATTACTAAAACGACCATACTAAAAATAGTGGCGCTCACGATCGAGAGCCCCACGCGCAGGCTATGGTGCAGCCGCAAGGAGACGAGGTGGAGGTCGGTGCGGCCAAGCTGCTGGTGGCTGCGACTTGGTGGTGCGCAACTGAAGGCAAGGAGGTGGCGTGGCGACGGCGAGAGGTAGGCCGACACACGACCAAGTCGTCGAGGCAGAGGAGGCGGCACGGCTACGGCGAGAGGTGGTCGGGTGCTAAGGTGGAGAAAGAAGAAGAGAGAGGGAGAGAGAGATGTGGGGGAGGGCAGAACAGGGGATTTCATAAAATCCCCTGTTTTGCATGCATTTGTTTAGGGTGCGCGAATAAGTGATTAATCAGTTGATGAAAGTTCGCCAAAAAATTCAAGAAAAATCACCGTTGCGTTCGCAACGTGTGATTTATCCGTGAAAGTGTGATTTGTTTGGTGATTCTGTGATCGGAAGAAGATGAATCGAGGAGAGAGAGAGTGGGTGTAGAAGAGGAAAAAGAAGAGAGGAAGAATCGTCTCGCTACTGGAAATCATTATTTTTTCCATTACAATCTTTATATATTTTGATACCTTTTAATGTCAAGTTTTAAATGATGAGGACGATTTCTCGGTTACTTTATGTATTACATTTAAAAAATATGTTATTTTTAATTTCGTTTGTGCTACTTTAATTCTTTCATTTATGTTATACTTGTTCCTGATATATACATTTTTTGGACCAATCTGAATATCCATGTTACATTTTTTCACAAAGTTTTATATTTATGTGCTATCCATGTTAAATAAATAGTACATATTTCACTTTCATATACTTTATTTTACATTTTGTTTATAAAGTTTTACGTTAATTCAAACGCATGACCAACACTCGCTCAAAATGAAGACTCGTGGTACATAGCTACATCATTTCATTAACATATTTTACAATTGTAAAGTATGTTTTACATTTAACTCAGTTATTAAACAATTGTCTGATATTTTCTTACAGTTATTTCCATGCGTCTAATTGAATATTACTGATTCACTTTATATTTTGCAGATCAGCATAAAAATTTTACAATGTGAGCGTGGATTTTACAAAATATGCACAAAGTTTACAATGGCTGACGAATTTTGATGGACCCACGACGTTGGGAAACATATTGGATGGACATATAAAATAATTTATACATTAATAATAAGCAATCTATTTTACGAACATCACATGAATTTTACAAAACAGAAACAGATTTTACAAAAAAAGTATCATAGTTTACAAACATTGCTCTAACAGAATGTTCTCAAATAAGACTACAAAAAGTTTCAAAATAAATAATGCGGTTTAGAAAAAAGATTACGAAATTTACAAAAAATATAATTACAAAAGCACATAATAAAAGCACCTTATATTTTAGGAAACACATCTACACAAAAAATACAAATCTTCGTCAGATTTGGACATTTTTGCGAATATTAGTGGTTACGCGTTTGTAATTTATAACACAGAATTGTAAAATATCTTAAGCATTTGTAAATTGTTAACGGTTATTTCAAAATATGGACATTTATTTCATCCGATATTTCTGGAAAATTCTGTACGTCACTCGATATATACTTATTATAGAATGATCAATGACGTGTAATTTACTAAATTAGCAATAATTTAATCCAGCACCATAATAGGAATGTTAGTTGGCACGAAAACCACCTAGTGGTTTCAATCTCATTCGCACACGCATCATCCGACGGCTTAAGATGGCACCTTTCCATAGTCAAGGAAAGGTGCCACCTCAATTCAAGTGCACCCTCTATATATATATATATATATATATATATATACACACACACACACATATATATATATATAGGGCTTGGGGATCTTGCACCATGGTGCAGGCAACTTATATTCACCAATGATCACAGCCATTGGATTAAAATACATCTAATGGCCCAAATCTACTCACTTTTCCCAAAGAAATCCCATTTCCAAGGCAAATGACAGACGTCTCTTCCCTTGCCATCTCTCCCTACGGACCAAACTCCCTCTTCTCTTCCCACCACACTTGCCCTTTCATCTCCCTCCTCCCACCCATCCGAAAATGGTGATTCCGACCATGAGTCTGCCGCCTCCCTCCTCCGCGATGGCCACTACGGTGGGGTCCTTGCCCTCTCATCACTGATCGGGTCTGAAGTTGATTGGGTCATCCTCCCTCCCTGACAACTGGCAGTGGGCTTATCGCCATTTCCTCACCAATCTAGGATGCTCGTGGTCGAGCCAACATCCTCCCTCCCCTGTAATGGTGCGTAGGTTGATGTTAACGACATACCTCTTTTCTCTCTCTTCCCGTTTACATCAACCTATGCACCGTTACAGAGGAGGGAGGATGTTGGCTCGACCACGAGCATCCTATATTGGTGAGGAAATGACGATGAGCCCACCCCCCGGTTGCCAAGGAGGGAGGAGGCAGTGGCCATCGCGGAGGAGGGAGGCACGGGAAGAGAGAGAGAAGAGAGGTCTATCGTTTACATCAGCCTGCGCACTGTTACATGGGAGGGAGGATGTTGGCTCGACCACGAGCATCCTAGATTGGTGAGGAAAGGGTGATAAGCCCACTGCCCAGTTGTCGGGGAGGGAGGATGACATAATCAACTTCAGACCGGATCAACGATGAGAGGGCAAGGACCCCCACCACAGTGGCCATCGCGGAGGAGGGAGGCGGCGGACTCATGGCTGGAATTACCGGTTCCGGATGGGTGGGAGGAGGGAGATGAAAGGGCAAGTGAAGTGGGAAGAGAAGAGGGGTTTGGTCCGTAGGGAGGGAAGGGAAGAGACGTCTGTCATTTGCCTTGGAAATGGGATTTCCTTGGGAAAAGTGAGTAGATTTGGGCCACTAGATGGATTTTAATTCAATGGCTGTGATCATTGGTGAATATAAGTTGCCTGCACCATGGTGCAAGATCCCCAAGCCCATATATATATATATATATATATATATATATATATATATATATATATATATATATATATATATATATATAAAGATAGATGTGTATGTTGCATTTTAATCTCTAGGCTCAAATCCATTTCATATCTAATATGTATCGATCTACAAGTATAAATATCCAACTGAATTTTCTCCTCCATCCATTTATCATATTCAACTACCATTTTGTATCTTTAATAAATAAAAACTATCAACACAAAAGAGTTAAACATTTAACATACAAAAACATGTAGTATTATCTATATAATGCACATTTTTATGAATCAACATATTACATGATCTCACTCTATTTCGTCTATCTGTGAAAATCTTGTATACATTTATTAGCAACTTAAGATTTACCATGTCGAAGATATGGGTACCCGTTGGGTACAAGGGTATCCGACGGGTATATGGGTACCCGCTAGAAATTACCCATTTAATAAATGAGCGGGTATGGATAGTGATATTATAAATGGGTATGAGTTTGGGAATAGTAATACCCATTCCAAACCCGACCCGTTGACATCCCTAATCCTTGGTGCTCCAAATGATGTCTAGGCCACATTATTACTCGAAGGAGCTCTATAGGTCAAAAAGAGGAGGAAAAATATGGAAATGGAAAGGTGCTTGATGTTAAATGATCTAATGATATTATATAGGAAGAGGATGTCTCTTGCAACCTCACTAATAAGATGGCAAGGTTATTGTATAAATGGGGATGGCGAGTACTACTTCATGTTAGAAGGAGGCTCTAACTACTTCATCGTTGGTGTGACAAGGTTAATGGATGAAAAAGAAGAAGGTTGCAACTTCGTGTTTGGCTAAGGACAATAGAGGTGGTCAGGAATCAACGAAGAACATGTGGTCAGTGTATGGGGCAAAAGATTTGACTAAAATTATTATAAAATTCTTAGATATCCTAAGTAATAAATTTAGGTTTACTATATTTACATAGAAAAAGTGCTATAAGAAAATGCTTGGAAAGCACAAATCTTGTTAATGGTCGTAGACCAAATTCCAACAAATAAAGAAGTTTCAAAATTAAATAATAAAATACAATTGCATTATACATGATTTTTAAATTTTTTATTTTTAGTTCATTTTATGTTTATTATATTATATTTTATTATGAAAATATATAACTTAAATTAAATATAGAAATGTGTTTCATATTAATAGCAACTAATATATATTCTAATAAAAGTATAAAAGCTAAGATATATGTTTATTATACATGTAAATTACAACAATAATAACAAACCCTTCTCCAACGTTATTTAGGGTCGCATACATGGATTCTTTGCATCCATTCAGATCTACTTTTGGGTCATTCTTGAAATTAGATCCAATAGTTAATATCACTTCAGATAATGTCCTTCCAATGTTTCTTGGGCATTCATCACCCTCTCATAGCTAGCTCAACATCCAAAACTCACATCGTTTAACATTTTCATCACTAGACCTCCTTTGCAAATGGAAAACAACCTTAAGTGGTTCTCTCTCATCTTGTCCTTAATAAAAGCACACCAACTTTCCTTTGGACCACATTGTTTTCAATTTGATCTTATCGCATATAACCATACATCCGTTGTTGCATTTTCATTTCTGTTACTGCCACTCTCTACACATGTCTATGGTTCACAGACCAACAATTAGATCCATAGAGCATATCAGGTGTAATAGCTACTTTTTAGTACCTTTCTTTAATTTTCAAAGAGATTTTTTTATCCCATAAAATAATAGATGCTCCTATACACCTTTGCCAACTTGTATTTAGTCCAGGAGAAGCATCTTCATTGGTCCCTCCTCATGTTGCAAAAAGAATGTTTCTTCTAAATACTATCTGCTCTAGTCTTCACCTTGATTCCTCCACTACTACTTCTGTCAAGCGTGCACTCCATATATACAGTCTTAGCCTTACTTATACGAAATCCTTTACTCTCTAAGCATGTCTTTAAACCTCTGGCTTCTCATTTACTCCATCTCTAGTCCCATCGACCAATACAATATCACCATAAACAACATGCACCAAGGAATATCATCGTGAATGTAACTAGTCAACTCGTCCATAATCAAAGTGAAAAGAAAAAGGCTCAAAGATGAACCTTGATCCACATCGATGTCGATGTCAAAGTAAGTCGGTCTCCCCAGACTGGATCCTTATAAAAGTTGAAGGCCCATCATACATATCCTTTACAAGGTTAATATACATGACATGCGCTTGTCTCTTGTCCAAAACTCTCTAATACGTCTCCAATTGAATGGAATCATATGTCTTCTCCTATCAATAGAAATCATATAGTGGCTCTCCTCAACAGGTACTTAAATCCCCTTTAAGTACCTTATTTTCCATTCTTAAATCCTTTAATAATTTTTTTATATTTAAAATTAAAAGCAATATCAAGAGAGTAATATGAAATCTAGGATTTTTATCACTTGTGCCCTTCTTAACTTATGCAATATCAATTATGCCCCATTGTTGTAATATCATTTGTGCCTCCGACTTCCTATAAAATCCATAGTTTTACCCTTTTGTAATATTAGTTATGTCCCTACTTTACCTTAACAGAAGGGAGAATTGTGAATTTGTAAAGAGTTAGAGGTACAAGTGATATTATAAAGAAGGAAGGGGTATAACTAATATTGCAGAAGTAAAGAAGGAAACAAATGAAAAAAAACCTAAAATTTAATCAAGTAAAATGACGTTATATATAACTCCACAAAACTTTTATTATTTAGATATAAGTTTTTATATAGTACACTATATATACCAAAACTCAAACTCCTTATTTAATTTACTTTATTTTTTAGTATTTTTTAAGTAGTGGCAATTTATGTGATGAAGTTTAAAGCCAAGTAGAGGTCTGTAAAAGTTATTTGAATTAGATACATGCCCAAAAGTTGGTGGTTGCTAAACTTGGGTTTATATTTAATATGTATAGATTAAAGCTATAATTATTGGTTTATTTTTGTATTTGCATTTATATTTTTTTATAAAAAATGTTAAAAATAATTAAAATTAGGGACTTAATTTGAAATGTTCGAAGTTAATTTTTATTGTTTAGTACATGTGTGTATGAAGGTCCTAAAATAAAGCTTTTTATATTTAAGCTCTATGATACTTTGATATTTTTATTAATCAGTTCTCATTGTTTTACAAAGTTTAAGGGTGTAGTTAGGTCATTCTGAGCTCTTTATAATAGATGTGAAGTTGGGAAATGATAGCTTCTACATAGAATTATGGTTTACTATTTCTTCTCGGTTAATGCTGATGTTATTTCATAAATTCTAATTTATTTTTATCTCAAGTTACATAAATAATTGTTCAAAAAGACTAAAATAAAAATGTTAGAAATGATTAAATGTTCTATACATGTTTATACATGTGTATGTGTACAAAAATTAAGGATTTTTTATTTCTATTATTTTATCTATTTATATTTTTATCAAATAAGATAATCCAATCTAGTTTCTGGTTAAATTCATAAATATAATTTAATAAATCCTTGTTATTGTTGGTTTTTATTCATGTACATATACACATATATACATTATTTTAAACTTCTTATATTTTTCATATTTTATTTTTGTTTGATATCCTATGTTAAAACACATTATTATGTCATCGAGTAATTTTACAAGAATATGGAATTAATGTGTATTTAAATACATTTTTAAAGTTTTCTGATGCAAGTTGCGGCAATATGGTAGATGAATCATGGATTCATTAGTGTACTTGTGCACATGCTTAGAAATAGAATGAACCTTACTACCACTTCTCGATGTACAACTGTAACATGGAGGTGTATTGTTGCATCTTTTAAAAGACAACCTAAAAATGTGTCAAAATGTGGAATTAAATTTGAAGTCTTTGTATAGAAATTATAATGAAAGTATTGTTAGAAAGTGATACAATGAAGAGAAAAGGCCCCTTCGTGTAGTTTTTCTCAAGTTGAGCTTTAAAAAGTATTTGAAGCATCTAAGTATTGTACGATGAAATTCTTAGCTTTAAGGTGAAATCACTTTGTTGAGATGTCAATCCTAACAAACTTTTATATTGCACAAGTTAGTTAATGCCGTATTAGAAATTTTAGCAAACACCCCCTTTTGAGTCACAAAACGAGCAAAGTTTTGGACGAGACAAATAGTAAAAACATGACCATTCTCCTTAAATACATGCATTATAACAAAGTTAACACAAAATAAAGCAATCACAAAGAGTGCTTTATCTTGAACTTTGAATTGAAAAGAACTTTAAACTCCCCGTTTTTATCAGAATAAAAAAGTGAAACAAAGTTTAATAACAAACAAGATTTTATAAAAAGATATATGTGCCACATATATGCCCATAAGTAAAAAAAAGACTAAAGATCGATTTTTTAGTTACCATCTCTTATAAATTGTCTATGATATCAAGATGAGAGTCAAAATAAAGTGAGTCATTTAGATAAGTTCTTTTTGGACCTTGAAGCATTGGGGTCATTAAGATTGAAATGATAATAAAAATGGGCATTCATTTGTTTTGGAGAACCTTTCATAGGTTTGTACCAAAAAAAAGGCTAGACATCTACTTCAAAACTTTGTGTCCTTTTTTTTATACATCTCATCAAAGATTTCTTATTGATGGTTAAGCATGTAATCATGCCATGAAAGCTGTCTTGAAGGGATGTAGGTGGATTCCATTTGCTGCATAAGAGAGAAGTAAGGCTCTGTTTGTTTGGTTATAAAGAAATTACTATGGAATAGAATCAAGACAATAATGGAATTAACAATGGAATGGAAAGCAATAAATTTTCCATTCCATTGTTTGGTTCATATTAGGAATTGAAACATTTGTTATTTTCTTTCTTATGTTTGGAAAAGGAAAATAATAGAAAGAAAATAACCTTCCTTTGGTATATGTCGTTAAGTAGAAAAATAATCGGTATCCTCCAACTTAATTTTTCATATAATTGATATATTTCATATAAAAAAACAATAGTCAAAATTTTTCCATACAATTGATATATATATATATATAATATCCATATCCGTACCCCCTAGAATATTTTATTATCATATCCATATCCAAAAAATTTTGAAAATACTACGGGTGTCTGTATTCATAAAAAATAAACACAAATATCAGTGTACGTATATGTATCCATTAAAATATAACCCATATCCATATCCTAAAAAATTAAAGATGGTATCCGTACACAAATCTATAGCTGCAAAAAAGGGCTTTTATCAGTTGTATAATATTAGTTATACCCCTCTCTTTTTGGGAATATCAGATGTACCCTCGACTTCTTGTCGTTCTATGACTTGCGCCCCTCCATTACATTGGTTGTCAATAAGTTGAACTTAATCATGGTTTAACCAAAATCATGGTGTAGTTAAGAGGGGCATATCCGGAAAAAAATCCTCCCCTCCCTCCTCACCGTCCAATCCTTTCTCCTCCTACCACCTCCTCCTCCATCACATTCTCCTATGTCGTTTACCATCAACAACAACATGTCAACAACGAGGCTGATCTTGCAGACGATGATTCTACTCCAGATCAAAGGTAACAGCTCCAAGATGGTCTACTCACGAAGGTAGTGTTGTAGTACGGGAGAGGGGCGGAGAGCCAGGAAGTTGATTCGAGGGAGTCAAATTGGGGAGGTAGGGGAGGAGGAGGAGGGGGAATGAGAAAGTAGCAACTGACGGTGGAGGAGGGTACAGGGGAGGAGCAATTGGTGGAGGAGGAGGATGGGGGCATGGGAAAGGAGCAGCGGACAAAGGAGGATGAGGAGGAGGAGAGGAGCAAGGAGGATCAACAGGCAGAGGAGGAAGGAATTGCGGGGGAGGAGCAGTGAGCAGAGGAGGAGGGGGGAGGGACGTGGGGAGGAGCATGGCAACAGAGAAGGAGGAAGAGGGGCATGGGGAGGAGGAGGAGGGCGAGGAGGATCGATGAGCGAAGGAGGAGGCAGACGTGAGGGGGCGTGAGGTAGGAGCAACAAAGAAGGAGGGTGGGGGTGGAGCATCAACGGGCAGAGGTGAGGAATGGGGTGCGGGGAGGAGCAGCGAGTGTAGTAGTAGCAGGAGGAGGAGGATGGGGCGCTGGGAGGAGCATGCTACAGAGATGGAGTAGGAGGGGGCACATGGAGGAGAAGCGGGCGGAGGAGGGGGGTGCAGGGGAGGAGGAGGTGGGGGGCATGGGGGAGGAGCAGCTAGCGGAGGAGGAGGCAGATGCGAGGGAGGAGCAATGGGTAGTGGTCTTCTTCAACGAGCTTGGTAGGTCGAGGGAGGAGGTTGGGGAGTGAGAGGAGGAGGGGGCGTCGGAGGAGGAGCATGGGGCAGAGAGAGGCTGGTAGAGGGGGAGGAGTTGATGAAAAGACATTTCAACCCTTTTACTTAAATTTAATTCCCCATGTATCCCTAAAGTTAATGTCTGTATGCGCTGAGGATGGACGACAACTAACACGTGAGGGCACAAGTGATAGAATGACAAGAAGTCAGAGGCACACATGATATTCCCAAAAAAAGAGGGGCATAATTGATATTGCAATATTTTCGGAGGGGCACACCTGTTAAAAACCCAAAAAATAAAAAATCTCATTTCCATGTCCATATTCGTTTCCTTAAAAAAACTGATCCATCTCCATATCTATATCCACAAAAAAATAAAATACATTCCATCTTCGTATATCTTTTCGCTATAATATAATCAGGATCCATATCTTACAAAAAATTGAAAATTGCATCCATATCCATGTCCATATTCGAAGAAATCTCATATGCCTATCCATATCTATATCCGTAAAAAATAAAAAACATATATCCATGTTTGTATCCGTATTCGTATCCATAAAAAAATTTATCTGATATATTTTATCCATAAAATAGATATATTTAATATATATGTATTTGTATCCGCTTGAATATCTTGTCATCATATTTGTATCCATATGAAAAAAAGAAACGTATCAATTATATATGTATCCGCAAAAAATACCATATTTTTACCAGTATCCATATATGCATATATTTGTAACTTGTCTGACATTTTGCATCAAAATATTTGTATCCCTGTTCGAAAAAATCATATCCAAGCCAGTGTCCAAAAAAATCCAAAAAAGAAAAACACATATCCATGATGATAACCATATATTTGTAACGATTATATATTAATTTAAAAATTGAAGAAGATCATATTCATTAGCATTTGTAAGGAATGGAATCCCAATTCCTAAGAGGATATCTAGGAATGGTGATTCCCATGTATGAGGGAATCATGTTTCCTTTGTAATCGTCATTCATGTCTTAATATGATCTAATAAACACAAGAATGGAATCGATGAAGGAACGGTGATTCCATTCTCCCCTATATTCCTGCACAACAAACGGGGCCTAAGATGAAAGAGGTAGATGGATGTAGGAGGAGACATGAATTGTAAGATGGTACAATGTATTTAGAAGATGGCTTGGGATGTGAAAGCTCTTGTTGGTGAGGTAATTAGGGTTGGGCTAGAGGAGATGATTCAACGGTTGAATCTTAATCATGAGGTTGATCATCGATCATAGGAAAATAACCTTAATTTCTATATCTGTTAAAATAATGGGATTTTTGCCCCCATGAACCTTTTACCTTTATGACCTTTTACACAACGAAATTACCTCATCAACCGTGTAAATTATACAATAATAGATTGATACATATTATTTGCTTGCATCGCTATTATATGAGCTAACCCACATAAATGAACCTATAATTAATGCTTAGATTCGTATTCGTATTCAAAAAATGGAAAGAGTATCAGTATTTATATATGTATTCGTAAAAATAATAAAAAACAACGTTCTTTTCTTTATCGGTATTTATCAAAATAAAAATAATTATCTTGGTGATTTATTTTGGTGTTGGGATACATGTAGATCAAGAGGTCAAACAAGCCTAGAATTAGATACCGTCTGGTGCAGAAGACAAGTTCCAAAGAGGGGTCTCATCGCCTTTCTTGCATGGAAAGGGAGGATGCTAACAAAAGGAAGACTTGTAATTTGGGGTCTTACAATTGAGGCATGAAGATGCTCATCACTTATTCTTCAAGTGTCCATTTAGTGATAAGGTGCGGACAGAGGTTCAACAACGGATGGGACTTCCCAGATTGCACGAGAAGATTATTCAAGACTTAATATATGAGGCATATAAATTGAAGTTGGATACAAGTTTTTTTGGTTGTGCAATTGCAGTGACAGTTTGGCATATTTGGAAGAAACATAATCTAAGATATCACAACAATTGTTGTTCAACCATAGATATGGTGGTAGGAAAGGGATGTCTAAAAGAGAGTAAAGATAGATTGATTTGTATCGTATTGACATTGTATTTGACGTTTGCCAAGTTTGATAATTGAAGTAAATTATCCATTTTCTCAAAATTATTATTGAGATATTTAGTTTTCATATCTTTAAATATTTAGTTTTGGTAACTATTTATTAAATTAAAATTAAATTAATAATTATTAAATAAGTCCAAACGTGACCCATTGTAAAATAAAAAAGGCAAATATCTTTGAAAATATAAAAAAAATCCGATATAAGTAGAGAAACCCCGGAGTTTCTTATCCGTATTTCCCAAAGCAAACCCACGAATCAATCAGTGAAAGAAAACCACGCAATTGTGCTGAAACGAAAGAGTTTCGATCGGAAATCGAAGAACAAATCCAGCCTAATCACGAGCATATGCCGATTTTATCTCAAAGCGGAAAGAATCATGGACCGGGTGGATAGTTTTGCATGTGTTCTTCTCTCAAGGCGTTTGCCTTTTCTGTCAAAAAATATCCTCGGAGACGTTTCCGATCCATTTCTTTAACGTCCTTTTCTTGGGCTCTTGCGATTGTAGGAGTGACGTGCGGAAGTTCCCAAATGGATGGCCCTTCCTTCTTCTACTTGTTCACAGATACCATCCCATAACGCAGAAGCTCTCTGGGATCACAACCAAGAAATCCGGGATTAGGGCCCAATTCCATGCCAATCAGATCACCTTTCTTTTAAATGTAATTTATTGCATGATGATATAATTTATTTAATTTTTCACTTGTATATTATTTCAAGAGTTTTTGGGTTTGACTCTGCTTGTGTTCTAGCTTCGATAATCACTATGATTCTTGATTTGTATTATTCTGATTTGCTTTGTGTTGCAATTATATGAAAAGATTTTATGGGTAGTGGAATCTCGATATGCTGATTATTCTGATGCAAACTGGCTGCGAATTTCTAGGTTGGATATATTTAACAAAGAGCATTCTTTAAACTAGATATTGCATTTGAACAAAGCATTAGGATTTAGTTGCACTACAACACTCAAAAATGTGGATAACACATTGAAGGATTGTCTTGCTAATGGTGGAAGGTGTTAGATTTGGTTCTGAACACTAGCAATCACAGTAGTGGGAGGTGTACTTGAAAGTCATAAAGGTTTTACTTATGATCCTTTGCAGGTTCCTGAATCCTGATCAATCCATTCCATTAGTCTGCGAGGGGAAACAGTCATACGATGGTTGAATCGTGTTTTTTTGTTCTCACTCAAACGGTCTTTTGATCTGCAGACTGCAGAGGATATGCGAGCTATTTGTTTCCACATATGATTAAATAGTGAAGAATTAAAACGTAATTGCTATGGAGGACCGGCAACTTGTACCTGTGAGAAACAAGACCAAGAATCAAGACGATCCCTCGGATAGTATGGTCAGGAAGCAAGAGGCTACCAAACACTTTTTGGGCAAAGATGGCGGCCCTGGAAGTGAATTGTGGACCGATGGACTTCTATGCGCATTTGAGTTTGTGAGGGAGCAAAGAGTGGTTAGCCCTATCAAGCACGCTTCGAGGTCACTTCCTCCGCACAGAAGAAATGGGCATAATCAGCAGAAGCAAAGCCAAAGCGTTGGACCGAGTGACTTGAATGAAAATGATTCGTTACATGGTGAATCGACCAGTGATGTGCAGATTTCTGAGCAGGGTCCACATGGTGATGAGCATGGGAATTTACATGAAGCAGATTTGAGGAAGATTTCGGGCAGTCACTGGGTTCCAATAGGGTGGAAGAGAATTTCTGAGTTGGTTCAACTGATCCATGCTGATGACAATTGGTCAGCCGAACAAATGAACTTCATTGATGAGGAGAGTGACTTTACTGTAGCTGATGTCGCGGCTCCTTATTGGGAACGCCCGGCAGGGCCGACTTGGTGGTGCCATGTAGCTGCTGGACATGTATCAGTTAATGCATGGCTAAGTAAAGCACAGTGGCTGCATCCGGCCATCAGTGTTGCTTTAAGAGATGAAAGCCGTCTGATCAGTGATCGAATGAAATACCTTCTGTATGAGGTAAACAAAATGCTATACTGCAGTTTTGGATTATGCTGCATTTATGTTTCTCTTTTTTGCATTTTAAAATTTCAATTTATAATGAAGTGCTCATTTTTATGGTGAAAATTTGCAAGCATTATCTGGCAATCCACTTTTCATGTTTCATCCTTATAGTTAAGAGCTACGATCCATATACTTCTACACTCAGGCTAGTTTTGTAAGAGACTTGCAACGTACAATGCCCATTTGCTTCTGATTTCTCAGTTTCCAGAATCAGTATTTTGCTATGAACTTACTTGTACCATCATTGAATGCCTTCTGCAGCATTATTCTATAAATAGAAATTTTCATTGCTCATAAGCACAATAAAACTATGAGTTATATCTCTCTGCATATTGCACTCTCGATATCTATCTTTTGTATGTTTTCGAAAGGAAGGAGGGACAAGCACCATTTGTTGGTGATATCACATATCTATCTTTTATGTGGTTTGTGATCTATATTCATGTTTTTTGTCATGTATAAAAATACTAATCTTGTTGTTCGGAATATTTTGATTTTTTTGACCGCCCAATTTTGGTCATAATGATCGTGATTCGAATTTAACATTAGTAATTACTTTTTAGTTTGAAGATCAGCTTATACCTGATATACATATGTTAAAATGTTTGCTTGGGTGTTCTTAGGTGCCAGTTAGAGCTGCTGGTGGACTACTATTTGAGCTCTTGGGTCAATCAGTTGGTGATCCATTTTGTGATGAAGATGACATACCCATAGTACTTAGATCATGGCAAGCACAAAATTTCCTTATCACCGCATTGCATATGAAAGGATCTGCCTCTAGCATAAATGTTCTGGGCATTACAGAAGTTCAGGTATTATTGCATGTTTAGATAATTTTTTTGTTGCCTAAGAGCCAGCTTGTTGTTGATGTTTTACTAGCTGGGATATTGTTCCTTGTCATACAACCCTAATTTCCTGCTATAGGTCAGTATTAGTCTTGTTCGTTTGCAGACAATAAATTTGTTTCTGAAGTTACTGAAAGCTATCTTGGGATTTTAAAATGATGACTCAAGTGACAGCCGATTATGTACAGGCTTCCGATTTAACATGGTGATCGATATTATATTGCGTGATGTGTGGTGCACAATGAACTTATGGAGGGATCTCCTAATTAATCTCAGATATCTCAACTTACTGTTTAATTTTCCACTTCTTGCCAGACTCCCTTGTGGTGTCTGCACTTTCTTGAACGGAAGATGTCATCTGCAACAACAATGAAAGGCGTCTTTATACATCATACTTTTCCAATAAACAGTGGTTCTTAATTTAGTATACTATATATTCACCAAAAATGATTATGGAAATGCTGTATTTTTTTAGAGGAAATGGGCATGAGCACGAGGTGAGTCACACTCTAAAATCTATTAAAATAAATTGGGATGGAATGCTCTATCATTGTCGCAGTCAATCTGCAGATTCACAAGTTAAGAAGATATGTAGCTTAATCCTGATAGACTTTAGTCTTTGCATGTTTATGTTTCAGAGGGTGTCTAAAATGTAGATAAGATGGAGTGATAATAGTTGAGACCCTGCATCCAAAGGAACTATCCTCTGTTGTATGAGTGTGTTTGTTTGAGCTTTTTATGTTGTTTTGTTCATGTGCGCACTCGTGTGTGCTTGAGAACGACACATGTTGGTTATTATGATGTTTAAATCATTTAGTGGTGCAAGCTTCCATTAGACACTGTTCCCTCCTTATTTCACAGGAGATCCTTTTTGCTGGTGGAAGTACAGCACCAAGATCAACGCATGAGGTCATTGCACACCTGGCCTGTCGTCTTTCTCGATGGGATGATAGGTAATTTATTGCATCTTTTTTAGGTTTTACTATATGAACGGTTCTTATTCTGTAGCTTCTAAATACAAGGTGCTTTATGCTGATGTGCTGTGAACCTCAATGCTTGAATTTAGTAATTGTCTGCATAGTTTGTTTGTTGGATAATGCTAGTATTAATCATGTATAGAACTATTCCTGTAAACATATACATTTAATAAAATCGTGTTAAATTTTGTGTTTTCCGTACGTGCTCTTTTTTTTTGTCATGCATATACACTTTAAATTGCGCAACAAAAAAGACTTGCCAATTGGCACCAGCTCGGGTTGCCACAACCAAATATAGTCCTCTTGCATGGCATTGACTTTACTTCATTTGAGCGCACCACCATCACATAAGTGTAGAATGAGGAGAGATGTAGTGACTGAAAGTTGAGGTGGTAGAGCACTGCATGGCGGTGGCAGCGAAAACAATGGAGAAAATGAGAAGCCCCGCTTCTTCCACAATGGAGTGGAACTTTCGAGAGGTGGATGAGTGGATTTTGGTCTCGTTTTTGGCACTAGAGGTGGGTCCTCAAGGAGTGATATGGTTGCAAGCATTGTGACATGTGGGATCCTTCCATGTCACTTCAATCCATTATATAGTCTCAGTTGTCACTTTTACCGGATAAGGATGAATGGTGATGCTAGGTTGGCCATCACTAGAGGGGATGCTAGGAAGGTAGCTTTGGCGGGAAGAGGATCCTCTGCTGTAACGAGAGTTACAACAAAGGTGTTGTAATCTCAAATTTCTTTTTTTTGTGAATTCAATGTGAGATGCATTAAGGATGAGGAATGACACGTGCTTGTTAGAAGGATATGAAGACTAGATGGAAGCAGTATTTCCATAAGCTTTTCATTGGAGAAGGAAATAAAGAGATCACTTTAGGAGATCTAGCTAGTAGTGAAAGTTACTTGAATCGTGCAAGCTATAGAAGAATACAAAGGAAGGAAATAGAAGAGGCTTTGAAGGTTATAAAACCTGGGAAAGGTATAAGACCTAATGACATTCCTATATAAGTATGGAGAATTCTAGGTGAGTGTGGTTTGGCTTGGCTTACAAATTTATTCAATGTTATTTGACGAAGTAAGAAAATGACTGAAGATTGGAGGAGAAGCATTGTAGTGCCTCTTTATTTGAACAAAGGGGACATTCGAAATTGTTTGAATTATAGATGTATCAAGTTGACGAGTCATACTATGAAAATTTGGGAACATGTGATATAAAGAAGGTTGATGCAAGTTTCCAAGTAAAAGAAAATCAATTTGGATTCATGCCATGTTGCTCAACTATTGAAGCCATCCACTTTCTGCGAACAATGGAGATTTATAGAGCTAAAAGGTAGAACCTCTATATGATTTTCATTGATTTGGAGAAGGCGTATGATACTGTCCCACGGGAAATATTGTGGAGAGTTTTGGAGAAGAGACAAGTACCTGCCCTATACATTAACCTCATAAAGGATATGTATGATAGAGCTTCATCTTGTGTAAGGATCCAGTCTGGAAAGACTGACTATTTTGACATCAACATTGGTCTATATCAAGGTTCGGCTTTGAGTCCATTCCTTTTTACTTTGATTATGGATGAGCTGATTAATCACATTCAGGATGAGACACCTTGGTGTTTGTTATTTGCTGATGACATTGTGTTGATTGACGAGACTAGAGATGGAGTAAATGAGAGATTTGAGGTTTGGAGATATACATTAGAGGCTAAAGGATTTCATACGAGCAGGACTAAGACTGAATATATGGAGTGCACTTTTGATAGAAGCAATGGTCAAGGAATCGAGGTGAAGATTGGTGACGATAACATTCAGAAGAAAGATTCCTTTAGATACTTGGGATCTATTTTGTAACATGATGAGGAAATTAATGGAGATGTTACCCAAAGAATAAATGCCTTTTGGCTAAAATGGAGAGGAGCCTCTGCTATTCTATGTGATAAGAAAATTCCAATGAAAATCAAAGAAAAGTTTTACAAAGCAGTCGTGAGACCTGCTATGCTCTATGGATCTGAATATTGGCCTATGAAACAGACATGTGCAGAGAATGTCAGTTGCAGAAATGAAAATGCTAAGGTGGATGTATGGACATACACGTAAAAATCGGATTCAGAATGATGCAATCAAAAGGAAAGTGGGTGTAGCTCCGATTGAGGATAAGTTGCGAGAAAACCACTTAAGGTGGTTTTGGTCATTTGCAAAGGAGACCGGGTGATGCACCAGTTAGGAGATGCGAGTATTGGAATGTTAAACTGGCTAAGAGGGGGTGAGGAAGGCCCAAGAATTGTTGGAATGAGACTTATCCGAAGGGATCTTTGTTTTTTGGATCTAAGCCTGAGAATAACCCTAGATAGATCTGAATGGAGGCAAAGAATCCATATAGCCGACCCTAACGTGGGAAAAGGCTTTGTTGTTGTTGATTTCGATCCCAAACTCCAACCTTATAGATTGAATCTTAGATCTAAGATTCAATCTATAAGGTTGGATTTTGGGATCGTAATCGCAAAAAAAAAGAAAATTGAGATTACAACACCTCTGCTGTAACTCTCGTTACAACAGAGGATTCTCTTCCAGCTTTGGCACTGGTTCCAAGAGTGCAGCATGCGCTTGTGGGGTTGTGTGGCACTGGTGACGTATAGGAAGAGGAGGGGATTGATTTCCGATTGGGCAGAGAGATCCTGTGCTGGGGACCCATGAAGTGAGTTGGAGCGGTGGGTCAGGAGATGGGCTTACGAGCATTTCATTGGAAGATGTGTATGGTGGATGTGGCAGCTTGGGAGGCTAGGGACTTGGAGGATATTCGGGAAGTCTCATGCGATGCTAAGTAGACAGAAGTGCTTCTTCATGATTGGGTTGTGATGTGTGTGGGGTGGAATCGGTAGGGGTGATCCCTATGATCGTTGAATGATGTGCATCACCTAGAATGTCTGCGGCATGGGGCATCATTGATAATGGTGGATCTCTAGTTGGGGAGTGGAGGGATAATGTGGTTGGTTTGCACGAAATGAAGATAGATAGTTGGGATGTTCTCAATTGGAGCTCGATGGCTGGCCCACATCTATCTAAGTTTAGGCTATCCCCTTAGTTGGTGCATCCATGGATATCCTGGTGGGATGGAATGATGACCTTATTGAACACTGGACATTATGGAGGCGTAATATCTGTTGTTAGTTGTTCTGCATCGATGTTGGATGGCGTGTGAGTCGTACGACTTTTCTTCTCTGTTGTTTATGGGCTACCTTGGGCCCATGCTATTATGGATCTACATGATGAGCTGTGGATGGTGTATATTCAATTCCCTGAGCTCTAGTAGATAGTTGGGGTGATTTCAATTTCATTCTATTTGTTGTTGGTCATCCTCGAGGCACGGGGTGTAAATACTAGCTCCCCCTTATTTGCCTGTTTTCTGGGTGGACATATCACTAGAGGATCTAGAGTCCATGAATTTACTTTACACTTGAAGAAGTTTGGCTTCACATTCTAGCATGAATCGCTTTCTTGGATTGGTTGAGTTAATGGAGGCTTTTTATTTACTCGTCACCATGGTCGCACTGTGATCGCATGCTAATTTGGTGGGATTCTGATGAGGGGAGTCGACCTAACATCATGTTCCATTTCAAGCTTCTCATGGTTAATGGAGGAGGGGTTCAGAGATTGAGTGTCCCAGTGCTGGTTGGATCTCTCAGTATCTGGGTTCATGTTCCACAGTTTGGAGGCAAAGCTTGAGGTGTTGCATAGAATGTTGCTAAAGTTCAGGTGTAACTTGTTCTAACAAAGGTGGGGAGAGGGGGGGGGGGGAGAGAGAGAGAGAGCAAATGGAGGTGGTTCAGCTTGACTTAATTCAGAATACTGAGGACTTAAAAGAGTAGGAGGAGGCTAGAATGGAGCATCAATGAGTTCTTGAGGAAGATAGAGGCAAAATGGCAGTAGTGTTGTAGGTAGGTTTGGCTGAAGGAAGGGTATGCTACCTCTCAGTTCTTCCACATTACATCCACCATAAGAATGAGTCACGGTTTTCTTTAGTTTATTGAGGTGGGTGACGAGGTGGGGAAAGGTGATGAATCCATTAGGGATAGGCGGATTGGTAGAGATGTGGCGAGGTTGTCAGAAGAACATAGTTATCGGCTCACGAGGCTTTTCTTACATGATAATGTTTGTACGAAGATGTTCGAGTTCAATGCTAGTAGGTCCTTTGGGTAAGATGGGTTCCTGATTCTCTTTTTTCATAATTCAGGGCGATTTGGTGGTCGAGGATGAAGGGGCGACGTGGAGGTCTGAGGGCCAATGGATCTGTGGTGATCCTATGGTTAAGATGAGGGCGGACAGGAGTGGTTGAGAGCTATTCAAAGGACAGATCTGATGACTGGGAGGAAAAGGGAGATGGGGGCTATGATTGAGGAGGGGAAGGCGATTCGAGGGCTGAGAGCAAGGTCGGGTGGCGGAGAGAGGTGCAGCCACATGGGCGGCCTAGAGGGCGCCACGTGGCCGCTCCATAAAATTCAAAAATGAGAAAAATAAAGAAAATTAAGAAAGAAATAGTAGGAAGATGAACCAACATAAAGTCAAAACATGAAAGTTGTAGATGTCGATGAGATCTACAAGTTTTATGTTGACAAAAAAGTCAAAAGAGGTTAATTGTATAAGGCCCAATATTTGCAAGCATTTTTAATGACTTAAAAACACTTATTTTAAGGATTTTATCTTTTCTTTGTATTTTTTAATTCTTTTAAAGCCAAAATAAATATACAATATTTAACCTAATTTTTAGGGATTCTTAACAAAATTGAAAATAAAGAAAATGCTAATAATTAAATACAATAATTAGGGTTAGTGTTAATTATATGTGAATGGTTTATTGACAGAAATGCAGAATTAATGAAGATTTCTCATGAAGTTTTTATTTTTTGAGGATAAAGAGAGAGAATAATGATGATCCAGCAGGGATTCATCAGTGGGTGACTAGGTGGTGAAAGGTGATCAATCCCTTGGGGATAGGCAGATTGGTAGAGATGTGGCGAGGTTGTCGGAGGAGCAGAGTTATCGGCTCACGAGGCTTTTCTTACATGATAATGTTTGTACAAAGATGTTCGAGTTCAATGCTAGTAGATCCTTTGGGCAAGACGGGTTCCTGATTCTCTTTTTTCAGAGTTCAGGGACCTTGTAGGGAAGGAGGTTGTGAGGGTCGTTGAGGAGCTATATGAGAGGAACTGGATTTTTGTACGTCTGAATATGAACTGGGGTTTTAAACATCTGAATCTCTCTAATATGTTCCTCCTACCAAAGAAGGAGGTTGTGCGAAATGTGGAGGATCTACAGCCTACTTCTCTTTCTAATATTGTCTACATGATTGAGGTGAAGTTCCTTACGAACCGGTTACATAAGGTGCAGACTCCATCATTGATATTGCTTAGACGACATTCATTTGGGGGCAGCTCATGGTTGATGGGGTGGCGATGGCTTTACAGATCGTGTCCTATTGGCGTCGTTTAAACGTGAAGGGGTAGCTTGAAAGGATGACTTTTCCAAATCTCATGATTGTGTGGATTGGTAGTTGAATGGGAGTGGCTTTCACGTTGTGGCTTTTCTAACAAGTGGATTTGGTGGACAAAGCAATGCATGACATAGACTTCTTACTCGATTTTGGTGAATGACATGCCGATGGGCAAGCTTGTAAAAGTCGATCGACTAGGCCGACTAGTCGAGTCGGGAGGCAGCTGACTCGATTAGGCCTAGTCGACCATTAGTCGGTCAACCAGACTAATCGGTCGACTTTTATATCAAGTTTTTTTTATTTTTTTATTTTTTGCTTTTTTTAAAAAGAAAATTTATACTAATATGCTTAATGTTATATTTAAAGTCAATCACTGCTTTTGTCTTATTATAATAGCATAGAAAATGTACAAATCTATGTTAATATATAAGAATATATGTATAAAAATGATTTATATATTTAAAAATTTAAAAAATTCAAAATCGCTTAATGGCCGACTAAATACGATTAGTCGCCTGACCGTCGATTAATCTTTAGTCAGTGACCCCGCTGACCGAGTACCGACTACTACTTTTTGCAACCTTGCCGATGGGTGGCTTTTTTAGCTACAGAGTGGGATGCATTAAGGATGCCCGCTACCCCCCTTGTTGTTTGTTAATGTGGTGGATGCACTTTCAAGGATGGCCTCCCATGCAATTGCTGGTGAGTTTTGTAATGATTACTCTTTAAGAGACATTTCTATGTCGCTTCTCCAGTACACAGTTGATATTTTCCTTTGTGCGTGTAGGTTGTGGGGGGGATTGTAATTTGTAATAGAGTGTCTCAGCAGTTCTTGAACTGTTTACTGTGGTCTTCGTCTTGAAGATTAACAACAATAGATCTGTTTTTGTTCCTTTTGCGATGGAGGAGGAAGAGATTGAGGATTGTGCTGCAACTCTTAGGACTCAGAGGCATTCGTTGTCTATCAGCTACCTGGGGCTCCCATTGGTTGGAGGATGCCTGAGGTAGAGTGATTGGGTGCTAATGATCGAGAGGATGAAGCGGAAGCTTATTGGATGGTGTGAATCCTGTTTGTCGAGAGGGACATCTTGTTCTTCTGAAAGCAATTTTATCTGCGGTGTTAGTGTTCTGCTCCTGTACTCGGCTATATCTTGTTGGTCTTCGGGGCTGAAAGAAGAGCTTGATGCATCGTTGTTTTGGGCGGGTACTAGTAAGTCTCATGGTATAACTAAATAACTGGAAGTTAATGATGCTGTCAAAGGACAATGGTGGCTTTGGGTGAGAAGCCTCGAGGAGATGAATAAGGCATTGCTGACAAAGTAAGTTTCTCGGATTTAGGGCGGGAGTTCTAACTTGACTCAGCTATTGTAGGCCATCTATGGTCCTTCGAGGACCTTGTGTGGCATGAGGGATTGGTGCGTACAGTGGAGAATTGTTCCATGTGATGTCACACTATTTCAATCCAGATCTAGGTGATGGGAGAGACTTTCAGTTCTGGCTCGATAATTAGATTGGGTGTGGCGTATTCTGTGATATCTTTCCTTGCATGTTTGTACTTGTTGTGAATAATGGGATCTCTGATAAAGAGGTTTGGATGGAAGTGGCTGGTGGCCGCTGTTTAGTTCGGAACTGTCATATCAGAGGGCATCCAAGTTTCTGATGCTGCCGGAGACTCTTTCACAAGTGAAGGAACATGTTGTTGGTTTGGAACACTGAACTTGGGTGGATGGTAGTTTCTCGGACTGCAAAGCATACAAGGCCGTGTACGAGGTCTCAATTTTTGACCACGGTATTATTCCATTGAGTTCATGCACCTTTGGAGGTGGAAGATCGGAATGCAGGTTAAGGTGTTTATGGTTAATGGGATGAGATCGCATGTTGACAGGAGACAGGAGAGCTCCATTCTTTCAAGGGGTGGACGGGTCTTGCCAGCAATTCTTGATAGAGAGTGAGGACATTGATCACATCTTGTCTGTTGCAAATTGTCCAGAGAGGACTGGAAGGCCGCGGATCTGGACATGGTGTCGATAGATTTGTGCGACCGCATTATGTTAGTCTATGGATCACCAACGTGATGATTCTGGGTCACGCAGAGTGGGATGTGGCCATATTATGGTCCGTGTGGGTCGTCGAAATGGTGCTATATTTCAGGGTGATAGCTTTTACGTTGAGAAGGTAATGGATCATGCTAGGATCATTAAGTCCTTGTAATTATTATACGTTAATACGTGAATATAAAGATTTTTGAGTGGGCAAATTTTGGCACGTCACCCTTTTCCCTTTAGATAAAGTCAGTGTAGTACCATTCTTGTTGACACGACTGATGTGAAAGACACTATATTGCTGCCTCGAAAACCAAGTAGACCTCTACATGCGCAATTTTAAAGCACTTCCCCATTACAAGGCAACATTTTAACACACACACTTTTTTGATATCTATGTGTTCTTCTGATGTGCATAGAAATTAGTGAACTATTATGGGACTTCTTTAATTAGATACACATTATATAAGATTCTGCAGACATGTTTAGTATGTGCTGCTAATTATTGTTTATTTGGCTAGACTATTCCGCAAGTTTGTGTTTGGAGCAGCGGATGAAATTGAGTTGAAGTTTGTGAACAGGTGAGGTTATGGGAAAATATCATACTTTTATGTTGTTTCCTCCTTTTTAGTTTTTTCATGTTAAAAATCACGGCCATTGTATCGCTGACAGGAGAAATCAAGAGGATCTGAATCTACTAAGCCTCATTCTTAATCAGGAAATCAGAAAATTGGCAATGCAGGTGGTTATGTTCCCCATCCAGTCATACTTGGTTTTATTCTCAGTTATAAACGTATCTATTCACCAATACTTTGGTTATATGGTGACATATATCCTCATGCAATCCTATAATACAAGCCAGGTTATCAGAGTTAAGTGGTCATTACATGCAAGAGAAGAAATTGCTTTTGAGCTTCTCCAACATCTACGAGGGCCTACCGCGCGAAATCTGCTGGAGGGGATAAGAAAGAACACAAGGGAAATGTTGGAAGAGCAGGAAGCAGTCCGTGGTCGACTTTTCACCATTCAGGATGTTATGCAAAGCACTGTCCGTGCTTGGCTTCAGGTAAAGTGCTTCAAATCATGCATGACTCTTAAACAGAGTTAGAAGTTCATTTTGTTCCCTTAGATCCAGCCTGTTTATGCTGTCTGACTTGCCAAACCATCATTGAACCTAAAGAAAGTCAGGTCAAGCTCCATCAAAGTGTTGTTTCTAGGAGAGGAAAGTGAGTACATTTATTTAAGACAGTGTTTGTCTTTATGTGAACGGAAACATAATAGATACGAAAGTCATTGAAACTTATATATCTCTGAACAATGCTTATGCATTAGTGCTTCTACAAGGAACGATCAGAAAAATAACTGAAAATTAATAAAAAAAGAGGAAAAAATAATATAAGCTTAATAATCTTTGACCAACTTTCATAACTCAACCCTGCGGCGGTAATTTTTACAGGTGTGCTAAGGCTCCCTTTTCTCTTCCAAAAATATCAATCGATAAAGAAAATATCTCTCACAAATATTATATGTATGAAATATTGGATTTTGACCCCTAAGTTGATGTTCCGCCAGTACCACATTATTACATTATAAACCACGCTTTGCTAATGATTGTAAGTGTATATGAAAATCTGTTTCCATAACTTTTTGTTTCTGATCCTCAGGAGGCTGATACAAGGAGAGAATTTAGCTCTATATGGATGAAACTAAAGAAATACGATGAGAAAAAAAACCTACTCTTGAAATTTTAAACTGGGTGGTCAGATGGGAAGTCCTTCCCATTTCATCACTCCCCGTTACATTTGGAAAATGTGAAGATCATTTAAATTGTCAGCATTAGTTGTTAATCAATCCCTTACATAAAGCATTACCATGATTAGATAGAAAAATTAACAGTTAGTAAAAATGCCAATTTCTTGAGAATTACACAAGTTAAATTCTTGTGTGGAGGTTTTGAAAAGGTTGGGGTTGCTGTATTAGTTTAATTCATGATAACTCTAACCGTGCTTGAGCATCAAAGAGGAGAGGTGTAAGTACAAGATCTTGTGCTTCATGACATGTTGATGTTTTATAGCATCATAAGCCACTTCACTTCCCTTGTTCTGAGAATCGCAGCATTTAATTGCACGTTAAGTTGAGCAACATATTAAATATTTCATGGAAGAGCATTCAGTTCAGGAATGAAGTGGTAACTATATTCTTTTTTACATCTTTATTGATATCACTTATTGATTTCCAAAATTTTCTTAAGAGCTACTTTTCTCATAACTTATCATGGGAGGCTGTTCTTTCTCTATGACATTGAGGGATTTGTTGTGAAAACTATTTATTTCAGGATAGGAGCCTGCGCATTACTCATAACTTGACAGTTTTTGGTGGTTGTGGACTTGTTCTCTCCATAATCACTGGTCTGTTTGGGATTAACGTTGATGGTATACCTGGTGCTGAAAACACACCGTATGCATTCGGCCTTTTCTCCGTTATACTCTCGGTGATTGGCGTCATTCTGATTGGGACGGGAATGCTCTACTTCGGCCTGAAGAGACCTATCACTGAGGAGAGGGTAAATGTGAGGAAAATGGAGCTGGAACAACTGGTTTCCATGTTTCAACGTGATGCAGAGACACATGCTAAAGTTCGCCAGGATGTCTCGAGGCACAATCTGCCCCCGACAGCTGCTGATATGATTCCAGACTCGGATTACATACTCATCACATGATGGTTGCCTATGTTTATATGTCGAAAAGGAACCCTTTGACTCGTGCAGACTGAGCCGTTGCCTTGGATTCAAACCTGATCATAGTATTTTACTTGTGGCGATCTTTCGATGGACATCTCTAGGAGTACTTGCAAGCATTTGGTCCCTCATCATAAATGTGGATGCTTGTTCAAGCTCCCCTGTCAAATTGAACAGCTCTTATACTATCTGTTGGTGGTTCATTACTTTTGTAAATTTCAAAGAATTGTATATCTGAACATGGATCATGTAGATACTCTGGTTACCCACATGAACTTATATTAGAAATTCATGTAAGCATTTGCAGTAGCACTTCCAATTGATTCATTTTGCCTTAATTAATGGGAAAGTAAGATTGATGGGTTTTACACACCTAAGAATGAGCACTTGATCATGGCGACGATTCTTGAAATAAATGAGACATCATATACATACTCAAAAATATATCCAAAACCTAGCTAAGCTTCACTTAGATACATGAAATGTCCCATCATATGCTATAAATGTCAGAAAAACTTGAATATCTTACTCATCTATCTCAATATCTGCTAAACAACCTACTCAACCCTGCTTCTCCTACCACTACTCCCAATTTATACTAATTCATTTGTGGGTTCTTTCAAATTATGGCAATCAACCACAATTATCTCAGGTGTCCATCATTTCCTTTGTACAAACTCATTTCCACGAACGACTTACTACGGAAAACACAAATACTTATTCTTCTTTGATCCCGCATATATGATGATCTTATAGATGGAATAGATATATGCCATACAGAAATGTCGTTAGACTCCATCGCTTCTAAAGCAACTACTACCACACTCTCATCAGATGATCACTTGACCTCAGCACAAACATCATTAGACTCCATCTCTTCTACAACCACCACTACCACAATCTCATCATATGATTGCTCGACCTGGATAGCTCGTATTTAGACGTTACTTAGCTGGTTGGTTGCATCTTTATCAGAAGAAATTCTTCTATCTGTTGTATGCTGAAAACAAGTATTGAAGTCTGGAATGCGCAAGAAAAGTATATGCTGAATATTCGTGACTGCGGCAACTTCAATTGCAGTTTAAAAATCCTCGTTAAGGAACCAAGTCTGTCTCTACATACTTGACAAATGCAAAATTTATTGCCATCGAAAAAGCTGATAATAGAAATCTGCTTTCTCAGCACTTTCAGTCCCTCGAGACACTATAATTTCGTGAGCTAGAGAGCAATCATCAAGCACACAAGATGATCTAATATGAAAAACATGTGGCACCATCGACCTTTGTAAACATAGCCTACAATAAATCTTACATCTTATGAATCACCACCATCCTTTGCAAACATATCCCAGTATACTGTCGTAAAACACCATATTCGGTATATGGAACACGTGGCCGGCAATCCTACCAGATGTCGCTACTGTGTCAAGCAACCCCAAACTCATACTACACACTTAATGTGGCTTTCGCATCTCTCTGCAGGCTTTTCTCATTGCTCATGTCAACTCTGTGCCGATTCATCTAGGTCAAAGTTTGTTAGTTTTTTTTTCAAATAAATGTAGCTCATCTCTTAGGAAAAGCCTCACGGTTGCAATTATCTATTACTAGGAAAATGAGCAAGTTTCCTCTATATTTCATTTTAAATGATGTTTGGGGACCTTCTCCTGTTTCAATTCCTAATGGATGTCAGTATTTTATCATTTCTTATCAATGACTTCTCCAAGTTTGTCTGGATATACCCTAATCCGCATAAATCCGATATTGCTTCTATCTTTATATGTTTTCAAGCTCTAGATGAACGACAATTCAATAGTGAAATACATAGTTTTCAATCAGATAACAACACCAACAACAATAACAAAGCATTTTCCCACATTAAGTAAGGTCAGTTACAAGGATTCGTTGCCTCCATTCAGATCTATCTTGGATCATTCTCGGACTTATATCCAAAAAACTAGGATCCCTTTGTATAGTCTCATTCCAACACTTCAGACATTGTTTGGAATTACATTCTCTATGTACTGTATTTCAAAAACTAGGCATCCAACACACGTTGTCTTATCCCCATACCCGCGAGCAGTATGGAGTTGTGGAAAGAAAGATTCACCACATTGTTGACACCGATCTAACTTCGCTTGCACACTCTTCTCTGTGAGAATACTTCGGGGCTATGCTTTCGTTACTGTAGTCTATTTGATTAGCATACTCTCTTCTGACCTATCAGACAAGAAGTCACCTTCCCTTTTACCTTTTAACTGTGTGCCTAATTACTCGTTTCTAAAAGTTCTTGGTTGTGCATGTTATCCTCTAATCCATCCACATAGTAGTCATAAATTTAGTTTTGGGTCAATAAAATGCATCATGGATAGTGCCTCGATACCTCCATAAACAAAATCATAGTTGCAAGGCATGCACGATTTGTTGAAAATGGATTTTCCATAAATGGCAAGTTTGATTGTAGGACTGTATCCTTCAACTGTACCATCCTCGCCTTGGTTGACAGTCCCTCTACCATCACAAGTTCATGAGACTTGTACTATTAACATGACAAATGTTTCTTGTGCTACACAAGCTACAAGCAATGATCTACCAACAAGTGCTTCTCCATTACCACACATTCCCTTAGATCCACCTCACCAGCTTCTCCCTCGAACACACGTTGATTACAGACAACTTGCCGGTCTTCGTCCACAACAACTAATGAAAAATCAGTAATACTTAACCCACCATCTCCACTCAAGGCAAATAATAATCTGAATTGGAGCATGCAATAACAGAACTCAATGCTCGTATCTCCACTAGTACATGGACTCTCGTACTTCCACATCCGTCCATGAATGTTATAGGATGTAAGAGGGTGTTTCGATTCAAGAAATCACCAGATGGATCCGTTGAAAGATACAAAGCTCGTTTGATTGCGAAGGCTTTTCATAAAAAAAGAAGGCATTAATCACTCTGAAACATTCATGACGATGGTTAAATCTACCGCAATACAAATCATATTGTCCTTTGAAATCTCTTCCAGATGGTGTTTTCAACAAACCGACATTAGCAATGGTTTTTTACATGGAGAATTGAGCGAAGATGTTTACATGACTCGGCCACCAGGTTCTATTGTCCCTCTAAACCTAATCATATCTGTCACTTGCACAAATCCCTGGATGGCTTAAAACAAGCACCCAGTGCATAGTTCAACCATATGAGTATGTTCCTCTATGCACTAGGATTCTATTTGTCAAAGATTGATACTTCCTTATGCCAAAATAATGTCTATATAGTATATGTCAGATGACATTATCATTGGTGGAAGTTGTGATATCAAAATGAAGTGGGTCTTACTGGCATGGGCAAAAGAACTTCGAGTTCGACATGTTGGAGCGCTTACCTATTCTTGGTATCAAATACACAATCTCCAACATGGTGTCTGTTAGAGTATTTGGAGCATGCGCCACTTATGTAATAGGTGGGTAAATGGATCCCTCCAGGGTCCATTTACCCCACCACTGAGTTTAGTCCCATACCGCCTAGTGGTGGGACTTGGAGGTCCTGTGGAAGCTATATAAGGAGCCCCAGGCCTCCTGTAACAGATGAGAAATTCTAATAGAATATCCGCCCGTTGAGGGCTTCTCCTGTGGTTTCATCCCGCTCCTCACGGAGTAGGGTTCCACATAAAAATCTTTTTGTTCTTCGTGATTATTCTTCTTTATTATGTTATTTCGCTTCCGCTTTCTATTTTATAACATGGTATCAGAGCGGGTTCGATTCTCGAGGTTTTCATAATTTTTTTCGAGATTCGAGGTTGATGTTGAAGATTATTGTTCATATTCTGTTCGAGAATTTTTAGGGTTCTTTCGAACCCTAGATCTGTGCTGCACCCCAGATCTGTTCTTTGAAGAGGCAGCACGCGCAGGCCACAAGAAGCAAAGTTCCATCGTGCGTTCAACTGCCTGTGCAATCAACAACCTGTGCCCCGCGTCGTCTTCATCTTCAGGCGGCGGCCCCAAACCCAACGCGATCGCGTTGGCGGAGGCTCGATGCCTCTCCTGGTCATCATCACAAGGCGATTCCGCCTCCTCCTCGCGCACAGGTGAGCCCTAGCAGGCCTCCATCTCCATCTCCATGCGCTGCCCAGGTTCTCCCACCGCAACACTCAAGAGGCGAGCAACCCTGGCGGCGCCGTCCCAATAGCCCTGGCGGCGCCGTCCCAATAACCCTGGCGGCGCCGTCCCAATAACCCTGGCGGAACCTTCAGGCGCAACCCTCCATCGGTTCCCAGGCGGCGCTCCCTCTCTGCCACGCACGCCTCCAGGCGGCTCCAAGCCGCGCCAATGCTCGATGATGCCGTCCTCCGCTCCCTCTATCCTGTCACCAGGCGGAGAACCCCATAGCGCGCGCCTCTTCAAGACCTGTGACTCTCTATATATACAATTTTTTTTCCTCCAAAAGAGGGTTCCCAGGGAACCCTAGCCCGATAGACCTTTAAAAAAAATTTGTATGGGCATTTCTGTGAGAGCCCAAATGGGCTAGTTTGTTTTAAATGGGGGTTTGAGTCTTGCAAAGCCCAAATGGGCTGGGTATTTAAAAAGGGATTTTATCACTTGTGCCCCTTCCGAGATATCGCAATATCAGTTATACCCCTATCTTTTTGGTAATATCAGTTGTGCCCCCTCACTTCTTGCTCCCATCATCAGTTGTGCCCTTCCGTCAGATTGACCGTCAAAAAATTAAATTAACCATAGTTTATTCAAACCATAGTAAGATTAAGAGGGGCATATGCGTCCAAATGCCCCAACACCCTCCCTTCCTCAAATTCCCCCGCCTCTGGAACCACCTTCCTCCTCCCAAAATGTTCTCTCCTCGACGTCATCCTCCACCCCTTCGAAGAACACCTTCTGGCCCGCTGCGTTGATGCTAACCACCACCATGTTTCACAGATTCCCCATGACCTTCTTCAGGAGCTTGTCGAAGAGCTCGCGGATGTCGGGGAGGCGCTAAAAGAGATACCCATACGGTGAACCTTGGCACTAAATCGAAAGGAATCTTCTACATAGTCAAGGGTGCCGTATCCATTGAAGACGTAGAAAGATTCCGATCTGCACCGCGGCCCCATCCAAGCATTGCTTCACGGGGCTTCGGGCATCTCCTCCCACTCCCATTTCCGACGCCAGAATGTCCGCTAACATTGCATTGCTGCTCCTCTCGCGAGGCGGGTCCCAACTCTCGACATCGGACTGCAAAAGAGCTGGATTCAGTAGGCGTCACGTCCACTCGGGAAGAGGGAGTGAGAGGGAGTTGGGGGAGAGACCTTGAGACGAGGGCGCAGGATGGATCGGTCGACGAGGGAGAGGGATGGCGGGAGGAGGAGACGGGGGATTGGAAGAGGCCCAGAGGAAGTCGGAGATGAGGGCAATGGCGAGAAGGGAGGTGCACGCGAGGAGGAGGAGGAGGAGATACTTGCGAGGGGTGTGCTTCATGCCTTGCCGAATCTCGCATGGAGGAGAAGGAAGGAGAAGGTCGGTGGATTCGGAAGGGAAGGGAGGCACGTGGGAGAAGTCTGGAGTGTGGGTCGGTGGTGGTTGGGGGAAGGGGAGTGAGCACTGAGCAAGCAATTGCCCCTCAGAAATATGATGCAACTCTTCTCTTGGGCTGTTTTAATCTGAACTGGAGTGGAGTGCCTTGCCGCCGAGGATTTTTAGCGGGAGATAGGAGCGTCGGCGACGCCGATGGTTTGTTGCACTCTCTCGAGTCGCCCCGTGTTTACGCTTAGCATCGCGCGCCGTTGATACAGCGGAGATCTGGGGCGGGGGCGCGGGGCAAGGGGGAGGCGCGGGGAGGAGGTGCAGGGGGCAGTGCGGGTTGGGGCTGGGCGCGGAGGGGAGGTGCAGGGGCAGTGCAGCGACGGAGGGGAGGTGCAGGGAGTAGTGCGGGGGTCGGGGGAGGTGCGGGGGCGGAGGAAGAGGACGGAGACAGAGGCGAGGCACGTGAGCCGGAGGCTCGGGGGAGGCTGGACGAGGGAGGAGTTGTGGAGGAGGAAGAGAAGGGAGGAAGAAGATTGAAGAGGATGAGAGGGTATAAAATGACCATATAACCATTTTTTTAAAATTAATACCGCTTATATCCTCAAAGTTAACGTCCGTTTGCACTGTGGATGGACGGTCACTAACCCGAGGGGCACAAGTGATAAAATAGCAAGAAGCGAGGGGCATAACTGATATTACCAAAAAGATAGGGGTATAACTGAAATTGCGAGATCTCGGAGGGGCACAATGATAAAATCCCTTTAAAAAAAGAGAAAAAGAAAAAAAAGAAAAAAAAAGGCGCGTACATTTGAAAAAGCCGTAGCATTCAAAAAAAAATGAGAAAAGAGAGATGTTTTTTTTTAAAAAAAGGGGTGAGAAAAGAGAGAGAGAGAGAGAGAGATTTTGTAAAGCCCAATTGGGCTAAGGTATATTTGGGTCCAAATGGACCACGCTTATAGTGCTAAACAAAAAAAAGAAAAAAAAAGGCTGCGTACAAAAAAACACCGTACGCGAGATTTCAAAAAAAAGAAAAAAAAAGAAAAAAAAGAGAAAAAGATGCGCGTACAAGAAAAAGCCGTACGAAATAAAAAAAATTGTGGTTCAAAAAAAAAATTTAGAGAAAAGCCGAAAAAAATGGAACGGCTTATATTGTTTGAAAACAAATGGACGGCTTATTACAAACAAAAAGAAGAAGAAGAAAAGCCGCAAAAGAAATTTTTTGAGAATATTCATTTTTCCCCATATTTATGTATTATCTTATCTTCTCCCAACGTGGTCAACAATGTCAATCCGACCAGTTTGGGAGAAAGGGGAGTCTATATAGAGAGTCACAGGTCTTGTTCCAAGATTCAGATGACAGCTTTTCCAGACCGATCAGATGTTCAGACTCTACTAATCTCATATTCAGACTCGACGATGAAGCATGCCAATCATTTGTCATTCTTGTTGGTCGGCCAGAGCTTTCATGTGAGCCATAGGGACTCCATAGCAGAGGACTATTCCCTATGCCAATAAGGGCAAGGGTTTTCATGTGGTATCATAGGGACTCCACAGTAGAGTACCATTCTCTGAGCCAGATAGACACTCCAGCCCCGTTCGTCCTCCTCACATGCACGCCATGAGAAGCAACGTCCTTCTGCAGCAGCTGTGCGCGTTGGGTTGATATTGTCTGTAGTGTCATGTATTGTGAGTCGAGTTTCTTCTTGTTTGTCCAAGCTGAGCATTGCATGCTCCAGCTTGAGGGGGAGTGTTAGAGGTTTTTGGGCATGCGTCACTTATGTAATAGGTGGGTAAATGGATCCCTCCAGGGTCCATTTACCCCACCACTGAGTTTAGTCCCATACCGCCTAGTGGTGGGACTTGGAGGTCCTGTGGAAGCTATATAAGGAGCCCCAGGCCTCCTGTAACAGATGAGAAATTCTAATAGAATATCCCGCCCGTTGAGGGCTTCTCCTGTGGTTTCATCCCCGCCTCACGGAGTAGGGTTCCACATAAAAATCTTTGTGTTCTTCGTGATTATTCTTCTTTATTATGTTATTTCGCTTCCGCTTTCTATTTTATAACAGTGTCAAATATCTTGCACAACTCCTTCATATGCCTTCTATGTTTCCTATTTTATGGTGTGATGACCTAAGTGCTGCATATGTCATAGCTAATTCAGTATTGATGCAGCACAAAATTAAAATATAGGGCTTGATATTTTTATTTACGTTTATTCGAATCGTCGCATTTTTATTTAAATAAAGAGATCGTATGTGATCTCGAAATTAATTAGTCAGTTTAAATTTGATTTTCGAATTTTGAATTAGAGTCAAATTAGGATAGAGTCGATTTGAATTTTAATTCAAATCAATTAGAGTCAATTAGGATCGAGTGGGATTTAAATTGATTTGCTTTCTATTTTTGTAATTCCACCTCTACTATATAAAGAGGTTGGTAGCCTATTGTAAAGATTAGTTCAGTTGATATGAAAAATGAGATTTTATTCTCTATCTCCCTCTCCTCTCTCTCTCTCCCCCTCACGTGGTCTTCACGTTTCTTTTCTCCATCCCCTCGTGTTCCTTGACGAGCTCCTTTTCTCAACCCCTCCATTTTCTTCTCTCTCTCTCTCCCCTCTCTCTCTCCCCACACGTGGTCTTCACGTTTCTTTTCTTCATCCCCTCGTGTTCTTGACGAGCTTCTTCTCTCAACCCCTCCATTCTCTTCTCAATCCCTCCATTTCTTCTCCCACCCAAAATCCACCGACAAATATTTTATTTTCCGCCGTCGCCGAAAACCAATCCGCATCAATTGGTATCAGAGCATGGCCTACAGATCGTCCTCACGATCTGACGATCCATCCAGACATTCGCGTCGACACGCGAGAAACACCATCGTTCGTCGGAGCGAAATTGGGAGATTCGACCAACAAGCCATGAGGAAATCTCCATCAACAGCCCGAAGATCAAGCAATTCGTCGGGAGACGAATTTTTTAAGCGGAGGAGAGTTGATGCAGCACAAAATTAAAATATAGGGCTTGATATTTTTATTTACGTTTATTTCGAATCGTCGCATTTTTATTTAAATAAAGAGATCGTATGTGATCTCGAAATTAATTAGTCAGTTTAAATTTGATTTCGAATTTTGAATTAGAGTCAAATTAGGATAGAGTCGATTTGAATTTTAATTCAAATCAATTAGAGTCAATTAGGATCGAGTGGGATTTTAAATTTGATTTGCTTTCTATTTTTGTAATTCCACCTCTACTATATAAAGAGGTTGGTAGCCTATTGTAAAGATTAGTTCAGTTGATATGAAAAATTGAGATTTTATTCTCTATCTCCCTCTCCTCTCTCTCTCTCTCTCCCCTCACGTGGTCTTCACGTTTCTTTTCTCCATCCCCTCGTGTTCCTGACGAGCTTCTCCTCTCAACCCCTCCATTTTCTTCTCTCTCTCTCTCTCTCTCTCTCCCTCTCTCTCTCCCCACCACGTGGTCTTCACGTTTCTTTTCTCCATCCCCTCGTGTTCCTGACGAGCTTCTTCTCTCAACCCCTCCATTCTCTTCTCAATCCCTCCATTTTCTTCTCCACCAAAATCCACCGACAAATATTTTATTTTCCGCCGTCGCCGAAAACCAATCCGCATCAATTGGTATCAGAGCATGGCCTGCATATCGTCCTCACGATCTGACGATCCATCCAGACATTCGCGTCGACACGCGACGAAACACCATCGTTCGTCGGAGCGAAATTGGAGATTCGACCAACAAGCCATGAGAAAATTCTCCATCAACAGCCCGAAGATCAAGCAATTCGTCGGGAGACGAATTTTGTTAAGCGGAGGAGAGTTGATGCAGCACAAAATTAAAATATAGGGCTTGATATTTTTATTTACGTTTATTCGAATCGTCGCATTTTTATTTAAATTAAAGAGATCGTATGTGATCTCGAAATTAATTAGTCAGTTTAAATTTGATTTTCGAATTTTGAATTAGAGTCAAATTAGGATAGAGTCGATTTGAATTTTAATTCAAATCAATTAGAGTCAATTAGGATCGAGTGGGATTTTTAAATTTGATTTGCTTTCTATTTTTGTAATTCCACCTCTACTATATAAAGAGGTTGGTAGCCTATTGTAAAGATTAGTTCAGTTGATATGAAAAATTGAGATTTTATTCTCTATCTCCTCTCTCTCTCTCTCTCTCCCCTCACGTGGTCTTCACGTTTCTTTTCTCCATCCCCTCGTGTTCCTGACGGAGCTTCTTTTCTCAACCCTCCATTTTCTCTCTCTCTCTCTCTCTCTCTCCCTCCTCTCTCTCCCCACACGTGGTCTTCACGTTTCTTTTCCCATCCCCTCGTGTTCCTGACGAGCTTTTTCTCTCAACCCCTCCATTCTCTTCTCAATCCTCCATTTTCTTCTCCACCAAAATCCACCGTCAAATATTTTATTTTCCGCCGTCACCGAAAACCAATCCGCATCAAGTATTTCATGCTTGCACACAATATAATGGAGTAGACTGCCACTTTGTACGAGATCAAGTTGCTAAGGAAGTACTCAATGTCGAGTTCATCTTCGATAAAGATCAACTTTGTAGACATCATGACCTAACACTGCTGCATGCATCATTTCATCACATCTGTGATTTTCTTCTGAGTTCAAGCTGCTACTCCAAGGATCAACAACTTGAGAGGTGATTTGAAAAAAAATCTCAAAACAAGATAATGGTGAAGATGAAATCCCAAAACAAGATAACAAATTTTTGGCTTTGTCGACACTTATCTTGTTAACCAAGGATATCCTTGTTGGGAGTTGTTTACGCCTTTTCAGAATTTCACCTTACATTGTAATCACTATATAAAAGAAGGAGTAGATCATGAGAATTTGTGTGATAAATAAAACCTTCTTCCTTCCTCTTCTTTTCTTACTTCTGACAGTACCCATGCTATAAATAAATAACAAGTTTAAAAACCCTGCTTGATAACAAGTTCGCATTAAACCTGCTATATAAATATAGGAGGTTCAATCCCCTGCTATTAAATTAAGAAACACGTTATGTATTTAAACCTTGGGTTTAAGATTCTATAAAGAAAATAATAAGTGATGGTATATACGAGTGAAGAAAAGAAACCTTTATCAAACCATGCCAGTAACATTGTCTAAGAAAACCTGAGTTGCTGTCGATGAAAATGCATGCCCCTAGTCATTGACATGCCCCTATCGAGCGATTCGTTCGAATTTGATGCTTTTGTGGGCCCTTATCGTGCACAGTTTTACAGTAGTCTCTGTAGTACTGCAGTGGATCTGCTGTCTCGCAGAAGCGTCTCTTGTGGTTGGCGAGTTTACTGGGATTAGGTGTAATAGGAAGCATGGAGGGAAAAGTGCAAAAACGACATCTTAGAGGCACGTAGATGCAAACCCCCATGTTTTGTTGCTATTTATAAAAGGCGATATTAAATCCTGTGGCAAATATCCCTGGAATCGGAAAGACGAAGAAATACTGGTGTTTGGGATACCAACAATGCCTTCGGACCACTTAATTTGCGCGGCGGAGAGGATATGGGAGAACCCCACATCTGTTAACATCCGCAAAGGCCAATGAGAACGGAGCTTCGGATTTTATAGAGGATAAAGAACATCCGATTTTCTCCACCAATTAGGCAATATATAAACACCCGTCATCTCACTGGTCCAATCCATCCATCCGCACTAGGAACCCAAGGAGCTGATAACATAGTTCCTATGGCTTCCACCAGCATGGCCCTCTCCTCCCCGGCCCTCGCCGGCAAGGCGGTGAAGATCGCCCCCACTGCTTCTGAGGTCCTGGGTGATGGGAGGGTCACCATGAGGAAGACCGCTGCCAAGCCTAAGCCCGTCTCCTCCGGCAGCCAGTGGTACGGTCCCGACCGCGTCAAGTACCTGGGACCGCTCTCCGGTGAGGCCCCCTCGTACCTCACCGGTGAGTTCCCCGGAGACTACGGATGGGACACCGCAGGGCTCTCTGCCGATCCCGAGACCTTCGCCAAGAACCGTGAGCTCGAGGTGATCCACGCGAGGTGGGCGATGCTCGGTGCCCTTGGATGCGTGTTCCCCGAGCTTCTCGCACGGAACGGGGTCAAGTTCGGAGAGGCCGTGTGGTTCAAGGCCGGGTCGCAGATCTTCAGCGAAGGTGGTCTGGACTACCTGGGCAATCCCAGCCTTATCCACGCCCAGAGCATCCTCGCAATCTGGGCCACCCAGGTCGTACTGATGGGTGCCGTCGAGGGCTACCGCGTTGCGGGAGGACCGCTGGGAGAGGTGGTCGACCCGCTCTACCCCGGCGGTAGCTTCGACCCCCTCGGCCTCGCCGACGACCCCGAGGCCTTGGCGGAGTTGAAGGTGAAGGAGCTGAAGAACGGGAGGTTGGCCATGTTCTCCATGTTCGGGTTCTTCGTGCAGGCCATCGTCACGGGGAAGGGCCCCCTGGAGAACCTCTCCGACCACCTCGCCGACCCCGTGAATAACAATGCTTGGGCGTACGCCACCAACTTCGTCCCCGGCAACTGAACTCCCATCCTACCAATCGATGGAACAATATTGTGATGGTGCATCATAGTTTTCTTTGTGTGTGTTTTTACATCTCTGTTTGTAAGATTTCGTGGTAAAATATTACTTTGAGTATTCGATGTTGCTTGCTCCAATTCTCGATTGTATTCCATTTAGACGATAGCATCATCTCCTATCTGATAGCAGCTGGATAATGACACGCCAATATTTTCATGACATGTCTATATATCTCAGAATCACATGGTTTCTGAGAATGAAGGAACACTCTACTATGATCTTATATATCGATTTAACTAAGCTAACTTGTAATTTAAGAAGACTTGGGGGATATGAGGTCAGGAAGAGGGTAAGAAAGGGTTCATCCGTCGAGGGTATGCTAAATGTACATCCAAGATCAAGTCTGAGATTGAGGTTGGGAAATTGACCTCGAAGAAGAAGTCAGGGGTTAGGTTGCGGTCTGAACATCGGACCCTCTTGGACTTGACACTCGCCCCACTAGAAAGACACATTTGATGGCCTCTCTTAGACTGCATATCAATGTCATCAAAGCTATAGAAAAAATAGTACATGTTATCACCATGAATTGCGTATTGTATTTAGGCTCAAGGAAGATGATGTTGGGGATTAGTAAACTTTTGAAGTTTTAATCAGGAGTGTTAAAATATCTCGATCAAATAGATAAGTGACTCGATCAGATTATTTCGACCTTAAGTTAACAAGTAATTGAGAAAGACATTTGGGGCGGATACCCATGAGCAACTAACCTGCTCAACTCGATGGAAAAAAACCATGGGTATAATCTGGGTGCTCGATTTAAAGAATCCACCCCACAACTAGCCTTCCACCCTAACCCTGCTAATGGCCCTCTCCATCTCGCCAATCCTCTGCTAGAATGCCAATAATTGTTCCATGATGTTCTTACCAGACAGGGGTGAGGGGCGTGTCCCAAGTCATGTATTTCTCCATCATCTCCATTTCTGTTGAGGCATTAGGAGAAGGCACCTCAACTAGGGGTGTAAACGAACCAAATCTGAGCGAACATGCATGGATCTGATCCGGTTCATTTAGTAAGTATATATGTTAAAGTTTGGTTCAGCTTTATAAGATTAGAATCATGTTCAGGTTCCGTTTGGTTCAGTTAACGTTCGTGAACAAGGTCCGATTATATACGATAAATTGAACACAACAAATATTACCATAAAATAGTTGTTTCAAGAACAAGCCATGTCTTGTTTGATGAGACAACAACAACAAAATCACCAATAAAGAACATAAACACAACGTCCTGCATAACATCACATGATTCTTAATAAAGATCAGAAGATTATTTGGTTATATTATATTTCCTCTATGTTCTTGCAAATAAATCAAGTATCATAAGTGCACTATCAACTAAGATCAATTAAATATTGGATAAAGAAAATAGCACTGTCCAACTATATAGAACCAACAAAATGTGAATCCCATATCAAATATACTTTATCAACTCAAGAATATTAGCATACAATCCAAAGGCTTAATCCTGCTTCTTAGATCCAATCCCAATCAACTCTTAATTTAACACCAAAAAAATCGGATGCTCATTGATAAAATATATTCTACTCCAACTTATTGAAACATAAAAATACAAATTTACCTCGGTATCCTCACAGTAAAATAACACACAACCTGCCACCTAGCTATGCAGAGATTACATAAATTGAACACTAATCTCATGAGTGATTTAATGCATCACACTACTAATCAGCTTAACCAATCTGTGTTGACCAACAAAAGTGAAAAGATCCTTCTGAAGTGACCTTCATGTTATAACAAACTTCACAAAAGTTAGATAACTAGACTTTATAGCATAGAAAAGTTTCATATAACATAAGTACTCAAACAAGAAAGTATTCTCATAGTTCATACTATAACAAACATCTCAAAATAAAGATAACTTTAAATTAGCATTAAACATCAGAAAATGATCCACGATCCAACTACGATTGGTGACTTTCTTTATAAAACACCTAAAAAAGTCAAAATATAAAATAAAACCAATTCAATAGATAATAATAAGTTTGAAATACACATTAAGAAGATATATGCTTGTATTATAATTTTTGTATTATACCTTAAATCAAGACATGGATACGAAGTCATTGGGAAAAGAAATTTCCAATTCTTCTTCTCCTTCTAAATATTCCACCCACCAGAATAGAAAATATATATTAAAAATTATGAATTTTAAATTCAAGGGATTTTATCACTTGTGCCCTTCCGAGATATCGCAATATCACTTATGCCCCTATCTTTTTGGTAATATCAGTTGTGCCCCTCATTTCTTGCTATTTTATCACTTGTGCCCCTCGGGTTAGTGACCGTCCATCTACAGTGCAAACGGACGTTAACTTTGAGGACATAAGCAGAATTATTTTTTAAAAAAAAGGTTATGTGGTCATTTCTTCCTCCTCTTCCCCAACCTCTTCTTTTTCCTCCTCTTCCCCATCTTCTTCCTCCTCCTCCAACCTCCTCCTCCTCCCTCTCCGCCCCGAGCTCCCCGCCCCTCCCCCCCCGGCACCGCACCTCCTCTCCCCCCCCCCCCCCCCCCCGCACCTCCTCCCAGCACGCCACCCCCTCCCCTCCCCGGCGCCGCCCCCTCCCCTCCCCGACACCGCCCCCTCCCCCTGGGCTGCACCCCCTCCCAGCCCCGCACCCCCTGCCTCACACCGCCACCTCCCCCTCCCCGGCGTCACCGCCCTGCTCCCCCTCCTCCCAACCCCGCACCCCCCTTCCCCGCACCCCCTGCTCCGCACTGCCACCTCCCCTCCCTGGCGCTGCCCCCTGGTCCCCCTCGTCCTGGGCTGCACCTCCTCCCAGCCCCGCACCCCCTGCTCCGCACCGCCACCTCCCCTCCCCGGCGCCGCCCCCCTGGTCCCCCTCGTCCTGGGCTGCACCCCCTCCCTCGCAAGCCGACCTCTATCATCGACATCATTGGCAACTCCCAATGATTCTCCGGCCGCCACCGCTTCTTCCCCAAGAAGAAGGTCGCTCCGATTCTGAGCCCGCATCTCCCAAGGTCTCCTGCAGCGGCAAGGTCCTCTCCGATCGCGAGCGTCCCTGGCCGAAAGGCTGTGGTTTTCTTCCGGCATCTCGTATGTTGCGGGGGTCGTCAGCGGGAGGCGGAGGTCAGTGTTGGAGAGGTGGTGGGAAAGCCGGAGAGACGGAAGCAATCGGACGCGAGGGCGGAGGCGCCGCTCGTGCCGTGATTGGGGGCGATGAAGAGGTTTGCCTCCGGGAGGAGCTGGGCGTCGCTCGATGGAGATGAGTTAGAGAGATCCGGACCGTTGGGTGGGGGCAGGAGAGGGATGGACCATAATATCCTTCTTAACCACACCATGGTTTGAATAAACCATGGTTATTTTAATTTTTTGACGGTCAATCTGACGGAAGGGCACGACTGATGACGGAGCAAGAAGTGAGGGGCACAACTGATATTACCCAAAAGATAGGGGCATAACTGATATTGCGACATCTCGGAGGGGCACAAGTGATAAAATCCCTAAATTCAAATAAAGTACAAAGAAGTTAAAGAGACTTACTATTGTGTTGGGTACGTCTTTCGTACCATTTCTAATCGAACTACATGTGCAAACTATTCCTCAACTATTTTTGATAGTATAAAGCTTCCATGTGGGTCAAGAACATGACTTCCCTTACTAAATGCGGGCTCTGAAGATATAGTTATTATCACATGCTAATTTTGATAAGAAACGATACTTGATGGAATTTAGCCTCCATCACTCCAAAACATCATTCATATTCATCAACCTCATTTCCAGCTTCATAAAGTCCTTCTTCTAAATATGTCGCTAGTGCTGGAAGGAAAAGAGGGGGGTTGGCGGGCAACTGATGCTGGAAGGAGGAGAGGGGGCTAGTAGGTTGCTGCTATGGGATGGAGGCCGATGGGCTGCTGGTGCTTGGGAGGGGGAGGGCAGGCGGAGAGGCCCTCGTGGGTCAACAGCTGTTTTTCCAAAAGAGAAACCATAAAAATTTTGAGAAACCAAGATACCTAAAAAATGACTTTTGACGTGTTTATGTTTGATCGTGTTTCCTTTTCAGATTATTCCACGTTCCAGCAAAATCCCAACTCTCCAATGCATCATTCCGTCTATTCCTCTTCATAATACCAGTAAAACGGCAAAGACTTCTTCCACTATAAATAAGATTGGTTACATGGATTCTGATTCTTGTTCAAATCCATATTGAAAAAAAAATCGACTGATTTTTACGTTGGTTGTTGACTACCTAATGCAACCACCACAAAAGGAGATTTAAACCGTCATCTTCTAGGTAGTAGCATATTTCACTACCACCAAACCATTTAAGTGGATACATCTTCATAATAACAGTATAAAAATGAAATCATCACGACTTATACCTCTCTAGTTGTGATTATAGGATGCTTGCATAAATGCCAAAATTATATAAGAAGAGCAGAGTGATGAAACATTGCTCCCGGTGGCTCACCTTCACTTCGAGCTGAAGATTGCTCGGTATCACCATCTTTCCCCTCCATTATTGGATCAGATTATAATCGAGATACCCACAGATTTAAGAGCAGTGTCTTATTTCTCGGATGGTGCTGAGATTTTTGAGCAAGTGCAAAACACCATTACATAGACTAGAGGGACCTTAGGATTGGTATTGATTCTGGGGATGAAATCATATTATTGTGAACTGCACTTACTATGATATAATAGGTTTGTATATGGACAAAGGATGTACCAGCAATCTGTTACTAGGGGTGTAAGAAAATTCTCATGTTCGATATTCGCTCAGGTTCAGCTCGTTAAAAGTTCGATTCAGATTCGGTTCGGAAATAAACGAACCGAACATGAACACAAGTTTAGGCTCGATTAAATAAACGAACCGAACCTAAAAATCATAGGTTCGCTCAGGTTCGATTCGTTAAAAGCTCGATAAACATACACATATACATATTTACAAATCCTTATCCGTAGAAGTGGACTTATTTTGAGATGAGTGGTTTTTATCCCAAGGTAAGTGAATTTTGTCTAGAGATAACTAGATATTTACGGGATAACTAGGTTTTATCTCGGTATAAACTATCCAAAAATAAATAGTCACATCGTGTTTACAACATCTATCATCTATGGTCTAGTACTTTTCCCTTCTTTATCTTCAAATCAACAGAACAAGTACAAACATTACTTATCGAATATCTCTGCATTATTCTTATTCCCCATCTGAATAGATATAAAATATATTATATCTATACTTTTTTCAAAGAGACGAATCCTTATTAATCTATTTTTTTAAAGATGAAGATGAGTTAGATAACGAAAAAAACTAAATGAATATTTAGTCTAACTGTAAATACACATATATATTTCCATTTCTCTTCTTTTCACTCCTCTTATTAGAGAATTCTTAAGTCCGATATTCGCTTAGGTTCGATTCGTTTAAAAAGAGGTTCGATTCCGATTCGGTTCGAAAATAAACGAACCGAACCTGAACACAAGTTTAGGCTCGATTAAATAAACGAACCGAACCTAAAAATATAGGTTCGCTCAGGTTCGTTCCGTTTACACCCCTATCTGTTACTCCAAACGAATTTTACACAGTGAGAAGAAAAGAAAGGAAAAGGATACAAACAATCACAACCATCAACATGAAGAAAGAAGTTCTCAGTTGCCGGGGACGAAGTTGGTGGCGTACGCCCAAGCATTGTTGTTGACGGGGTCGGCGAGGTGGTCGGAGAGGTTCTCGAGGGGGCCCTTCCCGGTGACGATGGCCTGCACGAAGAACCCGAACATGGAGAACATGGCCAACCTCCCGTTCTTCAGCTCCTTCACCTTCAACTCCGCCAAGGCCTCGGGGTCATCGGCGAGCCCCAGGGGGTCGAAGCTACCGCCGGGGTAGAGCGGGTCGACCATCTCTCCCAGCGGTCCTCCCGCAACGCGGTAGCCCTCGACGGCACCCATCAGTACGACCTGGGTGGCCCAGATTGCGAGGATGCTCTGGGCGTGGATAAGGCTGGGATTGCCCAGGTAGTCCAGACCACCTTCGCTGAAGATCTGCGACCCGGCCTTGAACCACACGGCCTCTCCGAACTTGACCCCGTTCCGTGCGAGAAGCTCGGGGAACATGCATCCAAGGGCACCGAGCATCGCCCACCTCGCGTGGATCACCTCGAGCTCACGGTTCTTGGCGAAGGTCTCGGGATCGGCAGAGAGCCCTGCGGTGTCCCATCCGTAGTCTCCGGGGAACTCACCGGTGAGATACGAGGGGGCCTCACCGGAGAAGGGTCCAAGGTACTTGACGCGGTCGGGACCGTACCACTGGCTGCCGGAGGAGACGGGCTTTGGCTTGGCGGCGGTCTTCCTCATGGTGACCCTCCCATCACCTAGGATCTCAGAAGCCTTGGGGGCAAGCTTCACCGCCTTGCCGGCGAGGGCGGGGGAGGAGAGGGCCATGCTGGTGGCAGCCATGATTTACGTACGGGTCTCTTGGTGCGAGCCGGGAGGAAGTGTGTTCTGTGTAAGAGCAGTGGTTCTGGATGGGTTCTTATAAGAGATAGAGATTAGAGAGGGAAACAAACAGCCAATCTTTCTCGGGGTGTAGAATATAGACATCACCATCTCCGCTCCCATTGGTTGATGGAAATCTCCTCACCTCAAGACCTCTTGTAGTGGCTGTTGTATAGACACGTGGGATGCCCATCCAGATGCATGGTCTCCATTGCTCCTCCATGGATATCAGATGGATAAACTAGCAATATGGTTGTAGTCCAATTGGCCCTACACTACAGCCAGGTTCGGCTCCCTGTTGGAACTTGGATTTTTACACTCATGTCATTGCAAACTTTTCAATACCAAGTACGGTCCTGCATGCATAATTAAGAATTTTACGGGTGGATATGGGATAAGGGATAAGGAGGGATTAAGTTGTTGTACCCTCGTTTCCATTCGTTTGCAGATACAAATTTGTGGAATACACATGGATAGTTGATAGTTATGTGATATTCTTTGTTCGATTGGTAAAGTAAGGATATGGGTTTCAGGATAGAAGTTAGGTAAATCGTTTGGGTGCAATTGTCATTTTGTTTTCATTTATCTGAAAATCGACAATGGAATTCGAAGAAACACTGTTATACAAATTTACATTTCTGAATCCACATAAATATACTTTATTTATTTTGTTGCTCTTATTCATGTACACAATGTTCATAACAAATACAAAATTACTCCACGTACTCCAGGGCTGTTGATTTTGAAAATAGGCCCTAAATAGGATTGCAAATGATAGTTGCTCTAGGACACCACCTTACACAACATCATAGACAAAGAACTAGGAAACAACATGCTTATCATACACTGGTTCCTCGAACGGAACATGAGCTGAAGTAGAGGTGACTATTAGAGGTAAAATGAGTCTATCCTTCTCTCTGAGTAGTCATTCCTTCTCCTCTTCAGACTCTACTCAGTAATTATCGTAAACCTCGAGGATGTTTATAATGTCAACCAAGAATGCTTTCTCAGCAGCCAGTGATTGTATTGTTGGGGGAAGGAGGAAGCCTTTACATTGAATCTGCACGACCTTTATTGAGTACGAAAATGGATTGTGACGATAAATACAAATTGATGAAAGGATACAAGAACTAACTGTGAAATGTGAAACATACATCCCGAGAGAATGTGTACTACAACATATCCTCAGTGTCGTCGAACCTCATAAAATCCTCGAAAAAATAGCATGGCATCACTAGGACAGTAACATCGTCGTCCACGGTCTCATACACGATATGAAAAAAGATCCATATCCTGTAATTGTCATGGCGGTTAATTCGATTGTGTGGGTCAAATTTTTAGAAATACACACTGCTTACATAAATTTACGTCAATCGCCATATTGTCATCTTGCACGTTGAAGCCAAAAAATAAGGGAATATATAGATCTAAAAAAATTTGCTCGGCTTGTCAACTCAATGTTACGTACAATATCAAATCATACTCATTTCTCCCTAGCAACAATATCATTTGATAATTCATGGAACCTAACATCCGATCTTGGAGGAGCTTGCAGTGTCCGACAAGTCAGATCAAGCAATCATTGTATCAGCCCTCTCTCGGCTCTCAGTACCTAATCAATCCAAATACATCAAAAATTAACACATAATGATATGCATATGCAAATGAAAACTAGGTGTGAGTTAAAATTTATTATGACTCCATAATAAATGTGTATAGGGCAAGTAAGGTGGAGTGTCGAACCACTGAGAGCAATGTGGATAGGTAAATTATAAGTAATTAATGATAATTAGTAATAATTGATTTTTTATTTTTATCTTTTTCTCTTTTTTGTGGGGTTTAATGGTTTTCTTTTTTATTTTTTTTATTTCATTTTAATTTTACAAACTTTTAGTTTCTTTTTATTTTTAAAATGTAATATATATTTATATTTAATAATAGAGTTAATATAAGTAATATTAGATGTATGTAGTAGCTATAAGGTTTTGTATTTTAAATATATGTAAAAATGGTCAAAATGCAAAAAAGAAAATATTTTGTGTTTTGATATTTTTCTCTTTTTAGTATGATTTTTTTGCTTATTTTTATGCATTTTAAAGTATTTAAATGTACATAAAAAGTTATAAAATAAATAGGCCAAATATTTTGAGGTTGAATAAAATAAATAGGCAAATATGCTCAAAAACTCCCAAAAATATTTATTATATGTTATAAAAAAATATATAATAGAAAATGATTTTTTTGGATTTTTAATGAATCTTTCCTGATTTTTCTAATGTTTTTACAGTTTAATGATTTTTTTAGATTTTCTGTTTATATATTTTAGTGATTTTTGGTTCGAAGGTAGATATATAATAATATAGGTACTCTATATTTTTTTAATTTTAAAGGTGGTTTGTAGTTTTTCGGATTTTTTTAGGCAAAAAGAGAATAAAATGCTTCTTTTTTTATTTTTAATAAATGGAAATTTGTAATAAATATCAAATCCAAATACTATGCATGAACAAACAAGATTTAAGTCATCTAAAAAATTATCCCATTAATTTCAGAGCTGGAGCAATTAAATAAAAATAAAAATGCAAGAAATAAAATACAACCTGTCAGGGACCTATTTATAATTAAAAGAAACTAAAGTTGCTTTCAAAACATGTCTAGAAATTATAGGATATAATTAAAGTTAACAAATTCTGAATGAAATTGTAAGTTGAAGTCAATTTGATATAGATGTCTAATATGAATGAGAATTCAATTTAATACAATTATATATATATATATATGTTCCATTAATAGGTCCATCGATCCCTGATTAAATACGCATATGTTGAAATGTTCAACATTTCCAAAAATATTCTTATACATGTAAATCAATGTTGTAGAAGAAAAACTAGAAAGAGTTATTAAATATCTAAATCTTTGTGGTGATGACTTGTGGTCAACTCCTACTATCTTTAAGAAGACTCGCTAATGCAAGTTGGATTGTTAGAAATATAGATATACATTTGACAAGTCCTCGATAATAATGAAGAAAAGAAAAGTTATAATGATAAGGGTGGGTATGCAAATTAATTATTCGTTTTTCCTTTGAAAAACTATATTCTTTTTACCGCCTCATTTTTTTTCTTTCATTTTTATCATTTCCTTATAAGTGTTATTCCACATAAGGGATTGGTCTCGAATATAATCAATAACCTTTCATCAGGGCCGTCCTGAGCCTTGTCTCGGGGTGCAACGGCCCAGGGCCCCGTAATTTTGGGGGCTCATCTTTAATTGGCTAAATATAGTTAGTTTTTATTATTTTTGCTTCAAATACTATGGATGAAAACAGATCGGATACGGATTAGACATGCCTATTCTATATCCATATTCGCTTCATCTCTATCGAATACGAATACGAATATGGATATGATTCGGATATGCATTAAGGAAATCATATCCTTAAAAATACGAATACGAATAAGATATTTATCAAATCCGAATATGGATCGAATAAAGAGCGAACATGAATACAAATTAAATAAAGAGCTAATCCAAATATGAACCAATGAAAGTGTGTGAATCCAAATATGGATCCAATAAACATGGAATCTAAATACGGGTCTATTAATTATCACATACGAATACTAATTGATATTTAATCAAAGTTTACAATGATTTTAAAAATTGATAATAAAATATAAATAAATTACATCCCGACAAAAGGGATTGTCAAGGTGATATGTATTCTTAACCAGAAGCAAAAGGGGGATATAGATTGTAACTTTTTTCGTGTCATCCCCTGGAAGTTGATTAATATCATTGATATATTATATTATATGATATATAATACTAATATAATAACATGGAGTTGTGTCTTGTATTATATTAACTAATATATAAAATAATGTTAAATATTTTATTATGATATCAGGATCCAGATCCGGATATTCAAGCCATTACCATATCTGCATCCATATCCGAAAAATTTAGCAATCCATATTCATATCCGATCCATATTCCATTAATATTTGGATACGGATATCCATATCTGATATTTTTTGAATAATGTAAGCAGATATTCGGATATATCTGTATCCATGTTCATCCATATCAAATACCAATCCAATGTCTAAATGGCTACGCATGTCCATTAATTATTTAAATTTGCATGTCATTTGATTCTTCATATTCCTAAATGTCTAAAAACATTTGGGTCCCCGAATGTCACATTGATATCTTAAAAGTTAAGACCCCACATTGAACTTAAATGTGTCCTTTGGAGACAAATATGACCTCCTCCTCTTGTGATTTGCGATTTCCGCCACTGCTACAATTTCTCATGCTTTTAATTTATGACTAGTTGTTGTTGGACACACGCAAATCACGACCTCGGTTAATGATATTTTTTATATATGTGCATTGTAATTTTTCCCTTAGATCCACAAATCAAAGTTATGGGATTCGCACATCTACTCACCATATTTGTGTAATTGTAAATCATCTCTTATCATTTTTTTCTAAGAAATTACAAAATTGAAAGTTATTACACATTGTAAGGGATTGGGAATGTGTCCTTAACCACTTGAATTGTTGTTATCTTTTTTACAAAAAAAAAATCATCTCTCATTTCTCAATCACAGGACATATATTTCCTTTTTCAAAATTTTTGTTGTCATTAATCAGTTTTATATTTGTGGTAAGAATATTTTATGGTTTGATTGTGAATAACCACCAAATAATATTTTTAGGTAACTTATTTTGTTTTCTGTAAAACTAAATCTGTATTATTTAATTTAGGTTTCAAGATTAGTGCTAGTTGTGATTGAGAAGTTATTTTATTAACATGTATATATTTGGATTTTGAACTGTTAATAGAATCTATCAGCTTGGCCTGATTACCACTGTCAAATAAAAAAACTGATGACTTGATTATTTTTTTCCATAACTATTATTACTTCGATATGACGCATCAACTTTTGATCCGCCAATCCTTCTAATGGCAAGACAATTACATACGATGCCAGTTAATTATCATGCAGTTTTTTTTTGTTTCTGTGAAATTTATACCACAAAGGATTTATTTTGCCATACATAAATTCTTCTAAAATTCATCATGCCGCAATCCATTCCTCTTTAGTTCTGGTGAGGGAAACATGAGAGCATATGAAAACCAGAAATAAGCTATTGACTTTTGATACGAGAATGAATCTGAGCTCACTCTTCCAGAAAACAAAAGGAGAAATAGGAGGCCAAAATATATAGTTTGCCTCGGAATAAACAGAGAAGGAAAAGGGATGGTGAGTCTCCGCAAGAGGATCCTCAGGACTCTGTTGCAGGTCCTGCTGCAGCAAACTCTGCAGCAAGGGCTGGAGCCGTTCGATTTTGATCGAGCGGTTTGCAGAAAATTGCGCTTTTTTAGGGTCTTACCGTGCAAATTCATACGAACCACCCGATCAAGATTGAGCGGCTCCAGACCCTACTGCAGAGTATGCTGCAGAAGGGGCTACAACAGACGATCAGCTCTTGAGGTCTCTGATGTAACACGGATTGACGTGGAAGAAGGCCTCTGCAAAAGGTCGTCAATGGGAAAGGACTCCAGCATACAACTTTGAGTCTTCTGCGGTGAGAGCGTCTGGATCATCTGTTGTGGTGTTGCAGTGTTGTAGCGCACCACAACCGCTCGAGCTCGATCGAGCAGTTGTGGTGCGCTACAGCAGCAGCACCACAGCATAGAACCCACTCCCGCGGTGAGAATATATAGCACTGTGGATGATGAGATGAGTATGTTCGTCCTTCTCTACAGATCATGTACTTTACTAAATTAAGACCAATCGAGATTTGGAGCATTCAATATCGAGAATTCAAAGTAATATTTTACCTCGAAATTTTACAAATAGAGGCATAAAAACACACACAAAGAAAACCATGATAAGGATGAGGGCTCAGTTACCGGGGACGAAGTTGGTGGCGTACGCCCAAGCATTGTTGTTCACGGGGTCGGCGAGGTGGTCGGAGAGGTTCTCGAGGGGGCCCTTCCCCGTGACGATGGCCTGCACGAAGAACCCGAACATGGAGAACATGGCCAACCTCCCGTTCTTCAGCTCCTTCACCTTCAACTCCGCCAAGGCCTCGGGGTCGTCGGCCAGGCCCAGGGGGTCGAAGCTACCGCCGGGGTAGAGCGGGTTGACCACCTCTCCCAGGGGCCCTCCCGCAACGCGGTAGCCCTCGACGGCACCCATCAGTACGACCTGGGTGGCCCAGATTGCGAGGATGCTCTGGGCGTGGATAAGGCTCGGATTGCCCAGGTAGTCCAGACCACCCTCGCTGAAGATCTGCGACCCGGCCTTGAACCACACGGCCTCTCCGAACTTGACCCCGTTGCGTGCGAGGAGCTCAGGGAAGACACATCCAAGTGCTCCAAGCATGGCCCACCTGGCGTGGATCACCTCGAGCTCACGGTTCTTGGCGAAGGTTTCGGGGTCTGCGGAGAGCCCTGCGGTGTCCCATCCATAGTCTCCGGGGAACTCACCGGTGAGGTAGGATGGGGCCTCACCGGAGAAGGGTCCAAGGTACTTGACGCGGTCGGGACCGTACCACTGGCTGCCGGAGGAGACGGGCTTAGGCTTGGCGGCGGTCTTCCTCATGGTGACCCTCCCATCACCAAGGATCTCAGAAGCCTTGGGGGCGAGTTTCACCGCCTTGCCGGCGAGGGCAGGGGAGGAGAGGGCCATGCTGGTGGCAGCCATTGTTAAGGCCTTAACTAAACCGTGGCTCTCCTTTATGGTTGGTGAGGAGTGGTGTATTGAAGAAATGTGATGTTGGGGTTTTATATAGGTCTTCCCATACCCACCTACAGAATCTGAAGCTCTCTTTCCATTGGCCTTTGGGGATTTCCATTGCTCATATAGATTGACGTTGATCGTCTCAACCACTTGACTGGGAGGCTCCTCTTTGGACGGAGAGATTCCGGATGCCACGTTAGCATATTTACCAGGGTGACAACAATTCGGTGTTGTGTTTAGGATGGTTTCCCACGAGTACTTTTCTATACATTTGACCAATATGAACCTGTGTTGCTTTGATGAGAGGAACCTCTCTTACTATAATACCAGAAGTTTGAGTCTTTAGTCGAGTAAGTTTGTAAGAAGGGAACCTCTGTTAATATAATACCCTCCTTGAGTCTTTAGGTGATCATTTTATTCTATTAAAAGATTGTACATTTTTAAATGATTATTTCATTGATATATAAATACATACTTATATATATATGTATCCGATTTTATCGATTCAGAAAACCGGTTCAACCGGTCTGACCATGAAATTAAGTCCGGTCCAATTTTTCTGAGTTGGTAAGAATGATGACGTCATGCTGACATCATCATCGATCTGACCGATTTGGACCGACAGTCGAACCCGGTTGGACCAAACCGAAGACTAACCGATTCAATGTCCGATCCGGTTTTTAAAACCTTTCTTATAATTCACTCATTCTAAACTTGTGCAAAATTGAAAAAATGGGTGGCCTGCAATCTTGTAGAAGCAGTGCTGAAATTTTGAGTGCTTCCTGTTAATTACAAGCTTTCCCTGTAAATATAGAATGTAGTTAAAAATGGTCGTGGGTTTATGTGGAAGATTTAAAAAAGGGAGGCTGTTGTAATTGTCATTTTAATTTCTTCGAATTCAATTCCAAAATCCAACTTTTTGGATTACATGTTAGACTAATGCTCTACATATCCTCCAAATTTCACTCAAATTCATGGGCATTTACTATTTTATCTTAATGATCAAAAGTTCGGTTCTTTTTTAAATGGCTTTGAAGCTACTCAAATGTTGACTGGATCTTTGACCACTTAGATAAAATATCAAATGCAATCGGATTTAAGCAAAATTTGGAAGATATGTGAAGCATTCGTCGAAGATGTAATCCATAAGGTTGGATTTTGGAAATCGAGATACGAAAAAAAATAAAATTGACAATTACAAGCCCGCTGCTGTAATACCCATTATAACAGAGGATCCTCTTCAGAAAAACTCATCTTGGTCTTTTTTACAGGCTCTTTCTATCCTTGTTAATGTACAGTGTGGATGTATGGTGATCGTACACAGTGCTAAATGCACCTATTCTGCTTGGACATCTTTTATTTTTGTTTTCAAGATGATTAATCATGCCTACATAGTATTAACTGCAGGGTTACTGGAAGTTTGTCCATGTCTTCTTGCTGCATACTTTGTACAAGTAGAGAAAATGCTTAGCACTTTGCTCTGTCTTGTAGAACAATCATTTTTTTATAACTGTTACCTATACATCTTTAAATCCCTGATCAAACTTGCGGTAAAAAAAAGAAACTATACACAAATCAACTCAGCAGGAAAAGGAGACATATCCTTGTGGCTTTCTCACCTACTGAAAAGAAAGAGCCTAAGCACTGAGAATGAAACCCAACTACAAGGGATACAATCACAATTAAAAGTATGCTACCAGATCTCCAATCATAAACAAAAAATAGTGCACGCTAACCAACAGAACATCCAATATATCTCACAATTTTCTTCCATTGTGCCTTCAACGTCTTCATTCAATGTCTGACATGAGTAAGAGATTTCAAGAAAATTCTTAACTCAATGATGTTAAGATTTGTAACATAGTGACTTTCAGTACAAATATTACACAATCATACAACATATGCAGACTTACGAGATACAATAACAATATCACCAACCCCGTGTGAAATAACTTCCCATATGAAAGTTATATCAGAACATATTGCCTAGAGTTAATATACTGAACAACAGTCAACAACACTCCAACTCCTATTACAGAGAGGATCCTCTGCTGTAAGGTCTGTTGCATCAGACTCTGCAGCAGAGGCGTCATCGAGCGGTTCCCACGAATTCGCACTTTTGTAGTCCATACCGTGCGAATTCGTGGGAACCGCTCGATCAAGATCAAGCGGCCCACTCCCCTACATCAGAGGATCCATCTCCCTCCTATTATGTCTTCATGGGCGAAGCACATTTCTTCAGGGTGCGTGGGCGGGAGTGGTCGTCGGGGAGGACTTCAGGGTGGCGAGGGCGAGCAAAAGGATGCTGGTGAGGGTGCACGTGTGCAAGACGAAGTGCTCGTGTGGGTGTGCACAAGAGAGATGGCATATGTCGACAGCCCTCGGGGGGGCCCTCACGACTTCTAGGGATCATAAGGGAAAGAGTGGCATGAGAGGTGGTGCTGTTAGGGATGCCAGAGTGGAAGTGGTGTTGCCATGGGGTAGGTTGGTGAGAGCGTGGAGGAGAGGATGTTGCAAGGTGGATGATATATTACAATTATAAATTCATTTTTTACAATGGAAATACCAAATTGACAAAGGAAAATACTCATTTTACTTCAAAACTATTCAATGGTAATGTAAATAAATGTAATAACAAACTCGCAAAATGAAGTATAAACTCTATATTATCGAGTTGGAACGTTAATGGCAATATAATGAATGAATGCATTAACGAGAATGCCAAATCTAGATAATACTAAAATAGTAATCTGATATCTTTCGAGTTTAACAAAATTGGATGACGAAAATACCTTTTTAAATTGGATTTGTGATGCAACCATTAGATTGAGATCCAATATGTCCGATTAATGTTACCACAAACATCATTTGAAAGGACACGCACGCACATGCATATGCACACACGCGCACATGCACTCACACGCACATGCATACGCACCCACACACGCATGCGCGCACACACATGCACACACCCCTTGGGAAGGATCAAGGCGGGTCAAAGAGGAGTTTAGAAGAGTTATTCTGGAAAAGAAAGAAAGCATGTTTACTTCACATTCCTAAGGTTGTGTGAATTTGTGGATTATGTGATGTCACACTTTCTGTTCATGGCATCTGTGTGGTAAGCCATTCGAAATTCCGCGAGGGCCATCCTGTAGTGCTTGCTATGGCAGAATGATCAACATCTGACAGGTTACTGGTACAACTAATTCCAACTCATGAATACAAGGAGGTAAATCAAGTTGTCCGGATAACCTGACAACCAAACGGACCGTAAGAAACACTGCAAATATACGCAAGATTGACCCATTTAATGAAATCCCCACCTTAAAGAGTCAAAGGTTTTCCGAAGGTCAATTTTTTTGTGATCGCAGTCTTCACCCCTGAATACCTCCAGCTCGAGAAGACTTAGGCTGTGACAAAACAATCAGTGGTGAATCTAACTTTGATGTGTTTTACTCAGCTTAGAACAAACATGTGATTAGGAGGACTACTCAGTTCTTTGGGTTTAACCCTAACCAAAATAGACCTCGAAAGCTCGTATAATGAGAGTTCCTCTGTTTCGAACCATGTGAGAACAAAAGTAATTAGCAATTAAGACGACGTTAATTTGAAATCCTCTCCATTTGGGGAAATCTTACTCTGAACTTCCCAAGGTACGGTGATGAAGTAGCAACCTCGTCTATAATTTTAACACACCCACCTTGGGAAATTATGGCAAGTTCAGAAATTACTATGACAATTTAATTTGCCATTAATAATATTAATTATTGTAATGATGTACTTTCATAATTGCATAATAAACCTTCTATAATTGTGAATTACACTCAGACCCTAGATGGTGGCTAACCATTAGACACATTCCTTTGCGTCAATGCATCACATTTTTGAATGATGTTCATCTTCTTCGCATCTCCCCTCTCACTCCCTTGCTGCCCAACCCTCCCCTCCTCGCATCTCCGCTAGTTAGCCCTCCTACCCTCTCCCTCCCATCTCCTCCGCTAGACCTCCTCTTCCAATCACTACCATCCTCTAGTCCATTGCCCCTCTGCCACCAAATCATCCCCCCCCCCATCTCCATCGACTCTCCCTCTTCCTCCTCCCATCTTTGGTGTCATGTTATGCGTCATCCCATCTACGAGCACAAGAGGATGTCATTATTGTTCCCTAGTATGAGCACATGTACAATGCATGACAAAGCGAGGAGGTGGCCACAACAATAGGAGTTAGGGGAAGTGTTGGGGAGAAGATGATGGAGGGGGGGATGGGGCAGGGGAGGAGAAAATAAAAAAAACTAAAGAGATTATTACTTAATATTCATCTTTGATTAGTACAGGGGAAGTGTTTGATTAGTACCCACTTAATGGTCTAGTGGCAGGACAGTGTGTCTACCACACAAAAGATCAGGGTTCAAATCCCACTCTTGCAGTGGTTGCGTTAGGTAGTCGACGGCCAGCGTAAAAAATAGTCGAATCTTTCAACATGGATTTGAGCAAGAATCCATGTAGCCGACCTTACTTATAGTGGGAGAAGGCTTAGTACTTTTTTTATTCATCTAGTTTGATTAACTTCAGGAAGTAGTGAGGTTAGCAAGTAACAACATGAGTTATGGTGTAAAACAGAGTAACTATCCAAAGGTCTAAGTTTGATTTTAAATTATTGAGGAATCAAAATGTAATTATGAATGTACATGGAGATACGAGTGCAAATATGGTGACAAGTTATGCAAAGTCGCAATTGAACGGGTCAGGTACTGACCTCAGAAACACCCAAACAGATCATAACAATGACGTGGGTCTTATATCTACACGACCACGAAACCAATGGCTCCGTAGTGATTGGAGATCCACTAGCTAGGTTGCTCGAAGGGCATAGATCAAGCCACGAGGAAATAACAAGTAGGTACGCGATCAAACACGCAAGGAGAAGGATCATGCTAGCAAGATAAGGTCCCAACACAAAGCACTAACCTATCATGAACAGAACAAGGATTGTTAACCTTCAAACTTATTCCTAATTAACTAATATTGCAACCAAAGAATTAGTAAGTTCAACTGCCTCAACCACCAACCAGAGGTTTTCTCACCAGGCCCTGAAGTTGGATCAACCAAAAAGGAGTTTAAACAATTAGATTTTCAGACTGCGCTTGATTTCAAGAAGGGATCGTAATCGATTTGCATTTACATAAAAAAGGCCATTAGGGTTAGAGATGATGCAATGGATGCCAAGAACTGTTCTAAAAGGGTAAACACAGAATTCAACATACCATTATGAAAAGATGCATACCTCCTTGCCAAAATTTCGGCACATCTTGTCCATGCAAGCAGCTTTCAGATCACCATGGGTTCATAGCTGGGCAATGGAAAGAAGAGTAACATTAAATTGCTATGGATTGCCTCAATCGAACCATCTTCGGTCCTATTGCATAGCCAATCCATTTAAAAACTACGAACATCATATCAAAATTCGCAACCATAACTCCACCCTTTTCAAGGAGAGGGGACAAAACGAATACAACTATATCGACTATAATTTACAAATATATTGCATCTAACTCCTACTAAAGCCACCACCGAGCCGACTGATTCTATTGATAGAAAAACGGAACCATAACCTTCAGTCCTTAGTTGGATCTCAACAAACCATTTCCATAAAAAGGTCATTGCAATGATAAGAATGTGTCAACCCGGTTGTCCATTGTACTTCCACTGGAAAGATTGCCTCGACCTCATTCAATTATTTAACATCTCCTCCATGCTGCTTCTGGAGTGGCATCATCAGTGGTGACTTTCAATTAGATCCGTAAGAGTGATCTTACCACAGTTCCCCACATCAAGCTTCTGGAACTGGGTGCAGATCAGTGCTATGTCCTTCTCTGAGATTTTTCCCATCTCTTTCAGCTTGTATACCACGAATTCGGATTTACTGTAAAATAACAACCGTCAATAAGAGAATATCGCATTGAAAAAGTGAGATAAATTATCTAAAGGAAATGGTCTACCTTCACATCACGTATGTCCAAACCAAAGTTCTCACAAAAAAAAAGATGCTGTCCAAAGGATTACAAACCAAATCTTCTCCAATAAATATAAAACTTCCAAAAATCTAAGTGTATCAGCCTTTGCAACATTTAAAAAGAAAATCATTCATACTGCACAAAGCATTTCTACCATATCATCAAACTTGATCCCTGGAATAAGAGACAATGACGCATCCCTCTGCAAGGGCAGAAAACTACAGACAACCACAAAGAAAAACATAACATCATAACCTTATAAACCAATCATTTTTTCCACAATCTTTCAAGCAATTTTATTATCAATGGCTCATAATTTTGTCCAAGTTTGTTATAGTTGTAATTTATCCATCCGATTTTTAACATTGCTCTGGGAAAATCTGCTCCAATATGTCTACATGGTTTGACATTGGCTATGAAGATATTGTATATAGAAAAGATAAGAATGGCTATATTAGTTTAGGGTTTTTATTACTTCTGCCCTTCTTAACTTCTACAATATCATCTATGCTCCTCTCTTTTTTGGAATATCAACCCCTACCTTCTTGCAAATTCATAGTTCTCTAGATAGCACGAATATCAGTCAAGCATTCATTACTCCTAATAAAGCCTTCCCTCAAGTGACAAGTCCGGAACATTCATGACGTGTGTCATGGAGCCACCATACACATTTCACATGGAGGAAGCTTTGGTTCATTGTCTCAAAATTTAAATAAGAGAATTGGACTCAAACTGCGAACCAAAATGGGAAGCAATGTAATCCGCCGGGCCTCAAACTAGAATTGCGGTAAACTTCTTCCTGAGAAGATTTGAGGCATGAGGCAGTGAACTAGACTCAGAAACTACTTTCCTTTGATCAATAAAAAGCTCAAAATATTGTATATGAAACATGATTAATTTCATCATAACCAAAGCCTATAAGTTGTGCCACCCATATGCTAGGAAGATAATGCCCGCCTTGTTCAACTATGCAGGGAAAATGTGTATCATTCATTATAAGGATAAAAATAGATTTTTTTAGATGAAAGATAAAAATAGATGCGCTAACTCCTATGGGGGAAGTTTTTACATTGGAGATGAATATCCAATAACCGTCTTCCCTATGTCCTAACTCTATCTAGAGTCCCCAACCTGCTTCCCAGTTGCATTAGGCCATATGCAAGATCATTAAGGTATTTCTCGTAGATCTGAATTCTTTCAATGAAAAAAGACACTGTCATTTATCTTGCTCAAAATATATAACATTGGCCAAAACATTTTCACCACTGAAACACCGCTTAAATGAAATGTTCCTATTATTTACTTCCCACAACGTATCATGTGCGCATACATTATCTTCAAATTTTTAACCATATCTCCACTTGCAGAGCATCATAGAACCAAATTTACAAAGTCCTATTTTGTTTCATCAAGAGGGACAGTCCAAATAACAACAACAACACAGCATTTTCCTACATTAAGAGGGACAATCAAAAGAAAAACAAAAAATAAGTGGATTGGAGGGAGTTTGGACATTTTGACATCGACATTGGTTTACATCAAGGTTCAGCTTTAAGTCCATTTCTTTTTACTTTGATTATGGACGAGTTGACAATTCACATTCAGGATGAGTTACCTTGGTGTATGTTATTTGCTGATGATATTGTGTTGATTGACGAGACTAAGGATGGAGTAAATGAGAAACTTGAGGTATGGATACATGCTTTGGAGACCAAAGGATTTCGTATAAGTAGGGTTAAGACGGAATATATGGAGTGCACCTTAGATGGAAGCAATGGTGAAAGAATCGAGATGAAGATTGGTGACGATAACACTCGGAAAAGAGATTCTTTTAAATATTTGGGATCTATTTTGCAACATGATGGGAAATTGAAGGAGATGTCACTAATAGAATAAATGCAGGCTGGCTAAAGTGAAGAGGAGCCTCTGTTGTTCTCTGTGATAAGAAAATTCCTTTAAAAATTAAAGGAAAGTTTTACAAAGCAATCGTGAAACCTGCTATGCTCTATGGATCTAAATGTTGGCATGTGTACCATAGACATGTGTAGAGAATGGTTGTAGCAGAAATGAAAATGCTAAGGTGGATGTGTGGATACACACGTACAGATCGGATTCGGAATGATGCAATCAGAAAAAAAGTAAGTGTAGCTCCGATCGAGGATAAGATGCGAGAACCGCTTAAGATGATTTGGTCATTTGTAAAGAAAGATCAGCTGATGCACCAGTTAGGAGAAGCGAGTGTTGGGATATTGAGTCGGCTAAGAGAGGGTGAGGACGGCTCAAGAAGTGTTGGCAATAGACTATACGAAGGGATCTTAGTGGATATAAGCCCAAGATCGACCAAAGATAGATCTGAATGGAGGCGAAGAATCAATGTAGCATACCCTACTTAATTGTGGGAAAAGGCATTGTTGTTGCTGTTATTGTTGCTGTGGAGGAGGGGGTTTGGAAGTCTACTTGTGCTTGCTTAGAATTTTCGAAACAATGAACATCCCCCCTTACAACTCTGCATATGATCATAGGAAACTAGTTCTCTATTATACTGACATAAAGTACAACCAAATCCAATACTCCAGTTAAAAAGAGGCACACGTAAACGGATTTAGGTCTTAAGGGGAATGCGTTTCCTGCTCCCTCCTTGTTTCAAATACAAGTTTGGAACTCAACGGCAGCAGCGTTGTCCATGTTATCTGGCAACGATCGGTCGTAATCTTTCTCGGACCGTATTATGCCACGACATGATTATGAATGTTATGTCTTTCTACATAAACAAAAAAAAACTAAAGTTTATTATGTGTTTGCTTTGGGCAGATCATTCTCTTTCAAAATAGATGTTTACGATATCAAATTGCATTCAGATTATTAGTCCTACTGAAAATCTCTGTTCCACGAGGCCACACTGTGAATGAATCAGTTACATTAGCTTTCGACAGTTAATAAACAAAACCATTTTTCATGACTGATGAAAACAAAAAAAACAGTAATCTGCAATCTTGGTAATAACATGATCAAAGTTCGTGTGGTTTCTCCCATATCTCACATTGATATTAAATTCTAAACTAATGAAACTGAATTTAATCCTAACAAGCCTTTCACTTATCAAACTATGGATTATACTGTTTTGTTTTAGAGAACTATATTGTAAACATCATGTTTACTTCAAGAATTCAATCAGAGATCCTATGTGCATCAACCAATTCAACAAAAGAACACACCTCACAAATCCGTTGTTATCGATATCCGCGGCAAGGAACTCGGCCACTGTCATCTCCCTCCCAAGAATATACTTGGCGATCATCCTGTGCCTCTTATCGATCCTTGCCTCGGCGAGGTAGAGGAACGCCCTTGCAACAGCCAAAGTCGAGAACAGCAGCCAGAATGAGGCGAACATCCTCCCCGCCATGGACTTAAAGGCGTGATCACCGTAGCCTACGGTGGTAACAGACATGACGGAGAGGTAGAAGGAGTCCAACCAACCGAGGTTCTCAACGATGTGGAGCACGGCGGTGCCGACACCTACGCAGAGGACGACGATGGCGAGGGCGAGCGCGACCTTGAGGCGGATCCGCATGCGGCCCTTCTTGACGTCGAAGATGTAGTTGCGGGGGCCGGACTTGCCGGCCTTGATGGTGGCGAGGAGGAGGGACTCCTGGAGGTCGAGGAAGTAGGAGAGGGTGCCGGAGAGGAGGATGTCGATGAAGCCGAAGCCGACGAGGACAAAGAGGATGGAGAAGACCTTGGCAAGGGCGGTGCGCGGGGTGATGTCGCCGTAGCCGATGGTGCACATGGTCACGATGGAGAAGTAGAGGGCGTCCACGACGGGGTGGGTCTCGCGGGAGTCGAACTGGCCGCGGCCTAGCGTGTAGGCGGCGACGCCGAAGGCGAGGTAGAGGAGGAGGAAGAGGAAGGCCTGGCGGAGGAGGAGAGGGGAGGAAGGGGAGGAGGAGGGAAAGGCGGGATCTTGATGGGGACCAACAATTTCGTTGAGGGTGGACATGGCGGGGGCGGTGCGGGAGCGGTGGAGGAGAGACTTGGGGGGATGTGGGTCGAAGGAGGAGGAGGGGGGAGGGGAGGGAGGAGGGGAGCCGAAGATGAGGTGGTCCTTGAAGGAGGAAGGGGTGGAGGAAGGGGTGAAGGGAGGAGGAGGGGAGAGCTCGTCATGCTCGGGGAGGGGGAGGAGGAGTGGGGAGAGGAGGGAGCGCCTTCTCGGGGTGGTTGTGGGGAGGAGGGGCTCTTTGTCACCCATAAGTGGGTGGTGGCGGTGGCCCTGGCGGTGGCGCTGGCGGTGACGGTGCGTTCATGCGGAGGCGGAGATGTGGGCTGAGGATGGGTTCATGGCGGTCGGGTACGATGGAAGTCCAGGCTGCAGAGCGGGAGGGAGAAAGAGCAATGTGGAGGAATAACCTTCCTGATATGGAAATTGAAACTTGCAAAAGACTAGTTGGGTTCTTTTTGATATTTTCCCTGAAATGAATGATGCTAGAATTATTGTCAAAAAAATGTATTTTATTTTTGGTAAAATTACATATTGGGTTTTTGTTTATGATCCAATCTCAAGTTCACAATCTTTCAAATGTAATAATATGGGTCTTAACTCCGTTTCTATAAACGGCATCGTCAGAAAAAAAGAGAGAGATGGGCTAAAGTGTCCCTTTCATAAGTGGTATTCTTAAAGTGTCCATTATCCGAAATGAGCAATTTAGTCAATCTAACGGTGTCATTTATAGAAACGGAATTAGGACCTAATTTGTTACATTTGAAAGATTAAGACTCATATTAGGATTGAGTCCATAGATGAAGACCCAAAATGTAATTTACCCTTTTATTTTTTGGAAAACTTCCACAATGTGTTCCTTTAGATAATAGCCTCAAGAATAAAAGTGTTTTTTTTCTTCTCGCTCCTTCCTCGTACGGTTCTTCCCCCATGTGTATATCTCCCTATCCTTATTCATATCTTTATTCCACTTTATTTATATCCTTCCGTCCGAACATGATAAGTGCCTTATTCCAGCTTTTCACTCACCTTTATTCATACTAGTTCTCGAACTAAACACACGCGAAGGGTAAAAAAATCTCAAATTGAAAGGAGTCATGATAACGTAGATACTAGTAGTGCAAGAGATACTAGATGAGACCTATTTATAAAATCGAGACGCAACATCTTTTTGTAACTATTGTAAATTAATATCTACTTACATGTGTTTCAAAGAGATTTTAGCTCGGTAATGATCAATAAAGTCGATGAGTTTGATATTCATCGACGAACCAATCGGAACAATTACAATGATTTGGTATCCAAAACTTTAGAGCAAATATGACTTTATAATTGACTGATTAATTTAAATTCTAAATGAATTGAACTTCAATCAATTGTTTTGCTTCATAGCTCAACAAACTTATATTTAAGTTAATTGGATTGGGCAACACACTATAATAAAACTAATGATAGGATGAAAGCAACACAAATGTCATGTGTTATTATAAAGGTTCAACTCAATTCTAGAGTGGATGATTATTATGGTGAGATTATTGATATCAAAAAATTTAGATTTAAAATGATATAAGATGTGTGTTTTGCAATACACGGTTTGACATTGCCTATGAAGGTATTTTATATCGATAAGATAAGAATGATTATATTCGTTTAGGGTTTTTATTACTTACGCCCTTCTTAACTTTTGCAATATCAGGTATATCCCTTCTTTTTTTAGAATATGGACCTATAAAATAATGTCAGGCAACTAAATGAAAGAATCACCACTCAGTATGAAAAGATACATGTCTATGTAGAACTAGTGAACAAAAACAATAGGAATAGTGCAATTTTGTTCATTCATGCAAAGTCACGGCGGTGGGGATGGTACGATCGTATAAGGTAATGGGAAGAATGAAGAGAACTATGAAGATGAAGAATACAATGATGATACTTGATTGTTGTATCGCATGTATAATTAATTCATTTTGCAAAAACTATTATGTTTACTATTTTCTACGGTAAGGAACGTACTGTGGTGGACTATTTTGGCAGTCAATATATCTTCATTAATATCTTGTAGCGAAAGTCGAGCCAAAGGGAAGAGACAACACCCCGAGTGTATGCGCAATTTTTTAAGGTAGACCATCTCAAGCTTACTGACACCATCTCTTCTCTTGTTCTCTTGAAGGGATGGTCGTGATCATCTTGTAAAAGCTTACTGAACCAGGCTCTTTACATATTCTCCCATAGACGGGATAATCACAAGCATTCCCTAAAGTCCATTGGTATGATCTCATACCTCTGAAGGTGATACCAAACTGGACGAGCACAACCATCCTATCTAAAGAAACAAAAGGGGATGGTGGAGATCATCCCTTAAAGCTTATTGGATCTGTCTCTTCGCTCGTTCACCCATAGAAAGGATAATTGCAATCGTCCCCTAAGGTTCGCTGACCTATCCCATATTGATGTTACCCCCAGAGGTGCACTACATGGGATGGACATGATCATCCTTTTAGCGATATTAGATGGGATGGTCGTAACCATCTCGTCTGCTTAGTTAAATGGAATGGTCATGATCGTCCCTTCAAATGTCTGCAAAAACCAAAGCTGGCTGGCCCACAACCTTGATTTAAGGGGACGATTACAACCAACCCCCTTCTTATTTATAATGGACATGTTATGTTGTCACCATGTCTTGGAAGATGAGACGTCGTTATAGGGGATGGCATTGCGACCATCTCTTCTACGCAGAAGGGACTATTGTTGTCTCAAATGGGACACTTGTCATCCGATGTCTGATGTATACTTGGTTGTAGTACCTCCAAACTCTTTTTCTCTTTTTCTTACCCAAAATACTCGCTCTAGCTTTTAGAATCAAATAGGTAACATCAATTCAATATATTAAAGAGAGCTCTATGCTTATTTTTTATGACATGGCTAGTGATTGCTGCTTTTTTACTGCATGTTTGGGATCTTCGCTATAATTAACTTTAAACTTCTCTCTCCTACCTTTTGGCGATTTTATATATCATTTGTATGAGTGCAAAAAAATCAATAACATTATATACAAGAACAATAAAAAAATCTTTTCCCACAATTAAGTAGAGTCGTCTACATGAATTTTTATCTCTGTTCATATCTATTTTGGATCATTCTCGGATTTAAATCCAAATAACTGAGATCTCTTTGGATAGTCTCATTCCAACACATCTTGGACCTTCATCACCCTCTCTTAATCGGGTCAATATCTCAAATCTCACATTTTCTAACTAGTGCATCAACCGACCTTCTTTGCAAATGGCCAACCCATCTTAAATAGTTTCTCTCATCTTATTCTCAATAAGAGCTACACCATCTTTCATTCTGATTGCATCATTCCGAATATGATCTTTTCATGTATAACCACACATCCATCTTAACATTTTCATTTCTGCTATTGTCATTCTCTCTACATGTCTATGGTTCATAGGCTATCATTCTTATCCATAGATCATAACAAGTCTCATGATTACTTATAATACTTTCCTTTAACTTTCAAAGGGATAAGATCAACTTTTCAATTGATGTAATTTTTTTTTTTTGCTTTTTAAAAAGTTATCAATTTTGATTTCTAGATCGGTTTTATACAGTTAAGATCAACACCACGCAGTGGTTGTTTTGATATCTACATAAAAACCGAGTTTCTACATATATGTATGGAACCGCTTTTCTAAATTTATAAATTTAGGGAATATGTTAGCTATTATTTAACTAGGATCGATGAATGCCTAAATTTTTAGGAGACATAATTTCTGTAGTTAAATTATGCTACGGTAATTCTATCGATCGACAAGCTTATTCTTTCTCTTGTGGTTACATCACAAGATTCTCAAATAATTATTGATATATGTAAATATAAAAAGCAAACATCAAATCGTTGTTACTATCAATAAACATTTTTTATTATTATATTTGATGAGGCTAATCTTGTGAGAGTCAAAAACTCTAAGAACATGAGAGTAGTGATTATTGACCAGTAGATTCTCTCTCTCTCCTGATTAATTGGAGGCGGAGAGAGAAGTGCAGAATCTAGTGGTCCAGATTCACTGCTTTCATGCTCTCATAGTTTTTTGCTCTTATAAGATCAACCCTATATATTTGACACATATGAAATTTAATTGGAAAACATTTAGATGGCTTTTGTAATTGCAAAATTAATTATTGTAAATATATCAAAAAGATTTTTTTAGCCATAGAGACTCAATAATTCTTAAAGTTTTCGAATCATATACAAAATAAACATAAAATATCGCATTTTAAGAATTGCATACGTTTTCATTCCAGTTGTCTTTGTAAGATAGAGTAGCATAATGTAAATATACATAACAATATTAGAAAACCTTATATAAGTATTTACGTTGTAACAAGATACCTCAAAATAATTAGCCTCAAAATGATCAACATTGTATTCCCATATGTTATTTTTTCATGATAAAATATATAAAATATCTATGTCAAAAATGAGTGCATATGTATCTATGCATGCACGTATGGTTAAATGAGTATACTCCTTAAGAGCATATAAAAGCATACTCTCACCTTTTTCTTATAATCTTTTTGTTTTTTAAAATGAAACTTTGATGGGATTTACTTGATATAAGAAGTGGAATATGTGTTTCAAATTTTGCGTAAAATAAATATTCCAAATGTGTACATATGGAATGAGCCAATTTCAACAATATAAGACCGTTAAAATTTGATAGTCTTGATGGATGTAATAGAAATCTCGGATTAAGTTGAATTTACAATACCATCATGGTGATACATGGTAATCTAAATCCTCCTGGAATTCTTTCAAAAAAAAGTTGAAAAAATATTTGGAGAAACGGGTGAGAGTATCCAAGTTGTATGCTGCAAAAGAGCTCATATTATTGTTGTTGTTGTTGTTGTATATTATGTATGGATGTATTTATTTATGTGTGTATTTGTAAAATCCAAATACTTCCAAGCAATACATGCCGCAAAATGGATGCCATCCTTGTGGCATATGTCCCACACTCTTCGTCTACGCCACCACTATTTGATCACCTGTTGCACCAGCAAAGACTGATTTGAACCATCCCCCCTCTCTCATCCACAAACTCTCTCTTCGACTCATGATTGCTTGATCATTAAATTTGACTAATAAAATATGATAATAAATATTAAAATATCTATTATCATAAACCATTTTTCTTGTAGTACCCATGTGATTTTCTCTTTAAAAAATTGGCACGTTGCTTTCCACTTTAATCTACATGTGTCATTCCATGTAAGAATTTTAAAATTGAAGATAAATATATAGGGTTAAATGGGGTTGCTCCTTCGTAATCTATATTTTAGTAATTCTGTTTCACGCGAAATTTATCATTCCATGTCGATTTTAGAAATTCTGTTACAGTTAAAAAATGAATGTCTGGATAGAGGTCGTAGGAGTCTCTGTTTCACGTGAAATTTGAATGTCATAATATAGGGATATAGTGATGAAATTCCGTGGAAGAAATTTTCAAAAAAATAGAAAATAGAAAAAAATAGGATGGGAGAGTCAAGTTAGCTCTCCCCAGAGGGCAACCACATTTAGCCATATATAGAGAGAGGGGGGGAGGGAAAGGATTCTACTCCATGGAGTATGTAACTTACTTGCTTCGCTTTCATTTTTTCAACTTTTTTTATTTTTTTGAAAAATTCTTCCATAAATTTTCATAACTATATTCCTCTACCATGTCATTCAAACTTCCTCAGAAACAGAGATTTCGATGCCCTCCATCTGGAACAGGTAAATTACAGCAAATCTAAGACTATTAAAATTATCTGTTCTGTATGGAGGTCGTAGGAGTCTCTGTTTCTGATAAAATTTGAATGACAATTTATATGGATATAGTTATCAAAATCCATTGAAGCATTTTTCAAAAAAATAAAAAAGTTTGAAAAAAATAAAAATGAAATAGGTAGGTTATCTACTCCATGGAAAGGTTCCCTTTCCTCATACATACATACATACATACATGTATATAGAACATGAAAAATACAGCAAAATCTGTGACCGTTAAAAAATGATTGTCTAGATGGAGGTCATAGAAGTCTCTGTTTCTGACGAAATTTGAATGACATATTAGAGGGATATAGTAACGAAAATCCATGGAAGCATTTTTCAAAAAAAAATGAAAATGGAGTAGGTAAGTCCACGGAATAGGATCCAGTTTCTCACATATATATATATATATATATATATATATATGCAAATCAAGAAGAACCAAATTTTTTGAACCAGAAGTCATCTTACTAATTTATCGTAAAATTTATCAGTGAAGTTTGCAAAGAGAAAAAACATTGACTTGTTTATTTATGAAATCTTAGGTGTCGTTTGGATTGAGGGTTTATCCCTCAAAACCCCTCTTTTCTCTCACTCATAGGGCCCACTTTCCCTTGTTTATTTAAATATTAAATAAATTATTTTTCTTTCATCTATTCCATTAAAAAATAATATATCATACCATCATATTATCTAAAAATTGTAAACTATTTATTTTTTACTCATTTTACAAACTTCAATACAATCACATCACAATAACTACTTATTTTTTCAAACTTCAATACAATCACAACAAATACACTCAACCCTCTATCCAAACACCAAAACACAAAAACATTTACCCTTCCCAATTTAACACGAGTTAATCCCGTAACCAAACGCACCCTCAGGATCTTCTTACATAGAGAGGATAAACTTTAATGGCCAAATTACATAGTAGAGATAAAAGTAAAAAATATATAAACATGAAAAGTTAAATATATCTCTCTACAAAGTTCCAAAAATAAGAATTATTTTAGTCCAAGAAATTATTGTTTTCCCAACTATAAAAGTCTCTTACAGGGAACAATATAAACACCGTACTTTTTTTCACGCTACAATGAGATGGAAATATATTCTCTTACAAAAAAAGATTTCTTTTTTACTTGCGCTCTTCTTAACTTTTACAATATCAGTTATGTCCATTCTTTTTTTTGTAATATCAATTTTGCCTCTGACTTCTTACAAAATTTATAGTTCTGTCCTTCAGTTATGACAAAGTAAGGACATAATTGATATTACAAAAGAGCAGATCTATGAATTTTGTAAGAAGTCAGAGACACAACTGATATTGTAAAAAGAAGAAGAGGTATAACCAATACCGCATAAGTTAAGAATGACACAAATGATAAAAATCCAAAAAAATAACTAAAGATTATTTTCTCTTTTCAAGCATTTTATAACATGTGACATAATTTATCAATTTATTTTTAATCAGCTACATATAAGGCATGATCATCTTCCTGTTGAACGGGATTCTATTCAAATATCAAATCAGGCAACTTGCCTATTTTCCTAATAAAAAAGAAATGGAAAATATTCTAATATCCAATTTGCATGAAAAAAATTGTAAAAAAAACAAGAGCTCTGTGAACTTGCCCAGTTAGGTTTAGCCTTTCGAGGAGAACAATTTGTCACATGGCGACTACATCACCTCTAGGCACCCACACCTATGATGGTGACATCATTTTTAAAAATAGAATTTACCTAAAAAGATATTGTTTTTGGGTAACATGGCTGTCTTACCTTATTTTTGAGCAATTTTTGTTATTTTTTTAAAATATCATCATGTATATTCATCCTTATATCCCTCCTATATGTCATTCGAATTTCGTCAGAAACAGAGGCTTCTACGGCCTCCATCCAGACACGATCGATTTAAAAAATCCTGCGATCGTTAAAAAAATGACATCTGGATGGAGGTCGTAGGAGTCTCTGTTTCTGACGAAAATCAAATGACATATAGGAGGGATATAAGGATGAATATACATGGTGATATTTTCTCAAAAAATAAAAAATTTTTGTAAAAAATGGGGTGGGGACAGCCATGTTGGCTACCCCTAGGGAGCAGCCCCATTTTCCCTTGTTTTTGTCTATTTATCAAATATATAATAATGATATTACTCGTTAATAGGTTATTTCTATACTTAAAATTAGCGGCGGTCATATCCCTTGACATATCATTAGTAACGCTCCATATAATGATGCTTAGTATTGTTATTTTTTAAAATTCCAACCAATCATCGCTAATTTTTGAATCAAAATTAACAATATTTAACTAATATTTCTAAAAATAGCAACGGGTAATCGTTTCTATACGGTCGGTCACTGACACTGTGAAAATTAATTGTGTAACAAATAATAATATCGTTATATATTTAACAACGGGCGATATTCGTAATGATTTTTTAATAAAATGACATTGTAAACTAGACCTGGCCAATGGGTCGGGGGCCCGCCCGTCCAGCCCGTTCATGGAACGGGCTTGGGCAAGAGATTTCGGGAATGGGCTAGCCTGGCCCAGTCCGACCGTCAATTGGGCAGGCCGTGGGCATGTGCCACAAAACCCGGCCCGGGCCGCACATATAAAAATGTTTGTTTAAAAACTATATTTTAGATGCATTTAATATAATATATTTCAAGTTTTTATTTTACACTACCAATATTACATCTTATTTTATAGTTTACATGCAAAATAACATATATTATGGTTTCTTCGGTTTAGAAAGATTAGATGATGCTAAAAAACTTAATTATCTTCATAAATTTGATTAAAAAATTAATAAAAAAAGTACTTCACATTCGGCCCATGGACCGGCCCGGCCCGGCCTAGACCTGGGTCGGGCTTGGGCCTTTAAGTATGGCCCGTAGACTGGGCCGAGCCAGGCCTTGGACAAGGGATTTTAAAACCTCAGCCCAATCGGCCTGGCCGGGCCTTGACTTTGGCCAGGTCTCCTGTAAACCCATTTTGTTATGGTTTTGATGGGGTTGCCCTCAAGGGGTTGTCAATGGGCCTTCCTTGATTATTTTTCCTTAATTTTTTATTTTTTTTGAAAAAAATATCGCTATGTATATCCATCTATATATCCATTCAATATGTCATTCAAATTTTGTCAGAAATGGAAACTCATATGTCCTCCATCTAGAACAGATCAATTATAACAATAATTAGATCGTTAAAATTACATGTTCTATATGGAAGGTATATGATTCTCTGTTTCTGACAAAATTCGAATTACATATTGAAGAAATATATAGATGAATATACATTACTTTACTTTCACATCACAAATATATAGATGAATATGATATTTAAAAAAATAAAAAAAGGCGGAATAATGACTACTTTACTTTCACAAGTAAGAAAATTCCTTTTTTCTTCAAACACTTCACAATTTTGCATTTACTTCTGTTAGAGTAAAATAAGGGCATAACTATTACAAAAACATAATTGACTTTTGTAAATATACAGGGACATGATTTATATTAAAAAAAGAACATAATCGATGTTGCAGAAATGAAGAAGGCATACATGATAAACCCCAAAATTCTACTACTTTGTAAATTGTCCTTGACATGATTCCTTCTGTGTCTTAAGGAGCACATCACAAAATTCGATTTCTTATGTTCTGATATCTTCAATTTTCTTTTTGAGTTAAAGTAAGAAAACAATAAATTTACTCAAAGAAACACCTTCACTCACACGAAGATTAAACTTTCATGGTTCCGCTTCAAAGATCCTAATTTTATTAATCAGTATTTCTTTTATGATATCCTTCGAAGACTCAATTGGTTTATGATCTGAATACAATCTTTAAACGGATCTTGACTTATCCGAGTATGGATCTCTAAGATCCGATTACTATTCGTTTTCTGTGCACCCTTATATATGTCTATTTTAAGGTACGATACGAGTAACCTCTCTAGGGATGCAAACAGACGAATATGAATATAGATATATGCTTGACCATATTCATATCTGTTTCTAGATACGAATACAGATGCAGATACATATGTTGAGAGATATGGAACATTACCATATCCTTAAAAAAACGGATATGGGTGTAAAATAGACATTGATTGCATATGAAAAATATTAGAAATACTCTATAGATAACCTTATATATGTATTGGATTTTTTATGCCAAAGGGGTTATCTCTCAATTTGGGAGTCACCACTAAAAATCTATATTATATATATAATCAAATTTACACCGATCATTATCTAGAATCCCATAGACTCAATAGAGCTCTAGAATGTGACACAACGTTTTCTACGTATAAAGGCTGATTCTTGAAGAACAATTCCTTTCTTGCTAGCCAAATTGTCCAGATCACCGCAAAAGATTTTGAGATGTCGTCCGTGGAATTTCCTCCCACCCTCTTGATTGCCTCCCAGAAGTTCGTCGATCCGCTTACATCGACCCACGAAAAAGCCATCTCCCTCCAAACCTTCACTGAAGCCTCGTACTTGAAGAAAAGATGCTCTTCAGTCTCTGCGTGTTCACCACACCTATATATGTATATGTGTATGTATATGTATATGTATATGTATATGTATATGTATATACATAGGGGGCACTTCAAATGAGGTGGGGTCTCTCCGATATTGTGGTGAGCCATCGAGCAGATTCGTCAGATCTCAATCTGACGGATGCATCAAAAACCTCATCCAAAAGGGCATTTTCATCAAATTGTTTTCATTAATTTCGAGTTTCATTTATTGGTTTCAAATTGCCATTCTAAGCTTTTCTCGATTTGGTATTTTCACAAATACCTTTATTGATTAATTTCCGATTTTGTTACAAACGATCTGAAATCAACCACAGCTTTGTAAAGTACAACGAGTTTTCGTAAAATATATTTTACTCTTTGTAAATTTCAATCTTTCCCCTACTCGAAGGGCAGTCGTCGTGGGGCGCCTCTGCCCCCCGGTCCAATGCCTCCTTCCTTGCCGCCATTTTCTCCCTCATCGTCGCTTCCCAGAAAGCCTCCTGGGTAGAGGCGTGGGAAGCTCACCCGCGCCCACCCTTGTTCAAAGTGGCAGACGTGCACGTACCTCAAGATGTATAGTTAAAGCAGGGCGGACTGATCAATCGCGAATATATGCACTTGACTTTCCACTCAACTACAATTATATATCAGGGGCCTGAGAGAGGCACTAATCTTGACATCCTTCCTCTCTTCAACAACCAGCCTCGCATCATGGTCCTAGGGAGCAGACGAGTCGGAGCTAGGCAATGAGGGAGGGTCGATTTAAGCAATGAGGTCAGGTCAAAGGTGAGTACTGGTGAGAAAACTAGGGTCCGCATATTGGTTATCTAAGCAGCTTTTCCACACATACGAGGGAGGGATGCTATTCTAACCAGTGCTTACCAGAGACCTCGATTCCGCCTATCGAATTCCCTGGATTTAATGGTTTCATTTTATTACTGTAATTTCGTTTTGTAAATGCTTGTATCAGTTTTGTAAATGTATACATTTATTTTGTAATTCCAGTGAGTTTTTGTGAGAGTATTTTTCCTCTTTATAAGCTTCAACTTTTTTTGTAATTGTGTATGTTTGTTTTGTAAAAAATCTGTGAATCTTTGTAACTGAATCTCCCTCTTTTGTAAAATTCACGCATGTTTTCCATTGCGTTAAAGTTCAATTGCCATACATGTTTTCGAGTCCTGCAAAATAGAGAAAAAACATTGAGATTTGTAAAAAAGATAAATAAATATGTAAATCCGAATATCAGTTAAGTAAAAATATTATACGATAATGTAATGGAATCTCCCTCCTTTGTAAGAGTGCCTGATCACTTTGTAAATTTTAGGCGCTATTTTGTAAAATGATCTGACCACTTTGTAATATTTCTGTAGAGTTCTGCGATAAATAAGTACACTGTTAGATATTAGAAACATGAAGAAAATTGACATGATATTGTAAAAAAATTCAATATTTGCACAAAACATTTCCATTTTTGTAAAAAAAACTACGATTTGTAAAAAAGCTAAGGGGCCCTCCTCCGCGCACATCTCGACGATTCTGCGTCAACAACGAGGTGCTGCATTGGAGGACGAGCAGGCGGAGCGCGGCCTGACGGAGAGCGGGGCCGAGGGCGGACGATAGAGGCACGAGCGGAAGGCTACCGCCTCGCCGAAGAGATGGCCATCGCCCGCTGCCATCTCCATTCTTCCTGCGCAACCGTCCTTCCGCCCCGCTGTGTCTCCAGATCCACCGACCTTGTCGCGCACGCGAGATCATCCACGCGTGGCCCGCCCCCGCACCATTTGCGATTGCCTGCGCCTCCGCGCGCGACCCCGTGCCCTGCGCGTGGCCCACCGTTCTCCTTGCCGAAGCTTCCAGCGCCGCGGCCGCCCCCCTCTGACCGCTCCAGCGCCTCCTGTCCTGCCTTGCCGCTGATGGATGCCCTTCTCCCATGTGGCGGCGGCCTTGGTCCCCTGCAATTGATTAATCAAGAGAGAGATTAGGAAATATAGTTGTCACATTCTATATTTAGAATGTGACAAAAAGACCAAAATGGGTTTTCGACCATTTAAATATTATAATTAAAGCATCGTTAATTATGACCGTGCGATTAAAAATAGATGGATGATGATAAATGGCTCACCATAAAAGCAGTGAGACCCCGCCTCATTTGAAGTTTCTCCTATATGTATGTGTGTGTGTGTGTCTATATATATATATATATATATATATGCACTGGATAGTATAAACATGATATAAATATGCTTACAATGCGATAATTATACCAAATATGGTGAAGAAGATATAAAATTATGGTATATATCATTAGAAATAAGGGTAAAATGAGACTGCCCCCCCCCCCCAGAGAAAGCTATCTTGACTCTCCCGCCCCATATTTCCCGTATATATTATTTTTTTGAAAAAATCTTATTTTAGAATACAACAAAATCAGGAACATGATGTTAGGATTAGAGTCAAATTAGATTATAAACCTTAATGGAATTGGACTCCTAATCCTAATAGTAGTTGAGTTGCATTCTATTTATAGTCCTATTAGGAATATGATTATAGGGTTGTATTTGGCCTATATAAAGAGGAGGGTGGAGGCATTGCCTCAATACCATCACCATCAATAACAATGTAACCCCTAGAGAGAAAGGGGGAGGGGGAGAGAAGAGAGGAATAGAGCAAGGGAACGGAGAGAGTTGTACTCGTTCTTCTTTTAGTGGTCTTTCTTCTCCGGTGGTCGCTAGAGGTGACCGACCACCATTATACCCAGTTGTTCTTTTCTCCATTTACTTCTGTGTTGGTGTTCGATTGCGCATCCGCATCTATATCTACAACCGCTTCCATATCTAAGGGATCGGTATCCGAGAGTTGACGATACCGCTGGACCGTGTAACCAACACAGGAACATTAACCTCTCTAAAAAAAGAGCAATGGTATTGCAATATCATGTGTGTGGACTTGTTTGGTCAATTTGTCAACGTCTTTTCATCTAATTATTATTAAGTCTTAACCTCAAGCTCTCCTCTCCCCATAATTGCCCGACATTGATAATGACATATTTTTCTCAATTTCCTGTTTTCCCCACATCCCTTTCAATCTGTGATCGATCTGCCGATCTCTCTTCCATTCAATTGGTGGTTGAGACTTTCCTTTAAAAAACTATAATTAACTATAAAAATTGTAACTATTATAAAAATGTTAGGGTTGTGAGGGTCCACTAATATCTCCTCTTATGTCTGGTTGTTACCATCAAAGTTTCGATTTCAATTGCTATCTTAAATCTCAGTTCAATCAAAACTATTACAGAGAAATTGATGTCTGACTTCGACAAGAAAGATTTAGATTCGAGTTTTATGGATTGTAATTAATGGAGTTGTCAATGTGTGGGATCCATTAGTAATCAATGAACTATATATTAGATTGTGATTCCCTTGAGTTGATTTTGAGTACTTCACGTTTGATTACATATTAGGAAGGGAGAGAAAGGAAGGAATTTGCAAATTATGCGGTATAATTTGAACTTATATGGGAATGGTTATTTTGAGATTTTTCTGATCTCATGAGCTCTTGCATATGAGATTCTTTTATGAAAGTTTGGACATTTTTATATTTGCATCATTCACATTTGATCCCTTAACCATATACAGATATAGTAAGGAATGCATGTGTATATACATATAGATTCACTCCTAGTTCTAACACCATATCTATTATATGAAAGTTTACACATTTGTATGTGTATCTAATGTTATTGTGATATTTGCAAATATATGTATTGAACGAGATATAGATAGGAGATAAATCCTGATCTGAAGCGATGCTCCTTGATGGAAAGGAGTTATCGCCTGTCGCTAGAGGAAAGGAGACGAGCATACAAGCAACCATAAAGATCTTTAATAGGTTCCACTGATGGGAAGTACATAATGGTCATTGTATTTGTAGGGGACTCGAGGACTTGGTGAATCTGGCTAAGAGTTGAAATGCTTGGTCTTTGACCGCTTGCCTTTCTCTTGATCCTTCATGTTCAGATCTTGATCGTATTCTATTTGAATCTCTCAATGATCATTCTCAACTTGTATGGTGGCGAAAAGGAGTTTGGTTGACATTAACATATGATACCAAATGATATGATGAGATACTCCGACTGGCGAGAGAACGTTGCCAACCACCATAGAGGAGTGAGAGTAGTAGTGCATACATTCATGACAAAGATATGCTTATCATGTGTCCATCGAAGGTGTGCGTCCTTGGTTGATGGTTCTGCAATCCATGAGATGTTGTACACGATTTTATCTTCTTGCATGTCTCCTTAATAGTTGAGGACTTACTACACCATGGAAATAGAATGAGTTGCCTCAATTTCATGGAAGGGGACCTCTTCCTTATATCCGACTATCCTAATTTTGTGGCTCCTTGTGCAACCCACCTTGTTGCGTCGATCAATTGATGCTATGATTGTCGATTATCAAGCTTTTGAAATGGAGAGGATTACATAAGCTGGTGGCGTGGTCAAACCTTATCTACACATCCTTGGACTTAGCTGATATCAAGATCTTTGGACATCAATAAAGAAATGGAGGAGAATACAACAAAGAACTCAATTGTTTACATTGCTTCTTGGGAAAGAAGGATAATTTTTGTTAATGAAAAGTGACCCCCTCTCTTCTTAGAATTCAGTAAAAATATAACTTAAAACCCCTCCCTTCTTTAAGAATTACATCATTTCTTTATCTACTTAAGACAAAGCCCCAAGAAACCACCTTGTCAATGTTAGATTAGTTGACTAAAAGGGTACCAACTAGCAACTTATGTATTCATGTCAAGTCACAATGGACCAACCACATCTAGAGACAAGCGCACTTCTGAATGCTTTCTTCATACAAGATTAATGCCTCCTCTTCGCTCGTAGCTCCTACGCTGCCCACTTCTCCAATCACTTCCTCTGCCCCACCCTCCAGCACCCCCTTCCAACCCTACTCCATTGCCCCGTCCAAACACCACCTATTGCACCCTCTGCCCCCTTATCTAGTCGCCTTCGGAAGAACCATCTTCGCCGACCGTGCAAGCATCTAGAACCTATTCGCACAATAGCCGATGCCTATTGTCAAGCATCATCAACATGCATCGCACCTGTAGTCTTCTTCTCCACCTTGAGCGCTGTCGAAAACATTTATCCACCGAGTTGCAGTGCAAGAACACCACCACATGCAAGAACAACGACCTCCTCCTTTGCCTAGGGAAGTGGATAGAGGATGGATCATGGGGGTTCAAGGAAGAGGGAAGAGGGGGAGCAGTATCAATTATAGATAAGGTGAACTCATAGGTGGATTATTTAACAGATTCCATCACAATTAATAGAGAAACGGATGGAAGTTAACACAAGATTATGCTATATAAGAGATAATCACTATTCAAGGCTCTATATGTAATTACGATTTAGGATTGTACATAAAATATGAAAGTTTACATTATTATGAGTGCGGATGCCTTATTCATCAAGCATCGGACTGCAAGCACCTCCGCGGTGTTTCTCCTGCCGATGGGTTGGCCACCGCCGATTCTCTTGCAAGTCGAAGTCGTTGACGCATCGACGTCCCATGGAGGAGGTTCAAAGGCAGATCGGGAAGGAGATGCAGGTGTCGAGGAGACCCCTTGATGATCGCTCTTTTGCTGATGTGGTCTCTTGCAGAGGTCTTGCACGTCATGATTAGGAGCGGTGTCGAGGCTTTGCTTGGCGATGGTTTCTCTGGTGATGTGGTTAACATTGGAGAGAAGCGATGTCTCACGAGGGGTTTGACCCTAACTTAGGTGTGTTGTTTGTTGTTGGCAGCATGTAGGGATGGTGTCGTGTGAAGGCTTTCCGAGGTTCGCTAATGGTGGAGAATGCGAGAAGGTGGGTGGGGTTTCACGAGTGATAGGTGCACCCTTTATTTTGCATTTTGCGGAGGTGCTTGGAGTGGTGTTGAGGCCATTGGGTGAGGTGACAAGGGTCCTTTTCGATGGTTGGTCGCTAGACTCGGATCCCCTCGCTGTTACAGTTCTAATGGAGTTCCCAAGAGCCAGCCATTGGAGTCCACTTGTTTGCTCTCAGTCGGGCATGCCTCTTTAAGGTTTTTGGTATAGTTTTTTTTGCCACCGCCACTATCGCCTTTGCTCGGAGAAAGATGCTTCGGCGGAGCCATGACGCCATGTGCGAATGTGGCACAATCAACAGTCAAAGGGCCTTTCTTGGAAGGAGAGAAGTCCGCGGAGGAATCTGAGGAGGCGAGATTGTTGGGACTGCAAATTATTGGTTGTCCGATTAAGGTAAGTGAAAATGAGCGGGCGGCGTGTGTCTTCGAGTGGTCAGGTACTCAGATCCTCGTGTGGTCCTGACTAGCTTTGCAAGTTTTAGATGGAGCAGGCTTGTATCAGGTACTCGGATCCTCATAGGCTATTTGGATCTTCAGATTCGGGTTGGCGGAATGACTCTTCGGTTAGTATATGGAATTTCGGGGCTCTGGTTGGGGTGCTTTACTCACGGTTTTCAGAACTGGTTTGGCGGTCTGGATCTTTCCTCGCCATGGTTCTTCGAAATGGATGTCCAAGTCTGGGTATCCAGCCCGGTCACTCAGATCGCCATTTGGACCGGCCTTTGGGAAGTAAGTCCTGGCTGAATCATGTTGACAGGGGAATCATCAATGTGGGATTGGAGTCCCTTGAGTTGCGATCTTCTACGGAGGCAGAGTAGAAAGAGTCGCAAGGCATCAAGCATTGTTGCAATCAGCGGATCTCCTCCACGAGTGCCCCAGTGGTGGAAGGTGGGTTAACAGGAGGGTCTATGGTCACTGTTAGCTTGACTTTAGTGGAAGGTAAAAGGATGAGGATAACGAGGAGGTACAAGAGTAGGTGCGTGCTTAAAGGTTGTGAACATCTTAGTTTATGAACAAAGGGCAGAGATTGCGATGGTTGCGGGCGATGTCCGCGTTACAGGTCCTTTATGGGTTCATCAATGAGGGCCCTATCTTGGAATGTGAGGGGTCTGGGTAACCTTGTAAAGAGAAGACCGCTAGGGTCTAGGTTCACTGAATAGGTTATTGTGATGTGACTCTTATCCAGGAAACAAAGTTAAGTTTTTGGTCGAGTATTCTTTGGAAATCTTTTGGTGTCGGTTCGATTTCTGGTTTCAAGACCGTCGATACTAAAGGTATGGTTGGAGGCTTGTTGATTTCTTGGAGAGATTCCTTATTCGCGTTTCATTCTGAGCTGAGGGGGTCACATGTCCTCACTGTGGTTATGAAGAATGCCCTGACGGGTATATTGATTACCTTTTTCGAATGTCTATGGTCAGTGTTTACAGGCTCTCATGACCGAGTTATGGGCATAGCTAAGAGCAGTGAGGAGTGCCACCCATGGTGTGCATGGCTTGTGGGCGAGGATTTTAATGGCATGATGCTGTCTTCAGATCGACCTCAGCAGAGGGAGGCCAAGAATCAAGCTTCGAGGAGTTTGCAGATTTGATTGATGAGATGGAGCTGGAGGTGCTTGATGTGCCTGACATGAAGTACACTTGGAGGAATTCTGGGTCCCGTTCCAGGATTGACCGTTTCTTGGCATCGTCCGAGCTCATGGGGGATTTCCCGATGTCTTTCCTAACATCTAGGGCACGAACAAGATCAGAACATGCACCCTTGCTCTGGGATTCGGGTGAGTCTATGCAGAGACGTGATTTCTTTCGGTTTGAGCGGGCTTGGCTACAGGTGGAGTCTTTCAGAAAGTTGGTCTCTAGCCACTAGTCTCCTTTTTTGGTGCTCGGATCCACAGCTTCTCGCATGACTCAGAGGCTTGTTTTGCTTCGCAAGCATCTTTGTATTTTTAAGAGGGAAAGCAGAGAGGCGAGCGTGAATCTTCGAGAGGGTCAGAGGTGAAGGTGGCTTTGTTTGATGAGTTGGAAGATGAAAGGCAGCTGGAGGCTTCAGAGTTGGAAATGTGGGGAAAGACTCAGAGATTCATTCTTATTGAGGACAAGAAACATGTCACGGAATGGAAGCAGAGGTCTAGAGTTGCCTAGATAAAGGGGGAGATGCGAATACCACCTTCTTTCATAAAATGGCATGTGGGAGGCGCCCTGTGCAACTACATCCATCCATTGGTAAGTTGATGGGACCGGGGTACAGGGGGATAGGGACTTGGGGAGTGCAATCATGACTCACTTTTGCGAGCTCTCTAACAGGGCTCTAGCATATCGTGGAGGTGGAGTCATCTGGGGGCCTCTTGTATTTCTGGCAAACACGCTAACCACCTGGTCCAAAGGTCACCATGGAGGAAGTGAAGAGAGAAGTGTTGAGCTTGAATGCCGATGGTGCCCCTAGACCCGATGGTATATCGATCTTTTTCGACAAGGAGTTCTAGTCTGTGGTTGGGGATGAGGTTTTGGAGGTGGTGGAAGAGTATTGTAGATGTAATGCTAGTTTTGAGAAGCTTAACATGGCCCTCATTTTCCTTTTACCTACGCGTGATGTCTATGTGGTGGTGGAGGACTATAGGTTTATTGCTCTCTCTAATGCTATATACTTGATTGTGGCAAAGGTTTTTGTGATTAGGCTAAGTAGGATGCTGGATCGCATTATCTCTCCTCTACAGTAGGCTTTTGTACCAGAGAGACAGATCTCGGACTGTCTAGCTATGTTACGTAAATCATTGGTGATTGGAAGAGAAAGAAGAGGGAGAGGCTTCTTTGGAAGATTGGCTTTTTGAAGGCTTATGATTCGGTGAACTGGCGGTTCTTGTGGGCGGCTATGAGCAAACATGGATTCCCGGATACTTAGGTATCGTGGATGAAGCGTTGTGTTACTATTGCTTCGTATTCAATCTTAATTAATGTCTGCCCAGAAGGTGGTTACTTCCAACCACAGAGAGGTGTTAGGCAGGGTGTCCTCTTGCGTCGTTACTTTTTGTCCTCGCAGGGGATGTTCTCGCCTACATGGTTAACATGGTTCAGAATGGCGAACCCACATTGGGGTACTCTATTAATGACATTCAATTCACCCCTTGCAGTACTCTAATGACATAAATGTCTTTATTGAGGGCGGTAGAAGAGAAGCTTTGGGCATGCCAACCACTCACTCACTTAGCTCCTTTCACGTGTTTGCACCTTCCAACCTCTTGTGAGCCAGCTTGCCTTCGCTACTATTATCTTTTCAGAAGCATTTTACAATGTTAAAAATTTATAAATTCTTATGATATTTTAACATGTTATTTTTTTTGAAAATAAGATATTGATAATAAACTACCATGTTTCCAACTAATCTCTCTCTCATTAACGTTGACTATTTAAGGATGCAAATTGAATGGTACCGACACATGTATAGGTCTTATTGTATCATTATCTATTTTTAAGTACGAATTAAGTTGTGGAAAAGGATATTGACATGTAATATAAATACGCTACCATATCCTTTAAAAACAAACATTGAAGTAAACAGATACTAATTACTCTTGAATAATATTATTCATTGCAAACACGTGAATGGATATGACATTTATTGATAAAGTTTATCAAGCCACTTCACAATGAATAAAGTCATCATCATATATTTAACAACATATAATATAGCGATAAATTTAAAAAACGTCACTCTAAACACATTTTGTTGTAGTAACTTAAGAATGTTTTTTTCAACTTCTTTATTTTAAAATACCTTTTACACAATACGATAATATAAATGATGTATTTACTATAGTCATAACTTATTATCTTTCATTTTATATATTCAAGTATCATCACCACACGAAATGAGCACATGCTATAGAAGACACATCAATATGAGCAGGTGGATGGCAATTGCGACACTTTATTTTTTTCTATCTCAATGATAATGAACATAGCGAGCATAGGAAAATATACAGAACATACATTGGAAGAACCTAACTGACAGTTTCTTATAAAAAATGCAGATGATAGTGTTAAAACATGTCGAAAGCTTCTTAATACTGAGTTACAAGCAAAAGGATGTTGTCGACAAAAGAACCTATGATCCAGCATTGACCGGCATGTGAATAGTTATTGGGAGGAAAACTCAACAAAGGTGCGAAGGTAAAATCACAATGATCTCGCGAGACAACTGAAATATGTGCAAAATGAAGAAAGGTAAAAATGAAATATTTAGATGAGAAAATAGTGGAGGTAGGTGGTGACCCGGTGGTTGAAGATGTTATGGATTGAAATTTATTTTTGAGGATTTTCATAAATATCATCACATGTATTTAATTTAATTTACAATATGAATATATTAAATCCACCTATTTTAGGATTTTTTTACGTCGATGATTGATTGATTTTCTATATTATCTATACGTGCTTTCAAATTTCATTTTGAGAATAGGATATCACATATACTTTCCTCTATATTGAATCCTTTGCAAATTTAAACCATCTAAATAGTCCATATTATATGCACGACTTTTTTTGGGGATCTTTTTAGCAAAATGACTATGTAGCAATTGCATACTTAAAGGTGGAGATTTTTGTACGTAACGAGAAAAGTGGATAATACTCAGCACGTGCAAAGCACACATGCAAAGCATGGCGGGTGTACCCTCAGTGTATCATTGTTTCAAGTAAAGATATTGATACTATCCTATTTACATACATTCTAAAGAATGCAATTGAATTACAATATACCAACTATCAATCTGTATCTCCTGTTATAGACAAAGATAACAAATAATTTGCTCCTCCAAGGGAAGGAGATCATCGTTTGGACTATATACTTGCTTTTAGACTTGGCCAAAACACTGATCGGGCCGGCCCATGGGTCGGGTCGAATGGGCGGAGGTTAAAAAACCTTTATTCAAAGCTTGCCATTGGCCGATCCATGGCCCGCTTCATTATTTTTTATTGATTTTTTAATGATATTTAATATGTATAAATGATTTTATTGATATCATTTATACTTTATATAACTGATATAAATAGTTTACATGTTACTTGACATGTAAACTATTGAATTTTATTTAAAACTAGTGTCACAAATGAAAAACTTAAAGCGCACCATATTAATACGTATATTACTTGACATATATTTATATTTTTTTCTACAGACTGAACCAAGTCGGTCTATGCTTAAATATCCAAACGCAAGCTCTAACTCATGAAAGGTCTGGTAGGCTGCGCGGGTGGGCCCCTAACCCGTTGGAGAGGTCCACTTGCGGTTAAATGGCCATCATGGAGAATCGTGAATTGAGAAAAATAAAAAAAAGTGAGGGGGTAAAAACATAGGCGAGGGTGCACTTTCGCAAATGCGAACGGACACTGTTGTCGGGGGTTCGTTGAGGAGATTTTTCTCAAACAAGATATGACCCTGTCCAAAATTCCCGATCAGGGCATGACAGAGATTAATTTCCCTGCCAGGGCATCGATCGACGAATGATTCACCAATCGGCAAACCGTTTGCCGATCGATACAGTCTCAAATGAGATAATATTTAAGCGGCGCCGAATGAGATAATTTTATATGTGTTATTTTATATATAATATTATCACATTCAAGCGGTGCCGAATGAGATAATATTTAAGCGGTGCCAATCGGCATACGTGCTATTTTATTTATATTAAAAATATCATATCACATTCAATGCAGCTCAAATAACGATGCATCTCAAATGAGATAATATTTAAGCGGTGTCGAATGAGATAATTTTATATATTATTTTTTATAATATAAAATTTAACGAGTTTTTCAAATATTATTATATATTATTTTTAATTTATAAAAAATTAAGTGGGTTGAATGGTATATTTTTTATATTATTTTTTATAATATAAAATTCAAACAAATTTTGCGGTATAATATTATATATTATTTTTAATATTATAAAATTCACATGGTGTTGAAGCTGTCAGAGAATATATCGATCGGCAAACGGTTTGCCGATCGGTGAACCGTTCGTCGATCGATACCTTGACATGGAAATTAATGGGAATTTTGGATAGGGCCATGTCCTGATTGGGAAAAATCTCTTCGTTGAGTGGGTAGAGGTCACACATTGCTCGAAAACGAAGCGGTGATCGCCGCGCAAACAGTTCCATCCATCACCCCGTCCATCCTCTCACCAGTCCACCTTAGCTGCTCCCATGGCCGCCACCGCCTCTGCAGCCATCGCATTTGACTCTGTGGCCACAGTTCGCTCCTCGCGGTGCCCTTCCTGCACCCCGTCCCATGCGCCCGCGGCCGTTGCCCGCGGCCGCCTGGGGACCGGGCCCTTGCTGCGGGAGTACCGAGGCTTGAGTCTCGTGACGCCCACCGACGTAGCGGCACTTCGTGATAGGTCCGTGGACGCGGGGTGGACCACCGTTCTCGACGGTATGATTGTCCGGCGTTCTCTTTTTCCAGAATTACAGTGGGATCAAAATTGCTGTTATCGTACTTCTATTGATTGACAATTTCGACACTTCTCTGAGCGTCATTATCATCCGATAAAAGAGATTCCGAATTGTTGTTCAATTGGACAATTTGGACATATGTCTACGGGGTTGATCACTCCGGTCGTTGAATTCATAGATGTGTGTCTCTGGCGAATGGTCCGTGGTACTTCTGATACAAAGAAAAGAAAGGAAAAGAAAGGAAGTAACTTGAAAAACCATCATTTTGATCGTTTTGCCCTCGTATATGCCTTTCTAAGTAGTATGACATTTGCTTGTTGAAGTATAGATGGGTTATTTTTTCTGTACGATGATTTTAATGTCTATGTGAGATCGCAGTTAGAATTCGACTTAAATTTTATTGTAGATTGCATGTTAAATCGGATAGATGATTCTGGTGACATGAAAGAAGGCTGCGTCATTACTGGGTTCCTTTATGTGTAATTATGTAGAACAGCCAGTCATGCATCCTTTATCCTGCTCTTTTCAGGGAGTCTTTGGAAAAAATGATCGAATTCAGCGCTTAAAATAAATGGCATGAAGGTCAAATAGAGTTTGATCATTGATGGCAGAAAATCGGCGCCCCGGTATTTAGATACAACTGGGGACTCCTGGCATCTCCCTAACCAAAATCTAAAAGAAACTAACATTTTAAAGTACTTAATATCTCCTTTCTCCCTAAAAAGCCATCGTTCAACAAAAAAAACTGTTGGTCACATCAAAAGGATGGATTCACCTTGCGCATGTTTTTGCTTGAGCACGCTGTCAACGAGTGCTCGGACGAACAGAGACCTATCGAGCCTGGAAAGACAATGACACCAAACACTTACTCATGTGAGTCATAGGAAAGATGCGATTGATGCTTTCCCACCCCGGATGCCGATGACTATTTTTGCGTGACTATCTTTAACGACATTGTGCATTCCCAGTTTTGGTTTCTGAGAGTTCTTCCCTAACCTCTGGAAATACCAAAGAGAATCCTTCATCCATGCTTTTCCGCTTGCTTTCTGAGAAGGCAGAAGAAAGGCAAGTTGCGAGGTGCGCACCTCGCATGTTGAAAGAGATAACATGAAATTCAACATTTATAAGTGTGAAAAGGCAGTCAGTAGACAAATGAAAAGTGGTTTAAGCTCCTCTGAGATGCTCGGAGATTTGCCTATTGTGTAATATTAAGGGATGGATGAGGGATACCTTGAAGATTCTTAGCATCGCTCCCTACAAATCAACCATTAAGCTGACACCCTCTTAGATTTCATTTGCCAATATGAGGACGAATTTGAGATACTATCGAGAATACAAAAGAAGTTTTTATAATTACACTTGTCAATGTTAAGCAATGCTGTTTGGTAAATTGGCAGTCAACAAAGAGATGCTTTTGAGTTTCGGCATTTTTTAAGCAAAATAGACAGCAATTAGCTAAGTGGATATTAAACAAGTGTGGTTACCTTGTGTAATAAGTTTATTGTGTGCCACCGTGTACATAAAAGAGGAGATCCTAGGAGGAAAATTTTTAGCCTAGAACTTTTGTTTGAGTTTCGCAAAAAGATCGCTATGGGATAGAGTAAGCTAAATTTCTTTATTGAATCCTTTGTCATCCTTTTTTTCTGGAAAGAGGACCCTATCCACTGATTCAATTCAAGGTGGGAATTCTCAAGGTATGTGATCGGACTTGCTACACGTGTTTGAGCTGAAAATTCTCAAGACTTTCAATAAAAGGCACTCTATGATTAGGGGCGTTGATCCAATTCTTGCGGGCTACTAAAGAGCCGCACCCTTGTGCATGGTATTTTTATTAGTTGAAGAAATCTAGAATGTAGGGAAATTTTCTTTTAATGGATGCTATATCATTCCAAACTAGTGTCTTCTTGATGTAACATCTTTATAGCACGCATCTCTTATTTTCACGAATTCGACCCTAACTAATCGTCAAAGTTGGAGTCATTTTGCGTGTTTTTGCAATCCTATGGGGTCATGTATTTCCATTGTTGCATGCTTTAATGACGTTCAAGGTTAATGGGGAAGGATTTCCTGTATCTCGACCTAAGATTTGATGAGCATAGAGTTGTTGATTTTTTCCTCTAGGTTAGTTATCCCACATCTGTCTTCTCATTAGGGTGACATGTTTCCCCACCTAGCTTCATATCTTTGTTTCACGAGGGTGTTGTCATGCCAATATTGCATGGTAGTTTCAACGAGATGAGGATGTTTAATTTGTGGGTTGACGCCATTTATCTACTGTGTGTATATTCCATAATGATGATGTTTCTCAAAAATCGAACTTTATTGATAAGCATCTTGAGCTCACTATCTGTTAGAGGGTGTTGTTATAAGATCATCAATTCCTAAGGAAATAGATGTAGTAGTAGCTTGTCGAAAAATATAGTTTCACTTGATCCGGGATGTGTGATGTATATTCCATTCCAAAGTAAACCATTAATGTGCTAGTAAGTCCCTTTATGTCCATCTGTCACTTTATTTTGAAAGACCATGTTTGCTATAAGTACTGCCTTTGTATTCTGCTAAGTAGGATTGTACAATGGGTCTAAATCAATTGTTTGAAAACTTCTTTTTCTCAATATTGGTTCACGTTTAAATATCTGGAATTAGTTTTTTTTGAAAGAAAAATGGCATCCACCGTATATGTGTGAGCCCAAAAACTTCATCATTTATCACCTCAAAACATTACATGCCTAAAATAGGCTACATGAAAATAGAAAGCTACAAAAAAATTCAACAAGCGCCTTAGCATGCGCCACAACATTTTTACCATATATACGCTCATTTCGAACCACCACACCATTTCTTGCAATCCACAAAGCTCAGATCATCACCACAAGTTCAAATCTCTCCTTTTCCGTGTCGGTCCATCTCTCCCAATGAACTTCCATAAGTTTGAAGCATTATCCAACCATACCGGATGGCTCCCAAAGAGAGCCCATGCCTCGACAAAGTGTCTACACCTGAAGAACAGATGGTCCGCATCCGCTACTACCTCCTAGCAACTAGAACATGTCGGCTCCATGTTCGGAACGAGGCGGGCAAAACAATCCCCAGCTAGGAGTTAGCCTCTCCTAAAAATCCACATGAACACCTTCACCCAGTTTGGAACTTTCCACTTCCAAATTCTCCTGCAGTCAGCCTCACACCCACATGGATCAAAGGTCACTGTTCCCTTTAGGGCTCTGTAAGCTTTTCCCATCGAAAAGGTCCTGTCACGCCAAAACCAGCAATCCCTCCCATATATTGGTCCTGCCATGCTCTCCAGCTCCCTAATAATCATCAATAGCTCTTCCAAGCATTGATATGAGAGATCAGACCTTAAGTGTGGGAAGAAAGTGGAGGCCATCCCAGACCTCGTTTACCGTAGGCTCTTGATTTGTTTCCAAAGCCCACAAATGGGGAGAGCGTATCCTTAAGGGTTTAACCCCACACCAGTCATCTGCCCAGAACCTGAAAGTGAGACTGTCTCCAAAAACTGTTCCAAGAAAGAAACAGATCTCCTAAACCATGCCACAAATACCTCTCCAGAAATAGGATGGTGCCGGACCGAGTTCCCCATAGGTGGGGAAAGAGCAAACAGTCATGTTGATCTTATGAATGATCTTATAAACTAAACTGCTGTAGTCACCCCAGATATGGGCAATCCACTTGCTTAGAAGAGCCTTGTTCAACCCTTCTAAGCTGCGTGTACCGAAACCACCACCATCCTTTGAGTTCATGACTGATTTCCAGTCCACTAGAGGGAAACCGTTTGTCCGCTCGGAGGAGGATCGTAAAAATCTCCTCATGATGCTCTCAATTCTCCTCACTCCAACATGCATTAACCATAATGAAAGCATTGAAAGGAAAAAGATGGGAATCACGGATAACACCAATTTCAGTAAAACCAACCTCCCACCTCTTGATAAGCATACTGACTTCCAACGTACTAATATCTGCTCCATCCTCTCAATCACTGATAGTTAGTCCGTCAAATTCATCTTCCTTGTCACCAGGGGAACGACTAGGTAACACATCGGTAAACTTCCCCCTGGGGATCTCAATCAAGCCTTGCAGTTGATAATCTTCTTCCAGACCAAAGGTGATAAATTCTAACTTCTCCATAATCTAAAATAGATCCAAAAAAATCCAAGATCTTTGACACTCCCCTGCAACTTAAGGGACCTCCTTCTGCGAAAATGACCACATCATACACGTATTGTAGAATAGGGATCGACAACTCCTTTGTGTAATCTCTGCAAAATCCTTCTCAGCTGCGCGATCAACCATAATTGACAACACATCCGTAGCCAAGACGAACAAGAGTGGTGCCAGAGGATACCCCTGATGGATGCCCTGTTGTGGATGGAAATAATCACCCCTAGGTTTGCCATTCACGAGGACCGCACACGACACGGTCGTGATGCATCTTTTCATCCAAGCAATCCACAAACTGGAAAATTCACGTTTGTGAAGAGAAGCCCAAATGGTTCACCAATCTACGCAGTCATATGCCTAGGAAAAATTCACCTTCCACAACACGCCTTTTGTTTTACACCTATGCTACGATCTCAGAAGCCAGAACTACACTGTCCATGAGATGCCTGCTTGGGAGGAAAACACTTTGAACTGGCGACACAATTCTATCAACACTTCCCACAACCGGTTAGCCAATGCTTTCGCCAAGATCAAGTAAATCACATTTGATAAATCAATGGGTTTGTACTCCTCCACTTTAGTAGCCACATCTTTCTTGGGAAGCAAGAAGAGAAAAGATCGGTTGATCCTATCAAAACCAAAGTTCCCATACACAAATTCTGCCACCACCTTTATTACCTCTTCTTCAATGAGATCCCAGAACTCTCCATAAAGGAATACATGGAATTCGTCAGGACCGGGGCATCCATCTGTGTTGAGTGCAAATAGGGCCTCACAAACCTCATGCACACTAAATTGCCTTGCCAGCTCCTCCATGTCAACATCCGATATGTGGTTCACCCGCAAACCTAGCTACCTCGCACCACTGTTAGGAATCCTCCTGCTCATACCTTTGAAATGTTGTGTCATTGTCCTAGAAATCCCCACCACCCCTCGAACTTCTACCTCTCCTACCTTGGTTGAGTGGATCAAGTTCCTCCTCCTACCATTCGCTATGGTATAAAAGTACCCGGTGTTTGCGTCATCTTCGTTTAGACACATGAAGGAAGAGATGAGTTTAGAAGGGCTCCACGTGAAGGAAGTGACGTGATTTTAGCTTTGCAGCTTATTGGCAAACTTTTCAACAAGCGGTTGCCAATGATTTTGTATTATAGGGTTAGGTCAGAACAGGGTCTCGAGGTATGCGATCGGAAAATCCTCCAAATTCCATCCTAAAATTTCAACAGAGCCTTCTTAGATCAACATGTATTGAACTTTGTGGACCTCCATATGATGCCGTCTTCTCATTTTGGCCTGGGAGAAGGAAGAGATCATTGAACTTGGAGTGATGGAGATTTCACAGTAAAGAAGGCTAATAGGAGATGGATAGACCTCCAGATCCACGATTTGAAAATTTGATTAGATTTTTTTTTTTTTGACAGCAAGGCACTTCGGGGGAAGCACCACCAGGTGTTCGCCCCAAATTTTTATTAATCAAAAGCAACGAAGAGGGAGAGGAAGAGAGGAAATACAACTAGCAAGGATCGAGAGAATCCCAACCCCAAGACACCATAAACACGCAACACACGTCCACAGCACTACAGCAGGAGCCAGTCACTCAAAAGCATGTCCACATGAACTAAGACATTTTCCTTGTAGAATCTTTGACCCTTGAAAATCTTCGCGTTCCTGGCAATCCAAAGCGCCCAAATGAAAGCGAAAGGGCGAAGAAGCTCCCTCCTTGGATGATCAGCATTTGAGCGCAAGGAATCCCAAAACGAGTCCGCCGAGGAAACGTTAACCCAAGCGACGTCGAGGTCCTCCCAGACGGAGGCAGAAGTCGCACAATCGAAGAAGAGGTGCTGTAAAGTCTCCCTAGCGCCAGCGCATAAAACACAGTCCACAGAGTCAACACGTGAGAGCAATTTGTCACACCTGTCCCGTGTGAGAATCCTCCCACGCCGCAGAAGCCAAAAGAAGAAGACCACCTTCTCCGGAAGCTTAATGCGCCACAGCCAACCAAGATCAGAGTAAAGGGGATCCCTGCCAGAGCTGGATTGAAGCGAGAGCATCTTGAAAGCCCGTCTCGAGGAGAAGGCGCCATCGCGCCACAGCCAGTGGTCCCTACCCGAGGAGGGTCTCGGCGCCTCCCGCAGCCGCCGCAGAAGGTTGAGTAGATCTTCGAAGCGTTCATCGGAGAGAAATCCCGCAAAGGAAGGGAACCAGTCGTCCCCGCCCCAAACCGAGGCCACCGACGCATCAGAATTTAAAGCAAGAGCATAAAGCCGAGGAAAAGAGCTCGCGAGAGAGGCATCTCCCGCCCAAGGGTCGCTCCAAAACAAGAGGGAGGTGCCATCCCCCAAAACCGGCTGGAACAAATGAGAGAAACGTCTAGACGCCGAAGCAATCCCCTTCCAAAAAGGGGTTCCATAACGCATAGAGATAGCCACCTGCCTCATGTCCACCCCCAACGAAAGAATATTCCGCAGCATGGAGGAAAAGAAGCCACCATCGTTACCCCAAAGCTTGTTGACCCATTTCAGCATTAGTGCGTCGTTGACAAGATCCAGTCTACGTATGCCGAGCCCCCCCTCGCACTTCCTTTTCGCCACCTCCTCCCAAGCCACAAGATGCAGGCCCTGCGACCGCTGGCCCCTCTTCCCCCAGAGAAATCTCCGCATAAGGCCTTCCAACCGCCTTCTAATCCCCACCGGTAAAGCCCAATTGGAGAGAAAGTAAATGGGAATAGAAGCAAGAACCGACCTAATAAGAACAAGACGGCCCCCACGGGACAACATAGCCGCGCTCCAGCCAGCGAGCCTTCGTTCCGCTTTGTCCAACACCCCTTTCCAATGTATCAATTTTGATCTGGTCACACCCAGCGGCATACCCAAATAGTCGATAGGGAGAGAAGCTGGGGGGCACCCCAGAAGCACGCTGCACTCCGCCGCAGACCGATCATCCCATCCGAGAGGGACCATCTTTGATTTTGATTGATTAATCCGGAGCCCCGAGAGTTCAGAGAAGATGGACATAGTCACTGCCATCCCTCTGATCTCATCCAGACCCCCCTCGATGAAAGCTAAGGTGTCATCCGCAAATTGGAGCGTTGGGATATTGTGGACGCCGCATTGGAATCCCGATGAAAGGCCACGCGAAATGACCCTATCTGCCATCCTTGGAAGCACATCAGCAGCTAAAACAAAGAGCATGGGAGCCAAAGGGCACCCCTGCCTAACACCCCTCCTAGGCTGAAAGCGGCTCCCAACAAGGCGTCCATTAAGTAACAGCGAGAAGGAAGCCGTAGTGACACACCGGCGCATCCAAGAGATCCAAACATTTGGGAAGCCCCGCGCCCGCAACACAGACCAGAGGAACCTCCAGTCCAGAGAATCGTAAGCCTTTGCGAAGTCCACCTTCCAAAGAACTCCCCGCTTCCCATGTCTCATCCAGCTGGCAACCATCTCGGACGCAAGCGCCGTGACATCAGCGATCTGGCGGCCACGAATGAACGCCACCTGTGTAGGATGAATGAGTTCATCCAGCACCGTTGCAAGCCTTCGCGCCAGCACCTTCGCAACAATCAGATACAAGGCATTTGAAATAGCAATCGGACGAAATTGATCAATGGAATGGGGCGAAGGCGATTTAGGGATAAGAACAATAAGAGCCCTATTGATCCCATCGAAGCCCGCGTTCCCATCGCAGAATTCCGCCACCACTTCACATACATCAGCCCCCACCACCTCCCAGAAGTCTTTGATTAGATATTGTAGGATTATTGGGGGAATTGACGACCCCCCCCCCCCCCCCCCCCCCCCCCCCCCCAATTCTCACGAGAAATTATTGTGCAAGATTCAGCGGTAGTTCGATAGATTGCTGCCCTTTTTGTGAAGAAGCAATAGAGACTATTGATCACATGTTCTTCGAGTGTGGAAAGACGCAAGTAGTTTGGCAAAACCTTGAGATTAATTGGGTAGATTGCAGAGACCATGAAAATTTCTAGGACTTTATCTGCTGTGCTAGATCTCGGGTTGCGTCGGTGCTACTATTGTCGATTGCTACTATTTGGACACTTTGGCTCTCCCGTAATAGAGTCATTTCCTCTTCTGATCACTCTTATTGTGAGAATGTAATCATGCAAGCCAAGAATCTCCTTGTTTCTTGGTTTTTATGAGGTAACATCTATATCTTTCCAAAAATTAATATATGTGGGGCGGACACCTAAGCTTATTTTTTTCGGAAAGATTTATTCTGTGTATTGATGATTTATTTTTGTTTATTTATAGGCAAGAAATTTGGGAGAAGGTCCTGAATGTAAGGTCAAGTTAGCGGATTGTTTTTTCGTCATATTATAGGAAGATCAAGATGCCATCCACGAATAGGATGTTAATAATAATTATGTTTGATTTTGGACCTGAAAGCCTTCAATATGGTTGGATTTTTCTAAGTTTTGAAGTACTCCATCTAGTGTATTCATTATGTTGATAAATATCAGCCGAGATAGAGGATCACCTTGCCTAACCCCTCTTGTGGGTTTGGCAATCTCGCTAAAGTGCCATTGATATTTAAATATATTACAATTATTTTTAGAAAGCCTATGATCCAAGTGTAAAGTTCCTAGGGCAACCTGATAATTCCAGGCCTAAGGTAATGAGGTTCCATATGAGGGCATCGAAGGCTTTCTTGAGATGAATCTTAAGAATGAGAACCTTGGCTGTCTCCATTTAGCAAGGATTTCATAAGTGATGGCAAAACAATCTGATGCACCCCCTATCCTCGAGGAAGGTACACTCAGAATGGGGAATGCAATCTTGCAATTTAGGAGCCCATTAGTTGGCTATACTTTCAATATAATTATCATAGGAATATTATAGTCATTGGGTGGTAATTTTTGATATCATGTCAGTTGCCTTTCTTGAAAGTCAAGGCAACAGTAAAGTTGTTTATTTGACGTGGTTCCCCGATATCAAAGGTTTCATCAAACAGTCGACGAATCATGCTTATGAAATCCTGTTTCATTATGCTCCAGTATTTCTTTTTGAATTCTAGGATTACACCCATCGAGTCTGGGTGCTTTCATTGATTTAAGTTGGTGGATAACTTTCTCCACTTCTTCATCACAAATTAGGGCTATTAGATCATCAGGATCCTTGATTTGTCCTATTAATGAGGAGAGTGAAGGGGATGTACTGGTCCCTATTGGGTTCGGAGTATAGTTTTCCATAAAAGTCTACCGCTGTTTTGGATATGCTAGGTAAACTTTATAGGGGACTCCATGATCGTCTTTTAGAGTGTGAATTTGATTCCTAATTCTGATGGAGACAACCGATTTGAATCAGATCACTCTTTTTGCGTATAGACAACAAAACCATTCTTCATTTTAATCTTGCCATCTGATTTTTCTATATCACCTTTGTTTATGTCAGTTTGGCTCATTATTGTAAGGTATCACACTTGCTAATTTCAAATAACTCCAATAGTGTACCTTCTTGGTATTTTGCACGGCCAGCTATCTCAATCAATATTTTTATGTCATGCATTCCTGCTAATTATTTACATGCAATCATTCCCCTCCTAGCCCCTATTCCAAAATCCTGTAACCATTATTCTTAATCTTAGTGAAGCTCGAACCCCTCTAATGGTCTGGTGGTAGAAGCAGTGGCTCCCACTCTAAAGGACCAGGGTTCGAATCTCGCTATTAGTAAAAAAAAGTCTTAGTGAAGCTCATCTATATTAAAGTCATCATTAACTGCTGAGAGGTACTTTTATAATTGGTTTCAAAGTACATATACTTGCTGCATTTTTGATGGTAATGGGTTCATATCAACGGGGGGCTTATATGAAGGTCAACTGCATATTTGGTGGTAGCAGGTTGGTCGCAACAAGGCAGTAAGCTATCGGAGGCCTATTTTGTGAGAATTAGTTACAATGCATATTCATTGTGTGTAGTTGTCTCGTGCACATACAGTTTAAGTCTAGTTAAGCTATGTACTTTTTATTCCTTGTTGTGCTTATTATCATCACGTTTTACTTATAAGCAAACATACTTAAATTAGAAATAAGTAAGCATTTTTATTTGCACAATCTATGCATGGAGAGATTCTTATAGCATTTCCTTTGTGTTTCATCCAAAAGCAATAAAAGTACAAACACCAAAATGGAGCAGATTGAGGAATGGGTGGCATGGTGGAGGTGCTCTTGGAGCTCAAATGAACCTCTTCGATCGATTGTTCAGAGTTATTAAGGTAAGCTTAGTGAAGGATCTGATTCAATTTATTTATATATCCATGAGTTCATTTGTCATCTCAGAGAAATGACTAATGCAATAACTTAATTTTGCTGATTGAAGTACAGTCTTATGCAAATGCCATCACGAGTTCTTTTGAAGACCCTGAAAAAATCTTAGATCAAGCCGTTCTTGACATGAATGAAGATTTGATAAAGATGCGGCAGGCCACAGCTCAGGTCTGCTTGTCTTTTTGTTATTCTTTGTAGATAGTAAATATCCGGTATTATTTTGAACAGCATTTGCGCACATCATCATCTTATATACTGGGGTGAATCACATTGATACGCCCACATTATATCTGATATCTGTTAGAACCTAGGAGCACAACAAATGTTTGGAATCTATGAAAGGCATTAGGCCAGTGAGCCATCACACAAAATAATAAATATCAGGTATTATTTTAAACAGCATTTCAACAGATCATCATCTTATATACTGGGGTGAATCACATTGATATGCCCGTATTATATCTGATATCTGTTTGAACCTAGGAGCACAACAAATGTTTGGAATCTATGAAAGGCATTAGGCCAGGGAGCCATCACACATGCTTATTTCCTACGAGTAGTTGGACCCAAATTCAGCAGACATATAGTTTTGGCTAGGAGTAAGTTGACAAGTCTTTTATAAAGTATTAGAAAATAGAAATGCGGAAGCATATCAGAGAAAATAGAATAAAACAATATGAAATCCGAGATTTTAACATGGAACCCTACTCCCCAAGGAGTGGGATGAACTACGAGAGAACGCCTCAACGGGCTGATTTATGCATTGCACTTTCTCATTGAATACAAGAGGTGTAGAGTTTCTTATATCGCCCTCACCGAGTCTCCACATCCCACAGACGATAGATGTGGGACTAAATCACTTGATGTGGTAAATGGATCCTGGAGTGATCCATTTACCCATCTCCACATGTAAATGATGTATACTCAAACATTCCCCCTCAAGTTGGAGCATGTAATGCTCAGCTTGGACAAACAAAAAGAAATCTCAACTCACAATACAAGAAACTATAGACAATATCAACTCAATATGCACAACTGTCGGTTGCTGTCGAGGACGTTGCTTCTCATGCCGTGCGGGTGAGGAGGAACAAACGAGTTGGAGTGTGAGTCAAACTTAATATCCTCGTTGGAGATCATGTGCTCTGTATTGCGCCTGTCAGAGTCACTGCAACTGAAAATGAGTCTCCTCGTCGGAGAACTCTGGCCCACCACAATATGTGGACAACTGCTCCATCTCTGAAAGGGCTGAACTGAAAAGTCGTGGAGTGCAATCCTCGTCGGAGTCCACAGTTGCTGGAGAATGGAGTCTAAAAGTATCTTTGTCGGAGAACTGGGTCTCTCCCATACTGTTTCAGAGAATAAGATCTCTACTCTGGAGTCCCTATGGATCACACTGAAAACCTTGGACGAAACACAAAAGATGGGGATCACACAAAAAATGACAAACATGTGTACATCGAACTGAAGACCACATACATGTGCATGTTTGAAAATGAAAACTCAGAACCAATTTGACGTCGAGTCTGAATATCTGAACATCTCTGTAGAGTCTGAAATCTGGTTGGCCTGAAGAATTTGGATCTGACTTGTAACTCTAAACATACTCCCGATTTCTCCCATATTTGTTGGAAAATATTAGCATCGACAAAGTTGAGAGAAGAAAAGAGAAATGGGGAGACAACATCACAATGCCGATTTCATTTTTTTCGGCTATCTTTTTTTATCAATATTTTTTTCTCGGCTATTTCTTCATCAAATTTTTTAATAGCCGTCACATTTTTTTTTTCAAATAAACCGTTCACATTTTTTTGCCTTTTTTTCATTTTTTTTCATTTTTAGCGTATGAATTTTCTTCTATACGTGCCTTTTTTAGCACATTTTTTAAACATACAATGCAACTCACTTTCTCTTTTTTATTTACAAAACAACCCCATAATTGGGCTCTCATCATTTCCCTTCATTTTTTAATAAACCACGACCCAATTTGGGGCTAAAAACGAAGCAACTTCCCCCCCTTTTTATGTTGCAGCGGGGCTTACTTTTTTATTTTTTTCTCGACCCAATTAGGGCCTAAAGATACATCCCTCTTTTTTTTCTTCACGGTTGTGGACCCTTCTTTATTTAGGGTTCCTTGTAGTGGGAACCCTTTTTTCAAACCACCGCCAACCCTTGTTTTCCTTGCGCCGTTGCCCCTATGGCAGTAGCACCGTCATGGGGGATATGGAGGAGAGGCATTGCAGCACCACCGAGAGCGGAGGGGACTTCAAGCCCCGAGCTCCGCCTTCAGGGGGCTCTGATACCCTGCGCCATCACCATCTGGAGCTGTGGCAAGAAGGGGGCAGCGCCGCCTGGATCTGGAGAAGCTCATATCTCCAATGGACACCAGAGGCGAGGAGGGTCGCGCCACGGTTCTATGCCCTAGTGAGATCGTCCGCCTTCTCTGCGGAGCTGAGTCTCTACTGGTTGATCGTATCCTTGTGATTCCTACCATCGATCACCGTCATCTCTGCTCTCCGATGCTCTGCTTGCATGATTCCGATCTCTACTCCCCCAAATATCCTTCATCTTCTTTGAAGCATTTGCATTCGGTTGTCCATCATGAAGGAAACCCAGAGAAAATTTTGTGGGAAAGTGGATGTTTGCTTAGATGCCAACTTGAGTTCAAGCTGTCGATTCTTTTGCGAGGGCATGGCAGTGGGTGCACGACGCCATCTGAAAACGGGAACTTCCACCTGAAGCTTCGATCTGGAGGATCCTAAAACTGCTAGAACTGGATGTGAGGCATCGATGGTGCCGCCACTGCCACTGGAGTTCAGCCGAAGATGTATTACCATGCAAAAATTATGGTTTCTTCAGAAACCCTAGATCTTTTCGAACATGAACAATATATGAATAGGAATAATCTTCAATTGAACTCTTTGATAATCGAATCTCGAATCAAAACATGAACATAATAAATCTTCAAGAATATATCCTCAAGAATCAAACCTGCTTTGATACCATGTTAGAAAATAGAAATGCGGAAGCATATCAGAGAAAATAAAATAAAACAATGTGAACTCCGAGATTTTAACGTTGAGCCCTACTCCCTAAGGAGTGGGATGAAACTACGGGATAATGCCTCAAAGGCTGATCTATGCATTGCACTTTCTCATTGGATACATGAGGTGTAGGGCTTCTTATATAGCCCTTACTGAGTCTCCACATTCCACAAAAGGTGGATGTGAGATTAAACCACTGGATGTAGTTAATGGATCATGGAGTGATCCATTTACCCATCTACACATATAAATGACACATACTCTAACATAAAGATATGCTGACTCTGTACTTGTTTTTTTATTATCTAATACCTATTCAAAACAGCTGGGAGCCAGCTGAGTTTGGGCCAAATTGTATGAAATTTGTAAATCTATACATGCCAATGATCCTGTTTATAATTAGGACATCTGATATAGTTGTAATTTCTTCTTCAAATATTATTATGAAGTTCTCAGGTTCATGAACTAAATACTGGTTATATTTAGTAATTAAAGTCAATATGAGTACAGGTCTGCAGAGGCTTTTGTGGGCTCACTCTTGCAAGGTTTGGCAAAGATGATGGTGGATCGAGAGAGGCATTGGGGGATCAGGAGAATAGTTGAGTTTGGCAGGCTTGGTTGGGTTCATGAGAGGTGACGTGGGAGGGAGCAACTTCCTTTGCGTCGAAGGGGGTAGCGTGGCCATGAGGGTAAGTCCCCAACATGTGACTGGAGGCGGTGGGGGACGACAATGCACATGCGAGGGGTGAGTGAGCCTAACTAGGCGACATGAGTAGAAATGGGCTGGGGGTTCTTGGGGTAGCCTGGTGGGTGGTGGTTCCCTGTCTAGGGCTTAGGATCAGGTGAATACATGTCTGCAGAGGTGTTTGTGCGATTACTCTCGCCATGTTTGGCAGAGGTGATGGTGGATCGAGAGAGGCATTGGGGGATCAGGAGAATAGTTGAGTTTGGCTGGGGCTTGGTTGGGTTCATGAGAGGTGACATGGGAGGGAGAAACCTCCTTTGCATCTGAAGGGGGTAGCAGGGCCATGAGGGTAAGTCCCCAACATGTGACTGGAGGTAGTGGGGGACGATGCTGCACATGCGAGAGGTGAGTGAGCCTAATTGGGCGACATGAGGAGAAATGGGTTGGGGGTTCTTTTGGTAGCCTGGTGGGAGGTGGTTCCCTGTCTAAGGCTTAGGATCAGGTGAAGGAGTAAAGGAAGGAAAGGGAAGGGTGTTCTAGTGGCGTTGAGGAGGCTCTCGCATGTATGAAGAGGTTGGCTGAGGCTGATTGTTCGGACTTCCTTGGATAAGGGAGGTGGGATGATGATGTGGTGGAGAGCCTTGAAGGGAAGGGGAGCTGCTGGGTGAGGCAATGATTGGCTCTCTCCTTGAAGTCAAGTGCATTCTTGTCTTACCTTGACGTGATGAGGTGGTGCTTCAGATCATGGTAGGAATATCACGATATATCGACGATTAGTGCCTTATAGCTTTCCTCGTCGGCAGTTGTTTGAGATCATGCGCATTTTCCCTTTCCCCCCTTTCCTTGGCTTTCCCCTTCTGATCCTCGAAGACTGACAACCAATCGATAGAGAGGGGTCCGTTTAGCTGCTCGCCTGCTCCGCTTTCTCTTAGAAGGTTCATCAGTGATGTGTACGCCTCCACCCACGTATGCGATGCAGGACGAGGCGCTTGGACTCATATGCAGACTCATAGGCTTTTGTCTAGCTGGGGCGGAGCCGTAGTTGTAGAAGGTGATGGGAAGAGGAGAAGTGTCTTGGCGTGGAAGTCTTCGGGTGGGACCTGATTGACTTCCTTATATATGCTTCCCTTTCTCAATAACTAAAGAAGATTGTTTAATTTTTTGCTTGAAAAGAATACACTCGATCGTCATGTATCTACTTATTGTATTTTTGCTTCTGCTCGGTAGTTTCGTAGCAGGTTTTTTCGGACGTTTTCTAGGATCTGAAGGAACCGCCCTCATAACCACTACATGCGTTTCATTTTCTTCGATCTTATCTTTGATTGCTTTTTATGAAGTCACACCGGGAGCTAGTGCTTGCTATCTAAGAATTGCTCTATGTGTCTCATCGGAATTGTTTGATGCTTCTTGGGGCTTCTCTGGCGAATGTGAAGTCACCCGAGAGCCCTAACTCCTCGTTAACTGAAGCGAGCCCTTATATATCTATTCCGAGAGTTATGAAGGTGCAGCTGCAATTGAGAGAAAATGCCTCCTAACTGCCGCTCGTGTCAGAATCCCTGGAGCCGTTTTTTAGAATAAAAGACCCTATCTCACCGGAATGAGAAGAAAGAAGCAAGCGAGCTCGAAGAACTCCTCAATCATAGGGCCATGGTTCTAGCTGTCTGACTTCATCTCTTTCTTTCATTAGGCCATGAGGCGAGTTCGATCAGAGACCTTGCTGAGTCGAGGTTGGAATAGAATAAGCCCCTTTGTCTTATCATCTTCCAGCACATATCTTCTACTACAAGATCTTCTTACTCGAAACATCCTCGAAACGATTATTACTGTTATTAATGAGGTAGACACTCTCTTCACTATTATATATTCTAGGAATATAGTAGAGGGAGGCGGAGAAAGCACTCGTATACATGTATTTGAGTTCCATTTCTCCTTCTAAGTTAGAGAGAACATAGCCGGGTATATCTGTATCATTCGGGAGGGGATATCGATATCATGTCTCCTTTTGAATTCTCGGATATCCGACAATACGGACCCTGATATATCACCAATATATCGACGAGAAAGGAAATTTGCCAGGTCATTTTTCCAACCATTTCGCCTCAAGTTTGCTGCGAACTCTTCTCACGGTTCTCCAATGCCCCTTCCTTCTTTGAGTAAGCTCTAGATCTTCTCCAATTTTTATGTTGAAGGAGTGACATTTCTTAGGGGTTTTGTTCCTATTGGTTAGGTATTGCATATTCTTGAGTTTTTTTGTAAGATTTGAAGTATTTAGTGTGATACAGGGGAATTAATTTGGGGTTTTGAGTTTTATTGTGAAATTAAGTTAAGTTATGAAAGGAGAAACTCCGATCTCATGTTCTAGACATAGAAAACAATATTTTATGGCGCTTTATGTTAACTAAAAATTAGTAATTTATTAATTCCATGAATTAAACATTAGATCTATAATTAATTTTTGTGTTTTGTGTCTCATTTCGTGGTTTGTCATGAAATTGGTCGTCTCAACTCTAGACCTAGGATGCTTTTTCTTAGAAATCGAAACATTTATGTTAAACATTAAATATCCAAGGCTTTACGCATATTAAGCATGTAAAAAAAATAATTAGCAAATATTGATAGTTCTCATCATGTCCTACAAATGTTCGTTGTGTATTTTCTTCGTAGGTTTCAGCTATCAATATTATGGGTTCACACTCCAATTTGGATTTTGATGATCAGAGGAACAATGGAGAGATTGGTTGGAGGTTTGCCACCGCTCCGGATGGCAAGAAATCGAAACCACAATGCAACTTATGTGGGAAGAGGTTGGGAGGAGGGGGATTATGAGGCTGAAGCACCATCTTGTTGGCATCAATAAGAATGTTGTCAAGTACACGTGTTGTCCCAAAGATGCGAGGGGCTTGGTGAAGGCTAAATTGGATGGAAAGATGGACAAAGATGTAGAGAGGTCCAGAAGGGATGCACAATTCAAGGAATTCATGTTCAAGAAAAGTTCAATTTCCTCTCTGATTCAGATGATGATGACTTTGTCTACCTCACTGATATTCAGATCGCATCTGAGAGGACATACAAAAGGACAATAAAGGAATCTATGAGGAGCGAGTTCGAGAGGAGAGAACTCGGTGGTGCACGAGGTGACTTCTATGGTATTGGTGGCAGTATGAGTGGTTCTAGAGGTGCACCAGTATCGCCTATGTAGGAGTAGCAACCGCCCGATTGGCAAGATCGGACGGCCCGTAGATAGCCACGTCGCCTTCCCACCTTCGTACAACCACCGTCCGATCTCGATGATCTTGCGGTCCTCTCAACAACGTGTCAACTATGGGAGGCAGCACCAGACCTTTAGGCTCGGGGTGACCAAGCCTTCTCCGAGCCTCACGACCCACGCTCCGAAGCCGAGCCAGCAACCGAAGCTACTCCAAACCTCCTCCGAACCAACATTGTTGCCGAACCTGACCTCATATGTTCATGCACGTGAGGGTCTGGGATTTTTGCAGGAAGGCCCCTATAACTCCTTCAATTTACAGATAGGTCCTGCCATCACGTGATACCCATGCGCGCCTGGGGTAAATTGCACCCAAACGCTTGCGAGTTTTAATAATTGCAATTATACCCCCACACATGTGGGTAATTTACAAGAAAGGCATCACAATTACTTTTAATTACATTTTAGTCCCTCCCAGGGACCTGTTTGCCATATTTTCCCTATTTATTTCTATATTTTCTTTGCGCTTATGCTCTTGGATGTTTTTCTTTATATCTTGAGCATCCGTGCTCCGTTTGAGTCGATTTCAGTTGTGTTTCAAGGCTTGTTTCATTGTTTTTTTAATGGCATGCTTAGATCCCTGTTTTAACACTTTTGATTTTTTTTTGAAGTCTAAAACTTCGGGGGAGACATGCCGTGGTGCTCGCCCCTTTTTTATAAAGCTAGAAAGCCAAAAAGATATATACAGGGAAAGAAGCAAGAAAAGAGAGACCAGTCCATATAGGACCCATCTCAACACCCGAGCGCGAGCTCTACAAGCGATCAGTCGACAACTAGACGGGCTGAGAGAGACAATACATTTTCTTTGTAAAAACGTTGACCCCTAAAAATTGCGGCGTTCCGCCCCAACCAGATCGCCCAAGTGCACGCCAAGGGACGCAAGAGATCCCTGTGATCCCTATCCTTGTTGGACAGAAGAGATTCCCAGAAAGAAGCCGAGTCATCAGTAGCAATCCAGCCCAACGCCGCCGCCTCCCAAACGCTCATAATCACAGGACATGTAAAAAAAAGATGGTTTAAGGATTCCACGTCGTTGCCGCAAAAAGCACAGTCCTTCGAGACCGATCTGAGCAACCTAGCACACTGATCCCTCGTTAAAATTCTCCTCCTACGAAAGAGCCATAAGAATATAGTAACCCTCTCCGGGAGCTTCAAGGCCCACAAAAAGTTGCAGTCACGAAGCAAGAGATCCGTCCGCGGCTGGGAGTGGTGGGAGATCGCCATGAAAGCCTTCCTCGTCGTGAAAGGTCCCCCCCGCCATGCCCAGTGATCTCTCCCCTGCGTGGGCCTGGGCGCACCATCAATAGAGTCCAAAAGACCAAGAAACTCCTCGAACCTTTGGTTGGAGAGATTGCCATGAAGGATTGGATGCCAGCCATCCCCGGACCAAGAAGAGGCCAGGGAAGCGTGCTCATTAACCGCCAAAGCAAATAGCCGCGGGAACAATTCCCCAAGAGGAACCCACCAGCCCACCTGTCCGTCCAGAAACAGAAAGACCTCCCGTCACCAAGCCTTGGGAGAAAAAGATTAGTATATCATTGGCCCACCGCCAACACCCCATGCCAGAAAGGCGTCCGCGATCGGATACAGCCAGCCAGTCCAGGCAACATCCCACGCAAGCCATGGATCTCACGCAAGACGGTAGAGCAGAAGTCCTCGCTGTCACCCCACAATCTGTTCACCCATTTCAAGAGGAGGGCATCATTGACACGGTCCAACCGACGAATGCCAAGACCCCCGTCACACTTACGCTTCGTCACATCCTCCCACCCCACCAGATGCGGCCCACACGCAGACGACCCCTTCCTCCCCCACAGAAACCTCCGCATCAACTTCTCAATACGCCTTCGGACCCCCACAGGCAGTTGCCAGTTGGAGAGATAATAAAGGGGGATAGAAGATAAAACCGATTTGATGAGGACGAGGCGACCACCCCTCGAAAGCAAGACCGAAATCCACCCGGAAAGCTGCATCTCCACCTTCTCCACCACTTTGATCCAGTCGCGCAGCCGAGCCCTTTCTGCACCCAAAGGCATGCCCAAATAATCAATCGGGAGATGGGCAGGGAGCGAGCCCAGGGCCAAACCACAATCAGCCGCCTCTTCCTCATCCAAGCCAAAAGGGACCACCTTAGACTTGTTCGCATTTATGAGCAGGCCCGACAGCTCGCTGAAAATCTCCAAAGTCGTCGCCATGCCCCTGACCTCATCACGCCCCTCACCAATGAACACGATCGTATCATCAGCGTATTGAAGGATCGGAATCACCCTCTCACCACAGGAGAAGCCCATAGAGAGACCACTATCAACAACACGATCCACCATCCGAGCAAGCACATCAACCGCGACAACAAAAAGTAGGGGGGCCAGAGGGCAGCCCTGATGCACCCCCCTCCGCGGCTGGAAGTGATCCCCCGCCATGCGCCCATTGATCATTATCGAGAAGGAGGTCGTAGAGACACAGCGGCGCATCCAAGAGATCCAAATCTCCGGAAAGCCACGAGCCCTCAAAACCGACCACATGAAGCTCCAATCGAGCGAGTCATAAGCCTTAGGAAAGTCGACTTTCCAAAGCAGTGCGCGAGTCCCTTCCCTTGCCCAACTCGCGACCATCTCTGAAGCCAAAGCCGTGACATCGGCAATCTGACGACCACGAATGAACGCCGCCTGCACCGGGGAAATGATACCATCAAGCATCGAGGCCAGCTTAGAGCGAAAACCTTCGCCACAATCGAATAAAGACCATTCGAAATAGCAACAGGACGGAAGTCCTCAATACGCTCAGCGGAGGAAACCTTCAGCAACAAAATAATGATAGCCCTATTGACTTTGTCGAAGCCAGCATTATCTCCGCAAAATTCAATAATGACCTCCAAGACCTCCCGCCCCACCAGCTCCCAAAAATCCTTGTAAAAAGCAACCGGGAACCCATCCGGCCCCGGTGACCCATTATCATTAAGATCCCAGACGGCCCGCTTAACCTCTTCCAGATTCCAGAATCACCTCCTTCGTCAAGTCGTCGCGAAGCAAAGGCGTAAGAGATTGGGCCCCAGCCCCAACCCACTTCCAGCGCCTAGTCGTGCGTCTAGAGGAAAGGTCCTTGAAATACCGCGCGACCTCCCTCCCCAGGTCCTCCTCCCCCACCACCACTCTGCCATCGATCGAGATGGAGCGAATAAAGTTCGAGCGTCTCCTGCCGCTAGCTACCCGATGGAAGTAAGACGAGTTAGCGTCCCCCCCTCAACCAGGAGATTCTTGCCCTTTGACGCCACTCCGTCACCCGCTTCCGTTCCTCCATCTCCACCCTCCTCTAGGCAGCCGACCTGGAGGCCAACTCGTCGGCACGAAGATCCCTGACCCCTTCCAGAGCATCGAACGAGCTGACGATCTCCTCCGCCTCCCTTCTGGCCGCCACCCGATCAACCCTCGACTCTTTCTTAAAAACGGCCAATTTTTTCCGCAAAAAATCCAGCTTCCGAGTAAATCTCACCACAACCGAACCCCCACCACGCTCCTGGCCCCAAATATCTGCCACAAAGCTCCTGAAGCTGTCTTCCAGAAGCCAACATTTCTCGTATCTAAAAAAACCTGTAGAGGAAGATGTCAGACCCGAGTCCCACACGATTGGGGTGTGATCCGGGAAGGAGCGAGGGCAGGAGGAGACAAAAGCAAGAGGGAAAGCCGTCATAAGGTCTTCAGAAGCCAGAAACCTGTCAATGCAAGACCTCGAAGTCGAATTTCTCCACGTGTATAAAACGTCAGACGCATGCAGATCCTCCAGAGCCAGAGAGTCAATAAACTGAGCAAAATCTGTCGAGCCCGGATCCGAGCCCCCCCTCAAACGGGGTCTATCCGCAGCGCGCAAAGTTACATTAAAATCCCCCTCCCCAATCAGCCAAGGGATATCCACGACATGGGGACTAATCCGGATAAGCTCCTCCCAAAGTTCCCTCCTCTTAATATAGCAGCATGGTCCATAAGCATAGGAGAACGCAATAGTAGAGGAGTCATCCAACCTCGTCAGGATCACAGTAATAGTATGGCATCCCCTGCAGACCGAGTTGAAGGAGAAAACCGTTGACCTCCACGCAATGAGGAGGCCGCTCGCTGAGCCCTCCGCATCCAAAGCACGGACCTCATCCAGGCTCCACGCACCAAACGACCGCCAGAGGGCTTCCCCCATCTCCCGAAGCTTAGTTTCCTGAAGTAACACGACATCGCATCCCCACTCCGTGAACCTTGCACCCAAGGTTCTTCGTTTATCTGGCTCCCCCAACCCCCACACGTTCCAGGAGAGCACCTTCATGAGGAACCTTCCGTGCACCCACCGGATCGAACCACGCCAGCAGCCGCCGCCACCGCCTCTTTCAGAGTGAAGCAAGTCTGTACCTCCCCCACCCGCGTGCGCGATCTGTTTCTCCTCCTGTACCTCTTTGCAGATCTTCTTCCAGACTCCTCTTATACCTCAGCAGCCACCGGGACCTTGATGCAACTATGCGGCAATAACCTAAAATGACGAGCTAAGCAATGTAATTAATGAAACAAAATGACGACAATGATAAATGACTAATGGTAAGCAAAAATCAGCAACGATAATGGGCGTGGTAATCGAAGTATAACACCGGATTTTCCACAAACATCGGCCAATCAAGTAGCTAATTGATTAACGGAAAACTAGCAGCGATGTTGCAGGTTTAGGATCTCAATTAATCACCAAATTAAACAGCAATATAACAGGCCACAAACTAATATTATGCAGTGGAAATTAGAGGTGGAAATTGTCACTCATACCACAACCGGCACGGAGTTTGGAGCAGCGCTTCAGATCTGGTCGGCCCTTGTTCGTGGCGCTGGGACTGTTATTGGCGCCTCAGGAGGACCCCACAGTTGGTTCCACGAGTCGGTGGCGACCCCGGGCTTGGCGGTGATGTAAGGGCCGTCACGGGAAGACAACCGGATCCAGAGGGTGGCGGTGGGGGCTGGTGAAGAAGGCCTGGAGTGGAGGGGCGGCGCTGGGCGAGGCGGCGTTGGCGAGTCGGCGGACTGCAGATGGCGGCGCTGGAGGGGTGGGCAGCGGGGAAAGGGGGGTTGGATGCGGGAAGAGGGGAAGAGAGGGGGGGGGGCGGCGGTTTCCGATGGGAGGAGGAGGGGAAAATGCGGGTGCGGCGGTGTCTATCTCGCGAGGGTGGCGAGTTGGGAGGGGCGAAGTCGGTCCCAGCGGGTGCGGCGGCGCGCGGGGAGGGAGAGGATTGCGGCGAAGGGCGGTGCGGGGGAGAGGGAGAGGCGAGATGGGAGAGGGGGCGGCGGAATCGGCGGTGGGGGAGAGGAGACAGGAGGCGGCGGGAGGGAAGAATAGGGTTACGGTGGGGGAAAAATCGGGGAGAGAGAAAGGTCGGGAGGGAGGAGGCGCGGGTTTGGAGAGAGAGAGAGAGAGAGAAATTAGGGATGGGGAAAATGTAATCTCAATTCAACTTAATTCAAAACCCTAATACAAGGGAGCCCTTTATAGAGGCTACTCCCCCTCAAAGAAGCAACAAAATCCCTAAAATTAGGGAAGAAGAAATCAAAGGAAAAATATGAAAAGAGGCCTTTTATAATGAGCCTTTTACATGGGAATGCAATAAAATTAAATAAACAAAACAAATACTAAATAGAATAAATACATAAAAGTTCGTAAAAATTGCTATCATGCTGCATCAACTCCCCCCTGCTGAAAAGAATCTCGCTCCGTCGAGATGGCTTCGTGAAAATTCTGAAGTATATCGGGGCGGAGTTGTTAGAGTTCATCTTCGTCGATCCAGGTGCAATCGGTAAGAGGTCGTCCCTTCCATTTGACGAGATATCGTCGGAAGAGACCACGTCTAGTCGTCATGTCTCGGATATCTGCAATATCTTCAATTTGATCAGCATCGGTTGCGGCTGGCGGGTGGCGCATGTCATCATCAGGAATTGCTGGATTATTGGCATCCGTCTGTTCATCTCCATGATATAAAAAGAGATCTGATACGTTGAATACTGGCGATGTCTGGATGTCTGGCGGCAGGTCGAGTAAATAAGCATTGGTCCCAATCCTCTTGAGGACTCGGAATGGACCAATCTTTCGTTCGCTCAATTTTTGGTGGACTCTCAGAGGAAATCTCTCTTTTTTCAGGTGGACCATCACTAACTCTCCAACTCTGAACTCGCTCTCTCTTCGGTGTAGGTTGGCTTGGGTCTGGTATTTCTGGGTCATAGATTGGAGTTTGGCTCGGATTTCAGTATGGATGTGGGTTAGATGTTCGACCAGATCCTCAGCAGCTGCACTACTTCTCCCTTGCACGGTTGTGGGTTTTAGGTCAAGGAATTGAGTAAGTGGAAAGCCGTACACACTCTCAAAAGGGGATTTTCCGGTGGACCTATTGGTGGAACTGTTATATGCGAATTCAGCTTGGGGAAGAATTAGATCCCACTTGGACGGAGAGTCCCCTGCAAGACATCGCAACAAATTTCCTAATGACCTGTTAACTACTTCTGTTTGCCCGTCTGTTTGTGGATGATAAGCGGTGCTATACTGCAAACGAGTACCAAGACGAGACCACAGCGTGCGCCAAAAGTGACTCAAAAATCGGGTATCACGGTCAGAGGTAAAAGAACGAGGGACTCCATGCAAACGGACGACATCACGAAAAAACAAATCTGCGACATGAGATGCATCTGAGGTTTTCCTACATGCAATGAAATGTGCCATTTTAGAGAATCGATCCACAACCACAAAAATGGAGTCAACTTTTCGCACAGTGAGGGGTAACCCTAGCACAAAATCCATGGTGATATCTTCCCAGGGTCGAAGAGGAATGGGTAGGGGTGTGTATAGTCCAGTGTTCTGCCGGTGGCCTTTGAATCTTTGACATGTTTGACATTTCTGTACGAATTTGGTTACATCCTTTCGCAACTGCGGCCAATAAAAACGTTCTTAGAGAAGGATCAAGGTTTTGTCGCGTCCAAAATGTCCAGCTAAGCCTCCATTGTGTAGTTCTGAAATTAAGTTCTCTCGAAGGGACGTGGCCGGGATGCATAGTTGGTGGCCTTTGAATAGGAAACCCTCATGAAGAACAAAAGTGGCTGTTGGGTCCTGCCCCGTACCAACACAGTCGGCATGAATTTGACCGAAATCAGGATCAGTGGGGTATAGGTCCTTGAGAGTTTCAAATCCTGTCGTGCTGACGGTCATCGTGGTCAGGGCATGTGCTCGCCGGCTCAACGCGTCGGCCACACGGTTCAGGGTTCCGGCTTTGTGTTTGAGATGGAAGGTGTATTCTTGGAGAAAATTAACCCATTTGGCATGACGCTTGTTAAGAGTTTTCTGGGAATTCAAGTATCTCAGGGCTTCATGATCCGAGTTAAGTATAAATTCACGCTGGATCAGGTAATGTCTCCAATGCTTGAGAGCTTGGACCACGGCATAAAATTCAACATCATAAGTGGAATACCGTGATCTGGCATCGTTCAATTTCTCGCTGTAGAAGGCGACAGGTCGTCCTTCTTGACTGAGGACAGCGCCAATCCCGACATGTGAGGCGTCACAATCGACCACGAAAATTTTGGTGAAGTCGGGGAGTGCCAAAACAGGAGCATGCGTCAATTGATGTTTTAGGTTTTGAAAGCTCGTTTCTGCTTCGAGAGTCCAGGCGGGTGCGCCTTTCCGCGTACAATCTACCAACGGTGCTGCACAAGTGCTGAAGTTCCGAATGAAACGTCGGTAGAAGGAAGCTAACCCTAGAAAGCTGCGAATTTCGATGAGGGTTTTGGGTACGGGCCAGCTCTGAATGGCCTAGATTTTGGAGGGGTCGACCTTGAGTCCATCAGCGGTGACAATGTATCCTAGGAAGAGGACCGTGTCACTCATGAAGGAGCATTTCTTGAGATGGACGTACAGTTTTTGGTCTCTCAGGGTTTCCAGGACTTGTCTTAAGTGAGACAGGTGGTCTTCTCTGGTCAAACTGTAGATCAGGATATCATCGAAGTACACGACCACAAACTTGCCAATAAAGGGTCGCAAAACATGATTCATTGTCCGCATGAAGGTGCTTGGGGCATTAGACAAGCCGAAGGGCATGACCGTCCATTCGTACAGACCCTCTTTGGTTTTAAAAGCTGTCTTCCATTCGTCTCCAGGTCGGAGGCGGATCTGATGGTAACCGCTGCGGAGATCCATTTTGGAGAACAGTTTGGCACCTGATAACATGTCATCAAGGCGTGGAATGGGAAAACGATATTTAATCGTTATCTTGTTGATAGCTCGACTGTCCACGCACATTCTCCAGGTGCCGTCTTTCTTTGGGGTGAGCAGAGCAAGAACCGCCACGGGGCTCATACTCTCTCGAACATACCCACGTCGCAGCAGATCAGTAACCTGCTGGTTCATCTCTTCATGCTCGCTTGGGCTCATTCGGTAATGGGGTAAGTGAGGGAGGCTGGCTCCAGGGACTAGGTCAATGTGATGTTGAATGTCCCGCAACGGGGGTAGTCCTTCAGGCAACTCTTCAGGCATGATGTCAGCGAACTCTTGGATGATGTGCTTTATCTCAGGTGGGACTTCAGGTGGATTTGACTCTTGGTTGTCCACTTCACGTCCCATTAAGGCATAGATGGTGGAGCTCTCCTGAACTTCACGTTGGAATGTTTGGGCTTCCATCAACAACACGGAGCCCGCGGTCGCAGTCTTTGCCGGTGGGGTCTTGTTACCGGTTTGGTTGGTCGCAGCTCGAAGTGTAGCCACTTGGCGAGGGTTAAGGGCTTCACGTTGCGGTCTGAGGGTTACACGAACCTTGTCTATGAGAAAGGTGTACGTGTTCGGTTTTCCTCGGTGTTCGGTGTCTCGATCGAATTGCCACGGTCTCCCTAGAAGTATGTGACAGACATCCATAGGGGCTACATGGCACCACACCTCGTCCTTATATGTGGGACCAATGGAGAAGCTAACGAGGCTTTGGCGGTGGATCGGAATTTGGGTACCACCTCGAAACCATGCCACGCTGTATGGTTTTTCGAGAGGTTGCGTTGGCAGACCCAACTTATCCACCATTTCTTGGGAAACGAAGTTCTCAACGCTTCCTCCGTCAATGATTAGAGAACAGCGTCGTCCTCCTGAGGTGCAGGTGGTTCGGAAGATGCTGCGTCGCAGTCAACTATCAGCATCGTGGACAGCGGGGGTGAGCAGAATGTTTGCGGGTGCGCTGTCGGGAGCGAGAAAGTCTTCGTGTTCAATCACCAGGAACGGACCGGAGTCGTCTCCATCCACTCCTAGAGGTTCATAGTCATCGGCTCCCATGGTGTCGGCGGTCAACGCAGGCGGATCCTCTTCAGGGGATTCTTGTTGGTCAGGGTCAGGGTATTCAGGGTCGTCGGTGGTGCATAGATGGACAGGTCTAGCCTTAGGGTTTGGGCATTCGGCGGCACGATGACCCTTTTGATAGCATCGGAAGCAAGTATCAGGCCCGACAGTAGGTCGGCTTCCCAAGATGCCTTGGCCGGGGTTTCCAGTAGGTGGTCGGGCGACGGCAGGAGTTGTTGGTTTGGCTTGGGTTTTACCCGCCATGACAGCTGAGGAGCCCATGGGTTTGGAGTAGGACGTCGTGGTACTGGTACGAGGTGCAGAGTTCACAGAAAAAGGCATCTTCCTCGTCTGGGCTTTAGCAAGTTTGATCTCAGCTCGTTCAGCCTGCTTGTAGGCTTCGTCGACATCGCGGCAATTGTGGAGGTAGAGTTCATCCTGGATGACTTGGCGGAGGCCTTGCATGTAGCGGGTGACCTCCTGAATAGAAGTCTCCTGCAAGCGGTTGCGATGGACTAGGGATTGGAACCCTTCGGTGTATTCTCTCACACTCATGGTGCCTTGTCTCCATGATTGCAGTCGTGCGTATAGATCTCGTTTGTAATCTTCCGGCACGAATTTGGTTTTTAGTTTGGCTTTCATCTTGCTCCAACTGCGGATCTTACTCTTCCCTTTTCGTTTGCGTTCAGATTGCAAACGGTCCCACCATAGCAGCGCATGTCCCTTTAATTTTATAGTGACGAATTGGACTTTACGTTCGCTAGGCATGGACTTCCACACAAAGAAGTGTTCGACGGCTTGGAGCCAGTCCAAAAAGACGTCAGGATCTCGTCCTCCGTCAAATTCTGGGACATCGAGACGGATACCTCGATCCCATCCATCGTCGGTTTTGGTTCCATTTCGTGGTTGATGTTGATGTTCACCATTAGTTTGTGGAGTATAGCCAAAGGGGTATGGATCCGGGGTCTTGGGAATGAAGGGAGTGTAATCTCTGGGCCCTTCTTCCTCACTTTCCTGTGAATGATACTCGCTGACACGTTCGTCAGAAGTAGAAGAGCTAGAGTCTCGGGAAGTGCTATTCCGGGAGTGTGATTTCCGGCTAGTGCGTCGACCTTTGTTGGGGTTTTCATCACTAATGTCTGGTCCTAGCACGCGGCTATTCAAGGTAGCAATTTGTTCATGGGCGACGGTGATTTTACGGTCTAGGCCGGCAATTTGGGTACTCAGTTGATTGTTCATGTGTTGTAATTGGGAAAACAAAGCTTCTAAGGTTAATTCAGGATGTGTAGTGTAGGTGGGTTTAGAGCCACTAGATTTGTCGGCCATGGCTATCCTAGGGTTTTGTTTTGTGGGGTTTTTTTTTGTGATTTTGTGTTGTGGTTTTTTTTTTGGTTTTATATGCAACGAATAAAAGGGATGCAGACGAGATGCAGAATCGTGAAGCTCTGATACTAAATTGATGCAACTATGCGGCAATAACCTAAAATGACGAGCTAAGCAATGTAATTAATGAAACAAAATGACGACAATGATAAATGACTAATGATAAGCAAAAATCAGCAACGATAATGGGCGTGGTAATCGAAGTATAACACCGGATTTTCCACAAACATCGGCCAATCAAGTAGCTAATTGATTAACGGAAAACTAGCAGCGATGTTGCAGGTTTAGGATCTCAATTAATCACCAAATTAAACAGCAATATAACAGGCCACAAACTAATATTATGCAGTGGAAATTAGAGGTGGAAATTGTCACTCATACCACAACCGGCACGGAGTTTGGAGCAGCGCTTCAGATCTGGTCGGCCCTTGTTCGTGGCGCTGGGACTGTTATTGGCGCCTCAGGAGGACCCCACAGTTGGTTCCACGAGTCGGTGGCGACCCCGGGCTTGGCGGTGACGTAAGGGCCGTCACGGGAAGACAACCGGATCCAGAGGGTGGCGGTGGGGGCTGGTGAAGAAGGCCTGGAGTGGAGGGGCGGCGCTGGGCGAGGCGGCGTTGGCGAGTCGGCGGACTGCAGATGGCGGCGCTGGAGGGGTGGGCAGCGGGGAAAGGGGGGTTGGATGCGGGAAGAGGGGAAGAGAGGGGGGGGGGGGGGCGGCGGTTTCCGATGGGAGGAGGAGGGGAAAATGCGGGTGCGGCGGTGTCTATCTCGCGAGGGTGGCGAGTTGGGAGGGGCGAAGTCGGTCCCAGAGGGTGCGGCGGCGCGCGGGGAGGGAGAGGATTGCGGCGAAGGGCGGTGCGGGGGAGAGGGAGAGGCGAGATGGGAGAGGGGGCGGCGGAATCGGCGGTGGGGGAGAGGAGACAGGAGGCGGCGGGAGGGAAGAATTGGGTTACGGTGGGGGAAAAATCGGGGAGAGAGAAAGGTCGGGAGGGAGGAGGCGCGGGTTTGGAGAGAGAGAGAGAGAGAGAAATTAGGGATGGGGAAAATGTAATCTCAATTCAACTTAATTCAAAACCCTAATACAAGGGAGCCCTTTATAGAGGCTACTCCCCCTCAAAGAAGCAACAAAATCCCTAAAATTAGGGAAGAAGAAATCAAAGGAAAAATATGAAAAGAGGCCTTTTATAATGAGCCTTTTACATGGGAATGCAATAAAATTAAATAAACAAAACAAATACTAAATAGAATAAATACATAAAAGTTCGTAAAAATTGCTATCATGCTGCATCAGACCTCCAAAGGCATCTCGGACCGATCAGGGGAGAAGAAGGGCCGAGACAGAGAGGAAGGAGACCCCTGCTGAAGAACTGCGTCCCCTTCCACGCGCGAGGAGGAGGGGGAGCCACGAGGCGAGGGACTCCCTCCCCCCCCAACCGACCCCACACGCACCTCACCAAGAGCGGGAAAGTGCCGGGCCGAAGGATCAAGTTCAGACGGATCCGGCTCCACAATCCGCCCCATCACGGGTCCACCCCAGGGTCCGAAAGAGGACCCGCCCATATGACGGGTCACCCGAAAATCCAAATTGAAAGCCCGTAAAGAGAGTCGGGCGTCCCTTTCCAAAGACAGAAATCTCTCACGACCCCCGAGAAAGTCCCCTCCATGTCACCACGGAAACCGCCAAGAGAAGCATCCATGCGATGATCTCATGAAGTGGAGTTGAAAGGACGTACGAAAGAACCGAGAGGGCGTACGAAAACATCATGGCAGGACGAGTCCCACGAAGCGGCGCCATGCAGGGACACCTGTTCCTCGGATATCGAAGCGACGCCCTTCCCTCTTCCCGCCTCCGAAGGCATGACCACGATCTCTTGACCCACTGCCGGCGACGACGGAGGAGACACGACCGACAACTCCAACCGGCAATTGAAACGACCGATCTTCAAATTCTCGAAGAAGACGCGGCCCACCGCCTCATCCAAGAAGGTCTTACTGCACTCCAAGAGAACCCTCGTCGTGAGAGGGTCAGAGCCCGGGGACATTCCATCTTCGGTGATCGCCAAAACCCTCACCCCACCTCCGCAGCGGTCGCCTGAGGCAATGAACCGACCGTGACAGGAAAGGAATGCCACAAACCTCAGCAACACAGACTTCGACGTCCAAGCAGGCCCCGTCCGCAAAGCGCAGGTCCCTCCAGGCGACCCCGCCCACCAAACTGCCCCGAACCAGCCTGAGACGATGCTCGTCTGACAGCCCCCTAACACAGCACCGCCTAGGGCCTAAGGCGAAGACGTCCCCAGAGAACTGATCGCCCAGGATCCCGCAGAGAAGATTGTTCACATCGGCAATGGGCATGCACTCATTCACGAAGAAACCAATGATCGCCCTGCGACCCTCCGACCTTCGAGAGCCCTCTTTCCGATCAAGCATAACATCAAAACAGGAATCCTTGGCCGACGCAAACACCATCTTTCGATCCGGAGACGTGCCTCCCGCCGAGGAGTGGCACGTACGATTAGCCACCACTTGAGCAAACGAACGACCTTCAATGCCATGTGCAACCTCCCGCATGGGGGGAGGGACCTCCATCGGAAACCTCGAGCCCCCCGTCGCAAACCGACTCCTTCCAGACCGCAAGCAAGAACCACAGTCGATCATCTTATGGCCAAACCCTCCGCATGCAACACAACGCGGCCGAGCAACGTAAACCGCCGCCAAATGCCCCCTCAAACCACAGCGAAAACACCTCCTCTCCGGCTTCCGTTGGGAGACATGCACCCACCGCTCCCCCCAGCATCAGCAACCTCCCCACCTGCCGCCACGAACTGCGGACTCCCGCCATGAGAGCAAGACCCTCCCTTCTCCACACGAGCAGCACTGCTTCCCCCTCCGACCTTCGAGAACCCTTGACCAACCCTCCCCTCTTCTCCTGTAACGAGAACATCTCCCGTGCTGGAAGCGCCATGAGTACCGCCCCCCTGCGCCAACACCACTCACCCTTAGCACCGGAAGCCGCATCTCCCTCCGGAGCACCACCCCTCGCTACCTCCCTCCCACACCCCGCTCGCACTACCGCTCACACCACCGCTCGCACCTCCGCTCGCACCACCCATCTCGACACTTTTGATTTTGATGATTAATACTAATGACATAGTGTCACTTGTTCAATGATTTCAAGCCATTAAGTAGAGTGTCAATGAAAATGGCTCCATGAACTCTTTCAAAAATTGGCTACTGTCAATGGCTGAAAGATTCTGATTAATTAGGGCATATTTACGTAATTGTAATCTTGCATTTTGTTGCATGTTGAAAATCAAATAAAAGTGCTTGCATTGTTTGCATATTTGTGTGCATTCTGACCTACGAGTTCTTAATCCAACACTTAAAATGAATAATGAAAATCCAGATAATAACTTAAGAGGCTCGTGTCCCCGAGTTCGACTTTGGGCTTGCAAAGTAAAATGAAATTGAGAACAACGCAACCACGATTCGTCATATGGCGCCGTTGTCGGGGACTCGACTCGTCTTTTGTTTATTTAGATCTTTAATATTTAATTGATTGTTAATATTCAATTCATGGGTCATGCTGTTATTTGCATTATTAATCTTTCTTCGATTGATATCTAACGTATGTTTTTGTGGCAGGGCCCTTGGTGATTAAGGAGGCGAGGAGCAGGAGTTCCCGCTGCAAGGAGCTGCAGAAGCAAATTTCGAAGAAAAATCGAAGAGAAAAAATGTGGTTCTTGTATTGTTATTTTCCATGTAAGAATCGTCTTTACAATGGTCTTCGTTCAAAGACACACGTGTGTAAATGAACGAAGATCTCTGTGGTTGTGTGGGGATCACCCCACTTGAGTTTCAACCTAGGATCATGCACGCAGCTCTCTGAGCTTTTTCACATTTTATTTTATGTATTTGATCGTAGGTAGGATACACATCTAATCAAGACGCACATAAACATCGCTTCACTTAGCTAAAATAAAATCTATTCTTTCCCGCTAATATAAGCATGTTAGGTGCAGTTTTTCATCGACTTGCATACATTTGGTTTTGATTTTAATACATTCCGATTTTTCATGAATTTTGCTCAAGGCACTGCAAGTTTTCTATCTTAGCTGAGATAATGATTTTATCGACTGCATGGTTTTTCTCGACCTCCCTTCCTGACTTAATCACCTAGGATAATGGAAATTGCGAATGAGCGGTGGACGATTGATTGATTGATTTAGGCTCACCTTTAAATAGGTTTGAGCATGGGTCGGGTTCGGCCCGGGTTTGCCTTGGCCTGGCCCAAACCCATTTTGATATATGGGCTAACGGGCCGGGCCCTAGGCCCGTTTATTTTTAAAAATATAGGCCCAAACCCGAACCCGACCCGAAGATTATTGGGTCGGGATCGGGTCGGGCCGACCCATTTAGATGCCCCAACTTTTATCTCAAATGCATCTAAAAATAGATGCATATTTTGCATCTGAAATAGCAATATATGTATTTGATAAGAGTTTGTAAAACCTATGTTAATGAAGCACGACATCTAGTTTCATAGCGAATGCATATTGGAATAGTCCCGGATTGTTTGGAAATAACAATAAGACGACGAATGTTCTACTTGATTAGAACCTTGTGGCTAAGATATGCAACTATAACCTTCTAATCTTAGCAGATGATATCAATACAAAGGTAACAAATAAATGCAATATGAAACTTGTATATTTTATAATTTTAATTGCTATATAATTTATCTTTGTTAGAGTTGCACACTATCAATCTTACTATATATATATGTAGGGTTTGGGCTACCAGGCTTTGCGGGTTGGAGCCCTATAGGGCCCTAGCTCGACCCGAAATTGCAATTGGGCCAAAAAAGGCCCAAGCCCGGCCCATTTCAATTGTGGGCTCGGGCTCGGGCTCGGGTCGGGCTAAGCGGGCCGGATTTCGGGTCAGATTGGCCCGACCTAATGCTCAACCCTACCTTTAAACAGTGATAACCTTAAGCTTAAAATTGGGACTGATAGATGCAAGTTGACCTAAAATGGAGTAAAATAATATTTTGGGAGAGCAACACCCTTGTTTACGTAGGATGCTTTTTATTCGACATTTTTTTCTTCATCCTTGCGTAAATTAGATTGTTTTAATCACCAATAAAAATGACAAGATAATCAACCAACACTTGTTGGTTTCACGTGTGAGTTGGTGAATTCAAAGGGTATTGCATGCTTGATTGAGCCTTGATTTCTTCGGCACCCTCCCCTAGACCTTAGGTACTCCATTCATCTCCGAAGATTTATTCACTCACCTGTATATCTATCCTAACTTCTTCGTTCACCTCAGGTTTCCCCAGCATCAGTTATCCATCTTTGTACTTAGGCTACTCTCAGCCTAAGTACTTGGGGACCTGAGTACCTGTAATTTTCTTACTCATTTTTCCTTTCCTTAATACTTAGGTTATTTCTAACCTAAGTATAGGGGGAGTCCTCCTCAGTTCCTGTATATTCTTCTATACTTAAATGAAGCTTTGGCTTTGTATCATCTAGTGCTATGAGGACATAACAAAGTTTAAGTGTAGGGGAGTATACCGTATATACAATATATATACTTTAGCTATATTTTGAAAAGTTTTGAAAAATTTAAAACTTTTTGAGCTAAAGTATAATCTTTTGAATTAAGTGGACATGATATTTTCTAAGCTTTGAAAAATTTTCTATACTATGTTACACTATTTTCAAGAAAAATATTTTTGAAAATGATTTGAAAAATGGGGTTTACTTATTTTGAAAAATCGTTTGAAAAATGTTTGAAAAATTTATATGTGACATGGTTTGGAAAATATTTTCTTGATTTTAAGGGAAAATGAGTCTAACTTGTGTTCTAACTTTATTCAAAATCCATAAAAATGAGAAAAAACTACAAATCCTTTAAAAGTCAAATTGATACTAAACCCATATAAGTAGCCGTGTTCAGTAAGGGTCTCCCTTAGCAGAGTAGGTGGTTTAGAGGACATCGTGTAATGCTCCGTCCTCAAGCAACAGGTAACGTTCTACGATCCTACTTACACTTATACTGGCTGAATGCAGATGCATCTACTCATTTGAGTTTAGGCAGTCATTAGGTCTTTTAAAGTCTTCATAAAAATTTTAAAAAAAGTGGATGAAGGAGTTAGATTAAATCCCCAACATTTTCACTTCCACACAAGGTCAGTGATATTTGAGAATACCTGGTTTATAAGGTCTTGAGATTTTAGGTTAACCAGCCTTAGCCATCAGGGTCTTCGACTTAAATTTCCACATTTCCCTAGTTTGCTAGATTCGCGTGCTATATTGCTTGCTTAGTCTTCTACCTTAAGAATATGATCAACACTTCACATACACGACTGCGGTCATGATGAGATGAGTTGGAATTTCACTTAAGAGACTGGGATGAGGTATTCAAGTCTGGACTTGATTTAATGATGCTCGAGGATGGGATAAAATCATTGAAGTCTTCATGAAACCTGAGTGTCGGCAATTTTTAGCCAGTATGAGAACTTGATTCTTGTACTAATCTCTTGACATCTATCTAAGTGTCAGGGTGTGAATAAAATAAAAATGTTGATCAGTGTGCGCCAACTCTTGGTAAAAGCAGTGTAGCTAACCAAAATAAAGCAAAGAAATATCAATGTTGAAAAAAAGCTCTCATTCCAGAAAGTCATTTATCAAAGGAGCTTCCACCAAAGGAGAGCTCTCCCAACCATTTTAAAGTGTCCACTTGGACCACCACTATTAGGATCAGGAGTCGGGCATGCACCAAAAAAGGGCTCTGCATCGTAAATGCTCCAAGTCTGGATGTAGAAGGTATAATAGATACTCAAAAAAGACACACCCCGGTGTATTCTCAGAAAAACAAGTGCAGACGACTCCACTTCTCTTGACGGACACACTGATCAATACCAAAAAAATGCGTTGAGTTAATAAGGCACTGAGAGGATCCTTGTTCCAATGAGAGGGAGAGAAGAAATGACACAATCCTAAACCCTGCATCAACTGGCCCGCCACCTACACTTTTAAGTCTGACAACTAAAGAGACAGTGGATTGGACACAATATTTGATTTATTCCCTAGAGTTGAGGATTGGGTCTTTAGGAGAGTTTCTTGGGCTGGGGCCTTGGGTGACGTTGTGGCTCTACTCTCGTGATCGCGGTCAACACTTAAATTCATTTTTTTGAGTAAAATAACGGGGGAGCCCTCCCGAGGCGGGAGTCACCACACCAAAGCATTCATTAATAAAGCATAGGGTACATCAGTTTGATAACCAGAAATTGTACAGAGCATTACAATGGGCAATAACATTTTCAGAGTAAAATCACTGCCCCTTGAAAATTGCATCATTCCTACCAAGCCAAATAGCCCAAAGAGCGGCAAGAGGCTTGGAGACATCATCGGAAGACCCAAGGCCGACCCCACGAATCGACCTCCAAAACTGATCCGCATCGAATGCCCTGACCCACGGAAGCTCCGACTCCCAAACCTTTGCCGAAGACCTGCAACCAAAGAAGATGTGATCCACATCCTCCAACTCGTCCTCGCATCTGTCACACTTTAGATCCGTCCCACCCAGCAGTCTGCCTCTTCTCACTTTGTCACAAATACGACCTCTCCTCATACACCAATGGAAGACCTTAAACCAGGAAGGAATCTTAGCTGCCCAAATCACCTTCACGTCAGCACACAGTTTTTCATCACGCTCCGGCAAAACCGCACTAACCTTCCGATAGACCGCCTTCACCGAGAACTTACCATCAGTCCACTCAAAACGGTCCGGATCTCCCGACATCTCCCCTGCAAGTGGAATCTCAGACAACATCCGCAAAAACTCCTCCAACCTATGATCCGAGAGATCCGCAAGGAACCTCGGCGCCCTCGACCCAGCTTCGACGACCTCCGCCACCCGCGCCCCCCTATCCACAACCAACGCCATCAACTGAGGGAAGCGGAAGGCCAAAGCCCCATCCCCCGTCCAGTCATCCGGCCAAAAACGGAATCGGAGACCATCCCCCAAAATCGGCCTAAGAGGCGGCCGTAGCCCCGGAAGCACGACACGTATCCCACTCCACAAGGAAGACTCATGACGCTTCCTCACTGCCACCAACTCTCCAGTAACACCATATATCTTTCTCAGCAGCTGCAAGACCGGCGAGTCGGACGAACCCCAAATGCGCACCACCCATTTGGCTAACAAAGCTTTCTTCATAGATTCCACGTCCCTAACGCCAAGCCCCCCCTCCGCAACTGGTACAGCCAGATCCTTCCAAGCCACCAGGTGCAACCCCCTCTTTGTCTGTCATCCATCTCACCAGAAAAAAGATCTCATCAAGGTCTCAACCTTCCTTCTAACACTAACATGCATTAATCTCATCGAGAAGAAAAAAGTCGGGATGGGCGAAAGAACATGCTTCAGCAGTGTAAGCTTCCCACCCTTGGACAGAGTGATAGCCTTCCAACCTTCCAACCGCTCCTCCATTCTGCGCAGAACACAATCCCAATCGGACTTCCTCAGCATGCCCTCAACCAGAGGCAATCCCAGATAGGTTATCAGCAGTCTCCCCAGGGGGCATCCTGCCCACTCCGCCAGCCCGATGCTCTCCTCGCCACCCATACCCATTGGAACAAGGATCGACTTCTGCCTGTTAATCTGCAAACCAGAGAGGCACCCAAACACATCCACCAGCACAGCTGCATTGCGGTTCTGCTCCTCCGTCCCTCCCAGGAATATCAGCGTGTCATCCGCATACTGCAACACCGGTAGTGAGATGTCCCCCATTCGTAAGCCCTCACACCAGTTTTCTTCCACAGCCTGCTCAAACAAAACCGCAAGACAATCTGCAACCAACACAAAAAGCAGGGGTGTAAGGGGGCAGCCCTGACGCACCCCCTCTGCGGTTGGAACCATCCCCCCTCAGGCCTCCCATTAACCAACACCGAGCATGAGCAAGTGGTGACGCATCTCTTAACCCAAGCAATCCAATCTTCCGGGAAACCTCTTTTCTGCAGAGCTAACCAAAGGAATCTCCAACTGACACAGTCATAGGCCTTGGCGTAGTCAATCTTCCAAACTGCCCCTTTTTTTGAGACCTCTTCCACTCACGACAGATCTCCGAAGCGGTCACGATTCCATCCGCCATACACCGACCCGAAATGAAGGCGGATTGGGCCGGCAAGACCACAGAGGACAAGACCCCTCTAAGTCTGCTGCCAACATCTTGGCGACAATAAGATAAATGCCATTGGAAATAGAAATCGGCCTGTAGTCCCCAACCCCAACTGGGGTCTCTTTCTTCGGCAGCAAAAAAATCAAAGCCCTGTTAACTTTCTCAAAACCCATGTTGCCCCCCCATGAATTCAGTCAGAACCTCCAAGATGTCACCCTTCAGCAGATCCCTGAACTCTCTGTAGAAGGATATGGAGAAACCATCCGGTCCCGGAGCCCCGGCCGCATTGAGCTCCCAAACCGTCCTGCGTACCTCATCCTCCGTGAATTCGGCCACTAACGAATCTGCCTAGGCTCCACTCAAGGACCTCGCCCCCCGACCCGACCAACCCCAGCCATTTTCCACTGGCACCCTCCTCGAAGCCCTCACAAAGTGGCCCCACAAGGCAACCCCAATGTCCCTCTCGCCTGAAACTCTTCGGCCCCCTACCTCCATCTCATGCAAGAAGCTCCTTCTCCTCCCAGATGGCACAGAATGGAAGAACCTCGTGTTAGCGTCCCCTTCCCTTAGCCACTTCTGCCTGGCTCTCTGCCGCCAATGAACCTCCTCTTTTCTATCCTCCCGAAACACAACCTCCATACACGTTGCCCTCTCCTCCACCTCCTCTGGAGACAGCCCCCGATCATCATCAAGCCCGTCTAACCTGCTGATCCCAGCCTCTGCCTCCAGCCTGACGGCCCGTCGCCGCCTGGCGACATCCTTCCCATAACTCAACAGCAACCGTCTCAGGGACTCGAGCTTGGCCGCAAACCGCAACACTGCCGAGCCCGCCACCGCTACATTCCGCCAATGTTCATACACCATGTCCCGGAAACCATCCTCCAGCAGCCACTTCTTCTTAAAGCGAAATGAGAACCGAGCCAAGCGCTCCTCACCAGAAAACCATGGAACATGAGTGTGATCAGATAGAGTCCTCGGAATAGCCCAAGCCCTCGCCAAAGGGAAAGCCTCCCCTGCCTCGACCGACATCAGGAACCTGTCGAGTCTGGACCTTGCTCTCGCGTTCCTCCAAGTGTACTTGCACCCAGCCACATCCACAACAGACAATCCCAGAGACCGAACCACCTGCCTCATATCTGCGGATCCAGGATCTGAACTTCTGCACCCCCCGGCATGTCGTCCGGTAACAACGTGACATTGAGGTCGCCACAGATGATCCAAATACCATCGCCAACCACAGGCACAACACACTCCAGATCCGCAGCCAAGCTACCATCCTGCCGCCGACACGGGCCATAGACATTGGTAACGCACAGACAGATCCCATCCGCTCTCCGCCGCAGCAGAACAAACAAGGTAAACTGGGAGTCGGAGATCCCCAGCAGATCGAACGAATCAGATCGCCAACCGGAAAGCATCCCCCCTGAAGCCCCTGCTGCCTCCTTATCAGCCAACAAGAAAACCCCCCTACTCATCTCCCGCCGCAACTGGTCATCCAAGGAATGCAACTTAGTCTCCTGAAGTAAGAAAATATCTGCCCCAGCCTCTCTCAACAGATTCTGCATCCCGAGCCTCTTTTCGGGCCGGCCCAAGCCCCTCACATTCAATGATAGCAGCTTCATTTGGCCACCAAAGCTTCCCTCTTCCTTGGGGGAATAACCCCCAAGCGTCGTGCCATGTCCCTATCGAGAGCAGCAAAACGGTTCCGCACCACTAACGGGTTGGCCTCCCCCAAACTCACAACCTCAGCAACCGCCCCCGATGCCAAAGATGCCCTCAGAGCAGCCCTCGCCTCCTTCTCAGCCCTCCTCCGCTCCCCTCTCCCCCTCTCAGACGCCATACCAAAACGCCGCGGCACCTCCTCGCCCAGAAGCGGCAAAGACCCTCCCATCCGCCCCACCCCAGCCGGATCGGCCCCACCCCCAGCTGAGACCCCCCATCCTTACTATATATGTATCAAAGAGAGAGTTTGGAAAATTAGAGAAATTGGAGACCTCTTGATTAAGGCCATGTTGAGCTCTCTAAAATTAGGAGTTTTTGAACGGATCAGATCCTTTACGCACATGCACATGGGGGTTAATCCAACTCATTCATTTTTTAGATGCTTGGGGACGAGCATAGTTTAAGTATAAGGGGGTGATGAAACTCAGTTTCACTGTATTAATTCGCAGATATTTACCCCCTAGCTTAGACTAGTGCCAATAAAAATCAGATAAAACCTTGTATATATCTAGGTTATAGAATAAATTAAAAATATAAAAATAACAAAATTAAAAATCGGAGTGTTTTTATACCCTTAAAAACACTCGTAAAAATATTTCTCCTTTCATTTGACCTCGTTTCCATTTTTGGTCAACATGAAACTTGTAGATTTCATTGAGATCTACAACTTCCATGTTTTGAGTTTTTCCATTTTCTCATCTTTTTTCCGTGTTCTTCTGGAATAACTGTTGGAGTATTCGTTGTATGCATCATGAGTTGTAGCAGGGTAAATGGATCCTGGAGTAGATCCATTTATCCCATCCATATGTTTAGTCCTACATCGTCTAGTGGTGGGACTTGGAGGCTCTGGAGAGGGTATATAAGGAGCCCAGATCTCCTATATCCATTGAGAAAAAGGAATACAATATCTGCCCCTTTGAGGGCTTCTCCCGTGGTTTCATCCAGCTCCTCACGGAGTAGGGTTCCACGTTAAATCCTACGTTCTTCTTGTTCTTCATGATTTTATCTCTTTATTCTATGATTCTGCTTCCGTTTTCTATTTCTTAACATGGTATCAGACCGGGTCGGTTCTCGAGGATTTTCTTTATGTTATTTCTTGTATTTGAGATTGGAGAGGTTTTTTGTTTGGGTTTTTTCTATAACCCTAGCATTCATGTAACTCGTAAGGGATTTTTTTTCCGTGGAGATATGTTATCGAAGGCTGTAGCATCTCATGCGCGTTTTGCTCAGCGCGTTCTGCTTCTCCCGTGGAACAAGAATCCAACGTCCTTCGTTTTCTCTCCAGGCGGTGCTCCACAGGGGGAGTGCACCGCCAAAGTGTGCAACGAGCCACTCCGCGCGACTCCCAGTCGGAGACGATGGCCGCATCCTTCTCATGTCACGTCGGAGCAGCGCGCGATTCCAGGCCACCAAGTCCCACCAGAGCGCGCAAGATTTAAGGCCGCGCGATGCGCCAGGGCCCCCAAGGCAGGAACGATGACTAACATGATCTCCCCCAGGCGCACATGAAAGCGACCCAGGCCGCGCAGGTCGATGAACCCTAGGTCACAAGACCTCCAGGCCGCGTGCTCCCGCAACGGCACCATGGGCGTTCGGCGCCTTCATGCCGCTCCAGGTGGTACCCCCGCTCGCCGAAGCCCCTATGTCTTCCCCCAGGCACGCAGGCGATGACCCCAGGCGCAAGGTGGCACCCCCCATCGACCCCTCTCTTCACACGCACCCTCCATGCCGGCAGGCGGCAACTCCGACGACGCCGCTCGACCCCATCGCGCTCGGGGGGGGGGGGCAGCGAACGCCCTCATATCTTTGTCTCGTACGCGCGAAGGCGTGCTCCTCCCTGTGTTGAGCGGCGACGGCACCATCCCTTTCCAGGGAAACGACGATGGCTTTGTGAGATTGGGTTCCTCCGATGGGAACCTAGGCGTTATTTATTAAAAAAATATGAAAAGCCCAGGGGGGCTGCGTCAGCGCTAAAGAAAAAGGAGGGTCAAGTTTAAAAAAATAGGGAGGGGGGAGGTCGTATTTTGAAAAAAAAGAAGGGGGATGGTGGGCAAGCACAGTGTTTTGAGCCCAAAAGATGGACCGATAAAAAAGAGAGATGCCTCATTTAAAAAAAAGAAAAAGAATGAATTTTCGAGAAAGAGGTACGTACAAAGAAAAAGCCGTACACAAAGAAAAAAATGCAAGAAAAGCCGTAAAAAGGGGGAAACGGCTTAAAAAAATGGCGGCTTAAAAATATGAATGAAAAGCCGCAAGATTTTTTTTATGTTCATGTGTACCCCCAATTTCTTTTTCTTCTCCCAACTTGGTCAATAATTGTCATCCATGTTTTCCGATCAATATGGGAGAAAGGGGGAGTATATGTGTAGAGTCACAGGTCTCAGGATTTCTCCAGATTTTGGATTCGTCAGTCCGAGCCAGATTTTTCAGACTCTACAATTTTCCGATGCGCAAGATTCCAGACTCGAAGTTCAGATTTCGAGTCCCAGTTTGACGCGCAGATTCAGACTCGACAGATTGGTCAGTGTCCAAGTTCGAGGCACTCCATGTTGAGGCCCATTCTTCGAGTTCTTCAGAGAGAGACTCAGTTTTAGACACGCACGAGTTTGCGGTCATTTTCAGATGAGCACATGTATGCCATCAGTTCGAGGTCCCCATCATTATTCGTATTTTGTCGGCCAGAGTTTTCATGTGAGCCATAGGGACTCCAGAGTAGAGCACCATTCCCTATGCCATGTTGGCAAGGGTTTTCATGTGGTATCATAGGTACACCAGAGCAGTGCACCATTCTCTGAGCCAAATGGGTCAGACCCAGTTCTCCTACAAGGAGACTTATTTCAGACTCCATTCTTCAGCGACCGTGGACTCCGACGAGGATTGCACAGCCACAACCTTTTTCAGTTCGGCCCTTTTCAGAGATGGAGCAGTTGTCCACATGTTGTGGCGGGCCAGAGTACTCCGACGAGGAGACTCATTTCCAGTTGCAGTGACTCTGACAGGCGCAGTTCAGAGCACATGCTCTCCGACGAGGAGATTTGGCAGACTCATACTGTAGCCCGTTCGTCCTCCTCACCTGCACGACATGAGAAGCAACGCCCTCAACTGCAGCAATATGCGCTTTGGGTTGATATTGTCCGTAGTGTCATGTAGCGTTGAGTTGAGTTTCTTTCTGTTTGTCCAAGCTGAGCATTGCATGCTCCAGCTTGAGGGGGAATGTTGGAGTATTCGTTGTATGCGTCATGAGTTGTAGCAGGGTAAATGGATCTTGGAGAAGATCCATTTACCCCATCCATATATTTAGTCCCACATCGTCTAGTGGTGGGACTTGGAGGCTTTGGAGAGGTCATATAAGGAGCCCCAGACCTTCTATATCCATTAAGAAAAAGGAATACAATATCTGCCCCTTTGAGGGCTCTCCCCGTGGTTTCATTCCGCTCCTCACGAAGTAGGGTTCCACGTTAAATCCCGCGTTCTTCTTGTTCTTCATGATTTTATCTCTTTATTCTATGATTCCGCTTCCGCTTTCTATTTCTTAACAATAACCTGATTGGGCCACGTGGCGCTTTCTGGTTGCACCACGTGGCCCGCTTCTTTGTGCGCCACCCGCAACCCTTTTTCCACCATCCGATCGCCTGGTGAAGACTCAGTCACCACCATTCATCTCGCTGCCATTTCCCAGCCGCCCGATCAAAGCCCATCTCTCATCTCCTCCGTCCATTCCCTCCTTCTTCTCCGCACGTCACGTGGCAACCGCCATCACTGCCGAATCGTTTCCATCAGCCTAAATCCCCACCGCTAGTTCGCGCATCGATTTCAGCCTTCGATCACTTGTCTTATTCCATCTCGACCATCCATTACCGCCTGCTTACCAGCTCGCCACGTGGCGATATCCTAACCCTCCATCGTGCCGCCCTAGTTCTAATCCGCGTTGCTCTTTAGTGCAAACTTCTTAGCGATCTAACAGCCGAGACCTCGTCTCCTACCTCCGGCCTCCTCTCGCCCACGTCTTCCACCTCGCGCATTCATCGCTCCCTTTATTTTTCCACCGCCTCCTCAACCACTCTCTCCACTCGGATCACTCCACGACCAAGCATGGTCTTCCCTCACCCTCACGTGCCCCTTAGATCACCATGTCCCCCTCTCCTGCGCTCCACATCGCCCACACAAACATGTCAGCCTTCATCCGCAACCGTCCACATCCCTCTTCAAATACACCTTCGTTGACCGCATTTGAGGGTGTCTACCTTTACGAGGGGCTAAGCCCAGCTCTTCTCCTCCTCTCTGTGACAGGGGAGGCATGATCGATGAAGCAAGGATGAACTATGCCTCCAGTGTAGACCCCTGGCCAAGGTAGGCCAGGACCTCGGCGCTCCGCCGTCGACGAGCTGCTCCCCGTAGTCGGGGGAATTCAATGAAGACCCGGGCTTCGCTTAGAAGTCCAAGCACATGCCCTTCGTCCACCAGATCCCCAGGTAAGCTTCCTCGATCTTCTTTGAGTTTTTCTTCTAAGTTCTCAGAATTAAGTAGGACTCTCCATGCAATTTCGCACTCCATTGTTTATCTTTCGAGCTTCATCACACCTCAACCATCTTCGCCGTGCCTTCCATTCACCCTCTCGATCCTCCATACCTTCCGGTTGATCCGTCCCATCTGCTCGTTCCTTCACGACGGAGGAGCACCTAAGCCTTCATCTTCTCTGTTCGCCTAAGCTCCCATGTCATCCACCTCACGTCGCACATCGTTTCTTCGGTTATTGGGACTAACAATTACAGGTATCTACTTCAATGGTCGGAGCTCTCACCGGAGCAACCTCGCAAGCTCCATCTCCGGTGTATGATCGTCGACGGCCTCCTCCAGACCATGCCGTACTTCGCCTGAGATCCTAGCTACCTCGACAAGCTTCCAGGATGCTCCATGGATCTCCATCGAGGCCTGAGAGGAGTGGCTGATCAAGGAGAGCGTCGCCGGAGCCCAATCAAGTCCGCTGCAGGAGGCGACGACGAGGAGGAACCAACAAAGCAGTTACCGTCCGATTGACAAGATCAGACGGTCCCCTTGGGCCATGTCTACATCACCTATGTAGGAGCAACAACCGTCCAATTGCAAGATCGGACGACCCTCAGATAGCCACGTCGCCTCCCCACCTTCGTACAACCACCATTTGATTTCGATGATCGGGCGGTCCTTACTCAGCCAGGTGTCAGCTATGGAGGCAGCACCAGACCTTTAGGCTCGGGGTGACCGGGCCTCCTCCGAGCCTCACGAGCCATGCTCCGAAGCCGAGCCAGCAACCGAAGCTACTCCGAACCTCCTCCGAACCAATATTGTTGCCGGACCTGTCCTCTCGTGTTCAGGCATGTGAGGGTCTGGGTTTTTGCAGGGAGGCCCCCATAACTCCTTCAATTTGCAGATAGGTCCTGCCAGCACGTGACACCCACACACGCTTGGGGTAAATTGTTCCCAAACCCTTGCGGGTTTTAATAATTGCAATTATACCCCCGTACGTGTGGGTAATTTACAGGGAAGGCTCGCGGTTACTTTTAATTACATATTAGTCCCTCCCACTATTTGCCATATTTTCCCTATTTATTTCTATATTTTCTTTGCGTTTATACCCTTGGATGATTTTATTCATATCTTGAGCATCCGAGCTCCGTTTGAGTTGATTCTGGTCTTGTTTTGTAGCTAGTTTAATTCTCTTTCTAATGGCATGTCTTAATCTCTGTTTTCACACTTTAAGAATTGATGTTTTATTTTAACAATTAAGTGTCACTTATGTAATACTTTTTATGCCTTGCTTTAATTGATTAATAAGAACTTGCTTCGTCATTTGATTATGAAGTTGACCTAAATTTCTTGCTCAAATATTTTACCAAATTTGGGCATCTATGCTTTATTGTAACCTTGCATTTTGTGCATATTAAAAATCGAACAAAAATGTCTGCTCCATTTATGTGTCTGCATTGTTTGCATATTTGTGCATTGACTTATGGGTTTTTAATTTAGCGCTTAATCTAAATAGTAAAAGTCTAGATTTCCACTTAAGAGGCTCGTGTCCCTGAATTCGACCTTGGGCTTGCCCAAGTAAAATACAAATCAACCGTTTGATTTTATCAAGAGATTTTAATTAAGCGTTTTTGACGGATCCTAATTCACTCGACTGCAACGAACATATTCTCTTTAACCACTTAAAGGTTAAATTATGAGGGTGAAATTTTGGGTTCGTTAAGGAGGCTTACCACAAACTCAGCAAGATCACTTTCCCATCGTCTGTTCCTTGCCAGACCTCTTCTTTGATGACCACCTCATGGTAGAGGAGGTGGTTCTCAATTTTGTGGTCATGGACCTCGTGGTAGAGGTCATATTCATCAACCGTGCACTTATTGTCACCGTACAGGACACTCAGAGGATACATGCTACTCCAAGCATGGTTTTCCCGCATCTGCTCGTGTAGCGGAGCAAGCTGAGCCCCCTGCAACTCCTTCTGATCAGAGATTTGATGACTTAGTGGCTCGATTACATGATGTTATTCCTATGCTTCCTCGTCTTATTCGGGAGGCAATTCAGATGTTGTAGCCTTTGCTTCTGCCAATACCTCTGCCTCTGCTTTTGCCAGTACCTCGGGTAACATCTATCTACGCTCTTACTAGTTGACATGGCACCGATATTACAATATGGATTATGGATTCCAGGACATCGCATCACATTGTGGGGATGGAAGTTAGTTTGCTGAATACAGATAGGTTTTTCCTAGCAGAACAATTATCATAGATGATGGTGCTCTTTCCCCAGTTACATGACATGGGGAGATAAGTTTGACGCCTTCAATGCGTTTACAGAATGCGCTACTTGCTCCTAAGTTTTATATGAATTTCTTATCCATTAGACAGATTACGAATGATTTGCATTGTCATGCTATTTTTGACCCATTTTCTCTTGTATTTTAGGACATTCTTACGGGCATAGTGATTGACTGTGGTTGTGTGTAGGGCAACCTCTACCAACTGGTCCATACTCCACATGCTTGTCTATCTTCTCATCCTACAGGATCAGTCTCCCCATTTGTGTGACACTTGTGCTTTGATCTCCTCCCCTTCAGAAGATGTGTCACGTTCTTCCTCAGATCTCACCTCGCTCATCCTTCTAATGCGAGGCATGTCAGTTGGGAAAATATCACCGGTCTGATTTTCCTAGTCGTCAGGGTCGGAGCCGTAGCTCTCTTTTTGAGTTGATTCATGTAGACATTTGAGGTCTGAATCGTGTACCTGATCACCAAAGACACGTGATTTAGCTAGTTGCTGTCGATGATTTCTCTCGTTTGCCGTGCATTTTCTTATTAGAGAATAAATCTAAGGATGGTGATGTGATAAAATCTTTTATCAATGAAGTAAAGAATGTCGTTTCCTCTACAATCAATTTTGTGCGAACTGACAGTGCATTGGAATTTTGTACTATTGTACTATCACAGTTCTTCTCATTACACAATATTGTTCATCAACTTCTTGTGCTACACGTCTCAACAAAATGGTGTCGCAGAACGTAAACATCGACACTTACTTGATATTACTAGGACCCACCTCATTCAGAGTCGTACTCCGCATTCGTTCTGGGGTGATGCTGTTCTTACTGTTTGTTACCTTGTGAATCGTATGCCCTCGATTATACGGGGTGAAAAAATTCCTTTTTCACTTGCCTTTCTAGAGAATTATTTGTTCTCACTCACTCTTCGTGTCTTTAGCTCACTTGCCTTTGTACATCCGTTGTATCCTCGTCTTGACAAGCTCTCTCCTAGAGCTGCCAAATGCATTTTTGTTGGGTATTCCGAGACACAAAAAAGATACAGATTCTATGATCCATTGCGCATGAAATATTATGAGAGTGTTGATGTCACATTTTTTGAGTCGATAATGCATTTCCCCCTACATGAGATAGATTGACCTCTTTCAGATAATGAGGTTTACATGCCACCTCCACCCTCAGGACCATTACCTCCCTCCACCACCTCCTGTTGTTCCACCTCCACCACCTCCTCCCTGTACCACCATCACCCACTACCCTTGTTTCACCTTTTTCACGCTACTATACTCGTCGGTCGGCTTCTGCTCATGGACCACACCCGTCGCCTGTCATCCAACACACCTCAGGTTTGTTCTAAATACATTGTTTCCCTGATGGGTCTGGAGATGTGTCTGACCAGGAAACTTTGCAAGAGGTTGGCATACAGAATGAGGGGGTCCCCAATGACCTAGGTGTTCCTATTGCACTTCGAAAGCAAAAGCGTACATGCGCATCATATCCACTTGCTTCTCATGCTTCTTTTGATTGCCTTATAGGGGAGTTCGGGAGATTTGCAGTTGGTCTCTCTGCCGTTGAGATTTTGCAGACTTATCAGGAGGCCTTAAGAGATAGCCGATGGTGTCTTTCCATGGAAGAGGAGATGGCCGCACTACGATCGCGTGGTACATGGAGCTTGGTCCCTGCTCCTTCTGGAGCATCTATTGTTAGTTGCAAGTAGGTGTTTACTGTCAAGTATCTTGCAGATGGAAGTCTTGATCGTTACAAGGCTGGATTGGTTACACGTGGGTTTACTCAGACTTATGGGGTGGACTATCTGGACATATTCTCACCTATTGCTCACCACTCCACACTTTTAGTTCTTGCTGTAGTTATGATAGGCGATTGGTCCTTTTATTTCAACTTGATGTCAAAAATGTATTTCCGTATGGGAGATCTTCTGGAGGAAGCCTACATGCAGCAACCTTCGTGGTTTGCTGCTGAGGGGGAGTACTAACACATTTTTAGACTTCACAAGGCAATATATGGCCTTAAGTAGAGTCCAAGAGCCTGGTTCCAAAAACTTTCAGACCTGATTGAGAATCAGTGATTCAAGAGATCAAGTGCAGACCATTCATTATTTGTTCAGAGGACTCACAAAGGTACAGTCGTTATTATAGTCTATGTTGATGATATCCTTGTTACAAGAGATGATATGCATGGGATTCATAAGGAAAAGGAATTTCTTGACCGACAGTTTGTCACCAAGGATCTTGGCTCCATATGGTACTTTTTGGGATTAGAGTTTGCCAGAGAAAATATGTTACAAATATGCTAGTTGAGATATGCATGATTGGATGTTGACCTGGCGCCACTACTCCCATGGATCCTAGCATAAGTGATGCAAATCGGTTCCGGCGTTGACGATAATATGATAATATATTTTTATGGTGGTTTTTTTTGGTGGAAGAAGAAAGTAGAGGATGAGAGAAGAGAAGATCGCGCCGGTTGCACGGGATTTTGGAGAGGAATCGTGACGATCACGTTGGGAGAGGGAGAATTAGAGCGAGAGAGATAATGAGATAAACTCAACTTTTCATATTAATCTGAACTTTTAAAAACATGGGACTACCCTCTCTTTATATAGGAGAGATGTGTTTACAAAAATAGTAAACTAATTTAAATTGACAACCGACTTGCCTAAATTGACTCTAACTAATTAATTGACCCAATTTCAAATTAAAATCTACGAAATAAAACGTTGAGATCACATGCGATCTCAATTATTTAATTAAACAATTTCGACAACCTAAAACGTAAATAAAATTGACGATTAACTAATTAAATAAATACGGCCCTATAATTTGGGGTCACACTGCATCAACTCTCCGCCGCTTTAAAAAATTCGTCTCCCGACGAATTACTCGATGTAGGCTTGGAGATCGAATCTGCAGGTTCCGCCGTCTTCTGGAAGAACTGGTGTGGGGCGAACGGCGGAGTCCATACGCGTGCGTAGATGCCGCGGTCGTCGTGGTTGAAGAACATGTGCGGCACGAATGGCGGTGTCTTCTTGATTGTGGCTTCTTCCTTGTGGTGACCGAAGAATTGATGGGGCATGAAAAACATGGCCCTCGGGGCATCCATAGTAATAGCACAAAGAGAGGAGAAGAGGAGATGAGTCTAAAAAATGAAGCCATGGGGTTCTTATATAGGGAAAACCCAAGGCCCTAGTCCTATTTGGATAAGGAGGAACCCTTGATTTCCCAATTACAGCCCTTTTTTTAAATATTTCCGCCGCCAGGGGTGTGGGCGCAACTTTTGCACCCCTTCATTGATCCTTACTTTCTTATCACATTGGACCTTTCTGCAAATAGATATTTTTGGAAATTTCATTTTGCAATTCTTCCAAATCCAATCCCAATCCCTTGATCTCAGGGATTTGGGTCTGGAAAACCCCGATAGGGTTGGTCTTTTCCGCAACCAAAGGCGGCGCGGCAACGAAGGACGTCTGGGGATGCCGCTAGAGTTCGCGCAGTTCGTCGGTGGCACAGGCGAGAGCAGGAGGCGGCCGGATGACCTGGGCGGAGGAGAGGCTGGCCACGTGGAGAGGAGATGGCTCGAGAGATGAGGGCCACGGTTGGCGAGCGGAGGTCCGCTGGTGGAGAGGAGATGGCGTGGGGAAGGAGCAGGGGCCGTGAGAAGGGGAGAAGGCGGAAGTGCGGGGCGGCGCCGAGGCGGAGCCGGCGATTGCGGGATGGGAAGGATGGTGGCCGAGGGGTGCGAGAACGGAGGAAGGAGGAGGGGGAGTCCTGGGGGAGGCGACGTCGGATGGGGGGAAAAGGGGTTGGCAGTGGCGGAGGCTGGGGGTAGCAGGGAAAGAAGGAGGGTTCGGGGAAAGGCGGGGGGGCGCGGCTGGGGTTTGGCGGCGTCGCGAGGGGTGCGCGGTCGAGGTCGGGTGGGGGAAGGCGGCAGCTGGAGGCGCCGCAGGGGGGCAACCACGCCCTGGGGTGCTGGAGGGGTCGGTGGCGGGGTGCGACGGGGTCCCAGGGGTGCGGGCTTGCCGTCGTTGGGCCGCGCTTGGCCTGAGGCGGACATCGGGGCCGTTATCGGTGAAGACGACGGATCTGAAGCGTTCTGGACAGCCACCGCTTCGGCTTCTTTCTCTTCCGAAGCGATTGGAACAGCAGCCGAATCTTCTTCGACGGCGAGATGTTCGTTGTTGACGAACAAATCTTCACCGATTTGCGCGGCTAACCATGCTTGGACCTTCAAGCTTGATATAAGTCGCTTCTTGAACCTTTGTTGCCGCGAACGAGCATGCGAATCGGAAGATATGCAACTGAGATTGAGTTGCAATCGCCAATACTCAACAGGATCGTTGAATCGTAGGAACGATTCGGTCTCCATGCTCTGATACCAAATGATGCAAATCGGTTCCGGCGTCGACGATAATATGATAATATATTTTTATGGTGGTTTTTTTTGGTGGAAGAAGAAAGTAGAGGATGAGAGAAGAGAAGATCGCGCCGGTTGCACGGGATTTTGGAGAGGAATCGTGACGATCACGTTGGGAGAGGGGAGAATTGGAGCGAGAGAGATAATGAGATAAACTCAACTTTTCATATTAATCTGAACTTTTTAAAAACATGGGACTACCCTCTCTTTATATAGGAGAGATGGGTTTACAAAAATAGTAAGCTAATTTAAATTGACAACCGACTTGCCTAAATTGACTCTAACTAATTAATTGACCCAATTTCAAATTAAAATCTACGAAATAAACGTTGAGATCACATGCGATCTCAATTATTTAATTAAACAATTTCGACAACCTAAAAATGTAAATAAAATTGACGATTAACTAATTAAATAAATACGGCCCTATAACTTGGGGTCACACTGCATCAATAAGGCTATACAATGATGATACAGATGAGGTGGACATGACAAGATACCGAGAATTGGTGGAAAAGCTTTTATATGTTACCATCACTAGGCCATACAGCTCCTTTGCTGTTAGTCGGGTTACGGAGTGACCATGACAGGTACATATGGATGCAGTCCATATGATCTTGAGGTACCTGAAGTCTTCCCCAAGTGCAAGATTGTTGTTCAAAAATGGGGCATCTCTCACTATCACAGCTTGCGCAGGTGCAAACTACACAAGATGTCCTACGGATAAGAAGTCCACCTTAGGCTTTGTTGTATTTGTTGGCGGCTCCTTAGTATCATGGAAAAACAAGAAGCATATCGTGGTTGTCAGATCTAGTATTGAATCAGAATATAGAGCTATGGCACAAGGGAGCACATAGATGATTTGTGTCCAAGCTATTTTAGCTGACTTATGTATTGATGTGCATCTTCCTATGCAATTACAATGTGATAATCAAGCAGATTTATTCATTGCAAACAATCCGACTTTTCATGAAAGAACTAAACACATCGAAGTATATTGCCACTAACGCGGGACATGATCCAGAAAGGCTTTATTTCTACTTCCCATGTAAGCTTAGGGGAGCAAACTGTAGACATTTTCACCAAGGCCTTACTCGAAGGACCCTTTCATAAGTTCACATCCATGCTGAGCATGATTGACATCTATGCTCCATCTTGAAGGGGGAGTGTAGAGATATTATTATGTCTATGTACCGTGTTCTCAATTTGTATTTATTTCTCTATCTTATATAAGATACTCATGGGCTTCTCCTCTATATAAGAGAGTCATAGGGTTCTTCGGAATATAACTCTTATTTTTTTCCCAACAATTATCGGTGAGAGTTATTTTGTAGTTATTTATTTTGTCTTATATGTAATTTACCTTCTTTTGTCTTATTATGTTCCCTACTTAAAGTGGGAGAAGACTTCATCATTTATTTATTATGCAATTTGCCCCATAGGATTTCTCCCTTTCTATATAAAAAGAGCCTTATGATATGCAAATAAATAAGTCATTATTTTACTTTTTTTGAAGCCGAAAGAGGAGGGTAACACGCTTTGGTGCCCCCCCCGATTAATGATAATTAGAAAGAAAAGAAGAACTTACAAAAGCTAGGACTCAACAATAGTCTTGGAGTGCATAAGTTCATTTTCACAATGGAAGCGCCGCGGGGAAAAAAGGACACCATTTCTAGCTAACCAGATCGCCCAGATATATGCCAAGGGTAGTAGAACATCCTTTCTCAGCTTGTCTTTGGCCTCCACAAGCGATCTCCAAAAAATCTCTACGCTCTGAGTATTAGTCCATCTCGAACCAAAGTCCATCCAAAGCTGTGAAGTTACCGAGCAGTGGAAAAATGGTGGTCAATAGTCTCCACTTTATTGTTGCACAATGGGTACGTATTGGACATATCCGTGAAGAGCCTAGCACGACGGTCCCTTGTTATAATACTTTTCCTTATGAGGAGCCATATATAGAAGCCAATTTTCTTCGGTAGCCGGAGCTTCCAAATTAGGTTGCAATCTATAATGACGATATCCAATCTTGAAGCTGGCGGTCTGCAGATCGCCCCATACACCATCTTTACTGAGAAAGAGTTGCCCTTCCATGCCCCGTTGTCCTGGCCAACAGAAGGTCTACCAAGTTGTCGCAACAACTCTAAAAATAGTAGAAATTCATCCAACTGTTGGTCAGAAAAATTGGCTGCAAAAGACGGCATCTAGTTCCCATTATCCTTAGCAACATGATATCAGAGCATCGGTCATAGATCAGAGCCCGATAATCCCGAACCCTAGCAACACCTGTCGCCCTTTTCTCTCTCACTGACAGTAGCCCTCGACTCCCCAGCCGCCCTTCGGTGCTGCTAACAGGGCTGCATAACCCATTTTGTGTCACCAATAAGGCCCTACGTCCCTCTTTATTGCCGCCAACGAGGCCAAGCCGGCCTCCGCTAGCGATAACATGGCCCATCATCTCTTGTGACAATTGCCAGATGCAGCCGGTGGCCATCTAGCGCCACATGATGCTCTTCTAGCAGCCCTTCTTGCCGACCATATTGACATCATGCACTTGTGGTTGTTGTTAGATGTGATTTAGGGTGCTTTACCGATCTGATTTTGTAGTTTTGGGGGTGATTTTAGACCTATAAATCACCATCCACCCTAGAGTACCATCAAAGTTGATGGGATCATGGGAATGGATGTAGCATGAGCCTGTACACACAACCGGTTCCCCATATGATTAGTGTAGATACCTTCAGATTAGTCTACAACCCTAGTCACATGCTTTCCTGACTCTATCATCGTGCCAGAGAACAAGGTTGACTTATACTCCGGTGCCTTCAAATGCTAAGATGGATGGGACCAATTATGAGTTATGGTCTATGCAGTTTATTAGCCTTATGCAGTGCGACAATAAGGAGCACATTGCGACACAACTTGATCCGATAGACAAAACTAAGGTTAATGCTTCTTGGAAGTAAGATGACGTGTATGCAAGTGTTTAGCTATCTGGTACTCTCACCACAAAGATAGCCAATGATATTCTGCATCAGCCCCTGCCAAAATAATATATGACATACTCACTGCTACCTATTCTCAATCGAGGAATGAGACAAAGATCCTACAACTTCAATATGACATTTTCACGATCGAACAGATTGGCCGGCCGCTTCATACTTTCTACTCGTTGCTTAGAGTTGCATCTTTAAATGATTCAACTTAGGCCCGTGTACCACGTGAAATCAGAGTTTTTATCTCCTCTTGCATAACTTCTTTTTACTTAGACACTAACAACGCCTGCTGATGGGTAGAAGGAACCATGATAGCAGAAAACTTTTTTATAAAGTTCTCATAATTTCTAGATAATTGATTTATGGAGATATGACTGGAAAGTGGATGTAATATATATATATATATATATATATATATATCTGTGTGTGTGTATTTCCTTTCAGAAGTGCAATCGGAAGAGTAGTGAGTATGGATTTTGTTCTTCCAATATGGTGGAGGTCATATGATTAATTAGGTAAAATTTAGCCAGAATAACATCTCTCCCCAAAAGTAAGAGGTGTACCACTATGTATAATAAATGTTTTGTCTGTGGATTCCTTGTAGATTGGATCGTGTAATCGGGATTGCTACAATCACAAAAATCTCAAACAAGGAAAATGTTAATGTTGAGAGTTATTTTATATTTGCTTATTTATTTTGTCTCTATTTTGTAATTTGCCCTCTAGAGTTTCTCCTCTCTATATAAGAGAGCCCTATGACCCACGTAACGAACAAGTCATTATTTTTCTATCACATGGTATCAAAGCGACGGTCCTAGATCTAGACTTAGAGCCGAGCTTGGTATCCCGAAAGCCTAGCTCCGCCAACCACCCCCTCTCTTTATCGTTGGTAGTATCCCTCTACTCCCCAGTCGCTGTCGACACCGCCAACAGGTCCACATGACCCATTTTACATCACCGACATGTTCCTGCACCCCCCCACTCTTGCCGCCAACAGGGACCAGCCGGCCTCCGCCAGCGATAAAATGGCCTGATGATTCCTGCGGTAGCCTCCAGACACCATCGATGGCCATCTAGCACCACTTCTCTTCCAACAACCGTTCTTATCGACCTTAGCAACAGCTCAGACTTATGGTTGCCGTTAGACGTGATTTACAGTACTTCAACATTCTGATTATGAAGATGTTGGGGTGTATCAAACCTTTAAATCACCCCATCCATCCTAGAGTACCATCGAAGTTGATGGGAACGATTGTGGCATGAGTCTGTACACACAACAGGATCCCCGTATTATGGAGTTGATGGCTGTGTCAAGGCAGAGGCTGGAGCAATACGTGTTAGGCGCTGGCAGTGTCGTAGGTAGCATTGGAGGCGACATCGATTGTGTTGGCACTGGAGGTTGATTCTGATGGCGGTGTGAAGTGGATTTGGCGACATCGATTGGAGAGGAGATGGCAACACTGCTTCGAGGGAGTTGGTGATGGAGTGGATGGAGAAAAGGATGTGTAGATGTCAGAGAGGAGATCATGGTGATGTTGCTGGAAGGTGAATGGAAGGAGAAGCGGCATGGTCCGGTGGAGAGAAGGAAGCGACTCTATCTTCCTCGGGTGACAAACCCTAGGGCTTTGATACCATGCGAAAGTATTTCTCAAGTGGAGGGGTTCCTTCCATATATAAAAGGAAATGGATATAAAAATGTACTAAGCCTTCTCCTACTATAATTAGGGTTGGCTACATGGATTCTTGCTCAAATCCATGTTGAAGGATTCAACTAATTTTTACGTTGGTCGTCGACTACCTAACGCAACCCCTGCAAGAGGGGGATTTGAACCCTGGTCTATTGTGTGGTAGACACACTGTACTATCACTAGACCATTAAGTGGGTACATAAAAAAGGAAATGGATAAACACAAAAATACCTCTTAGGGTTGAACACGGAAATAAAGCTAAACTCAAATACAAACTTCTAAATAATAATGGCTTTAACATATCCTAAATGCTCGTTTATATGAGGAGGATAAGCTTGTAGATGGGGGGATAATTTCGTCGGTCGATAGGAAAGTTCCCCCATCTTATTATTATCATCACTTAGCCTGGCATCTTTTTGGAAATATCCCTGACAGTAGGGAAAGCTATCCTAGATAGTTCCATTGGGACACTACCATGTTGGTGTTGATCTGCATCAAAAGTGCCCTGGAGAAGGGTTATTCTTCATATCTGGGACATCACTTGATATCACAACATATTGTGAAGATGATTATACATGGCGTCATATAGATAGAAAGTCAATAACTGGATTGTGCACTTATCTCAGAGGCAACCTTCTTACTTGAATAGCAAGAAACAAGTAGTGGTATCTTGGAGAGAGAATACAAGGTGATGGCTCATGTAACAACAGAGATGCACCGGAGTTAGGCAGGATTTACTGACTTTCACCTTCCACCAAACACAATGATTGACTTGAGATGCGACAACACCTCTGCCATGCATAAGAGATGAAACATGCAGAGGTTGATCGCCATTTCAGTGATTTCTCCATAGATCTCATCCAACAAGAACTTCTAGGGTCTTTCAGTATTCCTTTTGTAGATTAGACCGCATATATGTTTACCAAAGCACTCTTCGCTATTTTGAGCGATGCTGTCACAAGATGATCATGTCAGATGTTTATACTAAAGCTTAACGGGGAGTGTTATAGTATGTGAGAGTTGTAGCACTTTATAATTAGTATACTATTTTCTATTCATGTATACTCTTCCTAACGTTAGCCTTTTCTTATGCAGAGGGCTAGGGTTCATTGTAATTTGTAAGTTAATCATTCTACAGTAATAATATCCTAGAAATTCCACAACCTAATTTTGTCTCAGTTTTTAACCTAGTTGGAAGTTGTTGCTCAAACCCTTAGTTTTCATCTTCTATTGCTTACGAAAGTGTGCAAACTTTTGTCAATCTTCTTGGTTATCCTATTAAGTTATGTACATGGTGCCATTAATCATACTTAAAGGTTCCACCATTTCGTTCTGAAGTTGTGCAGAACTTAAAATGTCACTGACTTCTTCAAAATGAATTTAAGCTCTTTCAAATCAGCACCTCATGCAATAAAATGTTTTAGGCAATCACAACTACTTAAAGCATCTATATCTCTAATTTCTCGTTTTAATTTCATCCTTTACATGAGCTTAAAGACCTTTTGGTCCTAATAAATAATTTTCCTTATTTATTATGAATATATAGAAGTTACAGGATAGACATCTTCTCGATGTTATACCCTCCTTTTCCTTTAAAAAAATCCTTTCCATACAAATCGAGGATGATAATTTGAAATTACAACCATCTTATTCTAGATAGATTTTAACTCTCCTTTTTCTATCACCTTCTTGCTAATAAATGCTTCGAATTCTTATTTATAGATTCTGGCATCTCAGAAGCGGTTGGAGAATAAATATAATGCTGCCCAGCAAGCTTCAGATGATTGGTTTGTTATGTTGGCAGTTAATTCCATCAAATTCTGTCACAGAATCTCATATTATGTGGCTTGTCAGGTACCGTAGGGCACAGCTTGCTCTTTCTAAAGGTGATGAAGATCTTGCACGTGAAGCCCTCAAAAGGCGTAAATCTTATGCTGTAAGTGTTTTTTTGGGTGTGAAACATGTTTTATTCTCCTCTGTCTAATTGGAAGTTTATATATGTTTGGAAAAAGAAACTTTTTCCATTAAAAAGGAGAAACATATTCTAGGCTTCCCACGACTTTGTCTTCGATGAGTTTAGCCCCACATTTTTTTTGAATAAAAAAAGTGGGGATATAGCCCCACATAATTAATTAGTCAAGGTAGGATGCACAGTCCAATGGCTTAACTCATTGTCTGTCCCAACCAATGCTGTTAGATTGATAAGGTTGGATTCTCCACTGAGTGGGCCTACCTAGAGTTTAGGATTATAGTAGTTTGTTGACAACTTTATTGGATCTAATTTGTGGTGGTCAATGTGATCCAATCTAGATTTTAGCAGTTGTTTAAGATGATTAACTAATTACACGTCGGACACTCTGGGACATTTTGTTATGGATTTTGAGGCGTTGGACATAATTTAACATTTTGAGGGGATATAAGGTACCTTCAGAATGCTGTTAATCATCCCAGTTCTTTGGTGGGAAGGTGGAAATCATTTGAACCCTGGACTTTATTTATGGCATTAATGAAATTTTCATCATGTCTATTGGCCTGTAGTGCTCATTCTCTTTCCCTGCCAAAAAGAAAAGAACAAGTTGGTTTCAATTCTTAGACCTGTGATGTTGAGGCAAATTTATTTTGTGAGCATGCACTTTTTCTAAACGGAAAAAGATTGGTCGCACGATATCAGCTATACTCAATCTACTAGAACCTTCATGATGAATACAAAGTGCTTCCTGTTTGAACCCCATTTTATTATGTAAGAGAACATTATCCCTTACAAGAGTGTCAAAAAAAACATTATCCCTTACAAATCCTCCCAAGACCAGATTGTCCATGTATAGCGAGCACACCTTGAAGACGACTGTTTTGCTGTACTGAAAAGCATATTGACTACATCTTTTTTAGCCACACAGTTCGTTTAAAATTCTAAATGTTTATTAGGATTTGGCTATTTTTTTGAGTCAAAAAAGGAGGGAGCATTAAGGTGCCCAACACACTAATATTTTTTATAGTCCAAAAAGGGGGAAACATGCTAAGGTATTCGTCCCAAATATATCAATAGAGAAGTTTTAGAAAGACTTACAGAAGCCATGACTTGAGGATCGTCCGAGCATGAGAAATTACATTATCAAGGTAATAACGTTGAGCGGCAAAGAATGTATCATTTCTAGCTAACCACTGTTTTCAAATAGTTGCTATTGGAAGGAGCTCAACTTTGGGGCGATCCTTTGCTGCATGTAAAGAGTCCCAGAATGCATCAAATCTCTGAAGATTCAACTGGTCAAGGCCAAGCTCCGATCAAACATGGGAAGACTTTTTTTTGAGGCTCAAAAAAAGGGGGAGACACTCAGCGGTGTTCACCCCAATCTATTAAAAGTAAAAATGTAAATTAAGTATACAAAAAAGAAAAGAGAAAACAAAAAACCAAGCTCCAGCGTGGTAGAGCAAGGCTAAAACAAAAGAACCAGACCAGGCTATCGATTACACCAGTCTGCCACAAGACGCGAAGCAAGGGTAATGACATTTTCCCGGTAAAAGCGCTGGCCCTTGAAGACGGCCTCATTCCTCCCCAGCCAAATGCCCCACAACCTCGCAATCGGAGCCAGCAGGTCCTTTCTTTCCCTACCCCTGATGCTCGTCAAGCTATCGCAAAAAGCAGCCAAGCTCTCAGAATTGATCCAATCCAGATCATCCCAAAGTCCACGAACCAACCTGCAATCAAAGAATAAATGGTCGAAGGTTTCCCGCTCCGCATCGCACAGCCCCCAATTAGGTCCAACAATCGGAAACAAGGACGTGCAACGGTCACGCGTGAGAAGCCCCCCCTGCGTAGAATCCAAAGGAAGACACCAATGTGCTCGGGAAGCTTTAATCCTCAGAAGAAACGGCAGTCATGCACAAGAGTAACGTCCCCCACCTGAGGACTAGGAGCAAGAGCAAAATAAGCCTTCCGCGTGGAAAAAGGACCATCCTTCCAAGCCCAGTGATCGCGTCCAACGATAGGGTGGTTCGCGTCAGCAAGCAAGCCCAAAAGCGAAACAAAATCATCCACACCCTGCTGCGAGAAGTTAGCAGTAAAGCGAGGACACCAGCTGCCATCCACCCAACACGACGCCACAGATGCATCCTTGTCGTCCACCATAGCAAATAAGCGTGGAAAGCTATCCTTAAGCATACCCTTTCCTGACCAATCATCTGTCCAAAAGCGAAATGAATCCCCCATACCCAACACCGGCTTAAAAAGGCCAAGGTTGCGAGTAAAACGCCCAACACTCCACGCCAGAAAGGAGAGAGGTGCCCGTAAGCACTTCCCCGAGTAAAGCCCATCAAGTCCTCGCCCAAAAGCTCCCGCAGGACATTAAGCAAGAAGTTGTCCTCGTGCCCCCAGACCCTAGATCCCCATTTCAGCAAGAGGGCGTCGTTAACAATCTCCAACCGCCGCACTCCCAGCCCGCCACCCCGCTTTGGCCGCGACACATCATCCCAAGCCACCAAATGAACCCCCCTTCCCCCCTCCCTTCTCTTATTCCACAAGAATCCCCGCATACAACGCTCCAAACGTAACTGAATCCCCTTAGGCAAGCACCGGACCGAAAAGAAGTATAAGGGAATAGAGTATAGCACCGCTTTAAGAAGAATCAGACGCCCCCCCTAGATAAGAGAGCCGCTCGCCACCCAGCTAGGCGAGCCTCCATCTTCTCCACCACCGACCTCCAGTCACGGAGCCGGCCACGACCCACAGATAGGGGCAAGCCAAGATAGTCGAAGGGGAGGCCATGCGGAGGAGAACCCAGCACCCGTCCACACGCCAGCGCCTCCGCCTGCGGCATTCCGAAGGGGATGACCTTAGATTTGGCCCCATTAATCAAGAGCCTCGAAAGCTCACTAAACAGCTCGAGAGTAGTAGCCATATCGGAGACCTTATCATGGCCACCCTCGATGAAGCAAAGAGTGTCGTCCGCAAACTGAATTAAGGGGACCTGGAGAGGCCCATCAATGCAGCCCCTAATCAGCTCCACAACAATCACATTGTCAATCATACGAGCCAACACGTCCGCCGCCAACACAAAAAGAAGGGGGGCAAGGGGACACCCCTGCCGTACCCCCCTCCTTGGCTGGAAGAAGCCCCCAACCAGGCGCCCATTAAGCATAACCGAGAGGGAGGCCGAGGTCACACACCGCCGCACCCACGAGATCCAAACATCCGGGAAGCCCCTCCTCCGCAAAACAGACCACAGGAAACGCCAATCAAGACATTCATAAGCCTTTGCGAAATCAATCTTCCAGAGAACCCCCATCTTATTAGAGTTTTTCCAAGCCGCAACCAGCTCGGAGGCCACCGCGAAGCAATCCGAAATTTGCCTCCCCGTAATAAATGCGGCCTGAGTTGGAGAGACCAGCGAAGCAAGAAGAGGAGCGAGCCTCCTCGCCAGGACCTTGGCAATGATAAGGTATATCCCATTCGAGATAGAGATAGGCCTAAAATTCTCAACGCGAATAGCCGCATCAGACTTCGGGATCAAAACAATAAGGGCCCTATTAAGTTTGTCAAAACCACCGTTCCCTTCACAGAATTCACGAGCAACCTCGAAGACGTCATTGGTTACCACATCCCAAAAATCACGATAGAAAGCCATCGGGAACCCATCAGGGCCCGGCGAGCCATCCGCGTTAAGGTCCCAAACAGCCTCCTTGAGCTCCTCCATGGTGATCGGCCTAACCAAGGCCTCAGAGTCAACATGCAATGACGAAAGTGCCCCACGACCCGACCACCGCCACCTGCGTTGGGAGCGACACCCAAAAGCTCGCTTGAAGTGAACAGCCAAGGCCTCCCCCAACTCGATATCCCCAGTAACCGGGGAACCATTAACCAAAAGAGAGAGGATACAATTTCTGTATATTGCACAAGGGGTATGTACTGGAGAGTCTTGCGAAGATCCTTGAACAACAATCTCTCATCAAAATCCATTTTCTTCTCAGCAACCACAAAAAATGCTAATTCTACTTGGTAGCTTGAGATTCCAGACAAAATTGTAGTCACATATCGTAAGGTCTGCTACTTGAGTAGAGATCTATTCGCCGCTCTATTAGCATGATTCACCAAAAACATGTTGTCTTTCCACACCCAATGATCCCTTTCTTTGGAAGGGCTGTCTACTTGGCTCAGACACTCTCGAGGATGGAACAACTCTTCTATGCTTTGGTCTGAAATGTCTGGTAAGAACAAAGGCGTCCAGCTTCCATCCTTCCAGCAGTCTGCTACTCGTGCCTCACGATGCACTGCCAAAGCATATAAGCATTGAAAATGGTTGGAACGAGAGCAATCACATGTCCAGTTGTCTGTCTAGAAATCAAAATCGTTACCACTACCAAGAATAGGGTGAAAAAGTCCAAGAAGCATGGCCTCAAATTTGGGGCTGGGTGACCAAAATCTGATCGAAATGGCTGATGTCAATCGAATTTTGGGGGGCTTAATTTAAAAACAGATCGAAATGACGGAATCGAAATCCGACATTTAAGGCCTTGCCAAGAAGTCTTGTCATTACCGAGCGTACTCCTTTCTGAAAGATGAGGAAAAGAAGGTTGGATGTTGGGATAAAGAATCTTTGGCCTGGATGTCATAGATGCAACTGATGAGTCTGCAGCATAAGTAGTAACTTCTTCCCCAAATCGTGCTGATCCACTTGATGATTGGTGCCCCATTCATGATCTCTAGACATGAAATCCCAAGTCCACCCGCCGCCTTTGAGAGCATAACAGTTTCCCAATCTACTAAATGAACTCCCGACCTATCTTGGCCCATAGAAATCTTCGCACGATTGTTTTCGACCTACGATGAATTTCGAAGGTAGAAAGCACACAAACATGAAAAACACGTGAATTACTGAGAGTACGACCTTAACCAGTGTCGGTCGACCTCCTCATGATACGATGTTCACCTTCCAACCTGGCAACTTCCTTTCAATCTTTTCAACAATAAGTAGCCAATCCCTCATTCTAAGTCTGCTGCCAGTCGGGGGAAGACCTAGATAACCGATTGAGAGAGACCCACCTTCTATGCCAAACTCCTCACTATACAGTCTATACCTCAGCATATGATAATCCAAATGGAATAAACATAGATATGTTACGATTAAGTTCTAGCCCTGATAGCTGTCCAAAAATATCTAGAGTTGTTGCCATCCCTCTAGATTTCTCTCTATTACCTTCAATAAAGAAAATGATGCCACCCGCTTATTGTAGAAGCGTATCAGATGTCTCCAATAGAATAACATGCAATGAGTCCACTCTGCAATGCATGTTCAACCATATAAGATAGGACATCAACTGCAATAATAAAAAGCATAGGAGCTAGAGGATGACCTTGTTTTATGCTCCACTAAAGCTGAAAGAAACCCCCTCAAGATGATCGTTGACCATCACTTAGTAAGACATCGTGGTGACATAATGCTTCATCTAAGATATATAGATGTCAGGGAAGTCTCGTTTCTCCAATGTCACCAAAGAAAACGCCAATCAATGGTATAATATGTATTGGAGGAAAAATGAACTTGAGATATTATTATTGAGACCTTAGGGCTCTCTTATATAGGAGAAAATCCATGAGTAACTAACACGAGAGGTACATGAAAGAGAGAGAAATAAGAAATTAAAGAAACATAAATATCTCAACATTCCTCCTCAAGCTGGAGCATATATGTCTATCATGCTTAGCTTGGAACGACATTTCTGAAAAGGACCTCTAGCAAGGGCCTTGGTGAAAAATATCAACTGTCTTATCTCCAGTAGAAACATGAGATGTAGATATGAGACCCTTTTAGATCATATCTCTGGTACAGTGGCAATCCACCTCTATATGCTTGGTCCGCTCATGAAATGCAGGATTATTGACAATAAAGAGAGCTATTTGATTGTCACAGAAAAGCTGCATGGGAAGAGGAACTTCAACATAAATATCAGTCAAAACCGATCTAACCCACATCATCTCTGTGCTCCCCTGAGCCATGGCCCTGTACCTAGATTCTGCACTAGATCTAGCAACCACTGCCCGCTTCTTGCTTTTCCATGACACAAGAGAGTTCCCAATAAAAATAGTAAAGCCAAAAGTAGACTTCCTGTCTCTAGGGCATCCTGCATAGTCTGCATTTGCACAAGCTGTTACCTCAAGTGACATACCTCTGCTGAATATAAGACCAATATCAGGTGAAGTATTCAACTATCTCAAAATCATATAGACCACATCCATATGAACCTTCATGGATGCTCCATGAACTGAATCACTTTGCTCACAACCAAGGATATGTCTGCCTGGTGATGGTAGCATATAGGAGCTTTCCAACAAGCTCCTTGTATCCCCTATTATCTACCTTCTCAGTGTCATCATCATATAATCTCCTACTTGGATCCATAGGGGTAGTAGCACGCTTGCACCCTGTCATACCTGTCTCTAGAAGATTAGTCACGAACTTCCTCTGGGTCATCACAAGACCATGTTGGTTCCTGGTGAACTTTAATCCAAGGAAGTATCAAAGATTGTCAAGGTCCTTGGTCACAAATTGTTGACCTAGGAACTCCTTGGCAGCCTATGCCCTACTCATCATCTCCCTTGACAATAATATCATCAACATAGACAAGAATAACAACAATACCTCTGTATCCTCTGAACAAAAAGCGAGTAATCTGCAGTGGACCACACAAATCCCTGATGCTTTATCAATTCTGAAAGCTTCTGGTACTGCGATCTCGGACTCTGCTTCAGGTCGTAAATCAACTTGTGGAGCCTACATACCTTCTAAGACCTCCCTCAGTAGCAAACCCTGGTGGCTGCTACATATATACCTCCTCCTGAAGATCTCCATATAGAAACACATTTTTCACATCAAGTTGGTAAAGAGGTCAGTCCCGTGAAACCACAATTACTAGAAGAATGTGTAATGTCAAATGTTTTGCTATAGAGAGAAAGTATCATGATAGTCCACCCCATAAATTTGGGTGAACCCATGTGCTACAAGCCTTGCCTTGTAGTGATTCACACTGCCATATGCCTTAGGTTGCAAAAAGCGGTAGTCGGTACTCGGTCGGCGGGGTCACTGACTAAGGATTAATCGGCAATTGGGCGACTAATCGGATTTAGGCGGTTATTAGTCGGTTTTGAATTTTTTAATTATTTTAAATATATAAATAATTTTTATACATAGATTTGTACATTTTCTGTACTTTCATAATGAATTAAAAGAAGTAATTGACTTTAAATATAACATTATTGCATATTAAAATAAGTTTACTTATGTATTAACATAGATTTGTATATTTTCTATACTTACATAATGAAACAAAAGAAGTAATTGACTTTAAATATAACATTAAGCATATTAGAATAAGTTTGCTTAAAAAAAGCAAAAAACAAAAAAATATAAAAGCTTGATGTAAAAGTCGCCCGATTAGTCGACCGACTAGACCTAGTCGAGTCAGCTACACCCCCCCTCCCGACTCGACTGGTCAGACCGACTAGTCGGCCTAGTCGACCGATTTTTACAAACTTGCATATGCCCTCTGCTTCACTGTAAAGATCCATTTGAACCCTCAATAGAGGCATCTGGAAGAGCAGAAACAACACTCCAAGTACCACGAAACTGCAAAGTGACCATCTCCTTCTCCATAGCAAGTCGCCAACTACTGTTCTGTTTGGCCTCCTGATATGTTCGTGGAATAGTAATAACTGACAGTCCCATAACAAACCTCTTGTACTCCTATGAAAGATGGTCCAAGGAAACATGCACAACAGGAGGATAAGTAGCACAATTATGATGTGTCTTTCTCAAGGCAATAGGTACATCGAGGTCATCCTGTGGAACAAGTATATCACCAGTGCTATCACTAGAAATAATGTGTTCATTACATACTCGAGGTGTGTTGGATGATGGGGAAGGCGTATTAGCAAAGGAGCGAGTAGATGACCTGCGAATGTAAAATCATGGTAGAAACCGTGTCAGGGTAGATGGAGGTGGAGGTGGAGGTCACTGAGACTCAATGTGGGGAGTTGTTGGTGGAGATAACTGAGGAGGTGGAACAAAGACATCCTCACAAGAGTCAGCATTGGACAACCTGTCACCTATAGGAGAAAAATACATAATAGACTACAAAATGTGACGTCAATACTCACATAATATTTTCTCCCTATAAGATCAAAATATCTATACCCTTTTTGGGTATGAGAATAACAAATAAACACACATTTCACAACTCTAAGAGAGAGTTTGTCACGACCAAGAGTAAAACTATGTACAAATGCCACAAATTCAAAGACACTGGGAGTAAGGGAGAATAGGTCCTTCTCGGGAAACACAATCAAGAAAGGAACCTTTTCTCAAAGGATAATAGAAGGCATGCGGTTCACCAAGTAACATGCAGTGGGAACCACATCACATCAGAATGAATGAGGAGCTCGACTCTGAATCAAAAGAATCATCGTGACATCCTAAAGATGATGGTGTTTGCGTTTAGCAACACCATTCTGTTATGAAGTGCAAGCACAAGAAGTCTGATGAACAATACCAAAAGATCTGAGAAAGTCAAACAATTGTAAAGTAGAAAACTTCAAGGCATTGTCAGTGCGAATAAACTCTATATTAGTAGAAAAGTATCCTTAATCTCAATAAGAAATGATTTAATAACATGATGGGGAAATTGATCGAGATGTTACTACTTACTAATAGAATAAATGCAGGCTGGCTAAAGTGGAGAGAAGCCTCTGCTGTTCTCTGTGATAAGAAAATTCCTTTAAAAATTAAAGGAAAGTTTTACAAAGCAGTCGTGAGACTTGCTATGCTCTATGGATTTGAATGTTGGCTTGTGAACCATAGACATGTGCAGAGAATGGTTGTAGCAGAAATGAAAATGCTAAGGTGGATGTATGGGTACACACGTAAAGATTGGATTCAGAATGATGCAATCCGGAAGAAAGTTGGTGTAGCTCCGATCGAGGATAAGATGTGAGAAAACCTCTTAAGATGATTCTGTCATTTGCAAAGAAGGTCAGCTGATGCACCAGTTAGGAGATGCGAATGTTGGGATGTTGATCGGCTAAGAGAGGGCGAGGACGACCCAAGAAGTGTTGGAAAGAGACTACGAAGGAATCTTAGTTTTTGACTCAAGATAGATCTGAATGGAGGTGAAGAATCCATGTAGCCGACCCTACTTAATTGTGGGAAAAGGCGTTGTTGTTGTACCAGCTTCAGACTTATTCTTTAACAAGAAAACCCAAGATACTATAGAGAAATCATCAACAACAAGCATATAGAACCAATGTCCCTGATGATTGGGAACACGACTGGGACCCTAGATATCAAAATAAACCAACTCAAACAACTGACTACTGTGACGACTCTGACGACTCGGAAAAAAAGAACGATGGTGCTTCCCAAGCTGACATGCTTCAAGATAGTATGAGCAGAGATATGAGGAAGAACATTACACAACTTCTGCAGAGGAAGGTGTCCAACACGAAGATGCCACATAAAAGGAGAAATAGATCCAGACGGAATAGTAGCTGCACCGACACATGAAGGTTGGACCTCTATAAAGCCCTTTATGTTCACGGCTGCATCCAATCACCTTGCTCGGGAATTTGTCCTGAAACACAAGAGAAGAGGGATAAAAAATGTCACTACAATATAAATATTTTGTATGACTAATAGACAAAATGCTAGAACATGTATTATATTCTGTAGGCGCATCGATGGTGCTAGAATAATCTCCCTCTGACCAACAATAGGTAGATGAACCCCATTAGCAATCACCACTGATCTACTAGGAGGGATAGATCTGTAAGAAGTAAATTGAGCCTGATCTCCACACATGATAAGAAGCTTCGGAGTCCATGATCCAATCAATCAAATTTGAACTGCTACAACTGGTAAGAGCGTAAGAAATACGTGACGAGCTCGTAGAGGCTCTGACAGTAGCTGCAATATTTGAAGATCGTGCTGCTGGGGCGGGTGATGTAGTCATCATCTCTCTCAATGTAGAGAAAATATCATCAAACCTCACATTGTGAGAAGGAGCTGGAGTAGTCTTTGTCTGTCCAGCTACACGAGCAGACACTGGATACCCATGTTTCAAATAGCATGTCTACTCCGAATGCCATGGACGATGGCAATGTGGGCATGGGCCACGTTGACTTTCTCTTCCTCGACGATGAGGTCCACGTCTGCAAAACTGTGAAGTACCCCCTTTGCCGTGAGAAGCAACCATTGCGGAGGGAGTTTGAGCAACGGTAGGAGATGAAGTAGTGATCCTGCTCAGCCTCTTGTAGACCTCCATCGGAGGTATCGTCTCTCCTGTAAGTAGTTGAGTATGTGCTGCATTGTACTCTGAGTTAAGAGATGACAAAAAGACTCCTGTCATAGTGGCATTCCTGTATGCCTGCTGTTGCTCCGTGCTAGTAGTAATGGACATAAAACTATGGAGATGCTCAAACATGCCTCGGAGATGTGAGAAGTGGGCATGAAGAGGCCGACCATTCTGCTTGGTCGAGAAAATGTCATACTGCAACTGGAGTATTTTGCTCTCATTCTTCGCTTGCCCATATGTGTCAGCTAGAATATCTCACATGGCCTTGGATGTGGGTTGATTGATGATGTCATTGGCAATCTCCGTGGTGAGCATTCCGGAGAGCCAAATCTGTGCATAGGCATCATCTTACTTCCTAGAAGCATTAGCCACAAATTTGTCCGTCTGCTCTGAATAAATCAAAACGTGGTCCTTGTTATGGCACTGCATAAGGGTGTGAAACTGCATGGACCACAACTCGTAATTGGTCCCATCCATCTTCACGATAGGAGCCGAGCCCTTGAAGGCACCAGACGATGAAAAAACATCACTCTTATTATTTGACATGATGGATTAATCGTCGAAAATCCAGACTGAAACTGGGAAGTCGAGTTATTTGAGAAAATCTACACTATCATATGAAGGAATGGTTGTATGTCCAAACTCATACAACCATCCTCTCCAATCCTTTTGTAGTCTAGGGCCGGAAAATGTGATTTATATGCCAAAAATCACGTATTCCGATCAAGATCAGACCCTATAACCCTGCAAGAATGCTTGAACTGTAGAAGATGGGTGTGAAGTGGTTGGTGCGGCCGATGGCTAGCAGGGGATATCGACGACGACTAGGTCGACCTGCTAGGGTTGCAGGGTCGGCCGGAACATCCTCTAGGGGCGGTTGGAGGTGCCGCCGAAGGGGCCGGACAACAAGGGCGGCTGGCAGCGGCAGGCAACGGGTAGGGTTAGGGTTTATTGAGATATGAGAACCCCGTTCTAGGATCATTGCTCCGATACCATGTTGGAGGAAAAATGAACTTGAGATATCATTATTGAGACCCTAGGACTCTCTTATATATAGGAGAAAAGCTCTGGATAAATAACACGGGAGGTACATGAAAGAGAGTGGAAAAATCTGCTTTCCACGACATGCACCTTACATGACATCTCTTCCTGTCTACAATTATCTGTGGCCATAGCCAAGCTGTCATTAATCTGTGTCCCAACCAAGTTAAACGATGACTATAGAGGCGAGATAATGCGATTCGTAACCATGTCGAATGTATTTGCCAGTAACTTTGCTATCACCAGGTATATTGCATTGGAAAGTGCAATTGGGCGGCAGTCCTTCATTCTCTCGGACGCCTCCTTCTTTGGGAGGATAAAAAATGAGGACCTTGTTTAGCCTCTCAAAACCTGCATTTCCTCCAGTAAAATCTTTTGCAACACTGAAATCACCCTTCCAACCAAATACCAAAACTCCTTAAAAAAGAAAATCGAGAACCCATCTGAACTCGGTGCATCATCCGTGTTCAAACTCCAGACTGCACCTTTAACCTCCTCCATAGTAAAACTTTGAACCATATGATTCACATGCTGTTTTGAGAGTTGGGTTGACCCCAAGCCAGTCCATCTCCACAGTCTACCAACAACTCACCGTGAGAAATCAGGAACGTGTTCCTTGATTACCCATCCAATCTCGAGATCACTCTCCACTCTCCATTCACCACGATGGGCCGAATCAGATTGCGACGATGTCTCAGTATTGGCGTCACCTTCCTTGAGCCAAGAATTTCGTGATTGCTGCTTCCATTCAGAAACTCGCTTTTTTTACATTGTTTATTTTTTGTGCCGTTTCTCTTTCTCTAAGCTCATATGTATCGAGATCCTTGTCATCTTCTAATCCATCGTGTTTACAGATCTCACTTTTCGCTTTCAACTGACATGCTCTTCTAGCATCTCAGATCTCCCTCTTGAGCAAGCAAAGCTTGATACCAGAGAAATCAGCTTTTGGGCATACATGTTGTTGCTTAGCCCGAAAACTATATGGAAGACCAGGTATCTGAAGTTCTCTTCTTGGAGACAAGCACGCTCGAATATGAAGAAACCCTATGGAACTATTCCTCACCAGAATCCCAGATCAATTGAGTGTGGTCTGGTCTAAGACATGGTCTAGATGAAGGAGTAGAAAGTGGAAACAACTCAAGAAGCTCCGACGAGGCCAAGAACCAAAGTACTTAGATAAGCCAAAACTTAGATGCCCACCTCGCTAATATTATAAAGAGATTAAAGAAATACTTAGATAAGCCAAGACTCAAGGATAGTCTTAGCTAGATGTTCCCCAATTTCCATAAGAAGCGTGCCTCTCGAAAAACTAAGCCATTTTGAGTGAGCCATAAAGCCCATAAAACAACAATTGGAAGCAACTTCACGATATTTGGGTGGAAATTCACATGGAAAAGTGACTCTCATAACAACTCCGAACTAGAATTTTCCACCCATGAGGGGTTCACCTCCTCCCCAATCGCTCTCGCTTTCTTGCAATCCAGAAAATGATGTTCCACCATATTCACTTCTACTCCACAGTGTACATAATAATTATCAGTCCCTGATGAAATTCTGAACTATCTTTCCTTCTCTATCAACCTTTTGCACCTTAGACTTCCGTGCCTTAGACTTCGGAGAAATACCATGATTTGTTGTAGCATGTACATTTCCCAAATGAGCATGCAGTCATGAATCAATTCTTTATTAGAATGCTTGACAGGTCTCTCCAATTCTCGTCATGCTTTCTTTATAGATAAAGTTCCATGCCTCCACTTGCAATGATCCTGACCTGCAGAAGGACTCGTGCAGTGGTCGAGACTCGAGAGTCTCGAAGAACTCTTGGAAGCATTGTCCCAAGAAGCATTGCATCATCCTTCCAAGCCTCCTCAACAGTCTGCTTACGGTTCACAACCAAAGAACACAACCAAGGAGAAAGCCTTGCCAAAGACCCATAATTCGTCTAATCGTCCTTCCAGAATGCAAACGAGTATCCATCCCCTACCATCGGCTAAAACATCGTTTCAAACTGTGGCAAAATCGAACAAACTCCTTTCCAGAAGGTAGACCTAACCCTTGTGTACTGGTCACCATGGTCCGTTGCACCCGTACAACATAGGTCCTGCAGATTAGTCTACAACAAAGGATCCTCGCCATCTCTCTAGATCCTCACCATCGCCCAAGAAGCGTTGCATCATCCACCCAATCCTCCTCAACAGTCTGCTTATGGTTCACAACCAAAGCATACAACCAAGGAGAAAACGTTGCCAAAGGCCCATAAACCATCTAATCATCCTTCCATAATGCAAAAGAGTATCCATTCCCTACCACCGGCTAAAATATCGTCTGAAGCTGTGGCAAAATCGAACAAACCCCTTTCCAGAAGGTTTATCTAAATCCTTGTATACCGGTCGCCATGATCCGCTGCACCTGTACACCATAGATCCTGCGGATTAGTCTACAACAAAGGATCCCCACCATCTCTCTAGATCCTTGTCACCCAATTAACAGTGGGGCTCTGTTCGTAGTCTCCAATCTAGGGATCCCAAGAGCCCCATCCTCCTTTGGAAGAGTGGTAGTGTCTTAGCCCACCAAGTGAACTCCCTGATCATTGTGCCCAATTGTTTCCTTGTCTTTTTTATTATCTTCTTTATTCGCTGATGGTCCCCATTGACTACAGACTAGAAGACTAAAAAACGGAATTACTGCAAGGACTGGGTCAACAAGAACCAGACAACCTCCCCATGAAAGGCATGCGGCCTTCCACCTAGACAGATTCTTCTTCAGTTTTCCAATGACCGGCAACCAATAAGCCACACAGAGAAGGCCGCAACTGAGCAGTAAACCCAGATAATATACTTGGAGGGGAAACTTTTGCATGTTTCCCTCTTTTTTTTACCTAAAAAGTTATGCTTGAAATCTGAAATCAAGAAGTACAGTTTGCTATTGAATTTCTAATTGAAGCTTTAAACAAGATTATTTATGTGGGCAGATACTTGTATATAGCTGTACTTATTGGTGATTTCCAATAGGGACAATTTATTGGAAATCTGGTTATATCCGAAATATTTGGCATTTCTCTTCTAATTCCCCGGCCTTATTTTTTTATCTTGTAATTTCAGGACAATGCAAACAACTTGAAGGCTCAGCTTGACCAGCAGAAGACCGTGGTTGACAATCTTGTCTCGAACACACGGGTTAGTTCACTGAATCATTGCATAATCAATATTACAATGTCATGTCCGTCTGTGTGATCTGTTGATATAATCAACACTGCAATGTGGGGTTATCAGTCATTATTTTTCTTCGTTTGCACACTGTTGAGCTGGCCTTTCTCACGCGCTCTCTGCTGGATAGTACTTTTAGCACTACAAGCTTCTATGGCTGAGGCGATGAGCACGACTACCTGTCAACTTGCAGTTGAACATCGTGGCTTGATTCTTCTACACATCTTGGACAAAAGCAGACCCTCCAGTTTTAGAGGACCAAATCTCTTTAATGACATGCACTTGAACCTAGAGCTTTTCTAGCGGCGGGCATGATCTGTATGTGAGAATATAGTTGTGTTTAAGCCATCGGAAAAATGATCATCTATACCTCCTCAGGAATCCTTTTATATCCGATTCCTTGATGGATTTGGTTAATTAGCCAACTGATTTCAGGACCAGGTTTCAGTCTGGTAGTAAGAAGTCAAAGGTTTTTATTTTCTTCAAGGAAATGCACAAGTGGGGCCTATGGCTAATGCAAGAGGAAGATGACTAGGCAGCTCATATACAGCATGCCAGTTGTCAGCTACAACAATCTTGCCAGTATGTGTTAGTACCGACCAACCATCTTGAATTATCTCGGCCCATAGTGGGATTAGATATTTTTAACAGAATTCTGCTATTAGCCTAAATATTGCAAATAATCTGAGTAACTGCTATTGTCTGTTTTCTGAAGTTTACTTTTAAACCATACTGCTTGTTGTCTATATATTACCCATGCCAAACAAGCCTTTTCGACTTTCATGGGTATATTATTAATTACCTAATTCACCAACAATAACTGTGTCTCGATGTTTCTGTCGATGCTTCTGTCTTTGATATTTGCAAGGCGAACTTAGGTCAGTATTCACCATTATTTATGTTCTATCAATGAAGATTTTGCCAACCAAATTCCGCCAAGTTAATCTTTTACGAGCCAAGTTCTGCCAAAGTGTTAACCAGGATGCTGTTCTTCTATGTCACTTATATTGTTAGCTTTTGGAGAGCAAGATACAGGAGGCCAGGTCAAAGAAAGACACACTCAAAGCTCGTGCCCAGACTGCAAAGTTTGTGCCCTGTTTTACTACAAGGGAAATGGATTTTTATATCATCGCTTCTTCTTGACTAATGTTCATTTAATGATTTGTTTTAGGACTGCAACTAAAGTAAATGAGATGCTGGGTAATGTCAATACAAGCAGTGCACTTTCGGCCTTTGAGAAAATGGAGGAAAAGGGTACATTGTTCAGCTTTCAACACTATTGGTTAAAGACATAATGTGCAAACTTAATTTATAGTTTTGGGGATACTGGCTTCTTATAGGGGTAAGATCAGGGTTTATTTGTCTTATTGGACTAAAGGCAAATGCCCTTTTCAGATATACAAAGGGGGAGTTGATGTACTATTCAGTTTCCGAAAAAATGTCTACAACAACGATAAAGCTTTTCCCACATTAAGTAGGATATGCTATGTGGATTATTTGTCTCCATTCAGACTTGTCTCGGGTCATTCTCAGTTTCAGATCCAAATAACTAAATTCTCTTCAGATAGTCTCATTCCAATACTTCTTGGGCCTTCCTCGTCCTCTCTTAGTCAGCTCAACATCCCAAATCTTGCATCTTCTAACTGGTGCATCAGTCGACCTCTGCAAATGACCAAACCATCTCAAGCAATTTTCTCTCATCCTATCCTCTATCGGAGCTACACTATCTTCCCTTTTGATCACATCATTCCAAATCTGATCTTTTCGTGTATGACCATGCATCCGCCTTAGCATTTTTAATTTATGCTGCTATCATTCTTTGCTCATGTCTATGGTTCACATGCCTACATTTTGATCCATAGAGCATAGTATGTCCCACGGTTGCTTTGTAATACTTTACTTTGTTTTTCAAAGAAATTTCTTATCTCATAAAACAATAGAGGCTTCTCTGCACATTAGCCAATCTGTATTTATTCTACGAGTAACATTTCCATCGATTTCCCTATTATATTGCCAAATAGATCTCAAGTATATAAAATAATTTTTTTCTGAATGTTATCATTTCTAATATTCACTTCAATTCCTTCACTACTTCTTCCATCAAAGCACTCCGTACATTCAGTCTTAGCCATAATTATATGACACCCTTAGGGCCTGTTTGGTTACTGGGTTGGGCTGGGTTGGGGTATACTCATGTGAATAGTAGCTGTTTGGAGGGTTGGGATGGTTGGAATGGTAATTGTGATGTGATGTGACATTGATTATGTGTTATATTAATTTTTTAATGATTATAATATGTTTTTTATGTTAATAAGTGTATTTGAACAACTTTAAAAAACATTATACCAAAGAAATTGTAAGGTTAATATAAGCAATCCCAACCCATGAATGCAGGGTTGGAGCCACGGATATGCCAGGGTACCCTGGGGTACCCTAGCAACCAAACAGGCCCTTAGTCTCTAAGGCATTCCTCCAAATCTCAAGCTTCCCATTTACTCCATCTGTAGTCTCGTCAATCAACACAATATCGTCGGTGAACAACATACACCAAGATATCTCATCCTGAATGTGATGAGTTAACTTGTCCATAATCAAAGTAAAAAAGAATGGACTCAAACATTTTCTAAGATGAATTTAGTTGTGTACTTTCTAGTGTTGTGTAATGATAAGAGTTGGGAGCAGTCTAGATGACCATTGTTGGATAATGTCTATCTTGTTTTTTTTATTTTGGACGTCCTCAATTAGTGCTCTGTCTTTTGCTTGATTTTATTAGTTTTGACAATGGAATCCCAAGCTGAGGCCTTAAATCAATTAACAACTGATGACCTTGAAGGAAAGGTAATTTGTCTTTTCGCAGGTAATTATGTTTTCCCATGTGATTCATCTTAATATATTTTTTTTATTTGCAGTTTGCACTTCTAGAGAGTGCATCAGTTGATGATGATCTAGCAAATTTGAAAAGGGAACTGTCAGGCAGCTCAACGGTATAGTTTTTCAACAGAATCCATCTGACAGCTTCCTCCTGTACTTTACAGTTCAAAGAATTTGTAGAAGCAATTCATGTCATTTAAGTGAATAAGAAGACAAGCTGGCAATGCAAAGATGAACTGTTTAGATTTTGTCATCAGGAAAACCATTTTATCTTGGAAAAACCTATGTATTAATTTTTGGGCGTTTAGATTCAACATAGATGTGCTCCCAGGGTAATATTCATATGAATTTTTGGGCGTTTAGATTCAACATAGATGGCTTATTAGTCTTGAGATTTTTAGGAATCTACCATGGGATAAATGCAGCTAAAAATCCTTTAATTTTTATCTGAAAAGACAGGTTGATCAGTATAGGTTGAAGTCTTCCATCCATTTTATTGTCCTAGTCAGATGTAGTGCTCCCCTTATGTCTAAAAAAATCATCGAAATGATCATCCCAGATTTGTTTATTTGGCTGGGTGCCCTCTCATGCAGTTGCGAAAAGTCAATACCTCATGCTTAGAAAGGACCTAGTTCGAAGATCATTTTCAAGTGAGGGTTAATGTGCATACAGATATGGTCAATTTCTGTAGCTACTAGTAAGCCTTGAATAATTTTAAGACTTGTATCAACAACAATACGGGCTTGAACATAATTGGTGGGGTTATAGCAAAATCTTTATTTTGAAAGTCAAGCACAATTAGCAACACTGCATGTGCCTATCCATACAAAATCCTTATCAATAGCCCCTGGCTCAATAGGACGGGTTGGCAATATCTGAGCCCCTTGCTGGAAAAACTCATGACCATAGGTTACTATGTATCTCAAGAAATGTCAGTATTAGAAGCAATTTTGCTGGTGCACACTCCTATCCATTGAGTGGCCCTATTAATATAGTTGAGGTCAATCTCTCTACCATCTCACCACACACTGTCCCTCACCTTTGCTGCTTAATGTGGGACTGGGATTCAAAACTTGCTTTCAACTTTAACGGCTTGCCGAGTATGGAAATGCTGGACCTTATACCATGGGAGGTGGGATTTGACTGGTGATGAAGGGTGCGAGTCGTACCGAAAAAATGATAGGGCCTGCAACTATGAAGCTGAACTAAGAAAACTGTTGAGTAACGACAACAAGTGATTGAGTCCAGTAGTTCTTCATAGAAAACTATTGACGATAGAGTACGGTATTATGGAGAAGACAAAATTGTTTGATGCAGTCTCCTTAGATAAATTATATAAAAAATGGTGTTTGTTTAGCTTCAATATTATTAGTTGAAACCTGTGAAACTGCCACCTCTTTATATGGATGGGCAGGCCACCTATAAGCAGCGAGCCCATGCAAAAGGTTTGGTAGGATATGCCATGATAGGGTATTGTCACAGAACACGTCCAAGGAAATTTGTATGCTTATCTTGTATGAATGTCATTACTAATAAAATGAAAATTTAAGTTATACTCAGACGCATATAATGTTCTCTATGCTGCACAACAGTCACCCAACCTTTAAATATGGAAGGAAAATTGCCTGTATTTTATAATTTGCAGTCCCTATTACGCTCTTTATGCATTCTTTTCTTATCTTTTGTAAACTCTTATCAGAGAGGGGAGCTCCCAGCCCGCAGAACGACCACTAGCAGCTCAAATACTCCATTTCCGTATCGGGACTCAGAGATCGAGCGCGAACTTAATGAGCTCAGGAAGAAAACCAGAGAATACTAGTTACTTCTTGCACTCAAAGAAATGGATATGACGTCATTCTATTAGTGCATTCTCCCTTCAGGTCTGTCTGCTTTTTAGATTGAGTTCCTATATGTACATGTGTAGAAAAATGATACCTTCTATAAAGATTCTCTATGTGACAATGTGGAAGGTCTTACTAGTTGGCAACTTGTAATGCCCATTTGTATAGTTTCGCTGCTTCTAGTATTGGATGATGACTTGCTGTGCTAAAATTTTCGCAAGTAGTATTCATCCCATCCCTGTGACCTGGCTATCAAATTTTAATGTAGTTAGTAGTTAATAAGTGTCCTTAATGCTTATAAGCTTTCAAGATCTGATGAAGCTACTTTCTGCTGCGCTTAAATTCTATCATGTCTGGAATTGCTTCTGCGTAATCTACCGATATGCTTGTATCTTATTCTCTCTGTATTGTGGATTTCCAACTGAATTGCAATCCCAAGATGATTCTTTGCTGGCTGGAAAGTAGTCTTATTGTTGGAATAAAACACATAGTATGGTTTGGCTTGGATCGACCACTGTATAGCACAGACAATGAACAGGAAGTCTAAAGATTGGTTGTGCTCTTATCTCCATCTTTTGTCCTGAATGTTGTAACTTTGATTTACAGTATTCCATGTTTCCAATGAAAACAAAGGCGATCTTCTATGGAAGATGGCAAAAACAATTATATATATTAGCTGGTTTCATGAGTATTTGTGATTCAATTCGCTTAGAACTTGACTTGAACAAGAAATAAGTCTGAAGTTTTGTGTAGGTTCGAGCCCTATAAAGTATTTATAATACGGTGCGTAAAAAGTTTTTATAAGAATGTAAACTCGTTTAATTACACAAGTGTATCTATGCACATGCTAATGTCTGTCAGATACTTAACCTTTGAACTCTAGAAATGGTTTGTAAATGCAGAATGCAGGTGCTGTGTATCAATATTTTCCTGCAGAAGTGCTGAGTTTGTCGAAGTTGACAGATGAATCAGACATGCCAGAGGTTAAATTATTGAAGATAAATGCACTGAGGATCAGGCATTCCTCTCAACCAGTGTGGAACAGTTTAGGACTGTTGATAAGGAAAAAAGAGAGCATTTCCTCTCGTCTTCTTTCCTTGCCTCATTTATGGGAGTTCATCTTCCTGCAACCCACTTTCTGATATACTTCCCATGTCAATCCGGTCTTCAGCTGGACAAACTGGAGCAAATGTAGGTATGTATATCAGAACTAATCTTGGTTAATTCATTAGAATCATTGAATTGCTTATGAGCATCATTCTTGTACTCATCTAGTCCACTGCAGTGCTGTAGTATAACGTTTCCTATCTCGTCCAGAACTTTCTTTCTATAAGCCTCCACACACACAAACGACTTCAGTAAACGTAAGACCACCAGTGTTTTGTTGTAGGGAGTACGAAGATAGTCCAATCTCTCCATATGATACTAACAATTGATGTGTTTGTTTGGTTGCAAGATTACCTTAGACGTGACCGTCTCCTTTCGAGAACTTGGTAAACTAATTCCACACACATCCATTTTTCACAGTCGAAATATGCAATATAATATAAAGTAAGAGAAAATAGCACACAAGCTTGTAAAAGTCTCGACTAGGACGACTAGTCGGCCTGATTAGTCGAGTCGTGGGGATAGCCGATTCAACTAGGTCTGGTTGGCTATTAGTCGGTCGACCCGACTAATTGGCCCGACTAGTCAGCCGACTAATTGGTCGACTTTTATATCAAGCTTTTTTATTTTTTTATTTTTTATTTTTTTTAAAAACAGGCTTATACCAATATGCGTAATGTTATATTTAAAGTAAATTACTTCTTTTGTTTTATTATGATAGTATAGAAAATGTATAAATCTATGTTAATATATAAGAATATATGTAGAAAATGTACAAATCTATGTTAATATATAAGATTTTATGTACAAAAAATGATATATATATTAAAAATAATTTTAAAAAATCAAAATCGACTAACGACCGACTAAATCCGATTAGTCGTCCTACCGTCGATTAATCCTTAGTCAGTGATCCTGCCGACTGAGTACTGACTACCGCTTTCTGCAACCTTGATAGAAGACTGGAATTAAAATTTTCTTATCAATTCACTTCATATCCATCATTCATTTACATTACAATCCAATCCATGCCTACAAAATACACCATCTGTGTGCGTTCCAAAAACTGTCCTTATATGATACATGAGTTGTCTCTCAAAATGCTACAAATAAAGTAGAGCAGGAAAGGCTACAAGTAAACACTAGCTACACACATTTTACCACTAAAGCACTGTTGCTGCACCCAAAAAAAAGTAGCTCCGAACCGCTCACTACTGCGGTTGCTTATGAGAACCTGTTGATCCAACACATATGTACATTATGAGAAAAGCTACATAGTACGATATAAAATTACAAAAAGGTACTAAAGAAGTGTGTAAATGAAACCAGTGGGTAAACCATCCTCACAAAAGGGATAAATTATAATCATTTTCACTAGATATGAGTAACCCAAGCTTCATGATAGTATGTGTTCTTGGTCAGTGTAAGACCTCATATTACGACTCTAAGGCAATAAGGACTTAGGGTTGGTGTGCCTTCGTAGGCTTGCGGTGGAGTACAATGTTCCCAACACGTCTACTTAGCATTACTTGTCGAACTGCAGTTACGATCCTCAAATCAAATTCCAACTTACGAAATCATCGCAAATCACCCAAGCCCACTACATACGTGTAAGAGTCCACCGAGACGTAGGGCACGAGTCATGCCATAGATGACCAAGACAACTCTTACAGTAGTTCGAATCACTACAACTAGCTCAGTCCTTCTTATGCACATGAGATTTATATTTCATTCCCAACCTCATTCACAATTCCTGAAATTCCCCTGTTATCCCAATCCTCCTTATGCACATTCCTGCACCAGCTAGTACACGAGTGTTAACCCTGAGTAAATAAGAGAAACACTAGATTACCAATCATGACTACTTGGCATGCACTCGTAGCACTGGGATAAAGTTATCAAGTACTGAGGCTGAACACCATGTGGTGACTCCTTGGTGTGCCAAGCAACATGTCCCTCAACCAATGCAACTGTTGGGTTCGTGGTGCCCAAGTTTTTACCCGAAACCCCAAGGATTCATGCCCATCCTTTGAAGCACCTATTCTATCTACCCGAACGCCGTGCAATCTCAACCATGAAAATCTTTCGGAACAGTGAGGAATACAGTAGAAGCCCATCAAGAAGATTGGAAATATCACCCTGCAACAGACAGACAAACCTGAGGTGATCACTAAGAAAACGAGAATCTGATTCATAGGATCTTGAATGCATAAACATGATCTTACCTTGCCTGCGTTGACTTAAATGGAATCTTCACAAGTATCCCAGATATGATGTTGTGATTAGGCTTGCCCAACTGCACTGTAACATCCATTGGGTGCATAACCTTTTATGTTTAAAAGATTTACTTTAATTAGGCGTCCAGATATTATAGATTGGAAGAAACTACTGGATGAAAAAGCAAATGAAAGTGCTGTAGAACTTTAAGTAAGAACATGATACCTTGAAACACACCAACAATCAATACTTAGGTTGCTGAACATGATCGGTTTCAGCCAAATTATGAAACCATGAAAGTGATGGCAAAAGAAAACAGGTCTTCAGTTAAACCGCACAGCTTTTGCACAACTAAAACAGTAAGACTCCAAAATCTGATAAACTTTCCAAGGTAAGGGATATTGTTTCTTTGCATATGCATAGATCCAATTAAAAACACCAACGGAGATTAATCCATACCAACACACGTCGAAGCGGAGGATCTGTTATAAGCACCACACTGAGAGCTGCAAACCTCTGGTCTTTCACCATGACCCAAACAATGGTGCTGTAGCAGAAAACACCCATTGTACTAAACATGAGTTAGGGCATTTTGAAAGAGAGGGGTTGGTTTTTATAGGGTCCAATCCGGATTCGGAATTGACCCGTACCGACCTCGCTAAAATGACTGTAACTCGAGCTCCCGAGCTCGATTTTTTGTGTTCTTGGACTCGTTGGAAAGATATGGATGAGCGAGCAGCTTTTCACAACAAGTTCCGATTCTATTGCGAAAGGTTCCTCCCACATAAGCTGCTACACACTACTTGTTATATATGGATATCTAAGTACGAAAAGGAAAAAAGTCTTAAAATTCACAGACCTACATGCTTCAGTCAAAATTTAATCTGCTTCATCCCCAAGGTAGGGAAACGCAATCAACACCCACATTGAACTCCAAAGTATAATTTAGCTTAAATGAATGTTCAAAGACTACCTTGAACTGTGAGGAAGTATTAGTACATATTGTTAGTCTTCAAATCATAACATCAGAGTTACTCTATAATTGGGTATTGAGTTTGGTCAGGTATTCCATGTTACAGAATAGACCTCGACATCCTGTGATACTTCAGATTGATGTTACAGAATCTGGATACATACCACAGGCATTTTCGTTAAGAGGAGGACGTAATCACGCGCAAAGTCACACGCGATACACTGCGGTTGCCGATGAAATGGTGCACTCTGTCTCCTTAGCTTGCAGAGAGCCGCAGAACTACTTCGCCGCACTTATGGTTATTGAGCTTGAGGTAGAGGACAACGTCCTTGGTGAGTTGCCCCCAACCCCAAGCCACGTTCCCAGGTTTTCGCATGGCATTGTTCTTGATGTTGTTCTTGTGAGTTCTTATAGTCTCTAGGAACGGTTTTAAAATCTGAATTCGAATTGGACTTGGCTGGAGAGTTAAATTGGCTTCACGGAAGCAATTAGTTGAGTCAAAATGAACGGTCAAATCGGGTACCGATTGATCCGAATATTTTTAACACCGCTAACATCTATCCAATAGCCATTTCATTATTTGTTTTTTTAATTTCTTCCATATGAAATTTGGAGGAAAAAACTCCTATCCAAGTCGAATCCAAATCAAATCGAGCTTAGACATTACATGTACGCGTAAAATCGATGGAGTAGACGACTTACTTGGTTGCCGGAGGTGACGATAACATAGGGGTCGTTGCTAGTTATGCAACCGGATACGGATATATCCTTATCCGCCCACTAAAAGCGGATACGGATATACATTTTCGGATTTTAGCGGATACGGATACGGATATTAGTTTTAATTTTTTGTGTGGATACGGATTCGAATACGGATATCATTATAGAATTTTTTCCGGATACGGATACGGATGTATACTTTTTTGATTAATTTAATTATATTATTACCTCTTATTTAAGGGTCTACGAAATCTTTAACCTTTTGAAGTTTGTGTTATTTCTAAATTTCTGTCACCCATTGCTTTAGTAGTGACCAATAGTATAATGAATAACGACTAGAAATAGTGTAAGTAGGGAAAATGTGCATAAGATTCTAAAATTTTATGACATTTATTCAAATTATTCATTACTTGATCAGTAGTCACGTGATTTTCAAACTTCATGCCCAAGTTAAAACCTAGCCCAAATAAAATGGGTTGTATTCGGATTGGACCGATCCATTAACCCATATACTAAAGTGAGCTTGAGTTGAGCAAAGTGTTGAACCTAATCCAACCTGGCCCGATTGCCAGCCCTACTTGTTGATGTGGTCGAGCCATCTTTGATTGTCTATTGCAGGTTACTTGTGAAGATCACATCCGTACTGATGCGGCGAAACAATCCCTGATCTTTTTCTAGTTGATTTGATCTCATTCGTTGAGGACATTATCTAGTCCTGACAATTGGACATGTATGATAGGCATGGGTCGATATCATTCGATGTTAATACCAACATACATTATTCATTGCAATATTATCTTTGATTTTTGAAATCCATAATGAATGTCATATTTGTTAGTAATTATTCATGTAATGACAATTATCTGTTGACTTTAATATTTAGTAATCATCGCTAATTTAGCAGCAATGAGATTTTTTTCCTGAGAAAGTCACCCGATAAATATTGTTTTAAGTTCATTGCTAACGATATGGCAACGGGTACGACGTCCATTGCAAAATTGAAGAATAAAGATAATTTTATGATAAATAAATGATAGTGATATATAGGAATTTCCAAGCAATGGATAACCCAAAAGGAGTTGTAGAAGTTTTAAGGTTACATCATGACAAAAACAGCAGGATGTAGGTTATGCATCTTTCCGATAATACACTTTGAGGTACTTAAAAATAATATGTTAATCAAGTTATTTTAGAATAGGAGATTTTGTTAAGAAAGAATACTAGTGTCACTAAAACAAAATAGATCTGCATTGATGTTTTGTAAATCCGTCACTATATTGTCCTTTGTTAAATGTATAACGACAATATCATTCGTTACCAATTTTTTTTATACTTGAAATTAATGACGAATGCCATATTCGTTGCATATTTTTAACGACGGTCCATACATCAATGTTCATCCATTGCTAATTTTTGAAATTTAACTGATTGTCGCTAATTTTTAAACTAAAAAATTAGCGACAACTAGATTTTTTTGAAAATTTCCAAATGTCGAGGAGTGTGCATCATTGAGGTAACGAAGAGTAGAGGTGTTCAACACATCCAGGTCAATGAGTACCCAGCTTGGCTCGTTTATTTTGACCCTAAACTTATTGGTACCCATTTGAGAATGACAACCAGGTACCCGCTATGTGTATCCGAACCATTGTCGAGGAAACTGGCTCGATAAATTATTGGGTTTAGGCCCAAATGGACTTGTTGACAACCACACAAAATGCTTAAGCCTGAGTTGTTAAGTAATAATCACCCACTCTTATAACCTACTTTCTCACTTTGTGAGTTGCCGATGTGAGATTATGTTTAGGTTGGGTTGTTACAACCTTCCATACTTATATTCATGACGTAATTGTTGTGCCATGTCTTATCACTTATTGCTAGTATAGTGGATGTTGCACGTTGCTGGTAGCATTTTCCTCCTATCTCTTTTGTAGGAGTGACTCCACCTCTCGGCTAGTCTTTTTCATTATTAGAGGGTACCCGCTTTGATACCGTTTGTAATATCCTGAGCTTAAGTCCCGGACCGTTATCGAGGAAAATTAGTCCCAACAACTTGTTGGGTTCATGCTCAAATGCACATGTTGAGAACCACCTAAAATTCTTAAGCCCAAGTTGTCGAGTAGTAATCCCCCACTACTCTAACCCACTCTCAAACTTTGTAAGTTGCTGATGTGGGACTACACTTGGGTTGGGTTGCTACACTATACAGTGACCCGTGTCCTATCCAAAAAACCTGTTTGGATCAACGGGTTCCTATTGGGTACTAGTTGGAAGCTTCCGTTATTCAGATATGAAATGGATGCATACCGGATATGAAAAATAATAAAAATAAATCCTGTATAGATCATGCTAAATTTACACATATTGGATGGCTCGCATTATGTAGTGATATTTATATCCGTATATGTATCTATTTTGAAATTATCCATTTTGAAATTGACATATGTGTGGATGTCAAATATCCATCATGGCATCCAATCGGGATAATAATGACTACAATCGAGTATGAATTATATCGTATAAATATATATCATTCGGACAACCAAATTAGGTGATAATTAATGGAATCACATATGCATACAAATATATGCTTATACACCATTTGTCAATTTACACCTCTTTATCTGAATTTGAATTATTGTAAGAATGAATCGTAAACGGATTTGATATTATTGGACCCGTATCTGATTGTATTCCTTCAAATTTTATATATTCTCGTGGTTTACATTATCCGCAATGTCCACGGATATTATCGTAGAATATGTAGACAATGTCTCCTTTAAATATTAAGTAACAAAATTTGTAACAACAATCGACCAATCCATTGTTCGAAGAAATAGATCAAGGAAGGAATAACGATAAAAAATATATCGTGAATTTCAAAGTTAATAAGTAGAGTTTATGAAAAATTATTATTATCGATTTTGTCCTTTTAATGGCATTAATATAATAAATAAGTAATTTCCTTTTAATAGAAATGGTGCTCCTACACATATGCACTTGTATCCATCAGCCACTGATATTAACCGAGAACCGGACGGGTCGACCCATGACCCGATAACAACGGGTCGGTGTGGGTCACAATCACACAGGGGCAGATACTGCCCGTGGACATCCCTGAGGATGAATTGAGTTCACAATCACATGGGGGCAGATACCTGCCCAAGTTTCTAACACTCCCTCTTCCCTGTCTTCCTTTAGTACCATCTTCCTGATTGTTTTCTCACAAGTAACCAGATCCTTTTACTTATCAGTTCACATTCTATTCTTCTTGATCAGTTCCAATCCTTTGACTCAGTCCAGTCACATTCATCACCTTTCCAAATTATTAGTTTTATATTAGAGCATGGAAAGTGTATTAGTTGTTTAATAGTTTGTGATGAGTTGAATTATACTCCATGGGTAAACGAGTTTGTGGAAGATGACCCGTTTACCCACTCGTGTTCTGGTGAAGAGTGCCATGATCTCTCTGTGCGGGAGATTGTAGGTTTGTGAGCCCACGCGGTTTATCCCTATCGGTAAGGTTTCCATGTAAATCATTGTGTTCATTCTTTGTGCTTGATTTGGGTTCTTCTCTAACCTGGTATCGGTGCCCATGTTACAATCATTCTGCTGCGATCGAAGATCATCACGCCGTTACTGATTGGTTGGGGTGTTAAACCCTAACCACGCCGTGGTCCAGTCGTCTTCCTGTTGAGTGTGTACTCATTCCATTCTTCGAAAGGAAATGACTATGGAACTTGCTTACTTTGGAAAGTTAGTATGGACAAAAGAAACACGGCATTAATGTATTGGTTGAGCATGGGGGTTTTTAACATGAGACAAGATGAAATTTCTATTGGGGGTATTATGTTGCCCTAAATGCAAAATGAGAGGAAGTTGATTATTACTACGATGATACTTGGACCAGTATTACATATCAGAAAAGTTTGGAATGAAATGTGGAAACACCGTATGTTTATTTTCCTTAATGACGTCAATAGTGAGTTTTAGGCCACCAGGAGTCAATTGTTGGTGACTGAGATGGGATTTAATATGCATGCCATGTATTACACCATTGAATTAGGAGAACAACAATGTGTAGTTATGAAGGATGAAACTGGTGTCTTAATGTTTGATAAATATACATTACTATGCAAAGGGAGCAAGATTGCACTACAACAATTAAGATTTATAGTGACGTTTGTTTTGTTAAGCGCGCAACGAATAAAATGTCACTAAACCATCTCGTGACGAATTTATGATTCGTTGTAAGAATCGTTGTTATATAAGCCGTTGTTAAATTTTTAGCAACAATTAGTAACCGTTGAAAAATTTAAAACCACGATGAAAAAAATCATCATGAGATTAAATTTAATGACAAATAAAAACTGTTGCAATTTAGACATGTCAACGTTTTTTTGTCACTATGTAGAGCTTATTATTTGACTCTTTTAATATATAACAACGTTTTTTCCGTCACTATTTGCAACATTGCCAACAAATAATCTGTCATTAAAATAAAATATATGATTAATTCATCATTATATAAATTAATATTTCCATTTATTTTTTAATTATAATTACATATATTAACTGATACCTTGCATGTATCAACACTTTATTTCATTCCACATTCATCAATCTCCAAACAAAGACCACTAGTTATGAAATCACCTAAAGATAAAATCCAATCAAATGTTAACCAAACATTGTTACGAAGGAATCAAAACGACAACATTGTAAGAAATATCATAACTTGAAACATCATCAATATCAATCATGAAACTTTAATGTCTTAGAAAAACTCAGATGCTCATTTGCTAGAATAGTTTGTAGGCAGGTCATTTGATAAATCAGGAACCTGTACCATTGAAAAGAAAAGTAATTAGCATACTTCAACATCGTGATAATAACTAGCAGAAATAGATACACTTTCATTTGTAGCATTTCTCAAAAAACAAAAGCAATAATATTTCAGCCGGATTTAAATCGAACTCTAGTAAATATTTACAAAGGACTTGTAAAAAAAATAGAGAGGTCAACTAACAAGAGACCATCATGACAAAAAAGAGAGATTTAGAAAACTAGATAGCAAAAAACTAAACAAACTAATAAGACATTTCCCAGCCAACATGCTGAACAATTCCAATATCCCATTTAAATTGAGTTCTGGATAAATGTCTAGAAGGATCTCAGCCAACCATGTGTTATTGTGGCTCATTGGGTTATATTTAGTTGATATTATGTTTATTTTGGTTAATTAGACCCTCGTATGTTTTGTTACTTTGTAAAGTAAGACTTGTACAAGATTATATCATGAAACTGAGCTGGACTGTTCTCAGTTTCTTGTTCTCGCTTAAGATTTTTTTCTCCTGAAGATAATAAGTTCAGCTTTATGTTATTAACTAGTAAAAATGGTGAACTGTAATGTCCATTAACGTATGATGCTTGGAATTTATTCTATCTTTATGAAAAAAGATTCAATGCAACATGATTTCATGCACTACAAAAAAGGCGGGATTAACGTGCACGGCTCTGCGTGCACCTGGCGAGCACATGTGCTCGCCCTTTAATGGGCGAGCACATTAAGAGCACATGTGCTCGCCCATGAGGGTCGCTGGTTTGAATTTTGCAGAGAGGCGCGGTTTCCAGTTTTGCAGAGCACATGTGCTCGCCCATGTGCTCGCTCAATTGTGCTCGCCCACTTGAATTTCCTTGCGCGGATAATTTTAGCGCCTGGAAATTTTGGGCGAGCACCTGGCGATGGCCTGGCGAGCACTTAAGTGTGCTCGCCCATGCCCATAAACAGAAGCTCGCGCGGCTCTTCTTCCTCATTTCTCACGCAACTCTCTCCCATTTTCTCCTCTCCGGCGACCCGCCAGCCCTCCGCCCCGACCCCGACGCCCGTGGTTTTCGTGTTTTGAGTAGATCTTCATCTATCACTCAGTATAATCCTTAATCCTTTCTCTTTTTATTCGATTTCATTACCTATTTGTATTGTTTGGATATATTAGGGTTTAAATTTTTTGTTGAATGTAGTGTATTATTTTGATTGTTTATATGTGTTTTACATGTTAAGGATAATAGTAGATCACTATAGTATTGTCATTTCGAATTTGATTGTCTAAATAATATGTATAATTGTATGCCCTGTAGGTGTTTGACAAAATGCCTCAACCAACATTATGTTTAAATTTTGTAAATTTTAAATGACAAAATACTTGTATGATTAGTTAAGATTAGTTATGTTCAAAAAAGATTAGTTACTCAACTTTTATAATGCCTCGGAATAATGTAGATAAAATCCCTCAACCAACATTATGTTCAAAAAAGATTAGTTATGAAATTTGTTAATAACTTTAGTTACTCAACTTCAATAATGTAGATATTAGATATTATTAACATCATTAATAACAGTTTTAAAATTTCATATCGTTTTGATATGAGATATGATATACACCAATGTTTCCTTTATGATAATTTATTATCACATTAAATTCTAGTTAATGTGACCAATTATATCACATTAACTTAAAGATAGGTTTAAAATAAGTCCAAAATATGATTTAGTAATTATTAGAAAATCGCACAAAATCCATCACACACAGTGCGTCCTTCCACACCGGGTGGTGTGTGGCCCTGCACAACGGGTGGCGTGTGCAACACATTGAAGGATTTGATCACCTCTAACTGTGTTATATTTTTTTTATTTTTTCACAGCACTATTGGACTCACTTTGGGATGTTTATCCCAGACCAATGGTCGTGGATTTTGATGTTTGCAGGTTCGAATTTTTTTTGCAGGTGCCTATTAACTCTTAGTGACCCAAGCACTGTATTAGGCACTAAATAAGGATCACACTTATCCCTATCCCCATCGTTAACCAGCCAAATATACGTAATTGCCCGGTTAATATAAATGAATAAATATTTTAAGATTATTTTATAGTCTCATTTGTAGCACATACAAATGTATGACGTAAAATGATCTTAAAGTATTACATTTATATTAGCTTTCCTTAGTTCGGAGGTCCCGGATTAACTGGGTCCGTAAGGATTCAAATTTACTAAAAGGTGATCTGTGTCACAATGTCTTTATTTCTTACGGAAATTCGGTTCATAACCCCTTCCTCTTCTGTATAGCAAATCAATCATAGTTATTATTGAAATAATCACTAATATGATTATTTTGATAATTAATTACGATTGATTTATGGGGTATACGGGAGAGGTGCAGGGTTATGCTGCCGAATTTTCGTTAGAAATAAAGATACTTGTGACAACGATCATCTTTTAGTAAATTTGAATCCTTATGGACGGGCTAAAGTGATAATATAATTAATACACTTCTTTTCTCATCTTTTATCTCAATAATGTGATACATTTAGATATCCTCAATTTCCTAGATTTGACATTTTAGATTATTTAATTCAGGTTCACCAATATGACCAATAGAGAATGGATGTACAACCGTGTAGTAGATGGACGTATAGCAGATGCCTTTCAAAGAGGTGTTCAGGAATTTATACAATTTGCTTACGCACAAGGTTCCCGTATTGTGGATTCAGATGGAATTATCTTGTGTCCGTGTAAGAAATTTCTTCTAATGAGGAAGAGATCAAAAGATGAAACTCAGTTACATCTTTATAGAATAGGGTTTCATGGAAGGATATCAGATTTAGTGGAGGCATGGTGATAGTTTCGAGGACAGAATGAATGATGTGGAAGAAGCTGACAATATTAATCCCTTTGCAGATATGGTTATGGATGTTGCGGGTCCAGAATTTAATGATACTTTGTTAGATGATGAGGAACCATATGGAGAGTCTGCAGAATTTTACGAGCTGTTGAAAAAAGCGGAAGAGCCATTGTGGTTGGGTTGAAAGACATATTCAAAACTTTCTGCGGTCTCGGATCTTCTATCGATGAAGATGAAATATAATATGACCGATCGTAATTTTGATGCAATGCTGAGGATTATTAAGAAGATGTTACCAGAAGATGCAGAATTACCTGATAATTATTACAAAACGAAAAAGATGATGCGGAAGATGGGTTTAGCAGAAGTTAAAATAGACTCATGCATAAATCACCATATTCTATATTACGGTGAACATCAACATTTACAACGGTGTCCTGAATGTAATGAGCTAAGATATCAGACAGCTAGTAAGAGTGGAACAAAAATATCGAGAAATATTCTACGTTATTTCCCGTTGACTCGGAGATTGAAACGACTATATTATTGTAAAGAAACGACCCATTCTGCATACTCTCAGCCGTCGTACACGCAACGCTTGGTGGTCTCCCTCCATATTATGTGGAGGAACATCGTCACTCCTATTCTGCATACTCTCAGCCGTCGTACACGCAACCACATCCGTCCCAATCAACAATTCCAATGGAGTCGCAGATGACGATGATGGTGGAGCAGGTGACGAAGCTCCGAGAGGAGTTCACGGCGTACATGTAAGTATTCTTCTTATAGAATGAGTAATACTTTTAAATTTCTATATCTACAAAATGCATGTAATAGATATATATCTTCCATATATAATATAGGTCGCAAGGGCGTGCATCTCAACCTGAAGAGATTGAATCTGATGACGAAGAGGAGGAGGAGAATGACCCTAAAGAAGAGGCACGCATGTATGCGAGGTTCAAAGAAAAAGAGAAGGAAAAAAAGAAATCAAAGCAGGGTTTAATGTCTAAATTTTTTAGATCAAAGAAGAAGTAAATTTTTGTTGGTTTGGACCTGTATTTTTTTAAACTATTAGCACATCTTTTAATTTATATGAACTTTGTAGGCTTTGACTTTTTTGTAATATTTAGATGTTAAATTAGATTGTTTATTTCTGAATTCATGTATATTGTGTGACTTTCAATTGTTAGTGCTAGTTATCTTAGTCAACGAACTTCTATAATATATATATACCCTTAGGGAGCTCTTATAAGTACCTGCAGTGATTTATTGGCAGGCTATACAGGTTCGACGGGGCGTCAAAACCCTGTCGAACCTGTATATTTTTTTCCTGAAAATCACTTTGGGCGAGCACATGTGCTCGCCAGGTGCTCCGTGGGTAATCGCAAATTATAGAGGAGGCGATCACATCGGCGAGCACATATGTGCCCGCCAGGGAGCGGGCGAGCACATAGCGTCCCGATGTGCTCGCCCACCAGCCGTGGCGACTCTCACAGAAGCGAGCACGCCCTTAACGAGCACATGTGCTCGCCCACCCCTCGGGCGTGCACATGGCGTGCACTAGGCGTGCACATAACGAGCTTTTATGTGCACGCCAATCTCGCCTTTTTTTGTAGTGATGATAGATCAATGCACTCAGAAGATCAGCCATGGTAAAATGGATTGACTGTGGATTTGTTATGTTTGACAGATGTATAGATTCACTATTAACCTGAATATAACCTAACTAATTAATAAACTTTACTCGTTAAAGAAATCCCTGGGGAATTATGATGAGAGCTCACATGGGAGTTGTTGAGGGTAAGTGTCCTAAAGATGTTCTTGCAATTCTTTGGCTTTTTGTTTTCAATCATGGAGAAGCTCCAGTAATTTTTGCAAAATTAATAATCATGACTACATCCCAAATATTTTATGTAAGAATAAAAATCAAGTATACTTACTTGAAAGCCAACTTGTTGAGTGTGATCACAATTTGATTGTAGCAAGTTCGAAAAATCAAACATCTTGGTAACAATTCAATATTCTATTTTAATAATAATGTTTCAAATAAAATCATTAAATCTATTGATAAGAATTTAATGAAGAATGAAAATTTAGAACCTGAGAACTCTTTCTTAAAGGCCAACCTAATGTAGCTCCAAGACAATGAAAGATGAGATGAAGCTGATGCTTGTGAAGCATCTGACCATGTAGCTTCACTTCAATAATCTAGGAATTGAGCAATACACTTATACTCTAACTAACAAATCAAATTTACTCATTACAATTTAAAGAATAAAATATTACCAAATATTTTATGTAAAAATAAAAATCAAGTATACTTACTTGAAAGCTAACTTGTTGAGTGTGATCATTGTTTGATTGTAGCAAGTTCGAAAAATCAAATATCCTGGTAACAAGTCAATGTTCTATTTAATAATGATGTTTCAAATAAATCATTAAATCTATTGATAAGAATTTAATGAAGAATGAAAATTTAGAACCTAGGAACTCTTTCTTAAAGGCCAACCTAATGTAGCTCCAAGACAATGAAAGATGAGATGAAGCTGATGCTTGTGAAGCATTTGACCTTGTAGCTTCACTTCAATAATCTAGGAATTGAGCAATACACTTATACTCTAACTAACAAATCAAATTTACTCATCATATTTTAAAGAATAAAATATTGAGCAACTACAGGATAAAACCTCCGATTTAGTTAACTGCTAGTAGCAAATCAAAAACATTGCTTACCATCAAATAAATTTGAGCTTAAATTCCCTAAAATTTGTAACATCACACCCACAGATAACATCTCCATTCCATATCACTCTTTCAAAATTATAGTATGACTTATATATCATCTTCGTATACCACTAAAATGAGAAGGTCTAGTGCCAAAAGCCGCACTGAAAAACACCATAGCAATAGGGTCAGCTTACACGTCCAACAATGGATTCGTTATTTTCATGGGGCTATAGTCTTTGTATCTTTTTACAGATTTAGCCAAATTGGGAGACTTTGGATGCATTAACTTCATTTGCAAACGATCATTGCATTATTTTCCATACCGTTTCAGGTGTGTGTTCTGTTTTACAACTCTGTCTATGAGCTGTATCTAATACACATTCTCTTATTAAGTATACATTAAAAAAATCAGTTACTGGGTGCAAGGGCATACATCTTCATTGTCGGTCTCCTGTGCAGATCATAAAGCATTTGTGAAAGAAATAAAATAATAAAGTGGACTAGTTGTGATAACTTCACTTGTGAGCTAACATACTCTTCCATGTCTACATTATCTAATCCACCAATTACGTGCCCCCCTTTTTATCATACTCGATAGCTAATCTGCAATGCAACAAATAACACGATCATCGATTTAATAGTAACAATGTGTTTTCATGTCCTCCTGAACTGAATAACTATATGCCTCTCCGCATGGGCTCATGTTCGAGCTCATCTACCTTAGCCTTCAGAGGCGCGATCTATTCCTCCCTTCGAGCTCCTCCACCTCAGCCTTCAGAGGCGCGATCTATTAACACAACATGAACCTGCTCCTACTTGATTACCACTGGCTTCCAGACCTAGTCACAGAATTACACAGCATTCTTCCAGAGGATTTTGATTGGGATGTGGAGCTCTGCCTCGAGCTTGAGGCCCTTGTCAATCATCTTCCAGCTGCGGGCAACGTACTGGTGAGGGACTCTGGCAATGGTATCATACAGAAGATAGACCTCGTCATGAGTGATGGCTATCTCGTGTTAGCGGATGGCACAATCATCGATGAGGCAACGGTTCTCCACAAAGAGGTGGCAGATGTTGGAAAGCTAGATCTCGAGATCCTCTTCGTAGAGCACAAGGTGAAAAGGGAAGACGCCGCCATCGCGGGGAGGCAGGAACGGCTGCCACGGCGGAGGGCGACCATGGATGGCCATTGTGAGGTCTTAAGTTTAGGGTTTGGATTGGACTTGGTGGAGGGGATGGGGGGAGGGGGTTTTCCGTGAGCGGATGTGGGCGGTAGAGGGGGTTGGATTTTTAAAGGAGAGGAAAATGGCATTGAAGTTTGGGGAGGGAGGCTGGTGGCGGGATACAAAGTAACAAGACGGTAGGGGAGGGGGAGGGGGATTCCAAGGAATTAGGTTTTGGAATTTATATAAATCGGAAGAGCCAATTCAAGTGTTTGGAATATTAGCAATTGACATAGAATAATCCGTCACATTGGTTTTGTTGATTTAGATCCGTCGCAAAAGCCCATATTTGTTGTAGTTGCGTGCAGGGGGAATATTCCACTGAGAGTATGCTTATAGAACAATTAGTTGATTTAGGAGTTATTTATTTTTATGTAGTTTATTTTAGCATATCATTTACATGTTTAATGGAAAAAAATCCATGCAATTTTACCAACGATTTATCTGTTGTTATAATAAAATAGCGACGAATGCAAATAATCGTCACTATTTCTAACATAAATAGTGACAAATAGATACAAGCGTCGCTATGTTAATGGGTTTGCATATATAATGACAGATTTTGCTAATCATTGTTATTTAAATGTCACGAAAGCTATGATTTGTTGTAGTGGTGGCTACTAGAAGGATAAGATATGTGTGCATTGTAAGAGGACTAGTCATGGAATGGACTATTGTTGAGACCTTCATTCAAAAAGGAAATCGAATAAAGGAAAGATGCTTGTGGTGATGTCTGCTGAAAGCAAATAACTCTATGATGATCAGATTGAGATCTTCACTCTATGTTCAGAAGTTATGTCTCTCTAACTGTGGTATTGCTGATACTGATGATGTGAATTCTGCCATGGATGCAAAGAAAATAAAAGGAAACTATTTACTTAATGATTAATGGTTCATTGATATTGGTGTTTTAGATCATATATCAGGTAACCCTTAGATGTTTCTTGATTTTTGACTTGGTTCCAGAAGAGGATGGATAAATTTGGCAGATGGATTCGCTGTCACTATGGTCGGAAAAGGAAATATCTCTTATTAATAATAAATTTCTATTGAAAGATGCTCATGATGATCTCGACTTTCCTATCAATTATTTGTCTATTTACCACATAGCTAAAGATCTGAGCCGATGCTCACTTTGTGTCTCACATGAGTTGGTAAGGAAGTATATTGGGATTGGTTTGGTTATTGACAGTCTTTATCGTCTTCATGCTCGAGTTCTCTCAGCCTAGATTGCCACGTCTATGAATAAGGGTTCTGATGATATCCAAACTTTTAAATAATGGCATGAGCATCTTGGCCATCCGGATTATTCTATTCTTCAACATTTATTTCCCTATGTATACAATAGAGTTTGGAGTTATTTTCATTTTTGTGAAGTGTGCCAGTTATTCAAGCACAGTTGATCAGTTTAACCTAACTCACGTAATAAAAGTATTTTGATTTTTCAAATTGTTCATTAATAAACATCGCTCGAGATGTTGCTCTAAAATGATAGACGATCGTCACTGTGTCGACCGAATGATATTCATAGAAAAAGATTTGTAGTTTTTATTTATACTCCTAATCTTATGTGCATGTGGTAAGTATCGGAGTGTCGAACTCAGGGAGATAAATTGTGTGAACTAGGGTAATATAATAGAGTGGAGTAATGTAAATGCTTTCTCGATTTTTTATTGATTTTTAACTATTTTTATGATTTTTATTTTATTTTAATTTTTTTGTATTTGTTTTTAGTTAATTTATATACCAATGTGTAAATAAATATATGTATGGATATTGTTTTTTACTTGATTTTACTTTCATATTTTCATATTTTATATTTGTTTTACTATTTTTAGGTATTTTTAAGTAATTCTTAGTATTTCTATGGACTTTAAATGAATTTTAAGTTTGAAAACTATATTATTATACAAAATAGGGAAGTATTTTGTATTTTAAAAATTCAAAAGTAAGAAAATATTTTGTTTTTATTTTTACTAGAAAGAGGATGAAAATACCTTTAAAACAAGGCATTATACTTATTTATATGATCTTATTGAATTAGCTATGATTTTTGAAGTTTTGTGTATTTTTAGATTTATAAGTATTTTAATATTTGATTTTTATTTTATTTTTATTTACTGTTAAGAATATAATAAAATATATATTTTTTATAATTTTTATGGAATTTTTAAACTTGTATTTATATATCTTATGTACTTTAAAAGTTTATGTATTTTTATGGTTTTTGAATTAATAAAAATAGACAATAATTTTATTTTTTTAATATATATTTTTGTACTATATATATTAGTGTATAAAATATTTTTGAGTATTTTTATGATATTTTTATGTTTTCCATTTTATTTAATACATATTTCATACTATTTATTTAACATATTGTACTAGGGATATATATGTGTAATAATAGGAAACTATATAGGTGCACGTGAAATTAAGGAAAGGCAGGGTAGCTACACACAAAAGCCCAAGAAAATACATGATGCTTCACCCGTTCTCTGAACCTTCTGGACCTGTACGTGAATCAGATAACAACAAAGGGTATCCCGACAATAATACAAGCCAATTACGTGAGTGATCATGCAAAAATAGTTCATTTGGACATGTTTGCAAGTACCACGAAGTTCAGAAACTAAAGCATAAATGGTCAAAAATATCTTCAACCACGTACGAAGCACGTGAGGGCTAGATCAGTGCGGTGGCGTGCGGCGTGGATCTAGTCTGTGCTGATCGAACAGCCTCAGATACGCTTCGATCGATTGGCTTTGATGCGTCTTCACTTTGCAGATCGGACGGTTATGCTCAGATCTTGGGAGAGATACTGCATTCTTCACCAATTTTGACTGGGCTTCGTGATTCGATTTGCTGCTCATGAATAAAATCTCCCGATGGTTGTTCTTCAAGCTCGGATCTTGCCTACGGTTAGGAATCAAGATCTGCAAATTCTCTTCAGATCTGAGGTTAGAAACCTCGTGTTCAGATGTTTGTACGCAGCTCCAGGATTTCAATGAGTTGTAGTGGCTAATGATGTCAGGTCTCTTCTCTAGGCTTCTCAATGCTATACCTACAATGTTGTGATCTGGCTCGTGATAGATCTAATAATCTGATATCAAAAATAGATTTAAGATAGTAAATAATTACCGGAAGCCATTGCAACGGAAATGAATGGATGAAGATGAGATTTCCTTCTCCTTCTCAACTCTTGCCTAGTATGCTTGAGTAATGGATCCTCTTGCATTCATTAGTTGAGGAAGAGGGGATCCCAATCCATATATATAAAACATGATGGTTACCTATCCATTAAGGTAACCACCAAAAGCAACCTCCCAAATTGATGCATCCTTTCACAATTAAGCATGAGCCACAAAAATAAGAAATAAAATAAAGTTGGCAACTACCATATTTGGTAGTTGCATACATAATATTTCTTACAACTCGAGCACAAGGGCTCGATCCAAATGCAAATCAAAGTCAATGAAATGGGAGTGGATGATGGGTGAATGGGAAAGCTGTCGAAGTAGGTGGAAGCTGCTCCAGATCTCCAACCACTGTACGAGGCTTGACTTGATAAATCACGCGTGGTAGAATCGGAATGAAGAGGTTCAGATGAAAACAATGATAGAAGTCGGATTTTGTGACGATTGTGCATCAAATCGAGAAGAATAGAAGGATTGAGAGGAGAACATAGGAAGAGAAGGAACATAATATAAGGAGGAGAAGATATTTAAGGGAGAAAGTCTACCTAGATGAAAATAGAATATGAAAAATCACCATTGGATACGGAGCTTCGACTCTAGAGGGTTTCTTGCATCTACGCGGCGACTGTGCTCGTGAGGCCTCGTCTCACGGTGGAGCGGAGCTCCACATCGGAGAGACGATCATGCCGCTCCTCCTCGACAGTGGACATAGACACTCCTATCACAAGCACTCTCTCTCGCTGGAGCTCACATGACTAGGTTGGAACGAAAATGGCAGATGATTGAGTAGCTTGGAGGTGAGGGCGACTTATGTAGAAGACATGGAGGTCCGACTTCGTCAAACCTGGATGGGATTCAACTGATGAGGTGAAGACGAATGGCTTGGTTGTCCCTGACCATTAGGCGGTTGGGACGGTGGAAGGAAGAGAGAAGAGGGAAGAAAGAGGAGGAGGAATAAGAAGATGGAGGGGGAAGAAGAAGGCGGAGGAGGAGGAAGAAGAAGTGGAGAAGAAGAGGATGGTCAAACGAGGAGGGCCAATGGTGCAACGCCACATGACAGAGAGGAAAAAATGAGAAGAAAAAAACATGAAAGGGAAGAAGACAAATGACTATGTACAACATATAAAAATACCTTATTAATTAAATAATAAATAATAGAGTAATTTAAATGAATAAATAATGTAAATAAAAGTTATAGGTAATTTAATAAATAATTTAATTATGCTTTTTAATTAATTAAATACGATTATTTACTTGTTTGAATAAATAAATATATTTCTAACATATGTATATTATCCTTATATAATAAGCACATTTAATTATTTTAAGTTATTTTAAATTTTATTCAATTTTATTTTTATTTATATTCAAAATATATTATAAATACAATATTTAAAAAAATAAAATATCAATGAAATAACAAAGAATATAATAAAATAAAATAAAATTGCATTGTACAAATATACCAATAGGGCCCAAAACCTACTTTTTGTACATTAACACTTTTAAGTGAAATCACTTTTATTTGATAGATAATTTTATAAAACAAACTTTAAAGTGGGTACATCCAATTCGGAGTTCATATGGTCGAGATATGAGGTTCGGAAGCTCAACTTTACGGTTTTTTTTATTTTGAAATTCACTGGTATTTATTAACAATTAGTTCTAAATTATATTTTTATATTTTATATTGATTTTTATAAATATTTTAAAAAATAAATTAAGTTAATCTAAGTTAATATGAATTTTATAAAAATAAAATAGATTTGTGTACATATAGTACATATATACAAAGGGGTCCAAAAGCCAAAACTCACACGATTAATTCTAAGATTTTTTTAGTATTTTTAATAAATAGTATTAGATATAAAATGAAGTTTAAAGGTGAGTTTGGTCAATTTGTAATTTTCTATAAATAATTATAAATAAGGAAATTTGGCCTTTACGTCTTTGTTGGTTCATTGCACCAATTTATCTATACATTAAATATTTTTCTTATATTTTTTGAAATTAATATACGTTATTATAAACAACTTTTAAGAAGTAATTTTTTTTATTTGAGGTGATTTGTATTATAAATAAAATAGATGAATATATGTACAGAGTGAATAATGTGTATAATTACATTGGTGATATACATTTTCTAATATTTTTATAGAGTTTGATCGTTATCTCCCTCTGTTTATTTATTTTATTGATCAAGTCAATATTGACTTGATCTTGAGGTGAGGATCAATATGTACATATTTACGTGTTTACATCTTTCTTTCTTTCTTTCTTTTATTCTTCCTTTTCTATTTATTCTTTTATTTTAGAATACAAAGTGTTAAATATATAATATTAATAAATGATGTTAGTATGCTAACTAATGAGGGTTAATTGATATTTGCATGCATTTTACCAAGGATTTTAGAAAAATGAAAGAATAAAGGAGATGAATCATGGATTCATCATTTACTCCGACGTTTGAGGACCCTCAGATTTGAAGAGCTTGGGGGTCATTCATATTTTATTAGGCTCATCGATGATTTTTCTCATTATACCTATGTGTTTTTGTTGAAGCAATGAAGCGAAGTACAAAGTGTAGTTCAGAACTTTTTTAACATGATAAACAATCAATATGACACAATGGTTAAAATTCTTAGGTTTAAAAATGATAGGAAAACTTGGATGGCACTTTACATGGTTTCTTTGAAGAAAATGAGATTATTTATGAGACTTCTTGCAGTTATACTCCACAACATGGTATAGCTGAGTGGAAAAACCATCACTTATTGAGGTCACTAGAGCCCACGTATTCAAAGGAATGTTCCCAAAAATATTGGGAGAAATTGTTTGAATGGCTAATTATATTATTAATAGGCATTTCTCTACTATGATTGGAAAACATTTTCCCTTCTTTGTTATGCACCCAAAAAGTCTCCTTTCAGTTTTAATCGTCGTTGTTTTGTTATGTTTGCTTTGCACAATTGTGGTCTTGGTTTACGAAGACTAGAATCAAGGTCTACAAGGTGCGATTTTCTTGGCTACTCATGTATTAAAAAAGGACACAAATTGTATGATCCAGTGACGAAAAGGCCTCATTTAAGTAAGTATGTTACTTTCTGTGAACATAATTTCTATTGTGAGAAGAGGTTTCATCAGGGAGAGTGCAGTAACAAGAATGCCTAGGAAAATGAAGGTGTGCTTACTTTCTTGATGAGACATGTGAAATGGTTTATGGTCGCTAGAATAACAATTGGAGATATGAACAAGGAAAGCTTTTCTGATCAAGCATTCTACATACTAGAGGAATCATATAATAATGTTCTTGAAGATAACAGTATACCAAACCATAATCCCAATCTCTCTTGGATGATGCAAGTTATGAGATCAATATAAGTAACTCTTATTCCATGGATACTCTTCATGGTGACACTCGTAGTTGAGAATACTGAGAATTTGATGGATGATCGTCCTAATATTGCAGTAAGAAAGACCACAAAATTCATTAGTCCCTCCATCTATTCACTCACTATCTCGTGGAAAATTGTGTTTCTTACTTTAAGGTTAGTTAAAAATATAAGAGTTTTGTTTCCTTGTTGGATTTTCATGATATTACCAGTGATGTCGTCGATGCTCAACATGATTTGAAATGACTGAAGCTATGTAAGAGGAGATGTATGCCTCAAAGAAAAATGACACGTGAGATATTGTTGATGTTCCCAATTGTATCCAAATGTATATATATGATCAAGTATGATGCATATGAGAAAACAGACATGTTTAAGGCTTGTTTTTGCCTTACTGTTCAATTCTCTTGGAAAATGTGTAGTTGGATGTTAAAAACGATTTTATGAACATAAATCTTAAAGAGGAGGTTTACACAAAGATGAATCCTGGATATTTAATTGTAGATAAGTGTTGTAGGTTAAAAAAAGATTTGTATAGGTAAGGAAATCACCCCGAGCAAGGTTGGAGCATCTGTGTGCGATCATGATAAAACAAGGCTACAACCTGCCGATGAAGTTCATACACTCTTCATAAAAAGGAAAGGAAATAATAGATCTAGTTACCTTGTAAAAAACGAGAAAAGTGAGAGCCGCTAAATAATGGTCTGACAGATCAAACTCACTGTCGCTGATGCGACTACTCAAGCCTTCACGTTTATCAACAATCAACCCACACAATCAATTAAGCAATCAAGAGAAAGGATTAAAATTTATTATACCCCACTAAGAATGTATAGTGGCAAGCAAGTAGGGGTCGAACACAAGAAGCAAAGGAGTAAAACAAACTAACTGAAAGTCAAATGCCCTATGTCTTGTAAATTACTTAGCCAATCTGGATTTTTTATGGGTTTTTAAATTTTATATTTTTTATATATTGATTTTTAATTTCTGATTTTGTATTTTCTTTTTATATTTTATATTTTTTATATATTCTTTTCTATAAAATAAGATATAAAGCTATATGGAATATATAAATACAAGAGAGATGAGAGAGAGATAAAAATACTCAAAATATAGGAAATAAAGTGTTTTTGTGATTTTTAAATTTTTCTAATGTTTTTTGATTTTTCTATATTTTTCTTATTTTTTAGGTATTTTTAAAGTCAATGATACTAAAAATAGTAAATAAAATAAAAGGCTGGAACAAGAATGGAGAAATAAAATATCAAACAGTAACAAAAATTCGCCAAATTGATTTTAAATTAAAGATAATAAAACAAAGAAAATTCTGAGACAGAGTCTATATTTTTTGGATTTTTTATGATTTTTTAAGATTTTTGTGTAGAGTTTAGAGTTTTTATATTTTTATGGGTTTTCTTTTGTATTTTTTATTGATTTTTGGATTGAAGTTAATATACACTAGAAGACCCAAAATAATTTTTTTGGAAATTTTTCAAGAAGTTTTTATAATTTTTATGGATTTTGTAGTGCAAACAGTAAAGAAAATGCGTGTTTTTGAATTTTTATAAATATGAAAATGCAATAAAACCGGAATTTAAAAATATGACGTGATAGAGGAATGCAACATGAACACTAGATAATTCTTATGGATTTTTTAGAGATTTAGAGATGCATGAAATAAATAGAGGAAGCAAAAAGAAAAATCAATCTGGCAAGGGTATTTTTGTAATTAGCAGAACCTCCAGGGGCGTGCATGCAAATTTTACAGAAATATATAACTTAATTAAGAACTTACTGAACCAAATATAAATAACCAAAAATGCAGGCCCTTCCGTGCAAAATGCCCACCCACGCACGTGCTGCGCGCGCCTAGGTTGGACCCGAAAGCAATTACAAAGAAATTCAGGGCTATATTGCAATTTCTCCAAAACTATTATAGCAGTATATAAAAGGCTCTTGGCCAAATCGAAATAAGCAAACTCACAGGGAGTCCCCCACAAAATGTCCACGCCACACGTGCGTCAGGCACGTGAGGTGACGTGGACAGGGACCGTACCACCAATAAATAAAAGTTGGGGGCCGCAATGCAAAATATACAAAATAAATAGAAAGGCAAATGAAAGTTTAAGTGCGAATATTTAAATACAAAACTCTTCTAGGTGGTGGTGCAAAATACTCAGAGGTGGTGCGATTCGACGGTCGAAGATATCTCACTTATACACGTGTCGCGCTCCTGTGCCGCGATGCCCCTTCGCCGGTTGACGGCTGAGATTAGATGCTGCGTGAATGATCGGACGGCTGGCACAGAAAGGATGCGATGGCATAGGCGAAATCTGGAGAGGGCCCTCGATCCAACGACGGACGGCTGCGAAGGGAGAACAGGGAGGAAACTCGCCGGAGCGAAATTCCTCCGGCTTAATCGCGTGTCTCCAGCATCCTCGCTGCTTCAAAATGGGGCCTTGAGCTCCTGCGGTGGTCCTGTATCGGCTGGGCGCTCCAAAAGGTGGCGGCGACCACCTGAGCTCGCCGACGAACTTGGAGGAGCGAGGCGCCCCCAAGTACCTCTGGCGAACTCGCAAAAATGCCCCAGGCGCGCGATGTGCTCCGAGACCTGCACAAAAAGGGTGAGAGGGTCCAGGGCAAAGTACCTGGACCTCACGGAGGTGGAATGGACGTGCGACGATGATGTGGAGCGATTTGACATCGGCCGGCGAACTCGATGCCGGCCAACTCGAAATCCAGAGGATACGTGAAGATCAGGCGATGGATAATGGAGGGTGGAACTTGGGGAAAGTGTCTAGCTACTCTAAGAGCTACAAAATGACAGAATAGGAAAGAGGGGACCTCACCAAGGTGGCACTGGAGGCGAGCTCCGGCGTGACCTCCGGTGAAGGGAAGCGTTCGATTCGATGCCTCTCAGACCTCTCCGATGCGTGGGAACGCCTCCTGCTGTCACTAGGAAGAGGTTCGACGATCTAGGAGGAGGTTAGAGTAGGGGAAGAGTGATCAAAGAAGGAGGGGAAGTCGGGGTGGCGTATTTGAATGTTTGACTGAGTGGTGATGAGGCTTCAAAGAACGAGGCGTATCTCACCGAATCGGTGATCCACGCCCCAAGGGTAACCTTGGGCGTGTATCCTCGATGAATGGGGAGCAAAATCACAGAAGGAAGCGACACGAGAAGAGGCAAGGTGTGCTCTCCAAAATTAGGAGAAAAACGCCAAAAAACCGCTCTGACAAAATGACAGGGAGGGGTCAGACAGTTCACCGAGGTCAACTGTCCGAGCCTCCTGGTTGGTCCACGTGGACCAATCAGGAAAAACCTCTGGAAAAAGAGTTAAAAATCGATTAAAAATAGAAAACAAATTTATTATTTTTTGATTATATAATAAAATTATTTGTTATTTTATAAATTATTTTATGGCGATTTTTATTTATTTTTATGAGGTTTATAAATACAAGTTACTTTTTAAGGCCTATATAGGTATATTTATCTATATATTTTATTGTTTTATTTTTATTTTGTACATTTAATTTTATTTATTTTGTTTATTATTTTATATATTTATAGAATATTTTTATACACTTAAATATATTTTTATTTTATTTTTCTGAAATATTTTAGACACTTAATAAAATAGGAGTATATACTTTAGGTAGGTATATTTATATGTATCATACCTATGTATTTTATACATGTATTTTATTTTTGATATTTGTATTTTATTCCTATTTTAATGTACACATATCTTATAAATAATATTTACAAAATTATAAAAATATCAAATTATGAAAATAATGAATAAATAATAAATTGAATATTTTAATCTGTACAAGTATACTAGTGGGGTCCAAAACTCAACTTTCAAACCGTAATTCTGAAAAATATGAAAGCACCTTCATTACATAACTTATGATAATTATATACAATTAAAGGTGAGTTTGGTATATTTCGAGTCAATATTTGAGAGATACAGGTCTGGGAAGTTGGTATTTTTGAAATTTATTCGGATCATAACTTTTTATCTGTACATTATTTTTGTGTGAAATCAATTTTTTATTTTTCTTTATTTAATTATCTACACTTCATGATAAAGTTTCTTTATTTGAGGTATAAAAAGTGGAACTAAAAATAGATTCCAAAATGAATAAAGAATGAATAAAATAAAAGGTATTTTTATTGTATTTCGGCCCTTATCTCCCCCTACTTTATTCCTTGTCGACCTAGCCATCGAGATGCCTAGGTCTTGGGGTTTCGAGTCATAAAATATTTACAATATTTTATTCTTTTTCTTTTCTTTATTCAATAAATTTTGTCTTTAAAAACCACATTTTATACGCTATTTACACAACTATGCATGGATGCTAAAATGCATGAATTAAGCCTACTTACACGCATTGACTAGGGTTTTTAAGGCCAAAATGATAGAATAAAGATGATGAAACATGGATTCATCACCTTGTTTATGTTGATGACGTGATTCTCACTGGTGATGATGATGAGGAGTTGTCTAGAAAAAGGGGACATTTGTAGAAGAATTTGCATGAAGTATTTTCTTGGTATTGAGATAGCTAGATCCCTTGAGGGATGTTCCTAAATCAATGAAATGATAGCTCATCTTATTACAAGATTTTAGCATGCTTGGATTTTAACCCGTCTACTCTCCTATGGCAAATCATAAAGTAAGAATGGATTATGGTGAACTTTTGGATGATAGCGGTAAAGGAAGATATCAAAGATTGGTTGTGAAACTAATTTATCTAATTCTTACAAGACCTGATATCACTTATGCTGTAAATGTGGCTAGCCAGTTCATGTCTGCCCCTACCACCGTTCATGTGAATGCTGTCAGAAGGATATTATGTTATATTAAGAAGCCTCCAGAAAAAGGACTTATGTTCACAAGAAACCGTGATTAGAAGATTGAAGGTAATAAGGATGCAGATCAGGCCAACTCTATTAATGGCCAGTGATCAACTTCTGAACTGTGGCTAAATCTGGATATGCAGACTGGGGTTGACTACAGTGCAATTCAAACAAAATGTAGGCAAGTTGGGCATGATTGACATGTATGCCCTATGTATGTATGTATGTATGTATGTATGTATGTATGTATGTATGTATGTATGTATGTATGTATATATATATATATATATATATATATATATATAGGGAAAAATGGGGCTGCCCCCTAGGGGTAGCCAACATGGCTGCCCCCACCCCATTTTTTTGGCAATTTTTTTTATTTTTTTGGGAAAATAAAATCATGTACATTCATCTCTATATCCCTCCTATATGTCATTCGAATTTCGTCAGAAACAGAGACTCCTACGACCTCCATCCATATGCCATTTTTTTAACGGTCGCAGGCTTTTTTAAATCGACTCTGTTTGGATGGAGGCCGTATGAGTCTCTGTTTCTGACGAAATTCGAATGGCATATAGGAGGGATATAGGGATGAATATACATGTCGATATTTTTCAAAAAAAAATTGTGAAAAAACGGGCAGGGCAGCCATGTTGGCTGCCCCCAGGGGGCAGCCCCATCAACCCCATATATATATATATATATATAGATGATTTTATTCACAACAAATAATATATTTATTATTATATGATAGCAACGCACAACGAATACATGAATATTTGTTATCAATTCAGTAATGAATACGAAAATCACTATACGTTTAAAAGGCACAAGATTGTACAGGGATGGTGTTTACAATTTCCCGTGCTGGAGTAACATTTTCTTGTTGCGTGCTCTACTAGTACCAGAATGGATGCTCTGTTGTGGTGCTGTGTCTGCTGCAGTCGCTTGAGCCGCTCGATCTTGATCGAACGGTTCGTGCGATTTTACACGGTACAGGTCTGTACTGTAAATTCGTGCGAACCGCTCGATCAAGATCGAGCGGCTCAACAACTTACTGCAGACTCTAATGCACATCCCCCTGCAGCAGACGATCCGCCTCCCTATTAGTACCACTCGCTCGACAGAACAATCTATAAACATTAGGCAAGCACGAGCTGCGCGTGTTGATGGAATTCGATCATATTTTTACATGGTGCGTATCCAACCAATTCTATATCCAATTCACTCCGATCCATTTCAGCTTGTCTACAGAACGCGTACGTGGGAGACATCATTTGAAGGAAAATCATCAACTAGATTCGCGAAATTATACATCATCAGGACCAAATTAATCAAAAATCTTCGCGACCAGTGCATACATGAACTGATGTGAGAACTCATCCCACTCGAATTTCCATGTTAACGAGGTGGGAAATTCAGGTCCGATCAATCGCGTCCATGTCGATCAGGAAAATGCGGAACCACCGTAAGATCTACTTCGAGGTGACCGCGCTTGACGCCTTGAAGCGGAAGAGTCATCCTCCTGGACACCCCTATGAACTCCTTAGTGTTTAACTCATAGAATCCCATGGGATCATCACTGCTGAACGTATCCTTGTCGTATACTTCCTGAGAAAGTAAAACACGAATCTGGTTGGTGTCAAAATTAAGTATTCAATTCACACTGGCCAGAATCGAGTAGCTAATAGCCATCAGCTTAGCACATATAAAGCACCGTTGATACATATAAAACAATTGATCCGCACCGCAAACATTCGCAGCATCTGATGATATCGCAACAACTGTAAACCTATTTTAAACGATATTCACTGCAAATAACATTCATGACTACAACGGAAGTGTACATGATATAGTATTACTCGTGTTGGGTACGAAAGTACGTAAAGAATGAGAGCACAATATAATAGCCGTTGGGAACAGATTCCCTGTATAAATTGAATTGCAGAAAAATAACCAAAGTCGATAGGCGGATTCTGCACAATATATCAACTACGAGAAAGTATCTCATCCACAGAAAAAATCAATCGCAGATGCACATAGAATTTTTAACGTAGAAGACCCTTAATGTAAGGGGAAAAACCACGGGATTGATCGCAACCCAAAACTAAGCACTATAATCGAAGTAATCTCCCTTAAAAGGCTTACAAAAGACCGACCTTCAATACAGTGTTACAAATTGAATCTCCTTCTGTGTTTAATCATTTACCAAATCGGTTGGGAGTTGTGAAATTTTCCCGTTCTTTCTTGTCACGGGATTGCTGTCCTCTCACTTACCCATCGAGCCGGTTGACTCGCATCTATCCGTCACCATCGTATTCATTTTATATGTATCTTTTAGCAATTGTCCACTACTTATTATCACAAGATATTGCAACTCTCACTACAGTTTTTTTTGGAAAATCTGGGTAGCAACGTTTTTTTTTGTTAGTGCCAGAATATCTCTTTCTTGATTCTTATTTAAAAAAATTAAAAGCAATTATATATTCTTAACTATTTAAGTTCACTTTCCAATACCTCTTTTTTTCAACTTTCTTGACTCTAGTTCGTACTTCTTCCATCATTTTTTTCTTATGTCTAATGTAAAGATGTTGGACAGATATTTCTTGCAGATATTCGGGTTTATTATGTGTATGGTTGGACCATTTACATTTGGAAAGAATAACGGAAAGTGGGTGGTCAAAGTAGTCAACCTAATTCAGGAATTTACAAATTACAAAGAAGTCAACCTCACGTGCAACCAACACCGCCACAAATATCTGAACATCAAAAGCAATCACATGGGACTCTTGGCAACTGTTTGGAACCGACGTCCTTTCTAAATACAACATCAAACACCATACGAAGACATGCACGAAGTAGTGCTCCAGTGGACTCCCAACCAATACCTCCACATGTATCCGAGCATATGATCCAACACATAGGAATCGAAGCAACCTGTTGGAAAAGATGCAGAGTACTACTCCATTGGCCTCGCAAGAAATACCCTCTACTTCCAAAATAGCAGGTAACTGTTTTATTATTATTATTATTAATTTACGATTTGAAACATCTATATAACCAGTTGTGATAAATTACATATAGTGCGCCGTAGGGGAAAATCGGGAGGAGTAACACTAGCGAAGCATGCAATGGCAACATGGCATAGACCTAGTGTAATAATCGATTTAGATGAAGGAAGACCATTAGATGCCAAGCAAGCTAGTGCTCTACAATTAATTTGTGGTATAGCTGCAAGAGAGGATGTTCCACTAGTACCTGATTTTAGAAGTCTAACAGATGCAGAACTTCGATCGGCGCACGAAAGAATCAAGGTTTAAATGTTATTCTTTAGGATTATATAATACTTTTGAACTAATAATATTTTTTAATAGAATTTCATTGATATCGACGGGTTCTATTCGGATGTGAGGGTCAAGGAAGCAATGAACCTTCGTTTAGCAAAACACCTTAAAGAGCATCGACATAACTTGAAAAAGAAATGGGAGAAAGTTGGAGATGCAGCGATGCCATCAAATGTATCAATTGAGCGTTGGATTACAATGGTTGAAATATGAAAACAACCAAAACATCAAGTAAGCATGTTCAATAATATTTTTTTAATTATCACGTATCAATCGCGATTGTTTTAGGATAAATGTAAAACGAATAGGGATACACGTATTACACTTGTCAAGAACCTCTCAACTACTGGTTCTAAGTCATATGCTATCATGAAGAATGAGATTGTAAGAGCAATCTAATTATATTCGTTTAGCTTTAGATTTTTTATTTAACTTATTGAAACCTATTCTACGTGTGTTAGTCTCATAATGAACTCGAGGGTCAATCATGTGGGGAGATACTATTATTCTTAAGGACCAAGTTCAGTGTTGATAAGCAAGGAATGGCACCACTAGACCCCCTTACAGGACGACATGGGTATTGGTCAACACCTCAAGCAAGGCAGGCATATGTAAGTTGCATCAATGCTTTATAATAATATCTTCTTTTACCTGTTACATACTTTACCTTTATAAGTAACAATATTTTATTTTACATATCAGAATGAAGGAAATGCGTATCGAGGCTGATGTAGAGGGAAGAGGAATTGCTGATGCTGAAATTGTTAATGTTGTATTGGGCAATGAAGGACGATCAGATTGTCTCATTGGTAGGGGGATATGGACATGTACCTAAAGGAAGAGGTCGTTTAGGTCTGAGGTTGAAATTGACATGAAATTGGTAGAGCTCCGACAAAAAATGGAGGATGAGAATGAGAAAAGAAGGAAGAAATTCACCAAGAAATTCGTCACGAACTTCTCCAAGAACTTCGTGAGGAAATGCAGCATGAGATAGACTCAAAATTGAAGGCTGCAGAGGAGAAGAGAAAAGAAGAATTTCATGATCAAGTAACTGCTGGAGTGATTGCATACTTTAAGAATTACCCGTTATCTAGTGGAACCCCATCGTTGCCTTCTCAACCAACATTTTATGGTATTTAACTAACAAATTTATTTATTTTTACTACTTGTGTTTTTCCTTAAATTTTGATGTTCTCCTTACTTCATTTTCATCATTATTTAGCAGATACATATGCTTCTCAAGCAATGTCAAGATTTGTGAGGAAGGATGGAGATGTTGATCCTGATGCAGAAACAGAAGAGGATTCGTGAATGAAGTCTATCATTTATCAAGAAATTTCTTATTTTTTTGGGAATGTATCAATGTGATTTTGCTTTTTAGAAGATCTACTTCAACTATTGAAACATTTGAATATTTTGGAGTTTAACAACGTTCGTATTTTGGAAAATATTATTTAGAATGAAATAGAGCATGTTGTTCGCTTATGCATGTACTTTGTGATCATGGATGCCTAGAGAGATTGGCAATGTATGTTGGTCAAATAATCCATATGTTGATGTTAAAAACATTAGGTTGGATACAAAGTCGACTAATCAAATAGTTGATGTTTATATACCCTCAAACAAGCCTATATGGACGTTTATTAACGACCTTAAAACGTGATTTAAAAACGTCTATCATGGTAGTCTAAGCCAACATATATTAACGTCTGTGAATATCATTTGTATATGGACGTTTTTTTAAACGTCTACCTAGAGATGTTTTACTCGACGTTTTGTTAACGTCGATGGATATAAATTTTTATCGACGTCCTTTATAAATGTCTACAAAAACCTCTACCGACGAGGCAGACCCGACAAAAATTTTAGACGTTTTTTAACGTTGGCATACACATTTGCAGACGTTAACATCAACTATAGCCGACGTTTCAAAATGTCCAAAAAAAGCCTTTTTGTGGTAGTGTGGTAAATCCGTAGCCAGACTATAGGGAAGAATGCTGGAGAAGAACTTCTCCAAAGGTTACTCCCTCCAGACTCCACGGCAACCACTAACTTTCTTTCTTCTTCCTCTCTCTTATTTTCTTCTTGTGTTAGGAGAGCTTACATTGGGATGATCCTGGTATGCACTCTATACCTAGGGCTGTGCACGAGGCGGGTATCCAACCCGTTTAAATGTGCCCCCATCTGATCCATTATTAACGGATCATAGATTGACCCGATCCGTTCCAATGGGTATCCGAATCTAACGGATACCCGGAATATTTGGATGGATCATAGATATCCGTGGGTACCTGTGGAATTTATTTCTACATGGTTTGACCTCAACTCGTTATACATCAATCATTTCGACAAAACCTTCATCGGTGATGACAGAGTTCCTCGTCGAAATGTGGTCGAGATCGAGGAAGAGAGGTAAAATTATTTCCTCCCAAATTTGATGACTGCGCCATCGAAGCAACAATTCAATTGAGGTCAATCAACATCGTTTCGTTGTCAATTCATCTCAATTTTTTTATTATTGTGTGCGGATTCATCTCGAGGTGCTATATTTGATTTTTTTTATTTTATTTTCATCCCAATTTTTAAGATTATTTTCAATGATTTATATATTACAAAGATTTACTCGATTTCAATGTTTTGCCAATTCATTTGAATTTCTAGTATTATTTGAATGATTTGTCAATTTCAATGATTTGTTATTCCAAATATTTGCCTGTTTCAATTATTTGCATGATCTAAAAATTTGTCACTTTTCAAAGTTTTGTTGACTTCAATGATTTACCGATTCATTTGAATTTTTAGTATTGATTTTAAAGATTTATCGATTTTAATGATTTGCACATTCCAAAAATTTATCGAATTCAATAATTTACCTATTTCAAATTTGTTGATTTCAATGATTTGCCGATTTTATTCGAATTTTGGGAATGATTTCAGTAATTTGTCGATTTCAATGTTTTGTTAATGTAAATATTTGACAATGTCAATGAGTTGCTAGTTTCAATAATAGACGGAGTTCAATGATTTGCCAGGTAGGATTGATTTCAATGAAATGTTGATTTCATTCGAATTTCAGGATTGATTTAAATGATTTATCGATTTCATTCGGGTTGACATGATCAATTGCAATGATTTGACAATTTCAATCATTTGCGCTCTTCCGACATAAGAGAGAAGTATCCGTCTTGATATTATAAAGATTTACCAATTTCAATGATTCGTCGACTAAATCAATCTCTAGTCTTACATGGATTTCATTTTGATTTGATCAAACTCAACCACTTATAATTTTGATCAAGTCATAACAACCATCTTTTGATTAGAATGGACAATAAGATAAGTTGACCTATATGCATCATCCGATTTGTGGGGACAATATGTGTCGACCCATGGGTATTCGTGGGTCATAGGGTCGGATACTCGTATGTCCATAGTCAAGATCGGTCAGGTACCCTATACAAAATGATTTGTATGGTAACCATGGATTTAGGGTCGACCCATACAGATCGAATCAGATATCCATATGATCCATTATCCATGCACAACCCTACCTATACCTCCTATTTATAGTCCATGGAGATGTGCAAATAAGGAAACATGGACTCCTATCTTCAATAGGATTAGGAAAAGATGACTCCTAATCCTAAAAGGCAACTGATCGTTCCTTTTCCAAATAGGACTATCAATGTCCTATACATATGGACTAGGTTCCCACAAAGAGAGGAACCCATCCAACAAATCTCTCCCACATCAACAAAGTGGGAACTGCTTCAAACCTACGAGGAAGCAACATCTCTTGATTTTTCCAAACAACAAAGTATTTGTCATCATATCGGCACTATTTTCATCTTGTGAATCTTGTCAAGTACAAGATGCTTCGATTCTAACAAATCACATATCCAATGATATCTGACATCGATGTACTTCGATCTTGCATGGAATGTAGAATTCTTGCCAAGATGATAACACTCTGATTGTCACAGTAAAGCACATACTTATCCTGATGAAAATCAAGTTCCTGCATGAACTTCTTCATCCATAGAAACTCCTTGCACGCCTCTGTAGCAGTAATGAGCTCAGCCTCTACAGTGGATAAAGAAACACAATTCTGGAGACGAGACTGCCAAGAAACTGCACCATCTGCAAAAGACGTCATGTAGCATGATATGAATCTTCTCCCATCAATGTCACCTATCATGTCTGAATCTATGTATCTAAGAAGAATAGGCTTCTTTGCTCCAAAACAAAGAGAGTAATTGTTAGTACCTTTAAGATATCTCAAGATCCATTTAATTGCTTCCCAATGTTATTTTCCGGATTTGAGATGAACCTACTAACAACTCCAAATGCATAAGCAATATCTGGTCTCGTACAAACCATGACATACATGAGACTACCTGTGGCTGATGCATAGAGAACTTTTTCCATATCGTTCTTCTCTGCATTATTTTGTGAGCTGTCTTTGGAACTTAACTTGAAATGCGCTCCAAAAGAGGTGCTAGCTGGCTTTGCCTTCTTCATATGAAATCTTTGAAATATCTTCTTAATGTACTTCTCCTGTGAAAGTTGAAATTTCCTTACTCCCTTGTCTCGAATGATCTTCATGCCCAGTATCTGCTTGCATGCTCCAAGTCCTTCATAGCAAAGGACTTGCTCAACTCTTTCTTCAATCCAGAAATTCTCTGTCCATTGTTCCCTACAATTAGCATACCATCAACATAAAGCAACAATATGAAAAACTCATCACCCGTGAATTTCTTCACCAACACACAATGGTCTGAAGTAATCTTGAAGTAATCATGCTCCCCCATGAATGAGACAAACTTCTTGTACCACTGTTTGGGTTCTTGCTTCAAGCCATATAGACTCTTCTTCAATCTGCTAACATAGTCTTATTTACCTTTGACTGTAAAACCCTCTGGTTGCAACATGTTGATTTCCTCCTTAGGATCACCATGGAGGAAAGTTGTCTTCACCATCTGTTCAACCCCCAAATCAAGACTACCTGCCAAGCTGAGAACAACCCTAATATAAGACATCTTCACCACAGGAGAAAAGATCTCCTCAAAGTCAACTCCCTTCATTTGGTTAAAACTTTTCACAACCAACATACCTTTATACCTTGGGTTTATAGAGTATTCATCATATTTCACTCTGTAAATCCACTTATTTTTCAATGCTCGCTTGCCTTTGGGAAACTTGACAAGCTCGAATGTATGATTGTCATGAAGGGACTCCATTTCCTCTTTCATAGATTCTACTCATTTCTCCTTGTTTGTATCTTGTAAGGCTTCTTCATAGCATTCAAGCTCACCACTGTCTGTCAACAAAATGTACTTATGTGTAAAATATCTGGTGGAGGGTCGCCTCTCCCTTACGGGTCTCTGTGGTGGGAGACCTCGGAAGAAGAGGAACCCTCATCATCCTACCGACCATCATCACCACCGACATCTACATCATCATCATCATCATCAAGAGTGGTGATCTGTGGTACATCCTCCTTATGTCCTGCATCTGGTACATGCTCATATGCATCATCTAGAATCACATGTGGAACCCTCTACAAAAGGACTGTCCTTAGCAACCTTATGGATATCTTCAATTGTTTGATCTTCATAGAAGATCACATCCCTGCTCCTCACCAGCTTCTTATCAACTAGATCATATAACCTGTAACCAAATTCATCTTGTCCATATCCAAAAAGATGCACTATTTTGTCTTTGCGTTCAACTTGGATCTTTCATCCTTGGGAACATGCACAAATGCGCATCATCGAAAGTCCCGCAAATGGTTGTATGAGACATTCTTTTCATGCCAAAATCTGTCAGGAACATCACCATCTAAGGGTACACGTGAAAATAGATTAATAACATGAACAACAGTATAAAGTGCTTCATACCAAAAAAGAGTTAGGAAACTTAACTTCAGAAATGAGACATCTGACTCTCTCCATTAAGGTCCTGTTCATTCTTTCTGCTATCTCGTTCAATTGTGGCATCTTGGGTGGAGTCTTCAAGTGCATGGTATCATGAGATCTACAATACTCATAAAATGACCCAATATACTCACCACTATTGTCACTAATGATGTACTTAAATTTCTTTCCATATTGTCGCTCCACTAGAGTATGGAAGTCTTTGAAAATACCAAGGACTTGGTCCTTCCTCTTTAAGGTGTAGATCCAAGGAGAAATCATCAATGAATGTAACAAAATAAAGTGCACCATCGAGATAACTTACTTTCAACGGACCACAAACATCTATGTGAACAAGCTCCAATGGTTGCATCTTCCTTGAAGGTGGATGGCTCTTAAAGGAGACTCTCGTCTGTTTCTCAACCAAGTAGTGTGTGCATCTCTTCAGCTTCTCTTTCTTGACATCTGTCAGCATATTCTTCCTCACCAAACATCGTAGCCCCGTCTCGCTCATGTGCCCCGATTATCGATGTCACGACTCAATGGATTTTGTATCTCCAGTCACATGTGCAGCATCATGGGAGATGGATGCATTCATGATGTAAAAATTGTTGCTATACTTTTTACCACGAGCAACAACCAAGGATCCTCGGGTAAGCTTCCATTGATCGCTACCAAAAGGTTAAGGTATCCTTCATCATCAAGCTTGCATGCAGAAATGATATTTAAGTGTATGTCTGGTGCGCACCTCACATCTTTGAGCATCAACACAGCTTCATTGACATTCTTCATGCAATATAGCCAATGCCAATAACATGAGACAAAGAAAAACTCCCCATCTTTAATGTGCCAAAATTACCAGTTGTATATGAAGAGAAAAACTCTCTCTGAGATGTGACATGTAGAGCAGATCCACTATCAACAAGTCAAGAAGTACCATCCTATGTGACATTTACTATCTCTTCATCATAGACAATGAGGAGCTCATGTTGTGCAACTACAACAACTTGTTCATTCGTTTTCTCTTGCTTGTTGCCAATATTATTATCTCTCTTGAACTGGAACAAATACTTCTTGATGTGCCCTTTCTTCTTGCAATAGTGACACTCCATATTCTGATATATGGAGCTGGACTTGCTTCTGCCATTATCTCTACTTGTATTAGTCTTGGTTGGGCTCTTCCCCTTATTCTCTGTGATAATAACCTTTAAATGTGAAGAGCTTCTTTGGGTTTTCCTTAGCATCTTCTCATTGAGAATGTCAGACTTGACTGCCATCAAAGAAACGACCTCATTGACTGCAGAATTCGTAAGTGAGACTCTGAAAGTCTCACATTAATCTGGTAGAGTAGCAAGCAGTAACAATCCCAACATCTCATCTTCAAAATTTTATCCCCATGCTCATCAATTGGCTAATAATTCATTGGAATTCATTCAGAAAATCTAGTATAGAGTTGCCTTTTTTGAACCTCAAGTTCACTAGTCTCTTGAGAAGAAATAATTTTTTACTTCTCGTCTTGCAGACGTAAAGCTTTTCCAACTTCAACCACAAGCTTCTAGCGTGACTTTCATCTTGGATATGGTTGTAGATATTCTCATCAACAATATGTCTTATGAAACCACAAATCTTCTTGTGTTCGAACTCATATTTCTCATTTGTTTTGGTTTCGAGCTTTTGCGTGGAGAACACCGGAATGTCCATAATCTTCTCATATAAAAGATCATTCTTCTTGTTCTTCCACAAATTATATTTAGTCCCATTAATACTAATCTTTCTGCTCGAATCAAACTCCATCTTGTAATCCACCATCGAACCTTGCTCTGATACTACTTATTGGAAACAAATTCCCCGTGTAAATTGAATTGCGGAAAAATAATCAAAGTCGATAGGCGGATCCTACACGATATATCAACTACGAGAAATTATCTCAACCACAGGAAAAAATCAACCATATATGTACGGAGAATTTTTAACGTGAAAACCCCTCAATGTGAGGGGAAAAACTACATGGTTGATCGCAATCCAAAACCAAGCACTATAATCGAAGTAATCTCCCTTGAAGGGCTTACAAAAGGTCGGTCATCAATACGGTATTAAAAATCACCAAACAATAAAGAATAATAGAGAGGAGAAATATCACCCAATGATAAATCCATTGCCAAGCTGTATGGAAGAATGCTGGAGAAGAACTGCTCTAAAGATTACTTCTTCCAAACTCCGCGGCAACCACGAACTTTCTTTCTTCTTCCTCTCTCTTATTTCTTATGCACCCTATAAAGATAAGGAAACATGGACTCCTACTTACAATAGGATTAGGAAAAGATGACTCCTAATCCTTAAAGGTAATTGGTGGTTCCTTTTCCAAATAGAACTACCAATGTCCTATATATATAGAGGATGTTCCCACAAAGAGGAGAACCCATCCAACAATAATGGCGGACCATATCTTGAGATCACCAGAGAAGAAGATTTACTAATAGCAGGCATTCAAAAGTAATTACTCTCCCATCTTCCCTCTCTCTTGTTGTCCACAGTGTCCTCCGTTAGAGAGTGGATGGAGACTTTGATAGGGTTGACTTGCCGACGTCCATGGTTGTCGTCGTTGTTTTCTTATGTATATATATTTTGGAATATCAAACTTGCGTGACGAGCTGTCATACAAACCCCATCTAAAACACACCATTATTGCAACCTAATTGGATAAAGAACGGTTGGTTGGAGTCACTAGAATCCTTCTCGGATGATTAGTCCTCTAGTTACAACTGCAAGAGGCTTTTACACGGGCAGAGATCTTTCAGGCTCACCTCACATTCCTGATAAAAAAAGAAGCTGAAGTGATGCATCACGATTATCCCAAGTCCATCGATATCTGTTTGGAATCTACTATTTCCTTCATCGAACGGGTCTTCGACTACCTGTCTACTCTCACTAGCATCGACATGGTGGCGAATCTCGAACAAAAGAACCGCAAACGACTGTTTTGATTGTGATTACTGAGGACCTAGGTTAGTTTTAGTAAATTGAAGTCTGTAGCATCCTCCTAATTTCATACTTGTACTATTTCAGATTATGAGACGAGTACAAGGTTCATCATGTCATCTTAGTTGTTGCATATCAAGGATTCGATCTTAACAATAGACAGAAAGCATATTATCTGTTCTGAACTATTGTTTCATGTGTTTAAACCAAAAGCACAGGAAGAAGAAGAAGAAGAAGAAGAAGAAGAAGAAGAAGAAGAAGAAGAAGAAGAAGAAGAAGAAGAAGAAGAAGAAGAAGAAGAAGAAGAAGAAGAAGAAGAAGTAAGACTTACAAATCGTATGGTTGGAGGTAGATCCTCGACCTCAATTGCCATGGCTTCTTGCCACTCGGGATTGAGCGTTTGCTTTTTTACTGAGGTCTTCATCCTCTGGAAATATTTGGACAATATCATTCCTATTCTGTGAGTAATTGGCAAATAGACAGACAGAAACTTGAGAGCTGGGAATCTCTCTATAGATGGAGAGACCGATCAAGATTAAATTCTTATTCGGCTGGAATAAAGGAACTCAAGTTCTAGATCTGATATAAATATGAGGAACGGATTTTTGATTACCTTGCCGCCTAAGATGACGACGACATAAGGATCGCTACTGCGACGGACTTTATCGCGGATGACGAGATCGGAGCCTTTCTCGATAGTAAGGTAGATGCTGTGACTGTTCCTCCTCTGCCCGGAGTTGTTATACCAGGGATCGGTGGACATGTTAATCGGCATGAAATTGGAGCTATATAGGAAGGAGACCCTGCACGCGGATTGCAGGTAAACCTCACAACATTTTCTAATTTAGTTTGGGGATTTCATCACATATCTTCTGAATGTATACACTGCTAGGGGGTTGACTTCACTTACCCAAAAAAAATCATTATTTTTTCTTCAAGGATTTCACTTGTGACCTTCCTAACTTATACAATATCAGTTATACCCTTCGCTTTTTTAGAATGTCAATTGTACCCTTAGTTGTATTCTTACAGGCTCCATGGTTCTACCCCTTTGTAATTTCAGTTGCTCATCCTACTTTACCTTAATGAAAGAGCAGAACTGTGAATTTTATAAGATGGCAGGAGCACAACTGATATTGCAAAAAAAGGCATTGATGGTATTGTGGAAGTTTAGAAGATCACAAGTTATAACCACCCTTTCTATGATTATACCTTTATATCGTAAACCCGTAGCCTCCTTTCACCAACTACTTTGACGAAAAAATGTGGCCGCAGTGTTGGCAGGATCTTTGAGTTAGGTTTCTTACTGTTTTGGGACGGGAGACAAAAGAGGAGATTAAGAGTGGAATTGGAGTAGAAAGAGAGAACCACCCCCACTCTCCTAGTGCCGGCCCGACCTCACCGCCTCCTTCGTGTCGCCCCGACCTCAGTCACCCTCCAAATGCCGCCTCGTCCTGCACCCTCCTCCTCAGCGTCGGCCCCCTCGCAACACCATCAAGAGCCACCACCTCTCAACGGCAGCACCGCCACGACCACCGCCACGTCTCTCCGATGCCGTGCCACCTCCCGTTCCTAGAACCGCCAAACCTATCTCTCGATGGCCCCATGGTGAAAAGCTGGAGGACAAGATTAAAATGTTCATAGTTATATAAAACATGGTGCAATGATTTTTTTTGAAAGAAAAAGGGCCATCACCATATAGGTGTGAGCCCAAAAACTTCACCATTAACCATTTCGAAAGATTACAAGCCTTTAAAAGGACACACAGTACTAGAAAGCCACTACATACACCAACCCTCCACCAAAGCTTTAGCATGAATCACCACATTCTCACCATAAGCACGCTCATTCCGGAATAGTGCCCCATTTCTAGCTGTCCAAATTGCCCAGATCATCGCTATCATCTCTGCCCTCCCCCTTTCAGTGCCTGACCAACCGACCCCTATGCGCTCCCAGAAATCTGTCGTCCCCTCAAACAGCCGCTCTGGTTTCCCCAGTAGTCTCCAAGACTCAATCGAGCACCTACAATTGAAAAACAAATGCTCCACGTCCTCGGACCCCTCCCGACAACGTCGACAGACAGGATCCGATTCCATCGTAAACCTTGCAAACTGAACACCTATCAAAAGCCTTTCCCTCCTGTCTATAAGAAAACCTTCACCCGATTTGGGAATTTCCACATCCAGATCTTGCTGCAGTCACTCTCGCAACCGTCAGGAGGAGAAGACGCCAACATACCCTTAAGCGCCACATATGCCTTTCGTACGAAGAAAACACCATCGCACCAAACCCAACAATCCCTGCCCTCAGTGGACCCTGCAACATCATCAAGGCTCATAAGAAGCTGCCTCAAGTCTTCCAAACGTTATTCAGATAAGGGAGGCCTGAAACGAGGAAGAAAAGTAAGCTCATCCCACTCATCAACCACAGATGCATTCTTATCCTCAGCTAAGTCCACCAGCCTCGGAAAAAGGGCACCAAGCTCCCCCTTCTCACACCAATCATCCCTCCAGAACTTGAAATTTCTACCATCTCCAAGCACGGGTCTGAGGAAAAGACGAAGCTCTTGAGCCACCCCGCAGACTCCTCTCCAAAAACATGACGGTCGTCTCCCCAGCTCATGAGTTTCTGTGATCGAGCAGCTGGTCCTGTAAATTTTCCTGATTACCCTGCAAACCAGACTATCACAATTTCTCCAAATACAGGAGACCCACCTTCCGAGAAGAGCCTTATTCATTTCCTCTAAACTGCGCACCCCACGGCCACCTTCCTGTAGTGAATAAGAGATAGTTTTCCAAGCAACCAGTGGGAAGCCCTTCTTCTCCCAAGAAGAGGACCAGAAGAATCTCCTCATAATACCCTCGATTCTTTTACGCACCCAACCGACATTAATCTGGAGGTGAGAAAGAAAATCGAGATTGATGCCAGGACGAACTTTAGAAGCACTAGTCTGCCCCCTTAGACAAACACACAGATTTCCAGCCCGCTAGCTTGTGCTCCAGCTTCTCAACTACCGAGAGCCAATCCACGACCTTCATCTTCCCTGCCACGAGAGGAATACCCAAGTAACGCATCGGTAAATGGCCACATGGGGAGCGAAGCCACATCTCGCACCTCCTCCTCATCCATCCGGAAAGGAACAAATTCTGACTTGGTCCTATTGATAGCAAGCCCAGACACCCTCCCAAAGAGGTCCTGGTGCATTGATTTTGTTTTTGTGTTTCTAGTTAGACTAACTCATGAATGGTTAACTCAATTCATTTAAGAAGAGTTAAATTAACTATATGGTTCGTGGTGTTAAACATAGTAAGTTTACAAGGTTGAGTGGATAATAATGATGTTTACTTAGTTGAACAGATAATTTACAAGGATTTTAGGGTTCGCAGTGAACAAATAATTTCATCTTTTGACTTTTTGTTAAAATTCGTAGGGATTTTTACCCCAGAAATCCTAAATCCTTTTCCAATTACTCTTCGACCTTCGAAACAACCTCGTTCCTCCCTTGACCTCGTAAACTTGCTAATCCTTACCCCATGAACCCTGCGGTTAACTCCCACCCATTCGACTATTAAAACTAATCGAATTCCGTCAATTTCTTATATATAATATCCTTTCATTTTACAAAAATTACAATAACTATCATTCTCCCTTACTCCGTCTCCTCCTCATCTCTCTTTCCCCACCTAGAATCTCCTCCCACCTCTGCCTCTTCCTCTTCCTCCAACCGACCATCCACGTCCTCCACGTTCTCCGCCTCCTCCACCCTCGCTCCCCCACCTCTGCCCGTAGCAAGACCCCTTTCACCGCCTCCTCCATCCCTTCACACCGCCTTCCCCCGCCTCTGCTCGCAGCAGGACTCCCTCCCCTCCACTGTCTCCTCCACCACTGCATCCACCTGCAGCAGGACCCTTGCCCCTTCCCCCTCCAACCTACATAGGCCTGCAGCATGACCCATGCCCCTCCCACTCCACCCCCGCTCCCCTCCTCCCCCGCCTCCGCTTGCAGCAGGACCCTTGCCCGGAGCATGACCCCTGCCTTTAAATCAGCGATTCTCCATTGGACGGAGCGACATGGCGGAAGCGGAGATTACGATCGAGCAATGTATGGTGTTCGGGAATGAGAGGATGAAGGACGTGAGCCTTCTAGAGGCGCTGGAGTGTGTGGTGACGTAGGACGAAGTGTGCAACACGTGCTCATCGTCAACAGTGATGCAGAGGATCACTCCCCCCTCCACTACTTCCTCCCCTCTCTTACAATGTATTTGTTTAGCAACAATAGATATTTGATTAATTGGTTCAAGAATTCATCTCATTTTTTTTCAAAAATAATTTTCGTGATCAGAAGATATGATTCACCCGTGAAAATAGAAAAAAATGTGATTTGGTAGATGGATGGAGATGTGGTAGAGAGAGAGAGAGAATAAAGAGAGGAAGGAGAAGAAGAGGAATAGAAGAAGAAGAACATGAAGAGGAAGAATGATATGAGGAGGTGGAAGATCCAACATCCAATTCACCTATGGTTAGATTAACCTTTATTATTTACTCAAGTAAAAGTAAAAGTAACGACAATGTCTGTGGGGTAAGACAGGGTAAGTTTACGGGGTCGAGGGAGACATCAGGTTGTTTCGAAAGTCAATGAGGTAATGGAAAAGTTTATAAGGTTCATGAGATAGAAATCTTAAATTTGTATTAATTGTTGTTAAATTTAACAAAGATTAGAATACAAAGTTAATGAATAACTATTTTTATATGATTTATTGCTACGATTATAGCCAGAATTTGCTATTAGTTGTATGTTTAAGGAATCATGTAGTAAATAATATTCGTTAATATATATTTAATTAAAAATATGATAATGATTATTAAATTATTCATTATCTTAGATTAATTTTGATACAGTGATGAGCACAAGTTTGAATACGTTTATATAATCGAAATTGAATAATGAGGATTTGCTTTGATCAGTTTATAAAAGATTCGATTAAGTTTAGCATATTTATAAATGCATGCATGCATATATATGCATGTTAGTTCATGCACATATGAAAATTATAAAAATTTGATTATCTATAAGCCATTCATTGAATTACTTTTCTAGATTTAGATGAATATGTAATCAATGTTAAGTGAACTAAAACAACGAATAATGCTTAACAAATAATGGACTTTCTCAGTAGTCTAAACCAAAGTACCAGTATTAAACAAATATCATTGAAAGGTTTGTTGTAAATTGAACATTTGACAAAGGAAATCATATCTCCACAAATTCTGGTCCGTTGTAAATTAAACATTTGACAAAGGAAACATAACTTCCACAAATTCTGAGTAGAGTTGAATTAAATTAACCTAAACACCGTCTTCATCTTTATGATAAACTAAATGGAACTAGTTTCAAGTTCGATTTGAATACATCCTTACCAATAATCTCTTGTCCATCGTTGATTAAAGACCTAAACTAGTGTATTTCCCGCGCTTCGCGTCGGTTTTGCATAGTGGTGTGGCTAATTATTTAATTAAACATTGAATTGATCAAGAATCTATATAGCCGACTTACTTATAGTGTGAGAAGGCTTCGACAATTAAGTTGAAATAAAAGAAATTTCTGTGTTAGAAGGCTGGCATTATAGACCACCCTTTATTTTTCTTTTAAAAAATGTTTTAATGTCACCCAATTAAAAAAAATCAAAGAAGCATTTGTCCTTCCCATCCTGCACCCAGGCATTCCTCGTTGCGGTCTTCTTCATGGTGGAGGTCCTCCGACCTCGGCTTTTACGGCTGAGGTACTGCTCTTTCGATATGGTTGTGGTGGGAGCGGCGTAAGTGCAGATCGTGACTGTGGTATTGATTAATGGGAGACTGTCAAAGGTTGAGCTTGTGGTTCTCCTCACCTTGGCGCGAAGAAAATCGAATCTGATGTAGATTCTAAGATGGGCAATAGGAGTTCAATTTACTGTTTATGTGCTAAAGATGATTTCCAAGTGCTCGTGCCAATCTCTAACATATCAGAACACTCGTTCTTGCAGCACTATTTTGTTCTTAAGTATGGTAGATACACTTGTTCAAATCCATAGTAGCTATAGGCTGTCAACCAAATCATGTGTAATATAGGTTAGTTCCGATACACATTTTCAAGATAATAGATCCCCATTCATATATTCCGCACATCTATCTACCATATCCCCGATGGGGTAGAAGGCTACCAAATTAGGCAGTGGTGAACAACCTTCGAACCTTTGGCGATGGACACAACTTATGATTCGTGCCTGCAAGCTGGGTCGGAGATCACATACTTTTCTTCTTAAGATGAAATTATAATACGTATGTAAATTATATATTTACATATATGTGTTATTTTGATTTTAATTTCTTTTATGTTTTGATTTAATTGTATTTTCTACGTATATATGTCCATATAAATATGTATTTGATTGAGTATCTACATACATAAATACATTACACATGCGCACAGGTGACAATAAAAATGCATACGTACATATATTGTCATTTCCATATTGCAGAAGTAAAAAATAAAGATCAAACCACTGTTAAATTATATGTGGAGTTGTATCTTGTTCTCCTCTTCGGGGACTGCTCCTCATAATCCACCACATTCCTCTTGTTGGAAAGCATCAATTTCGTGATATTCCTGATGTGCTCGACGTGACCCGTCGAGCGGTCTTGTGACGATCGCGTCGCTAGATCATCCTTGTTGTCCCTCGACTTGTATTTCAGAAGGTAAGGCCTCGGGCTTCTTCTCTTTCTGAGAGATGTACCGATTTCATGAAGATTTCCTCATCTCACCTTCCAACCATCTGTTTGAGATCATTCCAACAAAAATATTAGAATTTGGTTTATATTTTATGTGAGGAAAGAAAGGTATTATCTGCAGATATCTTAAAGGGAACATTAACTCAAATGTCAAGAGCTAAATCTGGTTATGTTTATTCGATTATACTTCTCTTTTTGCTTTATATTTTATTGCTACTATAATGTAATATAATAAAGTACAACCAATATATAAAAAAAATCACCGGTATATTTTGGAAGGCGTGTATTATGAGGACATGATTAACACATGGATGTCCTTGATGGACTCAGAATCTTGGAAACAATTAAACTCTAATTAAATTTCATGTTTTCTTTCCTTTTAAAATAGCCTTTTTTTCACACATTACCTTAATCATCTTGATCAGATCATAGCCAGTCATCAGTTATGATCAGTTGACCTCGATTTCATGTCAGGAAAAAATCAAACATGATAAATTCATCACATCATCATAAATATAAAAATAAAATTTCATGGTTACCCACAAACATGTTCATACAAACAGAGAAATTCCGAGCCTTGCTCCCAGAATCAACAGTTTTAACTGAATACAACCAAACCATATAAAAAACCTACAAATCTAAACCCACGAATTTGTCCAAGAACCACGATAAACATGGGGATTTCGAGATCAAATAGGAACCTTGGTAGGAAGAGATCTCGAGGATCCTTTCTTCCATATCCTGCAAGAATCAGGGCTCCAGAAATAGAAACAATCAAAATATTGGAAACTAATATTAGCAATATCATTTACAATCAAATCAGGTGGATCGATAAGAGTCCATTGTTACTGAGTATAGCTACTAATGAATAAAACTATCCGCACACCTGAATTCTCAACAACGTAACACCAGAAGATCAAGCGATTCACGAGTCTATAAGTTCAGTCATGCAAAGATCACAGAACTGCATCTTAATTCATCTTGCTTTATCTTCAAATATCAATATCTCATCTTTTTCACTTGCTCATGAAAGCGCCCATTTACCTATTATACTGAAAACTTATCAAAAGTGAAGTTTAACAAAATTCATGGTCAAGAGTAGAATTTTCTGACTTTGATTTGTTATACTATCTATGATTCAAGCTCATGCCACACAATATTTTACAGAGATATGTACATGAAATACTATTTAGCTAATCAAAAAATATAGCGTATTAGTAACATACATCGTAGTCGAGATGTAAATAACATAAGATGTATATATGCGTGCAGAAGAATATAGGAAACTTCTAAATGTAAACAAACTAAGTGTGAGACATAGCATAAAGTTTTAAAAAGAGAAGATATAATAGTAAAAATATAGCAGTCTTCTATTTTTAATTCAAAGGCATTCCATGAGATAGATAACACCACAAACCATCAAATCATGAGTCTAAAGAATCTCAAAACAACCAATAAAAGTGGAAATTAATTCATCAACACATCCCATGTAATCTATAAATAAACCCATAAGACAAAATTTGTTAAAATTCTCAGTGGGTTTAGCTACTGGAACCTTCGTCCACTGTAAGACAGCTGTAAGGCCAAGTGTTGATGGGGATGAGAACTCCATTAAACAACACTACACAGGTAGAAAAGATCGCCGCCACGTCCTGTTGATAGTAAGGGTTGGTTTGGTTGCAGGGTTGGACAGGGTTGGGTTGGGCAGGGATACCCCTGTGAATAGTAAACTGTGAGGAGGAGAACCCTGTTTGGTTGCAGGGCCAACCCGGGTTGGGCCAAGCCAACCCTGCCTAACCCTCCAACCAAACGAGCCCTAAAGGAAAGGAACAACGCCAACGCTATGTGCTTTGAAAGGATGGGGTGAGCCATTAGGAAGCCATGCATCCACGTGTCTAAGGCTCGGTCCTCGGGGATGAGGACCCAACTTTAGTATATAGTATAGATATAGATATAGAAGGATAGACTAGACGTGTCAATGTTTAGTACCGTGATAAGAATATATTTAACCATGACAATTATACGTTCTTATTTTAATTGACAAGTGTACAGAGGTCAAACTCAATGACACATACACACTATGTTTTATTTATAAATTATTTTGAATTTAAAATGCCTATAAATATTGGTAAATGTATCATATTTTTTTATAATTTACATTGATTTTTAATTTATTTTAATAATATAAAATAAAAAGTACATTGATTTTTAATTTATTTTTAATAATATAAAATAAAATGAAAAAGAGAACGATATGATATATATATATATGAAATTTTAAAAAATATATACATAAATATGATTAAAACATAACAGAAATAAATATTTTGAGTTTTTTATATTTTTATGAATATTTTGGGAACTTTTAGAAAGAAGAAAAATATAAAACATAAGAAGTACATGAAAGGACGAGTTATGGCTAAAGTATGTATGTACAATGTATACAACACCTTATACTTAGCTTGTGCTATGTCCTTATATTATAAAGAGAAAGGAAGACATAACTTGTACTAAGCATAAAGAGTAAAAAGAATACAAAGAATAGAAGTCGGTTACCCTGTATACTTAGTCGACGCAGTCCCCTGTTCGTTTGGGGTATAAGGAGGAATGAAATAAGGGGAATAAGCCCCCAACACGCTTACCCGTGGTACGACTATTCCCCATTATTTCATCTTATTTCACTCTTATTCCTATCTTTATCCCACCTTACCTACCTTTATTTCACCTTATTCTCCTTATTCTTATCCTCCAGCCGAACGGAGAATAGATCCTTATTCCCCTTATTTCCCATCCTTATTCCTGCTTATTCTCCTACCGAACGGGCCCTAAATGTAGAAGAAGAAAAAAGGACGGTCGATGGCAAGAAATAAATAAGGAATAAAAGCCGATATACCAGTGGGCACCACCTCTCCTATATTTGGGATATGATTTAGTAACCTACGTGTGGGAGTAAGACTAAGGTTGGGGACCCGTGTTGGACTAAGAGAATGTACAAAAGAAAAGAAAAATGTAAAAATGAAACATTGTTAGTGTGACTTTTCTAAGATGCATGTGATGTTGTAAGGCCTTCATGCGTAACATAGTGAAGTGTCAAATGAATCATGAGTTGCGTAAAAAGTAGATCTCTTCCACATGCATTAGATGCTCTATAAGTTCCACATACTGCTTAAGCATATGTCCATTCACCAAGAATGACTATGCACCAGGTCACAATTTTGATATCTTTATACTTTCATTTTCATGCACCATTCTTACCAAATATGGTCTAATCCAATTTCTCTTTAACTTCATTGTAAAGAGTTTTAATTGAGCTTTAAACAATGCATATCTTTTGTCTAGTGACAAAGAACTTGTGAAGGGTGTGTTTGCCATACCATCTCTTGATCTAGAGAACATGGAACAAACGTTGGCATCAATCCTTCCTATCTGTTCGAACAATATTCTGTAAGATCGTTACTTCCATGTTCGACACCTCTGCCATGCCATTATTTTGTAGATGGTATGTACTTACAACATTATGTTTAATGTGGTAGTCCTTCACAATATTCTTTACTTCTCCGTTCATAAAATGCGTACCCAATTATATATCAAAATCTCAGCGATCCCAAATTGGAAAATGATGTTCTTTTGCAGGAACTTGCAAACAATTCCATTGCCTACGATTTGGGCGAAAATAGCTTTCACCCCTCTTGAAACATAATGATCTACAAGCATAAGGATGTACTCATACCCACGACTGTCAATGAATGGGCCCATGAAATTAATGCCCCAATCATAAAAAACATCACATATGATGACCACCTTTATCAAAAATATATTCATTTTAATTTTTAATAATTAAAAACTTAAATAAAAAGTGTGTACAAATTTTAAAATTCAAAAAAATTCGAATAACATTCCAAAAATTCTACAAAATTATATTACGTACATATTATTATATTCTAAATCATATCTAAAAATCAACTAAAAATATAAAGTAAATAACTTAAACATCTTAAAATACTTCAAAATTGTAAAAAAATATAACTAATTTATTGAAAATTCTAACATAAGTACAACATATAGTAATAAAGGTAATTAAATATCCTACAAGTAAAAAAAATTCTTCTGTTTACTTATTGTAAAGCCATAAAAACAATACAGTTTTTTTAATAATTCATTATTCTCATTTTGAAATCAAATCAAAATCTATAAAAATAGTGAAATATTATAAATATTCACATAAATAGGAAATAATATTTAAAATGTAGAATATTTTTATCTTAATTTTTGAATGCATATTGCATAATAAAAATATAAAACATCCCTTTTATTGCTCATATTCGTATAAATATGTTTAATAATTCAATTCAAATATTAAAAATACATAAATAATATAAAAAGTTAGATAAACATAAAAATATTAGAAAGATAGTAACCAATAAAAAATAACATAAAACCCATACCTATACACATCTTATCATATATGTATATAAAACAACATAAAAACAACAAAACACATAAAACAAACTAAAAAAATATAAAAAACCTTAGAAAATCGCTAAAAAGCATAAAACCCTAAGTCTTTAACTCACACTTAGTATTTCAATCTAATTTCTACATTTTGTCGCTTTTAGTTTGTAATTATTTCTATTTATATTAGTTTAGGAGTATAAATAAACACACAAATTTTATGGTTGTCTCGCACGATCGCCTCAGTGACAATTGTTATACTTCTAGAACGTCAGATAGGGTGTGCTCACAATCTCTCACATTACATATACATTAACACACATGCGCGCACACACACGTTAAAAGTTGTACTTATAAGTGCTTGATAATCGAGATTTGGCGAGGGTCTAAAGTAGTCCACACAAGGTGGGACCACAATGTCGATGAGGTGACCGCTCACGAAACCTCAATCAATCAACAATTAACCCACAACAGAAATCAAGCAATGAAAAGTGGTGCGGAGTTAAAATTTATTATAACTCTACAACAAAGATGTGTAAAGGTACAAGTATGTGTAGAGGTCGAACACAGGGAGCTGACAGGTAGAACGGGGCAAAATGCACAAAATGTGAATGTGATCAAATGTCTATAAATGCTATTTTGTGGGTTTTAATTTTATATTTTTTGCTTTATTTTTAATTTTATATATTTATATTTTGATTTTAAATTTTATGATTTTATATTTTATTTTTATATTTTATATATTTTTGTCTTTCTTTTTCTTTTAATTAAGATATAATATCTATGTATATACTAGAGATAGGAGAGAGATAAAAATAAGGAAAAGTACTCAAAATATAGGAAACAAAATATTTTTGTGATTTTTATATTTTTCTAATGCTTTTATTATTTTTCTAGATTTTTCCTAATTTTTTTGGTATTTTTAAAGTCAAAAAATAATAGAGAACAGTGAACTAGGTTGCTGGCCGAAATTACAACGAGGATGACATATATCAAATAGTACCTAAAATTCCTCAAATTAATTTTAAAATAAAGACAATAAAATAGAGAAAATACAGAAATTGGAATTGTATTTTTAGGATTTTTGTAGAATTTTAAAGATTTTTAGGAAGGTTTTTGGGTTTTTATAATTTTTAGGAGTTTTCTTTTGTATTTTTAGTGATTTTTGGTCTGGAGCTAAACAATATTAAGATCAGAAAAATATATTTTTTGGGGAATTTTTTAAAGTGTTTTTATAATTTTTATGTATTTTTCAATGAAAACAGTGCTGAAAATGCTTGTTTTTGAATTTTTATAAATATTAAAACGCAATAAAAATGCGAAAAATATGGCGTGGGAGTACAATGCAACAGAAGGCTATGCTAATTTTTGTGGATTTTTTTAGCAATTTATTGATGCATGAATCAAATAGAAACAAGTAGCAAGAAAACACATACAGGCAGGGACGATTTTGCAATTATATGAAAGCTCGAGGGCCTGGATGTAAAATTCCACAAAAATTATAACATGAATAAAAACTTGGTGCACTAAATAGAAATAACGAAAGTTACAGGGCGACTATTGGAAGATGTCCAAGACGCACGTGACGAGCACGTGCGCATGGCGAGGATCAAAATGGAATATTACAGGGCTTAATGCAAATGTTGCAAAAAATAAATATCGACCAATGAATGTTTAAGTACTAAATTGCTATATTTTTGTAATATAGCAATATTACATCTATATTGCTATATTAACTAAATGATACTATATTTTTGTAATATAGCAATATTACAAAAAACGACGGGGGAAAATATGCAAAATACCCTCGCCTTGGCGCGATCGGACGGTGGGATTTCTCCCACTAATACACGTAGCAGGCTCAGATGCACCGATGACGCTTCGCTCCCAACGTCCGAGATTAGATTAGGAGGTGACGATCCAATGGCGTTGAAGCGTTTGATCCGACGGTAGCTGCTCTGCTGGATGATCGGGGGCGATCCAACGACAATGGATAGATCTAGAAGAACACGCGAGAAACTCGAGCTTGGCGAGTTTGGATTCGCCGAAGCTCGAGCTCCCACGCACCTGGATCCCCTCCGATACGTTCTCTATTTTCCTGCAGCAACGGCGAAGCACCAGGTACCCTCAAACGGCTCCAGGGACCCTTGGATGATCCCCGGAAGTCACGCGAACGTCGGCGGGCCTGGACGTTTCACTTTGGCGCTCCTCGAGGCTCAGACGCCTCCTTCGGGTCCTGCAGATGTCAAACAAAATGCGGCAGCAAAGATGGACCAAGACCCGGCTATTATTGGTGAAGGATGGCGGTATAGCGTGGTCAAGATGGTGGTCACCGGAGCCCTCAAGCTCCGGCGAGGTGTTCGATGATGGATCTATACCACTGATTCAATGAAACCACGAAAAATCTGCACGGACTAAAATCTAGCACTAATACCTAACTAAGCAGCAAGAAAAAGGAACAAACACGACCTCGATTGGCTGGGAAACCAAGAGATAAGACCTCACGGCCAAGGGCCAGAGATGAGCGGTGGAGCCGCTCCTTGGTCCTCGCCTGAGCCTTGCACGCGAGCTGGAGGACGCCCTGTCACAGCCTCCAGTCCTGAGCTCGATGAAAGACCCAAAGTAGGAACAAAAGAGGGTTCAAAGGAGGATGGAGGTGGCGGGTTTGGTTTTGAATGGGTGCTGGAGCAGCTCGAAGATTGAGGTGGATCAAGCAAATCACGGGTCCAATCCCTGATATTAGCATAGGGCGTGTATGGTGGTTAATCGAGGAGCGAAAGTTGTGAAGGCTTCGACATCAAAAGATGCAAGGCGAAGCCTCAAAAAATCTGCAAAAGCAGACAAAAAATGAGTTCTGACAGAGTGGCAGAGGGGGGTCAGACAATTGACCCGCGGTCAACTGTCCAGACCACCTGGTTGGTCCACGTGGACCAACCAGGAAAAATCATTCAGAAATTAATTAAAAATCATTTAAAAATAATAGATGAATTTATTAAATTTTGGTTATAAAATAAAAATGTTTATTATTTTGTAAAGTATTTAATTCTAATTTTTATTTATTTTTATGAGGTATAAAATTACAAGTTTCCTTTTATACCCTTTATAGGTATACATATCTATGTATTTTAATATTTTATTTTTATTTTGTGTATTTAATTTATTTATTTTTGTTTATTATTTTATAAATTTATAAAGTATTTTTGTACATTTAAGTATATTTTTATTTTATTTTTCTGATATATTTTATATACTTAATAAAATAGGAGTATTGATTATATAAGTTTGTTCACAGGTATTGTATTACAAGTATTTTATTTTGTATTTCTTTTGTATTTTTATTCCTGTTTTAATGTTCATATATATTATAAATAATATTTACAAAAAAATAAAAATATAAAATTATAAAAATAATGAATAACTAATAAAATGAATATTTTAATTTGTACAAGTATACAATAGGGGTCCAAAACTCAACTTTCAAACTGTAACTCCGACAAATACGAAACCACCTTCATTAAATAGATTATTTTGAACTATATACAATTAAAGGTGAGTTTGGTGCATTCAGAGTTTTTATTTGAGAGATACATGTCTGGGAAGTTGGGATTTTGGCTTCTTATTCAGATCATAACTTTTTATCTATACGTTATTTTTGTATGAAATCAATTTTGTATTTTTCTATCTTTAATTATTTACAACTTTCATGTTAAAAGTTTCTTTATTTGAAGTATAAAAAGTGGAACTAAAAATAGGTCCCAAAATGAATACAGAATGAATTAAATAAAAGGTGTTTTTATTATTGTATTTTGGCCCTTATCTCCCCCTACTTTATTCCTTGTCGACCTAGTCATCGAGATGCCTAGGCCTCGGGATTTCGGGTCATAAAATATTTACAATATTTTATTCTTTTTCTTTTCTTTTTTTATTCTATAATTTTGGCTTTAAAAACCGCATTTTATACACTATTTACACAATGATGCATGAATGCTAAAATGTCTAAATTAAGCCTATTTACATGCATTTACTAGGATTTTTAAGGCCAAAATGATAGAATAAAGATGATGAAACGTCGATTCATCAGTGCTCACCATCTCTCGCATTACATAAACTTTGGCCCATGCTTACCAAAGTTAAAGAGAGTTTATCACTCTTCCACCACTCTCTCCTCAACTAATAAACAAATCTATGCTATGCTATCAGATGAAGGAGTGTGATCATCTTTCCATAAATATATTTTGTCCTCCTTGCTTTGAACCCCAAGTAGCTTGTTTTTTATGACTTTTATCACATAGCAAACTCACAGCCCAAGATTTGTTGGCTAAAAGAAATATCTCCTCGGTGTATTGACGTCACTTTTGCAAAAATCATTGTGCTGGGTTACCAAATCTATTTTCTCAATGTGTGATTTGTCAATGAATTATAATTCTTTCATGAGTCAACTCTCAGATCCTCTTAAGACAAATCACTTTGAACTAGGGATGAAAATGAATGTGAATATATTTGTATCTGATCCGCTATCAAATTTATTTTATACATATTTTGACATTCATATTTGTATTCATTTTAAAAATGGATACGAATATTGATATCACTTTGACATTCACTAATATTCACATTCGTATTCGTATATTCGTTTTGGTACACACTTATAGTAATAGATTTATTTATAGTTGTATGTAACATCATTTTATGAGTACATTCACCATTGTTGATATAATTTTAATGAAATTATCATATCTGGTATATCTATTTTATGTGTAAACCATCCTAAACATGTATATTTTAATTAATCTATTACATATTTCTGTTATAATTTGTATCTGATTCGTATTCATTTTACATTCGTACTCGTTTTTAAGGATATGGTAACATATTTTTCACATCAGTCAATATTCATATCTGCATTCGTATTCGTATTTTAAAACAAATAAAGATATGATTATATCAATATTCGTATCTGTATCCGATCGTTTTCATCCCTACTTGAAACCCACCAGCATGATTTTTGTGATAAAAGCCCCGCTATGTTGGGCTACTTGGAAATCTAGATGTAATCATGCATTTCAAGCCATTCCTTTTACTCAAGGTCGAAGACTATTCATGAGGTGGCACTTTGATTAAAATGGGGTTTGGCTACTTGGAAATCTAGATGTAATTAGGGTTCGTTTGGTTACCAGGTTACATCGAGGAAACATGATTTATCCCCCTTGCATTCTTGAGTTGGAATTCCATCACAAACCAATGTAACACCATTTCACATTTCTCATTTCAATTCTCTCCAACCTTCCTAACCATTCAAACAACTACTATTCACAACAAGTTACTCCAACCCAGCCCGACCCAGTTACCAAATAGGCCCTTAGGGGTCTCCTTCAAGCGACCGAGGCTTTTGGCACCTCCTTTATTGTTTAATCCTCTGTGTTCTATCTATCTTTCCTTTCTTATGCAGGTCTAGCAGAGGTGCTACCTATATCTTCCCCTGGGAATAGATTGAAGAATTCCTCTGGCCCACCAATTAAACCCAAAAAATTGACTCGATCGCCCCTCTTAAGCAAGGTTGATGGAGGCTAGGATGCGTCACATCCTAGTTCTCTCGTCGATCACACCTACTGATCAATCGACATGACCGCTCATTCTCATTCCCTTTTTGGTTTGGTAAGTTAGTTGGTGGTTTTTGTAGATCTGGTTAATGGACTAGGGGCCCGCCCACCTAGCTTGTCCATCTCGCTCATGTGTTGGACATGTGCTAGGAGAGGTATGGACTGACTCAGCTTGGCCCGCCAAAAATAATATACACATGGAAGATAGATAAGACGTGTATTAATATGATATACTTCAAGTTTTTTTATATGAAATACCTTTTACATTAAATTTAATAATTTAAATGTCAAGTGACATACAACTACTTATATTAGTTATATAAAGTAAAATTGTGGTAATAAAATCAATTATACTTATTAAATAATATTATAAAATCAATGAAAAAAAATGGACTCGTTGGTCGGCTCGTGGCGGGCTTTGGACAGAGATGTTAGATAGACGGCCCGTTTGGATCAGCCCACGAGATGACCCGTTATAAAATGTAAGTCTTTTGCCCCGCGCATGTGCATGCCTGCTTATCTTTAATGCCATGCGCATGTGCAATCCTGCTTATATTTATGAATGATCATAATATTTTTCTAAAATAAAATACATATTACACTTATCTTTATAAATGTTTGCATTAATTCTTTTAAAATATATTGATCTTATTTCAGAATAAACATGATGGATAGAAAGCTAAATGTCAACATAAAGTACTAAATTTATTTCATTTCAATCAGAAATCCATAATCCCTTCATTAAAAAGTTGTTATTACGCATGTCTGAAATAAATAAAAAACATCGACGTTGTTTAGAAAATATACAACATTCACGATTGCTTGGAGGAAGTCGAATTCAAAAATATTAATATGTAACATGTATTTACATATGTAAGTAGAATTTCAAAAATATATGGTACCTATTTCAAAATGGATATGGAGGTCGATTTCACTTCTGTGTCCACAAATATTTGTATATGGATTCTTATATCCTCTTTCCTTCTGTTATACCCTTTTATACCAAAATTCTATGATTTATTTCACCATGATTTGCATAATTATTACGAATTATATGCTTCTACTACATTTGTCTATTGTGTAAACCATCCTATACATGGATATTGGTGATGTTTGGATGAAAGACAAAATGAACTTTATTTTATGATAAGTTATCTAGATCCAAGTAGTCACATCATGATACACCATCTATTATGTTATTGTATATGACATTTATCCTTTCCTCATCTTGTAAATAAACTGAACAAGAAATAAGAATAAGCATACTTATCCCTTGTAACACATTAGTTCTTATCCATCATATTCTTCTACAAATATTCATCTCGCTTCGTTTACATTTGTATCCTCTTCTAAGAACATGATAATATATTTTTCATTTCCATCAATTTTTATATTTATGTTTGAATTTATATTTTAAAACAGATAAAGATATGATAATAAATATATCTTTATCTATTTTGAAAATTTCCATCCTTCTTTGTACGTGATTGTAAAAATCTTTTAGTTTTATCCTTCAATTTTTTTCATTCTTCGTAAATTAAGATATACATACATACATACACCCACACATATAATGAAAATCAAACCTCTCGTACGAATACATCTTCGTGGAACTTTATACATTAAGAATTCAAGGGACATGTGTCCCTCCATGCCCACCCTTGGATCCGTCCATGTACGTACGATACACACATACATGCACACAGACACATACATATACACATTATATTACATGTACATACATGTTTTAATTATGAGATAAACCTTTACAACTTTTGCAAAACAAAAAATCTTAACAATGCGGAACATTGCACAAACTTTTTTCCTCGAAAGAAATGATAGGAATAAATAAGAAAGGTTTACATCAAAATAGAAGGCAAGCGGGCAACAAGCTGCGCCGCTAGTCCTTTTTGATTGATGAACACAAACGTAGATCACTTAACATGATTGATGAACACAAAAAACGCTGAGATTGAGAAGTAAAAACCCTAAAATTGAACGATAATCAACAGAGGCCGACCTTCGTGATCAAGGAGAAGAGAATGATAGGGGTGCGAGCAGACTTCTGGATCAAGAAGACAAACACCAACAGCCTGTTTCGATCACACATTGACATGATTTGCATCCAACACAAATTTAAAGGATTAGGGTTTGTCCAATCTTCAATTCAGTCCAACCTGTTCCGTGCTTATCTTCGGAATTAACGTAATCTCAACAGTATAGTATCTCAACAGTTCAACTAAATTCGCAATCTGTGCATCAACAGTATAATTTCTTAAAGGTAAAGCCATACCGATCTATTATTTGCTACCATTTCTACATGAATTTCCGATCAGGACAATTAATTAATCGAGAAGATGATGAGAAACTCCGTGTTGTTGTGATGAGGATTAACTAAATAAGAACACCGAAAGCTGTACTTGAAGCTGACCACACTCGACTCCTTGAAGCACAAGAGTTATGTTCTTCTCCTTCACCCCTATGTAATCTTTGACGTATAAATAACAGCTTCCCATCGGATCATCATGGCTAATCCTATCCTTATCATATACATCCTGAAAATTATAACATTGAACATATGAGATATTGAAATAAGAAATCAAACGGAATTGATGGCTGAGCTGCCTGGCCTTCTTCTGCAAGTTGAATTTCATGGAAAATGCCAGTGAAACATTGTTGTTACATGATTTGTTGATAACGCTGTATATGACAGTAGGTCCGTTTTTTTTCTGCAGATTTCAAAATATAAAAGGTAATATATGCTGCACCATAACCTATTTCGTGGTACAATTAAAATGGAGATATGTGAATGTTGACATTAACGAGATATCACAAGCTCGGTGTCCATCTAAGCCAGTAAAAATCAAGGCAGAGAGAGGAAAATAAACACACTTGTATTTATAACCTTCAGAAAGGATGAAGATCACACGCGTCCTCTTATATATTATCGACTTTCGGAAGTAACCATTAGAGAAAAGATGGAAACTCTGATCATATAGAATTTAGTAGAGAAATTAGGTCTACAGTCAGCGAAGTGTTTCGTTGCCCTCTTCAGGGTTGACTTGATCAGGTCCATGATCGTCCTTATTTTCATTCATATATATATATATATATATATATATATATATATATATATATATATATATATAGTGATCAGCAAAAAGTGAGAGAATCTAGTGGTTCGGAATGCATGCTCTTATACTATCACAGGTTTCGGCTCTCATAGGATCGCTCCTATATATATATATATATATGAAAAAAATGGGGCTGCCCCACCCTTTTTTCTACATTTTTTTTAATTTTTTTGAAAATTTTTACAATGTATATTCATTTATATATCCCTCCAACATGTCATTCGAATTTTGTTACAAACAGAGACTCCTATATCCTCCATCTAGAACATGTAATTTTAACGCTCTAAAGATGGTTGTAATCACCCTGTTCTAGATGGAGGGCGCAAGAGTCTATATTTTTGACGAAATTTAGATGACATATCGGAGGGATATGCCCCCTATGCCCCCTAGATGAGCTAACTTGGTTCTCCCCGCCTCATTTTCTCCATTTTTTAATTTTTTTGAAAATTTCTTCGTGAAATTTCATCACTATATCCTTATATTATGTCATTAAAATTTCGTGCGAAACAGAGACTCCTATGACCTCCATTCAGACAATCATTTTTTAACGGTAACAAAATTGCTATAGTGACGGTTTTTTCAAATTCTGTCACTAAATTAGCCGTTGTTAAAAATATATAACAACGATATTATTCATTGCGAAATGATTTTTCGTACTCTAAATTAGCGACGAGTATCATATGTGTCGTTGTATCATTAGCAATGGTCCACATAGCGACGTTTATCCGCTGTTGTTTTTCAAATTTCTTATTAATCGTCGTTAAATTTTGAACTAACCAAATTGCGACGATTAATTGATATTTTGAAAAATTACAACAGATAAGCGTCGCTATGTGAACCATTTCCAATGATATAACGACAGATATGACATTCGTTGCTAATTTTGAGTATGAAAACTCATTCGCAACGAATAATATTCTCATTATATATTTAACAACATTTAATTTAGTGATGGAATTTAAAAAAAAACCGTCACTATAGCCCAATTTAGTTGTAGTGTTCGGAAGTATCTATTAGAAAAAAAGATGGAAACTCTGATCGTATAGAATTTAGTAGAGAAATTAGGTCTACAGTCAGCGAAGTGTTTCGTTGCCCTCTTGAGGCATGACATGATCAGGTCCATGAACCTCCTTAATTTCTTATATTATATTATATTGAAAACTGTCTTTCAACCCCACGTGCTCCAAATTATTATCGCAACCTCTCATCCACTTGCGTGCATAAACAGTTAGGCCTTGTTTGGTTGGAGAATAAGCCCTGAAATAAGGGGTCAATTCTCCTCTCGATACGGTTCTCAGTGGTACGAATATTCTCCATTATTCCATCTTATTTCACTCTTATTCCTATGTTTATCCTACCTTACCTACCTTTATTTCACCTTATTCTCTTTATTCATATCCTTCAGCCAAACAAAGAATAGACCATTATTCTCCTTATTTCCCACACTTATTCATGCTTATTTCCAAACCGAACGCACCCTTAGGCGAAGTCACAAAGCCCTTATTGGATGATTAGTCTTCTATAGGTATCCACACTGCTTTTTTAATTAAATAAATCCAACAAAACTGGAGGAAAAAGACCAAGAAGAAGAGGAGGAGGAGGAGGTAACACTTACAAATCGTATGCATGGATGGAGATCTTGAACCTTAAATTCCATGTCTTCTTGCCACACAGGGTTGAGCGTCCGTTTTTTTACCGTGGTCTTCTTGCTCTGAGAATATTTGGACAACATCATCCTAATTTTGTGAGTAATTGGCCAATACAAAACACCACCACCAACAATAACTAGAGAGTTTTGAGGATAGAATGTGGATTCTATCCTCAAAACTCTCTACTAATTGAGCCGGTTCGTGACGAAATTCAGGTCATAGATCAGACACAAAGATGGGCAAGTTTTCGCTGTTACCTCCTTGCCAACGGTGACGACGACATAAGGATCGCTGCTGCGACGGAGTCGATCACGGATGGCGAGATTGGAGCCTGCCTTGATCTTGAGATGGATGAGATGGCAGTTTCTCTCTTTCCATGAACTGGTGTCCATGTGAAAACTCCGACTGGTGTCCATGCGAAAACTTCGATACTCCGGCGTGTAACCGGAGCCCGATAGACGGGAGACCCTCCGACGGAGGAACAATTTCTGAGTTGGTGTGGTGATTTTATCCTTCCTCTTGCAGTTGGAAGAAGGACTGTGTCGTGAGGTTGACTTTACTTACACGGAAGAAGCCATTCTTAGTAGAGTATTTTTTAATTGCTTGGGATTAGTTGTAGCAAGTTGGTCAAACGGGAGCAGCTGGCATGATCTGCTCTAATCCTTTCTAGAACAGTAGTGCTGTGATTCCTCTCTCTCTCTCTCTGTGAAATCGACTCTAACTGCATGGATTGTTCAATGTAAATTTTGATAAATAAAATGGGTATAATGTAAAAGAACATAATGGAATCCGGTTAGTTTTAACAGGTAAATGGATGGAGTATGGTAAAGATTAGCAAGTTTACGAAGTCGAATAAGTTGTTTCAAAGATCAAGGAGGTAAATTGCAAAATTTATAAAATCTGCCGGGTAAAAATTCCTACTTATTTTCAAAACGTAAGGTCACGTTCTTAACTTGTTTCTACTGTCTAAGTTGCCAGTGAAGTTGGATACCAATCTATATGTTATATTATACCTTTATTAAAAATAAGAAGAGGATGTTTCCCGGTTTTTTGCCGAATTCTATTTATCTTCAGAAGTCTCTTACGTAATCTATATAATATGGTTTTCCTGAGACGAGATGAGACTGCCAATTATAAGTGTATATTTCAGAGTGTTCGTTCTATATAATATGGTATATAATATGTTTCAAGCACAACAAACTTCACTAAGTGCTCGTTCGGTTGGGGGTTACCCCTAAATTTGACGGGTTACCCCCAAACCTCACATTTCTAACCCACTAGTGGGGCCCACTCCCTTCCCATAAAAATATATATATATACCATAATATCATTTAAAAATCATAAAATACTCAACTTTTACTCATTATTCCAAATTTCAATATAATCACATGACAACAACTGCCAACTTTTTCAAATCCAATACAATCATATCATAATAACTACACACTTTTTCAAATTCCAACATAATCACATCACACAAACCCTCCCAACCCTTAACCCACCAACCAAACGCACAAACACAAAAACGAGTTATCCTTTCCCAGATAACCCACGAACCAAACACACCCTAAGTCACATGCATGGTGTTTCATTAAAGTCTTCCTGAATAACACCTCAACAACAAATTCTCTTTAAGTAGATATGGAGATCTGTTTCAAACATAAGTAGATATAAAGTGCACATAAACTAAACCAACAAAACTTTGTTCCAATTACAGTGAAGGCTCATCGGATGCTGATTTCACATTTCTTTGCATTTTTTCTTTTTTTTCCTTTGGTGATGGAAACAAATTCTCTTAAAGCTGGACCAATGAAAATGGTTGAGCTTTAATATAAACAGTATTACATATACGACACCCAAAGAATATCAATTCCCTTGAATTAAATCGAAATTTATCTTCAGCCCTTTCTTCTCGAAATGATGTACAAGTTTTCAAAATGAATTCATCGCATAAATTTGCACTCAGGCTTCTCTATAGTTCCTTATTTCGCTTCACGAGATCATATTTCAAGGAATTATTCTGGTTTTTTATCTTGATAAAATAAATGTAACAATGCATTGTTTGCTCAATCAAAGAACTTGCATGAACTGTAATCATGAATGTAAAAAATACAAGTCTATACACTATCAATCAAGATCTATTTAGAGTATAATGATGAAAAAATGGTGTATCTATTTCCTTCAAGAAGCCATTGATGTATCGATATATAATCAACATAATATGTTTCACCATTGATGTATATTGTTACTACATCGATTTTAGTAACCAAAATATATGTTATACTATCTGACGTATACCAATGGGAGATAAGATTATAACCCCCATTTGCCTCGCAAATCTGGTAGTTAATTAACTACCTATCTTATGGTAAGACTGTAATGTTCCGGGCTTACACTACAAGAAAAATGAGTTGTGACCATGGAATGTGGCAACGGAAACTTGTGGCCACGATAATTCCATGGCCACTAGTTTCTCGTAGCCACAATCCGTGGCCAAAGTCATCATATAAGAGTTGTGGTCACGATAACTTTGTGGCCACTTGTAGTGGCCACGACATATTCGTGGCTAGAGAACTCTCACGACGAGACTTGTAGCTACGACTACTGGCCACGATGTGTCGTGGCCAGAGCTCAATTCTGTGGCCACAAACCCCATATCCCTGGCCATAATTCTGTATCCACAACTTGTTTTCCTTGTAGTGTTAGGTCCTCGGTTTGTTATCGAGAAAATTGGCCATGACAATATATTGGGTTCGGACCCAAACGGATCCGTTAATAATCACCGAAAATGCTTAAGCCCAAGTTGTTAAGTAGTAGTCCCATCACTTATAAACCGCATCCACACTTCGTGAGTTTTAGATGTGTCACTATGTTTGGGGTTTGGGTGTTACAAAGACCATAAGAGTACTCAACTGAATTATACCAGATTGTACTTTAGCGTGATAAATGGCCTAATCCTGCACCTTATCACGTTACCGAACTGACACTATTAGGGGTGTAAGAAAATTCTCAAATCCGATATTCGCTCAGGTTCGGCTCGCTAAAAGTTTGATTCAGATTCGGTTCGGAAATAAACGAACCGAACCTGAACACAAGTTTAGGCTCGATTAAATAAACGAACCGAACCTAAAATTCATAGGTTCGCTCAGGTTCGTTTTGTTAAAAGCTCGATTAACATACACATATACATATTTACAAATCCTTATCCGTAGAAGTGGACTTATTTTGAGATGAGTTGTTTTTATCCTAGGGTAAGTGAATTTGTTTAGAGATAACTAGATATTTACGGGATAACTAGGTTTTATCTCGGTATAAACTATCCAAAAATAAATAGTCACATCATGTTTACAACATTTATCATCTATGGTCTAGTACTTTTCCCTTCTTTATCTTCAAATCAACAGAACAAGTACAAACATTACTTATCGAATATCTCCACATTATTCTTATTCCTTATCCCCATCTGAATAGATATAAAATATATTATAATTATACATTTTCAAAGAGATGAATCCTTATTAATCTAATTTTTTCAAAAGCTGAAGATGAGTTAGATAAAGAAAAAAACTAAATGAATATTTATTCTAACTGTAAATACACATACATATATTTCCATTTCTCTTCTTTTCACTCCCTCTTATTGGAGAATTCTTAAGTTCGATATTCGCTTAGGTTCGATTCATTTAAAAATAGGTTCGATTTGGATTCGGTTCGAAAATAAACGAACCGAACCTGAACACTAGTTTAGGCTCGATTAAATAAACGAACTGAACCTAAAAAACATAGGTTCGCTCAGGTTCGGTCCGTTTACACCCCTAGACACTAAGCTGCCTGCGGATAGATCGTGATTTGGAAGAAAGACAAGAGAGACAGGATTGTAGACAAAAAACATAAAGAATCCATAATGCAATATCCTTGTCATTATTGGCATGTATTACTATCCATAAATATTCTTCAACAAATTGCTAGAAAATCAAATACTCACAATATAATTTCTTGCATCAGTCCAGATTCATGTATGTGATTTCTGTGTAATACCCAAAAAAACAGAGATTCAATTCAAATGTATAATAGAAGATAATGCCAATATACAACTTGAACTAATGTGATACTGTGTAACCAACACATACATCTGCAAAACAAAAACAGACATGGGTCATTCCAACTTTTTCCAAGATGCCAAGGACATGAGTCTTTCCAGAAATTTATAATCCAATTCGTTCCATCAACTGGATTTTTTTTAAAAAAAGAAAAGAAAAAAAAGAAACAAAAATCGAACTTTACAACAGCCAGGATGTCACAACATACAGACTAAGCCATCAATCTTTTCCAGGATTTTCCACACCGAAAAAAAAAGCCGGAAAAAGAGAACTCCAATGAAATCTAAATAATGAGAACCAGAAATTATAAACATAATACGCTTAACATTTTTTTTAGAAAAGAAAAAGGTTCAAATTCATTTATCATTAGAAAACAAAAATACAACCCACTAGCCAGAGTTCAAGGTTTGCCCCACCCCCATTGAGGCGGTATTACAAAAAAGATCCATAACAAGCAGCCAAAAAACAGAAGATGGACATAGTCATCAAGCAAAACCCCATCCAAAAAAACTAACAGATGATTCGTTAGGCATGATCCCAAATAAAGCCAACCTTGTGGCTCACAGCAGCGGCAACCAAGCCGCCGGAGCTGATGTAACTTGCAGCTAGAGGATACCTACAAAACCACAATAGCAAGTTGACATCAAAAGAAACAAACCAGCTGAAAAAGAACCAAGTCCATCAACGCTAAAAGTCTTTGTAGAAGGTGTTGTTTGGGTGAAAGCCACCCCTAGACGGATCAAAAGCAAAGCGAATTCTAACTGTACGAATAAGTGAAGCATTTTCTATAGTTCTTGTTGGGTTAAAAGATATTCCCCCAAAAGCCATGCCACAACAACCCCTCCATATTGACCACCAAAAGGTTTCTTTTATAATCAAAAGATTCCAATCCTTGTTAGTAACCACGGGATTTGAATTGTTTGAGATAAAATCCTTGAATCTTGCAAAATTAGGTACAATGCCACACTTGTTAAAAATTTCCCTTGTAACCAGACAACCCTCAAATAAGTGTTCATAGTTTTCAAGATTGTTATGGCAAATGTGACATCTATTAACAGATGGAATGTTAACAATTTTTAGTTCCTCCTGAGTGATAATTGTGTTGTGCGCTAGAAGCAAACAAAGTTTGAGACACATGGATCAAAAATGGACTTCCAAAAATCAATCGGGAGGTTTGATCTAACCCCACCATCCACAAGAGTTCTGTAGTGACCTTTTGTAATCGAATTCCGCTTGGAGCTTCCTGCATAAGGATACATTATAGAATCTTTCCTATTGTTTGTAGTGGACGAAAAAATGTCACCAAGATGGTTCTTTAGAGATAAAACCATGTTCCACAGGCTTAGTGGGAGACGGTTCATAAGACTTTTAAGCCAATTAAAGCGTGCTCCCCAAACCCTCCCTCCCTCACAAACAGAGATATAACAGTTGTTTATAAAGGGCCAGATGTCTGTGAAGATTTGTTTAAGAGGGGGAATACCCCAAAGCGGGTCATTCCATAGAGAAGAGCGAGAACCATCCCCAAGGGCGTTATGTAAAATTGGGTGGAGTGGTGTCGAGCCTTTATTAAGACATTTCCAAACAACTGAATGGGCATTGTTTGAATTATCCCACAGAGTGATTGGACCACCACGAAAATGAGCAGAGCTGATGACTTTGGATAGCCGAGGTTTTTCAAAGTTCACAATTTGCACCGTCGCTTTTGTTAGTAAAGCGTCATTGAATGCACTAAGGTTTACAATTCCCCAACCATTGTTTTCTCTAGGTCTAGACAACTTTGCCAAGTAACCTTAGGAATTGCACGCTGATCAGAGTTGTCCACCCAAAGAAATTTTCATCAAATCTTATCATTCTGTAGGATTTTTCAAACAATACATGACATTGAAGATTAGCGGAGTATGCGAATGATTTAGGAGATTAACTCTTTGTTGAAGCGAGAAATTCGAACGGTTGTACGGTTTCACAAGGCGAAACCGCAGTCGATGCGGTGACCGCTCGAAAATCCCGATTCAAACAACAATTAACCCACAACAGATAAATCAAGCAATGAAAGTAAATGTGCGGAGTTAAAATTTATTATAACTCTACAACAAGATGTGTATAGGTGTAAGTATGTGTAGAGGTCGAACACATGGAGCAAGCAGGATAGAACGGGGCAAACTGCACAAGTGTGTGAATGTGATCAAGTGTCTACTATGCTATTTTTTTGTGGGTTTTAATTTTTATATTTTTTTATTTAATTTTTAATTTTATATTTTTGTATTTTGATTTTTAATTTTCTGATGTTATATTTTCTTTTTATATTTTTTATTTTCTTTTTTCAATATTGGAATAGATAAACAATATAAGGAAAGAGATGCTAGGCTATTTATAAAAATCACTAAAAATAACTAAAATTCAGAAAATCAAATGTTTTTGTGGTTTTTATAATTTTATAATGTTTTTATGATTTTTCTAGATTTGTCCTAATTTTTTTGGTATTTTTAAAGTCAAAAATACTGAAATAGTGGATAAAAGACAAGGCTGAAACTGAAATGGAGAAATAAAATGGAAAACAGTAGCAAAAATTCTCCAAATTAATTTTCAATGAAAGATGATAAAATAAGGAAAATTTAGACACCAAGATTATATTTTTAGGATTTTTGTAGAATTTTTAATATTTTTTGGAATCTTTTTAGAGTTTTAATATTTTTAGGAGTTTTTATTTATATTTGTTAGTGATTTTTGGAATGAATTTAGAACACACTAAAAGGAACAAAATATATTTTTTTGGGATTTTTCTGATGTGATTTTATATTTTTTATGGATTTTATAAGCTAGACAGTGCACAAAATGGATGTTTTTTATTTTTAATAAATATTAAAATGCAATAATTATGGAAAATAAAAATATGCCGTTAAACTACTATGCAACAGAGACTTAATGTGATTTTTGGGGATTTTTTTGTAATTTTATAGATGCATGCAAAAATTACTAGAAACATAAGGAAAATCCACACTTGCAGGGGAGTTTTTGTAATTATCAAGAAATGCGAGGGCCTGAATGCAATTTGTCTAAAAGTTATATAACGTGCTGCAACATTTGCTGGACCAAGAAGAAATGCTCAAAACCGCGGGGTTATCGCAACAAAACTGCCACACTCACGTGCATAAGCACGCGCGTCTGGCGAGGATGTCCCAGTAATTACCAAAAGCCCACGGGGCCAAAATGCAAAATACACAAACTAAAAACAACTGCAGAGGAATGTTTGAAGAGTCTTTATTAAATACAAAAATGGATGGGCTGATAGCGCAAAATACCCAGTAGCGGGGCGGACCGGACGGCATTTGGGTTTTAGTGAAGCCACGTGTCGACACAGTAGGGCCCAATGCCCCTTCGCTTCCTACGGCCACGATTAGAACTTTATCGGCGATCGAACGGCAGGGGCCATATCTGAATCCAACGGATGCTGCTCCACAGGAAGATCAGATGAGGATCTGACGGCAAATGATGGACCTGGAAGAACACACGAGGAACTCGAACTTGGCGAGTTTGGATTCGCCGAAGTTCGAGCTCCCGTGCACCTGGATCCCCTCCGACGCCTTCGTTATGCTCCAGCAGCTACGACAAAGCTTCCAGGTGGCGTGGATAGGGCCGCGGGCTGTTGAAGGACCTCCGACACACGATGAAGCTCCGGCGACCTGGGGGGCTGTCCGTGATGATTATCGAGACCCAGAGGTCTCCGTCGAGTCCTGCAACTGACAAGAGAGTACACAACAACAAAGAGGGGGGAAAGACTCGGCTTTTATTAGCGGAAGGGCGGTGATGGAGCGGTGGAACGGTGACGGCCAGAGCTCAAAGTCTCCGGCGGGGTATCGGGATGGAAATTTCGAGCTAAAGTGGCAGATGAAATTCGCAAAACGCAAGTTAGACTAAGATCTGGACCTATAGCTAAATACGAGCAAAGAAAGGAAACGAAAAACAACAAGAAACGTGACCTCAAGGGCGAAGATGCCCAAGGTGGGTACCTCACGGCATACGCCGGAGATGGAGGTTGGAGCGCTTCCTCGACCTCGCCTAACGCCTCGCTACTCGGCCGGAGGCGAGGCTATCACCCTCGCCGGTCCAGGGCACTAGTCGCAGGAGAAGGGTGTGGCCAAAAGAAGGTTCAAAGGGACTGGAGGTGGATGGGCTTGGTTTTTGAAAGATGGTGAACGTGCTCCGCAAATCGAGGTGCAACAGGTGCGTCATTGATCCATCGCCCAAGATAAGATTGGGGCGAGCATCCTCGATTGTGGGGGAAGAAAAGTCGAGAAGACTTTGACATGAAACGAGGAGCGGAGAGCCCTCGAAAAAATCAAGAAAATAGTCCAAAAGCCATTCTGACAGCCACAGGGGTTGGGTCAGAGAGTTGACCGAGGTCAACTCTCAGACCCTCCTGGTTGGTCCACGTGGACCAAAGAGGAAAAACCCTGGAAAAATAGATTAAAAAATCATTTAAAAATCGAAAACGACTTATTTAATTTTTGATCATAAAATAAAAATATTTATTTTTTATGAAGTATTTTATAATGATTTTTATTTATTTTTTTATAGGTATATTTTTACGAGTTGCCCATTATACCCTTTATAGGTATAAATACCTATGTATTGTATTCTTTTATTTTTATTGTGTGTATTTAATTTATTTATTTTTGATTATTAATTTATATAATTATAACATACTTTTATACATGTAATTATATTTTTATTTTATTTTGTTGATGTGTTTTGTAGATTTAATAAAATAGAAATAGTAATTATAGAGGTATGTGTATAAGTATTATACCTAGGTTTTGTGTATACAAGTATTTTTATTTTGAGTTTTATTTGCATTTTTTATTCTAATTTTAATACACACAATTATTATAAGTAATATCTACAACATTATAAAAATATAAAATTATAAAAATAATAAATAAATAATAAATTGAATATTTTATTCTGTACAAGTATACAATGAGGGTCCAAAACTCAACTTTCAAACCGTAGCTCCGCCAAATGCGAAACCACGCCATTAAATAGTTTATTTTATTCTATATACAATTAAAGGTGAATTCGCTACATTTGGAGTTTTCATTTGTGAGATACGGGTCTGGGAAGTTGGGATTCAGGATTTTTATTCAGACCATAACTTTTTATTTGTACATTATTTTTCTGTGAAATCAATTTTGTATTTTTCTATATAAAATTATATACAACTTTCATGTACAAAGTTTTTTTATTTGAGGTGTAAAAAGTGGAACCAAAAATAGGTCCCAAAATGATTAAAGAATGAATAAAATTAAAGGAATTTTATTGGTATTTTTGGCCCTTATCTCCCCCTACTTTATTCCTTGTCGACCTAGTCATCGAGATGCCTAGGTCTCGGGGTTTCGGGTCATAAAATATTTACAATATTTTATTCTTTTTCTTTTCTTTTCTTTATTCTATAATTTTGGCATTAAAAACCGCCTTTTATACAATATTTACACACATATACATGAATGCTAAAATGTATGAATTAGCTCTATTTATACGCATTTACTAGGGGTTTTTAAAGCCAAAATGATAGAATAAAGATGATGAAATGTAGCTTCATCACTCTTGCAGGTAAAGGAAGCAGTTTGGCTTTCCAACCTTGAAGTTTGCTTGAAAATTTGGAAACAATAAACGCCCATTCTTTGGCTAACATTTTCTATTTTGTTAGAGGGAAGCCATGGTAATTTATGGGAAAAACACCTTCGGACCAATTAATCAAGTTTTTTATTTGGAAAATATCTTCTGGTAGAAGATTTAACCAATAAAATGATGACTTGCTTTGATTGATTTGAAGTCCAGAAAGGGCACTGAAAATGTTAATGGTGGAGAGGACATTTTTTAAATCTCCCTCCCTAAATTCAAGGAAGATCAAAAATCATCAGCAAATTGAATGTTAGTGATCATAGAAACCATACCCTTTTTATAGTAACCTCAAAATTTCAGATCCTCAGCAAGATTTGCTAACATGGCATCCAAATTAGAGAGTAGATGAAGAGAAAAGGAGAGAGGGGATCACCTTGAACCCCACGATCTGGTTGCAAGAATCCTACCGAGGAACCGTTAACTTTGAAGGATATTCCGGTTGTTTCGAGAAAGGCTTCAATCCATTCAATGAAGATAGGTGGGTAATTTGCCGCCTTCAAAGACCCAATAATAAAAGGCCAACGCAAGGTGCCAAAAGCCTTACGAAAATCAATCTTGAGGATAACAACGTTGGTGCCCAAGCGCTCCCATTCATTTATGATGGTGGAAGTGACAACGAAGGCAACTAAAGTCAAATTTTTCTTTAAGAAAGCACACTGAGAAGGTGGAATTTTCTTAGCCAGAAAGGGAGCCCAACAATTAGCGATAGCTTTGGAGATGATGCACATTGGCAAGTTGATGAGGCTGATAGGTCTGAAGTTTTCAATCTCGCTGGCACTTCCCTGTTTGAAAATTCGGAATATTAAGGCATTGTTTAGGTGTCTAAAATTTTCCTTGTCAAAGATCATATAACAGATGCATCTTCAGCCCTGAATAACACCTTAATACAGATTCCTCCATAATATGCTTAACAAAGACCTTATAACAGATGCATCTTCAGCCACTTTTCACAATGGACGGCACGAGGAGGAGAGCCATAGCAACTTATAACAATGAAGCAGTATGGTACGTGGGTGATGCGAGAGGGGTAGATCGGCCATCACAAGGGGATGGACGATGCGAGATGGGGGTGGCATGATGGAGGACGTGGACACTCCTCGTGGCCACGGGGAGTTAATCCCCATTGGGGTAATTAACTTTGCAAAATATTCTTCAAATGGGGACGGTTTGAAAATAATTCTCAGAGTAGGTATATATCCGCAAACCGTTTGCTACTTCGTATTCCGTGCGCGGTAAACAATTTGCTGCACCAATGGACAGCAAAATCTGGATTCCCCGCATCCTCCCGTCCGTCTATGTGACACGACAAATCGTTTACCGCGTTTGAAATACGAAGCGACAAACAGTTTGCCGATATATACTTATTCTGAGAAATATTTTCGTAGCGTCCTCAATTTTGAGTATATATATTTCTCTCTCTCCCTCTCGTAAACAAACTCGGCAAGGCCGCAGGGAGAGATTGATGGAGTTAGGGCTGAGAGGGGATGAGAGGACACCTTTGGAAGGAAGGGGTTCTCTGCTTCCATCGGGACTTGTTTTTTCTTGGGAAGATGGAAGGAAGATAAGCCGTTGGATGCATATGGATCTAACGTTTGTGACATCGGGTGGATATAGTTTGCTTACGATGCATATGAGTCCGAGAGATTATCAAAATTAGTGGGCAGGGTGTGGAGATCACGTGGGAATGTGCAAGTGGATTTCTTTGGTTCCTTGATGTGCATTTGATAATCATCGTCTACTAGCTTGGATGGCGAATGAGAAGAGCAATATTTAGGATGAGATCCACCCAATGCAAATATTCCAAGCTCCTAATTAAGGTGAATTTTTCAGATATTTTATATGAACAAGGGCCATGCGAGTTTACGATATGTTGAATTTTAAAATAGAGATCAGATCCTCTGCTCGAGAGTTACAACAGAGGTGCTATAATGACTATTATTTTTTCGTGAATCCTATTCTAAAAATTCGACCTTATATCGATTGAATCTTCATCAAAAATACCAAATGAAGATGAAAAATAGCAAATGGTGTCTAAAATTCTTCAAATAAATTTTAGCATATAGATAATAATATAAGTAAAATCCAGAGACAGGAAAAATACTTTTTTGGTATTTTTGAGAATTTTTAATCTTTGGGCTATTTCATTTTTTATGAATTTTCTTTTTCTATTTTTAGGATTTTCAGTCTCTGGATTTAGAAAATAAATAGACAAACACAAATATATGTTTTTTTGAAATTTTTCAAAAATGTTTTATATTTTTTGGTATAAAAATAAACATGGTGTGCAATCAAGAACCTACGCCTGTTTTTGGTGAATTTTGGAGCACATTAGCTATTTTAATAAATGGAACAAACACACAAAAATCAATGTCCTAGCAAAGGCATAAATGTAAATAAAATAAAGTACATGGACCAAGATGCAATTTCTACCAAAAATAATACATTAAATATCAAAATATCTGACTAAACAACAATGACCCAAACCTTACAGGAAAGCTGTATGTCTTGTGTGAATATCGAATGAACAAGTGCATTGTATTATATAGTGCACGGATACCCATCACAATGCCTAGATGAATACCAATACCTTGCAGTTTTAATAATATTTTTTCGTCTAGAGACGTACTCATAGAGGTAGTCAGACAGAAAAAAAATCCAGGAATTATTCACTCTACAGTCTGTGCACCACCCATGCCAACCTACATATTTATATAGGATGCGAATATATACGAGAATCTGGTATATTATGATTCTGATGTAGAGCTCCTATTTGTACCTAAACTGTCCATGATTTGGCTAAAGATTTGATTTTATAAAAGAAATTCTGAAAAAAATTGTTCTGTCTATGATGTTCATGCAAAATATGATCACCTTTCTTTTTTTATATGTTGATCACAAATTTGACAAAAAATTCATGATATTCAAGAATACAAATTAATATAATATAAATAGCAACAAGAGTTTAATAGTACATGCAAAGCAGCAAGAGAAAAAGCTAAGGACTGTACACAAGATGGCAGTATGGAGGTCTGGAAATGGTGCATGCAGCCGGCAAAGAGGAAGGGAAACTAAAAAGAGGAAGGAAAACTAAGGGTATGTTTGGTTAGCGGGTTAAGACGGGTTAAGTTGGTAGAGGGTAACCCGTTTTTGGGTTTTGGTGTTTGGATAGAGGGTTAAAGTGGAGGTGGGTTAGAAGTGGGTTTGTTTGATATGATTGTATTGAAGTTTCAAAAAGTGAGTAGTTATTGTGATGCGATTGTATTGAAGTTTGAAAAAATGAGTAAAAGTGAAGTAGCTTATAATTTTTATATGATATGATGGTATAATATATTATTTTTTGATAGGATTGATGGTGTAAAATTGATTTATTTATTTTTTTAAAAAAGGAATAAAGTGGGACCCACACAGGAGAAAGGGGGAGTGGGTTAAAGGAGGTAAACTCCCCAAAGGGGAGTTTAGACCGTGACCCGAACGGGCCCTAAGGGTTGTACCTATTTCATGCAATAGGGAGGACTACAACAGCTTGAGATTGACTTATGGGTGCAGAACAGCAGTTGGGCTGCACTTTGTGGCTGAAGGAGAAGAGGGACAACATTAGATTTTTGAGTGAAATAATTTGGGAGAAAAAGAAGGAATAGATATCGGAAGGAATGGGGGAGACTGAGGTTGGAAACTTGGAATATATAAGGGGAATGGAGAGAGAGAAAGGAGGGAATTGAGATGAGGAAGGTTCTTGGAGCCTTCCTCCATATATATATTACTGAAATCTGCACCATGTAATAAAATGAATGTATTACTGACCATTGTTTGGATATTACTGACATCACAACAAGCACTTACTTGTCCATTGCGTATATATTACTGATTTCTGCACCATATAATACCATCATGTAATAAAATGAATGTATTACTGACCGTTGTTTGGATATTACTGACATCACAACAAGCACTTACTTGTCCATTGTGCATATATTACTGAATTCTGCACCATGTAATACAATGATTGTAAATTACTGACCGTTGTTTTGGATATTACTAATCTCGCAACAACCATTTACTTGACTATTATATATATATACTACAGACATGAGCATTTGGATCTCGATTTTCTGCAAGAAATCATCGATTCGAATGTTTTCTTTCCAAAACGATCTTCCTATTTTTTAGGATGCGATATAATTGGAATACCACTTATTGTTAAATCGCCTTGCATATTAATCTCCTTCCAAAAAAAACATCCTTCGAAATAGGTAACGACTCAATTGGTAATACACGTGTATGGCCAACAAATGGTGCACACCGAAACGCTAATGAGCCCTGTGCGCATTGGATAAAAATCCTATATATATATGGGTTAAATGAGGCTACACCTTGGGTGTAGCCAATTGGTTACTCCCACCATCATTTTTCCCCCATTTTTTATTTTTTTGGAAAATAAAAATATGTATATTCATCACTACATCTCTATAACATGTCATTCAAATTTCGTCACAAATAGAGACTCCTATGCCCTCCATCTGAAGGGGGTCATTTTCGGCAATTCTGAGACCGTTAAAATTTGACAGTCTTAATGGAGGGGATAGAAGTATCGAATTAAGTCGAATTTTGAATGACATCATGGTGACATGTTGTGATCTAAATTCATATAGGTTTCATTTCAGAAAAATAAAAAATATAGGGAAAAAAGGTGGGAGCATAAGTTAGCTACACCCAGGGAGCATATTCCTTTTCTCTCTCTCTCTCTCTCTCTCTCTCTATATATATATATATATATATAGAGTGCAATGGGGCTGCCCCCTTGGGACAGCCAACATGGCTGCCCCCACCCTTATTTCGGCATTTTTTTTATTTTTTTTCGAAAAATGTCACCATGTATATTCATCCCTATATCCCTCCTATATGCCATTCGAATTTCGTCAGAAACAGAGACCCCTATGGCCTCCATCCAGACAGTCATTTTTTAACGGTAACAGGATTTTTTAAATCGACATCATCTCGATGGAGGCCGTAGGAGTCTCTGTTTCTGACGAAATTCGAATAGCATGTAGGAGGAATATAGGTACGAATATACATGGTGATATTTTTCAAAAAAATAAAAAAATTTGGCCGAAATATGGGGCGGGGGCAGCCCCATTTTTTCCATATATATATATATATATAGGGAAAAATGGAGTTGCCCCATAGGGGTAGCTGTTGAACACGGAAATCGCAGAGGTCGTGTTGACTCACAAGGCGAATCAACAGTCGCTGATTTGACCTCCGACGAAAACCGTAATTCAAACAACAATTAACCCACGACAGATAAATCAAGCAATGAAAGTAAATGTGCGGAGTTAAAATTTATTATAACTCTACAACAAAGATGTGTATAGGTGCAAGTATTGTAGAGGTCGAACACAGGGAGCAGACAGGTAGAACGGGGCACAAGTGCTCAAAAATGTGTGTGAAAGTGATCAAAGGCCTATTATGCTATTTTTTGTGGGTTTTTAATTTTTATATTTTTGTATTTTGATTTTTACTTTACAGATTTTGTATTTTCTTTTTGTATTTTATATTTTTCTATTTTCTTTTTCAATATTGGAAAATAAAGACAAGGTAATAGAAGACAAGCTAAGGTATTTATATAAATAGATAAAAATGTTCAAAAATTAGAAAATAAAGTCTTTTTGGTCTTTTTATACTTTTTTACTGTTTTTGTGATTTTTGGGTAATTTTTAAAATGTTTTTGGTATTTTTAATTATCAAAATAAAGAAAACAGTGGTAAAAAACAAGGCTGAAACTTAAAATGGAGAAATAAAATATCAAACAGTAACAAAAATTCTCCAAATTAATTTTCACTTAAAGATAATCAAACAAAGAAAATTCAGGAAAAGAAAACACTATTTTTGGATTTTTTATGAATTTTATAAATTTTTATGAAGGTTTTTAGAATTTTGCAATTTTTAGGAGTTTGGTTTTATATTTTTTAATGATTTTTGGCTGGGAGTTAAAACTAACTAAAAGACACAAAATATATTTTTTTGGGATTTTTCTGAGGTGTTTTTATATTTTTTAGTGATTTTCTAATGCAAACAGTGCTGAAAATGGCTATTTTTGAATTTTTATAAATAATAAAATGCCATAATTACGAAAAATAAAAATATGCTAATGAACTACAATGCAACAGGAAGCTACAATGATTTTTGGGTAATTTTTGGAGTTGATATGATGTACGAAAGAAATACAAACAACAACAAGAAACTACACCCTGGGAAGGGTATTTTTGCAATTAAATAAAGGTCCAGGGGTCAAAACGCAATTTACACACAAAAAGTGAACTAAATATAGTATTTTCTGGACTAAACTCAAATAACAAAAACCACCGGAGGATATCCCTACAAAAACGCCAATGCTCACGTGCGAAGCACGTGAGCTGGCGGGGACCTACTCGCAATAAACAAAAGTGCAGGGGGTTCTTAGCAGTTATTACAAAATTGTTACACAGCAGATGAAAGTCTCAGGATTATAGATTAAAGACAAAAAACGACTGGGCGAGTTGCGCAAAATACCCAGTTCATAGGCGCATCCAACGGCGGTGGAGATCTGACTTGGCCACGTGTCGCCACGAAATGCAACGATACCCCTTGGATACGGACGGTCCTGATCAAAAGGGGGGGGGGGGAAATCAACGGGTGTTGTAGCTTCCCCCTCCTTCGTTCTGTTCAGCCCAGGCCCGCGCCGGCAGCGGGGGCGCGCGGCGGCGTGCTTCTCCGGCGTGGTTTGCTTCGCGGTTAGGTGCCGCTCCGGCCACCTTCACGTCCGACGGCGGCTATTATTCGTCCCTGCAGCAGATCCGCATCATCCAGGGCTTCCAAAATGGCTGGAGATCAGTGAAAGCGCCCAGGAGGTCTTAGCTTCTCCAGCCGACCTGGAGATAATTTTTGTACAAAAAATCCGAACCCCAAAGGGGCTGCGGCGCCTAGTACCTGCACGTCAAGATCAAGACAACAAAAGAAGGTCCCAGGCTGACGGAAGGTGGGGAGTGATGGTAGTTTTGGCGAGGTTGACAGTGGCCGGAGCTCGAGAGCTCCGGCAACGTAATTGGTTGCGAAATGGGGCCCAACACTCGGGGAAACAACAAGATGAAGACACGAAATTGATCCTAAGATTACCAGCTCGCTAACCTACAGAGAAAAGAACAAAATACAACCTCGAGTTGGTCGAAAAACCAACGAGATGTGACCTCAACGCCGGAGGCCGGCGAAGGTGGTGGAGCCGCTCCTCGGCCACGCGCGACCCTTCTAAGTAGCTGGAGGAGATCCTGTCACCATCTCCAGTCCAGAGCACACAAGGAGAAGGGGTTTGCTAGGTCAAAGAGGGTTCAAGGGAGAATGGGGGTGATGGGTTTATTTTTGAAAAGTTGGCCAAGGGGCGAACTTCGAGGGCCGATCACGGGTGGAGGGAGAAGATCTTGGAGGATCCAATAGGTCGGCGGGTATCACGGATGTTTAGGGTACATTTTTCATGAAGGAAGCGGGGTCATAGGGTGGACGAGCCGACCTAGAAAAATAGGCGAAAGTAGGGACATGGCCGTTCTGACAGACAGCAGGCAATGGGTCAGAGAGTTGACCCAGGTCAACTCTCCAACCCTCCTGGTTGGTCCACGTGGACCAACCAGGAAAAAGCCTGGAAAAAATTATTCTAAAATCATTTAAAAATAGTAAACGATTTTATTAATTTTTGATTATAAAATAAAAAATGTTTATTATTTTATAAATTAATTTATGGTGATTTTTATTTATTTTTATGAAGTATATTTTTACAAGTTTGCATTTATACCCTTATAGGTATCTATATCTATGTATTTAAGTATTTTATTTTTATTTAGGTATTTTTAATTTATTTTATTTTGGTTTTTATTTTCTAAAATTATAAAATACTTTTTATATACATAAATATATTTTTATTTTATTTTTCTGATATGTTTTGTATATTCAATAAAATACAAGTATGTTTCATATAGGTATATATATAGGTAATGTATCTATGTATTTTATTTTTAAGTATTTTATTTTTGTTTTGATTTAGGTTTTTATTCTTATTTTAATGTACATCATTATTATAAGTATTATTTACAACATTATAAAAATATAAGATTATAAAAATAATAAATAAATAATAAATTGAATATTTTAATATGTACAAGGTACAATAGGGGTCCAAAAGTCAACTTTCAAACCGTAGCTCCGCCAAATGCGAAACCACCACCATTAATTAGATTATTTTCTTCTATATACAATAAAAGGTGAGTACGCTGCATTTGGAGTTTTTATTTGTGAGATACGGGTCTGGGAAGTTGGCATTTTGGATTTTTATTCAGACCATAACTTTTTATCTGTACATTATTTTTCTGTGAAATCAATTTTGTATTTTTCTTTATAAATTTATCTACAATTTTCATATACAAAGTTTCTTTGTTTGATGTATAAAAAGTAGAACCAAAAATAGGTCCCAAAATGAATAAAGAATGAATATAATGTATAGGTATTTTCACTGTATTTTGGCCCTTATCTCCCCCTACTTTATTCCTTGTCGACCTATTCATCAAGATGCCTAGGTCTCGGGGGTTTCGGGTTATAAAATATTTACAATATTTTATTCTTTTTCTTTTCTTTTCTTTATTCTATAATTTTGGCTTTAAAAACCACAATTTATACAGTATTTACACACCTATGCATGAATGCTAAAATGCATGAATTAGGCCTATTTACACGCATTTACTAGGGTTTTTAAGGCCAAAATGATAGAATAAAGATGATGAAACGTGGATTCATCAGTAGCTAACATGGCTGCCCCCATCCCATTTTTTAACAATTTTTTTTATTTTTTTGGAAAAATAAGACCATGTATATTCATCCCTATATCCCTCCTACATGCCATTCGAATTTCGACAAAAACAGAGACCCCTACGACCTCCATCTATATGTCATTTTTTTAACGTTCGCAGGATTTTTTAAATCGACCCTGTCTGGATGGAGGCCGTAGGAGTCTCTGTTTCTAACGAAATTCGAATGGCATGTTGGAGAGATATAGCGATGAATATACATGTCATTTTTCAAAAAAAATAAACAATTTTGCCAAAAAATGAGATGGGACAGCCATGTTGGCTGCCCCCAGGGGGTAGCCCATCAACCTCATATATATATATATATAATTTTATTATTACATCATCGCAATGATGTCATCCATGACATCATTTATAAAACTCACTTTGTAACTATTTTAAATTTTTTATTATTTATATTTTTTAAAAAACCCTTCTTACTGAAGTTAACTGTATTTGTGCCTCGGACCTCAGATTTTGGCACGCAATATCTCGATTTGATCGTCTCTGAATGAGGATCAATATGAACATAATATTGATATACTTCTGATCGGGTTTGAATGCTCAAAATTTTTGAGATTCGGTTTCGGTTTGGGGTTAAATTTTGTGAAATTAAATACCAAACGACCTCTAATTGACGACCGATCGATTCCTTTTGCCTTGTTTCATCAAATCAGATTTTATGATGGTTTCGGTTTGTTTCACGGTTTCCGAATTTGCTTCCCAGCTTTTCGGGCATGCATTACGATGCGATCGATTTTTGATCGATTTCGGTCGAACGACTTTTGATTTGAGATCAGTTGATCGATTTAAGTTGTTTAGCATTGGCCAACAACTTTATTGGATTAATCGGACACTAATCAAGTCAGGTCCGGGTTAATTGGAAACCAGATATTACATATCCGAACCTGGATGGTTGGACCGGGTTGACTCGGATTGACCCAGTTTTGATGATTGATAATTCTTTTAAAAAATAAAAGTTTAACTAATGAAATAATGGGGCCTTTATCACTTGTGACATTTTTAACTTGTATGATAAAAGTTATGCCCCTCTCTTTTTTGGAATATGTGTTGCACCATTACTTTCTTAGAGTAATTTTCTAGAAGCAACTATAAATAAATAAATACAATATTATTTTCATATATAATTATAGAAAATGCGACTAACTTTTGTTGAGTTTTACTCGAAATTGGCAATCATGTTATTCTATTGAAGATTTGACATTTTAAACGATTATTTTACATATATGTATCCAGTTTTACCGGTTCAAAAAACCGGTTCGACCAATCTGACCAATAAAGTAAGTCCGGTCTGATTTTTTTCGAGTAGATATGAATGATGACATCATGCTGATATCATTACCGATCCCACTCGATTGGACCAAATCGAAGACTGACCGGTTTAATGTCCGGTCCCTTTTTTAAATCCTTGAGTACGTGGTGGTTGTCGTCGGCAAAGGGGGGATGGGACCCGTCCTGGAAGGAGGTATACTGCCCTGGGACTACTTTACCGATAACTAGAGGGCCACACCGGCAGTCGGAAGAAGGATGGCATATTGTAAAACCCAAAAAATCAAAGCTCGGTTCATACCCTATACATCCTAGGGGGAAGGTCAATGGTCTGAGAGTACCCTCAAAACCTACGACAAATACTTGCATTAATGGGAACAGATTTGGCGCTCTGGAAAAAGACATCAAAAAGGGAATGCGCTCCCCAAAAGTATGGCCGGCTGACAGAGGCCACCGCTATATTTGGGTGAAATAAAAATCAAATCGTTTCGCCCCCAAGAGACTTCACATCAGCTCCTCGATCTTGGAAACCTCCTTCTGCTGAAACCCAGCACGTGTCGACAAAAGATAGGGGCCCTCGTTGCTTCCGATGCCTCGAAAATGGCCATTTGATTCGATTTTGTAAGGGTCTTGTTCGCTGCTTCCTTTGTCACCGCCAAGGTCACACTTCTTCTTGCAAGTGGAAAACCCCTAGAGACCTTCCTCCCCCAAAAACTATGGCTCCCCCTCGTCCTCAGAAACGCTTCAGGGCATCCTCCCCAAACTTGGATGCAAGAAGCTCAAGCACCACCGCACCAGCGTTTCCCACACCCACATCCTCTACCCACCCCATCCCTGTAGCTGAACCATGCGCGGTGGAATTTAACCTTAAACCCTCCACCCGGACAACAAAGGCTCGAGCTGACATTTAAGGGAAAACCATCCTCCCATTCTGGAAGTCTGAAATCTGCGAGGAGGCGAAGCTGCTTGGATAGAGTTCCGAAAATGCTTAATCATCGAATATTCATCCCCTTTTGATTCTATTGATATGGCGAGGGACATTCTTTCAAGGGAAGTTTCGAAGGCATCCTTTGGACGTCTTTGGAAAATCTCAGATCGGCAGCTGGTGGGAGAGGTGGACTCTACAAACATCTTTGATACATTGGCACACTCCTTTATACAGTGCTCAGACGGGAATTGGCTTTGGTTCTTCAAATGGTCCCCCTCCTTTGGTGCTAAATGGGTGGAAGAGGTGGCGGCATACTGGGTTGCTGCTTTTGGGTTACCACTTCATCACAGGTACCCTTATATTCTATCAAATATGGTCAAGCAATTTGGAAGACTCCTGGATTATGAGTGTCCAAACCTCACAATGGACTGCGGGGATGCGGTCGCGGTGAAACTTCTAATTGATATTCCTGATATAAAAAACATACCAAGAGCGATCGAAATGAGTACGGTTGATGGAATTTTTGAGGTAACTTTTTTGCCTCTATCACAAAATCGTCCTATCAAGTTTATCCACTACAATACCCCACTGGTTGACTGCACCACTGAAAATTCTCCAGGTGCCTACAATCTGGAAGAAGATATGCATGGGAAGCTAAATAAATGGATCAGAAGCAATACAACAATCTGCCCAATCATGGAACTGGAGGAGAAGAAATTCGACATGCCCTGGGACAGATTGGGAAAGAATTAATCTGAATGTCGTCCCTTTCCCAACTCATAGGGGACCTTCAACGGCAAAACATGGGAAGTCTGTGGATGAACCCACGCGATCTCATCTTGAACAAGCAATAACTTGGTGATGAATACCCATTCATCACTCTTTATTCTCCTATTTTAGCTACAAAAACCTTTGCAAATACATGTAAATATGTGTAAATACAAATAATTACCAAAAGCATGCATTGTGTAAAAAGATATAATTAGCATGTTTTTGTGCAAAAATAAAAGAATAAAGAGTAAAAAGAAAAAGAGGGAAATATTTAGAATAAATATTGAGCAACCTAACCCAAGGGAGGGCTCAGCATGGGCCTGACCGCATAAAAGCCAAAGTAGAGGGAGATAGGAGCTCATGTGTACATACTTTTGTAAATAAATAAAATTATATTTTCCTCACCCAAAAAAATATGCTTGTATACATTTTGTATATATTTAGAAACTATTAAAAACAAAATAAAAATTTAAAAATCAAAATTCCAAAAATGCCCTTTCACCATGTATATAGACCATCATCCTTTATTTATTTAACCCTATAAATAAATAAAATTATTTTCTAAACTTTTTGTAAATATTCTATGTTACATATTGTAAATACATAAAATAACAAGAAACAAAACAAAAATCAAATAAAAATTACAAAATTAAAAATACAAAAATACATTGTATAGATACCATGTATATAAATGTATATAACTATTTATTTCACCCTTGTGTGTAAATAATTAAAATAAAATAAAAATACCATTTTGTTCTTTATTTTATGATGTAAATAAATAAAATATAAAATGGGCATAAAAATACATAAAAATAACAAATAAAAAAATCAAAAATTAAAATCTATATAGTGTACATATACCTATATATATAGCTACCCTATTTTTATTTCCAAAAATTAATTAAAAATCACCAAAAAAATAGAAAAAAATAAAAGAAAAATATTTCATGTTTTGAGTTTTTCTTAATTCGGCCTTTTTCTACCTTAAATTAAATAAGCAAAAAATTAAAAACGTGGCAGCTCCTGATTGGTCCACGGGGGATTGTTGACCCCGGTCAACTCCCCCGCGGACTCTTTCCTTTTGCGTCGACTCGCGCCCGACCCGACTTCGTCGATTTTTCCACGCGTCTCCAGCCTGTCGCCTCCGCAAACCCCGTGCCCGGATCCTTCGCCAATCATCCATCATCCTCGCCGGACCCTTCGCCGAAGGATCCACGCCTTCCATAGCCGTCTCCACCCAACCCTAATCGGCCCTGTCTCCATATATATCCCGACCTCCGCCGCCTTCGCGCCTCATCTTTGGACCTTCTCCTTCTTCCCAGTGACCTCCAGAGGTACCGCGAGAGTGACAGCAAGCGATCGCCCCTGTTGCAGCGAGGCGAGGAGGTGAAACCACTGATCCGGCGTTCTTCGCCGCCGTTGCTCCGCCACCAGCGTGAGCACCGAGCCTCGGGCCGAGACGACCCTTGAGGCTACGACCAGGAGCACCCCCTGCTCTTCCCCAGTCTCTCCGACCACCCAGGTAACCCGTTAGCCTTTCCATTTAGTTTAATTTCTTGTTTCGCCCAATTCGCATCTCCGACGTATTCCTGTGATTCCGACCATATTGTGGACCTTCTCGATCATCGGAACGCACCGTCACCTTCGCCATTCCCTCACGCACGATCTTCACCCCTTCACCCAACCCAGATCGCACAGGATCTGGGAATCGAGCTCCACCGTCCTCCGCTCGCCGGAGCTCACTCACCCCGACGCACCGATCACCCTCACGCCGCTTCTTTGGGTCGAGGCACTTTGCCCTCGACCCGCGAAGCTTTTGGTTCACTTTGCAGGTCAAGAGGAGGGCATCTGAGCCCCCCTCACTTTCAGACCAGGAGCTCTACTCCGACGACCTCGCCGGAGCCCCTCCAGGGCTCGGTTGGGCCATCGGAGACCTTCACCAGCCGCGGGACGTCATCGCCGACCTTCTTCGATCATCAGAGGCAGCTGAGGAGGCCCACAGCACGCGCACGAGGCCGGCGAACCTCGCCGGCCACCTGTTCTTCGAGAGTCCTCCATCGCCGTCCGATCAGCCCCAGCTCCCCAGTTCGCATCACGGCCGTCCATCCATCGAGGAGCAGATACCGTCGATCATCCTGAGGGTTGATCTGGACCGTCAGAGCAGAGAGAGGGAACCACCAGCACCACCAGCCGTTCGATCTTCCACGTGGCCCCCTCTGCATCGTCGATCAGGCCCACGTGCGGAAGAAGAAAAGCGCCCGACGTCCGAGACCGTTGGATCATCTACGTGGCGCGCATCCAGCCGTCGACGTTAAATAAGGGGTAATTTATCTTAGGCCCCCTCGTAGTTTGTGTTTTTTAATTTCAGTCCTGTAAATATTTTGCGTACTTTATTTACGTAGGGTAAATTGCACTTTGGACCTCGTATCTTTCAGTATTTGCATTTATGCCCCTGTTTGTGTGAGACACGTGCTTCGACACGTGATATTTTGGGTGCATTTGCAACTTTAGCCCTGTAGTTCTGGTTGTTTATGAATGAATGAAATATTTTTGATAATTGCATTTATGCCCCTGTGAGCATTTTAATTCCCCATGTGCGATATTTTTTTTGGGATATTTGCAGATAAGCCCCTGGACTTTTGGTACTTGTTACCAATAAGCCTTCGGAACTTATTTTTCTTACATTTGGGTCCCTGAGTTCCCCAGACACGCGCCTCGCGCGTGATTTCTTGGGTATTTTGCACCAGACCCCCCAGAACTTTTGGGTATTTGCACTTTGGTCCCTGTGCACAGTGCCCCTCCTTTGTTTTTGAATAAAATATCAAATCACCTCCAAATTCGATGAAAATTTGACACATGGCTCCTGCCATGGTGTAGAATTTTTGTGAATTTTTGAGGACATTTTTGATTTCATTTGCTATTTTTAAAAATTCAAAAACCCATATTTTTGCTACTGTTTAGATTCAAAAACCCCAAAAAAATATCAAAACCCTTTTAAAAATCCTATAAAAATTAGTTACTGCTTATTTGGTGTTCCTTGATTTTCTAGCCAATTTTGGCTATTTGTCATTGAGTAAAAACCCTAAAAACTTAAATACACCTCAAAACTCCTAAAAATCATAGTAAATCTTTAAAAACCCAAAAACAATAATTTTGGTGCTCAAATTTTCCTTGTTTTCTCTAGTATACAGGAAAATTACCTCCAGGTCCTTTAGAGATCCTTAGATATTTTATCTTTGGGTTTTGGGCCTGGCTGGACAGTACCCCTTGCTTTTCGCATTGTTTGATTTTTAGGAAATAAAATAAACATCAGAAAAATCTCAAAAATTCACCAAAAACATAAAAAAAATGTAAAACACATAAAAATATTTTTGTCTGAATTTTTGCTTGCTTTTTAATGCATTAAATAAATTGTTCAAGTTAATTGTTTGTGTGCTTTTCCTGTTTTCTTTATATTTCAAAAAATCCTAAAAAATATAAAAACCCTTAAAAACACTAAAAAAATACTCTCTTGGATTTCTGACTACATCGTAGGCCGCAAGGCCAATCTGTGCTCCTTGTGTTCGACCCTGGGTGCTATACCAGGTTAATCTCATAGCAGGACCGCTCTCTTTTGTGCTCGATTAGTTTTATATTTTCTGAGTGGTTGATTTTTCTTGATAGACTCAGCCCGAGTGATTGAGGTCGCGACGACCATTTCTTTACCTTTACCTCTGTCGTTCGGGCGGTCATCACTTGGCTGCAGAGCAAGGGTCAATCTATAAATCCAAGCTGTGGGAACACATCAAAAATCTCCCAAACTCGGAGGTACATGAGGCCAGTAACTTACCTATGGAAGCCCACGTGCATAATGTTCTCAATTTAGTCGTGGATCTTACCCCCAACGAGAATGATAAGGATTTGGCAACACCGGATAAACCTGATGCAAAAGGCAAAGGTATGATGCTCTCACCATCACCATTAAATTATGATATTAGGCAAATCTTTAGATCTCCACTTGCTCCACATAGAATTAAAAACCTTTTGAATCTCTTTCAATTTGATTTCCCAAATCCGGCTGAGAAGGATCTGTTTGTTTTCGATTTGTGGAAAGAAAAAAAATTTACATAAAGCAATTACATTGAGATTGGGATGATACAAAACAAACTCGGTTAATCTTATAGGCAGCGCAGGGTGTGATTATTTTATCCAAAATATGGACTTCACTGTTCTTTCCTGGAATATTAGGGGCTTGGGCGGGCCCAGGAAATCGGGACGCCATCAAAACCTTGTGGCAAAACACAAAATTCATGTATTATGTCTCCAGGAAACAAAAACCAATTCTACCCCAAACCTCCTCTCAAACTCATCGATGTCAAATTTCGCCTGGCACGAAAACCATCTTAGGAGAACTTGTGGAATTCTGACAGGCTGGGATCGTGAAAGGGTCTCTTTGATAAACCATGTAGACTACCCGTACTTCAGTATATTCGAATTCTGACTGCTTCATATCTACTTGCATTGTCGTGTCATTAATATTTATGGGCCCTCGAGAGATGAATGAAAAGCTGACTTCTTGGATTCCATCCGATCGTTAACCTTCCCTGGAATTCCATCCATTCTAGTGGGTGACTTTAACATGACTAGAATTAGAACGTACCACTTATCAAACAAACCATTGAAATTCCATGATAAGAGGTTTGATTCATGGATAAATTCTTCCAACCTTCTTAAACAAAAAGAGAGGGGGACGGCTTTCATCTGGTCTGGATCTCCAGATTGCGAGTCATGGGCCATTCTGGATCGAACTCTGGTTGATCTGAATTTCCACAACACATTCCCTCGCTGTCACATAAGGAGATAACCAAAAATGTACTCGGATCACAATCCTTTGCTATTAGAAGGAGGTTCCTTTAAAATGCTCAATCATATCTTTAGAGTGGAAAACTTTTGGTTAGAGAAAGAATCCTTTCTGCCCATGGTCTCACATTCTTGGTCTACTGTGATAAACTCGGATAACCCTTTTCATAGGTGGGCAGTTAAGGTGAAACGGTTACGTGCTTCTCTAAAACATTGGAGAAAGCTACAAATCCCGGATAGCAATGGTGAAATAGTCAAAATTGAGGTTGCGATAAATCGGGCAAAATATCTCTTAAACTTGGGAGATAGGTCGATGGGCGAGAGTTTGAAAGAGTTGTATGATCGACTTGAATCTCTAAGGAATGATGAAAGACTCATTTGGGAGCAGCGGACAAAGATAAATTACATAAAGAGAGGAAATGAGAATACTAAGTTCCTGAAAATTATGGAATCGACTAAATCCTCCCAAAACCTATTCACGATTTTGAAGAATGAAAGTGGGGAGGTTGTTACTGGTAGAGATGCAATTAGTAAGGTGATTGTAGATTTTTACACAAAACTCTACAGTGATAATGGAAGTGAGGCAGGTCATGGGACTATGTTGGAAATCCCTGCGGATCTAGTGATCAAAATAGCTGATCCAACCATTTTTACAGAGCCAATCAGATTGGCGGAAATACAGGACACGATCAAAAGTTTCAAAAATAATAAAGCTCGCAGGACCCGATGGACTCACTATTGAGTTTCTTAAGCACTGCTGGCCTTTACTGAAGATGATTTCATAGATCTGGTATCCAATTTACACAGTCCGGAATTTATGGGCTCAAATTTACGACATTTAAATAACACCCTGGTCTCTCTGATATATAAGAAGGGCGAGGTTCAAAAGATAGAAAACTATCGACCGATTAGCTTGATAAATCTTCCAATCCGCATCATTTCGAAAGCAATTGCAAATAGATGGAGCATGTTTCTGGCTAGCAACATTCCCCCTTCTCAGTGCGATTTTTTGAAAAACAGATCAGCATGTGATGCCTTCCTTATTACATCCTCTATTGTAAACGACTGGAGTAGATTGGGTTCTAAGGCTATTGTCTTAAAAATTGATTTTTGAAAAGCGTTTGACACTTTAAAATGGCCTTTCATCCTGGGGACTCTGCATGTGGCAAACTACCCGCCTATCTTTATCAAATGGATTAGTGCCCTTTTAGAAACCACCGGGGTCTCCTTTAAAGTCAATGGATCCTCGACGGGATTCATACATCCGAGGCGCGGAGTTAGATAGGGAGATCTGCTATCACCTTTTCTATTCATCCACTCACTGTCAATTCTGAATGCGATGCTTTTCAAACTCGCAAAAACTGGTAAATTCACTGGTTTCCTAAAAAGGGGAATGGAAACTCAGATCACCAACGTCCAGTTTGTGGATGATCTCCTCATCTTTCTTGAATATAGAGAGGAAGATCTCAAAAATGTTCTCACAACCCTAAAAATTTTTGGTAAAATGTCAGGCCTGGATATTAATGAGAAGAAATCTGTTTTTTATGGACTTAACTTGTCCAGAGATGAAATTGCTAAAGTCAAAGGTATCCTAAATTGGTCAGAAGGGTCATTCCCTATTGACTACCTAGGCTTCACCATCCCAAAAGTTAGGAGGTTGAATAAAGATTGGTCATCTACAATTGATAGATTTGCAGCAAAGCTACAAGGATGGAAATCAAAAATCCTACCCCTTCCAGCTAGAATCAACTTGCTCAATTCCTCCCTAACCCCGACAATCATTCATGAGATGTCATGTCTTAAGATGCCAACTGGTATCGTAAAAAAATTGACGAGCTAAGGCGCACCTTCCTTTGGGGAGGCCGGGAGAATCTTAAAACTTCCCATAGATAGTCCTGGTCAAGAGTCACATGTCCAAAATCAAATGACGGTTGGGGAATTCTCAATCTCCGCTTATTCAACGATGCTCTATTAACTAAATCTGCAATACACATTGCAGATTTCGTAAGGCTGTGGGTTTCGAATGTGATCAGTGCAACTCACTTCAGGGGAGGTCCTATCACACTAAGTTCTGGTCCTAAACGCGCTCACTCTTTTGTCTGGAAATCACATATTAAGGGCTTTCCCCTCTGCTACCTGTACTCAAAAAGAAACTTGGAGATGGTCTACATTCTTCACTTTGGAAGGACCAACTCGGTGGTTTTCCTTCGCTTGAGCGTTCTTTCACCTTGCTGCTACCATTTGTTAAAAAGCGATTCATATTGGTAGATAAAGGTCTAAAATCTTGGCAGGCTAGATTCAACTTGTTTAAATCATTACAAAATCAACTCCCTATGGCTTCGTGGAGAGAGGGAGAAAGGTTAAAAGTAGCGATACAGAAAATCTTTACGGCGTTACACATGCGTGAATCTGACTCAACAACATTTCCTATCATCTCATTCAGCCAAAGGGACTCAACAACCAAAAAACTATATACTTTTCTTACAGATGGGGGTAATAGATCCATGGTTTATGAGAATTTTAGAAAATGGCATATGGAACCGAGAGCATACTACTTCATCTCGTTGTTGGCACACAATAAAATTACAACCCAGGATCTTGGGTTAACAGATGCCATCTATGCAATCAGGATCTGGAAAATTACAAACACCTTTTCAATGATTGTAAAGTAACTAGAGATATCTTCAATTCATGCCATCTTGAACCAAAGTTCGAGGATCTATTAAATATGATTACATGGAACACTACCATTACTTTGAGAGAGGAGGAATGGAGATTACTGTGCTTCAAAATCATTATTTGGTGGTTAATTTGGAAGGGTCGATCTCGCCTCATCTTTGACAACATACCTCTCATCAAATGCAAATTAATCTTGGAAGTAGTGTTCATTTGTAATACTAGACTTGGAAGTGTGGAGGGAGATATCTGGAGTAACCACCTAAGTTTTGATTTGACCAACACCTAAATATTGCTTTTTCTCTCTATCTTTTCTACTAACATGATATCGGTTTATGAACTAACCGTTGTTGCAGCTCTGTTGGTTTCTTCTGTTTATACAGACAAGGAAGGCTCCGGTGCCCTTTTTATGAGCTTTGGACTCAGATCTTCAAAACGAACCTAGGGGCGTGATCTGAAATCTTAGGGCGTGCGGTTCCAATCTCCACTATGTTCTCAGCCTTGATGGTGATGATGGTCTAATTTTGGGTATTATGCCTTGTTGTATGCTCATGGGGTTGGGGTTTCTTTTTGGGTTCAGGCATGATCTCCTTGATGTAATTTTGGTCCACCGGTTGGGTGGTTATCCCCCTCCCTTTTTTATTTTTGGTGATTGTATCAAACGCTATTATTGCTTCCACAATCATGATGAATGACTATAACCGTTTATCTTAAAAAAAACGGCACAAGTCGAGAAGGATACGAGAGAAGTATCATCACTCATCCTTGTCATAGTCATCGACTCATCGCATTATCCCTGCACACTCGGCAATCTCTCGAAGGGAGGGACGCTTCTCGCGTTCAGCATCATTGTGGGCATGTTGCGTGATACTTGGAATTACCATTAGTGACGCATACATACTGAAAGACACACACCCCTCCCACATTACATGTACATTCACACACTTACACACATTACATGCTGTGCTGTACTGTACTTATATTAAACACACGCTACATATACGTGTATATATATATACACATGTACATACGAACAACCTACACACAGACAACATAGATATACCGTATAAGTACATGCACACATGCAGGTTTGATTTATTCGAGAGGACTAACTGATTAAGGATACCGAGAGCTGTACTTCAAGCTGACCACACTGGACTCGTTGAAGCTCAAGAGTTATGCTCGCCTCCTCCTCTCCTATGTAAAGGTTGGGGTTTACGTCACAGCTTCCCATCGGATCATCACGGCTGAACGTATCCTTATCGTATACTTCCTGAAAATTGCACCATGGAACCCGCGAGAAATTAAAATAAAGAAATCGAATAGAATTATTGATGGCTGGACTGCCTGGCCTTCTTCTGCACGTTGAATTTTATGGTAAATGTTTGTGAAAATTTGTTGTTACTGATGACAATATCGATGTATATGACAGTAGGTCTGTTAATTATTTGTTGCAGATGATCGACGGAATTCTCAAATGCAATAGTGCAGTAAATCACCCTGTTTGGTGATCCGAAACTGTAGAGGATCAGGACCAAGGTGCGGCATCACGTGATTTCACTCTAGTAGATGATGCCTCGATTTTGGGGTTGATTGTGCGTACCGAGAATGAAGAGAAAGAGCTATGCTCACAACACTCGATTGACCTAAATGTACAAGGATGTCCGGGTATGAAGCGTGATGTGGGAAAGCGAATAGAAGGCCTTGTCTCCTTTGTCAACAGGTCATGGCGGAACATAAGAAGCCCTTAGGTCTTTTACAACCACTTCCGATCGAAATGGGAAAGCGAATAGAAGGTGCTTTCACTCATATTGTAGACGTATTTAGGCGGATATGGATACGAGGTTATATCCGATTTGAATGGATATGTATATGTAAAGGATACAAGTTTTTGTTTTCCTGCTATACAAATATAGGTGTATATGGACATTATTTTCATTTTTTTGAGGATATAAATACAAATATGATTTTTCTTTTTTTACAAATATGGATACGGTATTCATATTACTGAATCTATATATGTACGTATATTGTATATACCAAGTGTTAAAAACATATATTAGACTATGTTACATGGTTACATATAATGTTGCATTTGGATTCATTTTCAAATGCACGATGAAGGTATTGTTGGTAATAGGATTACCAATGCATATATTAAACAGTAAATCAACGGATCCAAAAGAATTAGCAGAGAAACAACACCGAATAAGATTATATTAATCGTATGTTTCCCAATCATTATCCGATTATAATATGCAAACAGGAACCGATCAAATGAACAGAAACATAAATTAGGGCATGATCCAGAAAGGGTAAAGCAATAAACATATTGCGACAACCAAAATGAAATAAAGATTAGTTTAGAATTCACCGAAACGTCCATGAAATGGACTGTCCTTAGAGAAGATATCGCCCCCACAATACCGGTGCGTAGGGTACTGGCGATCCGCTCCCAGGATACGACGACTCACGATCTTCGTCGGCGCACACCAACGGGATCGTCCTCGATTGAACCTCAGAGAACTGCAACCGAGAGAAGAAGAGGAAGACGTTCGTCCGTGAGAGGAAGAACCAGAGAGAGAGAGAGAGACGGCGTGAGTGGTTTTTCTTGCGAGTGAAGAAAGACGGCGTCGGGTGAGGGATATAAAAAGAGGGGCTCGTGTGTCCTAGCGCGCGGTGACCTTTGGTTTCCGAAAACGCCCCTCAACGGGCGTGTCCATTCTAATTCCAAACCCGTGGCTAAATCGAGCCGTTCGGATCGAGTTCGATTCCCAATGTGATCGCGATTAAATTAATTTGTCTAATTAATTTAATCGATCAGCCAAATGAAACCCGCAACAAAAGTATCGAGATCCGAGATCCGAATTGACTCTCCCGAGCCCGAGCTGGAGACGGAGCGGAGCGGAGCGCGCACGCGCGTGTGTGGTCCTCCATTCCTCTTCTCTACTATTGCTACAAGAGCTTGGGGTGTGGACTCATATACAAGTCCACCAAAAGTTTAGTTCTCCACAGTGTGGTACTAAACTTCCACCCAAACTTTCCATATTTCAAATTTGGGAATTCCCAACTTTCCCTCCAAAACATTTGGTTTCCCAATTGAAACTAAATTATTTCCAATTGAAATTACATAGACTTTCTAATTAAAATCTAAATACAATTTTGAATACAACAATCCCCCACGTATCACCAATTTGAAAAAAGAGATTCAAAAAGGAGTTAAGAGACTTCTTTCGGCTGCCACACTTTGCTTTCAGTAAAGGTACCTTCCGGTTTGAACCTCTACCTGAGTTTACTACTTTTACTTTAACAGGAACAAAGTGAATTACGTCTTGCACTTCAGACCTTGGTGTTAAAGTATACGGTTGAAACAACAAAGCGATGTTCTTGGTACAATCTTCAGGGTTGGTGCTCTTAAAGGCCATGCACCCTTATCCTGTTTCATGAGTGTATTCAGAAAAGACCCTCTTCCTTTAACTGCGGCCCACAGTAACACTCACATAGGTGGCGTTCTCCAAGGATGCACTGCTAACATCCTGCCCAAAGGCTTGAACCCATTCAGAGCCTACACTCTTCCTAAACTTGCAGCTTAAATGGCACTCAAGCTTACAGGGATAAGACACTCATGCTTACGCATTCAAATTAGAGTGCCAACCAGTTCTCCAAACAGCTTGTTATTACCACATTGAACCTACTTTGTGGGATCTCCACTCAGATAGGTTGGGTTGCTACTGTAGAGGAACTCCCAATGGGTCTCAGTCCCATCCCAAGCCTAGACTTTAGGACTAAAGATCTATCAAGTCCCTTAGTCAACGGATCTGCCGTGTTGTCTTTGGATCCAACAAAATCCACAGCCAACACTCCTCGAGACACCAAATCCCTTAACGTCTTAAGTCTGATTTGTATGTGTCTCCTTGTTTTTGATTGAACTTTGAACTCTTGATCTTGGCAATTGTGGTCATATTATCACAATGTACCGAGATCGCAGGAATAGGCTGATCTACCATGGAAATTTCAGACAGAAGCTCCCTTAGCCATTCAGCCTCAATTCCAGTGGTGTGCAAAGCACACAGCTCGGCCTCAAAAGTGGATCGAGGTAGAATGGTCTGCTTCACAGACCTCCAGGAGACTGCACCGCCTCAAAGGGTAAATACATACCTGTAACACAATTACTCCCAGACTCCTCTATTTTCCCTATCCAGCTTGCATCATTGTATTCTTCTAGTACAAATGGATGTCTACCATAATGCAAACTAAGGGAAATAGTTCCCTTCAAGTACTTCAGAACCCGATCCAGAGCCTCCCAGTGAGTACGGTCAGGACAGCTAGTGTATCTACTCAGCTTTGCAACCGAGAATGAAATATCAGGTCTCGTGCAATTTGCAAGATACATTAAACTTCTTATCACTTGTGAATACCTTAGCTGAGCTACAGGTACTCCACTTTTATTCTTAAACAACGTTTTGGATGAATCAAAAGGAGTGCTTACAGCTTTGCAATCTTGATATCCAAATTTCTCAAGTACCTTCTCAACATAGTGAGATTGAGAAATTACAATCCCATCAACTGACCTTGTCAGTTTGAGACCCAAGATCACATCAGCAACACCCATGTCCTTCATCTCAAACTTGCTACTCAAGAAAGCCTTAGTCTCATTAATAATCCTCATATGTGATCCAAACAACAATATGTCATCAACATATAGGCACAAGACAATACACTCATCACCTTTCACTTTGGAATAGACACACTTGTCGGATTCATGAACCTTAAAGCCACATGACAAAATAGTCTTGTCAAATTTTTCATGCCATTGCTTTGGTGCTTGTTTCAATCCGTAAAGGGGTTTGACAAGCTTGCAAACCTTTCCCTAATTCCCAGGAGTCACAAGCCCATCAGGTTGATCCATATAGATCTCTTCCTCAAGATCGCCATGCAAGAAGGCGGTCTTCTCATCCATCTAGTGGATGGAGAGATCATATACAGATGCCAATGCTATGAGCATCCGTATTGTGGTCATCCTAGTCACAGGGGAATATGTATCAAAATAATCAATACCTTCATTTTGCCTAAAGCCCTTGGCAACTAATCTGGCTTTGTATTTTTCAATTGATCTGTCAGGTCTAAGCTTTCTCTTAAACACCCACTTGCACCCAATAATAGAGCACCCTTTGGGTAAAGAAACCAACTCCCAAGTTCCATTAGCCATAATGGAATCCATCTCAGATTTGATGGATTCCTTCCATTGTTTTGCTTCAGATGAAGCCATGGCTTCCTTGTAACTTGGTGGATCACCGTCGATCTGGTAGACAACGAAGTCGCTACCCAGATCCTTGACTATCCGAGGACTTTTACTCCTCCCTGGCTCAATCTCTTCAGAAAGATCATTGGGTTCAGGTTGAGTCTCAACCCCCACATTCGTTATCCTTTCCACTTGATCTGGAATAGATCATGATGTAGAGGCGCCCTCAATGGTCAGATTCTGAGGAATCCCAGTCTTCAATGGGAAGACATCCTCAAAGAAGGTAGCATCACGGAGTTCAACAATAATGTTGACATCTATGCCCGGTATCTCGGACCGAATTACCAAGAACCTATATGCATAGCTATTTTCCAGGTAACCTAAGAAGATCGCATCAACAGTTTTAGGACCAAGTTTCTTTCTCTTGTGTTCTGGGACTAAAACCTTAGCAAGAAAGCCCCACACTTTGAGATATCTTAAACTCGGTTTCCTATTTCTCCAAAGTTCAAAGGGACACTTTTCCATATGTCTCGGAGGAACCCTATTCAGAATATGGCAAGCCGTATTCAAGGCTTCTCCCCACATATAGGTCGGAAGTGCAGAACTCTGTAGGAGAGCATTGATCATGTCAGTTAAGGTTCTATTTTTCCGTTCTGCTATCCCATTTGATTGCGGTGAATATGGGGCCGTAACTTCATGAACTATGCCAAAAGATTTGACTTGTTTATCAAATAAGTTAGAGGTATATTAACCTCCTCTATCTGACCTAAGGCGTTTAAGCACTTTTCCTGTTTGTGTCTCAGCCTCATTCTTAAAGATAAGAAATTTCTCTAAGGCTTCAATATTGGTTTTCATTAGATATACATAGAAGTATGTACTGCCATCATCTATAAAGGTGATAAAGTATTTCTTATTGTCTCGGGTCAACACACCATTAAACTCACAGATATCCGTGTGCACTAGATCCAAGATCTCACTATCTCTAAAGACAGACTGAAAAGACTTCCTAGGTGTCTTAGCTTTCACACAGATTTCACATTTTTGAGTTTTATCAATAGTGTGTTTAGCGATCAACTCTAAATTCATCATTCTTTTAATTGAATTTAAGTTTACATGTCCCAATCTACCATGCCACAAATCACAAGATTCTAGATTATTCACAACATGAGAAACTGAACTAGAACATTCAATACTCAAAATATTCATTTCATTAATGTTTACTGAATCGCATCTAATTCTAAATAACAAATCAAAATCAACCAAATAGCCTTTTTCCATAAAAAATGACATATCTCAGAATAACAACTTTATTACATTTAAAGTTTAACTCAAAACCATTTCTAACTAAGATAGAGCCAGATAACACATTCTTCTTGATGTTAGGAACATGCAGCACCCTGTGCAACGTCCAGACACGTCCAGAGGAGAACTTCAAGTTGACTTGTTCCGACCCTAGCACCTTGGCTGCAGAATCGTTCCCCATCTTCACAGTCCCACCGCTGCAGGTCTGATAAGAAGAAAACAACGTTCTGTCAGAACATATATTTACATTGGCTCCCGTATCCACGAGCCACTCATTTGGATAATGGATATGGTATAGTTCAGGTTTTACAGAGATATACCCTTCGCTAGCCCCGAGTCCCATAGTGATCATGTTCATTTGTGGACTCCCGTCTGTAGCCTTAGGTTGAGCCTTCAAGGACGGACAGTCCTTCTTCCAATGACCAACCTGATTACAGTTCCAGGAGGGTTTATTCTTTGCCTTTTTCTGGATCTTACCCTTTGGTTTCATTTTATTGTTATTAGGACCCTTTCCCTTCTTATCCTTGCCCTTCGAGGTCATGAAATTGACCTTCGCCTGAATATCAACAGGAAGCACAGGTTTTTGTTTCCTGTGTTCCTCCTCTATGGCAATTGCCACCATCAAGTTATCCATAGAAATCTTCCCCTTTCTGTGTTTCAGGGTCATACCGAAGTCTTCCCACGACTTGGGGAATTTTTCTATGATGCACATGACCTAAAACTTCTCTGCAAGTTTCATTTCGGCATCCTCTAAACCATGGAGCAGGAGTAGAAACTCGTGTGCCTGTTCAGAAATTGATTTTCCCTTGGCCATGGAAAACTTCAAAAACTTAGCTACGGAGTATTTCTCAATATCGAGGTCTTCGGTATTATACTTTCGATCCAAGTCTTTTCATAGCCCCTTCGCAGTCTGCGTGGACGAACAATATACGTCAAATAAAGTGTTGGACAGAGCCAACAAGATGCAACCATGACATATATGGTCGCGTTCCTTCCACGCAGATTGCGCCTTATGGCTATCGGGTGAGGGGTTTTCCATCTCCGCCGTAGGACATTCGATTTAAGCATCGAGATTAACCCTATGGTGGTTAACCAGATCTTCATGTGTTGTTGCCAACGCTTAAAATTCTGTCCACCGAATTTTTCAGGCATACCCGTCATATCTACCCTCGATTTAAACATTGTTTCCGACATTTTAAAATCGGTTCGGGATATCTTCTCTAAGATTGTTGGTAATAGGATTACCAATGCATATATTAAACAGTAAATCAACGGATCCAAATGAATTAACAGAGAAACAACACCGAATAAGATTATATTAATCGTATGTTTCCCAATCATTATCCGATTATAATATGCAAACAAGAACCGATCCAATGAACAGAAACATAAATTAGGGCAAGATTCAGAAAGGGTAAAGCAAAAAACATATTACGACAACCAAAATGAAATAAAGATTAGTTTAGAATTCACCGAAGCGTCCATGAAATGGACTGTCCTTAGAGAAGATATCGCCCCCACAATACCGGTACGTAGGGTACTGGCGATCCGCTCCCAGGATACGACGGCTCACGATCTTCATCGGCGCACACCAACGGGATCGTCCTCGATTGAACCTCAGAGAACTGCAGCCGAGAGAAGAAGAGGAAGACGTTCGTCCGTGAGAGGAAGCACCAGAGAGAGAGACGGCGTGAGTGGTTTTTCTTGCGAGTGAAGAAAGACGACGTCGGGTGAGGGATATAAAAAGAGGGGCTCGTGTGCCCTAGCGCGCGGTGACCTTTGGTTTCCGAAAACGCCCCTCAACGGGCGTGTCCATTCGAATTCCAAACCCGCGGCTAAATCGAGCCGTTTGGATCGAGTCCGATTTCTAATGTGATCGCGATTAAATTAACTTTTCTAATTAATTTAATCGATCAGCCAAATGAAACCCGCAGCAAAAATATCGAGATCCGAATTGTCTCCCGAGCCCGAGCCCGAGACGAAGACGGAGCGGAGCGCGCGCGCGCGTGTGTGGTCCTCCATTCATCTTCTCTACTATTTCTACAAGAGCTTGGGGTGTGGACTCATATATATGTCCACCAAAAGTTTAGTTCTCCACGGTGTGGTACTAAACTTCCACCCAAACTTTCCATATTTCAAATTTGGGAATTCCTAACTTTCCCTCCAAAACATTTGGTTTCCCAATTGAAACCAAATTATTTCCAATTGTAATTACGTAGACTTTCCAATTAAAATCTAAATACAATTTTGAATACAATACGCATTATTTAGTGTTAGATCTTTACTTTTCCCCCTTATAATCTTGTTATTTATGTGACTTATGTGATTTTTATCTATTCTAGCATTAATTTCAATCTTACAAAATTATTTATTCTCAATCTAAGTATTATAAAGCATTTATTATCTTTACAGTAATCCATATATATTTGTTAAATTATTTGAATCCCAATCACGATTATTAGTTTGCATATATTTATTGCTTACGATTTTCAATGTGTGCGAGATATTTGCTTTTGTCTAAGTCTTCAAATTTTTATATGAATAAGGATATGATAACAATTAAATCCGTTTGATCTATATCCACTACAACAAAATTGACCTAAACTAATGAATAAATTAATATTTGTTATCATATTTTAATAGTTAATATTTAGCAACAAATATTATTTATTTCTTTATTCTTTGATTATGCAAATACATTGTATTTGTTGCTGTATTCCGCGTGAAAAATCTTAAAATAATGGTTACGTATTGACACTTCTCCAAATTGTAGTTGAATTTAACAATGCTTAATATAAGTTTTTTTAACAAATAAGTCAACAGAAAATTCATCATTATATGAACTTTTTGATAATAAATGTGACATTCGTTGATAATTTCAAGAACAAAAAATAATTCAACAACTAATAATAATCATTGTTATATTTTTTTTAACATTGAAAAATATGACAAGGAATATTCAAATTATCTGTTGCCTTTCATCAATTTTATTGCAGTGATCCATCCATTTGCTTTTATAGTTATCATATCTTTATTAATTTTATGATGTGAATATTGAAAATGTTTGATATATAAGAGAAATTTGTTACCATATCATTAAAAAAACGCTATGTATAGTTATGGGTCAAATACATATATTTTAAAATTGATATATATACAACTGCTATGATATGCGTAAAATGATTCAGGAAAACATCAAATACGGACATACCTATTCCATATAACAAAATTAGTCTATAGTGATATTTTTTCAAAAAAATCCGTCATTAAATTAGCCATTGTGAAATATACAACAATGATATTATTCATTGAAAAATTATTTTGTATACTTGAAAGTAACAAGTATTTCATATCCATCATTAAATCATTAGTGACGGTCCACATAATAATGTTTTTTTCAAAAATTAACTAACCATCGTTAAATTTGAACTAAAAAAAATTTAATGACGATTAGTTGAAATTTTTAAAAACAATAACGAATAAGCGTCGCGACATGAACGGTTGCCAATAATACAACAATAAATATAATATTCCTTGCTAATTTCAAGTACAAAAAATCATTTTTAATGAATAACATTGTCATTAAATATTTAACAATGAGGATTTAATGATGGATTTTGAGTAAGTATCACTATGGCTCAATTTTGTTGTAGTGCCCATTTTATCCATTCAAAGCATTTTATATAACTGCTTATTCATGAATTTTAAATTTGACAGCATTACTTAAAATCATACTAATTAAAGCATATTTTGGAAAAAAATGAAGAATTTTATAAGATGTTTTGATTTGGTAAAATCATAAGTTTATGGGGGTATTTTTGTAGAAATTTCTTACTAATACTGGTGGCGAAGATTTTGGAATCATTTCCTTTAAATTATGTAATCAATGAAATTCAACAAACACTAACAACTAAATTAACAAATAATTGTAAAATAATATAGACAAATAATGGCTTAATAATAGCTTGGCCCTCCAAGTAGAAGTGACAACCTGTCTTTCAGTCCCTATGCTCCAATTATTATGGCAACCTCTCGTCCACTTGCATGCATAGACTGTTCGGCGGAGTCATTAATTAGATCCCTAATTTGACGATTAGTTTTCTAGGTATGCATTCGATATTTATCATCAGAATGGGAAACATATCAACATATATGTGACTCCACAATGCTGCCTTTTCTATTAACCATATAAAAAAAACTGTCGATATATATGCCCTGAATCCTAACCGTATATCTCAAGTCAAAAATTCCATATTCACCTTTCATGTCGTACTATACTCCAACAAGATGGAGGTCTCCGTTTGTGTTCGGCACTACAAGAAAAATGAGTTGTGGTCACGAAATGTAGCTACGGAAACTTGTGGCCACGATAATTCCGTACCACTAGGTCTCGTAGCTACAATTCGTGGCCAAAGTCTTCTTACAAGAGTTTTGGCCACGACAACTTCTGTGGTCACTTGTAGTAGCCACGACATATTCGTGGTTAGAAAACTCTCGTGACGAGACTTGTAGATACGACTAATGGTCACGACGTGCTGTGGCCAGAGCCTAATTATGTGGCCACAAACCCCATATCCGTGGCCATAATTTTGTAGCCACAACTTGTTTTCCTTGTAGTGTGGGTACATGGATGTGTTTATTTTAAGAATCCATCTAGACGGAAGCAGTATATAAATTCACCTATGATTAGAACTCTCTGTATCCGTTGTACTTTTCTTTTTCTCCACAGTGAAAATCGATCGCCGCCGTCCAATGACGTAACCTAGTTACGTGTTAACCTTATAAATCCGTGCATCTAAGTGCAAACTTGATTGATCTCGTTTGTACATGCTTCTGAAGAAGAAGTAACACTACTTACAAATCGTATGTATGGAGGCAGATCCCCGACCTCAAAGGTTATCTCTTCTTGCCAATCAGGATTGAGCGTCTGCCTCTTTACGGAGGTCCTCTTCCTCTGGAAACAGTTGAACAATATGACCCGTATTCTGCGAGTAGTCGGCCAATACACAGCGACAGCAACAACAACCACAGAGTTTTGAGCAACAACAACCACAGATGTTTGCTATTACCTCGTTGCCAACGGTGACGACGACATAGGGATCGCTGCTGCGGCGGAAACGGTCACGGATGGCGAGATTGGAGCCCCTCTCGACCTTGACACGGATGCGATGTCTGTTTCTCTCGTGCCAGGGACTGGTGTCCGTGTGATAAGCTCGATACGAGGGCGTGGAATCGGAGCCCGATAGATGGGAGTACCTCCAACGACGGAACATTTTCCTGAGTTGGTGTTGGGATTTTATCCCTCCTTTTGCATTTGAAGAGGCACTTTGTTGTGGGTTGACTTGACTGGGAGGATCATATGATCTGCTACAGTGGATACTTTAACCCATGCGGCCGTCCGATGGGGAACGGAATACCCTCGTATGGGACCGATCATCCTCGGCCCCTTATGAGGGTCATCCGATCCCCATCGGACGGCCGCATGGGTTACAGTATCTGTTGTATCACAGCACACGATCGGTTTCCTGCCTTGACTTGCATTGAAGAACTTGTTATTACTAGGGCATTTTTATTTAATTGTTTAGGATTAGCTATAACGAGCACTCACTACAAGGAAAACAAGTTGTGCCTACAGAATTATGGCCACGGATATGGGGTTTGTGGTCACAGAATTGAGCTCTGGCCACGACACGTTGTGACCAGTAGCCGTAGCTACAAGTCTCGGCGCGAGAGCTCTCTAGCCACGAATATGCCGTGGCCACTACAAGTGGTCACAGAAATAGCAACAAATAAGTGTTACTATTTGGATTATTGGTAATGATTATTTGAGTGGACTCTATAATTTATTTGGTAATAATATTTCTTGTAGTTTTTAAACTAAAAAACTAGCGATGATTTGTTGGATTTGTGAAAAATAGCAACAAATAAGTGTTACTATTTGGATTATTGGTAATGATACAACGATGGATATATTATTCGTTTCTGATTTCAAGTACAAAAAATCATTTTGAAATGAATAATATTGTTGTTATATATTTAAGATCGGCTGATTTAGTGATAGATTTTGAAAAAAAAACATCACTATAGCTCGATTTTGTTGTAGTGCACGTGCAGATCGTCTGATGTAATCCTTTTTACTACAGATGTGTTGCGATTCCTTTTTTTCTGAAATCGATTCCAAAAATCCAACTGCATGGATCGAATCTTTGATTAATGCGCTAAATGCATATTTTTTTATCAAATCCGATGCTATTAGTTATTTTATCTTTACGGTAAAACGTCTGATCGATATTTAAGCAACTTAAATCCCTTTATAAGAGTCAGACTTTTGACCATTAAGATAAAATAGCAAATGACATCAACTTTGAACAAAATTCAGGAGGTATCTAGAGCACTAATCGAAGATTCAATCCATGCGGTTGGATATTTTGGAATCAATTTCACAAATAAAGGGGAATAACAACACCTCAATATGAATACAACAGAGGATCTTCTAAGAATAAAAAACCATTAAAAAAGTTCTCGATGAATTGTTATATTTCTAATAAGAGAAGATGTATAATTACAGCAAGAGCTTTTAATTAATCAGGAATGGTAGTTTTTTTGGTAATGCTCCAATTTAATCACATGACAATATATTGATTATTTCTGAAAGATTATCAAATGGTGTTCCTTGATGTGCATTTGATGATGATCGTCTAGTAGCTTATATTGAAGATCAACGCTATTTCAATAATGATTTTTTAGGATGATATACACCCAAAGAAAATATTCCAAGCTCCTTCTTAAGGTGAATTTTCCAAATATTTTATACAAAGAAGGGTCATGCACGTCGAAGATATGTGGAGATTTAAAATAGGGATCGGATTCTCTACTGCAGCGAGAATTACAACAGAGGTGAGGTAATCACTATTATTTTTTCAAGAGTCCAATTTCAAAAATTTAACCTTATATTAAGTCTTCGATTAACGTTCTACATGTTCTTCAAATTTCGCTCAAATCCGTTGTCATTTGCTATTTTACTTAACAGGAAAAGATCGGGTTGTTTGTAGTGGGATTCAAGTTGCTTAAATATTGATCGGATCTTTGATCATTAAGATAAAATAGAAATAACATCGGATTTGGACATAATTTGAAGGATAATTTGAAGGATATGTAGAACATTAATCGAGGATTCCATCCATAAGGTTAGATTTTTAGAATTTGATACATAAGGAAAAGCCGCCACTGTAGCTCTATTGCAACTCGTGTTACAACACAGCATCCGATCCCTTTGGAATAGCCCTATCATCTTTACACTTTGGAGTGGTATTCTCCCATAAGAATATAACCCTAAGCTTATCAATCTTATTCAATATTGTTAGAAAAATTCTGTTGGGCAAGAGAATACTTAGGTAAGGATATAAAGAAAGAGTTGAGAAGGATTCTTTTAGAAGAAATTGCAAAGCAAGTTTATTTAGAATGACGATTGTTTTTTTTTTAAATTTGTACTTTCAAATATCATTATCGAAAGAAACATGTGTTGTGCATTGTCACATAGAACATTATATGACTAGTACAGAACCCGTGCGCTGCACGGGGAGGAAATTATAAAAAAAGGTCATATTCAATATCATGACATTATAATAATAAAATCTATTATATTATATTGTATTACCATTTTTCATTAGTTATATAATAGCGATTTAATTATATATTGGTGTACTCAGAGTTAGCTAGTAAGAATTAATAGAGAAAAGATACACGTTACTTTTCTTTTCAAAGTCTATAATAATTATTAGAAATGTTTAGCCAGTTTCTTTTATAAATTTGAGTGGTAAAGGTGACAAATTGACATTACAAATGAAAAACTGGTTGGCTTATTGTTTCTTGTAATTTCAGTTAGAATGTCATCTAGCACTCAATGATGTTTTGTCTTATATATTGATTACCATTACAAACAATATAATGGCGTATTATTTGTTGGTAATTTTAACAAAAAAATATGAGTTTGCAATATGTAATATTAGTCGTTGAAATCACAATATAACTAACAGTGTCAAAGTACTTGGCGTTATAGACACAATTTCTTTGCAGTGGCTTCAATCGAATGCAAAGTTATAGTTTTAAAAAAGAAGGTAATTCTGGCAGGATTAAACTACATCACCAATGACATAATTAATATGGGATTATCACACAGCTTCAACACCATTCTTAACAATATGCATATCACCCGAAAAAAGATGCTCCATGAAGTGAATCTTCTTCGAATCGGCATTCTCATCATAACCAACTATATGATATCTATATTGTTCATATACTCTGATTTCATGTCCTGCTTTTACCTCTGTAGATCTAAAGACATTTAATTGAATATAAGGTTCTTCTGTTGCTTTGTATTCAACCACGGATTTAATCTCAAGAATTTCAATTGTACCTTTCTCTTCCAATTCTCAAGGTAATTCAATTCAGTGTTGTCGGAGGAACTGGATCTTTCTAAGCTTATATTCTCGTGATCTTTTTGTGGTTTAAGTTCCGGATCATCCATTGCTTCTTCTAACGAAGCCTCTTCAAAGCCCGTCAACACCATGCTAAAGTAGGTAGTCAAATGCAAAGTAATTAAAATGGAATCGTGGAGAATTCTGATACATTTAATAGATCCCTCGTCATAAAGCTAAACTGCGGGAGCTTCTAAGATAGAGAAGAGATCGACCTTATCATCCAACCCCTCGTTGTGGTTCCCGTTGAAGTAGTTGCATCGGTTGCAAGTGTTGAGGCAATTAATCGCTCATGTTGTCATTGTCGTCTTCCGGAAACTCTGGAGCATCTTAGCAAGGCAGACAGAGCTCTCTCGGCTTTAACGGCCTCACGATCCATACTTTGCATATGTCGCTCCTCCATTGCGGAGAACCCCTGGGAGTTTCCACTCTAGGAGCCTCTTTGGTAGCGATTTCGTCACGCAATTGCCAATCTCTAGTAGGAAAAATTGAAAACACCTCAATTTTTTTTATTTTTCTATTTAAATGTGACTGACAAGAAGTGTATATGTTGGGTCACTCACATCTAATGTTTCATGTTGAAATCTAAAAGGGAAGTATGCGTGCTCATTGTTTGAAGTAGTTCAAATTGGTTTTTTTTGTCTGGAAACCACTAAAAGCAGATAGGCCATCGAAATTCCAGTCGGAAGATGGTTTTTTATAACTCCAGAAGAGAAATTGATCGTCACTTGGGCTCTCTCAATTTGTTAAATTGATTATCTTCTGATGGGGTTCTCATATCATATACTCCGTTCTAAATATTCTTGTGCATATATAGAACATGTGCTCCTCATCTCCGTCGTCATTCCAAGAACGTGAAGGTGCATCTTGGATGGATCTGTCTGTTCCTCCCCAAGTAATCACCTATTTGGTTGAGGAGCAGTCCTCATGCCTTCATCGATCTTCATATCCCTCGCATCGACCACGTTTGCAGCTCCATGTGATTGTTGGAACTACGGTTGAGTACCATCCTTAATTTGTTTACATGGATTTACTTCAATTGCAGATATGGAGGATGGGATGTCTTTTTGGAAGGTGTCTAGCTCAAGAGAGGGGTGTTTCATTCTTCTTCTAGGTGCGACCACATGTGGTCGCAACGAACTCTCTCGGAGCCAAAGGTATTACTGCACAATTCACATCGATTCCACTCAGGGACGAGGCCTGGAATTTCTCATTAGGGGGGCTAATTGTTGAGACATCTTTTGTCTAATTTATTGTCGTTATCTCTCATTTAGTTGTTAATTTCCACTTAACCCCATTGTTCGCAAGAGAGCCCTCGTCCATCAGGATTTTGCCTTCTGGTCGAGCCATTTCTTGAAATCTCTGTCAGTCTCTTCTTGATGTGGAGTTCCTAGAGGAGGTTCATGATCATCTCAGCCATTTCATGGATTTCAAGAACTGAGAAAGTAAAGCAGGGGATCTCTGAAGGGAGTGCACAATAGAGATCTATTGTTATAACATCGTGATCCTTGAATTGGTATTTCTCTCGTGTCTAAGAAAATGGGCAATCATATCAGGTGAGAATAGCTCGGATCTTCAACACATACATGCCAAGGCTTGTTGGCAATTTCGTCGATCAAGTCTGTATGTGTTCTCGTCGTTATTGGATGCTTACTTATGGGTTTTAGAATAAAAATCAGTGGAAATTGGCTTCCAATATATTTCCTATTTGGTACTATATTGTAATCTGTATTCAATTGAATCGGTTTGCTTGGTACCGATTTAGTCGCACAAGTGCTCATCAAGGGGTTCTCGGATGGAGCGTTCGATGAAGCTAATGGACAGAGAACACATGGGGTGATTCAACCTTGAAAACCCAGGAAAATTCACGATGATCGAACTCGCCAAGGTGGTGCAACATTAGATCTATTCGAATGTGAAGATCGTGTTCAAGGAAAATACCAGTGGATCTAGACCTCAACATCAAGTAGGTTTCGCTGCCACTCCTCCATCCAGGTGCAATAGAGGGGAATCGGATATAGATCCCCGATGATCAGCGATGTCACGGTAGTGGCCCGCAAACTGAGCGATTTGTATGTGGATGTTCCCCCAAAAAATGCGAAACCCTTATTCGGGGGAAAGGTAGCCAGAGGGAGCGGGAGCGGTGGGAGAATGCAGTTGAGCGAGAGATGTGTCCGTTGCACGCTTTGAAGCGGGCGGAGGCGGAGTTGGTGCGGCAGTAGGAGGCATCGAGTTGGGGAGAGGGCAGAGCGGAGGGTTGTCGGTGCAAACCATTGGGTGGCGGGTGATTTCTTATTTTCATCAAGGGCAGAAACGTAATGATCGGCAGAGGCGGAAGGGTAAAAATGGAATTTTTGCACCAGAAATTAATGCATTGACGCACTTTAATATATGTATAATGGATAGGTAAAATCTACGATCTTTTAGTTTACAATCGCAATCGTGGAATCAAAGCATGTGTGCGTTGTGCGTTGTCACATATCGCATTATTTGATAGGTAATATTCTTCTGACGGGTAATAATAATATTGCTCTTCTGAATGGGCTACACTCCTCCATCTACATGCAAAAAAAGTTATAAAAAAATATCTACTTTTACGGAGATTGCTAAAAAAGGAGGCGTAGATAATGTTTAGATATCTATCCACCTCCACAATACATCGCAAATATCTAATAATGCATAATGATAAAGATGATTCTAGATCGCTCATACAAAATATCTCTACCCACCTAGAGGGCCTCATTTGAACATAGTGATACAAGACATAACACAAGCACACAATTACCAAAAGTGTGTTCCCATCTTCCAAGTATTATAAGCCTATCTCATTTTGTAAATATTGTAGGCCAACTTCTTATAAGAGTTAGTCTTATGCAAGTTTGCGGTCCTTAATGAAAACAAGCTTTCTACCTTCTGTTTTGTTTAATAATATCTAAAAATTCTTTTCCTATACACCACAACACTTGATCCTGCTCCTCCAACATGAATATAGGTGACTATATTGACATGTTATCGACCGTTATGCTAATCAAACACAATTAGCAATTGTTGAGGTGACCGAAAAGAAGAGGTGCATCAGACAACTATTAACCCATAGATGACAGATAAACCAATGCAATATATGTGTGGAGTTAAAATTTATTACAACTCAACAAAGGATGTATATAGTGTATGTAGAGTGTTGAACTCAAGAAGCAAACATGATGGATTGGGAAGTGAATCCAAAATTTTCTTTCTCTTGTCTTTTTATTTGGATATTTTTATAAGTTTTTATTCTATTTAATTTTTATGTATTTTTAATGTTTTATATATTTTTATAATTTTTTAATTTTATTTTTATATTTTTCTGATTTTTTATTTCCTTTTGTTTTATAAAGATATAATAAATATATATAACTATATATTATCATGTATACTATAAATACTATATATGATATATATAGAATAAATATATAGAATTTCAAGAAATACAATTAAGTACATTCCTTTTTATTTTGTAAGGTCTGAAATATATTTATAGTTATTTATAATAATTGTAATTATTATAATACTATATAAGTAACATTTTATAAATATATATACTATATAGCAATGGCGGACCTATGCTTTTTCAAGGTGGGGCACGTGCCCCCCCCCCCCCAAGTTCTTCAACCCTTTGAACTTACATCTTTTGTGCCCCATCAAAACCAAGTCATTGTACCTTTGTGCCCCCTCCTATTGAAATTTTGACGGTTGAAACACAGTGGTCTTTGTCACTCCAACCCGCTCTCTTTGAGCATCAGTTGTCTTGGCCCGACTACATGCCTCATGATCCTGCACCTCTGCCTTCGCACCACTTCTTCGTCCTTGTCTCTGATCTAGTATGTCCCAGCTATCTTGAGAAGCCACTATACCCGGGCCTCCCTCTCGGATGCACTGCGCTTTGGTCTCCCTAGCTGACTCACTGCACCACCGCCTCCCTCTTGGACGCGCTACACCTTCGTCTCCTGCCATCTCCTTGTACGGACATTTGGGCTTTGAATCGAAGAGATCCAAGCTCGCTGCCATCACCGCCAGAGTTCTGCTTCTGGAGCTCCTGTGCTGGTAAGCTTATATTGTCTTCCATTTTCTAATCCTTAGGTTAGAAGCAGAGTAAATTAGCTTTTAATTTTATTCGGTTTCAATTATTTTTGCGTATATTCCCAATCCATCAATCGGCTGAGCTTCAGCTCCACCACCTCTTTCCGGACACCTCTATATAGCTCCGCCTTACCCACCACCTTCATCTCGTTCCTCTTCGCCTTCTGTTGAAGAGGAATTTGCGGAGGTCGTGTTAATTCACAAGGCGAATCAACAGCCGTTGAGTTGACCTCACATGAAACCCACTTCAAACAACAATGAACCCACAATGATAATTAAATAATAAAAAGTATGCGGATTTAAAATTTATTATAACTCTACAACAAAATATGTATAGGTGAAAGTATGAATAGAGTGTCGAACACAGGGAACAAACAGATAGGTCGGGGCAATGAATGCTCAGAAATGAATGTGCTATATATCTATAAGTGTGCTATTTTTTATGGGTTTTAATTTTATATTTTTATATTTTTTGATCTTTATATTTTGATTTTTAATTATCTGATTTTATATTTTCTTTTTATATTTTATATTTTCTTTTTCTTTTAGTTTCTATATAAGGCTATATAGAGATATATATACAAGGTAGACTATAATAGATATAATAAGTAATAAAAATAATAAAAATAAGAAAACAAATTATTTTTGGGGTTTAAATAACTTTTTTATTGTTTTTGCAATTTTTTTTAATAATTTTGCTAATTTCTATAGATTTTTAAAGTAAAAATACTCAAAATCAGAGTTCAAAATGATGGCTGAAATTAAAATGGAGAGGAAAAATAGTAAAAATAGCAAAATTTAGATAAATTAATTCACTATAAAAAAGGAGGGATTGGCGTGCACATAAAAGCTCGTTATGTGCACGCCTGGTGCACGCCATGTGCACGCTCGAGGGGTGGGCGAGCACATGTGCTCGTTAAGGTCGTGCTCGCTTATCTGAGAGTCGCCACGGCTGATGGGCGAGCACATCGGGACGCTATGTGCTCGCCCTCTCCCTGGCGGGCACCAATGTGCTCGCCGATGTGATCGCCTCCTCTATAATTTGCGATTACCCACGGAGCACTCGGCGAGCACATGTGCTCGCCCATAGTGATTTCCAGGAAAAAAATATACAGGTTCGACAGGGTTTTGACGCCCCGTCGAACCTGTATACCCTGCCAATAAACCACTGCAGGTAGCTCCCTAAGGGTATATATATTATAGCAGTTCGTTGACTAAGATAACTAGCACTAACAATTGAAAGTCACACAATATACATGAATTCAGAAATAAACAATCTAATTTAACCTCTAAATATTACAAAAAAGTCAAAACCAACAAAGTTCATATAAATTAAAAGATGTGCTAATAGTTTAAAAAAAATACAGGTCCAAACCATCAAAAATTTACTTCTTCTTTGATCTAAAAAATTTAGACATTAAACCCTGCTTTGATTTCTTTTTTTCCTTCTCTTTTTCTTTGAACCTCTCGTACATGCGTACCTCTTCTTCAGGGTCGTTCTCCTCCTCTTCGTCATCAGATTCAATGTCTTCAGGTTGAGATGCACGCCCTTGCGACCTATATTATATATGGAAGATATATATCTATTACATGCATTTTGTAGATATAGAAATTTAAAAGTAGTACTCATTCTATAAGAAGAATACTTACATGTACGTCGTGAACTCCTCTCGGAGCTTCGTCACCTGCTCCACCATCATCGCCATCTGCGACTCCATTGGAACTGTTGATTGGGACGGATGTGGTTGCGTGTACGACGGCTGAGAGTATGCAGAATAGGAGTGACGATGTTCCTCCACATAATATGGAGGGAGACCACCAAGCGTCTGCTTCCTATTCGCCACAACGTCCCTCTCCTCCAACACCTTATAAGTTTTTCAATTTTTAATATAAAATTATATATTAGAAATGAATATAGTAAGATAATATTTATCAATATATACCTGCTTCCAAATCGTTTTATCAAATGGTGGTTGCTCTCCAGTTGGATTGACACCCCATTTTTCTGCAGATAGTGCCAGATAACGATCCTGAAATACAAAGTTTACAATATATATAAATAAGTTATAATATATCATTTAATTCTAAATAAATTGATAGACTTACCAACAATTGTCCTGCTTCAGGAGTGGACCATTGCGTCTCTCCTTCTCTCCCACTCATGTGGGACCTCGACCACCACTCCTGAAAAGAGGGTTCCCTTTCCAACCTAGCAGCCTGAATTTTTTTAAGATCTATTAAAACATTGCATTATATTAAAGTAGATCTCCAAAAAATAATTTTAAATCGTAATACCATCTCCGCTCTAATCTGATTGTGGCTTTTAGAGCCACTGGTCGACTTAATCCTTTGTTTTTGGCGGTTTGTCTTTCCCGCCGTAGATCTTCTTCCAAACTCATCATCCGCAACGAATGCATCACAGAAATCGGCCCATCTGGAAGGATTATGTTATGATAATTGATTATTTTAAAAAGTATAATATAAATTATTTGACAAGTATAATACCTATCCTCCGTACACCAAGACGGCGGGAAACTCTTCATCTCCTCAAAATTCATCTCCTCGCATCCCGTCTTCGCATGCGAGTCTCTCCTTGCCTTGAAAAATGTATCGCTCATTCTCTTTTCTGCCAAACGAATGAAGGCTCTACGATAAACCTCCTTCCCCAGACCAGTGCCAAGGCGAAACCTACTCTGAAAAATAATAACAATTTATAAGATACAACAAACTTAATCAAAAAATTCCGTATCACTTCTTAGAAACATTTCTTACCAGAAACATGTCAAACAGTCTCTCCTGCTCTGCAGCAGGGATGCGGCACCACCTAAATTGCATGGAAGTCAAGTGTGTCTTTATTATGTTGGTTATCTCCTTTGCCACCCTGTTGCTGTTCAGAAAATCCCTGCATTTACGAGAAAATTTAACTTTCATACAATTTATAAAAATTTGGAAAATATTTAAAGATAAAATCTATAAAATTTTTACCTCCCATCAGCCGTAACCTCCAACAAAGGGTGGGACGCCGACGTCTGTCCAACTACAGTGGGTAAAGGCACGGATGTGCTCGGCCGTCCAGAAGAAGGAGAGTCAGAACCCATCGATGTCCGGGCTGGTATGGGGACCTGGATTGGGAATCCTGTAGGGGCTGCTGAAGTAGATGGCTCTCCATAGCCTCCTACGTAAAAGGGTGGCGGAGGATAACCAAGAGACTCGTAGTAAGCTATCACCTGGCGAACCTCGTCGGACTGTGAATCAGAAACAACATCCGGGGTGGGCTGCCTACTGGAAGAAGGTGTGTCTGAGGAAGAAGGATGATTGGATCTATGTGATCCATGCGCCCCGCCACGTCCAAAACCTGCCATGACTGTAATAATGATGCATTACATAGTTATTATTTAAGATTTTAGTTAATTCAATTATAATTGTATAATAAAACTTACAACTAATCTTCATCACTTATTTCGGTGGGATTAAATGATATTTCTTCATTTTCTGAGTTTTCCGAGAAATCATTTCTGGAGTCAGTATCATCTTGTAAGTCAACACACAAAACTTCATTATCAACCAATCGAATCGATTCGATAACTGGGACTTCTTCTGTTAAGTCTATTCTTACATTTGTCGGTGTAAATGCTTCATCTATGTCATCTTCCTGATTACTGGAATCATTGGAGATATAACTTCGAGAATTTATCTTCACAACAGTTACTGTTTCAATACCCTTTCTCTTCTTTGATATTTGTGGGAGATAACATACTTGATCCGCTTGAGATGCTAAGACGAATGGTTCAAATCTGCGTATAAATTTCCTTTGCACCACGTCGACAATGTTATTTCTTTTATCAAGTATTACACCTCCATTGGGTTCATACCAATCACACAAGAAAAGAACTACTTTATTCAAGCCTGGTATACTATATTCCACTTCTATAATCTCCTTTAAAATTCCGTAATAATTCAGATGATCTTCCTCATAACAAGATCCGCGAACCATCACTCCATGATTTTGAGTTGTCAAATATTTACCGGAATTTAAGGTATGAAAACGATACCCATTACTGTAACATGAGTTGTATGATCGAATCTTGTAAACAGGTCCTTCTCCAAAATATTTTAAAATATGAGAATAGAGATCAACACCGTCCAACTGTTTTGATCGGTCTTTAAACCACGCTGGAAAATGACTTTTATAAGTGCTCAAAATTTCGTCATCTGAATAAGGATTTTCCTCCATAATTTTCTGTCTAAATTCCGTACAATTTATAAGAGAAAAATATTCATTACTTGTAATGAATATATACATAAAGCAATTCAAATACTTACTGAACATATGGTGTTATTTCCTCGCAATTGTCTAATACGTACAACTCTGCAGCATCCTTCTCTTGTTTCGATAAGAAACGTTCAGTTGCTTTGCCTATTAGATGAGTAGATGGCCGAAAGATACTGATACAAGGTTCTTCATCGGAAGAAATTGTCTCATTCCTCCTGCATCTATTGTGGATAGTCTCCACATCTTCTGGAAGATATCTTGTGCAGAATATTGCGACTTCCTCATATATATATTGTGAACTTATAGATCCTTCAACTTTACTTTTGTTCCAGACCTTTCTTTTAAGAAAGAACATAAACCTATAAGAAAATAGGTTAAATATTTAGTCCAAATAGTAAAGAAGGAATGACATTATAATGCATTTAATTACCTTTCAAATGGTACATCCAACGATATTTTACCGGTCCACCAACTTTTGCTTCCCATGGAATATGAATCATCAGATGCTCCATCGAATCAAAAAATGACGGCGGGAATATCTTCTCCAGGTTACACATAATCACAGGAATATTTTTTTGAAGATAATCCATCTCCATGCGGTGTATGTGTGACGAGCATAAACCTGGAAAAATATGCTTACATATGAAAGAGCATCGATAATATTTTTTGGTAACAATCCTCTGAACACTAACGGTAGTAATCTTTCCATAAAAACATGGCAGTCATGACTCTTCATTCCCTTAAATGTAAACTTCTTCAGATCGACCAAATTACATTCAGGACACCGTTGTAAATGTTGATGTTCACCGTAATATAGAATATGGTGATTTATGCATGAGTCTATTTTAATTTCTGCTAAACCCATCTTCCGCATCATCTTTTTTGTTTTGTAATAATTATAAGGTAATTCTGCATCTGACGGTAACATCTTCTTAATAATCCTCAGCATTGCATCAAAATTACGATCGGTCATATTATATTCCATCTTCATCGATAGAAGATCCGAGACCGCAGAAAGTTTTGAATATGTCTTGCAACCCAACCACAATGGCTCTTCCGCTTTTTTCAACAGCTCGTAAAATTCTGCAGACTCTCCATATGGTTCCTCATCATCTAACAAAGTATCATTAAAATCTGGACCCGCAACATCCATAACCATATCTTCAAAGGGATTAATATTGTCAGCTTCTTCCACATCATTCATTCTGTCCTCGAAATTCTCACCATGCCTCCACCAAATCTGATATCCTTCCATGAAACCCATTCTATAAAGATGTAACTGAGTTTCATCTTTTGATCTCTTCATCATTAAACGACATTTCTTACACAGACACAAGATAGTTCCATCTGAATCCACAATACGGGAACCTTGAGCGTAAGCAAATTGCATGAATTCCTGAACACCTCTTTGAAAAGCATCTGCTATACGCCCATCTACTACACGGTTGTACATCCATTCTCTATTGGTCATATTTATGAACCTGAATTAAATAATCTAAAATGTCAAATCTAGGAAATTGAGGATATCTAAACATATCACATTATTGAGATAAAAGATGAGAAGAGAAGTGTATTAATTATGTTATCACTTTAGCCCGTCCATAGGATTCAAATTTACTAAAAGATAATCGTTGTCACAAGTATCTTTATTTCTAACGAAAATTCGGCAGCATAACCCCGCACCTCTCCCGTATACCCCATAAATCAATTGTAATTAATTATCAAAATAATCATATTATTGATTATTTCAATAATAACTATGATTGATTTGGTATACAGAAGAAGAAGGGGTTATGAACCGAATTTCCGTAAGAAATAAAGACATTGTCACACGGATCACCTTTTAGTAAATTTGAATCCTTACGGACCCCCTTAGTCCGGAACCTCCGAACTAAGGAAAGCTAATATAAATGTAATACTTTAAGATTATTTTACGTCATACATTTGTATGTGCTACAAATGAGACTATAAAATAATCTTAAAATATTTATTCATTTATATTAACCGGGCATTTACGTATATTTGGCTGATTAACGATGGGGATAGGGATAAGTGTGATCCTTATTTAGTGCCTAATACAGTGCTTGGGTCACTAAAAGTTAATGGGCACCTGCAAAAAAAATTCGAACCTGCAAACATCAAAATCCACGACCATTGGTCTGGGATAAACATCCCAAAGTGAGTCCAATAGTGCTGTGAAAAAACAAAAAAATATAACACAGTTAGAGGTGATCAAATCCTCCAATGTGTTGCACACGCCACCCGTTGTGCAGGGCCACACACCACCCGGTGTGGAAGGACGCACTGTGTGTGAAGAATTTTGTGCGATTTTCTAATAATTAATTTATAGTTTTTAGACTTATCATAAACCTAACTATAAGTTAATGTGATATACATAATCACAATAACTAAAATTTAATGTGATAATAAATTTATCACAGAATCAAAATTTTTGTTTGTAGTTATAATTTAACATCCATTATATAATTCTTATTCTCAAAGGCTTTGTATCTCCCGTCATCTCTTTTAATGAACCTATTGTTATGAAACTAGTGTTATGGCACTTCTCTATATTAACATTCTCTAATTTTATTAAACTAGTCTCATGTCAATTCCCAATGAACCTAATGTTATGAACCTAGTGTTATGAAACTAGTGTTATGGCACTAATGTTATGAACCTAATGTTATGAATCTAATGTCAATTCTCAATTCTCTATATTAGCTAATGTTTCTCTCATCCCATCTATATCAACATTCACCTACATTATACCCATCTACATCAACATTCACCTACATCAATATTTATTCACCTACATCAATATTAGACATATATATACTCAAATCTAACAACAACTACATATTAAACAACTACATGAAGCATAAGCAACAAGATTAACAACTAGTGATATTAAGTTTAAGAACAAAACCATCAACAACATCAAAACCCTAATATCTAAAACAAGTATAAAAATGAATGAAATACATAAAAAAGAGAGAAAGGATGATAAGATATACCTAACGAAGGGTGTGTGCGTGATTGAATGGTCAAACGGACCTCTCTCGATGCGGTAATGGCACAGCACAAGTCGCTGGAGGAGAGGAAACAGGGAAGAACTCGCGCAGGAATGAGGAAAGGGGACGCCCGACGTTCTGTTTACGGGCGCGGGCGAGCACACTTATGTGCTCGCCCAGTGCTCTTTAGGTGCTCGCCAGGAAAATTGACATGCGCCTATTCCGTCGCGCCTCGATTTTCAACAGGGCGATCACATTTGGGCGAGCACGTGTGCTATTAAAGTGCTCGCCCATCTACAAAGGTATAACCGCGCATCCAGATTCAAAAGGGCGATCAGGATGGAGAGCACATGTGCAACCTAAGTGCTCGCTCGGCCGTGGGCGAGCACATGTGCTCGCCCAGTGCACCCCATTGTGTGCACGCCAATCACACTTTTTTTGTAGTGATTTTAATATAAAGAATATAATAAAAATAAAGGTAAGAAATATAAAATATTTTTTGATTTTTTAATTATTTTTTACATTTTTATAAAGGTTTTTGGGGGTTTTCAATTCTTATGAATTTTCTTTGATATTTTTTAGTGATTTTTGGTTTGAAGTTGTAAGATACTAAAATAAATATAAATTTATTTTTTCGAATTTTTCAAAAGAGTTTTATAATTTTTATGTATTTTCTTTTCTAAATAGGGACAAAAAGACTATATTTTTATTTTTATAAATAATAAAAGTATAAAATTACAAATTAAAAATATGGCGTGGAACAACAATGCAACAATAAGCTAAAACTATTTTTTGGAATTTTTTGAATTAATGTAGCTGCATGAAATAAATAGAGACAACAAAGAAAAACTACACTCCTAACGGGGGTATTTTTGTAAATATATAAAAGTGCAGAGGCCTGAGTACAAATTTTGCAGAAATATTTAACCTATTTAAAGTGTTATAGGACCAAAGTGAAATAAGTAAAGCCCTAGGCCCTTGCCTGCAAAATCGCCAAAGCTCACGTGTACAAACACATGAGCCTAGTAGGGACCAAAATGTAATTACTAAAAACCTCGGAGCTTGTTTGTAATTTATCGAAAAAGTTATAACTACATTACAATTGATGTACTAATTAGAAATACCCAAACCCACAGGGGCCTAGCTGCAAAATGTCCAACTGATGTGGTCGCCCACATGAGATGACGTGGCCAGGATGCAATGGTAAATACGGGAAATGCAACGGGGCTAAATGCAAATGTCCCAAAATAAATTACATAGAAAATGAAAGTTTCAGTACGGAATTATAAATACAAAAATGGTTGGGGTTAAATTGCAAAATACCCACGCATATAGCGGGAGCGGACGGTCCTGATGTTGTCACTAATGCCACGTGTCGCGCTTCTGTGGCCCAATACCGGTTCGGCTTCTGTGGCTGAGATCAAATCATCGGCTCGAGATCAACGGTGGGAACTGGGCATCATTCAATTGCTCCTGCTCCTCTAGACGATTGGGGGCGTATCTGGTGTTGGATCGGTCAGGAAGAACGCTCGAATAACTTGAGCCTAGCGAGATTGGGTCGGCCAGAGCTCGATCCTCCACGCACCTGGGAGTCTCCCGACGGTGTGATCGGTTCCTGCAGTGATGATGAAGCTCTCATGTGGCTCCAAATGCTCCGGGGAAGGTGGACTAACCCCCTAAAGCCCGTGCTTCGTCTGACCAACTAGGGGGTCGTTCTTTGACGAAATCAGAGGCTCGGATGCCTCCTTCAGACCCTGCAAAGAAAATAGCAAATGCAACAGCACAAGAAGGCATAGATCTGGCAATTATTGGCGAAGGATTGGCGAGTTATGGAGTGGGGAGCAGTGGGCGGAGCTCAAGAGCTCCGACGAGGTGTTTGGGATCTCGATATACACTAATTACTTAATTAAACGACAAAGTCAAAACATGAAACTAAAGATGAAACTCACAACTAACTAAAGGGAAAAAAATAAAGAAAAACATGACCTCAAGGCTGACGAAGGTGGTGGAGCGCTCCTCAAACTACTGCCTCGATCAACCTAAAGGCTCCGATTGAATGTTGTCACCATTCCCTTTTCTTTGCAGACCTTACAGAGATAATAAAGTGGTCAAAGGAGGTTCAAGAATTGAATGGAAGAGGAGGTCGGGTTACATACTCGCGACGAAGGGATGGGAAGATCGGGGCATAGTTGGCATTTCAGCGATGCAATCCTCGAGACAAACAATAGGCATGCAAGATCAGTCTACGAGGACCAAAAGTTGTGAAGACATCGACAAGAAAGGGTGAAAAGGTTGGCCTAGAAAAAATCAAGAAAAGGGCGAGAAATGAGGTCTGATAACGCAGCAGGAGGCGGGTCAGAGAGTTGACCCACGGTCAACTCTCGGACCCTCTTGGTTGGTCGACGTGGACCAACTAAGGAAAAATCCTGGAAAAAGATTTCGAAATTCATTTAAAATTAATAATTTATTTTATTAATTTTAGGTTATAAAAATAATATTTTCAGTATTTTATTCTTTTTCTTTCTTTTCTTTATTCTATAATTTCAGCATTAAAAATGGTATCTTGTATACTATTTACACAATGATGCATGAATGATAAAATGCATAAATTAAGCCTATTTACATGCATTTACTAGGGTTTTTAAGGCCAAAATGATAGAATAAAGATAATGAAATGAAGATTCATCACCTTCTCGATGCCTGACGCACCCTCAACTACCTTGTTCTTGCTCAGAACGAGCAATCCAGCCCCTCATCCTCCGCCGCTCACTAGAGGGACTCCATCCAGTTCACGTCTTTCTCATTCCATACATAAAGCTGTGTGGAACTTATCCTTTTTGCCGTTGACTAACCCAAGCACGAAAGATCGAGAAAGGATGCCTCTTCGAGGCTCTTCAAGCTCATGGAAGCCTTCTAGGTCTAGCTCCACCGTCCGACACCTCCAGAGCCCCTCAAGGAATTTTGAGACCTCTGGCCATTATGGAAAGTCCGCGGGAATTTTTTGAAGCCATCAGGAATTGGGAAGGAGCCAACAACGTTTAGATTTTGCAGATCAAAACACATCGGGCATGAGTTCTTTATGTGTTCATCCAGAGCCCACCCACTATTCTCGTGAAGCACAACCACCGTTGGATTCTTATGGAGCAACACTATGAGTTCACATGGGGAAATCTAATCTCCACTGCCCATGGCAAACCGACATCGTGCATTGTGGAGGCGCCACGTGTCTTAGTGAGCATCATCAAACCGTCCGTCCACACCTCTTTGTGAGTATTTTGCATTTTATACCTAGCAATTTTTTGTATTTAATATTTAATAGTCAAACTTTCATTGTCTTTATTATATTTTTTAAAATTTGCAAAAACATCCTTTTACTTTTTATATTTGCAATCTAGTCCAGTACATGTCACCTTAAGTGTTGTCCCATGTGAGGTGGCTTTTGTGTATGTATACCCCTGTATGTATTTTTATTTCATTTTAGTCTAAGAAGTTTTTATTTGAGTTATATATTTTTCGAACAATTATAGAAAGGCCCATGCATTTTAGAATTACATTTTTACCCCAGCTAGTTTATTGATTTTTTATGTGTTTTCGCTATTAATTAATTATATCATCCACGCTAAAAAACCAAAAATAGGGTTAGGCTCATGATTGCACACACTTTCACCCCACATATTTGTTTTTTCCAATTAAAACCTTTAACTATTTTATAAAAATCAAAAAAAGCACAACACGTTTCTGTTCGACTTTAAAATTTCTAAAAAAAATAAAAACATTTTTGAAAAATTAAAAAAATGTTTTATTTAAATATTTTAAGCATTCAGACGAAAAATCACTAAAAATTGAAAAAGAAAATACGTAAAATTAAAATCCCCCAAAATCCTTTATAAAAATCTAAAAAGTTCTAAAAATCCAAAAAGTTATTTTCTATTTTATAATTTTCTTTATCTTATAATTTATCTATTGAAATTGATTTGTAAAATTTTGAACATTATTTTCTTTTTTTTAATTCCCAATCTGATTCGATTTATTTAATTAATCCTCGATTTGGGATATTTTTGACTTTAAAAACCCATAAAAATAATAAAAAATACTTAATAAATCATAAAAATAGTAAAAAAATATTTAAAACCCAAAAATAATTAGCTCTGAAATTTTGATTTATTTGTAGTTGTATTTATATACATATTAACTCATATTTAATATATAGCTTCATATATTACTTTTATATTTTATATATCTTAATTAATAGAAAAATAAGTATAAAAATCAGAAAATATAAAAAGAAAATAAAAAATATGAAATTAGAAAATAAGTTAAAAAATTTAAAAATTCAGATATATATAATAAAAAACCCACAAAACCCTAATTTGACTAAGTATTTAAGAGATATATTGTTCTTTGATTTCTCATCTCGTGCTATAGACCCTTGTTTCCTGTGTTCTGCCCCTACTTGCTTGTCACTATACATTTTTAATATGGTATAATAAATTTTGATTCATACTCGCTTGACTTTCTTTATTTATTCATTGTGTGGCTTGATTGTTGATTGATCTCGTGTTTTGTGAGAGGTTGCCTCAGTGACTAGATATCTTCGCTTCCGCGAGGATACCATTTTAGGCCCTTGCAAAATCTGTGCCATCATGCCCCCTTCTAATACATTGTATTTATTTTGTTATATTTTTATTTTTCTTAAATAGCTCTTGTGCTCTATAAATCTCACAAAATGGTAAGAAATGCCTGAAATGATGCTTATTCATGCCAAGATTTTTATTTATCATTTTTTTTCATTTTTCTATTTATTAAAATCATTAAGGAAGCATTTATTCCCTATGTAACTATAAAAATACAAAAAAATTACTTTTAAAAATTCCATAAAATTAGATATCATATAATACTATATAATATAACTCCAAATCAAAAATCTCAAAACAAGTATAAAAACTTAAAAATTGAAAACCTCCTAACCCTTTATAAATTTGCAAAAAAATTATAAAATAAAAAAAAACAATTTTCTGTTGTATATTTTCCTTTATATTATATAGTACATACTAAAAATAGTTTTGGTTAATTTTGGGCTTATTATCTATTTTTAAAACTCAAAACAATCCGGCCTATTATAATTTTGAGTATATATAGCTATATTTATAAATATAAAACCCTATGTAGCTTATATATACATAATTACTATACAATACTTATTATTATTATTATTGTCAATTATAAATACCTATTAATATATTTAAAGTTTTTAAAAAAATAAAAAAGATTGTATTTATTTGTATTTCTTGAATATCATATATTTATTATATATTTATTATATATTTATATCATACATATTATTTATATATACATATTATTACACATAAATATATACACACTTATTATATCTTAAAAAGAAAATAAATAAAAATCAAAAAATATAATAAAAATTATAAAATTCAAAAAAGAAGAAAAAGTAAGTTGTTGTATATTTTTCTTTATAGCAAACAATTATTAGCCTACCATTGTATCTGCTCTCAGTAGTTCGACCCATGCACTTGCTTGCTATACACATTTATTTGTCGCGTATAATAAATTTCACCCCGCACAATTTTAGATGATTTATTCATACATTGTGGGTTGATTGTTGATTTGATTGGTTGAGCACATTCTGAGTACTGCGAGAGTGACTAATATATCAATTGTCGTACCGCATGCCCTCCAGAATCGGGTGTTAGGAACCCCTTCGAACACCTCTCTATCACCTACCAAGATCTTCCTCTAGTATAACATTGCACTGGTGGTCATCTTCTCGAGTCCTCTCCCATGCATTCCTCTCCATCTCTTCTAGCACAGTGAGTTTGCTTGTGGAAGGGAGGGGAAGAGGAAAAAGAAGGCATGCGAGTTGAAGGAGGGAAAGAGGGGGGAAAAGATTCGCATCATTGCACATCCTTTTTATTTGATTAACTAACGTAGAGCCCCCACCGACCCCGCAAAGCCCCCCCCCCCAAATCACTTGATATTTTTCAAAAATTTTATGAGTAGAAGCTATTATTTTCATATTTATGATTCCCTATATTTTCTTTTTAATTCTGAATCTACTTCTTGAAAGAAAAAATCCCTTTAATTTTGGAACCTCGAATTCTATCCCCATGAGGAGGATGCTAAAAAAATACCTAATCGTTTGAATCCTTGTTGCGAAGTCTATAAATTATACTTCCTCTGGTTGAATCATAGCGACTTACTTCAATTTTGACTTTATCCCCCACCCGCAGACCCCCTCCCCCCCTCGCATCTTACAGTTGCCCCGACCCCGCAAAGCCCCCCCACCCCCGACCACCCCCTCTACCTTCAGAGCCCCCACATCCCTCCACCTGCAGAGCCCCCACCCCATCGTGCACGCAGTCGTAACCTCCCCCCCGCATGCGACTCCCTCCTCCACGCGGTAGAAGCCCCCCCGGCTCCCGCCTCCACGCAGCAGAGGCCCCCCACCCTCGCGGGTCCCGTCTCCATCAAGCACCGACTCCAGTAGAGCCCGTTTGCGGCTCCCGTATCCTCCAGCCCCCCAGCATCGATTCCAATAGAGTCTCCCTCGATGCTCACGCATTCCGCCACTCAACCTTCATCTGAAATGATTTAGGGACAAGTTTTTTCCCTATCTTATTTTTTAATACAGTAGATCTGATTTCATATGATAACATGTCACAATCAGAAGTGATATCACCGGGATATAATGGAGGGAGCACCTGACTACCCTCATTTGGGTCGATCTCTAAATTGGACGACACCAATTACTCCAAGTGGTCCCACATGTTCATCATGATCATACGTGGATACGATAAAGAACACATTCTCTTGGAGTCGAACCTGCTGAAAAGACCAGCAAAAATGCAACTTGGGATAAAGACGACGGAATGGTCAGTTCTTGGATTATGATCAGTGTCATTGATCGGATTGCTGATGAACTCGTTTATTACAAAACTGCTCACGATATGTGGACTTCTCTTCAAGCCACATATGGCCAAGATAAGAATTCAAGCAGGATGTATTAGATATACTTTGACATGCTCAACATGAAGCAAGCAGGACGCTCACTACCTGAGTACTTCTCTCTCTTGAAATCCCTTTTTGAGCGAAATCAGAAAGGGTATAGGTGCTATCGGCTAGAGCGGTCAAATGTATTTTCCTGGAATATGCTCGAAATCAGAAAGGGTATAGGTTCTACGACCCACGTTCCAAGAGACACTACATAAGTGCTGATGTTACTTTCTTTGAGTCTCTCCCTTACTACTCCCGATCTGGCACACATGTATCACCTCCCCCAGTTACCACTTCTCCTCTTCCTATTCCTCTTCCTCAGGTTGACTACACCCCTTCTTCGCATGCACCATCTCCTCAGGTATGTCCCTCGACTAGGTTTTTACAAATTGAAGACACAGATGCATATATAGGTATCTCCGCCAACCCGAGGGAAGCTTGATCCAACCGAAGATAATAAAATTATTGGGTCCAAATGGGTCTTCACGGTGAAGTACAATCCAGATGGGTTTATTTCTCGCTACAAAGCCCGGCTTGTGGCCAAAGGATTTACACAAACTTATGGTGTTGATTTCTTTGATACCTTCTCACCAATTGCTCGTTTATCCACCATAAGAATTCTCATAGCAGTAGCAGTACAGCTTGATTGACCCTTGCATCAACTAGATGTGAAAATCGTGTTCCTTTATGGTGACCTCCAAGAAATTGTGTATATGCAGCAACCACGTGGGTTCGAGATTCAAGGGGAGTTTCAGAAGGTTTCTCTACTATGCAAGCCCATATATGGTCTCAAACAGAGCCCTTGCGCATGGTTTCAAATATTATCATAAGCATTAGATAATCTGTGCCTCATTCGATCTTCAGCAGGCATTCTTTATTCATATGGAAGAATGGAAAAGAAACTGTGGCTATGTTGGTATATGTGGATGACATTATCCTCACAGGTGGTATTGTAGAAGTGAAGAAACAACTGATAGAACAATTTGTGATCAATGACTTGGGACCTCTAAGATATTTCTTAGGGATTGAAATAGCAAGATCCAAGAGAGGAATTGTCATGTCTCAACGAAAGTACGCTACTGACCTCCTTCCAGAAATTGGGATGCTAGGATCCAAGCCAACTCAGATACCCATGGATCCTAAGGGACACATCTATGAGGCAGGCGATGTTGAGGATAGTGGTCGATACAGATGTATAGTGGGTAAGCTACTATATCTTACCATCACCCGACCATATATCTCTCTTGCAGTCGGAAAACTTAGCCAGTTCATGGACTCTCCTACTTCAGCCCACTATGATGCATGCATGATGGTCTTAAGATACATCAAATCATATCCAAGAAAAAGACTAGTATTCACCAAAGGTAATAGCTTTGACCTCATGGCATATTTAGACGCAGACTATGGAGGAAGCTTGATTGACAGAAAGTCTACTACAGGGTTCTGCACGTATCTTGCAGGCAATTTGATCACGTGGAGAAGCAAGAAACAAGCTGTGGTTTCTCGCTCGAGGGCTGAAAGTGAATACCGAGCCATGGCTCAAGCTGCAGCAGAACATGTATGGGTTCAGTCTATACTTGCAGATCTTCATATCACTCCTGGAAACATCATGGAACTTAGATGCGACAACCAAGCAGCAATGCACATAGCCAACAATCCTATGTTCCACGAACGCACCAAACATGTGGAAATTGACTACCACTATACTAGAGATTTGATACAGAAAGGGCTACTTCGTACTCAGAGCGTACCTTCCTCGGATCAAACGGCAGATAAATTCACCAAGCCACTTGCATGCATACAATTTGAAAAATGTTGTAACAAGCTGAGCATGATTGATATATATGCTCCAGCTTGAAGGGGAGTGTTGAGAAGCATTCTACCCATAAATCCTAGGGGTATATTAGTCATCTCATGTATAAATTATATTTTAACCCTAGCCCTAAGCCTAGCCCTCTCTATCTATATAAAGAGCCCTAGGGATTCCCTTCTCAATAAGAAAAAGAGGCATTTCTTTCTACGGCCATATTGACGTATATATACGTGGGTCATCCATTTACCATGACAGTGAAAGAACTAGATAATAAAAAATTGATGTGCTGAAGGATTCACAAAGGGCCACATTACAACACATTGTAAGGCCAAAAAAAAACAATAGATTAAGGTGGTTAATTACACATGGATCATTCATGATCCCATCTCAACTGGAGGTATATTTTGCCACTCTTTGCATTCTTTAGGTCGAGGGTGACGTCCTGCACCACACTCCCTCCCGACCAACTCGCAGGACCCCCTTCGTTCATGACGCAGTTGTGCTGAAGGAACTGAACAGCCTGCGCGTACATCCCGATGTCTAGTTCTACTGTATCTATCAGATCGTCGCTGCTCCATCGATCCCAATCGTACACGTCCTGCGATTAGTCCACATGATAGTACTGTCAATCCATAATATAAAAGGTTTACATCGAAACAGATGGCAAACATGCAACAAGCTGCACCGCTAGTTCTTTTTTGTATTGAAGCATAGAAGTTGTACAAGATGCTGTCTCCAGATATAGGTTACATATATTTAGCAAGAATGTGAACTTACGAATCGGATTCGTTGCGACAGATCCGTGACTGCCAGTGAAAACTCTTCGTTCCATTCAGGATTTAGGTTTTCCATGATCACTTTGGTCTTCTTCTTCTGCATACAGTGGAAAAGAAGAGTTTAAGAAGAAGATAATACAGAAAATAAAAAAACAGAAATTAGATTGCATAGCATCCTTTGATACAAAACGTAAGCAATGTCAGCCATTATTCAATGTCTAGAAGCAGTTGGGCTTTCAGGAGTTGACATGATCACATGTGTAGGAACCTTCAGCTGGGATCGATTCATCTATCTTTCCCTTGTTTGAGTGTAAGTTTTAAATTAAGCATATGATTTGGGATTTTTTTTACATTTGTGTTTCTGCGTAATTATTGAACTAATACCTTTGCGTCAAGTATTTTTATAATTAAACTGCAATCTATGTTCGACTTTTGAAATATAACTTAGCCACTGCAGTTGCAATTCACAGTTTAAATCAATAGATTAGACAGTCGAAAGAATGCGTTTTATTCTGTCCTTGCAAAACATCACAATAACACGATTTTAAGGTTCTAAATTCAGCTCCTTATTCGAATCATGTCAACATATAGTCTTCATATCCACCTTGATAAGGCGAATCCGAAGAGACTCATTTCATGTCAGTCGTCGATTGATACGTATGTTTTTGGAGGAAGTGACATTGACATCTGCAAAGTCATCGTTAACCCTTAGTCACAGTTATTAGGACTAATTAATCAAGATTAAAAAGATTTATGATGGTTAAAATTACTAAGCATGATTAAAGAACATTAATCGTAGATTAGTGAATACTAATCATAATTATGAGTAAATAATAGAAATTAATGCTAATAAATCGTGATTAACGCTGATTAAATGACATTAACAAATAGATAAGGGTGAAACAACAAACTATCCTTTTTATATTTAAACTATGACACTCATATAACTTCTTTATTTTTCCATCCATCCCTATCTTTGAAATCCATTAATTAATATGTATTTTACCACTTGTGCCTTTCTTAGCTTATGCATTATCAGATGTGTCCCTCCCTTTTTGTAATATAACCTATGTCCATGACTTCCTCCCTTTTTGTAATATAACTTATGCCCATGACTCCTTGCAAAAAATTCAGAGGTATGCCTTCCATTAGGGTAAAGGAAGGGACACAATTAATATTACAAAAGGCAGGGTTGTGAATTTTATAAGAATCAAAGGTACAACTGATATTGCAAAAAAAGGAGGATCATAATTGATATTGCATAAACTAAGAAGGGCACAAGTGATCATAATTGATATTGCATAAATTAAGAAGGGCACAAGTGATAAAAATACTAATTAATACATCTTAATGTGATGGTGTAAGGATTGAAATATGATATAAAAAATTAATAAAACAATGACAGGTCGCATGCTTTCTTTTTTTTTTATTTTTACGTTCTAATTAAAGCCTCTTCTTCAGCTCCATCCTCCAACACTGTCTTATTTTCTCTATCCATCATCTTTTATCTCTCACTATCTTATACTCGTCATCTCATTAGATAGAGGTGGGAAATTGACATCTAGCTTCTAACGGGATAAATAATGCAAGTCCTTGATTTTAATACACTCTATTCATGTCTAGCATAAGATAGAACTTTGACTAATATATATGGCCACTTCTCTTTATAAAGTTCATGGATATGTATGAGAAAAATATCTGAACAGAACTTGTTATTTTTCAAATATATATTTTTTGAAATATATAGAAAACAGTTTCCTTAAATTGTAGAGGGATCAAAAGATCAGTTCAAAATGTGAAGTTGCATTGCTAAGGTGTTAACTCCTCGACATACGAGAAAGAAACTTCGTTTTAAATTTGAAGACACATTGTACTTTGGTTACATGGAGAATAGATAAACCGATAAATTTATCGTAATTCGATGAAAATCTTAGACATTCGGCTTCATGATTCTACGTTATCAGAGGAAGCCTTGAGTATGAAAGCTAAGTTTCTTAAAATATGACTTTCGATGTAGCTACCACATTTAAATCAACTCCCAAGTAGATTGAAATGATTTCTAATGTTGCGGATTAATCGAATCTTAGATTTACCATAAGTACTCGACACATGATGCTGAAAGTAGATGCAGTACGAGACCTAGGATTGATAAGGATATGTGTAATGGCTTCGATGCTTGTCAGATTAGGGTTGCAACTCACATATTGAATTCTATGGCTTCACCCATACCAATTTTACGATCTTGAATGACACTTGTGAGATAGTTGATAATCAATCATGCATTCCAATATCGGGTATAAGTGGATGTTTAAGAGGAGGTGTAGATAATTATGTATCTATATAAAAATTCAAGGCAGGTCTTGATGTTAATGATGATAAGTGCAGAAGGCTTAGCATTCATGCCACATAGTTACTAGATTGCAGATATGTTGATTGCTTCACCCTCTCCTCTGAGAATATCTGGAATTAAATATGTTCAAAATAAAAGATTTTGATACCATTATTTAATTATCGAGTGTCGCCTAAAAATGTTGTTGATTTCTGATATCGTTACAAAAGTAAATGACATCTCTCAATGGACATTTTAAAACCTTCTTGAAATGTCTTCTCGGTAAACCCATCTTTCTTCTCTGTTCTTCGTTAACTCATTAAATATCCTTGATTGCCTTTTAAATAAATTAGCGGAGGATGATATTAGGGGTACAAAAGGATTGCATAAAATCTGTAACCCGATCGATCCGATGTTATGTGATTGCTTTGGTTTGATTTTATCATTCTAATCGATTGGGGAGATTATGAAAATCCATTAAATTACATATTGGATTGGATCTCTACCAAAATCCAATTTGATACAATCCATTAATGTGTTAATATTTTATAAACACAATATAATATTAACATCTACAACTCTCTTTCTTAATCTGCTTTATGAATTCCGCCCACAACCTTCATATTTAAATTGCATTGTAATTGTTATTGAACATGTATCATCATGCTTTTAATAAAAAGAAATATAAATTTAAGTATAACATATAAAAAAACCCAATTATCGTAGCGATAAATCATATTTTTATCATCTTAATTGATTATATTTATCTCTCTTACTTAAGTTAATCACAAGATTTATTGATTAATTAACACTGATTATTAGTTATTGTATTGAAAATCGTTGACACTAATTATTATATATTAATATAATCCTATTATGGTGTATTATTTTATATATTTATTTCTTATTAAAAATCAAATAAAAATTAGAATATATTTATGTATAAATAAATTAACATAAAATAAAATAAAAATACAAAAATAAGCAAAAAATCAAAGGAAATTATTTTATATATTTTTTAATAGTATTAATTTTCATCTATGTATAGATGACCTCTAATCTTTTTGACTTCTACATAAAAGTTGTAGATCTCATCGAGATCTACAACTTTTATGTTCACCACTTTTTCTAATTCGCATTGTAACTAATTCTTTTAGAATTATCTTTGATTTTATGAACTAACTTAATACCTATTGGGTCACGTGGCACCTTCAGATCGTGCCACGTGGTCCGCTCTTGTGTCACCACCTGTCTCCGTCAGAGCCACCTGATTTATCTTCATCAAGCGAATTTTGTTGTTATTTAGCGATCCATTTTCAACCGTCTGATCTGGTCTTATGATCATATCAGAGTCATTCATCATCACCTCATACCCAACTGTCTGATCTGATAATCGGTTGGTTGAGGTTCATCGTCAACATCCAGCTAGTTACGCCCTTCACCAACCAACCCTTCTTCAACCTATTTTCGCAACCTACTCTGACCAACTCTCAACCAACTGCAACCACAGAACCCTTCTTCTAACTTCCCTAACCTATGCAGATACCCTAACTTCCTTTTAACCTAACTGGTATCGCAATGGCAGCGGTTGAAACTTCGACTGAAACCACTGCCTACATCCGCCATCTCATCTTCAAATACCCCACTATCCGCCAACTTTGAGAGTAGCCTCCTAGCCATTTCTACTTAGTTGTGACAGAATCTAGAGAGAGAATGAGTGCGACGATGGAGAAATTACTCCAGCGAGATCCAAGGGGTTGTGCCCTTTGCTACAACCTCCAACAAGTGGTTGTTCGAGCTCTGTGGTAGACTAAGCTTTGAGCAATGACCTGGAGCTTGATAACCTCCATCCAAGGAATGTATTCTTCATCTTCTTTGTCTTCTCTTGTTCCATTTTAAGTTTCAAGTAATCTTCCTATCTCTTCCTCTTTGTTTTCATATTTAAATTTGATTCAAAACATCATCGATTCCTCAATCTGATTTGATCTATATCATCAACTCATTCCATAGATCCATATGTGTTTTCCAGTGCTTTCTCTAAGCTTCTTCATGAATGCATTCACATCGATCCCTTCTTCATCTTGTACAGAGGAAAGACCTATATAAGGCGTGCATCCACCACCTTCGATTGAGCCCATTCCACTCCCTAAATCATTTGTTTCTGCATGGTTTTATCTGCTAACACCTACATGTGCATATTAGACCTCAATGATCGGATATTGAGTGGAGGAAGGTTCAAGCCCTCTGTCTTCGACGATCTTACACCGACCAGGTGACCTAGACAAACTCAGAGCTTCTTCATGGCGCCATTGACTTTGCCAAACCATAAATGAGCTTCATAGACCTTCATCGACGATAATAGAGCACGGAAGAAGAGTGCGACAGTCATCGTAGCCCATCCGCACCTCCACCGCATGAGAAGGAACGTTGAATAATGAAAAACAGTAACCGTTGATCTACTTGATTTGATCCTTGATGAAATGGTCTTCAACGCGCCACGTCACTCGCCGAATGCTTCCCCACCTAAGACTCGGAAGAGCCAAGCCAGCTCCGAGGCATCCAATTAGGACACGTGTTACCCAAGCATGTGGAGAATCCGGGCCCCGATGCACACGCCTTCAGCACGTGATGCATGGCTTTTTGCATTGATACTCTATCAACTCTTAATAATAGCAGATAAGTCCTTCCATCTGTGTTTTATTTGCATATTAGCTCCTACAGGTTAATTTCTTTATGTATCGGTCCATATCTGTACTGATATATAATAAAACTTGAATGTTTTTCTTACATTTATGCCTCTGGATTTATAGCTGAATATCTTTTTATCCTTAAATTCAATTGATGTGATTTTGGTCTCGTTTCAAAGCTTGCTTTATAATATATCTTTTGGCGAATTTTATGGTTAATTTTGATTTAAAAGTCATGCATTATTTGTTATTTTTTTGAATTGCTTGTTTAAATCATAAAACATTATTGAAAATGCACTTTGAATGAACACTTGAATCTCTAAGTTACCTTGATTTTTTAAATATCTATTGTTAGTTAAGTCTAAACAATATTATTAAGTCATCAAATGATTTAATTACTCATTATCAATTTTAAGCATTACAAGTGAAGGTTTAACTCATGTAGAACAGGTATGAGACTGGTATCACAATTTACCTAATCAATTCTTTAATTAATAAGCAATTAATTCAGGATATTTTCATGACTAATCCAAGTTATCAGTCGTATACCTTTAAATATGGTTATTCTATTCATATTGATTGTACATCATTGTTTGTATTTAGTTTACTTGTATTAAAATGTGTTAAAAATATATCTTGTTGTGTTTTGTGCATTTACTCAATATAATTAATCCAAGAATTGCTATTTAAAATATTTGAGATCTTAATCAATAAATTGCTTGCGTCCTTGTGTTCGATCATGGACTTCCCAAGATATAAATTATAGAAGAGAACCTCATCATCGAGATTCTTCTTGGTTCTATATGAAAAGCTAAGTGCACGTGCTACAACAGATCATTATTATTCATGCATTTTGCGATCCATCCCATAGCCATTATGTTTCTCATAAGACAACCTACATGTTGACAACGCAAGTGTTTGGACATTGCATCTCCTTCTCAAATGGAGCTTATTTCATCTTATATCAATTACCTATGCTTCAATTCCAACTCCCTACATGACCACCTTCACTAACATCATTTATTAGTCATAGACGCAAGATACCGTCCTCTTTCAAATCTCATTTTCTAGTTACAAAATGCAAATCATACACCATATGTTGATTATGTGACCTCCTCGATCAAGTTATTATACTTATGTATCACTTTTCAATTACATTCTTTTAAGTTAAAAATAAATAATACTGTTGATATGACTTGAATCCTAACCAATCGTTAGGTTGGATTGTTGTTGTTGATTTCCGTCCTGCCTTCTGATTGGCTAAGAGTTATTTGGTTGGATTGCTGAGATGCCTAAACGCCTTCTAATTGTTGGGTTGGATTGCTGAGATGCCTGATCTGCCTCCTGAATCCCGAATAGCTGAGAGTTGTTGGGTTGGATTGTTGAATACAATTGGTATTCTTTTGTTGCAGTATAGAAAGGGGGCCTTGGGGCCTCCACATATTGTATACTCATCCTCATCCCATCTTTGTATATTCTCAGTATCCAATATACCCTCTCTTCTTTCTCAACATAGTGAAAATCGATCACCATCATCCAAGGATGTAGCTTAGTTAAGGGTGAACCTTGTAAATCAGTGCATCACCGTGCTGGCTTGATTGACCTCGTTTGTGTGTGCTTCTACAATTCACAACAAAATGGTATCAAAGCATCCGATTTTGTTTGGATCATCAAGCAAGATGATGTTGCACAATCTGAAGATTGAGAAGTTCACATAGAAGAACAGATTTAGTCTATGGTAGAGCAAAATGCACGCCTTTCTGAAGCAGCAAAGCATTTAGGTGTCGTTGGATCAAGAACGGACGGAGGCATCAAACCCTCCTATTTAACGGTGCAGGAAGAGAAGGTGTACTCAACGATCATGTTGTGTTTGACGAATGAGATTATTGCGAAGGTTGTCGATGATGATTCTATAGTCGGTTTGTGCTTGAGACTTGAAAGTCTATACATGATGAAGTCTTTGACCAACATGTTGCTCTTGAAGCAGCATCTATTCTCTCCGTATGCATGAAGCTACATCTATTAAAGAGCATTTATATCTCTTAAATACATTGTGGATGGATTTAAGAAATGTAGATGCTAAGATTGAAGATGAGGATACTACCTTGACTTTGTTGGATTCTCTTTTATTGTCGTATGAGAATTCTGTTTAGTCTTTATTGTGGGAAAAGAATCTGTAACTCTAGAGGAAGTTTGTACAAGTCTGCATACGCGTGAACTTTGGCATATAGCTACAGGGAAGCTGGACTTTGATGTTGCAGGTTTGGTTATGACTCATGAAAAGAGTCATGTTTGTTCTGTCTATGCGAAAAAGGGAAAATTGAAGTCCAAGAATCCCAATTCTAAGGACATCTGCAATTACTGTAAGGAATCTATAAAGTGGAAGAAAAACTAACCAAAGAAGGCCACAGTTGCTGCAATAGCTCAACGAGGCAGGGATTCTGAACATGGTTTTGTTCTCATTATTACAGATTAGAAGATGACGAGATAGCACATGGATTCTTGATTCAGGTTATTCTTACCATATGACTCTCAATGAAGATTAGTTCTGCACCTATGAGAAGACAGGGGACAGAAATATCGTCATGGGGAATGATGCGTCAAACAAGATTGTAGAGATTGGCTCTGTGAAGATCAAGATGCATGATGGAGTCGAGAAGGCAGTAATAAAAGTACGACATGTTCCTGATCTGAGGAAGAACCTGATATCTCTTGAAGTCTTGGATTCTAAAGGATATAGGTAAAACACTGAAGGTGGAGTCATGCAGGTTGTCAAAGGTGAGGTAGTTGTCATAAAGTGTAACAAGCACAAGATCACATACTTCATGTAGTGATTTACAATTCTTGCGAGCAAGTTCAAGTATTGTTTGGACTTGCTCAATGTCAATAGTTGACATAAGCCCTAAGTAGGGGTTGGCGGCAACACAATGAAGCTCGATAAAGTTCTCTAATGATAAATTTCATGTGGATATTGTTTAAAATGCCATGACTCCTACAATCTAAATTTCAAGAAGTTCTTAATTCTTGAACATGTTCAACTCATGGTAGAGTACAACAGTGTTTAATTATGTTATATGAGAATTCAATCCCAGTAGAATCTAATAGTAGTTAATTCTACTAGTGGAGAATTCAACTCATGGTGGAGTATAGTAGTAATTAATTCTACTATATGAAAATTCAACCCGATGGAGTTTAGCAATGGTTAATTATGCTAGTGGAGAATTCAACTCATGGTAAAGTGTAGTAGTGGTAAATTCAGCTATCGAGAATCAATCCTGGTGGAGTCTAGCAGTGATTAATTCTGCTATATGAGGATTCAATTAAAGGTGGATATTATTGATAGGACTTGAATCCTAATGCTTTATTGGGCTGGATTGCTAATGTGATTGATCTCCATCCTACTTTCTAATTGGTTGAGAGTTATTGGGTTGGATTGTTGAGATGCATGATCTGCCTCCTAAATCCTGATTGGCTGGGAGTAGTTAGGTTTGATTGTTGAGATGCATGATCCGCCTCTTGAATCATGAATGATTGAGAGCTGTTGGGCTCGATTGTTGAATATAGTTAGTATTCTACTGTTGCAATATAAAAAGCAGCCTTGGGTTTACCACATTCTCATCCATCTGTGTATCTTGTTAGTATCCTATGTACTCTCTCATTTCTCCACATAGTGAAAATCAATTGCCACCGCCCAAGGGCGTAGCCCAATTATGAGTGAACCTTGTAAATTCGTACGTGTTCGTACTTGCTTGATTGATCTTGTTTGTGCATGATTTGCAACAAATACAATAATTTTCTTCACTTTTCTTGGGTTTTTTACAATTGTGCTCCCTTTTACATCTTGCAATCTCAGTTATGCCCCTCCTTTTTTGCACCATTAGTTGTGTCCCTGACTTCTTGGTCTGTTATCACTTGTGTCTTTCCATTAGTTTGACCATCAATAAGTTGAACTAAATCATGTCTTATTCAAACCAAGGTATAGGTATGATGAGTATAGATGGAAACATTCATCTCCTCCGCCCCTTATCTCATCCCCCCCAACCCCAACACTCCCAACCTCGCCTCTCCACCCAGCCCCTTCTCACTCATTGCTCCTTCGCATCCTCCTTCACCAACTCCATGCCCCCACCTCCTGATGTTGCTTTCTTAGGTGTCCTCGAGATGCCACTCTTACTCCTCCTGCTCGTCGTCTTGCCCGACTTCATCCTCCCATCTCGAGCTCCCACTACCAGTCGACTTGAGGTAGAACCGATTCACTGGAATCAAGTCATACTTTAGTTTTTTTCAGGAATCAATAGGAGGAATTTATGGGTTTGTGGCTGAGGCTTTTCACATCTAAAGTTGGGCATCAAATAGATCTGCATCTGGAGCAGCTTCAAAATGTTGCACATTCTACATATCTACATAATTTAGCCATACTATCTTCCTTGATCTCCATCAAAAGCAGCACCCACCACTTTCAGAAGAACATCTTCGCCAATAATCCAATACAAACATAGGAACATCAAATATGATGTCTTCTTCACCGAGCCACCACAATTTCGACGATCCCTGAAGCTGCTATGAGCCCTAACATCATCTTGTCACATGTTCATAGACAAGAACACCTATGCAAGATCTGAATCATCTCAACAGAACTCCATTCATCCATGAGCGACACCGCATATGATCCATAGTTGAGCTTCCACGTTCAACTATGAAACACCCCAACCCGCAAAGATATTCCACATCTAAATCTCACGAAGTGGTGGTAATTACTACTCGATAATTGGAGCTTAAGCATTTTGGGTAGTTGCCAACCGATCCAATTAGACTCAAACCCAACAAGTTGTCATGATCAGTTTTTCTCGATAACGAATCGAAGACCTAAACCTAGGACGTTACAAATGATATTAGATCCAGGTTTCCCTCTAATAAGTCGAAAGAGCTAGATCCATCCCCTATAAATAGATAGGATGAAAGGGCTACCTGGAGCTTGCAAACGCCACTGTCACTGGGAATATATGTCGGGTCATTTTGCAACGAGGACATTGCGAATATAAATGGGAGAGATTGTAAAACCCCAACCCCCAAAGATAGTCCCACATCTAAAACTCATGAAGTGCAGGTGTGGATTATAAGTGGTGGGACTACCAATTGATTTTTTGGGCTTAAACATTTTGGATGTTTGTCAACAGATCCAATTAAGCACGAACCCAACAAATTATCAGTGTTATTTTTCCTTAATAACAGACTGGAGATCTACCAGAAGTTGCAAACTACAACTGAGCATTGTACATCCAACACCTTTCATGAGAATAACCATACCGAAATCCACTTCAACTACACATGAAGAACAACCTCTGATGAGCTTTCTTATGAGTAGCAGTCCCAAACTTGAATCATCATTTTACACAACCAACATCAACCACAATTCATTTCAAGAAAGGATGAAGAACAACTTAAAATAGAGGTAGTAGGGGACTGGACGACACGGGGTGGAGGAGGTGGGGCAGATGAGTGTGCTAGAGAAGGAGGTGGAAAGCCGTCCCTTTGGCATCTAGAGCAAGTAGGGACACCTTACCATGCGAGATTATCTCCATTGTGCTACACCACACAGTGTTGTCGATATCATCAATGACATGTCCAACCGATACAAGGGACCTAAGGAGTCCTAACGATGCATGTTGTGGCATCCCACGATGCCTCCATCTCCTTGCGGATGCCTAATCTGAACTCCTCCTTGATTATTTTAGATGGAATCTTGTTTATCCTAACGGCCAAGTGGACAGTAAAGAGGATCGTCTGCTGTAGACCCTGTTGCAGCATACTCTGCTGTAGAGGCTACAACCGCCCGATCACCTATCCCCTGCCTTCAAATGCGATCCCACTATCCCCGCCCCTTAGGAGGGTCGTCGGATCATCATTCAACGATCCTCGTGCATTACATCCCCTGCTGTGAATGAGACTTACATCAGACGATCGGTTTCCAAGTGGACAAAAGTTAACCAGAGAGACTGTGGTGTAAGGTTTCGTCAATTTGCAGAGTTTAGGTGATAAGTACAAAGAATATATGATCGATGATCGATAAAGTAATTTACAAAATTTCAAAGAATGGTGTTCTCAAAATCTCTATTTTTTTTCCTAAAACACTTGGGGGTACAAGAACTATTTTCCTTCTAGTGCGTGAAAGCCGATTTACTTTTGGGGAGATCGGCCCACCAATGACCCCCCATCATTAATGTGATTTGTCGCCAACCATATCGATGGCTATCTCAGGCACATCGCTGGGCGTCTTCTAATCAAGAAAGAATTATCAATTATGCATATAAAATCTTCTTGAGATCTTAAATCCGAATATACCAATAGAGTAGATCGGAATCCTACGATCATATCCAAAGATCCATGCCCATCTTCTTCCTCCTTTCTGGTCTAGAAAGCAGGAATCTTCCGAGCAGGACGAACAAGTCAAATGGGTTCAGCTATCCACCGACGAGGAAACTGCACAGCAGCATCCACGAAGGGGCCACTGCCCGATACCAAACAAGAATGCAGAAAAAAAAATCATCTCAACATCCAAGGAACCAGTTGAACAAATCACAATCCCATGGAATCATACATCTATCATCGAGTGATTAATACTGTAAAAATGTATAAACAGCTTACCTGGTCTCCCAAGGTGATGATCACATAGGGGTCGCTGGTGCCGATCATGTCCATGATGGGGAGGTTGGTGCCCTTCAGGACCTTGAGCTTCAGGGTGAACTTCCGCGGACCGCGATCCTCGGCGCCAAGCTGCTGCTCGTCGTCCTCGCCCATGTACAATTCGCTCCAGTCGCGGGGCGGCACGTGCTGTGGCTTGGAGGTGGAGGACATAGACCGAAGAGCCGAGCTCCCAGCTTCTCGAGAAGGAGAAGATGATGACGGACTTTGAATCTCTCTGTGCTTGAGGGAAGAGGAGAGAGGAGGGGTCAATGGTCGAGAGGTCCTCCATTTGCCTTATCACGCTTCTCATATGGGCTTTTTTCATGCAACACCTTATAAATTATGCGCTTGTAAGCGAGCTTCTTCTACTTTTTTTATTTTGCAGAGTACTATGCATATTATTACTAATACTACAAGGAATAATATTTGTTCTGAGATTATTTTTAGTATTTGAAATTAGCGACGGATAACTTTTCTGTCAATATATCATCACCTAACGACGATTCATATCTCAACAGTTATCCATTGATGAAAGTGACGGATAAGTACTGTTAGGATTAGAGTCAAATTAGGATTAAGAATTCTAATAGGATTGGACTCATAATCCTAATAGTAGTTGTGTTGTATTCTATTTACAGTCCTATTGAGAATAGGACTATGTGGTTGTATTTGAGCTATATAAAGAGGGGGGTGGAGGTATTGTCTCAACACCACCACAACAAGAACAATGTAACCCCTGGAGAGGGGGAGAGAGAGAGAGAGAGAGAGAAGAAATAAGAAAGAGATGAGAGAGCGAGGGAATGGAGACAATTGTACTCGTTCTATATAGTGATCTTTCTTTTCCGGTGGTCGCGAGAGGTGATCGTCACCGTTACATCTACTTGTTCTTTCTTCGTGTGGTGGTGGTGTCGATTGCGCATTAACATCTGTATCCGGGAAGTTCGTATCCCCAACAACCGGTATCTGAAAGGATACGACACCGACGGATCGTGTCCCATCAACTGATATCATACCAAAGTTGATACCGCTTCCGTACCCAACAAGTATTGTTGTTATATGCATCATCATTAGACATTTGTAGTTAACTTAAATTACAAAAATAATTTCACAAAAGATAATTTTTTCGTTGAGATATATTTAACAGCGTATACAACGATATATTTTGAAATATGTATTACTATAAACACATTTTATCCTAGTGAAACATCATGCATTTTTTGTTGATAAAGTATCATTCTTTTTCAGAATCGTAAGTTTTTTTTGTTTTAGCATATGTATAGACCAAATACATTTTGTATGCATGGAGTTGCATTTAATTTGCACATCCAAGTAAGGAAATACAAAAGTAGGAGGACACCTGTGAAATATCAAATTGATGAATCCAATTGTGAGAATTGGTCAATTGTAAGAATTTGTCAAAATGACAAGACTTGGTAATTCTCTCTTGATCTTTTCTTTACTTGTATTAAACATGTGCGCATACACATTTTCAAATTATATTTCATATTAATACATGCTGCCAAAGGGAGCGAGGATGCTACAAATAAAAAGGAAAAGACTCATAAAATAACAGAGATAAATATAGCGTTTGATCCATTAATCCATGAACAAAATCTATGTAGAAAAATTGTCTATCTTGATCAGAAAATAATCAATGAAAAAAGAGAAATAAAAATTGATTTATACATTTCTAGAAACAAACGAGAAAAAGAACCCTTAATATATTATCCAAGCTGAGGCTCAACCCTTCGGTTCGTCCCCTCGGTCTCAACCGCCTCTACCCTCAGATCTCGTCTCTGGTCTTCTTTCCCATCTTCCAGTTTTTTCACATATCCTTTCTAGGTCTCTTTTCTCAACATGCGTGATCATCATGACGTCAACCGAGACCAAGCTCGTGTTGCCATACTCTGGAGGCAAGGGGACACTACTGGAGAGAACGAACCGTACACAAGATGCTCCAATGCAGATTCTATTGACCGACCTTGTTTTGTGAAACATTTGATTTTGTACGATCGTACCCTAATGTAATATAAATCATGGATCAACCAAGTCCTATCAGGGGCTTATTTAAGAAAGTGGAATCGCATTATGAAATAATGTTGGACCCTAGATAGTTCGAAACATGATATTGGGATATACATATGTGAATGGAAATATTATAGGTAAGCAAGTAGATATGTTTCTTGTCTATGTATGAGGCCATTCACATGACGATCCATCTCGTTTTGTTCCAAGATCCGTATAGATTATTCATGTACTTATCAGAATACTTATCTAAAATCCTTAATAAGTTTGACAAATCAATATTTCGAAAGGATATTATGTCCAAATTTATATAATGTATTGTTTTCTTAAATCGTGAAACAACCTCTTCTGGATTGTCTAGTTTCGATTCATGCTCCTCCAGTAACATGGAATATTAAATTGCCATCCTATATCATGTAGGAACATGTCCATCGATTGATGGTGTAAATAGATAGTTTACTTTAAATTCTTGTACATGCCTTGTTTCTAATTAAATATGGATAGTTGCCATCTCGATGCGTAACCCCCTCAAACATAGTTTACATCGGAAATTCATAAAGAGTGAGAGTGTGTTATAAGAGTGGGGGATTACTACTTCACAATTTGACTTTAAGCATTGTGGATGGTTGTCAATGGATTCTGAATAGTTTGAGAGAGTCTAGCATAATAGATAACTGCTTTGATCATAGAATATAATGAACTCGTTGATAACATAATCGCAAGACATCATAACTTGTGTCTGATAGAATAATACACTATGATATAAGTGTTTGAGTGCATGCATAAAGACTAACAATAGATGGAAATCGAAGAAATTTTGGAGGAGCTACTTCCTACTCAATAAAGCATCAACAAGCATCAAGTATCATCACTCATATCAAATATAACATCAAATGTCAAACCCATTACTGCAAAGCATCTAATGTAGCATGATTGAAATGTTAAATAGACCACAACGACCCATCCATACAACATAGCATCACATGATTTTTTCTGTAACCATTCATGCAACTCAAGGAAGAGGACGGTGTTGGGATTTATCTTGCGAGGATTTATAGATTGAGTACTAGTGGAGAGGATTGCTGATGTGACTGGTCTCTAACATGCCTTCTAATTGATTAAGAGCTAATATGTTGGATTGCTGAGATGTTTGATCTCCCTCCATGCATCCCAATAAGTTGAGAGATGTTGTGCTAGATTGTTGAGATGCTTAATCCTCTTCCTGCATCTTGATAGGTTGAGATGTTGGGCTAGATTACTAAGATGCTTGATCTGCTTCCCGCATCTTTATTGGCTGAGAGTTGATTTGCAGGGATTGTTGAATACAATTGTTATTCTTTAGTTGCAACATACAAGGGGCCCCGGTAACCACATATTATATCCCAAAACTCATTCAAGCAATAATAGAGGGAGTCTCTACGAAGTACTGGAGTAGGCACATTTCCAAACCAATAGAAATCCTTGTATTATGCAATTGTTTGTGTTTATTTCTTTGATTGTGATTCTATTTTTGTGGTGCTTGTTTGGATCCATACCCAACAACTAATATCAGGGTCGTGGTTTCTGAGATCAACCTCTACACAAATGGTAAAAGAATTGAAGATCAAGATATTCAGTGGATCGAACTTCCTATTCTAAAAGATACAGATAGAAGATATTTTGTATCAGAAGGATCTCTACATTCCAATCGAAGGAAAGAAATCGATAGCCATGAAGGATGATGAGTGGAAGGTCCCAGACCAAAAGACACCAAGAATGGTAAACCTACTCCATCGATGACTTCAAATATCATAAAGGAAATGGCAATGATGAAGCTTTTAAAATCCCTTGAAAAGATGTACGAAAAGTAATTCACATTAAATGAGTGTATTTGATGAAGAAGCTATTCGATCTAAAGATGAGAGAAAACTCTGTAGTGGATTCATAGTTGAATGATTAGAACAATATCATCAAAAAGTTGCTTTCCGTGTATATCATGTTTGATGATGAGGTAAAAGTCCTACTTATTTTTAATTTACCTAATGTTGGAATGCATTAGTTGTAGCAGTTAGCTACACCTTTAGCTCTGCGATGTTGAAGTTGGAGTATGCTGATGGTCTTCTTCTTAGAGAAGAGGCATGACAAAAGTTATCTAGAGAAGAACACTTGTTAGGTTCTGCCTTGAATACATAAGGAAGAGGCAGGAAGAGATATATGAACAAAAATCATTCCAAGGGAAAGTCACTAAGAGGAAGATCCAAATCCAATGATCCGAAGTCCGTGGTTTGCTAGAATTGCATTAAAAAGGGGGTATTACAAGGGGGAATGCAAGGATCCGAGAAAGTAGAAAGATGAGAAAGTGAGAAAGGTAAGATTATTATAAATCTTACCAATGATGAGGATAGTGAAGCCTTGATATATGTTGCACATGCTTGACGTGAGTCATCGATTGTGGACTCGGGTGACTCATTTCATACCACCCCAAAAAACGACAACCTACAATATTATGTGAAAGAAGATTTCGGAAAGTTGTACCTAGGGGATGATGAGTGTTGCAACATAACATGAAAGGGAGGCATTAACATCTCTGAATCGACGACGACTTTGAAAATTAAGAATGGTAGACACGTACCCAGTGTAGGAAGGAATCTCATATATGTCGGACAACTATCGAAAAATATTGTGATGACATCATTTGATGTTGATTCATGGAAGATGTCCAAGGGATCATTGATTCCGGCTAAAGGTAGGAGAGAAGAACCCTATATATTGCATCATGCTTATATGATAGGACAAACTTTGCATCCTTTGAGTATGATATTAATTATTGACATAATAGACTTGGTCATATGAGTCAAAAGGGAAGTTGATGGTACAATTAGATACAAGTTTGACTTGTGGCAAAGGGCTTTTAGTGGAAAGTAGGGGACAATTGTACAAAGATATTTGCACCTATTGTAAAGTCTCAACCACAAGAGCAGTATTGAGCATTGTTGCGACTAGGAATCTACATTTGGAGTAGTGGGATGTTAAGATATCATTTTTCCGTTGAGATCATGAGGAGGTCATCTACAAGAAATAACGAGAGGCTGTGTAGCTATTGGAAAAGAATACAATGTATGCAAGCTCTTGAAAAAACCTTTATAGCATGAAATAGATACCGAGATAATGGTACAAAAAAGTTTGAATTTTGTGACAAACATAGGAGTCCGCAAGTTTCATACTACTCTTGCTACTTCAATAAACTTGATATGTCTTACATCATTTTATTGTTATATGTATATGACATGCTTGTTTGTATAATAACTCTCGTTATAAAAGAATAATGCATCTACCATGTTTTAAACGTCCAAGTGGACTAAATATAAAAGGTTTACTACTTTGTTTTCTACTTCTTGTATTTCTAACTGATCTTTAAATTATTTTTAATTTTTTCTTATTGCATAGTATATTTTATCAAGTAATTAAATCTCACTTGCTAATTTTATTGCAATTTTTAAAAGATAGTTTGCATTTATCTTCACAAGCTTTTAAGTTCGCTTTTATATCTACAATATATCTTTCACCTTTAAAAAGTTTATATAGTAGCTCATAAATTATATTGATCTGTTAAAATATGATTTTGAGCATGGGTCTATGAATTTCGACCCGAATTCCCTCTTGATTTCGATTTTACAAAATCGTTCATGGTTCAGCATAAAAACAAGCTCGTCCAAATTAATGGGCCGGATTTGGGCTAAGATGACACAAACTACTTATATATCTTTAGCGACAACTCTCTGTAATAAGTTATTATAAATGTCGTTTTCATATATTATATATATTTGTTCTTGGAAATAGCCAAGCTCCATTTTTCTCATATAATTTTTGATCCAAATGTTCTAGAGCAGTATTATACTTCCTACTTTTAATTCATTATAGGAAAAGCCTCATGAACTAGAGGTCGATTCAGATGTATAGCATGTTCACATTAACAAGTTATTTTGCAGAACGATTGAAAAAACAAAAACCAATAAGATTTTTCTAAAGGAATTGTAAAGGCGAAATTGCTCACTATATAATCTATTTTTTAACATTCACTACAAGAAAAATGAGTTGTGGTCACGGAAATTTGTGGCCATGATAATTCTTTTGCCACTAGTTTCTCATAGCTACAATTCGTGGTCAAAGTCTTCATACACGAGTTGTGGTCACGACAAGTTCTGTGGTCACTTGTAGTGGCCACGGAATATTCATGGTTAAAGAACTCTCGCGACGAGACTTGTAGCTACGGTTACTGACCACAATGTGTTGTGGTCAGAGCTCAATTCTGTGGCCACAAACCTCACATCAGTGGGCATAGTTCTGTTGCCACAACTTGTTTTCCTTATAGTGATTGTAGCTTGTGGGTCCGGATTGGTTTGGGCCAGCCTTAACTCGGATCCATCTTGAAAAACCATATGGGCCTATAATTTGGGCCCAAGTCCTATCCATTTTAATTTTAGACTTGGGATGTGCCCAATTAAGAGGGTCGGATTTCGGGCTTGGTTGTTATAACCCAATTAAATTCTTATCCTTAGGTCCTTCAATGAACTTGCTGGTTGTAGGAGTAGCAGGTAAAATTGATAAAAGTTGAGGATTCATTGGCAATAAAATATGAAATTGGATGATGATGATGATGTGTTGTAATTATATGAAAATTTATTAAATTAAATGGTGGTGTTGACACTTATTCTTCTGGTCCTTGTGGTTTATAAAAAGAATGTGAATGTCATATATAAATATAGCAGCAACGAAAAATTTCCCCTATTTTTCCGTAATTTATGTGATCTAATGCGAATGAAATGCCGCGAAAGTATCGTAAACAGGTACTCGGATCCTCGGAGGTTCACATTGGCAGTATGTGATCGAGATTTTATTAATTTTGGTCCAAAAAAAAGACTACAATTAATATCGTTTCCAGGGACATGCACAGAGAAACTAGCAGTCCTGTAAAACCCAAAATATTTGTTTGTTGGAGCTTCACTTTGTTAATGTGCCATTCCATTTGCTACTTTCAATTCCCACAATAATTATCATATATCCATAATAACCCTTTGTCCCACAATCCAAACAATAACAATTAAACAGAAGATAATGTCAGTCTTACCCTAAAAAAAGAAGAACAAATCTCACCAACCAAACATAAACAATGGACACCCTAGTTGAGCTCGTGCCCAGAAGAATGTAGTGGAAAAATGAACAGGTTATGATCATGTACACGCGATCATCGATCATCGATCTCACGTGCTACGTCTACGCACTGTCTACTACACAGTGGAGTTAATCTGCACTGCTTCTCTGATCATCAGCCTGTGGAAATGATGAAATTCAACGTGCCTGCAATCCCTGAGCTGCTATTGTTCATCTGAAGAATGCAGCTAAATTCTCTGAGCATCCTCCTCCTCGGATTACTCGTGGCGGCCTCCATGAATTCTTCGACGTTTTGCACGACGCTGCCCACCAGGCGATCATCCTTGAACCTGTGCTTGTCATACACCTCCTGAAATTTTTGCATGAGAATTTTGCATTAAGACTGGAATCCATGCACGGATTGCAAGATGGAAGTAAGAAGGTCAAGCGCTCTCTCTCTCACACACAGTTAAATCGTATATCTGCATATTTTATCGCATTTTTCAGGAGAAAGTTGTTCCAATTAAAAGCCCCAACGATGATGAAGAACTGCTGCAACTTACAAATATGAGAGATGGATGGTTTGTGACTGCAAATGAGAACTCTTTGTTCCAGAGAGGATTCAGATCACCCTTTATTACATCTGTCCACTCTATCTGCAATTGAGATCCGGAAGATTAATTTGAAGAAAGATGCGAGGAAAAGACGGGAGCTCACAAGTATATAGTGTTTGATCAGACCTCGTGTATATTTTTGGGATTCCAATTATGTGTCATTCCTATACAGACATCTTGTTTTCAGTAATGCAGTTTTGCATTTCTTTCCTTCTCTCTTCCATTCATAATTGGCATAAAGGAGGGGATATGTTGTTATAGGATTCAACATGTGATATGCAGTAATTTTTCAGATCCATACGAATCAACATAAATGCATTGCAGATTAACAAAATAACAATCATGTATTTTCGATTCATAATCCGATTATAACGTGCACGTATGAACGGTTTACATCATATTAGGGTGAGATCCATGAAAGGTAAAACAATAAACAAAATGTGGAAAAACAAAACAGTAAAAATATTAGATTAGAGATTATCGAAGTGCCAATGTAACGAACTATCCTTATATAAGATATCCCCTCCACAACACATGTGTGTAAAGTACTGTCAAGCGCTCCCATGAAAGTACGTCTGATAATTGCAACCAAGAGAAGAGAAAAACGCCTCACAGTGGAAGAACATGGGGGGGGGGGGGGGGAGGGGAGGTTTTCTTGTGTGTGAAAAAAAGGACGTCTGGGATAGGTTTAAGAAGACCTAGTGCATGATCTTTTGGTTTTCGAGAATGCCCTATCAATGGACGCATCTTCAAATTTTGAAAGTCGAATTCCCGTAGAGGTCTAATCAGAATTGATCAGTAGGATTATTTATTCGACCTACAAAATGATACCCGCAACAAAAGTACCGAAATCCGAATTGAATGTAAGTTGAAATTCTCAAATTTGAAACAAGGAAAGTTTGGGTGGAGTTTTAGTACTCCAACTAGTACTTCTAAAATTTTGCTATAGTTATATATGAGTTAATACGCCAAGCTCTTGTAGCAATAGTAGAGAGGAGGAATGGAGGATCATACGTGCATGCATACAAGCTCCGCTTCGTCTTCGACTCGAGCTCCGAAGAGTCGATTCGGATCTTGATACTTTTACCATGGGTTTCATTTTACAGGTCGAATAAACTAATCCTACAAATTAATCTGATTAGACAACTACTATAATTCAACTTGACCCAACCACTCGGACTTAGCAGTCATTTCAGAATCCGAAGAGGCGTCCGTTGAGGGGCATTCTCGAAATTGAAAGATCATGTGCATGGTCTTTATAAACCCATCTCTTGACGCCCGTTTCTTCATATGCAAGAAAACTTCTTTTTCTCTCAACCTCTATTCTTCCATTGTGAGACAACTTTCTTCTCTTCTCTCGGTTGTACTCTAAGGTGCTTTCAAGAACGATCTTGTCGGTGTACACATACGACGATCATGTGCAGTCGTATCTTGGGAGTGGATCATCGGTACCCTATGCATCAGTATTGTGGGGTGAATATCTTCTCTAGGGACCGTATATTACATGGATGCTTCAATTAACTCTGGTATAAAATTGTTACTGTTTTGTTTACCACAATTTATTTATTTCTTTACCTTTCCTGGATCTCACCCTAATATGTTGTATCAATATTTTGATCCATTCTTGTGTGCTTGTTATAATTGTATTATGAATCGAAAAAGCATGATTGAAAGTTTGTTAGTCTATAATGTATTTATGTTGATTCGTATGGATTCGAAAAATTACTGCATATTATACATCATGTTGAATGTGATAACAACAATCTTGGAGAAGAAGCTGTGAATCTAAGAGTAAAATTATGTCGGATACAATGTTTAAATATAGAGTGGATATGATTGGGATGTCTGAAAAATTCGGTGGTTTCAAGCGTTAGCAACAACATGAACATCTGATTAACCACCATAATGTTAATCTCAATGCTTGAAAATGAATGTCCTATGATAAAAAAAGGAAAAACCCTCACTCGATAGCCAGAAGGTGCAATATGCATGGAAGGAACATGATCATATATGTCACGATTGCATCTTGTTGGCTCTATCCAACATGTTGTTTGACATGTTTTGTTCATTCATGCCAACTGCAAATGGACTATGAGAAGAACTGGAATAGAAGTATAACACCGAAGGTAACAGTATAGAGAAATACTCCGTTGTTAAGTTGTTAAAGTTTTCATGGTCAAAGGGAAGTCAGTTTCTGAACAAGCACGCGAGATTTTACTCATACTCCATGATTTAGAAGAAATGGAGATGAAACTTCCAAACAAATTTCAAGTCACGTGCATTATAGAAAAATTCTCCAAGTCTTGAGAAAACATCGGTATGACCCTGAAATACATGAAGGGTAAGATTTTTATGGATGACTTGATGATGACTATCATCATAGAGGAGGAACATAGGAAACAAAAGCATGTGATTCTTGTTGATGTTCGGGCTAAGATAAATTTCATGACCTATGGAAAAGGGTAGTAACAAAAATAAGATGATATCGAAGGGTAATATCTAGAAAAGGGTAGAGAATAAATCATGCTGGAATTGTAATCAGGTTGGACGGATTGTGCATTCTTGAAGGCTCAACCAAAGACCACATATGGGAATCCTCGAGTAAATATGACCATTGTGGGGATTTGATGCTAGCGAGGGGTATGTTTCTGTAAAACCTGAAGTATACCATAGCCATGACCCCAAATCAGTGTCTCATGGATACGGGAGCCGAAGTACACATTTGTTCTGACTAAACCTTATTTTCTTCTCATCAGACCTGTAGTGGTTGGGTTGTGAAGATGAGGAATGATTCTGTAGTCAGGGTACAAGAGTCAGGATAAGTCAACTTGGGGTTCTCCTCTATATGTTTCTAGACTTTGTACATGGTGTTGCATGTCCCTGAAGTGAAGAAGAATATTTTATCTGTCTCCATCTTAGTTAGAAATAATTTTGAGTTGAATTTTAAATGTAATAAAGTTGTCATTATGAGACAATATTTTTTTAAAAGGATAAGGTTATTTGTAGATTTTGATTGTTATTTAGAACTAAAAGTGATTCGGTAAACATTGATACAGTGAATGTTATAAATTCTGAATGTTCTAATTATGGGTCTCATGTTGTTAATAATCTATAATCTTGTAATCTTTGGTATTATATATTGGGACATGTAAATCTAAATTAAATTATAAGGATGATGAATTTATAGTTGATCCCTAAGTACATTATTAATAAAACCAAAAAATATAAAATTTGTATGCAACCTAAGACACCTAGGATGTCTTTTAGTTTGTCACTAGAGATAGTGAGATCTTAGATCTAGTGCACACAGATATATGTGAGTTTAATGATGTGTTGATCAGAGACAATAAAAAAACTTTATCACCGTTATAGATGATTGTAGTAAATACTGTTATGTCTATCTAATGAAAATCAATGATGAAGCCTCAAAGATAATTTTTCATTTTTAGGAATGTGTATGAGACACAAATATGAAAAGTTCTTAAATGCTTTAGATCAAATAGAGGAGGTGAATATACTTCTAATGTATTTGATAAACAATGCAAACTGTTTCACATAGTTCATCAAGTTACCACTCCATATTCACCATAATCGAATAGGATAGTAGAATGGAAAAATAAAATCTTAACTGATATGATCAATGCTCTTCTACAGAGTTCTGAACTTCCAACTTATATTTGAGGAGATGCCTTGAATACGATTTGCCATATTCTGAATAGGGTCCCTCTAAGACATATAGAAAAGTGCATTTTTAAATTTTGAAGAAATAGGAATCGAGTTTAAGGTATCTCAAAATGTGGAGTTGTCTCACTATGGTTTTAGCTCTAAAACACCAGAAAAAGAAGGTAGGTCCTAAAACTGTTGATGTGGTCTTCTTGGATTATTTAGAAAAGACATATTCATGCAGGTTCTTGGTAATTCAGTCTGAGATACTAGGCATAGATGTCATTACCATTATTGAACTCCGTAATGCCACCTTCTTTGAGGATGTCTTCCCTATGAAGATTGAAATTCCTTAAAATCTGATCAATGAGTTTGCATCTACATCAGGATCTATTCCATATCAAGTGAAAAGGATAACGAATGTGGGGGTTGAGACTCAATTTGAATCCAATGACCTTTCAGAAGAAATCGAGCTAAGGAGGAGTAAACAACCACGACTAACCAAGGATGTGGTAGTAACTTTGTTGTCTACCAGATCGAGGGAGATCCACCAAATTAAAAGGAAGTCATGACTTCATTTGAAGCAAAACAATTGAATGAAGCCGTCAAATCTGATATGGATTCCATTATGGCTAATGGAACTTGGGAACTAGTTGATTTACCCAAAAGATGTTTTACCATTTGTGCAAGTAGACGTTTAACAGAAAGCTTAGATCTGACGGATCTATTGAAAAGTATAAAGATGGATTAGTTTCCAAGGGTTTAGGTAAAGGGAAGGTATCGATTATTTTGATACATATTCCCATGTGACTAGGATGACCACAATCCAGTTGCTTATAGCATTGGAATATGTATATGATCTCTCTATCCACCAGATGTATGTGAAGACCACCTTCTTGCATGATGATCTTGGGGAGGAGATCTAAATGGATCAACCTGATGAGCTTATAACCCCTGAAAATGAGGGAAAGATTTGAAAGCTTGTTGAATACCTTTATGGGTTGAAACGAGCACCAAAGTAGTGGCATGGAATTTTGACAAAATTATTTTGTCATGTGGCTTTAAGGTTCATGAATCCAGCAAATGTATCTATTATAAGGCGAAAGGTGATGAATGGTGTGCATGTATGTTGATGGCATACTATTGTTTCAATCACATGGGAGGATTATAAGTGAGACTAATTCATTCTTAAATAGCAAGTTTGATATGAAGGACATGGGTGTTGTTGAGGTGATCTTGGGTCTCAAACTGATAAGGTCAGTTGATGGGATTGCAGTTTCGCAATCTCATTATGTTGAGAAGGTATTTGAGAAATTTGGATATTAAGGCTGCAAAAGTTGTAAGTACTCCTTTTGATTAATCCAAAATACTTTTTAAGAACAAGAGCAGAGTATCTATAGCTCAACTAAGATATTCACAAGTAATTAGAAGCTTAATGTATCTTTCTAATTGCACGAGACCTGATATTTCATTCTTGGTTGCAAAGCTGAGTAGATGCACTAGTTGTCCTGACTACATTCATAAACTCCACAGCCCTAGGTCCTCCATTCACCCCGAGCTCCTACCTTCCCTCGTATTTTCACCTCTTCCCCGAGCTCTTTGCCTGCCCCCTACTGCCCCCGCTCACATCTCCCCTTGCCCCTGTCTCCTCCCCCTGCCCCCTGTCCCGAGCTCCCCCTCACCCCCTGTCGCACCCGCACCAACCCCCACCTACAGGTCCTCCCTCCGCCCGACCTCCCCCAACCCCTACTCCGAGCTCTCTCCTTATTGCGCGTGCCTCCCGCTGCCCCGCCTCCTCCCTCGCCCATACCCTAATCTCCCCCCTTGTCGTTCGTGCCTCCCCCTGCACCCTCCTCCCGCGCCCATTTCTGGAGCTCCCCCCTACTGCCCCCTGCCTCTCGAGCCCTCACGTTTCCCCCCAGCCTCCATCCTCTGCCCCAAGCTCCTCCCCTTGCCCCATTCCACCCCAGCGCCTCCCACTTACCTCACGTCCCCCTGGCCTCCAAGTCCTCCCTCTGCCTCGGGCTCCTCCCCTCGCCCCATGCCGCCCCAACGCCTCCCTCGACCCTCGTGCCTCCCCTACCCCCGCCTCCACCCCCCGCCACCAGGCTCCGCCCTGAGCTTCACCCCTCGCCCCATGCCCTGAGCCCGCCTACCCTCCCAGAGCTCCTCCCCCATGCCTCTACAGGGTATCCATGTCGTTCTGAAGCTCCAGGTACTTGGCCTTCATGTTCTCAAGTTTGAACTTGAGGGTGTTGATGTCTTTCTTGGCCATGGCCCAATCCTCCTAGAAGTACTGAGGGGTTCCCTCGAGGAGATGCTTGCGAATGGGGGTTAGGTATTGGTAGTGGTCGTTTGAGTTGGCGAGGGCGTTGTTGATCTTCACTTTCAGAGAAGAGGACTTGAACCACCACGCGGAGCGGGAGGCACTCTTTCTGGGCAGCATGCATGCATGCATCGATGGAGAGCTTCTGGCAGTCCATCACTCAGCATAGCTGCTTCCGCTCATGCTCTATCAGCATCGTGTGCACCTGAAAATGGGAATCGGACGGGGGGAGAAGTTGATGGTGAACGGTTGAAGAGAAGGAGGTAGAGGAATAGGTGGTAGGAGGAGGAAGAAGGATTGGACGGTGAGGAGGGAGATGGGGGATTTTTTTCGGATTTGCCTCTCTTAACTACATGACGATTTGGTTAAACCATGGTTAAGTTTAACTTATTGACAGTCAAAGTAACGGAGGGTCACAAGTGATAGAACGACAAGAAGTAGGGGGCACAACTAATATTCCCAAAAAGAGAGGAGCATAACTAAAATTGCAACATCTCGGAGGGACACAACCGATAAAAACCCAATTTTATATACGACAAAATATGCTAAATATTGTTCACAAAATTGCCGCCTTTTGCTAGCAGAAATTATTGATGGGGATTCTTATTTAAACATATATCCAGCACAATTAGCAAGGAATGTAATAATTCATAGCAAAAGACACACAATTTTGAGTCTTTAGGGTAAACGAAGACCTATGATAATGAATAATCTGAAGGGGGTCGGAGCGCGAACCCCGAAATCTGAAGAGAAGATGGACGGTGATGCTGATGGTTACTAAATGGAGCTGCTTACTTGGTGGCCATGGGAAACCCTGACCAAGAACTTGGTTCGTCGGATGCTTCTCGGGGGCAGATCTGAGGCTCTCACTACGGTCACCTTCAGCTGAGGTTTCCACATGCCGGTCCTCATGTTATTCACCATGGATCAAATCGGAGAAGCCTCCTCTTCTCCTCGACGTGGATTTGCAGAGGGAGGGAGGGAGAGAGAGAGAGAGAGAGAGAGAGAGAGAGAGAGAGAGAGAGAGAGAGAGAGAGAGAGAGAGAGAGAGAGAGAGGACTAGGCAACTGGCAAGGGGTTGACTTGGAATGAGCTTACTACGAGTTGAACGCAGCTTATGTCCATACACTTCCCTTTCCTCTTGGAGTTTAATTTAATTAATTTAATCTTATCGTCCTTTGTTCCTCTCCCATTGTTGCTGACATGACCGTGCATGACGTTAGAGATCGCCATTAAAATTTCGATTTTTTCCTTAATTACTACTCATACTAACACACTGGCAAATGATAGGCCTTTGGTTTATGGGATGTGAATGGGCAGATGCCCGTTGATGGAGTTGGGATGGGCCCAATGGGTGTACTACGTTCGAGTCCAAAAGGTCCGTTAAATTCAAATGTCCCCCCTATTTTTTTTGCTCCGTGAACCGGGAGTGGGGATGGGGGTCGGAAAATTCTCTAATTAGATATTCGTTCAGGTTCGGTTCGCTAAACATTCGATTTAGATGCGGTTTGAAAATAACTGAACTGAATCTGAACACAAGTTCATGCTCGATGAAAAAATGAACCGAACCTAAAAATCATAGGTTCACTCAGGTTGATTCGTTAAAAGCTCGATAAACACACACACACATTTACAAATTCTTATGCATATATACGAACCTTATTTTGAAATAAGTGGATTTTGTTCCATGATAGTCCTTTCAATTCTTAAGAGTAGCAGTAACTTAGGTCTGCATTTTATTTCATAAGATTTAGTCTATTAACTGTAAATCGAAGTTCATCATAGCTCCGAGCTCCAGCTTGTGTTCCCCTTGTTTTCGATCGTTGATCATCCATATAACCACCCCCACGCTTTCACCTTGGCATTCTCCGTCGTTGCACAAATCCAGGAGATCAGAGCTTCTTCTCCGTCTCTCGCTGAAGCACCTCTGTCGTACTCATTCCCCCTATTTTTTGAGCAGCTAACTCATAGTGGGGAGACCATTAATATTAGGGGTTCGTTTGGTTGCTGGGTTGAGGCGGGTTGGAGTGGGTTGGAGTAACCTGATGGGAATAGTAGTTGTTTGTGATGGTTATGAGAGTTGGGGAGGGTTGGAATAAAGAATGTGATGTGATGTCACTATGATTTGTGATAGAATTCCATCCCAAGAAAAGAGGGAGGTAAACCGGGTTACCCCGAGATAACCCAGGGATAACCCGGTTACCAAACAAGCCCAGGAGTTTATTGAAATAGGAAGTCTTGGAAGAATGAGACCACTCCACAAATATAACAAAGAAAAGGAGAGAAGAGAGAAAGAGAGTTAGGAAACAGATATGATTGTACTTGTTCTTCTTCGTAATACTTTTTCTTCTTTGCTGGTCTTAGACGTGACCAGCTATTGTTCTATTATGTATATTTTCCATCAGTGCTTCTGTGGTGGTGGATTGCTCATTCGCTTCATTCCCAACAATATTCATGCCTATGTTTATTTATTTGTGATTGTCTAAGCAAATTTAAATTTAGTACTATTATATCCTTAAACCATTATTCACTCCCTCTCTAATGCATCTCTTTGAATATATATATCTTGTTATAGTACTCTGACAATGTATAAGTGTCATGATAAAGGACTTATTAACCATGGTTAATATGAGGTCATGGTCGATGTTTATGGATTGTCCATATAGACTAGTCTATTAAATTACACTGGACTCTACACATGATCATATATTTGTGTAACAAGTAAATTTCTCCTCATGTAATTGTAAGAGGTGACAGAGAGTCATGTATGTATCATGTCATGTGTGAACATGTTTTTATAATGATTAATTGTGCACCGACTTAATTGGTCGTGTTTTCATAGTGGTTGATTGTGCACCAATTTAGATCTCACGTGCTTATCGAAGTTTTGTAAAATATGCAGGGGTTTCGTCGTCTATCTCGATCAAATTCAATATGTGAAATATGCATGATTCAAATGATATAGGGTAAATTATAATTTGGGTCTCTATCTATGGGTCTAATCTCAGAATGGATCCCGATCTTTAAATTGTAACGACTCGAGTCCTAGGACTATTTAGGAAATGGAGATTTGGGGGTTCATGACGAATATGTCTTTGTTGGGAAGGGAATGGGGGTTGGGTTTCAACTTTTAAACAAGGGTATACTCGGCATTAACCCCAAAAAGCTCCTTACATTAATAGCCCTGGGACCCGAATCGTTACAATTTAAAGATTGTGACCCATTCTGAGATCGGACACATAGATGGAGACCCAAATTGTAATTTACCCAATGATATATGCATGTATCTGGATTTTTACAATTCCATCCTTATCTATCCTTAATTTTCTTCTGTTTCGTTTAATTGCAATGGTTTATCTTTAATAATATTACATACATTTATACATACAAGGGAGTTTGGGGTTGTTTTATTAGAAAAACCGACATATTCTAATTGATTTTATGAGTTGCTAATGAAATGGGTATCCATTAGTTTTGCACGTAGTTACTAAAAATTTTACAAAAAAAAAGTATAAATTTTTTTAAGGTTGCACCCTACTTAACTTCTGCAATATCAAGTATACCCATCCTTTTGGTGGAATAGCATTTGTTGCCACCTTCTTGCATCGTTATCACTCGTATCCTTCCGTTAGTTTGGTCGTTAGTGAGTTGAAATAAATCATGATTTATTCCTTTTGATTTGAGCCCATGAGCCTTGCTGAGAACTGCGTCAAAGCAACTCTTCCCTACGATAGGGCAGAGGTACCTAGTAGTTCTTCTTTCCCCTCTCTTCTTCTTCTTCTTTTTCTTCTTTGCCTTTGTCTTCTTTCTTCTAGTAGTCCTCTGCTACTCCTCAACCTTCTTTCTCCTTTTCACCTTCCAACCATTGCAGCATTAAGAAGATATTCTGAAGGAAGTGGGAGTCAGCGGAGGAGGGGGGTCAGTGGAGGTAGGGGTGGTGGAGGAACGGGGCGGAAGAGGTGGTGGCTGCAAGAGAGGAGGAGGAAGAGGGAGATGAAGAAGACAAAGAAGATGATTTTTAGAAAATGTCTTATCTACTCTAGGTATTATTTAGAAAGTATTCTTATGTCCAAAAGTTGATGTATTATGTATGTTTGCGACGTGGATGGAAGACAACTAACCTCACGAACACAAGTGATAAAATCGGAAAGAGGTAGGTACACAATTGATATTCCAAAAAAGAGTGGGACATTACTGATGTTGCAGAGCTAAAAGGGACATAATTATAGAAAACCTAAATAGTATAATATGAAAATATGCTACCTAATTATATTTTTTTTACCATTGACTTTCTACCAGTGTTTTTGAAACTGGATCGGACCGGACCAGTCCGATCGGTGAAACGGGCCTGGACCGGTCCGATTAACCGATTTATATCAGTTCGGTTTGACTATTCAAATTTTAATTAACCCGTCCGATTCAATCTATTTTTTGACCTGGTTTAACCAGGTCCAACCAAAGTTGAACCACATTTAATTTTGAAATTATTTAAAAATTTTGTCAATAGTGGAGTTGAATTCATGACCTTTGGTTACCTAGTTCACACTTCTAACCAACTACACTAACGCAACTTTTTGCATATTTTGGGTTTTAAATATAATTAAACTATTATCATGTTATATAGCATCTAGTCCAAATAATATATACATATATATATATATATATGATGGGAAAAATGTGTATGCCCCCTAGGGGGAGCTACCTTAGCTCCCCCCCGCCCTTTTTTCACATATTTTTTTATTTTTTTTGAAATCCAAAACCGTGTAAATTCATTATTAAATCCATATATTATGTCATTCAAATTTTATGCGAAATAGAGACTCCTACAACCTCCATCCAGACGGGGTTGATTTTAAAAATCCTGTTACCGTTAAAAAATGATTGTCTGGATGGAGGCCGTAGGAGTCTCTGTTTCGCGCAAAATTTGAATAGCATAATATAGGGATATAGTGATGAATATTCATGGAAGAAATTTTCAAAAAAATAAAAAAATTGGTAAAAATGGGGTGGGGGAGCCAAGTTAGCTCCCCCTAGGGGGCAACGCCAATTATCCCATATATGATATGTATGATACGTATGATATTTGATGGTGTATAAGAAAAATACTTTATGTAAAGTGTGAAATATATACATTATCTATGTATTATATATATATATATATATATATATATATATATTTCAAGCATATTAAGTGTATATTATATATATATAGATTAATGGGACTGCTCACGCGCCATTTTCGGTGCTTTTTTATTTTTTTTTGAAAAATATCACCATGTATATTCATCACTATATCCCTCATATATGCCATTCGAATTTCGTCAGAAAGAGAGATGCCTACGACCTCCACCTAGATGGTGTCAATTTAAAAAATCCCGTTACCGTTAAAAAAAGGCTGTCTCGATGGAGGTCGTAGGAATCTTTGTTTTTGTCGAAATTTGAATGACATATAGGAGGGCATAGGAATGAATATACATGGTGATATTTTTTGAAAAAAATAACAAAAAGCGTCGAAAATAGCGCGGGGGTAGCCAACATGGCTGCCCCAAGGAGGCAACCCCATTAATCTCATATATATATATATAGGAAATTTATCCAGAGGGCACTGTACCGATTTGGGTCGTGGTGAGCCTCTAATTCCAACCGTCAGATTTGTATCTCTCAATCCCTTAAAAATAGGAACCATAACCAAAATGGAAAGAGAAGCTAATTGGAAATATTAAGCAATTCTTAAATTAGTATGCGTTTATGGAAACGTGTGTTGATAGATCAACGAGAGGCGGTTGATCTCGCATTTTTCGATCTAGCGATTTGCGAAGTGAGGCGATGAATCATGTAAAGAGAGGCGATCGTTTTTTATCTAATGCAAGGTATTGTATTTCGATTAGATTTTTATTTTTCGCATTTTTATTTGAATCTTATAATATGTAGAAAGAATTTTTTTGGATATTTTGATTTGAATCTGACTGATTATAGACCATATTTTGATTTTTCTTATGTTTCTGGATCATGAGTTGATACACGATTTGTAGTCCATTGAATCTGATTTGAATCTGATTGAATTTGATACACGATTTGTAGTCCATTGAATCTGATTTGAATTTGATACACGATTTGAATCGTATTTTTATGACTGATTTGAATCTGATTGAATTTGATACACGATTTGTAGTCTATTGAATCTTTTCGAAGGTATTTTGATTTCATACAATAAAAAGTTACTGATGTATGTAAGTAATTTACTTACAAGATATATTTATGTTACTAATGCTAACACACTTATTACTTTTAATGTGTTACTTTGAAAATATACCGAGTTACTGATGTATTTAAGTAATTTACTTATAAGATATTTTATGTTACTAATGATAACACAATTGTTACTTTTAATATTTTACTTTGAATATATACTGAGTTACTGATATATCTACTTATTTTACTTATAAGATATTTTATGTTACTACTACTATCAAAATTGTTACTTTTAATGTGTTACTTTGAAGATATACTGACTATAATGCTGAGTTACTAACAATTCATTACAAGTTACTTGTCAATAATCAAACGTTACTAACATTTCATTATAAGTTACTTGTCATTGAATGATTCTTACTGAAGCGAGTATATTGCTGAGTTACTAACAATCATTACAAGTTACTTGTCATATAATAAATGTTACTAACAATTCATTACAAGTTACTTGTCATTCAATGATTCTTACTGAAGTGAGTATATTGCTGAATTACTTTTCTTTATACAATTCTTACTATTCACGGATATAAATTAACTTATTGTTTCTTGCAGAACAATGCACAATTTGGTGTTTTGAAGAAGTTGTTGTTATGCCGAGGAGCGAGAGCAAAACAACATCATCTAAATGAACTAGAAGACAGTTGACATTTGGATGTTCACCATATAACTATAATTAAGTAATTTATGTGTGACTTTCGGTAACACTTGACGTATTACAAGTAATTAAATAGGCTACATAAGTAAAGAATATGTGATTCGATAGTAATTCAAAACAAAGAATAAAACAAGTAAGATACATAGAAGCATCAGTAACATATAATAAATTGTAGGTAAAAGAAGGTAATGGAATAAGTAAGTTGGAATAAGTATAAAAAATCACGTAACCAGTAACTTATGTATTGCTATCAGTAACAGTCGATACATTATAAGTAATTAAAAATGTTATATAAGTAAATAAGAGACGCTTCAGTAAGACTCAAAGTATTGAGTAACTATAACATTAGTAACAATCAAAATGACTTCAGTAAAATGTACATTTGTAATCAGTACTTATTGTATGGACATTAGTAATTCACATACTTAATTACTGATCCCACAACAATAGTTACTTGAGAACTGAATATGTATTACTTGAGTAACATGAATGAATTATGATCTCTGTACAATGTAATAAGAGGTGCTTCGGTAAGACTTAAAGTATTAAGTAACTATAACATTAGTAACAATCAAAATGACTTCAGTAAAATGGACATTTGTAATCAGTATTTATTGTATGGACATTAGTAATTCACATACTTAATTACTGATCCCACAACAATAGTTACTTGAGAACTGAATATGTATTACTTGAGTAACATGAATGAATTACTGATCTCTGTACAATGTAGTATTAAAGATGTAAAATAACTATAAATTCAGTAACAATCATAATGCGTTCAGTAATATGTATATTTGTAATAGGTAATTATTGTATGGACATTAGTAATTGACGTAATCAATAATTATAATCAGTAATTTATCTTTCTTAATCCAAACGTGGAATGATTATTCCATAAATAGAATATATGACGACAATAATTTAAATGCGTATTTTTTATCTTACTAAAATCGACCACCTATTTTTAAGGAAATGATTTAATTCGAATTCTTATTATGTTAATAATGCATGCACATTGTTATTGCCAAAACCGTCCCCTTCCAAATAGAACCGACATATACACGTGGCGAGCCCACGTTTGGTGCTCACCACGACTCAAATCGGCACAGTGCCCTCTGGATAAGCCCTATATATATATATATATATATATATATATATATATATATATATATATATATATATATTATTTCAGTTTGATTGGCCGGTTCAACCACTTTTTTTACCGGTCCGATTTAATCATGTTTTAAATAATGATGACGTCATCATCCGATTGAACCGATTTAATTACATGGTTCGATCTGATCCATGTTTCCGATTCGGTGTCCGGTACGGTTATTTTGTAACAGTATTTCAACATATTTATATTGGTTTTTCTTTAAATCGGACATATATATCACTCACTTCGAGGACGATAAATTAAACAAGTTCACGAGCAACGTAATGGAGATGTTATGTAAAACGGGAGGAACCCAAATATAGACGTGATGGCCACCAACAATAGACGTGGAGGCCTTTTCCATTTTTTTAAGGGTCGTCGCTCTGTAGTCTCTCTCTCCCCTCTCCTCCTCCTCCTTTCTCTCTCTCTCTTGAGAGAGAGGAAGGAAGAGAGACAATAACGGGGAAACAAACAATAGGCAGATAGAGAGAAGAGAGAGAGAGAGAGAGGGGTTGTCTCTGCGTTTGAGAGACATTAGAGACAGAAAAAAGAAAGAAACAATCAAACCTTTGGTCGGAGCGTGCCGTCGCCGGCATCCCGCCGTCGTCGTCCACGTCCACGGTCGACGAGTGCTTGCTGCGACGTGGAAGCTCAGAATCTGTACGCATCCGCTCGAACATGTTTTGTTTTTTTAATATCATCGTACAACAATTGTTTCCACCCGTAATTTCTTTCACAACAATGTTATTATCATCTGATCCAAACGTTCAAACAAACAACTGACATGGAATCAACTCCCTTCAGGATCGTCGGTGGCGGGAAAACCAGGGCGGGGCGTACGAGCGATCAGGTGAAGATGGGCAACTGAGTCGATCGAATCGAGTGCGCGCATTTCGAGGCGAAAACCAGTGCAACCGGAGACATGTTGTGCTGCGGAGGCGTCGAGGAGGAGGACTTCGGCCCCCCTGCCAATCAATCCACTGCTCCTCCTAATCGAGGCACCTATGGTAATTAAGAGATAACTAACCCTGATCACCACTTTGTATTTGTGCAAGGATCCAATCTGACATCTAAATCAAGATCTATTGTGTTGATTTGTGCAGGTGGTGGGGATGCAGCTCCGAGGGGCCCAAATGCCGCGAGATCCGGCGCGCCGGCCAAGGTCCTGCCCATCGAGATACCTGCTATACCCTTAGCTGATCTGAACAGAATGACGAATAACTTTGGTCAGAAGGCTCTGGTCGGAGAAGGCTCCTACGGCCGGGTTTACCACGCAACTCTAACGACCGGCGAGGCAGCCGCGATCAAGAAGCTCGATCCCAGCGCTTCGCAGGATTCCGACACCGAATTCGCAGCTCAGGTGATTTCATTTCCGCCTCGAGATCGAACCTGATGACTATTCGTTACCCGCAAGCTGTTCGATTTAACTGAATCGCATTCTTATTACATTCGTAGCTGTCGATGGTGTCGAGACTCAAGCACGAGTACTTCATCGAGTTGCTCGGATATTGCTTGGAAGCCAACAACCGGATACTGGTGTACCAATTCGCGACGAAGGGATCGCTACATGATACATTGCACGGTACATTATGTGTAATCCATGACAATGAAGTTCGAGATCGAATGATGACGATAAAACTTGTATGTGTCTGTGTGTGTGCGTGTGTGATCAGGAAGGAAAGGGGTTCAAGGTGCAGAGCCTGGCCCTGTTCTAAGTTGGAGCCAACGCGTAAAGATTGCTTACGGGGCAGCTCGAGGACTTGAATATCTCCACGAGAAGGTCCAACCATCGATCGTGCACCGCGACGTGAGATCGAGCAATGTACTCTTGTTCGATGAATACAATTCGAAGATCGCGGACTTCAACTTGACGAACCAGTCACCAGACACAGCAGCGCGTCTGCATTCGACTAGAGTGCTGGGGACATTCGGTTATCACGCGCCTGAGTGAGCATTACACAACCAGAATTCATCGCAAAACCTCATGATCGATTCGTATACCGCAATTTTCTGGTTAGTTAAGTGAATGCAATTCATCGGTGATGTGCAGGTATGCGATGACAGGGCAGTTGACGCAGAAGAGCGATGTCTACAGCTTCGGTGTGGTTCTATTAGAGCTTCTGACCGGGCGGAAACCAGTAGATCACACCATGCCCAAAGGGCAGCAAAGTCTCGTCACCTGGGTAGATCCAACCACCACTCGATCGCGATGCGATCTTCCGACTTTTGCCCGCGTGATTATAACCTCGAGGCTTCGATTTTACCTGCAGGCAACGCCCAGATTAAGTGAAGACAAAGTAAAGCAGTGTGTGGATCCCAAGCTGAACAATGACTACCCTCCGAAGGCTGTCGCTAAGGTTCCGATTTCAGCTTATCGCGATCGGTTTTCGATGAATTGCTAAAAGATCATGTCCAGTTGAACTGTGATTACAGATTGCAAGACGACTTGAATCCAAAAACTAGCCGTTGCTTTTAACCACCTTTTGAATTTCAACCTTGTTCATATTTCTCTTAATAATGGGGGCTTATAACTAATCTTAAAACTGTAGTGTCTAAACGTTAATTAAACTGTTGTTGGTTTGAGCATTTGGATTAAAAACAGATTAGTTCCTTGAACGCTTCATGCTGAACTAACTGTGAGCTAAACTGTTGGATTGAACTCTGCAGATGGCAGCAGTGGCGGCGCTCTGCGTGCAGTACGAGGCCGATTTCCGACCTAACATGACGATCGTCGTGAAGGCGCTCCAGCCTCTTCTTAATTCCAAAGCCGGACCGGAACAACAAGCTTAATCCCGGTGTTTTGTTACCATGATTTGCTCGAATCATCGAGTTCGCATGTCCTGTAATAGAATCAAAAATTTTTCCCTGAAGAATGCCCTCTGTTTGTCGATTAATTTGGTAAGAGATGTTCTTGTACGCTCCTGAAAAATGTGTTCATTTGCACCGTTTCGTTAGAAAAATATGTGGTAAATAAATTGGGTTAGAAATGGATATAGATATGGGTATATCTCTTCTGCGATAACCAATAGATTAATTGTGTTTAATCCGAAAGATTCCTCCTTCTTGAGAGGATTAGGAGTAATATATATGATTAAGAATCCTAAAGAGAGTAAACTCCTAATCCTAATAAGAATTGAGTTGAATTCTACTAGGGAGATTTCCATCTGGGAGTTGGACTATGAATCTCGTATTTAGGTTATATGTAGAGGAGCGTAAGCATTATACCTAAACCACAACACCATCACAACAAGAGCTAACTAGATATTTTATTTATTGCAAAATTATCGTTGACACGCGTATCTTTGATGGCTCGTGCCTCATAGATGTGTCCCTTGAGATCTATAGGTATATGTGGTGGCTTTGATCCTAGCATCCATATCTCTTGGAGAAGATCGGTGGCATATTTTTGTTTGGGCATAACTAGACCTCTCGGATCTACCCATTTCAATCCCTAGAATGTATTTTAGTTGTCCTAAGTCTTTGATCATAAGTTGTTATGATTGCTTCTTCTTTAGTAATGATATCGAAGTCATCTCTTGTGAGGATGACATCATCTGCATAAATGTGCATTGCCGCAGTTCCTTCTCCATTCTTTCTTATAACTAAAGAACGATCTACCGATGATCTAGTGAGGTTCAAACTCTCTACTAGCTCTGAAAATTTTTAGAAGCATGCACGAGGGTTCTCTTTAATCATATATATGGCTTTGCATAAGAAGCAAACCTTCTGACACTCCCCTTGAGCCTCAAAGCTAGGAGGTTGTTGCATATATATACTATCTACTGAAGAACGCCATAAAGAAAACCATTCTTTACAAGAAGTTGGTGCAAGGACCAGCTGAGTTGTACAACAATAGTAGCGATGATGATTCGAACTGTGCAAAAAAGGTTGACCGAAGAGAATATGCTTATCAATCCATTCCAACGTTGGATTTAATGTTAAAGAGTATCGGTCTTTTGATTCCATCATAGCATCAACTTGTGATGTAATTAACTAATCAGTGAAAAATTCGTTGATGTCTACTTTGATATTAAATCCAATGTTGATTACATATTGGAAATTACTTAATTTCTTTCAAGATTGATGTCATAAGTTGTACAAGCGTAACGGGAGGAGTAGCCACAGCATCCGATCGTTTTTTATTGTACATATTGTTACTTTGATCAATAAGCAGTTATTGGTTAATTATCTTAATAGCTGTAACATCTAAGATAACGATATCAATAATTGCATTAAGTGGTAGAGTTCAATTATTTGAACTAATGACATCAAATTGCACCTACATGGTGGAATGAGAAAGATAATATAGTCGTCAATTATTCTAAATGCCGACAGGTATGGAATATTTGATGGATATTCGGAATTTATTTGTCTCATTAATAAAAAATCAATTGTATATTACAATTCTTTAGCCACAACAAGTCTTGTAATGATAGTACATTGATTTCTCAAAATATTAAATAAGTTAATATTTTGGGTTATGTTTTATTTATGCTTGAGTTATTGCTTATTGTGGCAGTCTTGTTATGAATGTTGCAGATAGTTCAGCTTTCATGTCTACTCAATTCAATGTCTTAAATTCTGTTCCGATTCTACATGGGAATAATTTATCTGAATGGAAAGAGAAAATTCTTCTTGCTTTGGGATGTATGGACCTTGACTATGCACTTCGCATTGAGGAACCAGCGAAGCCTACAGATAAAAGTTGTCAAGGTATCAAGGATTTGTATGAACGATGGGAGAAATCCAACCGATTAAGCTTAATGATCATGCAAACTAACATAGCCAAGAATATCAGAGGTTCAATTCCTGAATGTAAGACTGCAAAGGAGTTTTTAGAATCTGTTGAAAAACAGTTTAAAACTTCAGAAAAGGCTATGGCAAGCATACTCCTAATAAAATTATCTTCTATGAAGTATAATGGTTGCACCGGAATAAGAGAGCATATAATGGAAATGAGCAACATTGTTGCTCAACTTAAAGTACTTAAACTTGATATCTCTGAGCCCTTACTTGTTCATTTAATTCTCAACACTTTAGCTTCACAATATGGCCCATTTAAGATTTCCTACAACACACATAAAGATCATTGGACTCTAAATGAGTTATTAGTGATGTGTGTGCAAGAGGAAAATAGGCTCAAGCAAGAGAAGGTTGAGAGTGTCCATTTGGTCACTCGTAGGAAAGAGAATAAATGGAAAAGGGATGTGAAACATGCAAAAAAGAAGACAAATGAATTTAAGAAGGCAAAATGCTTCTTTTGCAAGAAATATGGGCATGTTAAAAAGGAATGTATCAAGTTTAAGGAATGGCTCGCCAAGAAAGGTATACATCTATGTCATGTATGTCATGAATCTAATTTCATTGATGTTCCTTCTAATACTTGGTGGATTGACTCTTGATCCTCAATCCACATTTCCAACTCCATGCAGGGCTTTCTGAGCATAAGGAGACCAATGGAAAATGAGCAAAGCGTATTTATGGGAAATCACATGTCTTCAAATGTAGAAGCGATTGGAACACAAAGACTCATTTTACCATCTGGCTATGTTATTGATTTGGAAAATAATTTTTATGTACCCAAGTTCTCTAGAAATTTGGTTTCCATATCTAGACTTTGTAATCTTGGATACAGATTTTTATTTGATAAATTACTTTTCCAAATATTTAAGAGTGATAAGTTAATTGGCACGGGTGAATTGGTTGATAATTTGTACAAAATGCATTTAGATTCGCATTTTGAAAACAATCTCCTTGTTTGCAATGTAGTTGGTAAAAAGAGAAAACGTAATAGTGATCGGTCATCAATGCTTTGGCATAAAAGATTAGGTCACATCTCCATTAAAAGGATCAAGAAATTAGTAAATGATGGAGTAATTGATACTCTAGATTTTACTGATTCTAGTGTTTGTGTGGAATGTATTAAGAGAAAACATACCAACAAACATGCTAAAGGATCAAGGAGAAGTACTAGTCTTTTAGAAATTATACATACTGACATATGTGGTCCGTTTTGTGTAGAATGTTCTAGTGGTCAAAAATACTTCATTACCTTCATAGATGATTTTTCACGTTACATTATCTTTATCTTTTGTTTGAAAAATCAGAAGCTATAAATGCTTTTAAGGATTATCAAATAAAAGTAGAGAGACAATTAGAAAAGAAAATTTAAATTGTGAGATCAGATAGAGGTGGTGAGTATTATGGTAGGTATACTGGAGGAGAACAAAAACTTAGACCATTTGCGCGAGTTCTTAAGGATGAAGGCATTGAACATCAATTTTCAATGCCTGGTGAACCAGATCAAAACGGTGTCACCGAAAGACGAAATCGCACGTTAATGGATATGGTTCGAACTATGATGAGTAACTCCTTATTACCATTATCCTTTTGGAGTGAAGCTCTAAAGACAGCCGTGTACATATTGAATAGAGTTCCATCAAAAGCAGTTCCATCCACTCCATTTGAGCTTTGGAAGGGATGGAAACCAAGATTGGAACACATACACGTTTGAGGTTGTCAAGCTGAGATTAGAATCTATAACCCACATGAGAAAAATGGATATGAAGACTACAAGTGGATACTTCATTGGTTATCCAGAAGGCTCTAAAGGTTATAGATTCTATTGTCCAAATGGGGAATTGAGTATTGTAGAATCAAGGAATGCTATATTTTTAGAAAATAGCGAGAATAGTGGGAGGAAGATGGTAATTAAAGACATCATACTTGATGAATTACCGGATTTGTTTATACCACTAGAAAGGCAGGAGCAAAATATTTAACACAATATCATGGATGAGACACAACATCAAGATATTGTTGTCCCTCAAGTCCAAGATAGTTCTTTGGTTGAACAAATTGTGAATCCTCCACTACCTGAGAATCAAGTTGAAACAACACCAAATGTTCAATTAGGTGTTATTACAACAAGATCCGGTCGGGTAGTAAAATCTACAATCTCGTCGGATTTTATAACATACCTACAAGAATGTGACTACAACACCGGAATTTCACAGGATCCAATATCATTTTCGCAAGCCATGAGTGGAATTAATTCTACAAAATGGTATAATGCCATGAGGGAGGAGATGGATTCTATGAGTGCAAAGCAAGTATGGGACTTGGTAGAGCTACCCAAAGGAGCGAAATCTATTAGTTGCAAATGAGTCTTTAAAACGAAGAAAGACTCATTAGGTAACATTGAGAGATATAAAGTCAGACTTGTGGCTAAAGGTTTTACTCAAAAGGAGGGCATAGATTACCATGAGACTTTCGCTCCAGTATCTCGAAAGGACTCATTAAGAATAATCATGGCATTAGTAGCTCATTATGATTTAGAGTTACACCAAATGAATGTGAAAACAACTTTTCTTAATGGAGACTTGGATGAACATGTTTACATGCGACAACCTAAGGGTTTTATTTTAGATAATAGAAAGCATTTGGTTTGTAAATTAAGAAAGTCTATATATGGACTAAAACAAGCATCTCGTCAATGGTATATTAAGTTCAACAATGCAATAACTTCATTTGATTTTGTTGAGAACATTGTTGATAATTTTATATATCTTAAGACAAGTGAGAGTAAATATGCTTTTCTAATCCTTTATGTAGACGACATTTTACTTGCTTGTAATGACCTTGGGATGTTGCGAGATACAGAGACGTTTCTTTCTAATAATTTTGAAATGAAAGATATGGGTGATGCTAAATATGTCATTGGCATTGAAATTCATAGAGACATATCTCATAAAGTACTTGGATTGTCTCAAAAGGCCTATATTGATAAATTATTAGAAAGATTTGAGATGAAATATTGTTCTCCTACCCCAGCACCTATGGTAAAAGGAGATAATTTTTTTCATTCAAATGTCCTCAAAATAATTTAGAAAAAGAACAGATGAAGGACATTCCATATACATCTATCATTGGGAGTCTAATGTATGCTCAAACATGCACTAGACCAGATATATGTTTTGCAGTTGGAATGTTGGGTAGATATCAAATCAATCCAGGCATGGACCATTGGATAGTGGCAAAGAAGATCTTGCGATATTTGCAAGGAACTAAGGATTTTATGCTAATCTACCAGCATTCAGATTCCTTAGAAGTCATTGGCTATTCGGATTCGGATTATGCAGGTTGTAAGGAGGATAGAAAATCTACCTCTGGATATATTTTTCTGCTTGCTGGAGGTGCTATTTCATGGAGAAGTATAAAGCAATCACTTGTCACATCAAGTAACATGGAAGCCGAATTCGTAGCATGTCACGAGGCTACTACACAAGCACTTTGGCTAAAGAATTTCATTGCGGGTCTCAAGATAGTGGATTCAATCTCAAGACCATTAAACATTCATTGTGATAATTCTGCAGCCGTATTTTTCGCTAACAACAACAAGTATATGCGTGCCGGAATGAGAATCGACATTAAATATCTTGTTGTTAAAGAGAAAGTTAGAGATCATTTAGTATTGATTGAACATATAGGTACTAAGTACATGATTGCGGATCCTATGACAAAGGGTTTGCCGCCTAGTGTATTCATCAATCATTTTACTGAAATGGACCTATCTAGTACCCTGTAATAATATCAATACATCCATGTGTGTACACCTTAAGTTTGGTACAATGATCTTTTATTTATTGTCTGTTATATTTCAGTAGCATGCAATTAATGAACAGAAATAAAGAAAGGACCCGTGTTAATATCTGGATATTAACACATAAAGATTTATCATGTTAAGTAAACTATTATATATCTGCTTCAAAGGTATCTACCGCCAAGATTCATATTAATAGAGCTTAACTAGACAAATGTAATACAACAAATTTGATACATGAGCCAAGTGGGAGAATGTAAGAAATTTTGTCGAGGCAACTACCATATATGGTAGTTGTCAACATTATTTTTTATTTTTATATTGTGACTCATGATTAATTATGAAGGGATGCATCTCTTGGGAAGTTGCCTTTGGTGGTTACCTTAATGGATATGTAACCATCATGTATTATAAGTATAGATTGGGATCCCCTCTCCCTCAACCAATGAAATATTGAGGGTCCATTACTGAAGCACATTGGGCAAGAGTTGAGAAGGAGAAGGAAATCCCATCATCTCGACTTCAATTCCTTAAGCAATGGCTTATGGTTAGTGCTTCAATTCTTTAGTATGTAAGATCTATCTTTGGTTTAACCTAAAGATCTATCACAGGTGCATGTAATGCCAAGCATATGCCACTGTTTGCATTACCTCATTAAGTTGGAACCTATAAGCACAAGTAGTATGATGTAAAATAACATGGGAAGACAAAAGGGAGCATTGACAGATGTGCCAAATTGAGTCTATCTCCTTTACAAATCCAAAGATAATGGAAAATACATTAGATTTATTTTTAATAAGAAAGTCCATGACACACATGAGAAGTCATCCACAAAAACTAGATAGTATCAGTTTCCTAGACGATCAGGATATCGATTGGGTACCCATGCGTTAAATGTGCTATAATATATCGTACATGACAAAAGAAAAGAACTCTTGTGGTGCTTCCTTAGTTGATAGGCCTTACACTCTCAGATGATTGTGGGACAAAACTAGGGAAGGACCCGATGAAGGTTCTATAGATAGGAATGATCCAAATATTAGTGTTAGAGAGCACTATGGGTCTGTTTGGTTGCTGGGTTGGGGTAACCTGATTGGAATAGTAGCTGTTTGGGATGGTTATGAGGGTTGGAATAAAGAATGTGATGTGATGTCACTATGATTTATGATAGAAATCCATCCCATGAAAAGAGGGGGGTAAATCGGGTTACCCTGGGTAACCCAGGAGGTAACTCGGTTACCAAACGAGCGCTATAAGAAGTCAAAAAAAGACTCCTAGAATATGTAGTAGTACAAAATGACTTGGCGAGATGACATACATCCCCTTCTTCACAGCCCACACCAATCGTCCTGTAGTCAAAATGTCTTGAAACACATTAGACATGTCATCAAATATAACCCAACAGTCGAGTTCCTTGCGAATATAACTAACAGATATAAGGTTGATTAGAAAGGTAGGAATATAATGTACATTGTGGAATCTGATATTAGGGGTGAAATGGACATCATACTTTCCCTAAAAGGGGGAAATATATCATTTACAAAATGGATATGGAACTTGATGCGTCTGATGAAGTAGAATATGCTCCCCACATAAGTGGGTGGAGGCACTTGTATCAATAAACCACTTTACTTTTTTCTTTCAAAATGTTGAGTTGAGCTAACATAGATACACTACAACAGTCTCTAGAAGGTCACACTGGTATGCGTGCGTAATGTCTCTAGGATGAAGCCTATTTAGATGTTGCATTAAATATAAAAATTTCCTTTTCGAAACTCCGACAGACTGCCCATTACCCTTAGGGCATGTTTGGTTACTGGATTAGGCTGAGTTGGGATGGGATGAGGTATGCTCCTTTGAATAGTAGTTGTTTGGAGGGTTGGGAGGGTTGAATGATGGTTGTGATGTGGTGTGACATTTAGTATGTGTCATATTAACTTTTTTCATGATTATAATAAATTTTTTATGTTAATAAGTTTATTTGAACATGATTAAAAAGTATTATACCAAATAAATTGTAGGATCAATACAAGCAATCCCAACCAGAAATGCAGGGTTGGAGCTTGGGGTATGACAGGGTACCCCGGTATACCATGGCAACCAAACGAGCCCTTAGTATTTACAGCTCGAGTAGTAGGAGTGGTATAGGCATGCTTGCTTTAGTAGTTAGACTCAAAGTACCTTGTGTTTGTGGTAGAAAGTGCACTAGATGATGTCATTTCCTCAGTTTGATATGGGATGATCATGACTATTACCCCTGTATGAGCCACAGTCTCCTTGCCCAGATGGGGCAATAAGTGCAGTAATCTTATCTTGGACCTTAGTAGTAGTATTGGCGTGAGAGACCGCTAAACACGTTATAGTGCTATATACCTACTCAATAATGAGCAGAACACTGAAAGCAATCATTTGGTTTCGATCCACAGCATATCCAGGGTCAAGTCCTGTCTGCAATACCGGAATTACCATGTTCTTGATGTATTCCTTTTAGGGCAGGTACATCCTCAAATGCAAGCATTATATGTAATCTCCGTTTTTTTAAGGGGGCATTACGCAAAAATAAAATTAAAATATAGAAAATGAATAGATTGATTATATAGGATGTACTATATAAATATAAAAAATATATATAAAGGCAAAACTACGTTACGGTTCAAATGAAAAAAAACAAATACATGTTTATATAAAACACAATCGTGGAAAGCAAGAATAAAAAAAACAATGATAATTAAATAAATATAAAAGGAAGGGATAAATTTTGTAACCATCTAACATTTCAAAAAAAAGAAACATAAATGCACCAAAACCAACGGCCATGAACCTAAGGGGGTGTTTGGATAGTGGGTTTAGGTGGGTTAAATTGGTTGCAGGTAACCCATTTTTGGGTTTCGGTGTTTGGATAGAGGGTTAAACTGGGGGTGGGTTAGAAGTGGGTTTGGGTGATGTGATTGTATTGGAGTTTGAAAAAGTGAGAAGTTATTGTGATGTGATTGTATTGGAGTTTGAAAAAGTGAGTAGAAGTGGAGTAGTTTATAATTTTTATATGATATGATGGTATAGTATATTATTTTTTGATGGAATTGATGATGGAGAATTGATTTATTTAATTTTTTTAAAAAAGATAAAAAGTAAGACCCACGTGGAGGGAGAAAATATGGGGTAGGGGAGTTAAACCACCCTTGGGGTGGTTTAACCCGATACAAGAACACACCCTAAGGCTAAAGGATTGACGGCAATTTTGAAATTTGAAAGTAATGCGAATGATTTGATAATGGTATTAACGGCCTGCCAACTCACGTCCCTTATCTCGTTGCCGCAATATATATATATATATATATATATATATATATATATCAATTGATCCGTTCTGACACCATAATCAAAAGATCAGATTTTTCAATCCAACACAATTCAACGTGACGAGTACGCCTCCATGTTTTCAACCTTTCAACCTTCGTGGGAAATAAGCCATGGTGATGGAAGCCTGGGCTGCGTAGAAGCTCTGGGGTAGAACAGTATTGGCGAGAAAGGTAATTCATGTTTGTGATTCACGTTTTTGTATCTCGAACAACTATCAAAAATATCTGATCGGATTTTCTGTGTATGAACTCCACGCAGTCAAAGTTATCATTAACTTAGATTATGGAGTGCATCCTATATCAAATTAGAAGAAGAAGAAGAAAACACCATGACAATTAGACTCTAAACGATAATTGAAGTTTATTCACCAGAGAATAAAAAAAAGAGGAATAGTTTTTGAATTTCTAGCAAAAATAGAGTATGTATGACAATTAGTAACTTTTGCTAGAAAGGTTTAATGGTTAGGTGTTTAAGTACCTATGTTATAAAAAAATCAAATCAAGATACTCGGAATTGAATCAAGTTGGAAAACGTCAACTTTGTACATAATTTCGTTAAAATAATAATAATAACTTATATTGATCACAAAATAAGAAGAAAAAAATGAGGGTAAGGTATCACTGAGTGTAGCCTGTAGGTTAGGAGGTAATCTTAGTATGTCCATGGTAGTAATTTTGTTGTTTCTTCCGTTTAGGTGAAAATTGATTTCTATAGACGGAGAATCCTATATATAAAAAAAAACTTCTACGCGGATCGAGGTATGTACATTAATTTATGTCTCATACCATTTTCATTTATACCCCACATTGCTTTATATCAGTTATGGAATGTTGCTTTTATTTTATATCATTAGAATGCTTTGATTATATTTATGTGTTAAAGCCATAGATTATCAAGCATTAGTTTGACATTTACCCATAATGTCTATCTACGGACTAGTTGTTAAATGTTACATAGATGGATACATTATTGCCTTTTTATATATAGGTTAAATTGCATTTTTTATTCAAATATTTTTATTGAAAAATTAGTTATTGTTTTTGACACCATTATTGTGAGGGAGTAGACATTGTTCATTGTTTGCCCATTAGAGGCTTTGACCTGGCCGGGTGCCGCGCGGACGGTTAATTCCGCCAATTGACCGTTGTAGGCGGGTAATCCTACACTACTTCCAAACAATTTATCGCTACGGCGGTTGACTCAGTACTGATGTCCATTGCATTGGGGTTTGGATATGAGGCCTCGTATTGATATTTGTTTTAGTTTAAAAATTTTGATTTAAGGGAACGGGGTGGCTTCTATCCAAGCTCGGGTTGCCCGGTGTCGGCAGATGGGATTGATATATATATATATATTTGATATGGATTTTGATATTATGGTCACAAAATTTGTGATATTCAAGGAAATTGATTGAATTGTCATTGTTATCCCATAATGATGGGCATACTTGAAAAAGTCTTTTTATAGTTCATTGTGTATTTATTGACTTATATTCCTTATCATATGGAATTGTCATCGTATATTTTTTACTCATTGTATATGGTTATGATGCCATGTCTCACAGATTATTGGTGCATACTTAGTCAAATTCGTTTGACTAATATTGATTTATAACCTTGCAGCTTGGAGGAAAGCAAGAGGGTTGGTCGTTGGCTGGATTGAAGAGTCTTTGATATTTTCTATCCTCTTAAGTCATTGTATGGATAGACTTAATTAATTTCATTGTGTGGTTTAGACTTGATGAGTCTTTATTTATTGGTTAATTTCCTTTATTCTTCCATCATGTTTGGCACTCTGAATGTTATTTATGGATTATTGAGATTTTGTCTCGCTCCTGGACTCGAAAAAAAATTCATTGTTTTGGGATGCTTCCGCAATTTTTCCCATGTCTCGAGGTCCGGGATGTGACAAAGTGGTATCAGAGCCAAATGGAAGATTAGAGGAATATTATCCAATTTTACGATGACTTATAATATTTGTAGATTATATTTGGAATAGCTGACTAATTGACCGTCACTATTCGTAGATGTTGACCGTCTCGAACCGTAAACGGAGTCGTCGCTCCATAGATTTGGCAACCCGGAATGCCAAATTAATGAAGACGGTCGAGGAACTCTCCCAGCTGATTCGTGATCAAGTTGATCACCATCAAAGTAAGGACAGGGATCAGAGACGTCGCGAGAGGCGTCTTGAAAAAGAAAGGCGTCTTCATGAGGAGCGTCAGGATGATGTCACCTTTGAGAGATTTTTAAAGGTGAACCCGCCTAGCTTTTACGGTATAGTAGATGCTGAGGTAGCAGATCGATGGCTGGAGGAGACAGAAAAATTGTTTGATGCAATCAGATGTCCGGATCTTAGCAAGGTCTCCTTTGCTACTCATCAACTGAAAGGTCCTGCTAAGGACTGGTGGATCAGTTTCCAGTTGCGGAAATTTGAAAAAGGAGAGATTATTCTGTGGGATGAGTTTGTTAAACTCTTCCGTGAGCACTACATTCCGATACACTTGCAGTTGATCAAGGAGCAATATTTTATTAATATGAAGCAGGGAGTTCTGAACGTTGCTGAGTATAATAACAAGTTTCATCGCTTACTGAAGTATGCTCCACACTTATGTCCTGATGAGTACCGTATGACTCAGAAGTTCATTGAGGGACTTCACCCTGCTTTAAGATCGAAGGTTCTTTCCAGCATGCCGAAGACTATGGAGGATGCTCTAGCCAGCGCCGCAACTATGGAGCGAGATTTCTTGCGAAGAAAGGAGGAGAAGCCGCGCAATGATCGGAATAATCGATTCGGGAGGAACAAAAATTTCAAAAATTCTCAGAAGCAGAAGCAAGCCTCCAAGCCGGGGCAAAACAACAGAATTCCTAAATGCTCTTTCTGTCATTGTTTCCATCCTGGAGAATTCTATCTCAAGAATGGCCAGTGTCTGAACTGTGGAGAGAAAGGACACTTTGTTCGTGATTGTCCGAAGCCTATGAAGCAGCCCGTTGCTCAAGGACGAGATCAAAGGCCAAGGGTTTCAGCTCGAGTATATGCTCTCACCACTGGAGATAATGCTGCTAAGGAAGACAATGTCATCGAAGGTACTCTTCTTATTGCAAATTTGCATGCGAAGATTCTTTTTGATACTGGTGCTACACATAGCTTTATTTCTCATGCACTAGTAAAAAGCATGGATGCCAAACCAAAACTTTTAGATATTGATTTGATAGTTATCACACCTACTTGGGGAAGTGTGAAAGCATTGGAGTATATTCAATATGCTTCATTGATAATTAGGGGTCATGAGCTGCCTAGTGACCTCATTGTCATGAAAATGACATATTTTGATATTATCCTTGGGATGGATTGGTTTTCCCGATATCATTGTATTATTGATTGCTGCAAGAAAAAGGTGATCGTTGCAAGCCATCAGTTACCTGGGATCGTTATTAAAGGACATGGTGCCATCTCTGAGCGTTGCATTATTTCTGCCATGAAGGCACATCGCATGATCTTGAAAGGGCGAGAAGCCTATCTTGCTAGTATTATTAGGGTTGAGCCATCAACTGTATCCTTACCAGACCTCGACGTTATTCAAGAGTTTCCTGATATTTTTCCAGAAGAATTTCCTGGACCCCCACCTCAGCGGGAGATTGATTTCACTATTGAGCTGGTTCCTGGAACGGTACCAATATCCAAGGCACCATATCGTATGGCTCCTGCTGAACTAGTTGAATTAAAGAAGTAACTTGAAGAGTTGCTTGACTTGGGATTTATCAGGCTCAGTGTGTCACCATAGTGTGCACCTATTTTATTTGTTAGAAAGAAGGATGGATCTCTCCGCTTATGCATTGATTATCGAATGTTGAATCAGGTGACTGTGAAGAATAAATATCCGTTACCACGGATAGATGATCTATTTGATCAGCTCCAATCAGCAAAGATCTTCTCGAAGATTGATTTGTGATCCTTCTATCATCAATTGAGGATTCGAGAGGAAGATATCTCGAAGACCGCTTTCTGAACACGCTATGGGCATTATGAATTTTGTGTGATGCCGTTCGGATTGACTAATGCTCCTGCCGCTTTTATGGATCTTATGAATCGGGTCTTTCGACCATTCTTAGATCACTTTGTCATTATTTTTGTTGATGATATTCTTGTTTATTCTCAAAGTGTTGAGCAACATGAAGAGCATTTGAGAATTGTATTGGAAACTCTGAGGCACAATCAACTTTATGCTAAATTCTCCAAGTGTGATTTCTGGTTGGAAAAGATCATGTTCCTTGGGCACATCATTTTCAAGGATGGGATTTCTGTAGATCCAGCCAAGGTTGAGGCAATCTCAGAATGGAAGCAACCACAGAGCGTGACAGAAATTAGAAGCTTTCTTGGTTTAGCAAGATATTATCGTAGATTCATTGGTGATTTCTCTAAGATTTCATTTCCTCTTACCGAATTGACTAGAAAAGGAACCAAGTTTGAATGGTCTTCTGCATGTGAGCGCAGCTTCCAAGAATTGAAGAGAAGGTTGACCACTGCTCCTATCTTTACTTTACCTTATGGTTGTGGAGGTTTTGTCATCTACACTGATGCATCCCTGAATGGCTTGGGTTGTGTGTCGATGCAGAATGAAAAAGTGGTAGCTTATGCTTCAAGGCAGCTAAAGATTCATGAAAGGAATTATCCTACGCATGATCCAGAGGTTGTTGTTGTGGTGTTTGCATTAAAGATCTGGCCTCACTACCTTTATGGTGAGAAATTTGAGGTCTTCTCTGATCACAAAAGCCTCAGATACATCTTCTCTCAAAAGACTTGAATATGCGCCAGCGAAGATGGATGGAATTCCTTAAAGACTACGATTTCTCTATTGCTTACCATCCAGGTAAAGCAAATGCTGTGGCAGATGCTTTGAGCCGAAAAGGCTATGCGATGTCTGCGAGTTTGATGATCAAAAAATGGAAGTTGATTGACGATTTGGTCTCATGGAATCCACTACAAAAAAAGGCGGGATTGGCGTGCACATAAGAGCTCGTTATGTGCACGCCTAGTGCACGCCATGTGCACGCCTAACGAGTGGGCGAGCACATGTGCTCGTTAAGGGCATGCTCGCTGATCTAAGAGTCGCCACGGCTGGTGGGCGAGCACCATGGGACGCTATGTGCTCGCCCGCACGTCGGGCGTGCACATATGTGCTCGCCGGTGTGATCGCCTTCTCTATAATCTGCGATTACACACGGAGCACCGGGCGAGCACATGTGCTCGCCCAAAGTGATTTCCAGGAAAAAAATATACAGGTTCGACAGGGTTTTGATGCCCCGTCGAACCTGTATACCCTGCCAATAAACCACTGCAGGTATCTTCCTAAGGATATATGTATTATAGCAGATCGTAGATTAAGATAACTAGCATTAAAAATTTAAAGGAACGCAATATACATGAATTCAGAAATAAACAATCTAATTTAATATCTAAATATTACAAACAAGTCAACGCCAACAAAGTTCATATAAATTAAAAGATGTCCTAAAAGTTTAAAAGAAAATACAGGTACAAACCACCAAAAATTTACTTCTTCTTTGATCTAAAAAATTTTAACACTAAACCCTGCTTTGATTTCTTTTTTTCTTTCTCCTTTTCTTTGAACCTCGCATACATGCGTGCCTCTTCTTCAGGGTCGTTCTCCTCCTCCTCTTCGTGATCAGATTCAATCTCTTCAGGTTGAGATGCACGCCCTTGCGACCTATATTATATATGGAAGATATTTATCTATTAAATGCATTTTGTAGATATAGAAATTTAATTGTATTACTCATTCTATAAGAAGAATACTTACATGTACGCCGTGAACTCCTCTCGGAGCTTCGTCACCTGCTCCACCATCATCGCCATCTGCGACTCCATTGGAACTGTTGATTGGGACGGATGTGGTTGCGTATACGACGGCTGAGAGTATGCAGAATAGGAGTGACGATGTTCCTCCACACAATATGGAGGAAGACCACCAAGTGTCTGCTTCCTATTCGCCACAACGTCCCTCTCCTCCAACACCTTATAAGTTTTTCAATTTTTAATATAAAAGTATATATTAGAAATGAATATAGTAAGATAATATTTATCCATATATACCTGCTTCCAGATCGTTTTATCAAATGGTGGTTGCTCTCCAGTTGGATCGACACCCCATTTATCTGCAGATAGTGCCAGATAACGATCCTAAAATACAAAGTTTACAATATATATAAATATGTTATAATATATCAATTAATTGTAAATAAATTGATAGATTTACCAACAATTGTCCGGCTTCAGGAGTGGACCATTGCGACTCTCCTTCTCTCCCACTCATGTGGGACCTCGACCACCACTCCTGAAAAGAGGGTTCCCTTTCCAACCTAGCAGCCTGAAAATTTTTTTAAGATCTATTAAAACATTGCATTATATTAAAGTAGATCTCCAAAAAATAATTTTAAATCGTAATACCATCTCCGCTCTAATCTGATTGTGGCTTTTAGAGCCACTGGTAGACTTGATCCTTTGTTTTTGGCGGTTTGTCTTTCCCGCTGAAGATCTTCGTCCAAACTCATCATCCGCAATGAATGCATCACAGAAATCAGCCCATCTGCAAGGATTACGTTATGATAATTGATTATTTTAAAAAGTGTAATATAAATTATTTGACAAGTATAATACCTATCCTCCGTACACCATGACGGCGGGAACCTCTTCATCTCCTCAAAATTCATCTCCTCGCATCCCGTCTTCGCATGCGAGTCTCTCCTTGCCTTGAAAAATGTATCGCTCATTCTCTTTTCTTCCAAACGAATGAAGGCTCTACGATAAACCTCCTTCCCCAGACCAGTGCCAAGGCGAAACCTACTCTGAAAAATAATAACAATTTATAAGATACAAAAAACTTGATCAAAAAATTCTGTATCACTTCTAAGAAACATTTCTTACCAGAAACATGTCAAAAAGTCTCTCCTGCTCTGCAGCAGGGATGCGACACCACCTAAATTGCATGGAAGTCAAGTGTGTCTTTATTATGTTGGTTATCTCCTTTGCCACCCTGTTGCTGTTCAAAAAATCCTTGCATTTACTAAAAAATTTAACTTCCATACAATTTAAAAATATTTGGAAAATATTTAAAGATAAAATCTATAAAATTTTTACCTCCCATCAGTCGTAACCTCCAACAAAGGGTGGGACGCCGACGTCTGTCCAACTACAGTGGGTAAAGGCACGGATGTGCTCGGCCGTCCAGAAGAAGGAGAGTCAGAACCCATCGATGCCCGGGCTGGTATGGGGACCTGGACTGGGAATCCTGTAGGGGCTGCTGAGGTAGATGGCTCTCCATAGCCTACTACGTAAAAGGGTGGCGGAGGATAACCAAGAGACTGGTAGTAAGCTATCACCCGGCGAACCTCGTCGGACTGTGAATCAGGAGCAACATCTGGGGTGGGCTGCCTACTGGAAGAAGGTGTGTCTGAGGAAGAAGGACGATTGGATCTATGTGATCCATGCGACCCGCCACGTCCAAAACCTGCCATGACTGTAATAATGATGCATTACATAGTTATTATTTAAGATTTTAGTTAATTCAATTATAATTGTATACTAAAACTTACAACTAATCTTCATCACTTATTTCGGTGGGATTAAATGATATTTCTTCATTTTCTGAGTTTTCTGAAAAATCATTACTGGAGTCCGTATCATCTTGTAAGTCAACACACAAAACTTCATTATCAGCCAATCGAATCGATTCGATAACTGGGACTTCTTCTGTTAAGTCTATTCTTTCATTTGTCGATGTAAATGCTTCATCTATGTCATCTTCCTGATTACTGGAATCATTGGAGATATAACTTCGAGAATTTATCTTCACAACAGTTACTGTTTCAATGCCCTTTCTCTTCTTTGATATTTGTGGTAGATAACATAATTGATCCGCTTGAGATGCTAAGACGAATGGTTCAAATCTGCGTATAAATTTCCTTTGCACCACGTCGACAATGTTATTTCTTTTATCAAGTACTACACCTCCATTGGGTTCATACCAATCACACAAGAAAAGAACTACTTTATTCAAGCCTGGTATACTATATTCCACTTCTATAATCTCCTTTAAAATTCCGTAATAATTCAGATGATCTTCCTCATAACAAGATCCGCGAACCATCACTCCATGATTTTGAGTTGTCAAATATTTACCGGAATTTAAGGTATGAAAACGATACCCATTACTGTAACTTGAGTTGTACGATCGAACCTTATAAACAGGTCCTTCTCCAAAATATTTTGGAATATGAGAATAGAAATCACCACCGTCCAACTGTTTTGATCGGTCTTTAAACCACGCTGGAAATTGATTTCTATAAGTGTTCAAAACTTCATCATCTGAATACATAGGATTTTCCTCTATAATTTTCTGTCTAAATTCCCTACAATTTATAAGAGAAAAATATTCATTACTTGTAATGAATATATACATAAAGCAATTCAAATACTTACTGAACATATGGTGTTATTTCCTCGCAATTGTCTAATACGTATAACTCTGCAGCATCATTCTCTTGTTTCGATAAGAAACGTTCAGTTGCTTTGCCTATTAGATGAGTGGATGGCCGAAAGATACTGATACAAGGTTCTTCATCGGAAGAAATTGTCTCATTCCTCCCGCATCTATTGTGGATAGTCTCCACATCTTCTGGAAGATATCTTGCGCAGAATGTTGCGACTTCCTCATATATATATTGTGAACTTATAGATCCTTCAACTTTACTTTTGTTTCGGACCTTTCTTTTAAGAAAGAACATAAACCTATAAGAAAATATGTTAAACATTTAGACCAAATAGTAAAGAAGGAATGACATTCTAATACATTTATTTACCTTTCAAACGGATACATCCAATGATATTTTACCGGTCCACCAACTTTTGCTTCCCATGGAAAATTTGATGCATATCCGTCTGGAAACTTCAATTTACTTGTCCATTCACAAACAAGCTTAACTTGATTTCTATCTAAAGTATACTTTGCTTTTGGAACTTCAACCCTTCCACTATCATGCTCCTTGATATGCAATTCTGGGCGATTACATATGAGTTGTAAATCACGACGAGACTTTACTGTATCTTTTGATCGACCGGTTACATTCATTACAGTGTAGAAGATGTTATCGAACACATTTTTCTCTATATGCATAACATCTAAGTTGTGTCGTATCAGTAACTTACTCCAATATGGTAACTCCCAAAATATACTCTTCTTAATCCAATTATGACTGTCATCAAAACCAGGAAGGTTTTTTTGTTTTATCTCCAATTTCTAAGGCTGATTTTTCTAATTGTTCCAAGTATGATAATATCATATCGCCTGTCTTAATTGGTGGAGGATCTGAAAGATCAATTGTATTTCTTTTGAAAGAATGTTTCTGTCTTCGATATGGATGATTACTTGGAAGAAATCATCTGTGACAATCAAAAAAACATGGTTTCGGACCGTGTTGAAGCTGGAATGATTTAGTACTATCCATACAATATGGACAACTTTTACGTCCATGCGTACTCCATCCAGATAACATTCCATATGCCGGGAAATCATTTATCGTCCAAAGTAGAGGTACTTTCATGTTAAATGTTTGACTCTTATTAGCATCATATGTATCAACTCCATCGATCTATAACATTTTCAACTCATCGATAAGAGGACGTAAATAAACATCAATGTACTTTCCCGGATGTGTAGGTCCTGGTACTAACAACGAAAGAAACATAAACTGTCGCTTATTACATAACCATGGAGGTAGATTATATGCCGTTGTCATTACTGGCCAACAAGAGTAATCTTTACTTCTTCCATGAGGATTAAACCCATCTGTACATAAATCTATAACGCAATTCCTCTTTTCATCATTAAATGTAGGAAAAGCTGACATCAATTCTTTCCAACAATCAGATTCAGATGGATGCTCCATATATTCATCGACTTTATGTTCCGCATGCCATGTCATGTATTTCGCCGTTTCTTTACAATAATATAGTCGTTTCAATCTCGGAGTCAGCGGGAAATAACGTAGAATCTTTCTCGATATTTTTTTCCACTCTTACTAGCTGTCTGATATCTTGGCTCATTACATTCAGGACACCGTTGTAAATGTTGATGTTCACCGTAATATAGAATATGGTGATTTATGCATGAGTCTATTTTAATTTCTGCTAAACCCATCTTCCGCATCATCTTTTTTGTTTTGTAATAATTATCAGGTAATTCTGCATCTTCTGGTAACATCTTCTTAATAATCCTCAGCATTGCATCAAAATTACGATCGGTCATATTATATTCCATCTTCATCGATAGAAGATCCGAGACCGCAGAAAGTTTTGAATATGTCTTGCAACCCAACCATAATGGCTCTTCCGCTTTTTTCAACAGCTCGTAAAATTCTGCAGACTCTCCATATGGTTCCTCATCATCTTACAAAGTATCATTGAATTCTGGACCCGCAACATCCATAACCATATCTGCAAAGGGATTAATATTGTCAGCTTCTTCCACATCATTCATTCTGTTCTCGAAATTCTCACCATGCCTCCACCAAATCTGATATCCTTCCATGAAACCCATTCTATAAAGATGTAACTGAGTTTCATCTTTTGATCTCTTCTTCATTAGACGACATTTCTTACACGGACACAAGATAGTTCCATCTGAATCCATAATACGGGAACCTTGTGCGTAAGCAAATTGTATGAATTCCTGAACACCTCTTTGAAAAGCATCTGCTATACGTCCATCTACTACACGGTGTACATCCATTCTCTATTGGTCATATTTATGAACCTGAATTAAATAATCTAAAATGTCAAATCTAAGAAATTGAGGATATCTAAACGTATCACATTTTTGAGATAAAAGATGAGAAGAGAAGTGTATTAATTATGTTATCACTTTAGCCCGTCCATAGGATTCAAAATTACTAAAAGATGATCGTTGTCACAAGTATCTTTATTTGTAACGAAAATTTGGCAGCATAACCCTGCACCTCTCCCGTATACCCCATAAATCAATCGTAATTAATTATCAAAATAATCATATTATTAATTATTTCAATAATAAATATGACTGATTTGGTATACAGAAGAGGAAGGGGTTATGAACCGAATTTCCGTAAGAAATAAAGACATTGTGACACGGATCACCTTTTAGTAAATTTGAATCCTTACGGACCCACTTAGTCCGGGACCTCCGAACTAAGGAAAGCTAATATAAATGTAATACTTTAAGATCATTTTACGTCATACATTTGTAAGTGCTACAAATGAGACTATAAAATAATCTTAAAATATTTATTCATTTATATTAGCCGGGCATTTACGTATATTTGGCTGATTAACGATGGGGATAGGGATAAGTGTGATCCTTATTTAGTGCCTAATACAGTGCTTGGGTCACTAAAAGTTAATGGGCACCTGCAAAAAAAGTCGAACCTGCATACATCAAAATCCACGACCATTGGTCTGGGATAAACATCCCAAAGTGAGTCCAATAATGTTGTGAAAAAATAAAAAAATATAACACAGCTAGAGGTGATCAAATCCTCTAACGTGTTGCACACGCCACCCGTTGTGCAGGGCCACACACCACCCGGTGTGGAAGGACGCACTGTGTGTGAAGAATTTTGTGCGATTTTCTAATAATTACTAAATCATATTTTAGACTTATTATAAACCTATGTATAAGTTAATGTGATATAATTGGTCACATTAACTAAAATTTAATGTGATAATAAATTATCACAAAATAAACAATGGTGTATATCATATCTCATATCAAAACGATATGAAATTTTAAAATTGTTATTAATGATGTTGTTAATATCTAGTATCTGCATTATTGAAGTTGAGTAACTAAAGTTATTCACAAATTTCATAACTAATCATTTTCGAACATAATGTTTGTTGAGGCATTTTATCTACATTATTCTGAGGCATTATAACAGTTGAGTAACTAATCTTTTCTGAGCATAACTAATCTTAACTAATCATACAAGCATTTTGTCATTTAAAATTTACAAAATTTAAACATAATGTTCGTTGAGGCATTTTATCGAACACCTACAGGGGCATACAATTATACATATTATTTAGACAATCAAATTCGAAATAACAATACTATAGTGATCTACTATTATCCTTAATATGTAAAACACATATAAACTATCAAAATACTACACTACATTCAACAAAAATTTTAAACCCTAATCTATCCAAACAATACAACTACGTAATGAAATCAAATAAAAAGAGAAAGGATTAAAGATTATACTGAGTGGTAGATGTAGATCTACTCAAAACACGAAAACCACGGGCGTCGGGGCGGAGGGCTCGCGGGTCGCCGGAGGGGAGGAAATGGGAGAGGGTTGCGTGAGAAATGAGGAAGAAGATCCTCGCAGGTTCTGTTTACGGGCTTGGGCGAGCACACTTAAGTGCTCGCCAGGCCGTCGCCCGGTGCTCGCCCAAAATTTCCAGCCGCTAAAATTATCCGCGCAAGGAAATTCAAGTGGGCGAGCACACTTGAGCGAGCACATGGGCGAGCACATGTGCTCCTCAATACTGGTAACTGCGCCTCTCCGCAAAATTCAAACCAGCGACCCTCATGGGCGAGCACATGTGCTCTTAGTGTGCTCGCCCATTACGGGGCGAGCACATGTGCACGCCAGGTGCACGCCGAGCTGTGCACGCTAATCCCGCCTTTTTTTTGTAGTGATCCTTTCAAGGAAGGAGACAAGATTATCTTATCTAGCATCCAGATACATTCTGAAATAATAGAGAAAATTTTGAGATCTCAGAAAGAAGATCCTGAGTATCATGTTCTGGCTGAAAAGAGTCAAGAAGAGAATTCAGAATTCTTCATTGCTCCAGATGGTGGCATTAGATTCAGGAATCGCTTATGGGTTCCTTCGCAGGCAAGGTTGAAGCAAGAGATTCTGGATGAAGCTCATCGTTCTAAATTCACGGTGCATCCAGGAAGTACAAAGATGTATAAGGATCTCCAACGGAATTTTTGGTGGAAAAATATGAAGAAGGAAATTGCAGAATTTATTTCTCATTGTTTGGTGTGTCAGCAAATTAAGGCTAAGCATCAAAGACCAGCCAGACTTTAAGAGCAGTTGGAGGTTCCGGAATGGAAATGGGAACACATCACCATGGACTTTGTCATGGGTCTTCCAAAGACCGATGCCACTAATTATGATGCCATATGGGTGATAGTGGATAGATTGACGAAATCTGCCCATTTCTTGCCAATGAAGAAAAAGGAGTCAGTTGCTAGTTTAGTAAATTTATACATGAATAATATTGTGAAACTTCATGGTATACCTGTCTCTATTATTTCTGACCGAGATCCATGATTCACAGGAAGATTTTGGAAAAAACTTCAGGAGGCTTTCGGTACAAAGCTGAAGTTTAGTACTGCATTCCATCCTCAGACAGATGGTCAATCAGAAAGAACTATTCAGGTCCTCGAGGATATGCTGAGAGCATGTTCTTTGGATTATGCTCGAAGTTGGGATAAGAACCTTCCACTCATTGAGTTTGCCTATAACAATAGTTATCAGGCTAGTATTGGAATGGCTCCATATGAAGCTCTCTATTGGAGGCCATGTAGATCTCCTCTTTGTTGGAGCGAGGTTGGTGAAAGAAGATTGCTCGGACCGGAACTTGTGCAAAAGTGTGCTGATAAGATCGATCTGATTAAGAAGAGGCTCTTAATTGCTCAAAGTAGACAAAAGAGTTATGCAGATAACCGTCGCAGAGAACTAGTATTTGCAGTTGGCGATCATGTTTTCTCAAAATTTCTCCAACTCGTGGTGTATTAAGATTTGGACGAAAGGGAAAACTTAGTCCCAGATACATTGGTCCTTTTGAGGCGTTGGATAGAGTAGGCGAGGTAGCCTACCGCATTGCATTACCACCTCAGTATTCACATATTCATAATGTCTTCCATGTCTCCATGTTGCGGAAATATATTCATGATCCATCTCATCATATTCACTATGAACCAATTGAAGTTCATAAAAATTTATCGTATGAAGAGCGCCCTTCACACATTGTTGATCATCAAGAACATCAACTTCGAAGAAAGATTATCAAGATGGTGAAAGTTGCTTGGCATAATCACTCAGATAGAGAGGCTACATGGGAACTTGAAGATGAAGTTCGAGAAAAATATCCTGAATTGTTAGGTATGTCTTTAGAATTTCGAGGACGAAATTCCTTTTAAGGGAGGTAGAGTTGTAATATCCGTTTTTTTAAGGGGGCATTACGCAAAAATAAAATTAAAATATATAAAATGAATAGATTGATTATATAGGATGTACTATATAAATATAAAAATATATATAAAGGCAAAACTACGTTATGGTTCAAAAGAAAAAAAATCAAATACATGTTTATATAAAACACAATCGTGCAAAGCAAGAATAAAAAAACAAACAATGATAATTAAATAAATATAAAAGGAAGGGATAAATTATGTAACCATCTAACTTTTCAAAAAAAGAAACATAAATGCACCAAACCAACGGCCATGAACCTAAGGCTAAAAAGGATTGACGGCAATTTTGAAATTTGAAAGTAATGCGAATGATTTGATAATGGTATTAACGGCCTGCCAACTCACGTCCCTTATCTCGTTGCCGCAATTCCATATATACCTCGGCGGCTGGGAGCGTAGGCATTTGAGGATGATGAGTGTATACGATGGGCGGCGATGCCCAAGAAGTATTTTATTGACGCAAGATTTCTTGGATCTGGATCGGATAAATTACCATGGTCGTACCGTGCTGAGCGTAGCAGTAGAACCTGATGCTATCTCTAATATATTCAGATTTTACCTCGGGACACCTAATTTCTGTTTTGTTTTTAGCAGAGCTCTGACGACGTCGTCAAACTAGACCCACACCACGGATCCGTAGAATGAGGAGGCACGACCGGATTGTGAAGGAGGGATAGACATCTTCGTCGACGATGAGGCATTCTGATCGGACGAAGTCGGGGATTTGGGATTCGAGATCGGAGGAGTCAAACATGACAACATGTCACCGACTGGGGTGTGTAGACGGTTGAGAGAGCCAAAGAGCGGTGACAGTCATTGGAGGAGAAACCCCTACGTGGAGGGATGGTGTGTAGCCTGGCGAGGAGTAGATAGCGACGGTCGGACAAGGCCAGATCGAGGAGTTGGTGGTCTAGGGTTGGCGCCTAGAGATTGAGCCCTCAGGACGGGGGAGGAAGGTGAACATGGTGTTCATTGGGGGAGCGGGAGTTGGAGCCCCCAGATGGAGTTGGCGCTTGGGAATCTGGGAGGAGGGAGGGATTCCTACAAAAGCATAAGGTAGAACTGGAAAGACGGTTGTCACTTGGGGATAAATTTGGAATGTATGGTAGGAAAATTAATACATGGTCGGTGGACACCCCTGCTTAATATATGTTATATATATATATATATATATATATATATATATATCAATTGATCCGTTCTGGCACTATAATCAAAAGATCAGATTTTTCAATCCAACACAATTCAACGTGACGAGTATGCCTCCATGTTTTCAACCTTCGTGGGAAATAAGCCATGGTGATGGAAGCCTGGGCTGCGTAGAAGCAACGTCTGGGGCAGAACAGTATTGACGAGAAAGGTAATTCATGTTTGTGATTCACGTTTTTGTATCTCGAACAACTATCAAAAATATTCGATCGGATTTTCTGTGTATGAACTCCACGCGGTCAAAGTTGTCATTAACTTAGATTATGGGGTGCATCCTATATCAAATTAGAAGAAGAAGAAAACACCATGACAATTAGACTCTAAACGATAATTGAAGTTTATTCACCAGAGAATAAAAAAAAGAGGAATAGTTTTTGAATTTCTAGCAAAAATAGAGTATGTATGACAATTAGTAACTTTTGCTAGAAAGGTTTAATGGTTAGGCGTTTAAGTACCTATGTTATAAAAAAATCAAATCAAGATACTCGGAATTGAATCAAGTTGGAAAACGTCAACTTTGTACATAATTTCGTTAAAATAATAATAATAACTTATATTGGTCACAAAATAAGAAGAAAAAAATGAGGTAAGGTATCACTGAGTGTAGGTTAGGAGGCAATCTTAGTATGTCCATGGTAGTAATTTTGTTGTTTCTTCCGTTTAGGTGAAAATTGATTTCTATAGACGGAGAATCCTATATATAAAAAAACTTGTACACGAATCGAGGTATGTACATTAATTTATGTCTCATACCATTTTCATTTATACCCCACATTGCTTTATATCAGTTATGGAATGTTGCTTTTATTTTATATCATTAGAATGCTTTGATTATGTTTATGTGTTAAAGCCATAGATTATCAAGCATTAGTTTGACATTTACCCATAATGCCTATCTACGGACTAGTTGTTAAATGTTACATAGATGGATACATTATTGCCTTTTTATATATAGGTTAAATTGCATTTTTATTCAAATATTTTTATTGAAAAATTAGTTATTGTTTTTGACACCATCATTGTGAGGGAGTAGACATTGTTCATTGTTTGCCCATTAGAGGCTTTGACCTGACCGGGTGCCACGCTGACGGTTAATTCCGCCAATTGACCGTTGTAGGCGGGTAATCCTACACTACTTCCAAACAATTTACCGCTACGGCGGTTGATTCAGTACTGATGTCCATTGCATTTGTGTTTGGATATGAGGCCTCGTATTGATATTTGTTTTAGTTTAAAAATTTTGATTTAAGGGAACGGGGTGGCTTCTATCCAAGCTCGGGTTGCCCGGTGTCGGCAGATGGGATTGATATATATATATATATATATATATATATATATATATTTGATATGGATTTTGATATTATGGTCACAAAATTTGTGATATTCAAGGAAATTGATCGAATTGTCATTGTTATCCCATAATGATGGGCATACTTGAAAAAGTCTTTTTATAGTTCATTGTGTATTTATTGACTTATATTCCTTATTATATGGAATTGTCATCGTATATTTTTTTACTCATTATATATGGTTATGATGGCATGTCTCATAGATTATTGGTGCATACTTAGTCAAATTCGTTTGACTAATATTGATTTATAACCTTGCAGCTTAGAGGAAAGCAAGAGGGTTGGCCGTTGGCTGGATTGAAGAGTCTTTGATATTTTCTATCATCTTAAGTCATTGTACGGATAGACTTAATTAATTTCATTGTGTGGTTTAGACTTGATGAGTCTTTATTTATTGGTTAATTTCCTTTATTCTTCCATCATGTTTGCCACTCTGAATGTTATTTATGGATTATTGAGATTTTGTCTCGCTCCTGGACTCGAAAAAAATTCATTGTTTTGGGATGCTTCCGCAATTTTTCCCATGTCTCGAGGTCCGGGACGTGACATTATATCTTTCGAGCATATATTTCGAGAGAGAAAAAAATACTTAACTAGGGAATGTCTTCCTTACTTGAGATTCATCGTATATAAATATATTTAGAACATGTTGCTAAAGTTCTTTTGTTGCCCATATGTGGCCTTCATAGTGTTCCACATGTCATGACCAGTCGTATAGTAGATCAGGTCATTTGCAATTATGTCGATGACACTAACCACGATCCAAGACCTCACCGCTATATCATCTTTCCCCCATGTGTCGTACTTGCATGTCTTAACAGTAGGCTCGAGCTAGAGTAAAATATGTTCCTTATTGAATTGTCGCACAATCATTAAGAACATCCTCAACCATTTGTTGGAGTAGTTTGTCTCATTCAACTTGAGATCGAGCCGAAAGAGAGTAGGTGGGCACTCCCTCCCTTGTATCCCTAAGACCTCACTTCTGATTCAAACATTTTTTACTATGATGCCATGCATGTTAAAAGTGAAAAATGATACTAGATACGACTACTTATATCATACTATGATAGATATGATCAAAGGCCACTAAATAGTAGGTGACCAGAACCCATGGGGATTCATAAATGAAGAGTGCACACATTAGCCCATGGGGTCTATGATGTCGAAGCCCGTGGGCGCTGTGACTTCGAAGCCCCTATGGACTGACTAATTCAAGAGCGGAAGAATGATGGCAAGGGATAGATGTTTGGTGAAGAAGGACTAGTGGTGCGCGTGAAGGAGAGAGGGCTGGTTAGCAACAATTAGGGCTGCTAATCGAACTGAACATATTCGTATTCGATTAGAGTTCGTTCTATAAAAGTTCGAAAAATGTTCGTTTGTTTCTAAACGAACTGAACATGAACCTCAACTTTTAGTTCGATAGCTTAACGAACCGAACATGAACATAACATATGTTCGTTCGATAAAAGTTCGAGTTCGATATATGAATATGTGTGTTTATTTGTATGTGTAACTTAGTATTTATATAGTTGATAAATTTCGAGATTAAAGAAATTGTGGTATTTATTGGGATTTGTACCACTTTAATTTGAATAATTTCTTATTTTTACTGTTTATCGAACCTTGTTATCGAACTTCAGTTTCGAACTTGTTCATGTAAACAACTTTTAGTTATGTTAAATTGTTAATGAACTGTTATCAAACCGAACTCGAACGTTTATTTTCTAAATGAACTCGAACACATATCCAATCCAACATTTATCGAATCGAACTCGAACTCGAAATTTCAAACTTCCTTATCGAACCGAACTCACACTACAACAGAATTATGTTTTGATAACGGAATTTAAGCGACGGAATTCATTGCGACGGATATTTGTCGCCTAAATCCGTCGCGTAAAGCGCACGTGTACATGACTATAAGAGCGCACCTTTTTCAAAAAGCCTCATTCCCCCTTCTTTCCAAAACCCTAATCTACTTACCAAACTTTGCCTCCGCCGCTGCCATCTTCTCCCCTTTCTCGCCCCCTTCCTCTAGGTTGAGGTCGATCCCATCGGCGATCCTCTGCCTCTGATGCTCGATGCAATGGTGATCTGCGTCGATTTCCACCGCCGTTTGATCGCCTCCATCCGCCGCCACTCGTCGTCAGTGCTTCTCCATCGAGGAGATCCACCGCTAGCCGTCACCAGATCTACAGGTACTCCGACTCCATTTCCCATGTACCCATGAGAAAGGCGGACGGACAAGGAGATAAGGCTACCTCCAGTTCCATCCCGCAAATGAGGAGCTGGTGGTGCAGTACCTGAGGAGGAAAGTCTTGTGCTGCCCATTACAATCTTTCATCATTCTCGAGATCGAGCTGTGCAAATATAACCCCTGGGACCTCCTTGAGATCGAGCGTTTGGAGCGAGTTCATTGGCTAAGTTCGTGGGTTGGATCGAATCAGTCCAGCGTAATGATCATTTCTAGCAATGGAACACAGCCGAGAATTGATAACCCAAAAATCTCGAAGACCCGGGTGAAGGTAATAAGACAAGGGTCGTTGCGACCCGGATCTCAGAGGATAGGTATATCAAGAAAAAAAATGAACCACTCACAAAATACAAAATCAATCAAGCACAAAGGCGGTCCTGCTAGGAGATTAACCTGGTATAGCACCCAGGGTCGAACACAAGGAGCACGGGTTGGCCAGAGGCCTACGAAGTAGTCGAAATGAACTAAAATAAAGATAAATATTTTTAGTGATTTTTAATAATTTTTATATTTTTCTGGATTTTTAATATGTGAAGAAAATGAGAAAGACTAAAGGGCAATCACACTTTATCAATTTATTTGAAGCATCAAAAAGCAAGCAAAAATTCAAGAAAAAATGTTTTTATGTGTTTTATATTTTTTTATGTTTTTGGTGAATTTTTGGGATTTTTCTGAGATTTATTTTAATTTCTAAAAATCAAACAGTAAGAAAACCAAGGGGTACTGTCCAGCCAGGCCCAAAATCCAAAAATAAAATATTTAAGGATTCAGAGGGACCTGGAGGTAATTTTCCTGTATACTAGAGAAAACAAGGAAAATTTGAGCACCAAAATTATTGTTTTTGGGTTTTTAAATTATTTATTATGATTTTTATAGGTTTTTAGGTGTTTTTGAATTTTTAGAGTTTTTAAGCAATGAAAAATAGCCAAAATTGGCTAGAAAATCAAGCAACACACAAGAAACAGTATCTAATTTTTATAGAATTTTTAGGGGGGTTTTAATATTTTTTTGTGATTTTTCAAGTGAAACAGTGCCAAAAATAGATGTTTTTGAATTTTTAAAAATAACAAATAAACTCAGAAATGTCCCCCAAAATTCTCAAAAATCCTACAACATGGCAGGAGCCATGTGTCAAATTTTCATCGAATTTGGAGGTGATTTGATATTTTATTCAAAAATAACAAGGGGGCACTGTGCACAGGGACCAAAGTGCAAATACCCAAAGCTCTGGGGGTCCTGGTGCAAAATACCTAAGAAATCACGCGCGAGGCGCGTGCTGGGGCACTCAGGGACCTATATGTAAGAAAAACAAGTCCGAGGACCTTTTGGTAACTCGTACCAAAAAGTCCAGGGGCTATGTTGCAAATAACCCGCTCAAAAGGCGCACATGCGCAAATACAACACTCACAGGGGCATAAATGCAATTATCAAAAAGTTTTCATTCATTAAAGAACATCCAGAACTACAGGGCTAAAGGCGCAAATACACCAAATATACACGTGACGATGCACGTGGCTCACACAAACAGGGGCATAAATGCAAATATAAACAAGCGCGAGGTCCAATGTGCAATTTACCCTACGTAAATAAAACTCCTAAAATATTTACAGGACTGACACGTAAAACAGAAACTAAGAGGGGGCCTAAGGTAATTTACCCCTTTATTACGTCGACGGCTGGATGCGCGCCACGTAGCTGATCCAACGGCTGAGGACGGCGGGCGCTTTTCTTCTTCCGCACGTGAACCGATCGACGACGCAGAGCGAGGCACGTGGAGGATCTGACGGTGCTCAGGTGCTGGTGCCTCTCTCCTCTGTGCTAACGGTCCGGATCGACCCTCGAGGTGATCAACGGTGTCTGCTCCTCGATGAATGGACGGTCACGATGAAAACTGGAGCGGAGGGCGATCGGACGGTGGTGGAGGACCCTCGAAGAACAGGTGGCCGGCGAGGTTCGCCGGCCTTGTGCGCGTGCTGTAGTCCTCCTCAGCTGCCTCTGATGATCGAAGAAGGTCGGCGATGACGTCCCGCAGCTGGTGGTGGCCTCCGATGGCCCAATCGAACCCTGGAGAGGCTCCGGCGAGGACGGCGGAGGGAAGCTCCTGGCCTGGATGTGAGGGGGCCTCAGATGGCCTCCTCTTGACCTGCAAAACAGCTCAAGAGCTTCGCGGGTCGAGGGCAAAGTGCCTCGACCCGAAGAAGCGGCGTGAGGGTGGACGGTGCGTCGGGGTGAGCGAGCTCCGGCGAGCGGAGGACGGTGGAGCTTGAACCCCAGCTCCTGTGCGAGCTGGGTTGAACGAAGGGGCGGAGAATGTGCGCGGAGGGATGGCGATGGTGAGCGTAGGTTCCGATGATCGAGAAGATACGCGATATGGTCGGAATCAAAGGAAATCGGCGGAACTAAGATTTGGGGGTAACTCAAAATTAAGCTAAACAAGAAGGCTAGAAGGTTACCTGGGTGGTGTGGAAGACTGTGCTGGAGCTAAGGTAGCTCCTGGTCGTCGCCTCGAAGGTTGTCATGGCCTGAGGCTCGAGCTCCTGCACGGGGCGGAGCACGGCGGCGCAAAGTCGCCGGATCAATGGTCCGGCCACCCCCTCCTCACTACTACAAGGGCAATCGCGAGCTGTCACCTCGGGGATTGCAATGGAGGTCACGGGAATGAGAGTGGAGAGCCAAAGATGGCGAAAATGAGCGGCGGAGCTCGGCTATATACGTGAGTGCCGACCCGACTAGGGCTGGTCGGGTAGGGCTGCGAGGAGCGCGGATCCCAATGCGAATACCCCAACGGTCATGTCGGATGTACAAGGAATCAATAGGACCCGGGGTTTGCGGAGAAGGCGAGCGGATCAAGCGCGGAAAAAGAGGCGAAACCGGGTTGGGCGCGAGATCCGCAGGAGAAGGCGGTCCGCGGAGGGAGTTGACCGGAGGTCAACATCTCCGTGGACCAACCAGAAGCTGCCACGTGGAGAGGATTTGGAGCTCAAAAATAAGGCAGCAAATGGCCGATTTTTCAAAAATTCAAAACATGAAATATTTTTCTTTTATTTTTTTCTATTTTTTGGTGATTTTTAATTAATTTTTGGAAATAAAAATGTGGTATTTGCATTATATAGGTATATATACAATATGGAGGCTTTTGATTTTTTCTTTTTAATTATTATTTTTATACAATTTTTTCCCATTTTATATTTTATTTATTTATAGAATAAAATGAGGAATAAAAGAATATTTTTATTTTATTTTTATTATTTATACACATAGGTGAAATACATAGATATATACAACTATGTACATGACATATGTACAATATGTTTTTGTAATTTTAATTTTTGTTATTTTTATTTGATTTTTGTTGTGTTTCTTTTTATTTATTTTATTTACAAAATATACCATAGAATATTCACAAAAAGTTTTGAAAATAAATACATTTATTTATAGGGTTAAATAAATAAAGGATGATGGTCTATGCACATGGTGGAGGGATATTTTTGCATTTTTTGATTTTCAAATTTTTATTTTGTTTTTAATAGTTTCTAAATATATACAAAATATGTACAAGCATATTTTTGGTTGAGGAAAATATAATTTTATTTATTTACATAGATATCTACACATGAGCTCCTATCTCTCTCTACTGTGGCTTTTATGCGGTCAGGCCCATGCTGAGCCCTCCCTTGGGTTAGGTTGCTCAATATTTATTCTAAATATTTCCCTCTTTTTCTTTTTGATCTTTATTCTTTTATTTTTGCACAAAAGCATGCTAATTATAAGTTTTTACACAATGCATGCTTTTGGTAATTATTTGTATTTACATATATCTACATGTATTTGCAAAGGTTTTTGTAGCTAAAATATAAGAATAAAGAGTGATGAATGGGTATTCATCACCCCCTTATACTTAACTTTGCTAGTCCCTTAGCAAACACTTATTTGAAAAAGAAGTGAAAAAGAAAGAAAAAGAAAAAGAAAAAGAGGATGTACATGGATCAAAGTTGAATTATTAAACTTTCCTTCATTAAATTGAAATATGGAGCTCGATCAGATCTTTGGATTATTAATGTGTCGGAACCTTATTTGGACTTAAGCTTAAAACCCAACAGCATCTAAGTTCCACAAATCTATGGACAAGACTCCTTAATAAACCAGATCAGAACAAGTCTACATACACAAACTCTAATGACCATGAGTCTTTCCATGCAGTGTAAGTGATATGTGGCTCCCCACCTCAGAAGTAACAAAGAAACAACCTCCCTTAACCTGGTAACTCTAATGCCTCGGTCTAGCAACTCTTTCCTCGAGAAGCGGGGTATTCCCTTCTAAGTTCAAGTGCAACCGGCTCAAGAAGAGGGGGTAGAAGTATAGAGTTTTGGAAGCTTAGCCAGTGTAGCTAAGTCTCCCGCTGCAAGCTTCATGAGATGTAACATGGATACCATAAGCTTTGCTTTATTTGGCTATGTACACTCCGATGGGGTTATTAAATTTTCAGTCCGACCCACCACTTTTTTGGAGTTCTTTTTGCATTTTTGCATCTTTTTTTTTTCAAAGACTTCTGTACAGCATATCTACATGGTGCAGCATATATACAAGAAATTTCCTCTTGAGCCAGTAGACTATCCCTCTTTTGAAGCTTTATTGCAACCCACAGCTTCTGTCTTTAGCCTTCATCACCACTAGACCAAGTTGAGGTGCACTTCCTTCACTAGAAGAAGAAGAGAGGTTCCGCCTAGAAGTACTACCCTCATATGCTACCCCAAGCCAAAGGAAACTGCCTCCTCACCACCTCATCCGTGGAGAGCCATGTGTAAAGTGCAGGTGCAAGTCAAGCCATTGTCTCTAAGAGTCATGCGTGTGTTGTTAAGTGTTCTACTTAAGCTCATCAAGATGACATATGCTCATAGCCTAGTGGACTCAAAGAATTAAGTCCTTATGGACCTGAAAAGCCTTAAACCTAAATCCTATAAGGTACCTCTTAAAGTTAGGTGGATTAAGATCTTATTCAAGCTCCATTTCTCAATTTAATTCCAGGCTTAGTTCAAATGTCAACTCTCATCCAGGAAAAATTATATACATATATGTACACCAGGTGCTATTTACAAATATTTTACAATCATGCAAAATTTTTGAAAAATGTTTTGAAATCATGAATGGATGATGATGCATGAAGTGCAAGTTTTGCAAAAAGATATTTACAACTATTTGCACAAGATTTTTGCAAACTCTTGATTTTCAAAACATTTTGGAAAAATTTTGTACTATATACATAATTTTGATACAAAAATATTTACACAAGCTTTACACAAAAGATTTTTGAAATCATTTTTACAAAAATACTTTGTACACTAGCTATGTATGTGCAAGATAAAAGAAGTTTATGTACATGAAAATTTTTAAATTTTTGTGATTTTTAGCCATTTTATTTATTAACACACTCACACAAAGTACGAGTTATGGCTAAAGTATATATGAAATATATACACACCCCCCCTATACTTAGCTCGAACGATGTCCTCAGAGTGATCAAGAGCGATGAAGAAGACATAACTCGTGCTTAGTAAAAGGGAAGTGAAAAGGAATGGCTAAGTACAGGAACGAATGAATGAATAGAATGAGAGGAACTCGGTGGTTTCCCCCTATACTTAGGATTAACTAATCCTAAGTATAGCAAGCTGTACATGAAGGGAAATCCGAGTGAAGAAGATACAGAGTCTGCTCCCCCTATACTTAGGGTAAAATATCCCTAAGTATAGGCAGCAAAATAGGAGCAAACCGAATGAAAAGAATACTCGCAAGTCCGACATACCCCCTATACTTAGGGTAAAGTACACCCTAAGTATAGCATAATCATAAGATGAGAAAAGGGATGTGGGACTAAAGAATAGAATGATATGGACAACTGGATCTATACAGGCGGAGGAACAGTGAAAATCAGGCGTGAGATGCAAAAGATGTGAGTCAAGAGACTACATCTCACGCAAAATGAATAGGGGCAACAATAACGTCCCGCGGCTCATGATCTAGAAATGGCTTGAGCCGCTGGCCGTTCACTCGAAAGGTGCTCTCAGAAGACAACTCGGATATATCAATACTACCATTGTCGTGCACCTTTCTGACGAGAAAAGGTCCCTTCCATTTGCTCTGTAGCTTCCCTAGAAATAATCGTAGCCTCGCATCAAACAGCCATACTCTCTGTCCAATCTCAAAATGCTTGTGGCTGATATGAGAATCATGCCACTCCTTGACTTTCTCCTTATAATGTAGGCTGCTTGAGAAAGCTGCATCTCTAAGCTCATCCAGGGCAGCTAACTCTGCCCTTCTCTGGTCTCCCATACCATCTGGATCCATAAGAATATCTGTGACTGCCCAAAGTGACTTGTGCCTCAGCTCAACAGGTAAATGGCACGGCTTGCCATATACGAGGCGAAAGGGAGATGTACCCAATGGAGTCTTGAAAAACGTCCGATATGCCCACAAGACCGAGTCCAAAAGCTGTGACCAATTCTTTCGGTCAGGGCGGACGACTTTCTGCAAAATAGTCTTGATCTCCCTATTCGACACCTCAGCTAGACCATTCGTCTGTGGATGGTAAGGTGTGGCAACACGATGGTCTATACTGAACTCTCTAGCAAGGGCCTTCACCTGGTCGTTGATGAAATGAGACCCCCCATCAGAAATAAGAACTCGTGGAACCCCGAACCGCGTGATGATATGTTTCCTCAAAAATCTGCAAACTGTCCTCGCATCAGCGGCTCGGGCGGGGATAGCCTCAACCCAACGACTCACATAATCAACGGCCAACAGAATGTACTCAAATCCCTGACTCTTAGGGAATGGACCCATGAAATCGATGCCCCATGCGTCAAAGACCTCACAGAAGTGAATGGGCTGCATCGGCATCATATCACGCTGTCCACAAGTGCCCATCCTCTGACAGTCAGTACACCTCTTCACGAACTCATCAGAGTCCTTGAAGAGGGTAGGCCACCACAAGCCAGATTGGAGCACTTTCTGTGCCGTTCTCCTCCCAGAATGATGTCCCCCTGCCTCAAGCTTGTGGCAGTAAGTGAGGACGCTATGGTGTTCTTCCTGAGGAATACACCGACGCCAGACGCTATCCCCTCCTTCGTGGTAAAGGATGGGATCCTCCCAGTGGTAGGACTTGGCCCTCGCAAGGAAGGTCTCAAGCCTCTGTCTGGGCCAATCTTGTGGGACTTTCCCTGCAACGAGAAAGTTCACAATATCGGCATACCACGGGAGTGAGGCGATAGCAAGGATCGCCTCATCTGGGAAGGTATCTCGAATAGGATCAATCTGCTCAGAATCCTCAGGCTGCTCTAGTCGGGAAAGATGATCCGCCACCACATTCTTGACTCCAGGCTTATCCTTGATCTCAATGTCGAACTCCTGGAGTAGAAGGATCCATCTAGTCAGTCTGGCCTTGGCATCCTTCTTTGCCATGAGGTACCTGATGGCGGTGTGATCTGTAAACAAAGTCACTCTAGATCCAATGATATACGATCTGAACTTATCTAGGGCAAACACCACTGCTAGCATCTCCTTCTCTGTGACCGTATAATTCCGCTGGGCGGAATCCAATGTGCGGCTAGCGTAGTGTATGGCAAATGGCACTCCATCCCTCCTCTGTCCCAGCACTGCCCCCACGGCAAAATCGGAGGCATCCGTCATGATCTCGAATGGGAGAGACCAATCAGGCGGCTGGAGAACAGGAGCCTCAATAACATGCTGCTGGAGAGTCGCAAAGGACGAGAGACACTTGTCATCGACAAGGAACTCGGTGTCTTTCGTCAAGAGGTCAGTCAACGGTCGGGCAATCTTGCTGAAATCCTGAATAAATCTCCTATAAAATCCAACGTGCCCCAGGAATGACCGTAGCTGCCTCAAGTTGGACGGTGGTGTGAGTTTTCTAATGACATCAACCTTGGCCGGATCAACCTCCATGCCCCTGTTGGAGATGATGTGGCCAAGCACCGTCCCTTGAGTCACCATGAAGTGACTCTTCTCCCATGACAGAACCAAATGAAACTCGATACATCGCTGGAGTACCCGGTCTAGGCAGTCAAGACAAGAATCGAATCCGTCGCCGTAGACCGAGAAATCGTCCATGAAGACCTCTAAGCACTCCCCTACCATGTCCGAGAAGATCGACAGCATGCACCTCTGAAAAGTTGCAGGGGCATTGCATAGCCCAAATGGCATGCGTCGAAAAGCATATGTGCCGAAGGGACAGGTAAAGGTGGTCTTCTCCTGATCCTCAGGAGCGATGGCCACTTGGTTGTAGCCCGAGTACCCATCCAGGAAACAATAATGGCTCTTCCCTGCCAGTCTCTCAATGATCTGGTCAATAAAAGGCAGGGGGAAATGGTCCTTCTTGGTGGCTTGGTTGAGTCTCCTGTAGTCAACGCAAACCCTCCAAGAGGTGGGTACTCGTGTAGCGATCTCCTCTCCCGACTCACTGATCACAGTCGTGATGCCCATCTTCTTGGGTACCATATGCAAGGGGCTGACCCACTTGGAGTCGGAAATGGGATAAATAAAATCTGCGCTCCACCATTTGGATATTTCCTTCATCACGACCTCTCTCAGGTTGGGGTTCAGTCGCCGCTGGAACTCACGCGACGGCTTCGCCCCTTCCTCAAGATAGATATGGTGGGAGCACACTGCTGGACTAATCCCATGGAGATCCGCTACGCTCCATCCGATCGCCTTGCGGTTCTTTTCAAGAACCCCCATCAGACGGGATTCCTTCTCTCCAGTCAACTCGGCGGAGATGATGACTGGGTACATCTCTGGATCGCCCGCAAGGAATCGATACTTCAGCGAAGTAGGGAGCGGCTTTCGCTCTGGAATGCTGGGTGCTGGCAAATCTGGCTGCGGAAGAAACTGCGTGAAAGCTGCTAAGTCTGCCAAATCTGCCTGGGAAAGTGAAAGCGTACTCTCGCAAACTGGGTCGGGAGAAGTCTGCTCAACTGCACTGTCTCTGCTCGGCTCTGCATCTACCTCCTCCTCATCAATAGGCTCAGATGGATTCAGGTCTGACATCTGATCATAGCAATCGGCCCAATCAGACTCTGAATCCGAGGGATCTGTATCAGAAGCGGTGGCATCAGTACCACCGGGAAACAAGGTGGCCTCAACACCACCATCACTGAACATCGTGCCGCGATCAAGGACCGGCTCTGCTGCCTCCATGGTATCCTGAACCAGGTTTGTGCTCTCCAGACTCTCCTCTGCTATCGTCTCTGCATCAGTTGTATCTGAAAGTGAGAGGGTGGTCTGTGTCTCAAGATCTGCCCAAGCTGCCTCATCATCTGTGATCACAAAATCACAGTCCTGGTGGATGTCTGGCTCTGCGTCTGTCAGCTGCTCTGAATCGGTACTCGCATCGGAGCGGGCTCTAAGTCTGGCTCTGTAGTCCTCGACCGTCTCTATTTGTATACTCTCGCCCTCGACGCAAAAGTACACCTTCCCACTATCATGATCAGTCACCGCCTTGGCTGTGGCCAAGAACGGACGACCAAGGATGATGGGGGTATCGGTCACTGACTCAGGGATCTCCATGTCCAACACTACGAAGTCCACGGGGAATTTCAGGCCCTGAATCGTGACGATAACGTCTCGTAATAACCCCTTCGGCCTCTTGACAGATCGATCAGCGAACTGAAGGACTGTCCTGCTCTGTCGAAGAGTGCCCAACTCGAAGCGGTCGAGAAGGGCTGCCGGAAGAAGGTTGATCGACGATCCGCTATCTAAAAAAGTACGGTCAAACCTCTGCTCACTAATCTGGCATCTGACATACGGGGCCCCTGAATCTGGCCTCTTGGCTGGCAGTCGGTTCTGGATCGCAAAACACGTGGCTTTCGTCAGCACATGGATCTCGGAAGTGCGGTTCCTCCTCCTCCTCCTGACTGTAGTCCTATCTCTCAAAGATCGCTAGAGAAGGGGGATGTGCTGCAAAGCCTCCTGGAGGGTCAGCTGGATGTGGAATCGATCAATCATGCTCTGGCTGAACTCCTCAAGCTCTCTCTTTTTTGGATTTTCTTTTTTCTTCCCCTTCCCCATCTGAAGGGCGCTAGGGAAGGGGATCACAGGGTCCTTCTCAGATGAAGGACTAGGAAAAGGTCTAAGCGGTTCAAGGACCGGATCCACACATACATCATGCACCACAGTGGGACCAGAAGAAAGTAAACCTTTTCCTTTATTCATAGCAGAGTTCCGAGATACATGAGTGCGAGGAAAAAAAACATCTCTCTCTGTACACACACCGGTGGCCTCAGTACCACCATGGGCTGGCTCTGCTGCTGCTGCTGCTGGTAGACGTCGTGCGGCATCAGTACCGCTGGCTGGCTCGGTTGAATGGGTGGCATCAGTACCACCTCCTCGAACTGGTGAAGCGGCGGCCTCAGTACCGCCGGTGGGATCAGCATCCTTGGTGGCATCAGTACCACCGTCATCATCTGGAGCGGCCTCAGTACCGCTCTCCTCCTCCTCATGTGGCGCCTCTGGAGTGTCCTCGTGGTGAAGCTCAGATGAGGCGTCGCCGCCTGCTGGGGTCCTACCGCTCCTAAGTGTGACAAAATCAGCATCAAATAGATCCGAAGATGTATCATCCAAAGGGTCACTAGGAGTGGCTAACTCAGTATGTACTACCTGCTCAGATTTCCTCTTGAGATTGTTCGGATTCGGCTCGATCTGGGCTGGTATGGCGGCCTTCCCTCTCACCAGGTCCCGCATCTCCTGGCGGAACTCGTCCATCTCCCGTCTGAATGTGGCCTGCTGGTCCGTGAGGAGGCGGGCGATGTCATCCAAGGCGGGGCTCTCGTGGGAGCCCGACGGGTGGCCTCTCTGTGGGTGAGGCTACTGGAACTGTTGTGGTGGGTAAGAGGGGTAGGATGGAGGGTGCTGCTGGTATCCCTGGTGAGCCTGCTGCTCACGTCTCCAAGACTGTCCCTGCTGCTGATAGGGACGAGGACCGTAGGATGACTGCTGCTGATACGCTGGGGGCTGCTGCTGCGGCTGGTGCTGGTCTCTCTGCTGGGAGTACTGCCCTCCCTGACCTGACGGCTGCTGCTGGGGCTGGGCACCACCACTCCCCCACCTGAATCCGGGATGATCTCGTCGGATCCCAGGCTGGGGGCGGTCATACCAAATCCCGTTGACATCCATCAACGGCTCTGCATCGAAGGGGGCTGGCGGCAGTACTGCTAGAGGCTGATCCGGCTGGTAGAGCATCATCTGCATCTCTGGAGATGGTGGGGACTGGTAGGTGGGCTGCGGCTGCTGGTACGGCTCCGCCTGTACAAAGTGAACCTGTCTAGGCTTCTCTGAGGAGCTGGAGCGCTGGGACGAGCTGCTGCTGCCGCCGGTATCGCCTCGCGACAGAAGACGGGGCTGTGAAGCCGTCTGTGTCTCCTGGAGACACATGAGCTGGGTCTTCATGTCGCTCAAGACCTGTGCCATCTGCTCCATCTGCGTGATACTCTGGCACTGCTTCTTCTCGATCAGCTCCATGCGGTCCAACTTCTCGCTGATGATGCCCATGTCCGCAGCGGATGACTCTGCCTGTGCTGCTGCGACTGCGGACGAACTGGATGGACCTGCATCTACCCGTGCTATCCGCTGATACTGCACGGGTCCTGGCTGCTGTGGCTGGGGTCTCTGAGTGTACAATCTGGTCTGAGACATCACCATGTAGTTCTCGGACATCTCCTCGTAGATGGCCCAGACCTGATCGTGGTCCTTGGCAAAGTAGGACCCGCCGCAAGAAGCGTTCACCAGACCCTGAAGCTCTGGCGTCAACCCGCTGAAAAAGCTCTGAACTAGGTTCGGCTTGGATATGTCGTGGTGCGGGCATCTGTCTAGGAGCTCTCGAAACCTCTCCCAAGCCTCGTGGAACTGCTCGTTGGGGAACATGGAGAAGTTGCTAATCAGGGCCCTCGCTGCATTCGTCCGCCCGAGTGGATAGTACTTTTTCAAGTACTCGGTGCGGAGCTGCTCCCAGGTGTAGACAAACTTCCCTAGATGCTTCAGCCAGGTGGCTGCTCTATCTACCAGTGAAAACGGGAAGGCTATCATCCGGATCGTATCCTGGTCCACGTGGCGATCGTGGACAGTGCTGCAGATCATCAGAAACTCCTGGAGGTGGAGATGGGGCTCCTCAGTAGCAAGTCCGTGGAAACGGGGCAGTAACTGCAAGGTGTTCGGGGGGAACTTGAAGTCCCCCACGATCGCTGGCGCTACCACCCAGTGATGCATCAGAGTAGATCCGGGGTTGTGTAACGCCCGCATCAGCTATGGTGGTCCTCCTGCCGCGGCGGCTGCCGCGGCGGCGGCAGCGGCTGCTGCTGCTGCTGCGGCTGCGGCCTCTGCATCAGGCATCTCCTCAGGCTCGCTCTGCTCTGAACCTCGCTCTGCTCTGAGCCTCTCCAACTCACGCCTCATCTCTATCATGAATGCTCCCTGATCGCGTAACTGCTGCTGAACCGTCTCTAGTGATGCGATCAGGGTGGAGTTGATCGCTCCCTGGTCAAATACAACATGCTGGTCTCCTCGTGGACCTCTGGAGTGATCGTCTGAACTGCCGGCCATGATGACGTCTGCAAAATCAAATGAGCCCAACTCAGGTGCTGTCAAATCTGCTAATCTCTCCTCGGGCTCGTGTCTCTCAATACCAGAAGAAAGGGGGTCGAGGGGGAACAGGGCGGAATCGTACTCGGGCTCGGAGAGCTGGTCTCGGCTCTCGCGGGCCAACCTAGATGATCGGGTAGACGTGTCCGAAAGCGGTGCAGCCAGAGGCTGCCTAAGAGACCATCTACCCATCATCTTGATCTGGCGAGTAGTGCGGATGAGATCTGGAATCAACTATGATAAAAAACAAACCCCCGGTTCACCAACGTAACGCGAGCTGAAGACCGTGAAAGTTCGGTCAAATTATCTTGTCTATTTTATTTTGGTGAACACACAAAATATCAGAGCGCTTACGTGACCTGTTAGGATATCCGATGCTATCCCAACCGACTGGCCCGCACGGAAGAGTCGGTAATCGGTCGGGTCTAGCACCGGGAGGCTCTACCTAGGGTGCGGGTCACTCTCTCGCGCATCCAAACCAGACAATGAGGGGGTTGCTCTCCCCAAGACAAAGTTTTTAGGGTGAGCGGTTTTTAAGATCAAGTATGATTAGCAGTCCCGATTTTATTGTTTTTCTTTTTAATATTTTTCAAAGCAAACAAAAGGCCTAACGAATTTTTCGGTTCTCCTGATTATTAAGTCCGAAAACAGGGGGGAGAAGACGAAAAAGCCGATGCGTGATAAATCAATGATGCATGCTGAGATAGAAATGCGTACCTTGTCTCCAGCACTCTACATGCAAGTGATCCGCGCAGAATTGAAAGACAGGAAATAAACTACCTAAATGATGCAAGCGGGAAAAACCGAGTCCTAGATGAGCAATTCCTAACGCAGAACCGTCTAACTCAGTCACTCGCCCTCGATCCAAAGAGTCCGGTCTAGACCCACCCCTCCTCTTCTCGACAGGTCGAGTTCAGGAGTAGCGCTTGACGGGGCAGGCTCGCGGCGCGTAGGCTCTCAGGAAAGCGACTAAGTTATTTTTATTATTTATTTTTAGTAGGTCCAATTAACGATCTATAGGAACAGATAAGCAATTAAGTGTGTGGATCCTACTAATTACGTCACAAGCACCAGAAATTCCTAAATCTAGGGGCTCGATCAAAAACCGCGTAAACACCGGAAAGGCAGTAAAAAAGTAGAAGAAAGCCGCGAAAACCACGAAAAACCGCTAAGGTCCTAAAGGGTCCCCCGAGCACACCGGTGCTCGGCGAAACAGACCCGGTACGGTAGAAGTGTCCAAGCAGTCCAAGAGTTCAAGTCCCTGTATTATTACAATAATAATAATTGAAATAAAGTCCTAAGCTATCCTCACCCACTCAGTTCTCTCTCTCTCGCTCTCTCCTACGGCTCGATGAAGAAACGAGCCGCCTCCGCTTCGCTTGGGTGCACCGGCGCTCCTAAGAATGCCGCCCTCGCTCCTCGGGCCCTCGCAAGAAACAGAGAGAAAAGTGGTCAGTCCAAAAATTATTGGCAGAAATATGAGAAAAATATATACAAAAATTCTATACAAAAAGCCGCGAAAATCAAAAACCGCGGAAAAAGCTAAAAACGACTACTAAGCCGTGCTCCCCGGCAACGACGCCATTCTGATAACCCAAAAATCTCGAAGACCCGGGTGAAGGTAATAAGACAAGGGTCGTTGCGACCCGGATCTCAGAGGATAGGTATATCAAGAAAAAAAATGAACCACTCACAAAATACAAAATCAATCAAGCACAAAGGCGGTCCTGCTAGGAGATTAACCTGGTATAGCACCCAGAGTCGAGCACAAGGAGCACGGGTTGGCCAGAGGCCTACGAAGTAGTCGAAATGAACTAAAATAAAGATAAAATATTTTTAGTGATTTTTAATAATTTTTATATTTTTTTGGATTTTTAATATGTGAAGAAAATGAGAAAGACTAAAGGGCAATCACACTTTATCAATTTATTTGAAGCATCAAAAAGCAAGCAAAAATTCAAGAAAAAATGTTTTTATGTGTTTTATATTTTTTTATGTTTTTGGTGAATTTTTGGGATTTTTCTGAGATTTATTTTAATTTCTAAAAATCAAACAGTAAGAAAACCAAGGGGTACTGTCCAGCCAGGCCCAAAATCCAAAAATAAAAATATTTAAGGATCTCAGAGGGACCTGGAGGTAATTTTCCTGTATACTAGAGAAAACAAGGAAAATTTGAGCACCAAAATTATTGTTTTTGGGTTTTTAAATTATTTATTATGATTTTTATAAGTTTTTAGGTGTTTTTGAATTTTAGGGTTTTTAAGCAATGAAAAATAGCCAAAATTGGCTAGAAAATCAAGCAACACACAAGAAACAGTATCTAATTTTTATAGAATTTTTAGGGGGGTTTTAATATTTTTTGTGATTTTTCAAGTGAAACAGTGCCAAAAATAGATGTTTTTGAATTTTTAAAAATAACAAATAAACTCAGAAATGTCCCCCAAAATTCTCAAAAATCCTACAACATGGCAGGAGCCATGTGTCAAATTTTCATCGAATTTGGAGGTGATTTGATATTTTATTCAAAAATAACAAAGGGGCACTGTGCACAGGGACCAAAGTGCAAATACCCAAAGCTCTGGAGGTCCTGGTGCAAAATACCCAAGAAATCACGCGCGAGGCGCGTGCTGGGGCACTCAGGGACCTATATGTAAGAAAAACAAGTCCGAGGACCTTTTGGTAACTCGTACCAAAAAGTCCAGGGGCTATGTTGCAAATAACCCGCTCAAAAGGCGCACATGCGCAAATACAACACTCACAGGGGCATAAATGCAATTATCAAAAAGTTTTCATTCATTAAAGAACATCCAGAACTACAAGGCTAAAGGCGCAAATACACCAAATATACACGTGACGATGCACGTGGCTCACACAAACAGGGGCATAAATGCAAATATAAACAAGCGCGAGGTCCAATGTGCAATTTACCCTACGTAAATAAAACTCCTAAAATATTTACAGGACTGACACGTAAAACAGAAACTAAGAGGGGGCCTAAGGCAATTTACCCCTTTATTACGTCGACGGCTGGATGCGCGCCACGTAGCTGATCCAACGGCTGAGGACGGCGGGCGCTTTTCTTCTTCCGCACGTGAACCGATCGACGACGCAGAGCGAGGCACGTGGAGGATCTGACGGTGCTCAGGTGCTGGTGCCTCTCTCCTCTGTGCTAACGGTCCGGATCGACCCTCGAGGTGATCAACGGTGTCTGCTCCTCGATGAATGGACGGTCACGATGAAAACTGGAGCGGAGGGCGATCGGACGGTGGTGGAGGACCCTCGAAGAACAGGTGGCCGGCGAGGTTCGCCGGCCTTGTGCGCGTGTTGTAGTCCTCCTCAGCTGCCTCTGATGATTGAAGAAGGTCGGCGATGACGTCCCGCAGCTGGTGGTGGCCTCCGATGGCCCAACCGAGCCCTGGAGAGGCTCCGGCGAGGACGGCGGAGGGAAGCTCCTGGCCTGGATGTGAGGGGGCCTCAGATGGCCTCCTCTTGACCTGCAAAACAGCTCAAGAGCTTCGCGGGTCGAGGGCAAAGTGCCTCGACCCGAAGAAGCGGCATGAGGGTGGACGGTGCGTCGGGGTGAGCGAGCTCCGGCGAGCGGAGGACGGTGGAGCTCGAACCCCAGCTCCTGTGCGAGCTGGGTTGAACGAAGGGGTGGAGAATGTGCGCGGAGGGATGGCGATGGTGAGCATAGGTTCCGATGATCGAGAAGATACGCGATATGGTCGGAATCAAAGGAAATCGGCGGAACTAAGATTTGGGGGTAACTCAAAATTAAGCTAAACAAGAAGGCTAGAAGGTTACCTGGGTGGTGTGGAAGACTGTGCTGGAGCTAAGGTAGCTCCTGGTCGTCGCCTCGAAGGTTGTCACGGCCTGAGGCTCGAGCTCCTGCACGGGGCGGAGCACGGCGGCGCAAAGTCGCCGGATCAATGGTCCGGCCACCCCCTCCTCACTGCTACAAGGGCAATCGCGAGCTGTCACCTCGGGGATTGCAATGGAGGTCACGGGAATGAGAGTGGAGAGCCAAAGATGGCGAAAATGAGCGGCGGAGCTCGGCTATATACGTGAGTGCCGACCCGACTAGGGCTGGTCGGGTAGTGCTGCGAGGAGCGCGGATCCCAATGCGAATACCCCGGCGGTCATGTCGGATGTACAAGGAATCAATAGGACCCGGGGTTTGCGGAGAAGGCGAGCGGATCAAGCGCGAAAAAAGAGGCGAAACCGGGTCGGGCGCGAGATCCGCAGGAGAAGGCGGTCCGCGGAGGGAGTTGACCGGAGGTCAACATCTCCGTGGACCAACCAGAAGCTGCCACGTGGAGAGGATTTGGAGCTCAAAAATAAGGCAGCAAATGGCCGATTTTTCAAAAATTCAAAACATGAAATATTTTTCTTTTATTTTTTTCTATTTTTTGGTGATTTTTAATTAATTTTTGGAAATAAAAATGTGGTATTTGCATTATATAGGTATATATACAATATGGAGGCTTTTGATTTTTTCTTTTTAATTATTATTTTTATACAATTTTTATTCCCATTTTATATTTTATTTATTTATAGAATAAAATGAGGAATAAAAGAATATTTTTATTTTATTTTTATTATTTATACACATAGGTGAAATACATAGATATATACAACTATGTACATGGCATATGTACAATATGTTTTTGTAATTTTAATTTTTGTTATTTTTATTTGATTTTTGTTGTGTTTCTTTTTATTTATTTTATTTACAAAATATACCATAGAATATTCACAAAAAGTTTTGAAAATAAATACATTTATTTATAGGGTTAAATAAATAAAGGATGATGGTCTATGCACATGGTGGAGGGATATTTTTGCATTTTTTGATTTTCAAATTTTTATTTTGTTTTTAATAGTTTCTAAATATATACAAAATATGTACAAGCATATTTTTGGTTGAGGAAAATATAATTTTATTTATTTACATAGATATCTACACATGAGCTCCTATCTCTCTCTACTGTGGCTTTTATGCGGTCAGGCCCATGCTGAGCCCTCCCTTGGGTTAGGTTGCTCAATATTTATTCTAAATATTTCCCTCTTTTTCTTTTTGATCTTTATTCTTTTATTTTTGCACAAAAACATGCTAATTATAAGTTTTTACACAATGCATGCTTTTGGTAATTATTTGTATTTACATATATCTACATGTATTTGCAAAGGTTTTTGTAGCTAAAATATAAGAATAAAGAGTGATGAATGTGTATTCATCAAGAATCTGCTCAGATAGTTTTTTCCACTCTCGGAGGTATAACAACTGAAAATTCCAATGTGGCATCAAACTTGAAATCCCAGTTTTTTCCTCTTAAACAAAAAATTCTCCTTTCTAACTTAAACAAAAATTCATAATCTATTTATTTAAATGATAGATATGATGATCATAACAGATAATATCTATTATGTGATCATGAATTTTACGAGTTTCTTTTTACATATTTTGTAAGCAAATATACTTCAAAAGTTAGTAAAAGAAAAACTTACAAAAGTGTTGGTTTCTACTCCAATTTCATCGTGGTTCCTGACGCTTAAAATCAATTATTTAAAACACATCAATTTGCTTGAATAATTAGGAGGAAATAATAGTTTTGCAAACAACCATATAGAAAGGAGCTTGGCTTGATGGGTCATGGACGCCCCATTTCAGATGGGAGCTTTCCGAGCAGTAGTGTGGGCCTACTGTTGCGTAAATGACCACAGGTAGCTGGAATGCAACCTATGATAGTCTATTGGGAACAAATAATCCGCAGCGCATTCCTCTTTGGGTATGTTCTATTTTTCTTTTTTGTGCTTCCATGTTGTAAGAAATCTATGAGCAGCCATCTATATATGATCAGTACCAGTAGTACACATCATACTTATTGGTACCTGCTTCGACCTACATGCTTTTCCTGATAATGTCTTTATTTGGAGATCAATTGAGGACATGATTGTGGCATTGAACATAAGTGAGGTGGTTAGGATTTAACCCTTTCAAATCTATTGAATCAATGTTTGAGGGGTCACCCAAATTTCACGGCATCTCAAAGCAGCAATTTTGGACAATAAACCTCATTTTATTCAACGATTCTTTGCTTGGTTGAGATGTTGATCAACATCTACTTCGATTTTATGCTATAATTCGCCTTTAGTGAAATCACATCCGTTTAAGTACTGCAAGGAATCTAATTTCTTTCTTAAATCAATGTTCTTTCTTTACAATAAAAGTAACAACATAATATAATACTCATGATATGATGGTTGTACAGTGAAGCATTCGCCCGAGATGCAACAAATGCAATGGCGGGAGAGAAGGGTGATCTCATAGCGACATGCAAATGATTCAAGCACCATCTCCTTGCAACATTCACCCATTTGGGCTACACATTCCTCCATTTCATCACCGAAGTTGCATTCGATCATGGCCTCAGTTCTCTGATTCTCTCGTATATGTTATGTATCGGATAGACTAGACATTCCTCTATTTTTGGATGGACTTTAATAATTTAGGTGTTGTTTACTACCTTTATTATTAGTTTTGGTAGATTTTGATTCCTTTGCTTTCCATTATTCCTATTTCAGTATATTTATTTAGTTTGTTTACATTTTGCAGATCTTTGATGGAGTAGTTTGAGATGTTAATAAAGAATATGATCGAGGGAGGCAATGAAATAGATGATACTCTGGATTTAAAGAATTAACTTATATTCCTTTTGGTAATTTTATTCTCAGGCATGAGTTTTACAAACAGTTTGTTTCTATCATCTTGTTTCTTAAACACTTATATATAAACAAACATATATTGCAACTAAAAGCATCTTTTATCCAGTAACTGTTATGCACTGCATCTTCATCATAATCAAGCTACCATGTATATCTGACATAGCAACGCATGTTTTTTATCTTGCTACCTTGTGTATTTGGAAGGTGCACTGAGATTCTCCCTTTACAAGGGAAGGGAAGATGCGTATTAGTTCTCTCATAATAATCTTTTATCTACCTTCTCATTATGAAGGAACCTAGGTAGGCAACTAGGCTCTCTCATAGATAAATCTTTGTTTAAGATAGGTAAAGATAAGGTTTGTTTTTGTTGGGAAATTTAGGGCTGCATAATTTTCCATTCTTTTTATTGACATAAATTTAGCTGTCCTTGATATATAATGTTATACAAAGATTGCAAAAATACTTAATCTTGTACAAAATTGTCCTCAGATTGCCTCTGATAACTGATTTATTTTTGAAGCCTTCATGTTCTATAGAGAACCCAATTTTTTTCTATTATATAACAAGACTTTAATGGATTGATATACTTTGGTTACTTTCTTTTCATCTACAGGATTTTGAGCTATTCTTATTTAGGTCATTATAAGATGGAGTTAAATTCAGGTTGTGCAATTTTATCGTTCTTTCAAAGATTAAATTTCATCCAACATTTGTTCTTTATGGTGACAACTTAGAAGATTGTTTTATGGTGACAACTTAGAAGATCATCCCTAACATAAATGGCTTTGGAAAGATTATCCCACACCTCAACTTTCAATTCAAATATGATAGATTGAACGTCGGACAAAAATCCTTTAACTTTCAAAAAAACCACTACAAAGACTAGAGTGACAAAATACGAGTATGCTATGAACAAAATTCAAGAAAACTTTTGCTGATAACAATGGCTAAATGAGAAATTTGCATTTGTTGTTTCCATGGCTTTTTTAGCAAATTTTACTTGATAATAACTTCTATTCTCTAATATGTTTGTGCATCTTGAGTTAGTTTTGATGTTTGCATTTGTTGACTCATATTGCTTTGATTCTATGCATTTCTAGTTGGTTTTTATGTTTGCATTTTTTTTGCAATGGCTAGATTTGGATATGCATGCTTCATTCAACTTGTGTAAATAATATTAAGCATCGTGAAATTGCAAAGGCACGATAATATACTCTGCATCCCTCCACACCGGGTGGCGTGTGGCCCTGCACAACGGGTGGTGTGTGTGCTATGTAAATAATAATAAGCATACAATTTCATAAGAATACTCACATGCTTTGCATCCCTCCACACCGGATGGTGTGTGGTCCTGCACAACGGGTGGTGTGTGTTATGTAAATAATAATAATCATCGTCATGAAATTGCATAGGAGTAGTCATATGCTTTGCATCCCTCCACACCGGGTGGCGTGTGTCCCTGCACAACGGGTGGTGTGTGCTATGTAAATAGTAGTAATAATAATAAATCACAAAATAATAATTGTATACTTTACCTCTCATTATTCTTGATATATATGTATAATGATCTTAATTTTTTGCCATTGAATGAAACATTTAATGTATTTATATTGAAAAGGCTTTTTATACTTAAATGTAGGGTGAAGGACTTCATAATTGATAGGAGTTGGATATACTCTATTCTCAACAGATATTATTGTGAAAAGTGTTGGTTGAAAGAATTAGTAAGCGAATGGAACAGCGGGATCTCGTAATACATCAATAAACACCATTCAGATCCAAAATGGACATCTTTCCACTGCTAATATACCGCATCACCATCAAGATCCTTAGTCCTTACCCTGTCAGAAAAAATGATGTCATCCAAATTCTATATTAGATTCCTCTGTCCTCAAATTTTTTTTTTGTGTTTTGTATAGAATCTACTTACCTAGTAAATTCTGCAGTAACTCAATTTAATACTTGTATCTGAATGTTGACTTGAAAACTCACGCAACTTGGCATTTTGCATCAACTGTTCTGTTCCTTTTGAATGGCAAAAATATAACTTTTTACAGATAGATGCTGCATATGTTTGCAGATTTATATATTCTTATCTAGGAAACATATAGTACTGTGGCGTTTAGGTGCTTTCTTATCTTTGTTGCAGGACAATCATACACGGTTGATGTATTTTGTGCCATCAGTTTTTTACATCATATTGCTATTGTATGAAAATAGAAAGAAATTGGAGGGTGTATTATGTAGCTAGAAATGTTAATTGATTATTGATGAAGTGATTTACTAGATAATATGATTTCTATTTATAGTCCAAGCTACATGGGTTTTGCTAACTTCAATGCCAATGGATTTTAGTAAAATCACATCCATTGAAGTACTGCGAGGAATATAAATTCTTCAATGCCAATGGATTTTAGTAACTTCAATGCTAATGGATTTTAGTAAAATCACATCCATTAAAGTGATTGTCTTTCTTAAAAATATTACCAAGTTAATATTTAGGGATTCTTTTTTCTTGCAGGGGACTGAAACCTACACGTTGCCTGCATTTATTGTTGCAGTGGGCAATTCCATCCCTTCTCTAATCTTTGTGGTTGTCTTTCTCGGGTAAAGCTTATTGCATCATATATGCATATGCATGTCTTTTTTGTGTGTACATTGTATCGATTCATGCCTGCTTACCTACATACATGTAAGTTTGTATATACATTAATGTCCCTGTCAACGTATAAGATGTATAATTATGATCCAAATTGGCATCAATGAAAATTAAAAGTTATCGCGGGGAGGTAAAGATCACAGTGTGCTTTCTTTCTCTGGCGGCAGTTCTGACAATGACTTTGTTTAGAGGGTCCAAGTTGGGAAATTTAGGACTGCATAATTTTCCATATTTGAAAAGTCAATTCGCATGTTATCATGGTATAAGATTTGGTGTTGGCTTCCTTGGTGGTCAAGTCATCTTTCCTCTATCACATATCATGGAAAATGAGGAGGTACCCCCAGAAAGACCTCCACAAATCTAATGCATTGTGTGAATATTTTCTGTAGTATTAATGGCTTGTTTAAATGCCTTGGAGGTAATTCACCTTGAAGGATAAGTTTAATCACGATGAGTCTTTTTTGCAAGGGACATCTATTTAGTACATGTAATATATCACCTCTACTTTATGCATCTCTTTGCCTCATTACAATCCTTTCATTAACAGTAGCAAGTTCTTTATAAAACATCCATATAGAAGCATCTCTGCATACAATTTGATTGTGCATAACAAAATATAATCATATGTTGGATGGACGACCTCTGCTGCCACCTCAACAAAACGTAATCTAGCAGTGCTCAGTTTGTAGCTTGCCCATGAATATTTTGTTCTATGTATAGATTTTCTTTCTTAAGGGAGCTCTATGAGACACGAAGACGCTCATTCTCGTTGGAGGATTCAGGACTTGTCTACATCCTTTGACGTTGAGCTTCCTTAAGCTGCTCGTCGCAAACAAATCCATGATTTGCGTCGGGTTTGCACATTGTCATATTTTGGTTACAACTTTTGGATAGTTACTTAGCGTTGGATCTGTTCCTCAATCATCCATGATTTGCATCATGTTTGCACATTGTTGAGGACTATGAAATGTTGCATGTATGTGTGCACTGCATGATGCTTTTCACTAGAATGTCTGATAAAGAGGGTGGAGGTGGTGCTTGTATTGATCAATCGTAGATCTACGTCATTTTCATTTTTCTGATTAAAGAATACTTACCCCTACTGCAGCGTCCTTAATTTGGTGAAATTCCTTCACCAAGTATTTGGGCTCTAGTTTTGCCTTATAGTTGGGTTCTGGTGTTTTTTTTTACTGAATTATTTCCTTCACTTCATAATGGATTTACATGGAAGAAAGTTAAGTATCTGTCGCTTTCCTTCTTAAATATCTGTCGCTCTCCTTTACATATAACTTCAGAATGAATATAGCTAGTCATGGTATTTTTTTCGGCATTAGTTTAAATCTCTTCTTTGCTAACCCCATATCTTATGCTTGAATGACTAGATTGAAGCTCTTATAGACATTGGTGTGACAGAAGTATAGTTAGCTACTGATTACCAACAAGAGGTATAATATCTTACTTTCTAATGGTCTTCAATACCTTCGAGTAGAACTTTAGGAGAAACCGTAAGTTGGTTTTGCAGGTGATGTTGAATTTCTTGAAGGAATACGAGGCCAAGCTAGATATCAAGATCTGAATTTCTTGAAGGAATATGAGAATTCCAAAGCTCACATTGCAGCACTGATGTTTGTTTTTGTTTGAGTATATAACAATGTATAAGTGTAGAATATTTGATGAACATGTAATGACGTATGCAATAGTTTTCCATTATAACTAGATAGCCGACTTTTATAATGTATTTTCGTAATATTCTATTGTATTCATAATGTTGTTGATATGTACATCTATATACAAGATGGTCTTTTGGTATGTCTCCCTTTAATTGTTTTTATTTATTTTGCAGCAAGGAGAAGCCAACTTTTCCTTCCAATTACAATAATTCTTAAAAAAAAGTTGTAAATCTGTTAGTCTTTTAATTGTTATGTAGAGGTATGATGAATTGGCAATGACGATTCTTTCATCAATAAAAACATGGAAATTGGTTTGCTTGTAAGAATGTTCCATATGAAGCAATTTTATGTGGCAGATTTTCTGTCACATAATATTATGGTGACGGATTATCTGTCACCAAAGACTTTGGCGACGACGGTTTTGGTGTCCACTTTACGATGGCAGAATAATCGTCGTAATACAGGAATCCGTCGCCTTACTTCATAATTCCGTCACCATAGGTCCGTCACCTAAAGTCAATTTTGTTGTAGTGGATCAAACATAGTTATGTTCATTACAGTTCGGTTTGATTAGCAACCCTAGCAACAATATTGAGAGGAAAGGGGGTTGACATGGAGAAGAGGGCGGAGACTTGCTCTAATATTGAGTTGAAATTCAAAATATATTTTTTTATTGATAGAGAACTCTTAGAGCTCCTTATTTAGGTAGAGACCTATGATAATGGTTACAAAAGGAAAATACTATACTTAGTAAACCGGAATACCCCTACAATTAGGGTTCATATAATAGCACTCAGTAGAAGATATGGCAATCGATATCTAAATTGATCGTTGTCATAGATCTATTAATAAAATATTAGTGTATATTAGATAATGTAACATATAAGGTAATATATAATGCACATACATACATATATTAATGTGTAGTGATATACACACACTTTAGAAACACGTAGAAATAGTATTTATCTCATTATATATGTACATGAATATTTATGTATGTTTGTTTGTTTACATAGATACTTGCATATATTATGTAATTATCTTTATTAATTTTGATTATTGTTACTTTTTATTCTTGTTTTGTACCTCCGATTCTCTATATTTATGTATATGTATAACTAACGTACCTAAAAATATTTATCTATACAAATACATATTATTGTTTAACAAATAAACATGCATACTTATATATGCCAATAGAAATTTATATTTTGGCTTTTTATAAGGGGAAAATGGGGCTGCTCCAATGGGTTGCCCCGCCTCATTTTTCGAAGAACTTTCATTTTTTTCAAAAATACCATTACGTATTTTAATCGCTATATCCCTCTAATGTGACCTTCCAATTTTGTAAGAAAAAGAGACTCGTATATCTTTCATCTAGAGCATGTAATTTTAACGGTCTTAAAATTGTTATAATCGACATGTTCTACATGGAGTATATATGATCTCTCTTTTTGATGAAATTGAAATGTAATAATATTAGAGGAATATAGTGAAGAAAATACATGACAATATTTTTGGAAAAAAAACAAAAAAATCAGTGGAAAATGAAGTGGGGCAGCCATTGGTTGCCCTTAAGGGGTAGCCACGTTGAACCCTTTATATAAATAAGATGCATATATTGACATTTATAGATATAATTATATATTTACTAGTATTTTTAAATTTTTACACCACACACCTATAAACTTTGTCAATTACTTGCTCGTCCTTGCATTCATCATAATTACTCTAAAAATCCTGTAAACTTGCTCCATTTAATGTTACAAATCCTCTGTCAATTTGTCTCTTCTTAAGTTAATTTACTTAAGTTAAGGTTGAATCAATAAAACTACATCACACTCTCTCCCTTCCCATTTTCACGTTCTTCCTCCTCTCCCTCTCCCTCTCCCTCTCCCTCTCCCTCTCCCTCTCTCTCTCAAAGGCAAACCAATTCCGACACCATCGTCACGAGCAACGTCGCCATGTCATCCACCCACGAGCGACACCATCAAGCCCAGTGATCTTTCGCGGAGCTCAGGCTTCCAGACACCCCTCCCACCTCCCCAACACGAGGCGTTCTCTACAGCCGATGTCGCTGTGGCGTCGCTCCTCACCATCAGCTGTTGCTTCATGCACACCCCTTCGTTTAATATGAAACGTATCAGCCCGACGCTGCTGATCATGTTTGCCGTAACAAGGAAGCAACTTACAGGGGCATCGACGGATCACTTCTGAGAAGAGATCAGAGAAGGGAGATAGGGCATGGGTGGGCTGCTTCCACCCGAGATTCGTGGGGTCGAGCAGGAGCAGCTCTGGATTGGAATGGACGTAAAAATCCCTACAATATTTGGTATCAAAATATTTAATCATATTATGCCTATACCACCCATCTTTGATTAGGTGGTGAAGTGATGTAGCACAAAATTAACATATCAGACTTGATATTTTAATCTGTTAATTTTATTTACGTTTATTCGAGGGTAATTTTATTTAAATAAAAGAGATCGCATGTGATCTCTAATTAGTTAGGTGGTTTCAGTTTGGATTTCAAATTTAGTTAGTTAGAGTCAAATTAGGATAAAGGTATATTTGAATTTCTATTCAAATCAATTAGAGTCAAATTAGGATAAGTTGGGATTTGAATTTTGGTTTTTGTTTCTATTTTTGTAATCCCATTCCTCCTATATAAAGGGACAATAGTCTATGATTTTAAGACAGTTTAGAATATATGAAAATTTGAGTTTATCTCATTATCTCTCTCGCTCTCATTCTATCTCTCTCAACGTGATCTTCCCATTTCATCTCCAAAACCCCGCGTAACCAACGTGTTTTCTCCTTCCTCTCCCTCTAAATTTCTTCCACCAGAACCTATTTCTCTACCGTTGCAAAAATCTCTTTTTGCATCAATTGGTATCAGAGCATGGAAAAAGGAATCGTTCTCACGATTCTACGATCCCGTCACCTATTGGAGGATGCAGTTCGATCTTAGCCTTCTCTCACATGGCTCACATGTATATTCACGACAACAAAAGTTCAAGTGACACCTTATATCAAGCTTGAAGGTCCAAGAATGGTTGGATGCGAAAATCGATGAAGATCCGGTTGTCGATAACAAAAATCAGACCACATAAGTTGTTGTACAACCTACTTTTTGATCAAGAAAACGAAGGTACTTTCATGCAAGATGAAGATTTTATTGATACAATTTCGATACAAAACGAAATCGAAGACCTGGGCCCCATATTCGACGAAGACCCTACAGAAGAAGCATGGGAAATCGTCGATCTGCTCGCTGTCCAGGAATATTCAGACCTACAATCGTTGGCAAAATCAATTCCAGTGCCACCCACGACTCCTTCCTGGGTCCTTGCTACAGCTCCCGCACCTCCGGTACCCCCGATCTCCCAGTTGCAGCCCCCTGCAGTCCTCCAAACTGCCAAACTACCTCTCCTGCAACCCATCTCCGTCACCCCGGCAACCCTCCCAGCCCCAACGCCCCCTCGGGCAGTCCTCGCACCCCCAGCTACAGCAGAACACATAGAAATGTCCCCTCGGGCAGCCCTATCACCGCATATACACCGTCTTCGCCATTTGCAGTGTCATCGTTGCCCGATCTCGAGATACAGCAGCCACTACGTACGCGCCAGGCGCAATCATCACCACGCGTGCAAGCGGGGGTCGTCACACCTCATTCCTCAGTGCCGCCTGAGGTTCCCCTTTCCAACCCGCTGCCTCTCGACCTCGCACTCTAGCAGCCGTCACGCGTGTTTTGGATACGGTAAGCACCATGCACGCGATTTAGGACCAACACACCACCTTCCTCGGCGCCGCCTCAGGCCTCCCTGGCCATTGCGCTGTCGTCGCTCACGGCCTCCCAATCCAGATCATCGTTGCCACCACCTTTTATCCTGGTGGCATGAAACCCTAACGGGAGTTGGGGAGTTCCCTCCTGCCGAATCTCCTAAAATAAGGGATGCGATAATTTGGATAAATTACAAGCAGGTCCCTCCTGACAAGAGTTTTTACTTAAAGGTCCAAGTGAAGGTTAAGCTATTTTATAGAGGCATTTTAAATGAAGGGGTAGAACATTTGCATCCATACCCCTCAATGGAAAGAAACACTACAAGAATTTATACCCTTCGGGACGACAACTAGCGACGGTTCCATTATAACCGTCCCTAATGATAGTTTTTGGGGACGGTCAACAGAAAATCGTCCCCAATACCCATATACTAGGAGACTGTCTTTGGGTTATCTCCTCCTTTTATAATAACGTAATAGGGACGGTCATGAATGACCGTCCTCTCTGCCATAACCAAGCCGCTGGTCCATTTTCACCCGAGGGGAGGGCCTTTGGGGACGGTTCTGACCGTCCCCATTGCGCTTCTGTTGGCGTCGCCTTCGGTCAAGGTACCTAAGTGGTCGATCAGAGGGGACGGTCGTTAGCGACCGTACCCTCTGCCATGACCATGCCACTGGTCCATTTTCCCCATTTCTATTAGTTAAGATGGAAAACCTGTTGTGTATATGTAGCATTGCTTGTTGTGTACAAGATACAATGAAGAACTTGTTGTATATATTAAGCATTGCTTATTGTGTTTAAGAAAAGATGGAAAATCTAGGTTTTTTCCCCATGATGAACTAGAGTACATATGAAGCATTGCTTGTTGTGTTCAAGAAAAGATTGAAAACCTAGGTTTTATCCCCATGATGAACTAGAGTACATATGAAGCATTGCTTGTTGTGTTCTAGAAAAGATGGAAAACCTAGGTTTTATCCCCATGATGAACTAGAGTACATATGAAGCATTGCTTGTTGTGTTTAAGAAAAGATGGAAAACCTAGGTTTTTTCTCCATGATGAACTAGAGTAAGCATAGCTTGTTGTGTATAACTTGTTGTGTATATGATGGAAAAACTTGATGTATATAAGATGGAAAAATTTGTGGTGTATATGAAACATTGCTCTCGTTTGTCCAACATTTAACTTGTCCCCAAATAACTAAAACATCATGGTCAATTTTATTCTGATTGTGCAGTTCAATGGATAAAACACGGATGAATAAGTGATACGATGATTTTCATCAATATAAGAGAGGAGTGATCACGTTCTTAGACTGGACATTTCAAATAGAAAGAGTTAATAAGAAATTTGGTGGTCTTAAGATTTATTGTCCATGTGTGAGATGTAAGAATATTAAATGTAATGTTAGAGAGGAAGTTTATAACCATCTTATACTCAACGGATTTTGGTTACATTACGCTATTTGGACTGAACATGGAGAGGTTATAGATCATTTGCGAATGGATGAAGATATAAGTGTAGATGCAGGAGTCACTACACAATCTTTGAATAATGTTGATCACGAGTTATTTGAATTAATGGATGACTTAAGAAGACCTGAAACACGAGACATTAGTTTAGAAGATAGGTTTTCGAACAGTTTGCCAGATGCAGAAGATATATGGCTCCAGGGGTGGAAATGGCGCGTTTACAGTTTTTATTAGAGTTATTTATGATGAAAGTACGGAACAGATCAACCGCAGCAATGATGACAGATGTACTGGCTTTAATATGGAAGTTATTGAATAATCCTCATAATTATCTAAAGGATTGGAAAGAGGCGAAGCAACGATTCCGATCGCTAGGTTTGAAATACGAGAAAATCGATACTTGTGTTAATAACTGTGTGCTTTTTCGAGGAGAAAATTCGGATTTAGTACTTTGTCCATATTGTAAGGATTCCAGGTATAAAGAAGAAAAATTTAATTTAAAGAAGAAGAATAAGCCGGTGAAAATATTACGATACTTCCCATTAATTCCAAGGCTGAAACGTCTCTTCCTGTCAGAAAAAACTGCGAAGTGGATAACGTGGCATTCTCGTTCAAATAAACGAGATGCTAATGGAATTATGAGACATCCATCTGATGCAGAAGAATGGATAAAATTTGATCAGAGATATCCTCATTTCTCTAAAGATGAGAGAAATATTCGGTTGGGATTAGCTTCAGATGATTTCAATCCATTTGGTAATATGAGTTTGAGTTATAGCATTTGGCCCGTGATTTTGATGGTCTACAATCTACCACCGTAGATGTCAATGAGTTCATCATTTATGATGATGACACTACTGATTCATGTTATTAAAGGTCCTGCTAACGCAATTGATGTGTACCTACAACAGTTAATGGATGAACTAAAAGCATTATGGACCACAGGAATATCTACATATGATGTATGTAGGAAAGAAATATTTACATTGCAAGCTGCATTGTTGTGGACTATAAATGATTTTCCCGCATATGCAAATTTGTCTGGTTGGAATGCTAAGGGAAAACTCGTGTGTCCTGTCTGTCTTGAAAAAACACATTTAACATGGCTTTCTGGATGTATGAAGCATTGCTATTTGGGTCATCGTCGATTCCTACCACCAATTCATAGATGGCAAAGGGAGGATAGTAATAAGAAATTTGACGGCTCACCTTATTGGCAACGACTTGACTTATCTCGTGTGAATGGCAGTATTATTTGGGAACAACAATTACTTGTACGAAGCAATTGTGTAGGACGGACGTCGAAGAAAAGTGTAGCCGGTGGATGGAAGAAACAAAGTATTTTTTCAGAGAGTTACCATATTAGAAACATTTACAAATTCGTCATAATTTAGATGTCATGCATATTGAGAAGAATGTTTTGGAACATATTTTGGGATTGTTAGATTTTTCAGGTCAATCAAAAGATAATTTAAGGACGAGATGAGATTTAGTTTAACTTGGTATACGCGAAGAACTACATCCAATTGAATTAGACAATGGACGGATTAGTATATCTGCAGCAATATATATATTATCCAACAGTGAGCATGATAGAATTTTCAGCTTTCTTAAAAATTTGAAGGTATCTGATGGGTTCTTATCGCAGTTGTCGATGTGTGTAAATGAAAGAGAACGTAAGATAACTGGGTTGAAAAGTCATGGCTATCATGTTTATATGGAAGTGTTACTCCCATTTGCTATTCGTGGGATTGTTGACGATGTTGTTCTACAATCCTTAACTGAATTGAGTGGATTTTTCAGATTATTGTGTTCGAAGGTTTTAGATCTGTTGATCTTAAGAAGACTTGAAGAAGATATTGTTATAACATTATATAAATTAGAGCAGATATTCCCACCTGTTTTTTTATTGTAATGGTTCATTTAATAGTTCATCCAGCAGGTGAAGTAAGGATCGGTGGGTCGGTTCAATATTGTTAGATGTATCCAATAGAAAGACACCTTCCAAAATTAAAAAATATGGTCTTTAATAAGGCAAAACCCGAAGGATGCATTGTTGAAGGTTATTTTTGTGAAGAGTGTATTAATTTCTGTGAAATGTATATGGAAGGTGAAAGCGTGTGTTTCAACCATTATGAACGAAATGATGAAGGCGAGGTCGTGGTGGAAGATGACGAATCTAAATTATGGGTCTTTCAATCATGGGGCACGCATATACTCAGTGGTATCCGTCACGTAATATCCGACGAGGATAGAAATCTCATATACTACTATATTTTGATGCATTTGTCAGAGATTGGAGAATTTTTTGATGAGAACAATTCATCATGCAAAAATCAGACCACAGAAGTTGTTGTACAACCTACTTTTGATCAAGAAAACGAAGGTACTTTCATGCAAGATGAAGATTTTATGGATACAACTTCGATACAAAACGAAATCGAAGATCTGAGCCCCATATTTGACGAAGACCCTACAGAAGAAAAATGGGAAATCGTCGATCTGCTCGCTGTTCAGGAATATTCAGACCTACAATCGTTGGAAAAACCAATTCCAGTGCCACCCACGACTCCCTCCTGGGTCCCTGCTGCAGCCCCCGCACCTCCGGCACCCCCAATCTCCCAGTTGCAGCCCCCTGATGTGCTCCAAACTGCCACACTACCTCTCATGCAACCCATCTCCGTCACCCCGGCAACCCTCCCAGCCCCAACGCCCCCTCGGGCGGTCCTCGCACCCCCAGCTATAGCAGAATATATAGAAACGCCCCCTCGGGCAGCCCTATCACCGCTGATACATCGTCTTCACCATTTACAGTGCCACCGTCGCCCGATCTCGAGATACAGCAGCCACTACGCATGCGCCAGGCACAATCATCACTATGCGTGCAAGCGGGGGTCGTCACACCTCATTCCTCGGTGCCGCCTGAGGTTTCCCTTTCCAACCCGCTGCCTCTCGATCTCGTACTCCAGCAGCCATCGCACGTGTTTTGGATACGGTAAGAACCATGCACGCGATTTATGACCAACGCACCACCTTCCTCGGCACCGCCCCAGGCCTCCCTGGCCATTGCGATGTCGTCGCTCACGACCTCCCGATCCAGATCACCACCGCCGCCTCCTTTTATTCTGGAGGCATGAAACCCTAACGGGAGTTGGGGAGCTCCCTCCTGCCGAATCTCCGAAAATAAGGGATCAAATAATTTGGATAAATTACAAGAAAGTCCCTCCTGACAAGAGTTCTTATTTAAGGGCCAAGTGAAGGTTAAGCTATGTTATAGAGGCATTTTAAATGAAGGGGTAGAACATTTGCATCCATACCCCTCAGTGGAAAGAAACACTACAAGAATTTATACCTTTCGGGACGGCAACTAGCGACGATTTCATTATGACCGTTTTTGGGGACGATCAACAGAACACCGTCCCCAATACCCATATACTGGAAGACGATCTTTGGGTTATCGCCTCCTTTTATAATAGCGTAATAGGGACGGTCATGAATGACCGTCCCCTGTGCCATGACCAAGCAGCTGGTCCATTTTCACCCGAAGGGAGGGCCTTTGGGGTCGGTTCTGATCGTCCCATTGTGCTTATGTTGGCGTCGCCTTCAGCCAAGGTACCTAAGTGGTCGATCAGAGGGGACGGTCGTTAGCGACCGTAACGACCGTCCCCTCTACCATGACCAAGCCATTGGTCCATTTTCCACATTTCTATAAGTTAAGATGGAAAACATGTTGTGTATATGTAGCATTGCTTGTTGTGTACAAGATATAATGAAGAACTTGTTGTATATATTAAGCATTGCTTGTTGTGTTTAAGAAAAGATGGAAAACCTAGGTTTTTTCCCCATGATGAACTAGAGTACATATGAAGCATTGCTTGTTGTGTTCAAGAAAAGATTGAAAACCTAGGTTTTATCCCCATGATGAACTAGAGTGCAAATGAAGCATTGCTTGTTGTGGTCAAGAAAAGATGAAAAACCTATTTTTTATCCCCATGATGAACTACAGTACATATAAAGCATTGCTTGTTGTGTTTAAGAAAAGATGGAAAACTTAGGTTTTTTCTCCATGATGAAGTAGAGTAAGCATTACTTGTTGTGTATAACTTGTTGTGTATATGATGGAAAAACTTGATGTGTATAAGATGGAAAATTTTATGGTGTATATGAAACATTGCTCTCGTTTGTCCAACGTTTAACTTGTCTCCATATAACTAAAATATCATGGACAATTTTATTCTGATTGTACAGTTCAATGGATAAAACATGGATGGATAAGAGATACGATGATTTTCATCAATATAAGAGAGGAGTGATCATGTTTTGGACTGGACATTTCAAATAAAAAGAGTTAATAAGAAATTTGGTAGTCTTAAGATTTATTGTCCATATGTGAGAAGTAAGAATATTAAATGTAATGTTAGAGAGGAAGTTTATAACCATCTTATACTAAGCGGATTTTGGTTACATTACTCCATTTGGACTGAACATGAAGAGGTTATAGATCATTTGCGAATGGATGAAGATATGGGTGTAGATGCAGGAGTCACTACACTATCCTTGAATAATGTTGATCACGAGTTATTTGAATTAATGCATGACTTAAGAAGGCCTGAGACACAAGACATTGGTTTTGATAATAGGTTTTCGAACAGTTTGCCAGATGCAGAAGATATGTTGGCTCCAAGGGTGGAAACGACGCGTTATAGTTTTTATTAGAGTTCTTTAAAATGAAAGTACGGAACGGATCAACCGCTGCAATGATGATAGATGTACTGGCTTTAGTCTGGAAGTTATTGAATAATCCTCATAATTATCCAAATGATTGGAAAGAGGCGAAGCAACGATTCCGATCGCTAGGTCTGAAATACGAGAAAATCGATGCTTGTGTTAATCACTGTGTGCTTTTTCGAGGAGAAAATTCGGATTTACTACTTTGTCCATATTGTAAGGCTTACATGCATAAAGAAGAAAGTTTTAATTTAAAGAGGAAGAAGAAGTCGGTGAAAATATTACGATACTTCCATTAATTCCAAGGCTTAAACGTCTCTTCATTCAGAAAAAAAACTACAAAGTGTATGACGTGGTATTCTCGTTCAAATAAACGAGATGCTAATTGAAATATAAGACATCCATCTGATGCAGAAGAATGGATAAAATTTGATCAGAGATATCCTCATTTATCTAAAGATGAGAGAAATATTCGATTGGGATTAGCTTTAGATGGTTTCAATTCGTTTGGTAATATGAGTTTGAGTTATAGCATTTGGTCCGTGATTTTGATGGTCTACAATCTACCACCGTGGATGTCAATGAGTTCATCATTTATGATGATGATACTACTGATTCATGTTCCTAAAGGTCCTGGTAACGCAATTAATGTGTACCTACAACCGTTAATGATTGAACTAAAAGAATTATGGACCACAGGAATACCTACATATGATGCATGTAGAAAAGAAATATTTACATTGCAAGCTGCACTGTTGTAGACTATAAATGATTTTCCCGCATATGCAAATTTTGTCTGGTTGGAGTACTAAGGGAAAACTCGTGTATCCAGTCTGTCTTGAAAAAACACATTCAACATTCAACATGACTTTTTGGAAATATGAAGCATTCATATTTGGGGTCATCGTCGATTCTACCACCAAAGTATAGATAGCAAAGGGCAGATAGTAATAAGAAATTTGACGGCTAACCTTATGAGCAACGACTTGACTTATCTCGTGTGAATGGAAGCATTATTTGGGAACAACAATTACTTGTACGGAGCAATTGTTTAGGACGGACGTCAAAGAAAAGTGTAACCGGTAGATGGAAGAAACAAAGTATTTTTTTTTCAGAGAGTTATCATAAAGGGAAATATTTACAAATTCATAATAATTTAGATATCATGCATATTGAGAAGAATGTTTTGGAACATATTTTGAGAATGTTAGATCTTTCAGGTCAATCAAAAGATAATTAAGGACGAGACGATGTTTAGTTCAACTTGGTATACGCGAATAACTACATCCAATTGAATTAGACAATAGACGGATTAGTACACCTTCAACAATATATACATTATCCAACGGTGAGCGTGATAGAATTTTCAGCTTCATTAAAAATTTGAAGGTATCTGATGGGTTCTCGTTGCAGTTGTCGAGGTGTGTAAATGAAAGAGAACGTAAGATAACTGGGTTGAAAAGTCATGACTGTCATGTTTATATGGAAGTTTTACTCACATTCGCTATTCGCGGGATTGTTGACGATGTTGTCCTACAATCCTTAAAAGAATTGAGTGGATTTTTTTAGATTATTGTGTTCGAAGGTTTTAGATCCGTTGATCTTAAGAAGACTTGAAGAAGATATTATTATAACATTATGCAAATTAGAGCAGATATTCCCACCAGTTTTTTTGATGTAATGGTTTATTTAATAGTTCATCTAGCAGGTGAAGCAAGGATCGGTGGGCCGGTTCAATATTGTCGGATGTATCCAATAGAAAGCCTTCGAAAATTAAAAAATATAATCTTTAATAAGGCACAATCCGAAGGATACATTCCTGAAGTTTATCTTTTTGAAGAGTGTATTAATTTTTGTGAAATGTATATGGAAGGTGAAAGCGTGTGTTTCAACCGTTATGAACGAAATGATGAAGGCGAGGTCGTGGTGGAAGAGGACGAATCTAAATTATGGGTCTTTCAATCATGTGGCATGCATATACTCAGTGGTATCCGTCACGTAATATCCAACGAGGATAGAGATATCATATACTACTATATTTTGATGCAGTTGTCAGAGATTGATGAATTTTTTGATGAGAACAATTCATCATTTAATGAGACGTACGATAAATCTCGAATCCTCAAATGGTTCCGTTCACGTGTGAAACATTTAAGGGAAATGGCAGATGATAAGTGGAACATTAACCTTGACATTCTTGGATGGTATACCATATTCAGAAGTTTTGTCTTACAACGGTTATATTGTGAATGGATATAGATTTAGAACTAATTCAGTTAACAAGATGAAATCAACGCAAATGTCCGATTTATATTAAAAATAGATTTACCTTCAAGTTTAGACGGCTACTATGGGGAAATACTTGACTAACAGAGATCAGCTTTACTCATGAATGTCGATGTGTTCTTTTTATGTGCAATTGGTTGACGTCGGTCGCGAGGGGATAGGATATCGAAGAGATAGAAATGGGATTATTTCGTTGAAACAATCTAAGAAATTGCAAAGAAATGAGCCTTTTACACTTACCAGTTAGGTAGAATAAGTAATCTACATTCCAGACAGCTTAAGTGAAGGGTGGATCATACCAATGAGAACAGTACCAAGAGATTTTTTTAATGTTAATGATGATGATGAGTTGCTAAATATAAACGACGCATATCAAGCTGAGATACAAGAACATCCATCTGATATTGTAGATGCAGATGTTTAAAGTGTAAGTTCACCGATAATTTTTTTTCAATTGTTTGATCTAATATGTGAAATATACAATTCTTGTTAGGTCATTTAAATGTTTCATAATATGCAGACTAGACGAAATTCGGAATGCACCGCCTGCACCACGTCGAGGGAGTGAGACCTCCGATCCTAACGGATCGAGTAGCACAGGTAGACGTAGAGGCCCATCACAGTGCCGAGTGTTGGACCGACTGCGTCCCGATGAGACACTCAGGGTGCAGATAGTTGGAGGCGATGTAGTGGGGGAGAACTCAGCCGTTTTTCAGAGTTACTTGGGGCAGATGTGCAGAGACAGGGTTCCTCTCCACATTACAGACTGGTGTTTAGTGGAACAATCAATAAAAGATGGCATTCTTCATGATTTGGAGGTATTTAAAATAATAACAAAGCAAAGTTTTTGTTCAGTATATAAACTTAATTTTGTTTGCTTCTTTTTCTTTGCAGTCTAGTTTTTCATGGGATCATGATCCGACCATTGATGCTCTAATTGTAGGACATGGAGTGGAGTTGTTGCGTAAATATCGAAGTCGTCTGAAGGCCCGAGTGAGTACAATTAACTTGTTTTTTCATCATTTAAGTATGTAAGTAATTTTCTTTAAATTTGTTAAGTACTTCAACCCAGAGCTTCCATTGGAGACTCTTTTGGCTAATTATCCTTCAATTGTACCCGTTGAACAATGGAGGCGTTGATTTATATTTGGATGGGAGAAGAACATGTGGTATGTGACATATATATGTGCGTGTTATACATATATTATTTGGGATTCTATTATCAAAATTATTTTCTCTGTATAGGACATCTCAAGAAGAAATGCTGAAATCGGAGGAAAGGTTTCAAGGCTACTGATAAACACGCATTTCAAGAGAGCCTAAATGGTGTCTCACACAAGGTGGAGACAACCGTCGCTGTGGCGACTCTCAAATGAAACATGTATTTAATCAACAATTAACCCACACTAAAGATCAATAAATTAGAAATAATGTGGAGTTAAAATTTATTTTTAACTCTGCACAAATGGTGTAAAGGGCAAGTATGCAGAGAGATCGAACACAGGGAGCAAACAGGGTAGTTCAAAATAATGTGCGTGAGTGAATGTGAAGTGTGAAGTGTCTACACTAAGCAAGCAAACAATGAAATTTTTGTGGGTTTTTAATTTTTAATTTTTTTTATTTTTTTATTTTTAATTTTTGTATTTTGATTTTTAATTTTCTGATTTTTATAATTTATTTTTATATATTTTTTTAATTTCTTTTTCAATATTGGAATATAAAGACAAAGTAATAAAAGACAAGCTAAAGTATTTATAAAAAGGTGCAAGAATAAACAAAAATTCAGAAATAAAATGTTTTTGATATTTTTAGGATTTTTTACCGTTTTTGTGATTTTTGGGGATTTTTCAAAGTGTTTTTGGTATTTTAAATATTGAAATAAGGGAAAACAGTGTAAATTGTGCTGGCTGTGAGTAAAATGGGAGTTAAAAAATAGCAAACAGCAACCAAAATTTTTCACACTAATTTTCAAATAAAGAGAATAAAATAGAGAACAAACAGAGACTGAGTTTGTATTTTTTGAGTTTTCTTTGATTTTATATATTTTTTTTGAAGTTTTTATGTATTTTTGAATTTTTAAGGTTTTTCTTTTGAGATTTTTTTTAGTGATTTTTGGACTAATACTGGAAAATGGTAAAACACACAAAATATAATTTTTTTGGAATTTTTCAAAACGTTTTTTATATTTTTATGGGTTTTCTAATGCAAACAGTGAAATAAAAGCATGTTTTTGATTTTTAATAAATGTAAAAATAAAATAAAATCAAAAACTAAAATTATGGCGTAGAAGCACAAGTTCACAGTAGCTTAAGTTCAAATTTTGAGAATTTTTGGGATTCAAACAAGGCCCTAAATAAATAGATCTAGCAAGCACAAGTTAAGGGCCTGGCAGGGGCATTTATGTAAATATCAAAACATCCAAGGGCACAGTTGCAAATTTCACACAGAATATATAACTGGAATATTAAACTTGTGGACTAAATCTAAATACAAAAACCCGCAAGCCCTTCTCAGCAAAATCACCAAGATCACGTGCCAGAGCACGCCCCCCAGTTAGGGGTACAAATGCAATATCAAAAAAAATCTGAGGGCTGACGTGCAAAAATGCCAAAATTTTTATACTGCAAATAAATGTTTTGGTATTAAACTTTAATACGCAAAATCCCCTGGGGGTACCCTACAAAAACGCCAAGTCACGTGCGTGGAGCACGTGACCTGACAGGGGTCAAAATGGGAATAACACAAAATCCGGGGGGCGTAATGCAAATATGCCAGTGTTTTTAAACAGCCGATGAAAGCTTGAATACTAAAACGATATTACAAAAATACTTTGGGTTCGAAGGCAAAATACCAAAGCAGGGGGCGCGATCGGACGATGTAGATGACTTCACTAGCCACGTGTCTGTACCACGTCTCACGATGCCGGTTCGCCAAGCCACGGCTGGGATTAGATGGAACTTTGATGATCCGACGACTGGCCTACACAAAATCTGATGGTGCCTGCACTTCCTGGGAGGATGCTCGTAATCGGACGGCTCTGAAGCGCGGAGGAAGAACACGCGAAGAACAGACTTCGGGGGACCTTGAAGCGACAAAATCTCGGTGCTCAGAGCTGTGTATTCATGTCTGATGGCTCCTCAAGCTTCCTGGGACCCAACTCGAGAGATTGGTTGCGTCCAAATGGCGGGTAGACCGCCAGGGCGCTGCCGCGAAGTCGATGAAGGAGGGCTGCTCCAGGGCGGGCGTGTGCCAACAAAAAATGACCCCCAGATGGGATCCTTCGGCTCCAGGGACCTGCAAGGAAGCACAGATACCCATAGTGAACAGTCCCCAGAGCACGAGAGGGTGGAGTGGTGGTGTGTGGTGCGGATAGCTTCTCGCCGGAGCAAGCTCCGGCGAGGGGGTAGTGGGTTGGTGATTCAATCACAAGTCAAGCAAATAAAAGGTGCGATTTGAGCAAATAACGACAGCTAACCTAAGAAGCGAATAAAATAATATAGAAACAACCACGACCGGCTTCAAAAACCAGGAGATGCAACCTCACGGCCGAGCTTGGCCGGAGATGGCTGGAACGCGCTACCGGCGACCCTCCGCGCCTCAACGGAGAGCCGGGTCCATCCACTGTCACCGGGGACTCTCGGCAGACCTCCGGAGGTCTGGGTTTTTGCCAAGAAGCCGTTCAAAAGAGAAGAGGGGCAACTGGGGGGTTTTTGATGAATGGTTGAGAGGCTCGCAAATCGAGATGCATCGAGCGACGTGATGATCCTCTGCCCGAGATAATCACTGGGCGAGCTAGAGGGATTGTAGGTGGACAACTCTCGTGAAGACATCGATCAGATTCGGTGAAAGATGCGGCCTCCAAAAATGTTGAAGATGGGTCAAATCCAGTCTGACACCCAGCAGGGAGAGGACAGGAGAGTTGACCAGCGGGTCAACTTTCCTAGTCACCTGTTGGTCCACGTGGACCAACCAGGAAAATCCCTGGAAAAATATTTTCTAAAATCTATGAAAAATAGATAACGATTTTATTGATTTTTAATTATAAAATGAAAAATGTTTATTTTTTATATAGTATTTTATTCTTATTTTTAATTATTTTTATGAATTATATTTTTACAAGTTGCTTTTATACCCCTATATAGGTATATTATATGTATATTGTATTCTTTTATTTATATTTTGAGTATTTTAGTTTTATTATTTTTATTTCTTATTTTATAAAATTATAAAATACTTTTATATACACAAATATATTTTTATTTTATTTTTCTAATAGGTTTTGTTTAATTAATAAAATAGAAGTGTATTTTATACAGGTATGACTATAGAATTATTACCTATGTATTATATATACATGTATTTTATTTTGAGTTTTATTTATGCTTTTATTCTAATTTTAATATACATAATTATTATAAGTAATATTTACAACATTATAAAAGTATAATATTATAAAAATAATAAATAAATAATAAATAGAATATTTTAATCTATACAATGTACAATAGGGGTACAAAACTCAACTTTCAAACCGTAGCTCCGCCAAATGCGAAACCACCGCCATTAAATAGCTTATTTTCTTCTATATAAATTAAAGGTGAGTATGCTGCATTTGGAGTTTTCGTTTATGAGATACGGGTCTGGGAAGTTGGCATTCTGGATTTTTATTCAGACCATAACTTTTTATCTGTACATTGTTTTTCTGTGAAATCAATTTTGTATTTTTCTTTATAAATTTATCTACAATTTTCATGTACAAAGTTTCTTTATTTGATGTATAGAAGGTGGAACCAAAAATAGGTCCCAAAATGAATAAAGAATGAATAGAAAATATAGGTGTTTTATCTGTATTTTGGCCATTATCTCCCCCTACTTTATTCCTTGTCGACCTATTCATCAAGATGCCTAGGCCTCGGGGTTTCGGGTCATAAAATATTTACAATATTTTATTCTTTTTCTTTTCTTTTATTTATTCTATAATTTTGTCTTTAATTACAGTATTTTATACACTATTTAGATGCATATGCATGAATGCTAAGATGATGATATTAAAGGGTATTTACAGGCATTTGCTAGGGTTTTTGATGCCAAAATGATAGAATAAAGATGATGAAATGTGGATTCATCATCCCCCTATACTTTACCTTTGCTAGTCCCTAGCAAACACTTATGCAATAAGTGCAGAAAGAAAAGAAAGAAAAGAAAAAGAAGAACTTGGATTTAATTTGATTATCAAACTTGTCTTCACAAAATCAAAGTTTGGTGCTTTAATCGGACCTTTGGAATTTTAGTGCGGTCGGAACCTTAATGAGAACCAAATTTGAAATCCAACAGTCCTTGAGAATCCCAAAACTCTGTCCAAGTTTCCTTAATAGCCAGGTCAGAAATACTTCAACTCATACGCAAACTCTTACGACTATGAATCTGACTTGTACAATGTAAGTGATATATAGCTCCCCACCTCAGAAGTAACAAAGAAACAACCTCCCCCAACCTGGTAACTCTAATGCCTCGGTCTAGCATCTCTTTCCTCGAGAAGCGGGGTATTCCCTTCTAAGTTCAAGTGCAACCGGCTCAAGAAGAGGGGGAATAAGAGGTATAGAATTTTGGGAGCTCAACCAGTGTAGTTAAGTCTCCCGCTGCAAGCTTCATGAGATGTAGCATGGATACCATAAGCTTTTGCTTTATTGGACTATATACACTCCGGTGGGGTTATTAAATTTTCAATCCGACCCACCACTTTTTTTTTGAGTTCCTTCTTCTCTTCTTTTTTCTTCAAATGCATCTGTACAACATATCTACATGGTGCAGCATATATACAAGAAATTTTCCTCTTGAGCCAGTAGACTATCCCTCTTTTGAAGCTTTATTGCAACCCACGGCTTCTGTCTTTAGCCTTCATCACCACTAGACCAAGTTGAGGTGCACTTCCTTCACTAGAAGAAGAAGAGAGGTTCCGCCTAGAAGTACTACCCTCATATGTGATGAGCGATCTGAACGACTAAGGTAAAGGTACAGAAGTGGTCGTTGCGACCTCGGTCACTCAGATGCACTCAATCAAGAAAAATGGACCACTTAGAATAGATAAAATCGGGCAAAACTCAAAACAGCGGTCCTGCTATTGGATTAACCTGGTATAGCACCCAGGGTCGAACTCAAGGAGCACGGGTTGGCCTCTCGGCCTACGAAGTAGTCAAAAGAGATAAAATAAAAAGGCAAATTATTTTTTGTGGTTTTTTTAAATATTTTTATATTTTTTTAGACTTTTTTAATGTATTAAGAAAATAAGAAAAGTAAACAAGCACACACTTCAACAAATTATTTAAAGAACTAAAAATCAACCAAAAATTCAAATAAAAATATTTTTATGTGTTTTATGATTTTTAGTGTTTTTGGTGAATTTTTGATAATTTTCTGATATTTATTTAATTTTCTAAAAATCAAACAGTAGCTAAAACAAATGGTACTGTCCAGCCGAGCTAAACAGGCCTAGATAAAATATCTAAAAGCCCTAAAATAACCGGGAGGTAATTTTCCTGTAAAGAATATAGAATGAGGAAAATTTAGGCACCAATTTTATTGTTTTTGGGTTTTTAATTTAATTATTAGAATTTTTATAAGTTTTTAAGTGTTTTTCAATTTTTAGTGGTTTTCAGTAATGAAAAATAGCCAAAATTGGTTAGAAAATCAAGCACAACACAATAGACCGTAGACAACTTTTTTGTAATTTTTGGACACAAATTAATATTTTTTTTGATTTTTAAAGTCAAACAGTAGCAAAAATAGATGTTTTTGATTTTCTAAAAATATCAAACAGTGACGAAAATGTCTCCAAGATTTATAGAAAATTTTACATCATGTCAGGAGCCATGTATCCAATTTTCATTAAATTTAGAGGTGATTTGCTATTTTATTCAAAAATAAAGAGGGGGCACTGTGCACAGGGACCAAAGTGCAAATACCCAAGAGTCTGGGGGGTCTGGTGCAAAATACCCAGCAAAACACGCACCACGCGCGTGCCTGGGGCACTCAGGGACCCAAATGTAATAATAATAAGTCCCGAGGACTTATTGGTAACAGGTACCAAAAGTCCAGGGGCCTATCTGCAAAATACCCAAAATATAACGCACATGCTCAAATTAACCACGCACAGGGGTATAAATGCAAATAGATAAAAACTTTCATTCATTCAAGAACAACCAGAACTGCAAGGGTCTCTATTGCAAATAAACCAGATTAACACGTGACGAAGCACGTGGCATACAACGCATAGGGGTATATGAGCAAATAAGATAAAGTACGGGGTCCTCTATGCAAATAACCCGAAAACTAAACAACTGAATTCAATATTTACAGGACTAAAATGAAATAAAAGAAAAGAAAGGGCCTGAGGGTAAATTACCCTTTATTGCTCGAGCGGCTGGATGGACGCCACGCGTCTGATCGAGCGGTCCAGGGCGACTGGGGATCCAACGCTGCTCTCATGGGGATGATCCAACGGCTGGGGCTAGTCCACGTGGTGCATCGGACGGTGTCAGGCGCGGATGGCTAGCCCTCGAGCCTCGGACGGTCCAGATCAATCCTCGAAGATCTGGCGGTGGCTGCAGCTCCACGAACGGACGGACGTGATGTAATCTGGAGCGTCGAGGTCGATCTGACGGTGTCTGGAGGTCGTGGAAGAACTGATGGCCGGCGGCCTTCGCCAGCCTGCTGTGCGCGCTCCCGGCCTCCGCGCGAGCCTCTGAAGATCGGAGAAGAAGCTCTGTAGGCTCCCGCGTCGACTAGTAGCCTCCGATGGCTCGACGGAGCTCCGAGGAGCCCAGGCGAGGTCGGCGGAGACCAAGCTACTGGTCCAACCGGTTCGAGCCCTCAGATGGACTCGGATGACCCTGCAAAACACTCCAGCAGACTCGTGGGTCGAGGGCAAAGTGCCTCGACCCAGTTAGGCGGGGTGACGGTGAGCTGTGGGTCGGAATGGCGAGCTCCGGCGAAGGGGATAGACGGAGGAGCTCGGCTCCCAGCTCCTGTGCGAGCTGGGTTGGGCGAATGGGTGAAGAAGGTGCGTCGGGGAGAGGCGGATGCGATGGTCTACTCCGATGATCGAAAGGGGTGATGGAGTGGTCGGAATCTAAGATAGACGACGGCGGCGCGATTTGGGCGTGAATGGAAATCGGCGAAAGATTAAGGCCTACAAGATTACCTGGGTGGTCGAAGAGACTGGGGAGGAGCTGCTGAAGCTCCTGGTCGTCGCCTCGAGGAGCGTCTCCCTCCGAGGCTCGGTGCTCACGCAGGTGGTGGAGCAACGGCGGCGTAGCTCGCCAGATCGATGGCCAAGCTCCCTCTCCTCGCTTCGACAGGTCGGGACGCAAGCTGTCACTCTCGCGGACGCTCTGGAGCTCACTGGGGGTGGAGACAAGTGACCAAAGATGGGGAAATGAGGTGGCGGAGCAACGGCTATATATGGCTAGGGGTCCGGCTAAAAGAGGTTCGGGCGAGCTTATCGGAGCGCGGACCCCAAGACGGGCACCCCGGCGAAGGAGTCGGATGTGACGTGAGCGAAATGGACCCGGGGTTTAAGGAGATGGTGATCGGGTATGGATAAGAAAATTTCGAGAAATCAGGTCCACGACCCAGATCCGCGGGAGGTGGTCCTGGGGGGGGGGGTAGTTGACCGGGCGGTCAACATCCCCAGGACCCAATAGAAATCGGCCTCGTGGCTGGATCTTCAAGTGTAAATTAAGGATAGCTATGGGCCGAATTTGCAAAAACTCAAAACATGAAATATTTTTCTTTTATTTTTTTCCTATTTTTTAGTTATTTTTAATTAATTTTTTGGAAATAAAAATAAGCTATATACAATATAGTACTATACATAGGTATATTTACAATATATCGGGTTTTGATTTTTGATTTTTAATTGTTATTTTTGTACCATTTTATTCCCCTTTTATCTTTTATTTATTTACATTATAAAATAAGGAATAAAAAGATATTATTATTTAATTTTTATTATTTACATACATAGGTAAAATAAATATGTATGTACATTTATATACATGGTATATGTACAATGTATTTTTGTATTTTTAATTTTGTTATTTTTATTGTTTTTATATTGATAGAATATATATTATTTACAAAAATTAGAAAAGTTAATTTTATTTATTTACAAGACTAAATAAGTATATAAGAGTGGTTTATACACATGGTGAAGGTGGTATTTTTGGTCTTTTTTTTATTTTTATCTTTTTCTTTTGTTTTTATACTTATAGATATATACAAGTATTTACAAGCATAATTTAAGCTATTTTTGTTGAGGAAAATATTTTTATTTATTTACATAAATATGTACACACATGAGCCCCTATCTCCCTCTACTTTGGCTTTTATGCGGTCAGGCCCATGCTGAGCCCTCCCTTGGGTTAGGTTGCTCAATATTTATTCTAAGTATTTCCCTCTTTTTCTTTTTAATCTTTATTCTTTTATTTTTGCACAAAAACATGCTAATTATAGGTTTTTACACAATGCATGCTTTTGATAATTATTTGTATTTACACACATCTAAATGCATTTGCAAAGGTTTTTGTAGCTAAAATATAAGAATAAAGAGTGATGAATGAGTATTCATCACCCCCCTATACTTAACTTTGCTAGTCCCTTAGCAAACACTTATTTGAAAAAGAAGTGAAAAAGAAAGAAAGAAAAAGAAAAAGAGGGGAATGTACATGGATCAATGTTGAATATTAAACTTTCCTTCATTAAATTGAATTATGGAGCTCGATCAGATCTTTGGATTATTAATGTGTCGGAACCTTATTTAGACTTAAGCTTAAAACTCAACAGCCTCTAAGTTCCACCAATCTATGGACAAGACTCCTCAATAAACCAGATCAGAACAAGTCTACATACACAAACTCTAATGACTATGAATCTTTCCATGCAGTGTAAGTGATATGTAGCTGCCCACCTCAGAAGTAACAAAGAAACAACCTCCCTCAACCTGGTAACTCTAATGCCTCGGTCTAGCAACTCTTTCCTCGAGAAGCGGGGTATTCCCTTCTAAGTTCAAGTGCAACCGGCTCAAGAAGAGGGGGAAGAAGTATAGACTTTTGGAAGCTCATCCAGTGTAGCTAAGTCTCCCGCTGCAAGCTTCATGAGATGTAACATGATACCATAAGCTTTTGCTTTATTTGACTATATACACTCCGGTGGGGTTATTAAATTTTCAATCCGACCCACCACTGTTTTGGAGTTCTTTTTGCATTTTGCATTTTTTTTCAATGCTTCTATACAAACATATCTACATGGTGCAGCATATGTACAAGAAATTTTCCTCTTGAGCCAGTAGACTATCCCTCTTTTGAAGCTTTATTGCAACCCACGGCTTCTGTCTTTAGCCTTCATCACCACTAGACCAAGTTGAGACGCACTTCCTTCACTAGAAGAAGAAGAAGAAGAGAGGTTCCGCCTAGAAGTACTACCCTCATATGCTACCCCAAGCCAAAGGAAACTGCCTCCTCACCACCTCATCCGTGGAGAGCCATGTGTAAAGTGCTGGTGCAAGTCAAGCCATCGTCTCTAAGAGTCATGCGTGTGTTGTTAAATGTTCTACTTAGGCTCATCAAGATGACATATGCTCATAGCCTAGTGGACTCAAAGAATTAAGTCCTTATGGACCTGAAAAGCCTTAACCCTAAGCCCTATAAGGTTCCTCTTAGAGTTAGGTGGATTAAGATCTTATTCAAGCTCCATTTCTCAATTTAATTCCAGGCTTAGTTTAAATGTCAACTCTCATCTAGGAAAAACTATATAAATATATATACAAAGATGCTATTTACAAATTTTTACAATCATGCAAAATTTTTGAAAAATGTTTTTAAATCATGGATGAATGGTGCATGAGGTGCAAGTTTTGCAAAAAGATATTTACACATATTTACACAAGACTTTTGCAAACTTTTGATTTTCAAAACATTTTGGAAAAATTTTGTACTATATACATAATTTTGATACAAAAATATTTACACAAGCTTTACACAAAAGATTTTTGAAATCATTTTTACAAAAATACTTTGTACACTAGCTATTTATGTGCAAATAAAAGAATGTTTATGTACATGAAAATTTTTAATTTTTGTGATTTTTAGCCATTTTATTTATTAACACACTCACACAAAGTACGAGTTATGGCTAAAGTATATATGAAATATATACACACCCCCCTATACTTAGCTCGAACGATGTCCTCAGAGTGATCAAGAGCGATGAAGAAGACATAACTCGTGCTTAGTAAAAGGGAAGTGAAAAGGAATGGCTAAGTACAGAAATGAATAAATGAATAGAATGAGGGGAACTCGTTGGTTTCCCCCTATACTTAGGATTAACTAATCCTAAGTATAGCAAGCTGTACATGAAGGGAAATCCGAGTGAAGAAGATACAGAGTCTGCCCCCCCTATACTTAGGGTAAAATATCCCTAAGTATAGGCAGCAAAACAGGAGCAGAAAGAATGAAAATAATACCTGCAGGTCCTACATCCCCCCTATACTTAGGGTAAAGTACACCCTAAGTATAGCATAATCATAAGATGAGAAAAGGGATGTGGGACTAAAGAATAGAATGATATGGACAACTGGATCTATACAAGTCGGAAGAACAGTGATAATCAGGCGTGAGATGCAAAAGATGTGAGTCAAAGATCACATCTCACGCAAAATGAATCGGGGCAACAACAACGTCCCGCGGCTCATGATCTAGAAATGGCTTGAGCCGCTGGCCGTTCACTCGAAAGGTACTCTCAGAAGACAACTCAGATATATCAATGCTACCGTTGTCGTGTACCTTTCTGACCAAGTAGGGTCCCTTCCATTTGCTCTGTAGCTTCCCTGGAAACAAACGAAGCCTCGCATCAAACAGCCATACTCTCTGTCCAATCTCAAAATGCTTGTGGCTGATATGAGAATCATGCCACTCCTTCACTCTCTCCTTATACTGTAGGCTGTTTGAGAAAGTTGTATCTCTAAGCTCCTCCAGGGCGGCTAACTTTGCCCTCCTCTGGTCTCCTACACCATCTGGATCCATAAGAATATCTGTAACTGCCCAAAGTGACTTGTGCCTCAGCTCAACAGGTAAATGGCACGGCTTGCCATATACGAGGCGAAAGGGAGATGTGCCCAATGGTGTCTTGAAAGAAGTCCTATATGCCCACAAGACCGAGTCCAAAAGCTAGTCTTGATCTCCCTGTTCGAGACCTAGGCTAGACCATTCGTCTGTGGATGGTAAGGTGTAGCAACACGATGGTCTATACTGAACTCGCTAGCAAGGGCCTTTACCTGGTCGTTGATGAAATGAGACCCCCCATCAGAAATCAGAACTCGTGGAACCCCGAACCGCGTGATGATGTGCTTCCTCAAAAATCTGCAAACTGTCCTCGCATCAGCGGCTCGGGCAGGGATGGCTGATGAATACTCATTCATCACTCTTTATTCTTATATTTTAGCTACAAAAACCTTTGCAAATGCATGTATATTCATGTAAATACAAATAATTACCAAAAGCATGCATTATGTAAAAACCTATAATTAGCATGTTTTTTGTGCAAAAATAAAAGAATAAAGAGTAAAAAGAAAAAGAGGGAAATATTTAGAATAAATATTGAGCAACCTAACCCAAGGGAGGGCTCAACATGGGCCTGACCGCATAAAAGCCAAAGTAGAGGGAGATAGGGGCTCATGTGTGTACATATTTATGTAAATAAAATAAAGATATTTTCCTCACCAAAAATATGCTTGTAAATACTTGTATATATCTATAAGTATAAAAACAAAAGAAAAAGTTAAAAATCAAAAAGAATTAAAATACCCCTTTCATCATGTACATAAACCACTTCTATGTATTTATTTAACCTTGTAAATAAATAAAATTAATTTCCAAACTTTTTGTAAATATTCTATGTTATATATTGTAAATAAATTAAAACAAAAGCAAAATAAAAATAGCAAAATTAAAAATACAAAAATATATTGCACATATACCATGAAGATAGATGTACATACATATTTATTTTACCTATGTATATAAATAATAAAAATTAAATAAAAATATCTTTTTATTCCTTATTTTATAATGTAAATAAATAAAATATAAAAAGGGAATAAAATGGTACAAAAATAACAATTAAAAATCAAAAATCAAAATCCTATATATTGTATATATACCTATGTATAGTACTATATTGTATATAGCTTATTTTTATTTCGAAAAAATTATTAAAAATCACAAAAAATAGAAAAAAATAAAATAAAAATCTTTCATGTTTTAAGTTTTTGCTGAATCGGGCCCTAGCTACCCTTAATTTTCAATTCAAAATTCAGCCACGTGGCCTGATTCTATTGGGTCCTGGGGATGTTGACCGCCCGGTCAACTACCCCCCCAGGACCACCTTCTGCGGATTTAAGCGCCCGACCCGACTTCCCTAATTTCTAGCACCTAAACCCGATTGAATCCCACCTAAACCCCGGGTCCGTTTCACTCCTGCCATATCCGACATCCTCGCCGGACCATCCACCTCGGGATCCGCACGCCTCCACGCCCTACCCGAGCCATCCTTCCCGAACCCCTCCAGCGTACATAAGCGAGCTCCGTCACCCCATTTCATGATCTTTGGCCATTCGCCTCCTTAACCTGTGAGCTCCAGAGAGACCGCGAGAGTGACAGCTTGCGCCTCGACCTGTCGCAGCGAGGAGAGGAGGAGGACCCATTGATCCGGCGAGCACAGCCGCCGCAGCTCCGCCACCAGCGTGAGCTCCGAGCCTCGGAGGGAGACGATCCTTGAGGCGACGACCAGGAGCTTCCCTAGCTCCTCCCCAGTCTCTCCGACCACCCAGGTAGCCCCTTAGGCTTTCCTTTTTCGTCGATTTCCATTTACGCCCAAATCGCGCCGCTGCCGTATATCTTCGATTCCGACCACTCCATTATCCCTTTTGATCATCGGGCATTGCCATAGCCCTCGCCTTCCTCCCGCGCACCTTCTCCACGTTTCCATTCAACCCATCTCGCACAGGAGCTGGGAACCGAGCTCCTCCGTCCACCACCTTCGCCGGAGTTCGCCGTTCCGACCCACGAGTCACCTTCGCCTCGCCTAACCGGATCGAGGCAGTTTGCCCTCGACCCGTGAGTCTTCTGGTTCACTTTGCAGGTCGAAACAAAGGCCATCTGAGGCCCTTCGTCATCCAGCCAGGAGGCCCAGCTCCGCCGACCTCGCCCGAGCTTCTCGGAGCTCGGCCCGATCATCGGAGCCTACCGGCAGACGCGGGAGCCCTCCACGATTCTTCTCCGACATTCAGAGTGCTCCCAGGAGGTCAGCAGCGCTCGCACGAGGCCGACGAGTCTCGCCGGGGACCTGTTCTTCCAGCATCCTCCATCGCCGTTCGATCAGCCTCCTGCTCCAGGCACCATCTGGACCGTTCGTCCCTGGAGCTCCCTTCGACGTCAGATCTGAGGAGTCTGATCCCAGCCATTAGATCTACACGTGGCTCGGCCCCGACCGTTGGATCAATCCGAGAACCCCAGCGCTGGCGTGCCACTCGATTCAGACCGTAGATCCCTCCACGTGGCAGCCATCCAGCCGCTCCGCTTAATAAAGGGTAATTTACCCTTAGGCCCCCTTGCTTATTTCATTTCGCTTTAGTCCTGTAATTAGTTATTTCAGTTGCTTAGTTTTAGGGTTATTTGCATAGTGGACCCCGTACATTAGTTTATTTGCATTTATACCCCTGTGCGTTGTATGCCACGTGCTTCGTCACGTGTTTATCTGGTTTATTTGCAATAGAGACCCTTGTAGTTCTGGTTGTTCTTGAATGAATGAAATCTTTTACTTATTTGCATTTATACCCCTGTGTGTGATTTATTTGAGCATGTGCGTTATATTTTTGGTACTTTGCAGATAGGCCCCTGGACTTTTGGTACCTGTTACCAATAAATCCTCGGGACTTATTTTTATTACATTTGGGTCCCTGAGTGCCCCAGGCACGCGCGTGGCACATGTTTTGCTGGGTATTTTGCACCAGACCCCCCAGACTCTTGGGTATTTGCACTTTGGTCCCTGTGCACAGTGCCCCCTCTTGATTTTTTAATAAAATAGCAAAACACCTCCAAATCCAACGAAAATTGGACACATGGCTCCTGCCATGATGTAAAATTTTCGTGGATTTTTGAGGACATTTTGGATTTCATTTGATATTTTAAAAAATTCAAAAACATCTAATTTTGCTACTGCTTGAATTTAAAAATCACAAAAAAAATATTAAATTGTGTCCAAAAATTACAAAAAAATTGTCTACTATCTTGTGTTATGCTTGATTTTCTAGCCAATTTTGGCTATTTTTCATTACTGAAAACCCCTAAAAATTGAAAAACACTTGAAAACTTATAAAAATTCTAATAATTAAACTAAAAACCCAAAAACAATAAACTTGGTGCCTAAATTTTCCTCATTTTATCTTCTTTACAGGAAAATTACCTCCCGGCTATTTTAGGGCTTTTAGATATTTTATCTAGGCCTGTTTAGCTCGGCTGGACAGTACCATTTGTTTTAGCTACTGTTTGATTTTTAGAAAATTAAATAAACATCAGAAAATTCTCAAAAATTCACCAAAAAAATAAAAAAATATAAAACACATAAAAACATTTTTGTTAGAATTTTTGGTTGATTTTTAGTGCTTTAAATAAATTGTTGAAGTGTGTGTTTCTTTGTCTTTCTTATTTTCTTAATTAGCTAAAAATCCAAAAAAAATATAAAAAATTCAAAACCACCAAAAATATTTTCTCCTTTTATTTTATATCTTCTTTGACTACTTCGTAGGCCGAAAGGCCAACCCGTGCTCCTTGAGTTCGACCTTGGTCGCTATACCAGGTTAATCCAATAGCAGGACCGCTATTTTGTGTTTTATCTGTTTTATCTCTATTAGTGGTTCATTTTTTTCTTGATTGACATCGTCTGATCGCTTGGGTCGCAACGACCTATTTAGTACCTTATACCTGAGTGCTCAGGCGTGTCATCAATGGCCTCAACCCAACGACTAACATAATCAACGGCCAACAGAATGTACTCAAATCCCTGACTCTTAGGGAATGGACCCATGAAATCGATGCCCCATGCGTCAAAAACCTCACAGAAATGAATGAGCTGCATCGGCATCATATCACGCTGTCCACAAGTGCCCATCCTCTGACAGTCAATACACCTCTTCACGAACTCATCAGAGTCCTTGAAGAGGGTAGGCCACCACAAGCCGGATTGGAGCACTTTCTGTGCCGTTCTCCTCCCAGAATGATGTCCTCCTGCCTCAAGCTTGTGGCAGTAAGTGAGGACGCTATGGTGCTCCTCCTGAGGAATGCACCGACGCCAGATGTTGTCCCCTCCTTCGTGGTAAAGGATGGGATCCTCCCAGTGGTAGGACTTGGCCTTCACAAGGAAAGTCTCAAGCCTCTGCCTGGGCCAATCTTGTGGGACTTTCCCAGCAACGAGAAAGTTCACAATATCGGCATACCACGGGAGTGAGGCGATACCAAGGATCGCCTCATCTGGGAAGGTATCTCGAATGGGATCAATCTGCTCAGACTCCTCAGGCTGCTCTAAACGGGAGAGGTGATCCGCCACCACATTCTTGACTCCAGGCTGATCCTTGATCTCAATGTCGAACTCCTGGAGTAGAAGGATCCATCTAGTCAGTCTGGCCTTGGCATCCTTCTTTGCCATGAGGTACCTGATGGCGGTGTGATCTGTGTACAAAGTCACTCTAGATCCAATGATATAAGATCGAAACTTATCTAGGGCGAACACTACGGCTAGCATCTCCTTCTCTGTGATCGTGTAATTCCGCTGGGCGGAATCCAATATGCGGCTAGCGTAGTGGATAGCAAACGGAACTCCATACCTCCTCTGTCCCACCACTGCCCCCACGGTAAAATCGGAGGCATCCGTCATGATCTCGAATGGGAGAGACCAATCAGGCAGCTGGAGAACAGGAGCCTCAATCACGCACTGCTGGAGAGTCGCAAAGGACGAGAGGCACTTGTCATCGACAAGGAACTCGGTGTCTTTCGTCAAGAGGTCAGTCAACGGTCGGGCAATCATGCTGAAATCCTGAATAAATCTCCTATAAAATCCAACGTGCCCTAGGAATGACCGTAACTGCCTCAAATTGGACGGCGGTGCGAGTTTTCTAATGACATCAACCTTGGCCGGATCAACCTCCATGCCCCTGTTGGAGATGATGTGGCCAAGCACCGTCCCTTGAGTCACCATGAAGTGACTCTCTCCCAAGATAGAACCAAATGGTACTCAATACATCGCTGGAGTACTCGGTCTAGGCAGTCAAGACAGGAGTCGAATCCGTTGTCGTAGACCGAGAAATCATCCATGAAGACCTCCAAACACTCCCCTACCATGTCCGAAAAGATTGACAGCATGCAACTCTGAAAAGTCGCAGGGGCATTGCATAGCCCAAATGGCATGCGTCGAAAGGCATATGTACCGAAGGGACAGGTAAAGGTGGTCTTCTCCTGATCCTCAGGAGCGATGGCCACCTGGTTGTAGCCCGAGTACCCATCCAGGAAGCAATAATGGCTCTTCCCTGCCAGTCTCTCAATGATCTGGTCAATAAAAGGCAGGGGGAAATGGTCCTTCTTGGTGGCCTGGTTGAGTCTCCTGTAGTCAACACAGACCCTCCAAGAGGTGGGTACTCGTGTAGCAATCTCCTCTCCCGACTCACTGATCACAGTCGTGATGCCCGTCTTCTTGGGCACCACATGCAAGGGGCTGACTCACTTGGAGTCGGAAATGGGATAAATGAAATCTGCACTCCACCATTTTGATATTTCCTTCATCACGACCTCTCTCAGGTTGGGGTTCAGCCGCCGCTGGAACTCACGCGACGGCTTCGCCCCCTCCTCGAGATAGATATGGTGGGAGCACACTGATGGACTAATCCCATGGAGATCTACTACGCTCCATCCGATTGCCTTGCGGTTCTTTTCAAGAACCCCCATCAAACGGGATTCCTGCTCTGCATCTACCTCCTCCTCATCTGTAGGCTCAGGTGGACTCAGGTCTGGCATCTGATCAACGCAATCTGCCCAATCAGACTCTGAATCCGAGGGATCTGCATCAAACAAGGTGGCATCAGTACCACCATCACACAAGGTGGCCTCAGTACCACCATCACTAGAAACCGTGTCGCGGTCGAGAACCGGCTCTGCTGCCTCTACTGTATCCTGGACCAGGGCTGTGCTCTCCAAGCTCTCCTCTGCTATCATCTCGGCCTCAACTATGTCTGAAAATGAGAGGATGGCCTGTGCTGCAGGATCTGCCCATGCTGCCTCATCGTCTGTGATCACGAAATCACAGTCCTGGTGGATGTCTGGCCCGTCGTCTGTCAGCTGCTCTGAATCTGTGCTGGCCTCTGAGCGTGCTCTCTCTCTCTGGCTCTGTAGTCCTCAACCGTCTCTATCTGTACACTCTCGCCCTCGACGCGAAAGTATACCTTCCCGCTATCATGATCAGTCACCGCCTTGGCTGTGGCCAAGAACGAACGACCAAGGATGATGGGGGTATCGGCCACTGACTCAGGGATCTCCATGTCCAACACTACGAAGTCCACGGGGAATTTCAGGCCCTGAATCGTGACGATAACGTCTCGCAACAACCCCTTCGGCCTCTTGACAAATCGATCAGCAAACTGTCCTGCTCTGTCTAAGAGTGCCCAACTCGAAGCGGTCGAGAAGGGCTGCCGGAAGAAGGTTGATCGACGATCCGCTATCCAATAGAGTCCGGTCGAACCTCTGCTCACTAATCTGACATCTGACAAACGGGGCCCCCGAATCTGGCCTCTTGGCCGGTAGACGGTTCTGGATCGCGAAACACGTGGCTTTCGTCAGCACATGAATCTCTGAAGTGTGGTTCCTCCTCCTCCTCCTGACTATGGTCCTGTCTCTCAAAGATCGCTGAAGAAGGGGGATGTGCTGCAAAGCCTCTTGGAGGGTCAGCTGGATGTGAAATCTGTCGATCATGCTCTGGCTGAATTCCTCCTACTCTCTCTTTTTTGGGTCTTTTTCTTTTTTCTTCCCCTTCCCCATCTGAAGGGCTCTAGGGAAGGGGATCACAGGGTCCTTCTCAGATGAAGGACTAGGAAAAGGCCTAGACGGCTCGACGGCCGGATCCGCACATACATCAAGCACCACAGTGGGATCAGAAGAAAATAAACCTTTTCCCTTATTCACAACAGTGTTCTGAGATACATGAGAATGAGGAAAAACATCTGATCTCTCTATACAAACACCAGTGGCCTCAGTACCACCACGGGCTGGCTCTGCTACTGGGCGTCTCACGGCCTCAGTACCACGAGCTGGCTCGGCTCCTCTGGTGGCATCAGCACCACCTCCTCGAACTGGTGAAGCGGCGGCCTCAGTACCGCCGGTGGAATCAGCATCCTTGGTGGCATCAGTACCACCATCATCATCATGTGCGGCCTCAGTACCGCTCTCCTCCTCCTCATCTGGCGCCCTGGGTGGATCCTCGAGTTGTCGCTCAGATGAGGCGCCTCCTGCTGGTGCTCTACCGCTCCTAAGTGTAACAAAATCAGCATCAAACAGATCTGAAGACATATCATCAAATGGATCACTAGGAGTGGCATGCTCAGTGTGAACTACCTGCTCAGATTTCCTCTTCAAGCTGTTCGGATTTGGCTCTATCTGTGCAGGGATGGCGGCCTTCCCTCTCACAAGGTCCCGCATCTCCTGGCGGAACTCGTCCATCTCCCGTCTGAAGGTAGCCTGCTGGTCCGTAAGGAGGCGGTCTATGTCATCCAAGGCGGGGCTCTCATGGGAGCCCGACGGGTAGCCTCTCTAGTGCTGAGGCTACTGGAACTGGTGCTGCTGGTAAGAGGGGTAGGAGGAAGGATGCTGCTGCTGGTGTGGTGGGTGAGCCTGCTGCTCACGTCTCCAAGACTGTCCCTGCTGCTGATAGGGACGAGGAACGAAGGATGACTGCTGCTGTGGCTGGTAGGCTGGGGGCTGCTGCTGGTGGTGATCTCTCTGCTGGCTATACTGCCCTCCCTGACCGGATGACTGCTGCTGGGGCTGGGTACCTCCACTCCCCCACCTGAATCTAGGATGGTCTCGTCGGATCCCAGGCTGGGGGCGGTCGTACCAAATCCCGTTGACATCCATCAACGGCTCTGCATCGTATGGGGCTGGCGGGAGTACTGCCAGAGGCTGATCCAGTTGGTATACCACCATCTGCATGTCTGGAGATGGTGGTGACTGGTAGGAGGGCTGCTGCGGCTGGTACGGCTCCGCCTGTACAAGATGAACCTGTCTAGGCTGCTGAAAGGAGCTGGAGCGCTGGGACGAGCTGCTGCTGCCGCCGGTATCGCCTCGCGACTGAAGACGGGGCTGTGAAGCCGTCTGTGCCTCCTGGAGACACATGAGCTGGGTCTTCATGTCGCTCAGAGTCTGTGCCATCTGCTCCATCTGCGTGATACCCTGGCACTGCTTCTTCTCGATCAGCTCCATCCGATCCAACTTCTCGCTGATAATCCCCATATCCGCAGCGGCCGACTCTGCCTGTGCTGCTGCAACTGCGGATGAACTGGATGGATCGGTGTCGACCCGTGCTATCCTCTGGTACTGCACGGATCCTGGCTGCTGCTGGGGTCTCCCCTGTGTGTACAACCGGGTCTGGGACATCACCATATAGTTCTCGGCCATCTCCTCGAAAATGGCCCAGACCTGGTCGTGATCCTTGGCGAAATAGGACCCGCCGCAAGAAGCATTCACCAGGCCCTGGAGCTCTGGTGTCAACCCGCTAAAGAAGCTCTGCACAAGATTCGGCTTTGAAATGTCATGGTGCGGGCATCGGTCTGTGAGCTCTCGGAACCTCTCCCATGCCTCATGGAATTGCTCGTTGGGGAGAATGGAGAAGTTGTTGATCAGGGCCCTCGCTGCATTCGTCCGCCCGAGTGGATAGTACTTGTTTAAGTACTCGGTGCGGAGCTGCTCCCAGGTGTAAACAAACTTCCCCAAATGCTTCAGCCAGGTGGCTTCTCTGTCTGCTAGGGAGAAGGGGAAGGCGATCATCCGAATCGTATCCTGGTCCACATGGCGGTCGTGGACAGTATTGCAGATCATCAAGAACTCCTGGAGGTGGAGATGGGGCTCCTCGGTGGCAAGTCCGTGAAAACGGGGAAGCATCTGCAGAGTGTTCGGGGAGAACTTGAAGTCCCCCACGATAGCAGGAACCACTACCCAATGATGCATCAGTGTAGATCCGGGGTTGTGCAACTCCCGCATCAGTCTCGGTGGTCCTCCTGCCGCAGCGGCTGCCGCTGCGGCGGCGGCTGCTGCTGCTCCTGCGGCTGCTGCGGCTCGTGCCTCTGCATCTGGTCCGTCCTCAGGCTCGCTCTGATCTCTCTCTGCTCTGAGTCGCTCCAACTCTCTCCTCATCTCAATCATGAAAGCTCCCTGATCTCTCAACTGCTGCTGAACGGTCTCTAAAGAGGCGATCAGGGTGGAGTTGATCGCTCCCTGGTCCAGGACAAAATGCTGATCTCCTCGTGGACCTCCAGGGTGATCCTCAGAACTGGCGGCCATAACGTCTGCAAAATCAAATGAGCCCAACTCAGGTGCTGTCAAATCTGCTAATCTCTCCTCGGGCTCATGTCTCTCAGTACCAAAAGAATGGGGATCGAGGGGGAACAGGGCGGAGTCGTACTCGGGCTCGGAGAGCTGGTCTCGGCTCTCGCGGGCCAACCTAGATGATCGGGTAGACGTGCCCAAAAGCGGTGCAGCCAGAGGCTGCCTAAGAGAGCGTCTACCCATCATCTTGATCTGGCGAGTAGTGCGGATGAGATCTGGAGAAACTATGATCAGAATGCAAACCCCCGGTTCACCAACGCAACGCGAGCTGAAGACCGTAAAAGCTCGGTCAAATTATCTTGTCAATTTTATTAGGTGAACACACAAAATATCAGAGCGCTTACGTGACCTGTTAGGATATCCGATGCTACCCCAACCGTCTGGCCCGCACGGAAGAGTCGGTAGTCAGCTCGAAATAGCACCGGAGGGCTCTACCTAGGGTGCGGGTCACTCTCTCGCGCATTGATGAATCCACATTTCATCATCTTTATTCTATCATTTTGGCACTAAAAACCCTAGCAAATGCCTGTAAATAGCCTTTAAACCATCATCTTAGCATCCATGCATGTGCATTCAGATAGTGTATAAAATACTGTAATTAAAGCCAAAATTATAGAATAAATAAAGAAAAGAAAAAATAATAAAATATTGTAAATATTTTATGACCCAAAACCCCGAGACCTAGGCATCTTGATGAATAGGTCGAGAAGGAATAAAGTAGGGGGAGATAAGGTCAAAATACAGATAATATACCTATACATTCTATTCATTCTTTATTCATTTTGGGACCTAATTTTGGTTTCACTTTTTAAAAACCAAATAAAGAAACTTTGTACATGAAAGTTGTAGATAATTTAATAAAGAAAAATACAAAATTGATTTCACAGAAAAATCACGTACAGACAAAAAGTTATGATCTGAATTAGAATCCAGAATCCCAACTTCCCAGACCCGTATCTCACAACTGACAACTCCAAATGTAGCAAACTCACCTTTAATTGTATATAGAAGAAAATAATCTATCCAATGGTGGTGGTTTCGCATTTGGCGGAGCTACGGTTCGAAAGTTGAGTTTTGGACCTCCGTTGTATAGCTATACTGATTAAAATATTCAATTTATTCTTTATTAATTAGTTATTTATTTTTATATTTTTATAATGTTGTAAATATTACTTATAATAATCATGTACATTAAAATAAGAATAAAAACCTAAAATAAAATACTTAAAAATAAAATACATAGGTAAACTGCCTATACATATACCTGGACAAAACACTCTTATATTTTATTTAATATACAAAATAAATCAGAAAAATAAAATAAAAATACATTTGTGTCCATACAAGTATCTTATAATTTTAGAAAATAATCAATACAAATAATAAAAATAAAATACATAAAATAGAAATCAGATATTTAGATACATAGGTATTATACCTATATAAGGTTAAAAAGGTAACTTATAAAAATATACCTCCTACAATTAATTAAAAATCAAAATAAAATACTACATAAAATTCTAAGCATTTTTCATTTTATAACTTTTATTAAATTCGGCCTTTTTCTTTTTTTATTGAATTTATAAAACATTTATGTGGGGTTTTTCCTGATTGGTCCACGTGGACCAATCAGGAGACGGCCCCAGTTGACCCAGGTCAACTGGTCGTCCTCCCCACCTACCCCTGTCAGACGACCTAGTTTTTTGGCGTTTTTGGCGATTTTTTCTAGGTCGATTCTTTCACTATTTCATCTCGATTCCTTCTGTGATCTTCTTCATCGACCATCCCGCTTGCCCGCCGGGTGTTTACATCGGGCCATGGATCACTGAGGCGCTCCAGATCCCTTGGTCTTTGGACCCCTGTCGCCTCGGGTCAACCCACTTAAAACCAACCCCCCATTTTTCGATTCGAATTCGAACACCTTCGGTCCACCCCTCGCGCCTACTCCGAGCTCCAGCGCTTCCTGGAGGTGACAGCTCCACCGCGAAGCCTTCAGCTAAGGCAGCCGAGGTCGGAGGCGTCTCCACCATCTCCCGCAACTCCGGCGGTTGAGGTAACCTTCCCTCCGGTCTACACCGTCGAGGAAGCCATTTCATCCCTTTATTTTTCGTGCATTAGCTTAGTCTGAGTCTTAGGAACGAAAGCCCTCAAGAAATTTTGAAATCCATCGTGTGATTCGCCTAATCGCCCATCCTCGCCGGAGCGCACCTCCGGCCACCCATCGCCACTTCGCTTCTCGCATCGATTAGGTCCACTCAAGGTCCAGGCACTTTGCCCTGGACCTTCTAATACTTTTTGCAGGTCCAAGCACCATCATTGAAGCCTGGAGGCGAATCTGGAGCTTTGCCGGAGCTAGCGGAGCTCTGCAGCTCCGCCGCCCTTCAGCGAGCCCCTCGGCCATCGCCGGGGCTTTTTGCCGCCACCAGTCGCTAGAGGAGGACCAGGGGACGCTCCACGTCCATTTTGAAGCCCTGACTACGCCGGAGGACGACGATCTGGAGCGGCGAAGTTCGCCTCACCGGCGTCCTTCGTTGTTCTTCCTCATCGACTCCCAACCGTCGGATTGAGGAGCTCTTCCAGGTCGAGCAGCCGCCGTTGGATCGCGCCCTGTCGCCACCGTCCGATCATCCCCAGATGATCTAATCTCAACCGTCCGAGCGAAGTGTCGTCGACCCGTTGGATTCACGCCACGTGTATAAGTGAAGACCGGTAGCCGTTGGATCCACGCGCCGAGGGTATTTTGCATTCCAACCCTCGCGCCTTTTGTATTTATTATTTAGAATTTAAACTTTTATCTGTAACGTAAAAACTTTGGTTTATTTGCACAAACACCCCCGTACTTTCTATATTTGCATCCAGGTCCTTCGCCACGTCACCTCACGTGACCTGTACACGTGAGGAGTGGGCATTTTGCAGAAGGACCCTCGGGCTTTAGTGTATTTTGTTTTAGTACCAAAACTTCACTTTCACATGTTATATTTTTGGAAAAATTGCATGTAAGCCCCCAGGGTTTGGAATATTGCATTTTCGTCCTCGTCAGGCGCGTGCAAGTCACGCGCCCTGGCGGGGAAATTTCTAAGAAACCCAGGCGGTTTTTGTAATTAGATTTTGGAGCTATAAATCGAATATCTAGTTCAAACGTTTGTGGACATTTGCATGTATGCCCCTGGATGTTTTGAAAATTGCGTTTATATCCCTGCCAGGACTGTTTATTGATTGGATGCTTGTTGTATTTATTTGATCTCTCATTTTAAGTCCAACAATTCCACAAAAATAGACTTAAGCTCCTGGACACGTGTACTTTGACGCTATCAATTTAGTTTTTGATTTCAATTTATTTTGATAGTTATTAAAAATCAAAAACATGCTTTTTGTGTACTGTCTAGTTTAGAAAATGCCAAAAAATATTAAAACACTTTGAAAAATTACAAAAAAATTACCTAGTGTCTATTTTATCCTATTTTAGTGTCAGTCCAAAAATCACTAAAAATCTCAAAAGAAGAACACTAAAAATTTAAAAACACTCAAAAACTTCAAAAAAATATATAAAATCAAGGAAAAATCTAAAAAATACAAACTCAGGTTCTGTGTGTTCCTTATTTTGTTCCTTTTATTTGAAAAATAGTGTGAAAAATTTTGGTTACTGGTTGCTATTTTTAAATCCTATTTTATTCACAGCCAGCTCTTGTTTCACTGTTTTGACTTATTGCAGTAATTAAAAATACCAAAAACACCTTGAAAAATCCCCAAAAATCACAAAAACAGTAAAAAATCCTAAAAATATCAAAAACATTTTATTTCTGAATTTTTGGTTATTTTAGTACATTTTTATAAATACTTTATCTAGTCTTTTATTACTTTGTCTTTAAATTCCAATATTGAAAAAGAAAAAAAAAGTATAAAATATAAAATTATAAAAATCAGAAAATTAAAAAGCAAAATACAAAATCAAAAATTAAATTAAAAATAAAAAAAAATTAAAAATTTAAAACCCACAAAAATTTAATTTGATTGCTTGCTTAGTGTAGACATATCACACACATTCACTTGTGCACACTTGTTTGAACTGCCCTGCTTGCTCCCTGTGTTCGAACTCTCTGCATGCCTGTCACTATACACCATTTGTGTAGAGTTAAAAATAAATTTGACTCCACATTTATTTATCACTGCTTGATTTATTGATTGTCGGTTCATTGTTGATCTATCGCATTTTATTGTGGGTCGCCACAGCGACATATTTAGGCCCACGATAAACTGCGGATATCAAATGGCGCCATTGCCGGGGAGACAGCGAGTAGTTCACATTTTGTTTGATTGTGTGATTGTTTACCATAGCATTATTTTCCATCTCTTACATTTTTGATATATCTTGTTGAGCTATCTGACCGTCTCTTTTCTTGTCTTCTTGCGAGGGACCGCGGAGCAAGGCGGATTGCTTAGGTGATCCGGAGCATCCTTGGGAAGCGGAGCTGGCCTTCTTAGGTCACGCCGGCAGGAGAGAGCAGGAGGAGTGAGGGAGAGTGATTAGATTAGCTTACATTTATTTTTGTGAGAGAGAGACCATTAATTTGTAATAATACAGGTACACTTGGACTCTTGGACACTACCGGGCCTAATTTCCGGGTGTTTGTTCACCCGGGGGCTCACCACAGTTTTTATCGTGTTTTGCCGCTGTCATTTGCCGGTTTTGATTTCATTTTCACTTTCTTTTGTGGATTGAGCTCTTAGATTTAGGCCTGCTTGATCGATTAACTTAGGTCCAAACACACTAATAACCTTTGCATGTACCTATAGCTCGTATTTGGACTTAGTTAAAAATTAAACAGTTAGCCCACTTTCTTAGATCCGCCGCGCCGCGAGCCCTCTCCATCAAGCGCTACTCCTGAACTCGATGTGTCGAGAAGAGGAGGGGAGGGTCTAGACCGGACTCTTAGGATCGACGATAGGAGGTTGACTTGTGGTTCTTCACGCTAGCAGTTTCCTATTCTAGGACGATTTGCGTTGTGCATATCGGCATATAGATTAGGTTTAAAAATTCTGCTTTCCATCCCGCATGGAGAGAGCTGGGATTCGCTGTAAGTCTTCTAACTTGGCATCCATCATTTAGGCACAAAGGTGAGATTTCCATCTTTGTGTCAACTTGCACGGCTTTTCCGACTCTACTCTCCCTCTGTTTTTGGACAAAGTAGGATCAAGAAAACACAAAAATCGTTAGGCGCTTGTTTGAATCTACTCAAAAGAAGCGATAACACCAAAAAAATTAAAAAAGGGACTGCTAAGAAAACTTGACCAAAAATAAAATCGGTAATTGGATTCATTACTTGGGGAGAGTAACAACCTCACTTGTATTCAGGTTGCATGGGAAGGTCTCCTTCCAAGTGAGGTGAGCGCTTCGTAAGGATTAGAGCCAAAAACCCAGCTTGTGGCTGCCTTGTGTATCGCCTGGATTTCCGAAGTATTGGCGCTTCTATCGTACGTGGACGAGTAGGGCTTGGTCAACATTGGTGACTCTCTATTTTGTAGAGCATCGACCTTGTCCGAAGTATCGAGCCTAGGCCACGCCTTCACGGGGGTGTCTGTCTCATCGTTTCGCGTCCGAGTATGTTCTTGCACGCTCATGGGTGATTCCGTCGCGAGCGAGTTCTGAAGTATCGGTTTCGCCTATTGGCTTCCTCTCTTATTCTTTGGCTGAGTAGGGATCCAGGAAGGGTTACAAGGACCTAAAAAAGTGCAAGCTACAGGTTACACAGGAGGAGGACAAGTACGGGATACTCTTCCAGCAGTACTCTCTCTCCTTTAGGCGTAGCGTTCTAAGGACTCGTGAAAAGATAAATTCCTGAATCAAGCTAAAATTGACAAGATAAAAGCTGAACCTTCACGGCTTCACGTGTTGAGTTGGTGAACTCACCCCTGCTTTGTGTTTGATTGCTAGATTTGTTTAGGTCAAGATCAAAAACACCGCACAATCGTGCGCAATTTTGTTGCATCTCATTTCACTCTTCTTCTTCTAAATTCTCTCTGCTCTTCCCAAATAATCAAGATGATGGGACGGAGATCTCTTAGGCCGACTTTGTCGGCACCGCTATCCAGCACTCCTCCTCACTCATCTAGGAATACCTCGGAGAGTCCACTCTCCGGGCCCGAGTTTACATCCACCCTGTTCCCCCTCGACCACCCTTCTCATTCTCCTTCCATCAGTCCAAGAGTGTCAGAATTCAGTGCATCACAGTGTTCAGCTCATTCGACAGCACCTGAGATGGCCTCTTTTGCTTTTTCAGAAAATCCAGACATGGCAGACAGAGGCGAGCATGCAGATGATCATGAGCACCCTCCATTCCTATTTGATCAGGCAGCCATCAATAATTCCTTGTTAGCATCTCTGGAGACTATGTAGAGGCAGATCCGTGACCAGGGTACATTCATGGGTGATCTCATGAGGGAGATAGCTCAGATGAGAGAGAACCGAGCTGGCGGAGAAGGTGGAGGAGGAGGAGGACCTGATGCAGGAGGAGCCGAGCCAGACGCTGAGCGACCGCCACAGACCATTATGAGGGAGTTGCACAACCCAGTTGCATCCCTTACTCACCGTTGGATCAGACTCCCGCCAATTCACGGAGATTTCGAGCTTTGGCCCCACACTATTCAGCTTCTACCCAAGTTCCATGGGTTGCCGACCGAAGAGCCGCACCTCCACCTCCAGGAATTCGAGATGATTTGCAGCACTATCCATGATCGGTTGATGACCGAGGACACCATCAAGATGATTGCCTTTCCATTCTCTTTGGTTGATAGAGCCGCATATTGGCTCAAGCACCTTGGGCGATTCGTCGACATCTGGGCAGATCTCCGGACCGCATACCTGAAAAAGTACTACCCTCTCGGCCGGACCAACGCAGCTCGAGCCATGATCAGCAATTTCGTCATGATCCCAAATGAACAGTTCCATGAAGCATGGGATCGATTCAGAGAGCTCATCGACCGGTGTCCGCACCATGATATCTCCAAGCCCAATCTCGTACAGAGTTTCTTCTGTGGGCTGACACCGGAGCTGCAGGGGCTTGTGAACGCCTCTTGCGGTGGGTCCTATTTCTCCAAGGGAGAAGACGACGTCTGGGCCATCTATGAAGGCATGGCAGAAAACTCCACAGTGATGACCCAGGCCCGAGTCTATACACAGCAGAAGCCCCTGCAAGGAGCGGGATCATTTCAGAGGATCGCCCGCATCGATGACGGTCCCAACACAACGTCGGCAGCCGCAGCCCAAGCCGAATCAGCAGCCGCCGACATGGGCATTATTAGTGAAAATTTGGACCGCATGGAGATCCTCGAGAAGAAGCAGAACCAAGGTCTTGCTCAGATGGACCTTCTCACCAAAACCATGAGTGACCTGAAAACTCAAATCCTATGCATTCAGGAGGCACAAGCTCACTCCCAACAGCCTCCCAGGTCACGGGCTGATTCCGACAGTAGCAGTTCCAACCAACCCTCTACCTCATACCGACAGGTGAATCGTGTTCAGGCAGAGCCGGTTCCACTGCTACAGTACCATCCAAAGCAACCGCCATCTCAGGAGACGCAGATGGTGGTGTATCAGCTGGAGCAGCCACTGGCAGTTCTTCCTCCACCCTCTTTCGAGCAGGAACCGTTGATGGAAGTCAATGGGATTTGGTACGACCGGTACCCTCAGCCCGGGATTCGTCGGGATCACCCCGGATTCTGTTGGGGCAATGGTGGATCCTCATCCCAGCAGCAGAACCCTGCCCAAGGACAGCAGAGCAGCCAGCAGCGACCACAACAGCAGCCCCAGTATGCCCATCAGCAACAGTTTCAGAGTGGTCCTCGTCCCACCTATCAGGGACAGCAGTGGAGGCAGCAACAGCAGCCTCAGCAGTCTTATTCCCAGCACCCCCCGTATCAGCCACAACAGCAGCTGCAGCCCCATTTCCAACAGGGACAGCCATCCGGTTCTCAGGGTCCTGCATTTGAGAACCCAGCCCTTGATGATCTTGCCCGCTTGCTATCTGAACAGCGAGCCTCTTTCAGGCAAGAAATGGATGAATTCCGGCAGGAGATGAGGGACATCATGAAAGGCAAGGCCGCCATACCCGCTCAGATTGAACCTAACCCGAACAATCTGAAAAGGAAGTCTGAGCAGGTAGAGTTTACAGAGGATACCTCTCCTAGTGATTATTTGAGTGACATGTCTTATTCCTATCATGATGCTGATTTTGTTACTACTAGGAGCGGTAGGATGCCCGCCGGCGGCGCCTCTTCTGAGCGACTGATGAATCTACGATTCATCACTCTAAAAGTTGAAAATAGAGCTGTGTTCCCGAGTAATTAGAGGCATATTTCTACTTATATCGCATAATTAGCATTCATGCATGCATTGATAACATATGTATTTTAGCATTCATATTTGCATTAAATAAGAAGCCAATTTCATTTATAAATATTCACCTGTATATTAGATAAAATATCCTATTTGTATATATTTTATACTAACTCCAAATGTAATAAAACCAACTCTATTGTGTATATATTACTAACACCAATTAAAGAAAAATATCTAAAAGAAAAAAATATACTAACTTGTAAAATCAACCAATAAAACTCCAATCCAAGTTTGAAATAATGAACCTTAAAATGCACATATCTCTCTCATACAGTGTCCGATTAAGGTCTACTCACTTTTAAAGTAATATACATTCAAAGACCTTCGAAACAAGACTAATTTCATTAAAATCGGAGCTTGTATGCAAAACTTGGGTTTTGGGCCCCTGTTGTACATTGTACATATTGACCATTTTGCCCTTCCATTTTATCTTTTTATTTTCTTAATTACTAAAAATCCAAAAAAAATTAGATTAAGTTGTAAATATTTTCCTCATATTTTCTCTATTTTTATTTTGATTTTTCTCTTATTGAAAAATGACAAAAAAATGCAAAAGATAAAATGTGGTATTTTATACCTATAAGGTACCACCCAAAAATACGTTTTTGTACAGATGATCTCGTTTGATTTTCAGTCCTTCACGAAAGTTGTAGATCTCGTCAAGACGAGTAACTTTCGTGTTGAACACTTTTTGATTTAAGCCCTTTTGTTATGTTTTTTTTTATTTTTCTTTCCATTCCAACTTTGGATTTTTCTGGGAGCGACACGTGGTGGCTCCGGAAGCCGCCACGTGTCAACTCCTTGGTTTTTGCATTTTATTAAATAAATGCCACATGGCCGCATCCTAGCGTGCCAAGTGGCATCATCTCTCTCCTCTCTACCCATTCCTTCCCACTCTCCCTTAACTTAAGGGAGAGGCCACCCTACGACACCTCTCATTCCACCCATCTTCTCCACCTTCTCCATCTCTTCTCCAACCTCCTCTTCCTCTTTATAATGCCCTCCCCCTCCTCCATTCATCTCGATCCGCCATCTTCATAGTGAGGGAGAGGAGAGCTCCATTTCTTCTTTGGTGACAGCAAGGGAGAGAGTGCCAACGGTGAGCGACGACCCTGCTCCTCTAGGCGAGATCCGGTGGCCCTCCGTCCACCGCCGCAGCCGCAAACCGCCGCTGCCCGAGCTCCGCTTGCCGCGCGTCGAGCGACGACCTGAGAAGCTTTGCTTCTCCCTTCCCAGGCACCATTCCACATCCAGGTAATTTTCTTCCTTCTTCTTCTTCCTCATCCCTTTCTCTCTCTTAATTTCATCATCGTTCATTCATCCAATCGCAAAACCGATCGCACTTCAACGGATAAATCACACGTTGCGAACGCAACGGTGATTTTTAATTAATTTTTCGACAAAATTTAGTCAATCGATTCATCACTTATTTACGCCCTGTTAAACAAATGCATGAGAAAAAGAGGAGGTATTGACACCTCCCCTGCTTCTTCTTCTTCCTCACACTCACACACCCATCAACCACCAACCGCACGGTGGACGCCTCCACTGCTCCGACGACCCTTGGCCGTGTGTCGGCCCTCCTCCCTCGCCGTCAACGACTCCGGCAGCCGCTGCACCGTCAACCTTCAACAACCGCAGCCACCTGCGGCTGGAGCATCACCGCCACCAGCTCCACGCCCCAGCGTGCACCTCCGCCTCGGGCTAGCCGCTCCCCGCGACCGCCCGCTCCAGCCCTCGCGCGGCTGGGAGCCGCGCCTGCCCCAAGCACCTCCCCGACACCTCGCGCACGACCACCGTCAACCTCCAGTGGGCCTTGGCCGCGCGCGCGGCGCGCGTGTCCGCCAACAGCAGGTCTCCACGCCGCAGCCCTCCTCAGGCGTTGGCGCCCCACGCCGCCGACGCCGCCGCCCTCCTCACGCGTCTCCACCGCCGGCCATCTTTAAGCTTCTCCACCGTGAAGCTCCTTCATTGGCCTCCCCTGTTTCATCTCCAAGAACAGGGGAGATCTATCGCACATTAAAGAAAAGGGTATTTGCAAAAGGGACACTTGACACCCCTTGCAAGTTACCAAAGGAAGTTCAAGTTTTAGGAAATTGCATGTAAGTCCCTGTTCACCATTTTAGTTCATATTTTTTATTTCTGTATTGCATTTACATCCTTGCATTTGCACGTTTATTTTGTTATCATTCTGTCATCAATTTTTAATTCTGAAAGTTGCATTGTGTAGCATAACTTTTTGTTCTACCTTTTTAGCACTTAGTTGTAGTTTTCTGATTTGAAAAGTATTTATTGAAATTAATTTGGTGGAAAATTGCAATAATTTGCCCAATTTGATTGTTTAATTTACTGCGCATTCTCTGCTTGTCGAAAAATCTCTGAAAAATCATCTTTGGTAGATCTAAGTTTATGCTACAACATATCCAAAATTCACATCATTTGCACGTGTAGTTTGTCATAGAAAAATCATTTAGTGAAAACCTTAATCGAATTTTAATTAATCAACCGTGAAGTATTTTAACGAAATTTAAGTTGATTTGGATAGCTCTCAATTAGACCTATTTGGATTAATTTTATTTCTGAGAAATATAATCGTTTGATAATTATTAAAATTGGTTTAGTCATTTTTACTAACATCAGCATATTTTATTATTCGTGCATCAAAAAATTATAAAAAAATTAGGTTAGCTTAATTTCATCCCATTTCATAATTTGGCCAAGTTTCATAATTTTTGAATTTAATTTGATACCTTAACTGATTTAACTTTAAATTGGCTCGATTTTTGCATGTGTCTTGCATAAAAAAACCGAAAAAGACTTAAAAAAAATACTCCTTGAAAATCTCACACTTGGATCCTTGCTTAAATTCACCTAAGGAGACAGATGCCTCCCTGAGATCGACCTTGGACTTAACCCAGGTAAAAAAAAATATTGCCGCTTAAAGTTAACTTCACATTCATCGATAAGTGGTTTTTGATCAACCCCTCGCATCTGACTGCAACGAATCATATCAATTAATTTGGACATTAATTTGACCGAATTAACATAGGGTGCGGGAGCGATATCAAAATGGCGCCGTTGCCGGGGAGGCACGGCTTAGGTTAATTTTTGGTGAAATTCTGAGTGTTTGATTTTCCTTCCCCGGGTAGTCTGACCCCCGGTTTTTCTTGTGAATATTTCTCTGTCTTTTAAATTTTTGTATTTTTGTATCGTTCTTTATCTGACCTCAACTTGTTTTTATGCGAGGGACACCGGAGTCGAAGACGCTTCGAGGAACACGCATTCGAATTTGTTTGAGTGATTTGAGAGAACCTGTAATCTCATTTTATTTCCACATTTTTTTTCTCGCATCATTTCCAGCGGTTCCCGTTTGGGATCTCGCGTGTGTAAAAATAGTGGAACTGTGTCCCGTGTGCTGTGTGGGTGAATTGTAATTTAGCTTGCACTAGCGGCTCCTCGAGCCACTCTAGGACTTGTTTGTGCTCGTAATCAATAGGACCACACAATACACTTAAAAGACGCACCTAGACCGCAGTACTTAGTCAAAATTAAACTGTTCTTCACGCTAATAGAACTGCCTGTCTAGGAGCGGCTTTTCGTCGCTTGCACTTGCATGTAGAGTAAAGTTTTCAATTTTGTATTGCATCCTGCATAAAAAAAGCAAAGGGATCACTGTAAGTATTCTCTACTCAGCATAGCATCATCGATTTTTCGTGCATCGGCTTTTCTCGATTTCCCCCTCTGATTTTCTCACTTAAATTAAACAGGAAATTGGGACTGTCCGATAAGCGTGCTTTGTGGTGGACTAATTAAAGTGATAACTTAACTTTAAAAATCGGGACTGCTAACAGTATTGACCAAAAAAAGAGAGAATAAAATCTGAAAATTGTTTGCGGGAGATTAATCCCCGATCTTGTATTCAGGCTGAGTGAGGGTACTTGAGTGTGTGTGAACACCTTAAGGCAGAGCCCAAATCCCCGCCTTCCATATCACGAGCCAACTGATCTTAGCAATTATCACGAGTGGGATACTTTTAAACTCATTGACAAGTACCAAGTAGCCTCCGCCTTCACAGGTAGATAGGGGCGAACCAGCGGTACTCTGCGACAAGGCCTAAAAGCTTTGTCAGCCTCCGCCTCAGTGCAGGTAGATAGGGGCACGTCATTGAGTCCCCACTCCGGATAGGAGCAAAGAAAGGGAGGATCGACGGTATCTTAGGCGACAGGATAAACAGGGAAGACGCATCCGGCTCTAAGCCGACTTTCCTCTAGGCCGCGTAATCCTTGCTATTTTTGCTTGAATATCACACTTAAAAACTACAAGATAAATTGGACTCAACTTTGAGTCCTTCACTGTGTTGAGTGTGAACCCAGGGTCTTGGATTGTTCTTGTTGCTTGCTTCAGGTAGGAGTAAAATCCTATCTTCTTCCCCCTTCAAGATGAGTGATTGGGGAGATCTCGACGCACTATTTACTGATCTCTCTATGAGTCCCCCAAGTAACTCGTCTTCCTCGGTCCGAGCGCACCTTGGACCACCCAGGACTCATGACCCTCTTGAATCCTGGTTCCCACATGCTCAGGGTGGTTACTCTCAAACCAACCCTTTTATCTCCTCCGAGATTACCGAGGAAGATCATTGCCTCGGTAATCCCTTCCTTGATTTGCCCTCTAACATCGGTCTTATTTTCCAATCCCCAGAACTAGAGGACGAGATGCCGCCTAAAGTTCCACCAGACGAGGAACAAATTAAACAGATTCTTGCCCGCCTCGCTGAAGCCGAACAGAGGAATGCAGATCTCACGGCACGGATGGGACATATCATAGCAGCAGAAGGAATCGAACGACCAATGGTTGATACCTATAACCCGGCGGAGAACGAGATTCAGAACTGGTTGGCACCTGCAGTTCCCGCCCAGGCATTTGAGCTGAAGCCCCACTTCCTTAGTCTGCTTCCGAAGTTCAACGGAAACCTTAATGAAGAACCATACACTTTCCTCCGTGACTTCGAGTTGGTGTGCAATAATCTTAGCCATCCCAATGTTGGCCAAGATTATATTCGGCTGAAGGCCACCCCTTTTGCCCTAGGTGATAAGGCTGCTCATTGGCTGAAAAACTTAGGGGTGGTATGTACTACTTGGATGCAGTTCAAGGACCTTTTCTTGAAGAAGTTCTACCCTCTCAGTAGAACTAATCAGATGAGAACAAAGATCGCCAGCTTTGCTCAAGGAGCCAGCGAACCGTTCCATGAGGCTTGGGACAGGTTCAATGACTTAGTACAGAAATGCCCATGCCACGGCATTTCAAAAGCGATCTTAGTCCAGACCTTGATCTATGGTTTAACCCCAGAGATGCAGGGGTTGGTCAGTGCAGCCTGTGGAGGAAGCTATCTGAACAAAAACGAGCATGCTGTATGGAAGATCCTAGAGCAGATGGCAGAAACCGGCAGGTCACAGGCCACAAGGGCCTATCAGTTGTCTCCCTCAATCTTATCCAATGAGACAACTAGAAGGACTGTTGCAGATCTGACTGAGGACCTCATCCCTAGCATGGGGATGATAGCCGACAAGCTTACCATGGTCGAGCAGATCCACAAGAGAGTCGCGGAGATGGAGTCTCTTTCGAGCCTTCCCAAGAAAGTGGAGGAACTCTCTGAAAAGGTAGCTAAGATTAAGCTACCCACCCCTTCTGCACCACCTGTACCTGTACACCGAGTCCATCTTGTACAGGAACAGGCACCGGGGTCTCAGAGTAGCTGGGATCAGACTTATACCCAGCCGAACCATCATGCACCCCCACCTGTGGAAACAGAATATGAGGAGCCTCCGCCTGTATACGAGATTAACGGGCTTTGGTATAGCCGGGACCCGCTAGTCCGGTAAATCGAGATGGGGAAGGATCAGGCACACCGCCCCACCCCAGTTTACCAAGAGACCAGGCCCGTCACAGTCCCGCGATATCAGTCCAGGCCAGATCATGGATACCAGCCGCAGCAGCGCACCTACCAGCAGGGGTCAGCACCGTCCCACCAGCAGCAGTATCGGCATGGCCAGCAGGGCCAATATAGGACGGCATCAACACCGCAGCAAGCCCAGCCCACCGAATTGGAGTCACTCACCTTGGCGATCCAGACCCTGTCTGATAGGGTCCAACAGATACAGAATGACTACTTGGATATGAGAACCGACATCAATCGGGTTTCTCGTGCCCAGGACCAACAAATGGCGCCAAGGACCCCAATTCTCGCACAGGTTCAGGCCAATCCGAACAGCATAAACCAGGGCCAGAACCGACCTCGAGATCAGGTATATTATTCAGATAATTATCTATCTGAACATGAAATCCTTTCGTACGATAATGTTAATCATATGTCCCTCAGGAGCGGAAGGACCGTGACCATACCTGATCGGGCACGGGCGCAAAAGGAAGGAACCTCCGAGAATCTACCTGAGGAGAATTCGGAGGAAGAAGAGGAGGAGCATCCCCACCACCATCCCCAGCAGAAGAAGAGGACATCTGAGTCCTCGAAGCAGCATTCCCGAAACCACTTAGAGTCAGACGACACCGATGAGCCCGCACCTCCATCTGAGGAGGACCATCCAGAAAAAGCGGAAGAAGCATCACCGGTTTCGCCTCAGCATTTTCCTGTTTGTCAGAGTCCGAGTCAGAGTCTGTGTAAAAGTCCGAGTCAGAGTCTTGTTCAGAACTCAGTTACAGCAGCTAATGAAAATATTTCAGTTCCAGAACCTGAGTTAATAATCCCTTTCCCCCAAGCTCTCAAGGGTGGAGAAAAGAAAATCAAAAAAATCCAAAAAGATGACCCTGAGATGGCTGAATTCTGCAATAAACACATCAAGGTCACAATCCCTTTTGACAAGTTCGTGGAAATAACCCCTGCATTCCAAAAATACCTTAAGGTGAGATGCACACCTACTAGGGTTAGCAGGAAGACCAAAAGCCGTGTTGAGAAACACGTTCTATCAGTAGCCACGACTTGTGCAATAAAGAACTCGTTTCCTCGGAAACGAAGAGACATGGGTGCACACTATGTAGTGAGTCATGTTGATGACATTGCGTTTGCACGCACTCTCCTGGACAATGGTTCCTCGATCAACTTAATGCCCACAGCCCTCTATGAGCGGCTTAATCTCGGACCTCTTAGGAAATCTAGAGCTATTCTGCAGTTTGCTGACAAATCCACTAAGAGGTCCCAAGGAGAGTTAAGGAACATTGTGATCAGAGTCGAGGGGCAAGAATACATGGTGCACTTTACTGTCCTGGATATGGAAACCCCTCGTAATTGGAGAGATTCCCAGATCATTTTAGGTAGGCCCTTCCTCAGAACTGCGGGGGCCTTATTTGATTATAAGACTGGGAAGATTCAGTTCCAAACTCCCGGTGGAGATGAGGAACTGGAGATGAAGCAGACGAGATGGCAGAGACCAGACTCCGAATCCAACACCGAGTACTCTTCTACCGAGACAGACTGTGAACATGTAGACGTAGTTGGGCCATGGAGACAGAAACCAGCCAGCATCAATGCGTCCATCTCCTTTGAAGATGATCCAGTGCATGAGTCAGTCTGCGAGATCCTGAGGAACGAGTACAACTCTGAACCTGCATCGCCCTACATCTTCGATGACGTAGAGGCCCAGTTGGGCCTGTCAGTCCTTACATCCTTAGGACAATCGGAAGATGAGGATGACGAGTCGGACGAGGCGTTTGCCGATTGTATGGAAACTTTTGACGATCCGACTCCAGAGCCGCGCTTGGTGGCAGCTATTACAGAAAATGATCCAGCCACTTCCAACACCGAACCAGATCAGATTGAGCCAGACTTATTAGATGATCACACTATTCCTGAGCTCAAACCTCTTCCCACAACACTGAAATATGCCTTCCTTGCGGGCCAAGACAAGAAATTCCCGGTCATTATCAGTTCGCAATTGACCGAGAAGCAGGAATCTCGCTTGCTAGAGATCCTGGAGAAAAACCGCAAGGCAATAGGCTGGAGCATTTCCGATCTCCATGGGATAAATCTCGCTCTGTGTTCGCACCATATTTACTTGGAGAACGAAACCAAACCCTCTCGTGAATTCCAACGCCGGTTGAATCCAAATTTACGAGAAGTTGTGAAAAAAGAGATAGAAAAATGGTGCGACGCGGGTTTCATTTACCCAATCTCCGACTCTAAGTGGGTGGCCCCAATCCATGTTGTCCCGAAAAAGTCGGGAATTCAGACGACTACCAATGAGGACGGAGAGGAGATCGTGACGAGAATACCCACGTCATGGCGCGTCTGCGTGGATTACAGACGCTTGAATGCCGCGACGAAGAAGGATCATTTCCCTCTACCATTCATTGATCAGATCTTAGAAAGACTAGTGGGAAAAGAATTCTTCTGCTTCCTTGATGGGTTCTCGGGCTACAATCAAGTAGCCATAGCTCCGGAGGACCAGGAAAAGACCACGTTTACATGCCCCTTTGGTACCTATGCTTTCAGGCGCATGCCTTTTGGGCTATGCAATGCTCCAGGTACTTTTCAAAGGTGCATGATTGCTGTATTCGCCGAAATGGTCGGCGAATTCCTGGAAGTCTTCATGGATGACTTCTCGGTCCACGGCGACTCTTTTGATTCCTGTCTTAGGAATCTGGACCGAGTCCTCAAAAGATGTTGTGAGGTCAATCTGGTGCTCTCCTGGGAGAAAAGTCACTTCATGGTGACGGAGGGCATAGTGTTGGGGCATGTCATCTCCAAGAGAGGAATGGAGGTTGACCCTGCCAAGGTGGACGTGATCAGACGACTCCAGCCACCAACCAACGTAAAACAGTTGCGGTCGTTCCTCGGGCATGTCGGATTCTATCGAAGATTTATCAAGGATTTCTCTAAGATTGCCCGACCGCTAACTGAGCTTTTAGGCAAAGACACGGAGTTTATTATAGATCACAAATGTCTTGAGGCCTTTAAGCTTCTACAAAGAATGATCATGGACGCACCCATTTTACAAGCCCCAGATTGGTCTCTACCTTTTGAGATCATGACGGACACCTCAGATTATGCTGTTGGGGCTATATTGGGACAAAGAAGAGATGGCGTCCCGTTTGCAATTCACTACGCAAGCAAAGTGCTTGATTCTGCTCAGCGTAACTATACAGTTACCGAAAAGGAAATGCTTGCGGTAGTGTTTGCCTTGGACAAATTCAGATCCCACTTAATCGGATCCAAGGTAACCGTGTTCACAGACCATACGGCACTACGATACCTAATGGAGAAGAAGGACGCGAAGGCGCGTCTTCTTCGTTGGATTTTACTTATCCAGGAGTTTGATTTGGACATCCGTGATAAACCTGGAAAGAAGAACGTAGTAGCCGATCATCTTTATCGTCTCGAAGATCTTAATACTTCCGAGGTTTCCCCAATTCGAGACTCCTTCCCTGACGAGTCGATTTTTGTTATCGACTCACTCCCATGGTACGCCAATATCGTGAACTATCTTGTCTCCAAGAAGGTTCCCGAGGATTGGCCCAAGAGCCAAATCGACCGACTAAAGTCGGACGCTAGACACTACCATTGGGAGGATCCGATCCTTTTCTTTGAAGGACCGGATTGTGTCTGGAGACGTTGTATTCCTCAGGAGGAATACCAGAGTGTCCTTTCTTTATGCCATAGCTTAGAGGCAGGAGGACACCACTCCGGGAAGAGGACCGCATGGAAGGTACTTCAGTGTGGCTTCTACTGGCCGACTCTATTTCGCGATACCACCACCTTCGCGAAGTCGTGCCCAGTTTGCCAGAGAATGGGAGGAACCGTTGGTTCCAAGGATGAGATGCCAATGCAGCCGGTCATCATTTGTGATGTCTTTGACGCCTGGGGCATCGATTTCATGGGCCCATTTCCTGTCAGCCACGGGTTCGAATATATCCTCCTTGCGGTGGACTATCTATCCAGATGGGTGGAGGCTATCCCGACCCGAGCCGCAGACAGCAGGACTGTCTGTAAATTCATCAGAGAGAACATAATCTCTAGGTTCGGGATCCCCAAAATGATGATATCAGACGGGGGTAGCCACTTTGTGAATCGGGAGGTGAAGAAACTCCTGAAGGACTACGGCATCGAACACCGTGTCGCGAGTCCTTACCACCCACAAACCAATGGTATGGCTGAGGTGTCAAATAGGGAGGTGAAAACCATATTGCAAAAGCTTGTCCGCCCGGACAGGAAGGACTGGTCTCAGATCTTGGATCAAGTCCTCTGAGCGTATAGGACGGCTTACAAGACACCGTTAGGCACCTCCCCATTCCGAATGGTATTCGGAAAGCCGTGCCACTTGCCCGCAGAGTTAGTGCACAAATCAGAATGGGCAATAAAGAAGGTCAACTGGAACACACACCTGGGTCAGAAACAGAGAGACATGGATCTGAATGAGCTTGTGGAAGTCAGAAACCGAGCATACGACAACAGTTTGGTGTACAAGGACAAGGTGAAGCGTTGGCATGATAGATATATCAGACGAAAGACCTTTGTTCCTGGACAGAAGGTATGGTTGTTCAATGCTAGGCTGAAGATTTTCCAAGGCAAGTTGAAGTCTAAGTGGACGGGACCATTTGTCGTCCGTACGGTGCATGATAGTGGATGTGTCGAGATCTCAGATCTCGCAGATGACGCACCGACATTCCTAGTGAATGGACAGCTGTTGAAACACTTCGTCGAATCCAATGAGCAGTTAGTCCATGTCGAGGAGATTGTATTCATGCGCGAGACAGATACAGCAGATTCACATCAAGCCGCGTATGAGACCTTGCAGCAGTGAACTCCAGCCATCCGCAGCATCTCGAAAGATTCAGACCGACTCATCTGTATATATCATCATTCTTGTACAACCTACCCTTTCTCCCGCGACTTTAGTAACCCATCCCCGCCTCATCAGATCACTATCTTGGACTATACTTAGGATAACCAGATCCTAAGTATAGGGGGAAGGGTCACCTAAGTCGGTTCACTGTACATTCTCCAGATCACATTGGTCCTCATACTCATTTCCCCTCTTGTATACTCATCTTAGGCTGACCTAAGTATAGGGGGGACCGATGCCCGCATTGTATACTCACCCATTTCCCCTCTTAACCTCGTCCGCCCCATTTTTGATCTTCTTCTACACTTAGACTGTCAGAGCCTAAGTATAGGGAGGGCGAGACGACTTCTACACTTTTGTAATTTTAGCTCTCCTACGCTTAGCCCGAGCTATGTCTTTTTAGTCGCTTTCGTGCTCTGAGGACATAGCACACGCTAAGTATAGGGGGGCGTGTATATATTACATATATACTTTACCCATAGCTCGTACTTTCACGTATTTTCGCGTATTTTTGTATATATTTTGCAATAATTACGGGTGGGTAAAAATTGAGAAAACAAAAAAAAATTTTTTTGTATACTTGTATAATATGTACTATATGTATAATACTTGTATAAAAATTTGTAAAATTCTTGTAAAACATACTTTTGTAAAATTTGTTGTAAAATAGGGTGTATACTAAAAAAATCGTGTATACTATGTACAAATTATATCAACTAAAGATTGTTGTAAATAAAAAAAGAGATTGTTGTATACCAGAAAAATAAAACTAATTGGCTTCTTATTTACTCTTGCATATTATCCTGCATTTAAAAAAAAAAGCCTTGCATTTCATTCATAACATGACATCTCATCTGCATACGTTGCTTATGCAAAGTGAAAAGCTAGTGGGTTCTGGACCAAATTATGAGCAGATATTGAGGATGGAAATGATTTGACCTTAATCCACCTAATTTCAGAGGAACCTTATAGGAACTGGAGTTAAGATTTTTCAGGTCAGGTGACTTAATTCTTTAAGTCTGCAAGTCTATGTTCATATGTCATCTTGACAAGCCTGAGTAGAGCACTTAACAACACACACATGACTCTTAGAGACAATGGCTTGACGTGCACCAGCACTTTACACATGGCTCTCTACGGATGAGGTGATGAGGAGGCAGTTTCCTTTAGCTTGGGGTAGCATATGAGGGTAGTACTTCTAGGCGGAACCTCTCTTCTTCTTCTAGTGAAGGAAGTGCGTCTCAACTTGGACTAGTGGTGATGAAGGCTAAAGACAGAAGCAGTGGGTTGCAATAAAGCTTCAAAAGAGGGATAGTCTACTGGCTCAAGAGGAAATTTCTTGTATCTATGCTGCATCATGTATGTACAAAGGCATGTTTGTTGAAAAAAAAAAGAAAAAAATGCCAAAAAGAACTCCAAAAAAGTGGTGGGTCGGATTGAAAATTTAATAACCCCACCGGAGTATACGTAGTCAAGAGAAGCAAAAGCTTGTGGTCACCTTGTTACTTGCAGCGGGAGACTTAGCTACACTGGCTGAGCTTCCAAAAGTCTATACTTCTTCCCCCTCTTCTTGAGCCGGTTGAACTTGAACTTAGAAGGGAATACCCCGCTTCTCGAGGAAAGAGTTGCTAGACCGAGGCATTAGAGTTACCAGGTTGGGGGAGGTTGTTTCTTTGTTACTTCTGAGGTGGGGAGTCATTTATCACTTACACTGCATGAAAAGATTCATGGTCATTAGAGTTTGTGTATGTAGACTTGTTCTGATTAGGTGAGTTGAGGAGTCTTGAATAGAAGACTTGTGGAACTTGAAGTCCGTTAAGTCTTAAACTCAGATCCCAATAAGGTTCCGACACATGATTAATCCAAAGGTCGAGGCAAGCGCTATTTTTAACTTTTGTTCATGACCTTGGTATGGAACCCAATCTCATTTCACTCTTGCATTTCATTTAGTTGCTCGGGGACGAGCAAGGTTTAAGTATAGGGGGTTGATGAATCTACGATTCATCACTCTAAAAGTTGAAAATAGAGCTGTGTTCCCGAGTAATTAGAGGCATATTTCTACTTATATCGCATAATTAGCATTCATGCATGCATTGATAACATATGTATTTTAGCATTCATATTTGCATTAAATAAGAAGCCAATTTCATTTATAAATATTCACCTGTATATTAGATAAAATATCCTATTTGTATATATTTTATACTAACTCCAAATGTAATAAAACCAACTCTATTGTGTATATATTACTAACACCAATTAAAGAAAAATATCTAAAAGAAAAAAAATGTACTAACTTGTAAAATCAACCAATAAAACTCCAATCCAAGTTTGAAATAATGAACCTTAAAATGCACATATCTCTCTCATACAGTGTCCGATTAAGGTCTACTCACTTTTAAAGTAATATACATTCAAAGACCTTCGAAACAAGACTAATTTCATTAAAATCGGAGCTCGTATGCAAAACTTGGGTTTTGGGCCCCTGTTGTACATTGTACATATTGACCATTTTGCCCTTCCATTTTATCTTTTTATTTTCTTAATTACTAAAAATCCAAAAAAAATTAGATTAAGTTGTAAATATTTTCCTCATATTTTCTCTATTTTTATTTTGATTTTTCTCTTATTGAAAAATGACAAAAAAATGCAAAAGATAAAATGTGGTATTTTATACCTATAAGGTACCACCCAAAAATACGTTTTTGTACAGATGATCTCGTTTGATTTTCAGCCCTTCACGAAAGTTGTAGATCTCGTCAAGACGAGTAACTTTCGAGTTGAACACTTTTTGATTTAAGCCCTTTTGTTTTGTTTTTTTTATTTTTCTTTCCATTCCAACTTTGGATTTTTCTGGGAGCGACACGTGGTGGTTCCGGAAGCCGCCACGTGTCAACTCCTTGGTTTTTGCATTTTATTAAATAAATGCCACATGGCCGCATCCTAGCGCGCCAAGTGGCATCATCTCTCTCCTCTCTACCCATTCCTTCCCACTCTCCCTTAACTTAAGGGAGAGGCCACCCTACGACACCTCTCATTCCACCCATCTTCTCCACCTTCTCCATCTCTTCTCCAACCTCCTCTTCCTCTTTATAATGCCCTCCCCCTCCTCCATTCATCTCGATCCGCCATCTTCATAGTGAGGGAGAGGAGAGCTCCATTTCTTCTTTGGTGACAGCAAGGGAGAGAGTGCCAACGGTGAGCGACGACCCTGCTCCTCTAGGCGAGATCCGGTGGCCCTCCGTCCACCGCCGCAGCCGCAAACCGCCGCTGCCCGAGCTCCGCTTGCCGCGCGTCGAGCGACGACCTGAGAAGCTTTGCTTCTCCCTTCCCAGGCACCATTCCACATCCAGGTAATTTTCTTCCTTCTTCTTCTTCCTCATCCCTTTCTCTCTCTTAATTTCATCATCGTTCATTCATCCAATCGCAAAACCGATCGCACTTCAACGGATAAATCACACGTTGCGAACGCAACGGTGATTTTTAATTAATTTTTCGACAAAATTTAGTCAATCGATTCATCACTTATTTACGCCCTGTTAAACAAATGCATGAGAAAAAGAGGAGGTATTGACACCTCCCCTGCTTCTTCTTCTTCCTCACACTCACACACCCATCAACCACCAACCGCACGGTGGACGCCTCCACTGCTCCGACGACCCTTGGCCGTGTGTCGGCCCTCCTCCCTCGCCGTCAACGACTCCGGCAGCCGCTGCACCGTCAACCTTCAACAACCGCAGCCACCTGCGGCTGGAGCATCACCGCCACCAGCTCCACGCCCCAGCGTGCACCTCCGCCTCGGGCTAGCCGCTCCCCGCGACCGCCCGCTCCAGCCCTCGCGCGGCTGGGAGCCGCGCCTGCCCCAAGCACCTCCCCGACACCTCATGCACGACCACCGTCAACATCCAGTGGGCCTTGGCCGCGCGCGCGGCGCGCGTGTCCGCCAACAGCAGGTCTCCACGCCGCCGCCCTCCTCAGGCGTTGGCGCCCCACGCCGCAAACGCCGCCGCCCTCCTCACGCGTCTCCACCGCCGGCCATCTTTAAGCTTCTCCACCGTGAAGCTCCTTCATTGGCCTCCCCTGTTTCATCTCCAAGAACAGGGGAGATCTATCGCACATTAAAGAAAAGGGTATTTGCAAAAGGGACACTTGACACCCCTTGCAAGTTACCAAAGGAAGTTCAAGTTTTAGGAAATTGCATGTAAGTCCCTGTTCACCATTTTAGTTCATATTTTTTATTTCTGTATTGCATTTACATCCTTGCATTTGCACGTTTATTTTGTTATCATTCTGTCATCAATTTTTAATTCTGAAAGTTGCATTGTGTAGCATAACTTTTGTTCTACCTTTTTAGCACTTAGTTGTATTTTTCTGATTTGCAGAGTATTTATTGAAATTAATTTGGTGGAAAATTGCAATAATTTGCCCAATTTGATTGTTTAATTTACTGCGCATTCTCTGCTTGTCGAAAAATCTCTGAAAAATCATCTTTGGTAGATCTAAGTTTATGCTACAACATATCCAAAATTCACATCATTTGCACGTGTAGTTTGTCATAGAAAAATCATTTAGTGAAAACCTTAATCGAATTTTAATTAATCAACCGTGAAGTATTTTAACGAAATTTAAGTTGATTTGGATAGCTCTCAATTAGACCTATTTGGATTAATTTTATTTCTGAGAAATATAATCGTTTGATAATTATTAAAATTGGTTTAGTCATTTTTACTAACATCAGCATATTTTATTATCCGTGCATCAAAAAATTATAAAAAAATTAGGTTAGCTTAATTTCATCCCATTTCATAATCTGGCCAAGTTTCATAATTTTTGAATTTAATTTGATACCTTAACTGATTTAACTTTAAATTGGCTCGATTTTTGCATGTGTCTTGCATAAAAAAACCGAAAAAGACTTAAAAAAAATACTCCTTGAAAATCTCACACTTGGATCCTTGCTTAAATTCACCTAAGGAGACAGATGCCTCCCTGAGATCGACCTTGGACTTAACCCAAGTAAAAAAAAATATTGCCGCTTAAAGTTAACTTCACATTCATCGATAAGTGGTTTTTGATCAACCCCTCGCATCCGACTGCAACGAATCATATCAATTAATTTGGACATTAATTTGACCGAATTAACATAGGGTGCGGGAGCGATATCAGCGACAACCAGAGGCAGGATCAGGAGCGCCAGAGGAGCAGAGGAGCGGTGCTGATGCCGCTCATGATGATGTTGACGGTGGTGCTGATGCCACCCATGATGAAGTCCAGGACGACGGTGCTGATGCCGTCGTGATACCAGTCGCAGACGGTGGTGCTGATGCCACCATTTTGGATGATGAACCAGAGCGCGGTGCTGATGCCGTGAAGATCGGTGCTAGTGGTGGTGCTGAGGCCACCACATCCACTTTTGTTGAGCCACCATCTGTGATGTTGCCACATTTTGTACCCAAGGACTGTGGGAACAAAAAGAAAAACAAAAAGATGAATAAAGGAAAGGTTTCTGTTCAAATTGCGGATCCATATGTGGTGAATGATGATTATTGTATGGATTCTCCTTCTTCACAGGCACAGGGACCAATTCCTAGTCCTCCATCTGAGGAGGCCCCTACCATCCCCTTCCCTGAGGCACTCCGCCGAGTGAAGGGGAATAAAAAAGAAAATCCTAAAAAAGATCAGCAGGTAGAGTTCAGCAACCAAATGATTGATAGATTTCACATTCAACTGACTCTACGAGAAGCATTTGAGCATATCCCCTTCTTCAAAAAGAACTTGAAAGAGACAACTAATGTCCGAAGGAAGAAGAGGCACAGAGATCAAATCCATATGCTCACTCATGACACTTGCTGCGCCATTCAGAACACATTGCCAGCCAAGCGAACCGATACAGGAGCTTCCTATGTCAGATGCAAGATCCAGGAGCAGCGGTTCGATCGTACTCTATTAGACAGCGGGTCTTCGATCAACCTCCTTCCGGCAGCCTTACTCAAGCGATTCGAGTTTGGCCCTCTTCTTCGAAGCAGAACAGTCCTTCAGTTTGCTGACAGGTCGATTAAGAGGCCGAAGGGGTTGTTGAAGGACGTGGTCGTTACCATTCAGGGCTTGAAATTCCCCGTGGACTTTGTTGTATTGGACATGGAGATCCCTGAATCGGTAACCAATGCCCCCATCATACTTGGACACCCATTCTTGGCCACTGCCAAGGCGGTATCCGACCATGACAGTGGGAAGGTATGTTTTCGCGTAGAGGGCGAAAGCATACAAATAGATACGATCGACCAGACCAGAGCCAGAGAGTTGGCATGCTCAGAGCAATCCAGCGAAGCCGAGCAGATGACAGAAGAGGAGCTAGACATCCACCAGGTTTGTGATTTCGAGATGACTGATGATGAATCCAACTGGAAAGATCCCATGGCACCGACCCTCGCCTTGCCTACAGATTCACTATATCTCAAGCTCATGGCAATCGAGAGCCGGGAGAGCACATCCCTGGATGAGGATACACATGAGGCTGACAGTGTTGTGACGAGTGGTGCTGATGACTTTCATTCTTGTTCATCTTCTTCTGATCCCTCGGATTCAGACATTGACTGGGATGATTTTGATGATTATTTACCTTGTCTGATTCCTTCAGAGCCGACAACCATGATAGAGTGCGGGCCAGTGCAGTTTATAGATGATTCAGCAGGCCGCCCTTCATCAGAAATTCATGCAGGGCAAGAGTTCTCCCATGCAGACCTAGTAGCATTCACACAGACATATCAGAAGCCGGATCTGCCACCTCCCAGTTGTCCAGAACGAAAACCTCTGCCGCAGTCGATGACATACAGATTCCTTGCGGGTGAGCCAGAAATGTACCCAGTCATTATCTCAGCAGATTTGACTGGAGAACAAGAATCTCGTCTGATGGAGGTTCTTGAAAGAAACCGCAAGGCAATCGGTTGGAGTATAGCTGATCTCCAGGGGCTGAGCCCAAATCTTTGCTCTCACCACATCTATCTTGAGGATAATGCTAAGCCGTCGCGTGAGTTCCAACGACGGCTGAACCCAAATCTTCGAGACGTAGTCATGAAAGAAATTTCAAGGTGGTGGAGCGCCGATTTCATCTATCCCATCTCCGACTCCAAATGGGTGAGTCCGCTACATGTGGTACCCAAGAAGACGGGTATCACTACAGTTGTCAATGAGTCTAGAGAGGAGATCGCTACCAGAGTACCCACTTCTTGGAGGGTCTGTGTGGACTACAGACGATTGAATGAGGCCACCAAGAAGGATCACTTCCCGCTACCCTTCATTGATCGGATTATCGAGCGGTTAGCTGGGAAGAGTCATTATTGTTTCCTTGACGGGTACTCTGGATATAATCAAGTGGCCATTGCGCCCGAAGACCAGGAGAAAACAACATTCACCTATCCATTTGGGACGTATGCTTTCAGACGGATGCCCTTTGGTCTATGTAACGCTCCGGCGACATTCCAAAGATGCATGTTGTCCATCTTCTCGGACATGGTGGGTGACTGTTTAGAGGTCTTCATGGATGATTTCTCGGTCTATGGCGATGGGTTCGATGCTTGTCTTGACTGCTTAGACCGTGTGCTGAAGCGCTGCATCGAGGTCAATCTTGTATTATCCTGGGAGAAGAGTCATTTCATGATGACTCAAGGGACGGTCCTTGGTCACATCGTCTCCAACAGGGGCATGGAGGTCGATCCCGCCAAGGTGGATATCATCAGAAAACTCAATCCGCCGTCCAATTTACGTCAGTTACGGTCTTTTCTGGGGCATGTCGGTTTCTACCGACGGTTCATTCAGGACTTCAGTCGAATTGCCCGACCGCTCACTGACTTGCTGACGAAAGACACCGAGTTTATTGTCAATGATAAGTGTCTTGAATCTTTTGAAATTCTCAAAAATATGGTTGTTTCAGCTCCTGTCCTTCAGCCACCCGATTGGTCTCTCCCATTCGAGATCATGACGGATGCTTCTGATTTTGCCGTTGGGGCTGTGCTCGGACAGAGGAGGGATGGATTACCTTTTGCCATTCACTACGCCAGCCGGACTTTGGATGCCGCTCAGCGGAATTACACTGTGACTGAGAAAGAGATGCTGGCCGTAGTCTTCTCTCTTGATAAGTACCGATCGTATATTCTCGGATCTAGAGTGACCATCTACACTGATCACACCGCCATCCGGTACCTAATGTCTAAGAAGGATGCCAAAGCACGTCTCACCAGATGGATCCTTCTACTCCAGGAATTTGATATTGAGATTAAGGACAAGCCTGGAGTCAAGAATGTGGTGGCGGATCATCTCTCCAGATTGGAGAATCTTGAGGAATCTGAGCCCAGCGCACCTATCACAGAGACATTTCCAGATGAGGCGATCCTGGCTATCACCTCGCTCCCGTGGTATGCTGACATTGTGAACTATCTTGTAGCCAAGAAGGTTCCACAAGGTTGGCCCAGGCAGAAACTTGAGACCTTCCTAGCTAAGGCCAAGTTTTATCATTGGGAGGATCCCGTCCTTTATCATGGAGGGGATAGTATCTGGAGGAGGTGCATTCCTCAAGAAGAGCAGCAAAGCGTCCTCACATACTGCCACAAGCTTGAGGCAGGAGGACATCATTCTGGAAAAAGGACAGCACAGAAGGTGTCTTTCGTCCGGCCTATGGTGGCCTACTCTCTTCAAGGATTCTGATGAGTTCGTGAAGAGATGTAGTGACTGTCAGAAAATGGGAACCTGCGGACAGAGAGACATGATGCCCATGCAACCCATTCACTTTTGTGAGGTTTTTGATGCATGGGGGATTGATTTCATGGGCCCATTTCCTAAGAGTCAGGGATTCGAGCATATTTTGCTCGCTGTGGATTATGTCAGCCGATGGGTTGAGGCCATCCCCGCCCGAGCCGCAGATGCTAAAACCGTTTGCAAATTTTTGAGGAAAAATATCATTTCACGGTTCGGGGTACCTAGAGTCTTGATTTCAGACGGGGGGTCTCACTTCATCAATGACAAGGTCAGGGCCCTTGCAGACGAGTTCGGCATTGACCATCGGGTTGCCACTCCATATCACCCTCAGACTAATGGTCTTGCCGAAGTATCGAATCGGGAGATAAAGACTATCTTGCAGAAAGTTGTCCGCCCAGACCGAAAGGATTGGTCACAGCTTTTGGACTCGGTCTTGTGGGCCTATCGGACTTCTTTCAAGAATCCATTGGGGACATCTCCCTTTCGTCTCGTCTATGGCAAGCCGTGCCATTTGCCAGTGGAGATCAAGCACAAATCCTTTTGGACAGTCACTGAGTTACTTTTAGATCCGGAGAGTATAGGAGACCAGAGAAGAGCAGAAATGGCAGCCCTGGAAGAACTGAGAGACACGGCCTTTTCGAACAGCCTACAGTATAAAGAGAAAGTGAAGACATGGCACGATTCGCATATCAGCCATAAACAGTTTGAGCCAGATCAAAGAGTATGGTTGTTTGATTCCAGGCTGAAATTATTTCCAGGGAAGTTGCAGAGCAAGTGGAAAGGTCCTTATGTGGTCAGAAAGGTACATGACAATGGTAGCATCGACATATCCGAACCGTCATCTTCCTCTACCTTCCGCGTCAATGGTCAACGCCTGAAACTATATCTTGATCATGATCCGCCGACCATTGACGTTGCCCCCATTCTTCTGGTATGAGATGTGTCCTTTGACTCTCATCATCTGCATCTCATATATGGTAATCAAGTCCATCGTCCGCTGCACAGATCCATCTGTTCATATCACTTTCATCTGATAATTTATTTTCCTCTTTTCTTCTTTTCTTCTTTTCCATCTCTATCTTCTTTATCTATCAATAAGGTGCTGCCCTTGTAGACAGTTTTCCATACTTAGGACGTACTTTGTCCTAAGTATAGGGGGGCGTGCACCCCGAGTTCTGTCATTTTCATTTCGATCCTCTCCATTGTCTCCTCTTCTTGTCTATACTTAGGGATATTCTACCCTAAGTATAGGGGGAGACAATCTGAGTACGATCTGTTCATTCCCGCCCTTGACCCTCCCTGCGTTGTGTACAATCTGCTATACTTAGGATTATTTGATCCTAAGTATAATGGGGACGGTCGACTTCTCATTCATTAATTCCTTCGTTATTTATTTATTCTTTAGACTTGTCTATACTTACTACGAGCTATGGCTTCTCTTTTCTCTCTGATCTATGAGGACATAGCTCAATCTAAGTATAGGGGGGTCGTATATACTCCGTATATACTTTAGCCATAACTCGTACTTTCGTATTTTCTTAAAAATATGGCTAATAATTCATTAAAATTCTCTAATAAAAAGATGTGGTTATTCCTCAAATTCTTTTTGTATATACTGATTAATAAATCAGGTGAAAATGTTTTTTTTTTGCAAAATGTTTGAAAAATAGTTTGAAAATCTTTGTGAATATCTATTGAAAACTATTTTGAAAATATTTTGTTACATGTTTTCAACCTGTGTAAAAAGTGTGGTTTGTAAAATTTATTTTCTTTGTGTGAAATAAAATGTTTGAAAAATGCTTTGCAAATGGTTTGAAAAATGGTTGCAAAAATATTTGAAAAACCTATATATACTGTTTTGAAAACCGATTGCAAAATGATTTTCAAATGAGTGTACATGTTTGTAAAAATTATTTTGGACTATAGTTTTCAAAAATTGTTTGAAAAACCTTGTGTCAAATAAGTTTGAGGAATACTAACATCCCACCAAAATCCACTACCTATAAATGTGTATAAAACTGACCACTTACCCTGTAAATTCTTAAAATCCATTTCTTGTAAATATAAGAAGCACTCCCGTGTACATATTTTTAACCTAGATTTTAGCCAAAATCTTTTTGTTTTCAAAAATCCCAAAAACATTTGCAAAACTAAAATCCAAAAACATCTGAAAAAAAAACCTTTTTGAAAAATACAAAAATGCATGCATCATATTTTTTTAAAAAAATCCATAAAAAGTTCAAAATCTTTGAAAATTGCATCACAAAAAAATATTTTCTGCATTGCATAGCATTCGCAGTTTTCGGATTGGGTTTGATAGTTGAACAAGTCTAAGTAAAATCCGGAGATTGGAGCTTGATTGGACCTTAAAATCTACCTAATAACAGGAACCTTATAGGAACTGGGTTTGAGGTACTTCAGGTCTAGCTGACTTAATTCTTTAAGGATCACGGGACTTGGTTCAATGGATTCTTGACTGCCTAAGTAGAGTATTTCGGAGCACACGCACGACTCTTGTTGATAATGACCTAACTTGGACACCTGCACCATTCACATAGCTCTCCATGGATGAGGTGGTGAGGAGGCAGCTTCCTTTAGCTTGGGGTAGCATATGAGGGTAGTACTTCTAGGCGGAACCTCTCTTCTTCTTATAGTGAAGGAAGTGCACCTCAACTTGGTCTAGTGGTGATGAAGGCTAAAGACAGAAGCCGTGGGTTGCAATAAAGCTTCAAAAGAGGGATAGTCTACTGGCTCAAGAGGAAAATTTCTTGTATATATGCTGCACCATGTAGATATGTTGTACAGATGCACTTAAAAAAAGAGAGAAGAACTCCAAAAAAGTGGTGGATCGGATTGAAAATTTAATAACCCCACCGGAGTGTATATAGTTCAATAAAGCAAAAGCTTATGGTATCCATGTTACATCTCATGAAGCTTGCAGCGGGAGACTTGGCTACACTGGCTGAGCTTCCAAAAGTCTATACTTCTTCCCCCTCTTCTTGAGCCGGTTGCACTTGAACTTAGAAGGGAATACCCCGCTTCTCGAGGAAAGAGTTGCTAGACCGAGGCATTAGAGTTACCAGGTTGGGGGAGGTTGTCTCTTTGTCACTTCTGAGGTGGGGAGCTACATATCACTCACACTGTACGAGTCAGACTCATAGTCGTAAGAGTTTGCGTATGAGTTGAAGTATTTCTGACCTGGCTATTGAGGAGACTTGGACAGAGTTTTGGGATTCTCAAGGACTGTTGGATTTCAAATTTGGTTCTCATTAAGGTTCCGACCGCACTAAAATTCCAAAGGTCCGACTTAAGCTCCAAACTTTGATTTTGTGAAGACAAGTTTGATAATTGAACTGAATCTAACTTTCTTCTTTTTCTTTTCTTTCTTTTTCTTTTGCACTTATTGCATAAGTGTTTGCTAGGGACTAGCAAAGGTAAAGTATAGGGGGATGATGAATCCACATTTCATCATCTTTATTCTATCATTTTGGCACTAAAAACCCTAGCAAATGCCTGTAAATAGCCTTTAAACCATCATCTTAGCATCCATGCATGTGCATTCAGACAGTGTATAAAATACTGTAATTAAAGCCAAAATTATAGAATAAATAAAGAAAAGAAAAAGAATAAAATATTGTAAATATTTTATGACCCAAAACCCCGAGACCTAGGCATCTTGATGAATAGGTCGACAAGGAATAAAGTAGGGGGAGATAAGGTCAAAATACAGATAATATACCTATACATTCTATTCATTCTTTATTCATTTTGGGACCTAATTTTGGTTTCACTTTTTAAACACCAAATAAAGAAACTTTGTACATGAAAGTTGTAGATAATTTAATAAAGAAAAATACAAAATTGATTTCACAGAAAAATCACGTACAAACAAAAAGTTATGATCTGAATAAGAATCCAGAATCCCAACTTCCCAGACCCGTATCTCACAACTGACAACTCCAAATGTAGCAAACTCACCTTTAGTTGTATATAGAAGAAAATAATCTATCCAATGGTGGTGGTTTCGCATTTGGCGGAGCTACGGTTCGAAAGTTGAGTTTTGGACCTCTGTTGTATAGCTATACTGATTAAAATATTCAATTTATTCTTTATTAATTAGTTATTTATTTTTATATTTTTATAATGTTGTAAATATTACTTATAATAATCATGTACATTAAAATAAGAATAAAAACCTAAAATAAAATACTTAAAAATAAAATACATAGGTAAACTGCCTATACATATACCTGGACAAAACACTCTTATATTTTATTTAATATACAAAATAAATCAGAAAAATAAAATAAAAATACATTTGTGTCCATACAAGTATCTTATAATTTTAGAAAATAATCAATACAAATAATAAAAATAAAATACATAAAATAGAAATCAGATATTTAGATACATAGGTATTATACCTATATAAGGTTAAAAAGGTAACTTATAAAAATATACCTCCTACAATTAATTAAAAATCAAAATAAAATACTACATAAAATTCTAAGCATTTTTCATTTTATAACTTTTATTAAATTCGGCCTTTTTCTTTTTTTATTGAATTTATAAAACATTTATGTGGGGTTTTTCCTGATTGGTCCACGTGGACCAATCAGGAGACGGCCCCAGTTGACCCAGGTCAACTGGTCGTCCTCCCCACCTACCCCTGTCAGACGACCTAGTTTTTTGGCGTTTTTGGCGATTTTTTCTAGGTCGATTCTTTCACTATTTCATCTCGATTCCTTCTGTGATCTTCTTCATCGACCATCCCGCTTGCCCGCCGGGTGTTTACATCGGGCCATGGATCACTGAGGCGCTCCAGATCCCTTGGTCTTTGGACCCCTGTCGCCTCGGGTCAACCCACTTAAAACCAACCCCCCATCTTTCGATTCGAATTCGAACACCTTCGGTCCACCCCTCGCGCCTACTCCGAGCTCCAGCGCTTCCTGGAGGTGACAGCTCCACCGCGAACCCTTCAGCTAAGGCAGCTGAGGTCGGAGGCGTCTCCACCACCTCCCGCAACTCCGGCAGTTGAGGTAACCTTCCCTCCGGTCTACACCATCGAGGAAGCCATTTCATCCCTTTATTTTTCGTGCATTAGCTTAGTCTGAGTCTTAGGAACGAAAGCCCTCAAGAAATTTTGAAATCCATCGTGTGATTCGCCTAATCGCCCATCCTCGCCGGAGCGCACCTCCGGCCACCCATCGCCACTTCGCTTCTCGCATAGATTAGGTCCACTCAAGGTCCAGGCACTTTGCCCTGGACCTTCTAATACTTTTTGCAGGTCCAAGCACCATCATTGAAGCCTGGAGGCGAATCTGGAGCTTCGCCGGAGCTAGCGGAGCTCTGTAGCTCCGCCGCCCTTCAGCGAGCCCCTCGGCCATCGCCGGGGCTTTTTGCCGCCACTAGTCGTTAGAGGAGGACCAGGGGACGCTCCACGTCCATTTTGAAGCCATGACTACGCCGGAGGACGACGATTTGGAGCGGCGAAGTTCGCCTCACTGGCGTCCTTCGTTGTTCTTCCTCATCGACTCCCAACCGTCGGATTGAGGAGCTCTTCCAGGTCGAGCAGCCGCCGTTGGATCGCGCCCCGTCGCCACCGTCCGATCATCCCCAGATGATCTAATCTCAGCCGTCCGAGCGAAGCGTCGTCGACCCGTTGGATTCACGCCACGTGTATAAGTGAAGACCGGTAGCCGTTGGATCCACGCGCCGAGGGTATTTTGCATTCCAACCCTCGCACCTTTTGTATTTATTATTTAGAATTTAAACTTTTGTCTGTAGCGTAAAAACTTTGGTTTATTTGCACAAACACCCCCGTACTTTCTATATTTGCATCCAGGTCCTTCGCCACGTCACCTCACGTGACCTGTACACGTGAGGAGTGGGCATTTTGCAGAAGGACCCTCGGGCTTTAGTGTATTTTGTTTTAGTACCAAAACTTCACTTCCACATGTTATATTTTTGGAAAAATTGCATGTAAGCCCCCAGGGTTTGGAATATTGCATTTTCGTCCTCGTCAGGCGCGTGCAAGTCACGCGCCCTGGCGGGGATGTTTCTAAGAAACCCAGGCGGTTTTTGTAATTAGATTTTGGAGCTATAAATCGAATATCTAGTTCAAATGTTTGTGGACATTTGCATGTATGCCCCTGGATGTTTTGAAAATTGCGTTTATATCCCTGCCAGGACTGTTTATTGATTGGATGCTTGTTGTATTTATTTGATCTATCATTTTAAGTCCAAAAATTCCACAAAAATAGACTTAAGCTCCTGGACACGTGTACTCTGACGCTATCAATTTAGTTTTTGATTTCAATTTATTTTGATAGTTATTAAAAATCAAAAACATGCTTTTTGTGTACTGTCTAGTTTAGAAAATGCCAAAAAATATTAAAACACTTTGAAAAATTACAAAAAAATTACCTAGTATCTATTTTATCCTATTTTAGTGTCAATCCAAAAATAACTAAAAATCTCAAAAGAAGAACACTAAAAATTTAAAAACACTCAAAAACTTCAAAAAAATATATAAAATCAAGGAAAACTCTAAAAAATACAAACTCAGGTTCTGTGTGTTCCTTATTTTGTTCCTTTTATTTGAAAAATAGTGTGAAAAATTTTGGTTACTGGTTGCTATTTTTAAATCCTATTTTATTCACAGCCAGCTCTTGTTTCACTGTTTTGACTTATTGCAGTAATTAAAAATACCAAAAACACCTTGAAAAATCCCCAAAAATCACAAAAACAGTAAAAAATCCTAAAAATATCAAAAACATTTTATTTCTGAATTTTTGGTTATTTTAGTACATTTTTATAAATACTTTATCTAGTCTTTTATTACTTTGTCTTTAAATTCCAATATTGAAAAAGAAAAAAAAAGTATAAAATATAAAATTATAAAAATCAGAAAATTAAAAAGCAAAATACAAAATCAAAAATTAAATTAAAAATAAAAAAAATTAAAAATTAAAAACCCACAAAAATTTAATTTGATTGCTTGCTTAGTGTAGACATATCACACACATTCACTTGTGCACACTTGTTTGAACTGCCCTGCTTGCTCCCTGTGTTCGAACTCTCTGCATACCTGTCACTATACACCATTTGTGCAGAGTTAAAAATAAATTTGACTCCACATTTATTTATCACTGCTTGATTTATTGATTGTGGGTTCATTGTTGATCTATCGCATTTTATTGTGGGTTGCCACAGCGACATATTTAGGCCCACGATAAACTACGGATATCACGCATCCAAACCATACAATGAGGGGGTTGCTCTCCCCAAGACAGATTTTTAGGGTGAGTGTCTTTTAGGGTCAATAGTTTTATCCAGTCCCAATTTTATGATTTTTCTTTTTAATATTTTTCAAATAGAAAACAAACGCCTAACGAATTTTTCGGTTCTCCTAGTTATTAAGTCCAAAACAGGGGGAGAAGACGAAAAAGCCGATGCACGATAAATCAATGATGCATGCAAAGTAAGGAAGGCGTACCTGACTCCACCACTCTACATGCAATATGATCCGCGCATAAATGTAAAGACAGGAAATAAACTACCTAAATGGTGCAGGCGGAAAACCGAGTCCCTAAACAGCAGTGCTACTCGAAAGAACGGCTAGCCGACCACCAGCCTCCAATCCAAAGGGTCCGGTCTAGACCCACCCCTCCTCTTCTCGATAGGTCGAGTTTAGGAGTAGCGCTTGACGGGGTGGGCTCGCGACGCGTAGGCTCGGAGGTGATGGAACGGCTATTTTATTATTATTTTTATTATAGGTCCAACTACCGCACTATAGGAACAGGCAATTATATTAGGGTGTTGGATCTTATGAGTTACGTCACAATCAAGCAGAAAATCCTACGGCTAGAGGCTCGATCAAAAACCGCGTAAACACCGGAAAAGGCAGTAAAAAGAGAAGAAAACAAAACCGCGTAAAAAGCCGCGAAAAACTCCTAAGGGTCCCCCGAGCACACCGGTGCTCGGCGAAACAGACCCGCTAAGTCAACCACAGTCCAAAGGTCCAGTCTGAGTCCCTGTATTATTACAATAAGTTCAAATGTCTAATCTAAACCTCACCCACTCAACTCTCTCTCTCGCTCTCTCCTGCGGCTCCGTGCAGAAGGGAACCGCCTCCGAGTCTCGCGGTTGCGTCGGCTTCTCGAAATCGGCCGCTCGGGCCCTCGCAAGAAAAAGAACAGAGTGGTCAGACCAAATTATTATCAGAAAATATCAAAAAATATATCTACAGAAATCTATACAAAAAGCCGCGAAAAGAAAAAGCCGCGGAAAAACTCAAAAAGCGACTACTAAGCCGTGCTCCCCGGCAACGGCGGCATTCTGATGAGCGATCTGAACGACTAAGGTAAAGGTACAGAAGTGGTCGTTGCGACCTCGGTCACTCAGATGCACTCAATCAAGAAAAATGAACCACTCAGAATAGATAAAATCGGTCAAAACTCAAAACAGCGGTCCTGTTATTGGATTAACCTGGTATAGCACCCAGGGTCGAACTCAAGGAGCACGGGTTGGCCTCTCGGCCTACGAAGTAGTCAAAAGAGATAAAATAAAAAGGCAAATTATTTTTTGTAGTTTTTTTAAATATTTTTATATTTTTTTGGATTTTTTTAATGTATTAAGAAAATAAGAAAAGTAAACAAGCACACACTTGAACAAATTATTTAAAGAACTAAAAATCAACCAAAAATTCAAACAAAAATATTTTTATGTGTTTTATGATTTTTAGTGTTTTTGGTGAATTTTTGATAATTTTCTGATATTTATTTAATTTTCTAAAAATCAAACAGTAGCTAAAACAAATGGTACTGTCCAGCCGAGCTAAACAAGCCTAGATAAAATATCTAAAAGCCCTAAAATAGCCGGGAGATAATTTTCCTGTAAAGAAGATAAAATGAGGAAAATTTAGGCACCAATTTTATTATTTTTGGGTTTTTAGTTTAATTATTAGAATTTTTATAAGTTTTTAAGTGTTTTTCAATTTTTAGGGGTTGTCAGTAATGAAAAATAGCCAAAATTGGCAAGAAAATCAAACACAACACAATAGACAGTAGACATTTTTTTTGTAATTTTTGGACACAATTTAATATTTTTGTTGTGATTATTAAAGTCAAACAGTAGCAAAAATAGATGTTTTTTATTTTCTAAAAATATCAAACAGTGACGAAAATGTCTCCAAACATTATAGAAAATTTTACATCATGGCAGGAGCCATGTGTTCAATTTTCATTAAATTTGGAGGTGATTTGCTATTTTATTCAAAAATAATGAGGGGGCACTTTGCACAGGGACCGAAGTGCAAATACCCAAGAGTCCGGGGGTCTGGTGCAAAATACCCAGCAAAACACGTGCCACGCGTGTGCCTGGGGCACTCAGGGACCCAAATGTAATAAAAATAAGTCCCGAGGACTTATTGGTAACAGGTACCAAAAGTCCAGGGGCCTATCTGCAAAATACCAAAAATATAACGCACATGCTCAAATAAACCACGCACAGGGGTATAAATGCAAATAAATAAAAACTTTCATTCATTCAAGAACAACCAGAACTACAGGGGTCTCTATTGCAAATAAACCAGATTAACACGTGACGAAGCACGTGGCATACAACGCACAGGGGTATATGAGCAAATAAGATAAAGTACGGGGTCCTCTATGCAAATAACCCGAAAACTAAACAACTGAATTCAATATTTACATGACTAAAATGAAATAAAAGAAAAGAAAGGGCCTAAGGGTAAATTACCCTTTATTGCTCGAGCGGCTGGATGGACGCCACACGTCTGATCGAGCGGTCCAGGGCGACTGGGGATCCAACGCTGCTCTCCTGGGGATGATCCAACGGCTGGGGCTAGTCCACGTGGTGCATCGGACGGTGTCAGGCGCGGATGGCTAGCCCTCGAGCCTCGGACGGTCCAGATCGATCCTCGAAGATCTGGCGGTGGCTGCAGCTCCACGAACGGACGGACGTGATGTAATCTGGAGCGTCAATCTGACGGTGTCTGGAGGTCGTGGAAGAACTGATGGCCGGCGACCTTCGTCGGCCTGCTGTGCGCGCTCCCGGCCTCCGCGCGAGCCTCTGAAGATCGGAGAAGAAGCTCTATAGGCTCCCGCGTCGATTAGTAGCCTCCGATGGCTCGACGGAGCTCCGAGGAGCCCAGGCGAGGTCGGCAGAGACCAAGCTGCTGGTCCAACCGGTTCGAGCCCTCAGATGGACTCGGATGACCCTGCAAAACACTCCAGCAGACTCGTGGGTCGAGGGCAAAGTGCCTCGACCCAGTTAAGCGGGGTGACGGTGAGCTGTGGGTCGGAATGGCGAGCTCCGGCGAAGGGGATAGACGGAGGAGCTCGGCTCCCAGCTCCTGTGCAAGCTGGGTTGGGCGAATGGGTGAAGAAGGTGCGTCGGGGAGAGGCGGATGCGATGGTCGACTCCGATGATCGAAAGGGGTGATGGAGTGGTCGGAATCTAAGATAGACGGCGGCGGCGCGATTTGGGCGTGAATGGAAATCGGCGAAAGATAAAGGCCTACAAGATTACCTGGGTGGTCGAAGAGACTGGGGAGGAGCTGCTGAAGCTCCTGGTCGTCGCCTCGAGGAGCGTCTCCCTCCGAGGCTCGGTGCTCACGCAGGTGGCGGAGCAACGGCGGCGTAGCTCGCCGGATCGATGGCCAAGCTCCCTCTCCTCGCTTCGACAGGTCGGGACGCAAGCTGTCACTCTCGCGGACGCTCTGGAGCTCACTGGGGGTGGAGACAAGTGACCAAAGATGGGGAAATGAGGTGGCGGAGCAACGGCTATATATGGCTAGGGGTCCGGCTAAAAGAGGTCCGGGCGAGCTTATCGGAGCGCGGACCCCAAGACGGGCACCCCGGCGAAGGAGTCGGATGTGACGTGAGCGAAATGGACCCGGGGTTTAAGGAGATGGTGATCGGGTATGGATAAGAAAATTTCGAGAAATCGGGTCCACGACCCAGATCCGCGGGAGGTGGTCCTGGGGGGGTAGTTGACTGGGCGGTCAACATCCCCAGGACCCAATAGAAATCGGCCACGTGGCTGGATCTTCAAGTGCAAATTAAGGATAGCTATGGGCCAAATTTGCAAAAACTCAAAACATGAAATATTTTTCTTTTTTTTTCTATTTTTTAGTGATTTTTAATTAATTTTTGGAAATAAAAATAAGCTATATACAATATAGTACTATACATAGGTATATTTACAATATATAGGGTTTTGATTTTTGATTTTTAATTGTTATTTTTGTACCATTTTATTCCCCTTTCATCTTTTATTATTTACATTATAAAATAAGGAATAAAAAGATTTTATTATTTAATTTTTATTATTTACATACGTAGGTAAAATAAATATGTATGTACATTTATATACGGTATATGTACAATGTATTTTTGTATTTTTAATTTTGTTATTTTTATTTTGTTTTTGTTTTGATAGAATATAGATTATTTACAAAATTAGAAAAGTTAATTTTATTTATTTACAAGACTAAATAAGTATATAAGAGTGGTTTATACACATGGTGAAGGTGGTATTTTTGGTCTTTTTTTTTATTTTTATCTTTTTCTTTTGTTTTTATACTTATAGATATATACAAGTATTTACAAGCATAATTTAAGCTATTTTTGTTGAGGAAAATATTTTTATTTATTTACATAAATATGTACACACATGAGCCCCTATCTCCCTCTACTTTGGATTTTATGCGGTCAGGCCCATGCTGAGCCCTCCCTTGGGTTAGGTTGCTCAATATTTATTCTAAATATTTCCCTCTTTTTCTTTTTAATCTTTATTCTTTTATTTTTGCACAAAAACATGCTAATTATAGGTTTTTACACAATGCATGCTTTTGATAATTATTTGTATTTACACACATCTAAATGCATTTGCAAAGGTTTTTGTAGCTAAAATATAAGAATAAAGAGTGATGAATGAGTATTCATCAATATGCTACCCCAAGCCAAAGGAAACTGCCTCCTCACCACCTCATCCGTGGAGAGCTATGTGAAAGGTGCAGGTGTCCAAGTTAGGTCATTATCAACAAGAGTCGTGCGTGTGCTCCGAAACACTCTACTTAGGCAGTCAAGAATCCATTGAACCAAGTCCCGTGATCCTCAAAGAATTAAGTCAACTAGACCTGAAGTACCTCAAACCCAGTTCCTATAAGGTTCTTGTTATTAGGTAGATTTTAAGCTCCAATCAAGCTCCAATCTCCGGATTTTACTTAGACTTGTTCAACTATCAAACTCAATCCGAAAAAATGCTCATGCTATGCTATGCAAGAAATATTTTTGTGATGCAATTTTCAAGATTTTGAACTTTTTATGGATTTTGAAAAGATGATGCATCATGCATATGCAGATGCAATTTTTTATATTTTTCAGAAAGATTTTTCAAATGTTTTTGGATTTTAATTTTGCAAATGTTTTTGGGATTTTTGAAAACAAAAAGTTTTGGCTGAAAACTAGGTGAAAACTATGTACACGGGAGTGCTTCTTATATACACAAGAAGTGGATTTTAAGAATTTACAAGGGTAAGTGATCAATTTTATAAGTACATATAGTGGATTTTGGTGTTTTGTATGTATTCCTCAAACTTATTTGACACAAGGTTTTTCAAACATTTTTTTTGAAAACTATAGTTCAAAATAATTTTTACAAATATTTTACAAACATGTACACACATTTGAAAATCATTTTGCAAAGGTTTTCAAAACAGTATATATAGGTTTTTCAAATATTTTTGCAACCATTTTTCAAACCGTTTGCAAATCATTTTTCAAACATTTTATTTCACACAAAGAAAATAAATTTTACAAACCACACATTTTTTACAAAGGTTGAAAAACGTGTAACAAAATATTTTCAAAATAGTTTTCAATAGATGTTCACAAAGATTTTCCAACTATTTTTCAAACATTTTGCAAAAAACATTTTCACCTGATTTATTAATCAGTAATTACAAAAAGAATTTGAGGAATAAAACATCTTTTTATTAAGGAATTTTAATGAATTTTAAAGAATTATTAGCCATATTTATTAAGAAAATACGAAAGTACGAGTTATGGCTAAAGTATATACACAGTATATACGACCCCCCTATACTTAGCTTGAGCTATGTCCTCATAGATCGGAGAGAAAAGAGACGACATAACTCGTACTAAGTATAGGCAAGTCTAAAGAATAAAGAAAGAAATGAATGAATGAACCAATGAGAAGTTGACCGTCCCCCCTATACGTAGGATCAAATAATCCTAAGTATAGCAGTCTGTACACAAAGCAGGGAGGGTCAAGGGTGGGAATGAACAGATCGTACTCAGATTGTCTCCCCCTATACTTAGGGTAAGATATCCCTAAGTATAGACAAGAAGAGGAGACAATGGAGAGGATCAAAGAATGGAAATACTCGGGGAGCACGCCCCCTATACTTAGGACAAAGTACGTCCTAAGTATGGAAAACTGTCTACAAGGGCGGCACCTTTTTGATAGATAAAGAAGGTAGAAGTGGAAAAGAAGAAAAGAAGGAAAGAAAAAGAGATGAGAACTAGAAATGAGATCATGAGAATGTACACATCACTCCCCCCTATACTTAGGGTAAAAGAAGCCCTAAGTATAGGCAACAACAGGAGTGATCACACGAAACGAAGAATGAACACTCGGCTCGTCCACCCCCCTATACTTAGGACAAAGTACGTCCTAAGCAAGGCAAACACGAGAATGGGTGGCCGAGCATTACGGAAGAAAGAACCGAGGTACACAAGGGAATATACAACAGAGATGGATATACACATGATCAAGAAGGTGGAAAGCTGACCTTCTTGCGAGACCGCTGAGGGATAGATCTAGTGTGATGCAAGTCGACATCGGGGTCCACAGCGGACGGAAGCCGATCAGGGTCGACATGGTGAAGGCCCTCAGTGGAGTCAAATTGGAAAGGGACGAACTGATCAATGGAAGCAGTATGGCCAGGTTCTCCCTTGGTGGTCCTATGGTGTGGAGGCACAGACTGGTGAGTGGAAGGAGTACGACTAGGTCCGGCCTTGGAAGTCTCGCAGATGTCAAAGTGGAATGGGACAAACTCATCGTCCTCGGAAGAAGTGTAATCGGAGTCGTCCTGCGAGTGATCGTCCAGGTCAAAGTCAAAAGGAACGAAATCATCAGTGGAAGTATACGAACTCAGATCGTCCTCAAGAGTCTCACCCGGATCATATTTTTCATCAAGAGGCCAAAAATTGTGAAGATTCGCATCATAGCCGACCTCAATCATCTTTACCTTTGAAGGACCAGGAACGGATTTATCGGTGGAGAAGTCAAACCAGGTCCGTCCTGTCTAGTCTTGCCCATGTCATTTGTTTCCTTATGAGGTCTCTCAAAATAATGGGCAACATCATAAACCTCCTCAATAGTCTTGGTATCTGCCCCACACTCAAATGGTTCAATCACATAAATACTCTGGATCTCATCAACACATCGCCGTACACCAGGAGGAGGATCAGTGAGGTCCATGCTTTCTGACTTCCTCCCCTTTCGGGGGATCCGTCGGGTCTCATTAGGGATCGCTAAGGAAGTATCTCTGGTAGCATCAGGTAGGACACATGCCTCAGAGTCAGCTATAATCGGTGAAGGTGCATCAGGTGCAGGTCTCTGCTCAACTGTGGGTGTGGTGATCAACACTTCGCTCTCGTCAACAGGACGAAAGCGAATCTCTCCTGATCCGTAATCAATAACGACCCTCGCCGAGGCAAGGAAAGGTCGTCCCAGGATGATTGGAGATGGCTCCCCTGAGGAGTTCTCCATGGGCAACACGAAAAAATCAACATGATGGCTCGTGCCCTGAATAGAAATGACGGCGTTTTCAAGGATACCCTTCGGCCTCTTGATTGATCCATCAGCAAACTGAACGATCATCCTGGTCTTCTTGAGAGGCCCTAAGTGAAGAGACTGTACCAGTGAGAAGGGTAATATGCTAATAGATGCACCGCCGTCCAAGAGAGTGCGATCACATGTATGGTCAGAGATGGTGCAAGTGATGAAAGGTGTAGCTGTGTTCTTCCTCTTGGGAATGGGACGGTGTGTGATGGCGAGGGCAGTGGCCATGGTCAAAATGTGACGCTCAGATCTGCTCCTTCGCTTTCTCTTCTGGGGAAGAGGAACAGATAATTGGGTCATGGCCTGCTGAAGTGGGGCACGAATAATCTCATGAATAGTAGCCACCACTTCGGGTTCAGATAGCATTTTTTTGAATTTTTGGACTTCCTCCATACAAGGGAGGAAGTCGGAATCAGCATATACACGAGGCATGCCAAGAGCAGTCTGTACATAGGCACCCTCGGGGTTGGAGATGGGACAAGACGTGAGTGGATGTGTGGTCAAATGATTGGGCAATTGGCCCTTCTCCTCACAACGTGGCTCGATCATGTGACTCCCGAAATCTTTTTGTGTTTTTATGTTTTTCTCATTTTTTTGTATTTTTGGCGATTGCAAGCTCCCATGATCATCTACAAGTGAAGCCGTATCCCGACGAAAGGAGCATTAATCTGATTCTTCCTCAAGAAAGCAATATCATCATTCATCAAATCAATGCGCTTTGTCATCCGATTCAAGATATCACTCATAGAGATCGAGGGAGATGACTCCAATAGGTCAGACTCGGGTGGATGTGAAAGTGAAGGTGGATAATATACAAGTGGAGGTGGAGGTGGGTAGAAGTTCGAGGTCTGATACTGTGGCTGAGGCGGATATGTACAAAAGTCAGAAAAAGTAGGAGGAGGATCCTCCTGATAAAAGGGAGGTGGACCGGCTGGAGGGTACGAGGAATCTGCAAAATCCGGATAAAAATCACTCCAGGGATCCATCTCGAAACAAGAGAAATGATCGGGAGAGCACGACGGTCAAGTCAATAGATGTGTGGAGAAAGGCGCAAATGCGCAGAGATGATCTAGAATGCACACAAAACAATCACAAGCAAAAATGAAACAACCAAACCCTCAATTCACCTACTCAACTCGGTGAAGACCATAAATGCGGTCTTTTTATCTTGTCTGTTTTAGAGTTAGGTGAAAAAGTCAAGAAGTTGCACAAACACTTAGGGGCTGAAAATGGGATTTGGGCACTAACCTTAGTGTGTGCGCGAGCAATGTAAAACGAAGACAATGAGGGGATTACTCGCCCCAATACAAGATTTTTCTTTTTGGTCGATTTTAGGGTCGAGTAATATTAGCAGTCCCAATTTTATTGATTAACATTTTTTTTTTGATTTTTAATAAAAATGCACGATCCTAACGGGGATTCAATTCCTTTAAGCTCCTAGGTTGGCAAAATCAGAGGGAGAGTCGGAAAAGCAATGCAAGCGGCAAACAATGATGAATGCTAAAGCGTAAATGCTCACCTTGCCTCCAGCACTCTACATGCAAGAATGCTCAGCAGAATTGAAACCTAACTATATGCAAATGCAAGCCGATGAAATCGTCCTAAGTTTCAAAAATTGCTATTAACGGGAAGAACCACAAGTCGGTCACCGATCCTCAATCCAAAAAGTCCGGTCTAGACTCACCCCTCCTCTTCTCAACAAGTCGAGTTCAGGAGTAGCGCTTGACGGGGTGGGCTCGCGGCGCGGCGGATCTAAGATGATGAAACGACTGTTTAAAAATTTGACTAAGTCCAAACCGGCTATAGGTACATGCAAGATATATTAGGTGTTTGGCCTTAATCTATCGCAAGCAACTCCTAAATCTAAGGGCTCAATCACACAAAGTGAAGAAAACAAAACCGGAAAACAAAGTAAAAAAATGCGATGAAAACCGATAAAAATGCGGTGAGCCCCCGGGTGAACAAATACCTGGAAGTTAGGCCCGGAGTGTCCAAGAGTCCAAGTACCTGTATTATTACAAAATAGAGTCTCTCTCTCACTTGAATTACAAAACTAAATACAATGCAAGAAAATGGATGCTAAGGAGTTGTCTTGCAAAATCCTCCAAGTCTTTCTTCTTGCTAGGCTAAAGTCGCCTCACGTGGGTGCTCAGGTGCTCCTGGAAAAGAGCTCCTCCCTCGATCCACGTTCCTCGCAAGAAGTCAAACAAGAGAGGGGTTAGACAATTCAACAAGAAATATAAAAAATACGGATAATGATAAAAGCCGCAAAAGTAGACAATCACAAACACAAGAAAAAACTCGAACTACGCGCTGTTGCTCCCCGGCAATGGCGCCATTTGATAAACACGAATTTCAAGAGAGCCTAAATGGTGTCTCACACAAGGCGGAGACAACCGTCGCTGTGGCGACTCTCAAATGAAACCTGTATTTAATCAACAATTAACCCACACTAAAGATCAATAAATTAGAAATAATGTGGAGTTAAAATTTATTTTTAACTCTGCACAAATGGTGTAAAGGGCAAGTATGCAGAGAGTTCGAACACAGGGAGCAAACAGGGTAGTTCAAAATAATGTGTGTGAGTGAGTGTGAAGTGTCTACACTAAGCAAGCAAACAATGAAATTTTTGTGGGTTTTTAATTTTTAATTTTTTTAATTTTCTTTTATTTTTAATTTTGTATTTTGATTTTTAATTTTCTGATTTTTATAATTTTATATTTTATATATTTTTTTAATTTCTTTTTCAATATTGGAATATAAAGACAAAGTAATAAAAGACAAGCTAAAGTATTTATAAAAAGGTGCAAGAATAAACAAAATTTCAGAAATAAAATGTTTTTGATATTTTTAGGATTTTTTACTGTTTTTGTGATTTTTGGGGATTTTTCAAAGTGTTTTTGGTATTTTTAAATACTGAAATAAGGGAAAACAGTGTAAATTGTGCTGGCTGTGAGTAAAATGGGAGTTAAAAATAGCAAACAGCAACCAAATTTTTCACACTAATTTTCAAATAAAGAGAATAAAATAGAGAACAAACAGGGACTGAGTTTGTATTTTTTGAGTTTTTTTTATTTTATATATTTTTTTGAAGTTTTTATGTATTTTTGAATTTTTAAGGTTTTTCTTTTGAGATTTTTAGTGATTTTTGGACTGACACTGGAAAATGGTAAAACACACAAAATATATTTTTTTTGGAATTTTTCAAAACGTTTTTATATTTTTTATGGGTTTTCTAATGCAAACAGTGAAATAAAAAACACGTTTTTGATTTTTAATAAATGTAAAAATAAAATAAAATCAAAAACTAAAATTATGGCGTAGAAGCACAAGTTCACAATAGCTTAAGTTCAAATTTTGAGAATTTTTGGGATTCGAACAAGGCCCTAAATAAATAGATCTAGCAAGCACAAGTTAAGGGCCTGACATGAGCATTTATGTAAATATCAAAACATCCAAGGGCACAGTTGCAAATTTCACACAGAATATATAACTGGAATATTAAACTTGTGGACTAAATCTAAATACAAAAACCCGCAAGCCCTTCTCCGCAAAATCACCAAGATCACGTGCCAGAGCACGCGCCCCAATTAGGGGTACAAATGCAATATCAAAAAAAATCTGAGGGCTGACGTGCAAAAATGCCAAAATTTTTATACTGCAAATAAATGTTTTGGTATTAAACTTTAATACGCAAAATCCCCGGGGGTACCCTACAAAAACGCCAAGTCACGTGCGTGGAGCACGTGACCTGGCAGGGGTCAAAATGGGAATAACACAAAATCCGGGGGGCGTAATGCAAATATGCTAGTGTTTTTAAACAGCCGATGAAAGCTTGAATACTAAAATGATATTACAAAAATACTTTGGGTTCGAAGGCAAAATACCCAAAGCAGGGGGCGCGATCGGACGATGTAGATGACTTCACTAGCCACGTGTCCGTACCACGTCTCACAATGCCGGTTCGCCAAGCCACGACTGGGATTAGATGCAACTTTGATGATCCGACGGCTGCCCTACACAAAATCTGATGGTGCCTGCACTTCCTGGGAGGATGCTCGTAATCGGACGGCTCTGAAGCGTGGAGGAAGAACACGCGAAGAACAGACTTCGGGGGACCTTGAAGCGACAAAATCTCGGTGCTCAGAGCTGTGTATTCATGTCCGATGGCTCCTCAAGCTTCCTGGGACCCAACTCGAGAGATTGGTTGCGTCCAAATGGCGGGTAGACCGCCAGGGCGCTGCCGCGAAGTCGATGAAGGAGGGCTGCTCCAGGGCGGTTGTGTGCCAACAAAAAATGACCCCCAGATGGGATCCTTCGGCTCTAGGGACCTGCAAGGAAGCACAGATACCCACAGTGAACAGTCCCCAGAGCACGAGAGGGTGGAGTGGTGGTGTGTGGTGCGGATAGCTTCTCGCCGGATCAAGCTCTGGCGAGGGGTTGGTGATTCAATCACAAGTCAAGCAAATAAAAGGTGCGATTTGAGAAAATAACGACAGCTAACCTAAGAAGCGAATAAAATAATATAGAAACAACCTCGACCGGCTTCAAAAACCAGGAGATGCAACCTCACGGCCGAGCTTGGCCGGAGATGGCTGGAACGCGCTACCGGCGACCCTCCGCGCCTCAACAGAGAGCCGGGTCCATCCACTGTCACCGGGGACTCACGGCAGACCTCCGGAGGTTTGGGTTTTTGCCAAGAAGCGGTTCAAAAGAGAAGAGGGGCAACTGGGGGGTTTTTGATGAATGGTTGAGAGGGCTCGCAAATCGAGATGCATCGAGCGACGTGATGATCCTCTGCCCGAGATAATCACTGGGCGAGCTAGAAGGATTGTAGGTGGACAACTCTCGTGAAGACATCGATCAGATTCGGTGAAAGTTGCGGCCCCCAAAAATTGTTGAAGATGGGTCAAAATCAGTCTGACACGTAGCAGGGAGAGGACAGGAGAGTTGACCAGCGGGTCAACTTTCCTAGTCACCTGGTTGGTCCACGTGGACCAACCAGGAAAATCCCTGGAAAAATACTTTCTAAAATCTATGAAAAAAATAGATAACGATTTTATTGATTTTTAATTATAAAATGAAAAATGTTTATTTTTTATATAGTATTTTATTCTTATTTTTAATTATTTTTATGAGTTATATTTTTACAAGTTGCTTTTATACCCCTATATAGGTATATTATCTATATACTGTATTCTTTTATTTTTATTTTGAGTATTTTAGTTTTATTATTTTTATTCCTTATTTTATAAAATTATAAAATACTTTTATATACACAAATATATTTTTATTTTATTTTTCTAGTAGGTTTTGTTTAATTAATAAAATAGAAGTGTATTTTATACAGGTATGACTATAGAATTATTACCTATGTATTATATATACATGTATTTTATTTTGAGTTTTATTTATGCTTTTATTCTAATTTTAATATACATAATTATTATAAGTAATATTTACAACATTATAAAAGTATAAAATTATAAAAATAATAAATAAATAATAAATTGAATATTTTAATCTGTACAATGTACAATAGGGGTACAAAACTCAACTTTCAAACCGTAGCTCCGCCAAATGCGAAACCACCGCCATTAAATAGCTTATTTTCTTCTATATACAATTAAAGGTGAGTATGTTGCATTTGGAGTTTTCGTTTATGAGATACGGGTCTAGGAAGTTGGCATTCTGGATTTTTATTCAGACCATAACTTTTTATCTGTACATTGTTTTTCTATGAAATCAATTTTGTATTTTTCTTTATAAATTTATCTACAACTTTCATGTACAAAGTTTCTTTATTTGATGTATAGAAGGTGGAACCAAAAATAGGTCCCAAAATGAAGAAAGAATGAATAGAAAATATAGGTGTTTTATCTGTATTTTGGCCCTTATCTCCCCCTACTTTATTCCTTGTCGACCTATTCATCAAGATGCCTAGGCCTCAGGGTTTCGGGTCATAAAATATTTACAATATTTTATTCTTTTTCTTTTCTTTTATTTACTCTATAATTTTGGCTTTAATTACAGTATTTTATACACTATTTAGATGCATATGCATGAATGCTAAGATGATGATATTAAAAGGTATTTACAGGCATTTGCTAGGGTTTTTGATGCCAAAATGATAGAATAAAGATGATGAAATGTGGATTCATCATCTACCCATAGAATGGGGAGAAGAAACACAAATCCACTGAATGATGACTGATTACCGCCCGAATGACAGAGGTAAAGGTGTAAAATAAATAGGTCGTTGCGACCTCAATCACACGGGCTAGGTATATCAAGAAAAATGAACCACAGATGAAGATAAATCAATAAAATACAGAGAAGAAGTGGTCCTGCTATAGGATTAACCTGGTATAGCTCCCAGGGTCGAACACAAGGAGCACAGATTGGCCTTGCGGCCTACGATGTAGTCAGAAATCCAAGGGAATCTTTTTTTTTTATGGTTTTTATTTGTTTTTATAATTTTTTTTAGATTTTTTAAAAGATGAGAAAATGAAAGAAGGCAAGTACAAGGGGACTTCAACAATTTATACAACACTCCAAAAATAATGCAAAAATTAAGGAAAATTGGTTTTTAGGTTTTTTAAGTTTTCTACTGTTTTTGGTGAATTTTTGGAATTTTTCTAATGGGTAAATGATTTATTAAAAATCAAACAATGCAAAGAACAAAGGGTACTGTCCAGCAAGGCTTAAGATCCAAAAATAAAATCCTCTTGGATCTCAAAAAGCCCTAAAGGTAATTTTCCTATAAACTATGAAGAATAAGGAAAATTTAGGCACCCTAATTATTGTTTTTGGATTTTTAATTTATTTATTACAATTTTTATGGGTTTTTAGGGGTTTTTCAATTTTTAGGGTTTTTAAGTGATGAAAAATAGCCAAAATTGGCTAGAAAATCAATCAACAAGCAAACAACAGTACCTAATTTTTTTAGAATTTTTGGGGTTGATTTTATATTTTTTTGGTATTTTTAAAGTCAAACAGTGGCAAAAATATGTGTTTTTGAATTTTTAAAAATAATAAATGAAATCCAAAATGTCCCCAAAAATCTTAGAAATTCCTACACCATGGCAGGAGCCATGTGTCAAAATCTCATTGGATTTGGAGGTCGTTTGATATTTTATTCAAAAATAAAGGTGGGGCACTGTGCACAGGGACCTAAGTGCAAATACCCAAAAGTTCTGGGGTCCTGGTGCAAAATACCCAAGAAGTCACGTGCCAAGCACGTGCCTGGGGCACACAGGGACCAAATGGTGATAAAAATAAGTTCCGAGGGCTTATTGGTAACAAGTACCAAAAGTCCAGGGGCTTATATGCAAATAACCCAAAATAATTCGCACATGTGCAAAATCAATGCTCACAGGGGTATATATGCAAATAAACAAAACTTTTCATTCAATGAATAACATCCAGAACTACAGGGCTTCTTATGCAAATAACCCAACAAAACACGTGACGAAGCACGTGGGTCTCTACTGGCAGGGGTATAAATGCAAATAAAATTAAGCGCGAGGGTCTCTATGCAAATATCCCAGAAAATAAACAACTGACTCGACAACTTACAGGACTGAAACGAAATAAAGCAAAGATAAGGGCCTAAGGGTAAATTACCCTTTATTAAATGGAAGCGTTGGATGCGCGCCACGTGTAGATCGGACGGCTGCAGATGGTGGGCGCTCCAGATGGCGTCTCCTCTGATCGGACGGTGGAAGCAGCTCCTCGATCGGACGGCCAGGATCTGATCTGGAACGATGAGGCTGATCTGACGGCGATGGAGGATCCTCGAAGAACTGATGGCCGGCGAACTTCGCCGGCCTCGTGAAGGTGCCTCCGCTCTCCTCTGCTGCGCCTGAAGGTCGGAGAAGCTCCGGCGTGAAGTTGCGCAGCTGCTACTGGTCTCCGGTGGTCAAACCAAGCTCCGAGGAGCTCGAGCAAGGCCGGCGGAGCTGGGTCTCCTGGCTGGATGGCGAAGGGCCTCAGACGCCCTCGTTTTGACCTGAAAAGCGAACCAGAAGACTCGCGGGTCGAGGGCAAAGTGCCTCGACCCGGTTAGGCGGCGTGAAGGTGGCGTGTGAGTCGAAATGGCGAGCTCCGGCGAGGGTGGTCGGCGGAGGAGCTCGATTCCCAGATCCTGTGCGATCTGGGTTGTGTGGAGGGGTGAAGAAGGTGCGGAGAGGTCTGGCGGAAGTGATGAGATGGTCGGATGGTCGAGATGTTACGCGAGGTAGTCGGAATCGGAGATATGCGTCGGAGGTGTGAATTGGGCGAAATCCTAAATTAGAAGAAAGTAGAAGGAACTAAGGCTACCTGATGGATGCTGGAGACTGTGGTGGAGCTGGTCTTGCTCCTGGTCGTAGCTTCGAAGGGCGTCAAGGCCTGAAGCTCGATGCTCAACGCCGGCGGCGGAGCAAGGACGGCGAAGTACGCCGGATCAAAGGATACGCCTCCTCACCTCACTGCAACAAGGGCAAAGGCTTGCTGTCACTCTCGCGATGCCGATGGAGGTCACTGGGAAGAAGGAGAGGGTCCAAAGATGCGGCGCGGAGGCGGCGGAGGGAAGAATATATAAGGTGACCGGGGCGATTAGGGTTGAGTGGCGACAGCTATAGAAGGCGTGGATTTGATGGCGGAGGATCCGGCGAGGGAGAGGGATGAACGGCGAAGAATCCGGGCACGGGGGTTGAGTGGGTGACAGCCTGGAGGCGCGTGGGAAATTCGGAGAAGGCGGGGCGGCGCGCGTCTTCCAGAAAAGGAAGGAGGTCGCGGGGGAGTTGACCGGGGTCAACAATCCCCCGTGGCCCAATCAGGAGCGGCCACGTGTGCCCGAATTTTATTTATTTATTTTAGGGTAGAAATAGGCCGAATTAAGGAAAACTCAAAACATGAAATATTTTTCTTTTATTTTTTTCTATTTTTTGGTGATTTTTAATTAATTTTTGGGAATAAAAATAGGGTAGCTATATATATAGGTATATGTACACTACATGGATTTTTATTTTTGATTTTTTATTTGTTATTTTTATGTATTTTTATGCTCATTTTGTATTTTATTCATTTACAAGATAAAATGAGGAATAAAAGAATATTTTTATTTTATTTTTATCACTTATATACAAGGGTGAAATAAATAGTTCTATACATTTATATACATGGTATTTATACAATGTATTTTTGTATTTTCAATTTTGTAATTTTTATTTTATTTTTGTTTTGTTTCTTGTTATTTTATATATTTACAATATGTGACATAGAATATTTACAAAAAGTTTAGAAAATAATTGAATTTATTTACAAGGTTAAATAAATACAAGATGATGGTTTATACACATGGTGAAAGGGTATTTTTGATCTTTTTGCTTTTTATCTTTTTATTTTGTTTTTAATAGTTTCTATAAAATATATACAAATATTTACAACATATTTTTGGGTGAGGAAAATATATAGTTTTATGTATTCACAAATATATACAAATGTGAGCCCCTATCTCCCTCTACTTGGCTTTTATGCGGTCAGGCCCATGCTGAGCCCTCCCTTGGGTTAGGTTGCTCAATATTTATTCTAAATATTTCCCTCTTTTTTTTTCTTTTTGCTCTTTATTCTTTTATTTTGTGCACAAAAACATGCTAATTATAGGTTTTTACACAATGCATGCTTTGAGTAATTATTTGTATTTACACATATCTACATGTATTTGCAAAGGGTTTTTGTAGCTAAAATAGAAGAATAAAGAGTGATGAATGGGTATTCATCACCCCCCTATGCTTAACTTTGCTAGTCCCTTAGCAAACACTTATTTGAAAAAGAAGTGAAAAAGAAAGAAAAAGAAAAAGAAAAAAAAGGATGTACATGGATCAAGGTTGACTTATTAAATTTTCCTTCATTAAAATGAAATATGGAGCTCGATCAGATCTTTAGATTATTAATGTGTCGGAACCTTATTTGGACTTAAGCCTAAAACTCAACAGCCTCCAAGTTCCACCAATCTATGGGCAAGACTCCTCAATAAACCAGATCAGAACAAGTCTACATACACAAACTCTAATGACCATGAATCTTTTCCTTGCGGTGTAAGTGATATGTGGCTCCCCACCTCAGAAGTAACAAAGAAACAACCTCCCTCAACCTGGTAACTCTAATGCCTCGGTCTAGCAACTCTTTCCTCGAGAAGCGGGGTATTCCCTTCTAAGTTCAAGTGCAACCGGCTCAAGAAGAGGGGGTAGAAGTATAGAGTTTTGGAAGCTTAGCCAGTGTAGCTAAGTCTCCCGCTGCAAGCTTCATGAGATGTAACATGGATACCATAAGCTTTTGCTTCATACTCCGGTGGGGTTATTAAATTTTCAATCCGACCCACCACTTTTTTGGAGTTCTTTTTGCATTTTTGCATATTTTTTTTTCTTTTTTTTTTTTTCTTCAACAACTTCTGTACAACATATCTACATGGTGCAGCATATATAAGAAATTTCCCCTTGAGCCAGTAGACTATCCCTCTTTTGAAGCTTTATTGCAACCCACAGCTTCTGTCTTTAGCTTTCAACACCACTAGACCAAGTTGAGGTGCACTTCCTTCACTATAAGAAGAAGAGAGGTTCCGCCTAGAAGTACTACCCTCATATGCTACCCCAAGCCAAAGGAAACTGCCTCCTCACCACCTCATCCATGGAGAGCCATGTGTAAAGTGCAGGTGCAAGTTAAGCCATTGTCTCTGAGAGTCATGCGTGTGTTGTTAAGTGCTCTACTTAGGCTCATCAAGATGACATATGCTCATAGCCTAGTGGACTCAAAGAATTAAGTCCTTATGGACCTGAAAAGTTTTAACCCTAAGTCCTACAAGGTTCCTCTTGAAGTTAAGTGTATTAAGATCTTATTCAAGCTCCATTTCTCAATTTAATTCCAGGCTTAATTTACATGTCAACTCTCATCCAGGAAAAACTATATACATATATGTACACAAGATGCTATTTACAAATATTTTACAATCATGCAAAAGTTTTGAAAAATGTTTTGAAATCATGAATGAATGATGCATGAGGTGCAAGTTTTGCAAAAAGATATTTACAAACATTTACACAAGATTTTTGCAAACTTTTGATTTTCAAAACATTTTGGAAAGAATTTTTGTACTATATACATAATTTTGATACAAAATATTTTACACAAGCTTTACACAAAAGATTTTTGAAATCATTTTTACAAAAATACTTTATACACTAGCTATGTATGTGCAAGAATAAAAGAGGTTTATGTACATGAAAAATTTTTAATAATTTTTTTTGTGATTTTTAGCCATTTTATTTATTAACACACTCACACAAAGTACGAGTTATGGCTAAAGTATATATGAAATATATACACTCCCCCCCTATACTTAGCTCGAACGATGTCCTCAGAGTGATCAAGAGCGATGAAGAAGACATAACTCGTGCTTAGTAAAAGGGAAGTGAAAAGGAATGGCTAAGTACAGGAACGAATAAATGAATAGAATGAGAGGAACTCGGTGGTTTCCCCCTATACTTAGGATTAACTAATCCTAAGTATAGAAAGCTGTACATGAAGGGAAAGCCGAGTGAAGAATATACAGAATCTGCCCCCCCTATACTTAGGGTAAAATATCCCTAAGTATAGGCAGCAAAAACAAGAGCAGAAAGAATGAAAAGAATACTCGCAGGTCCGACATCCCCCCTATACTTAGGGTAAAGTACACCCTAAGTATAGCATAATCATAAGATGAGAGATGGGATGTGGGACTAAAGAATAGAATGATATGGACAACTGGATCTATACAGACGGAGGAACAGTGAAAATCAGGCGTGAGATGCAAAAGATGTGAGTCAAAAGACCACATCTCACGCAAAATGAATAGCGGCAATAATAACGTCCCGCGGCTCATGATCTAGAAATGGTTTGAGCCGCTGGCCGTTCACTCGGAAGGTACTCTCAGAAGATAACTCAGATATATCAATGCTACCGTTATCATGTACCTTTCTGACCAAATAGGGTCCTTTCCATTTGCTCTGTAGCTTCCCTGGAAATAATCTAAGCCTTGCATCAAACAGCCATACTTTCTGTCCAATCTCAAAATGCTTGTGGCTGATATGAGAATCATGCCACTCTTTGACTTTCTCCTTATAATGTAGGCTGCTTGAGAAAGCTGCATCTCTAAGCTCTTCCAAGGCGGCTAACTCTGCCCTCCTCTGGTCTCCTATACCATTTGGATCTATAAGAATATCTGTGACTGCCCAGAGTGACTTGTGCCTCAGCTCAACAGGTAGATGGCATGGCTTGCCATACACGAGGCGAAAGGGAGATGTACCCAATGGAGTCTTGAAAGACGTCCGATATGCCCACAAGACCGAGTCCAAAAGCTGTGACCAATTCTTTCGGTCAGGGCGGACTACTTTCTGCAAAATATTCTTGATCTCCCTATTCGACACTTCAGCTAGACCATTCGTCTGTGGATGGTATGGTGTGGCAACACGATGGTCTATACTGAACTCGCTAGTAAGTGCCTTCACCTGGTCGTTGATGAAATGAGATCCCCCATCAGAAATCAGAACTCGTGGAACCCCAAACCGCATAATGATGTGCTTCTTTAAAAATCTGCAAACTGTCTTTGCATCTGCGGCTCGGGCGGGGATAGCCTCAACCCAACGACTAACATAATCTACGGCCAACAGAATGTACTCAAATCCCTGACTCTTAGGGAATGGACCCATAAAATCGATGCCCCATGCGTCAAAAACCTCACAGAAGTGAATGGGCTGCATCGGCATCATATCACGCTGTCCACAAGTGCCCATCCTCTGACAGTCAGTACACCTCTTCACGAACTCATCAGAGTCCTTGAAGAGTGTAGGCCACCACAAGCCGGATTGGAGCACTTTCTGTGCCGTTCTCCTCCCAGAATGATGTCCTCCTGCCTCAAGCTTGTGGCAGTAAGTGAGGACACTATGATGCTCCTCCTGAGGAATACACCGACGCCAGATGCTATCCCCTCCTTCGTGGTAAAGGATGGGATCCTCCCAGTGGTAGGACTTTGCCTTCGCAAGGAAGGTCTCAATCTTCTGCTTGGGCCAATCTTGTGGGACTTTCCCAGCAACGAGAAAGTTCACAATATCGGCATACCATGGGAGTGAGGCGATAGCAAGGATCGCCTCATCTGGGAAAGTATCACAAATGGGATCAATCTGCTCTGTCTCCTCAGGCTGCTCTAATCGGGATAAATGGTCCGCCACCACATTCTTGACTCCAGTCTTATCCTTGATCTCAATGTCGAACTCCTGGAGTAGAAGGATCCATCTAGTAAGTCTGGCCTTGGCATCCTTCTTTGACATGAGGTACCTGATGGCGGTGTGATCTGTGTACAAGTGATGACTGGGGAAAATCAAGGGTCTAGATATCTCACGAGGCGAGAAATCAAGTCGCTGAATTGACCACTTAAAGATCCCCAGATCAATCAACAATTAACCCACAATAAATATATGCAATGAATATCCAAAAATGTGGAGTTAAAATTTATTATAACTCTACATGCAAATGTGTATAGGTGTAAGTACAGGTAGAGGTCGAACACTGGGAGGCGAATGGTTGTATGTAATGTATTGTTCAATTATTCAATCAATTGTGCATGTCCTTTTATTGTTTTTGTGGGTTCTGGTTTTTGTAATTTTTTTTATATATTTTTTTTTTGTTTGTTTTTATAATTTTTATTTTGATTTTATATTTTATACTTTTTTTTTATTTTTTTCTTTTCTTTTGTTTTATATTATTAATTATACAAATATATATACTATATATATATAAAGAGATGTATATATATAAGAAGAGCGAGAGAAGTAATATAGAATATATATATAGATATAAACATAAAAACTTAATATATAGACATATATTTTTTTACTTCTTTTTTTTTTTTATATTTCTAATTTTTATGTATTTTTCAATTCAAAAATGTCCACAATATAGGACTAAATAAATAGCCGTATATAATTTGGGTTTTAAAAATATCAAATAATACCCAAAATTACCCAAATTAATTTTCACATATTAATAATAGTATATAGATAATTATAAAAGAGAGAAATGTATTTTTAGGGTTTTTAAAGAGTTTTTTTCTAATTTTTTATTTTGCTTTTGGGGTTGTATGATTTTTTTAATTTTCTTTTTCATATTTTTAGGGTTTTTCATTTTCTGGACTCAATATATATATAAATATATCATATATAATTTTTTTGGAATTTTTCAAAAACATTTTCTAATTTTTTTGTATTTTCTAATTTAGACAGTACAAAAATGGCTTCTTTTTGATTTTTAATAAATAGGAAAAATGCAAAAAATGCAAACTAAAATATGGGCGTGAACAAGCATGGCATGGAGCATCTATCCTAATTTTTGTGGATTTTTAGAAGCCTAATAGGTATTTTTAATAAATAGATAAAGACACAAAAAGTAATTAAGCCTGGCAGGGGCATTTTTGCAAATAAAATAACATCCAGGGGCACAGGTGCAAAAATACCAAAATATTATAACGTGTTTTGCAATTTTAAGGACTAAAACTAATTAAACAAACCCGCCAGGGCCCCCTTGCAATTTAACCACCACGTGGGACTGCACGTGATCCGCACTCACAGGGACCAAAATGCAATTTCAGAAAGAATAGGGTCCTGGTTGCAATTTTCCACAAAAATAATACACTGAATATTTTATTTAATGGACTAAAAATAAATACGCAATCATATAGGGGGACTTGTGCAATTTTACCACCTCACGTGGGATTACACGTGAGGTTACGTGGACTGGACCCAAGTGTAATATGCAAAAACTACAGGGGGTCATAAGCAAAATCTCCACATTATTTACAACGTTATATTTTATTTACAATATTAAATATTAAATATACAAAAATGCAGGGGCTAGATATGCAAATTACCCCTAAAAGAGGCGCTATCCGACGGCTGATCTTCGTTCACTTGACACGTGGCGCCTCCACGTGCGCCGATGACGTTTCGCCGATGAATGGCTGAGATTAGATCACCGGGGGTGATCTGACGGTCGGCACGATGCTTCATCGGACGGTGGCTGTTCGATCTGGACCTTCGTCTTCATCCAACGGTTGGGAGCACATCTGGAAGAACAGGGAAGAACGCTCGCCTGGGCGAGCTTCCTCCGCTCGGATCTCGCTCCTCCGCCGGTCGTCGTCGCACCTGAAGGTCTCAATCGCTTCCTGGAAGGGTCTTCTACCTGCTGGAGCTGTTGGATCGGCCGGAGGCAGCCTGGAGCACAGCAGCGAGCTCGGGGAAGAAGGGCGGCTCCAGGTACCTCCGCCGGCCTTAAGATCGTCTCCTGGTGCTCTCCTTCGCACCTAACCTGCACAGGAAGGAACTACGGCTCGAGGGCGTTCTCCTCGACCAGGGGTTTGAAGCTGTCAGCGTAAAATGGGGCGAGGTGGCGATGCTCCGGCGAAGCGGCGGAGTCGAGCATCGATTCGCGGAACCAAGGGGGCTCCGGTTGGTATGGAGTGGCTGGGAGGTGGAGAACGTGGAGAGGAACGAAATGAGGGCGAAAGCGAGTCGGAAAAACGGTCGGGGACACGGTGAAAAGCTCGCCGGAGCGGAGCTCCGGCGAACTACGAAATCGGATTTCTACGCTAATCTACTGGATTAAAGACTAAATAAAATGCGGAATTAAAATGCTGGAACAAGAAACTAAGTAAAAATGATAAAAACGCAGCTCTTAGACCTGGGGGCCGCCAGGGAGCAGGGTGGTCGCCGGAGCACCACCGCGACAAAACTTCTCCGACCTCCGGCCAAGTCAAGGTGCTGGGTGACTCCTCCTGTCACGAGGAACACACCAGGAGCAAGAACAAGGCGTTTTGGTGGAGTGAAAATGGCCAACTTTGGCCGGGAAGACGGAGGGTTTTATTTATAGACATTCCGAGGGACCCCCATTGACCGGCGATTATTGGAGTATCTACACTATGTACAATGGATCTAAGCAATCGGCGCGAATCTTGGATGATCAGGGAACAAAATCGGTGAAGGGACTGTGGTCGATTGATGCCTGTGGCGAGCGGGAAAAAGGGAGGAAATCGGGGAAAAGATAGTCCTCGTCACGTCAAGCGGCTGGAGGTCGAGTTGACTGGGGTCAACAGGCGCGACGCGCCCATTGGTCCACCTCAGCCGCTACACGCCAAAATAGGGATCCTTATTAAAAATGAATTATTTAACCTAGTAAATGATTTTATTAGATTTTACTTATAAAATAAAAAATGTTTATAAATTAATGTAGTATTTATTTATGATTTTTATTTATTTTTTTGAAGTATTTTATTACGGTTTTATTAAAATACTGTGTATATGTATGTATTTTATATGTATTTTGGTATATTTTATTTTTAGTTTATTTATTTTATTTTATTATTTTAGTTTCTTATTTTATAATTTTATAACTTATTTTTGTGAGTATAAATATATTTTTATTTTATTTTTATGAGTTTATTTATATTTTTAAATAAATAGATGTATGTGTATGTATGTATACTTATAGGTATTTTACCTACATATTATATACATTTTATTTATTTAATGAATCTTATTTGTTTTTATTTTGGATTTGTATTTGTAATAAGTTATGTGTAATATATATATTTTTAGAAAAATATAGATGAATAAAATAATTAAAGAATGTTTTCCCTTTTATTTATATACACATGGGTAGCATAGGTATTTTGCCTAGGTATTATCTAGGCTTATTTTATTTTTGAAATTTCTTTTTGGTTTTCTTTTAATTTCAATATGTACATGTATTATAAATATTATTTATAAAATTCTAAAAATATAATTTTGTACAAATAATAATTATTGAACAAAATGAATATTTTAATCGGGCACTATGTACAATGAGGGTCAAAAACCTAACTTCCACAGATGGACTCCAAAAATTATGAAACCAATTTTATAAAATAGTTTATGGAATGCTATATACAATTAAAGGTGAGTTTGGGTGATTTGGAGTTTTTATTTGCAAGATATGGGCCTGTGAAGTTGAGATTTTTGGTTTTTATTTTGTGTATAAAATGTACACTGAGTCTTGTTTTTATATAAACTAAATTTTGTATTTTTATTTACATTATTATCTACAACTTTCATGTACAAAGTTTCTTTATTTGAGGAATAAATAATTATGTACAAAATAAGTGTCAAAAATGCATAAATGGATGAATGAATAAATGAGATATTTATTGTATATCGGCCCTTATCTCCCCCTACTTTATTCCTTGTCGACCAATTCCATTCTGGACTTGGTCTCGGGGTTAGGGTCATAAAATATTTGCAATATTTTATTCCTTTTTCTTTTCTTCTCTTTATTCTATAATTTTGGCATTAAAAACCTTATTTTGTGTACAATAAATACAAGAAACAATGGATGCTATTATATACAAATTAATGCTATTTACATGCATTTGCTGGGGTTTTTAAGACCAAAATGATAGAATAAAGGTGATGAAATGGAGATTCATCACCCCCCTATACTTGCCTTTGCTAGTCCCTAGCAAATACTTATGCAATAAGTACAAAAAGAAAAAAGAAGAAAAGAAAAAGTAAAAATAATGAATTTAAAGAATAAATTGGATTGCTCATGATTATTAAACTCATCTGTACAAAATCAAAGTTTGGAGCTCAAGTTAGACCTTGGTGTGAGAATGTGTGTGGAACCTAGTCGGAAACCAAATTTAAAACACAACAGCCTTCGAGAGTCACAGAACTTGGTTCAAATCACCTCAATAACCAGGTCAGAACTAGCCTACACCATATACAAACCCTTATGACTATGAAGCTGACTTGTACGGTGTAAGTGATGGTGGTTCTCCCCAACTGAAATGACAAAGGAACTGACTTCTCCAGAATGACAACCCAATGATTCCCTAATCCAGCCCTCTACCGTCAAGGAGCGGGGTATTCCCTTCTAAGTTCAAGTGGCATCCGACTCAAGAGGAGGGGGGGTAGAGAAAAGAATGGACGGTAGCCAGTGTAGCTACCTATCCTAGGATGCAAGACCAGTGTAGTCAAGTCATCCAGCTGCAGGCTCACATGGTGTAACTTTGATGCTCAAGCTTGCTTATTTTCTATACAACATATGTACATACTCCGGCAGGCACTTTTATTTTTATTTACAAGCCTGTCCACTTTTTTTGGAGTTTTTCTTCTTCTTCTTTTTTTTTTTTTTTTTTCAACATACTATGTACAGCAGCATTTACATAAGGACTTTTTCCTCTTGAGCCAGAAGACTATCCCTCTTTTGAAGCTTTATTGCAACCCACACTCTCCTGTCATTCGACATCATTGAAACTGGACCAGGTTGGGGTGCACTTCCCTCCCTAGACGAGGACGAATGTTTCCACCCGTGTGCGTCTCAGACTGGCAAATCCAACCCCCTCACCACTCCAACTGAGTTGAGCCAAGTGAAAGGTGCAAGTGTCCAAGTTAGGTCACGGCCGACAAGAGTCATGCGTGTGTTTCGAAAAGTTCTAGTTAGTCCACTGAGGTGACTTGAACCCAGCCCTGCTTTCTCAAAGAATTAAGTCTGAATAGACCTGAAGTACCTTAAACCTAGTTCCCATAAGGTTCCAGTGTAGTTAGGTGCAGTAAGGTCCAACCAAGCTCCAATCTTCGACTTTATTGGACTAGTTCAATCATCAAGCTCAATCAAAGAATATGAATGCTATGCAAATGCTATTTACAAATATGCAAAGAATAATGCAATTTCAAAGAATTTTGAGAACAAAGAGGAGAGTTTTTACACAAAGAATTTTTACGAATAAAATAAGTTGGTTACTCAAAATAGACAATATGTACAACTATTTACACGGGCGTGCCGCTTTATTTTAATGATTTTTAAAGAATTTAGAATTTAGTTTTTATTTACAGGTATATATATACATTTATTAAAGAATATAGTATTTTAGTTATTATATGTGACTATTCCTCAAACTTATTTGACACATATTTTTCAAATAATTTTTGAAAACTATAGTCCAAAATAATTTTTACAAACATTTTTACAAACATGTTCATACATTTGAAAATCATTTTGCAAAGGTTTTTCAAAACAGTATATATAGATTTTCAAAATATTTTTGCAACCATTTTTCAAACCATTTGCAAATCATTTTTCAAACATTTTATTTCACACAAAGAAAATAAATCTTTACAAATCACACATTTTTACAAAGGTTGAAAACATGTAACAAAATATTTTCAAAATAGTTTTCAATAACTGTTCATAAAGATTTTCAAACTATTTTTCAAACATTTTGCAAAAAACGTTTTCACCTGATTTATTAATCAGTATATACAAAAGAATTTGAGGAACAACCACATCTTTTTATTAAGAATTCTTAATGAATTTTAAAGAATTATTAGCCATATTATTACGAGTTATGGCTAAAGTATATACATAGTATATACGACCCCCCTATACTTAGCTTGAGCTATGTCCTCATAGATCAAAAAGACAAGAGAAGACATAACTCGTACTGAGTATAGACAAGACTATGAATAAGAAATGAACGAATGAGAAGTTGACCGTCCCCCCTATACTTAGGATCAAGTAATCCTAAGTATAGCAGACTGTACACACAGCAGGGAGGGTCAAGGGTGGGAATAAACAACTGAACAAATCATGGGTGCACCCCCCTATACTTAGGACAAAGTACGTCCTAAGTACAGAAAACTGACACAAAGGGGCGACACCTTTTATTTAGATACAGAAGATAGGAAAGGAAAAGAAGAAAAGAAGAAAAGAAGAAAAGATAGATACAGATTGATAAAAAGATCGTGAAGAATATACACATCACTCCTCCTATACTTAGGGTGAGATATCCCTAAGTATAGGAAAGAAACAGGAGTGATGAAAAATGTGCAAGGAAAGAACAACTCGGTGTGTGCCCCCTTATACTTAGGACAAGGTACGTCCTAAGTGTAGGCACAAAGATATTGCGATAGATCTGGGCACACATAACATGCGGGAAAAAGAATGAAAAAGGCACACATATATACAAGCGGTGAAAAACTGGTAAAGTACAGGACGGTATCTGGTAAGCGACTACCGTGCTCTCGTCGTCGTCTCCCTGTGAGAACGAGGACGCGGTCAGAAGGTGAAAATACACCCGAATATGCAATCAAGTGGGTGTCAGCTACCGGGGTCAACAGATCGAAAGGATAGATATCGGGTCCGGTAGCATGAAGCAATCAATCGGCTCAAATGGTCATCATGGGAGAATATAGCCGGTACCGTAAAACCGGGAGGAGGAAAGAGCAGTACAGACTCCTCCGGTTAATCATGGTCTCAGATAGATCGGAAATAAAGCATATGAGACTGTGTGATGCACGGTGGTGATATAATCTGAAAGTCATAAGAATATACCGAACAACACAATATATGGCTCACTCTTGCGAGGGTCATCAAGGTGAGCGGAATTAGAGAATAATCAGAAGACTTGGCTCCGTGCTCCAACAGAGAGGAGACACAACCAGGGAGAAATCCGAGTACATAAGTCAGAAGACCCGGCTTCGTGCTCCCCCAACTGGGAGACACCAGAAATGAAGCCGTGTACCTAGAAGATGATGTACTCTCCCGCAGATAACCCTCGGGGAGTAGTACATACTAGGCAAGGAATAGTCAGAGAGTGCCTCTACCTTGCGAGGGTCGTCAAGGAGAGAGAAGAGCTCAAAGGAACTATATCCCGCAGACGGATCCATAGAGAATCTGGTCTCGGTAGACGACAGATCGGCTACCCGCAGAAGAGATCAACAAATCTAGAAATATGTCATAGTCTCCCGCAGATAACCCTCGGGGAGCTATGAACTATGCATGGAATAATCAGAAAAGTGGAGCTCTGCCTTGCGAGGACCGTCAAGGAGAGCGGACTCAGATGAGTCAAATACATTGGCTTCGTGTACCAACAGGTCAGGTACACAATCACAGGGGGAGGCCAATCAAACATATCGTACGACTCGGTTTCGGGTCCCATCACAATGGCGACCCAAGTAGTGTATGAAACCGCAGTCCTAGAAATTGTCGCATTTTCCCGCAGATAGTCCTCGGGGGCAAATGCGAACTAGATCAATGAAGGTCACGAGAATGCTGGCAAGTCATCTCAGGTCCTCAAATAGCAATAAATCCTTCAATCATTTGGAGGGCATAAGATCATGGGAGGGAGAAAATCATCAGGCCAATCACAAAACATCCCTCAGGTCAATCCAGTAAGCTGAGATGGCACGAAAAATAGTCAAGAATCCTCTAAGTGCCATGGTGGATCAAAGAGTCAGGAGATCAAGGACGAGTCAATCAGGAAGATGAGAGATCATGTAGGATCCGCACACCTTTATTAAGAAATCCAAAGTAGAATAATCAGTCAATCCCCAAAGATCAAGATGGGTGGAACCTCAAATAGATAGATCAATCAATGCTCATGAAATCATCATCAAATCATCGCATCATATAACATCCTTAATCCGGTGTGCGAGAACTAAAATTCCTCAATAATGCATCACACCTATGCTCTATGCATCAGCAAAAATCCTCAAGAAATCCATATGCATGTATCAAAAACAAATCCACCAAATCGATCTCAGCAACCTCAACATCATGGGCCCGGCTTACACAAATAATCTTGTATAAATAATCCTCGATGCGGGCCTCATCAATATGCACAACATTCCTGAGTAAAGGGAGAGGTGATACGGGGTACACGAGGAGGATGGGTAAGAAGGGTACACAATGGAGTGGAGAAGATGATTGAGCGGGCGTGCCAATATCATGACTCGATGCAAAATGAAGAGGTCTATTTATAAGAGAGATAGAGAGACTCAAAGATGAAAAATGCATGACTCACACGGACGGGACCGATGACTCTAATAATGAATGCAAAACACAACGGACTCCAAGTCACAATCAATACACAAGGCAAACCCTCAATTCACCTACTCGACACAGTGAAGACTGTCAGATGACGGTCATTTATCTTTTTGGTTTTAGAGTTAGGTGAGAAGCACAAAGTTGTACAAACACTTAGGAGGCTTGATAGGATTTGGGCTCTACTCCTTAGCGTGCACGTGAGCACTTAAAACGCATACAATGAGGGGGTTGCTCTCCCCAAGACAAGGAATCCATTACGTTTTATTTTTAAGTTTAATAGAGTTAGCAGTCCCGATTTTTATTTAAGTTATCACTTTTTTTGGGTATTTTCAATGCACGTGCCTATCGAGGTTCCAATTTCCATTAAGCATCCTAGGTTGGCAAAAACAGAGGGAGAAGATCGGAAAAGCCATGCAAGTCGGAAATCAATGATGCATGCTAAGTAAGAAGACTTACAGTGCTTCCCAGCTCTCTCCATGCGGGATGCATAACGGAATTGAAACCTATGCTATATGCAAATGCAAGCCGAAGAAATCGCCCTAGGATAGTAACTGCTATTATCGTGAAGCACTACAAGCCGGTCGCTTATCCTTAACCTAAGAGTCCGGTCTTGGCTCACCCCTCCTCTTCTCGACACGCTCGAGTTCAGGAGTAGCGCTTGATGGGGCTTGCTCACGGCACAGTGGTTAAGAGATAAATGAACCAACTGTTTAGATTTGACTAGGTCCAAAATGCACTATAGGTACATGCAAATATATTTAGGGTGTTTGGACCTAATCTATCGACAAGCAACTCCTAAGCTAGGGCTCATTCACACAAAATAATAAAAATAAAATAAAAACGAGAAAGCGTCAAAACCGTCGAGGCCCCCAAGGGAACAATCCCTCGGGCAATGGACCTCGGGAGTCGGAGTGCACCTGTGAGAGTCCTGTATTATTACAAAATTCTGAGTGTCACTCTCTCACATGAATATACATAGTAAGATAAAGGAAATAAAATTCATGAAATAGAGACTGTCTTCAAAAATTCTCCTTCATCTGCTATCGATGCTCTCTCCTGTTGGCTTGGCATAGAAGAGCCAACACCGCCTCGCTTGGGTGCATAGGGCCTCCTAGGAGGTCCTCCTTCGCTTAGCGGTCCCTCGCATCAAAGACAAAAGAAAGAGATGGTCAGAGCAGTCAATCAATAATATCAAATAAAAATAAAATAAAAATCACACAGATAAACAAATGAAGGACATGAACAAAGAATCAAATAAATGAACAAATAACCACACAAAATCATACAAAATCCGTTGCCTCCCCGGCAACGGCGCCATTTGATGACTGGTGAAAATCAAGGGTCTAGATATCTCACGAGGCGAGAAATCAAGTCGCTGAATTGACCACTTAAAGATCCCCAGATCAATCAACAATTAACCCACAATAAATATATGCAATGAATATCCAAAAATGTGGAGTTAAAATTTATTATAACTCTACATGCAAATGTGTATAGGTGTAAGTACAGGTAGAGGTCGAACACTGGGAGGCGAATGGTTGTATGTAATGTATTGTTCAATTATTCAATCAATTGTGCATGTCCTTTTATTGTTTTTGTGGGTTCTGGTTTTTGTAATTTTTTTTTTATATATTTTTTTTTGTTTGTTTTTATAATTTTTATTTTGATTTTATATTTTATACTTTTTTTTTTATTTTTTTCTTTTCTTTTGTTTTATATTATTAATTATACAAATATATATACTATATATATATAAAGAGATGTATATATATAAGAAGAGCGAGAGAAGTAATATAGAATATATATATAGATATAAACATAAAAACTTAATATATAGACATATATTTTTTTACTTCTTTTTTTTTTATATTTCTAATTTTTATGTATTTTTCAATTCAAAAATGTCCACAATATAGGACTAAATAAATAGCCGTATATAATTTGGGTTTTAAAAATATCAAATAATACCCAAAATTACCCAAATTAATTTTCACATATTAATAATAGTATATAGATAATTATAAAAGAGAGAAATGTATTTTTAGGGTTTTTAAAGAGTTTTTTTCTAATTTTTTATTTTGCTTTTGGGGTTGTATGATTTTTTTAATTTTCTTTTTCATATTTTTAGGGTTTTTCATTTTCTGGACTCAATATATATATAAATATATCATATATAATTTTTTTGGAATTTTTCAAAAACATTTTCTAATTTTTTTTGTATTTTCTAATTTAGACAGTACAAAAATGGCTTCTTTTTGATTTTTAATAAATAGGAAAAATGCAAAAAATGCAAACTAAAATATGGGCGTGAACAAGCATGGCATGGAGCATCTATCCTAATTTTTGTGGATTTTTAGAAGCCTAATAGGTATTTTTAATAAATAGATAAAGACACAAAAAGTAATTAAGCCTGGCAGGGGCATTTTTGCAAATAAAATAACATCCAGGGGCACAGGTGCAAAAATACCAAAATATTATAACGTGTTTTGCAATTTTAAGGACTAAAACTAATTAAACAAACCCGCCAGGGCCCCCTTGCAATTTAACCACCACGTGGGACTGCACGTGATCCGCACTCACAGGGACCAAAATGCAATTTCAGAAAGAATAGGGTCCTGGTTGCAATTTTCCACAAAAATAATACACTGAATATTTTATTTAATGGACTAAAAATAAATACGCAATCATACAGGGGGACTTGTGCAATTTTACCACCTCACGTGGGATTACACGTGAGGTTACATGGACTGGACCCAAGTGTAATATGCAAAAACTACAGGGGGTCATAAGCAAAATCTCCACATTATTTACAACGTTATATTTTATTTACAATATTAAATATTAAATATACAAAAATGCAGGGGCTAGATATGCAAATTACCCCTAAAAGAGGCGCTATCCGACGGCTGATCTTCGTTCACTTGACACGTGGCGCCTCCACGTGCGCCGATGACGTTTCGCCGATGAATGGCTGAGATTAGATCACCGGGGGTGATCTGACGGTCGGCACGATGCTTCATCGGACGGTGGCTGTTCGATCTGGACCTTCGTCTTCATCCAACGGTTGGGAGCACATCTGGAAGAACAGGGAAGAACGCTCGCCTGGGCGAGCTTCCTCCGCTCGGATCTCGCTCCTCCGCCGGTCGTCGTCGCACCTGAAGGTCTCAATCGCTTCCTGGAAGGGTCTTCTACCTGCTGGAGCTGTTGGATCGGCCGGAGGCAGCCTGGAGCACAGCAGCGAGCTCGGGGAAGAAGGGCGGCTCCAGGTACCTCCGCCGGCCTTAAGATCGTCTCCTGGTGCTCTCCTTCGCACCTAACCTGCACAGGAAGGAACTACGGCTCGAGGGCGTTCTCCTCGACCAGGGGTTTGAAGCTGTCAGCGTAAAATGGGGCGAGGTGGCGATGCTCCGGCGAAGCGGCGGAGTCGAGCATCGATTCGCGGAACCAAGGGGGCTCCGGTTGGTATGGAGTGGCTGGGAGGTGGAGAACGTGGAGAGGAACGAAATGAGGGCGAAAGCGAGTCGGAAAAACGGTCGGGGACACGGTGAAAAGCTCGCCGGAGCGGAGCTCCGGCGAACTACGAAATCGGATTTCTACGCTAATCTACTGGATTAAAGACTAAATAAAATGCGGAATTAAAATGCTGGAACAAGAAACTAAGTAAAAATGATAAAAACGCAGCTCTTAGACCTGGGGGCCGCCAGGGAGCAGGGTGGTCGCCGGAGCACCACCGCGACAAAACTTCTCCGACCTCCGGCCAAGTCAAGGTGCTGGGTGACTCCTCCTGTCACGAGGAACACACCAGGAGCAAGAACAAGGCGTTTTGGTGGAGTGAAAATGGCCAACTTTGGCCGGGAAGACGGAGGGTTTTATTTATAGACATTCCGAGGGACCCCCATTGACCGGCGATTATTGGAGTATCTACACTATGTACAATGGATCTAAGCAATCGGCGCGAATCTTGGATGATCAGGGAACAAAATCGGTGAAGGGACTGTGGTCGATTGATGCCTGTGGCGAGCGGGAAAAAGGGAGGAAATCGGGGAAAAGATAGTCCTCGTCACGTCAAGCGGCTGGAGGTCGAGTTGACTGGGGTCAACAGGCGCGACGCGCCCATTGGTCCACCTCAGCCGCTACACGCCAAAATAGGGATCCTTATTAAAAATGAATTATTTAACCTAGTAAATGATTTTATTAGATTTTACTTATAAAATAAAAAATGTTTATAAATTAATGTAGTATTTATTTATGATTTTTATTTATTTTTTTGAAGTATTTTATTACGGTTTTATTAAAATACTGTGTATATGTATGTATTTTATATGTATTTTGGTATATTTTATTTTTAGTTTATTTATTTTATTTTATTATTTTAGTTTCTTATTTTATAATTTTATAACTTATTTTTGTGAGTATAAATATATTTTTATTTTATTTTTATGAGTTTATTTATATTTTTAAATAAATAGATGTATGTGTATGTATGTATACTTATAGGTATTTTACCTACATATTATATACATTTTATTTATTTAATGAATCTTATTTGTTTTTATTTTGGATTTGTATTTTTAATAAGTTATGTGTAATATATATATTTTTAGAAAAATATAGATGAATAAAATAATTAAAGAATGTTTTCCCTTTTATTTATATACACATGGGTAGCATAGGTATTTTGCCTAGGTATTATCTAGGCTTATTTTATTTTTGAAATTTCTTTTTGGTTTTCTTTTAATTTCAATATGTACATGTATTATAAATATTATTTATAAAATTCTAAAAATATAATTTTGTACAAATAATAATTATTGAACAAAATGAATATTTTAATCGGGCACTATGTACAATGAGGGTCAAAAACCTAACTTCCACAGATGGACTCCAAAAATTATGAAACCAATTTTATAAAATAGTTTATGGAATGCTATATACAATTAAAGGTGAGTTTGGGTGATTTGGAGTTTTTATTTGCAAGATATGGGCCTGTGAAGTTGAGATTTTTGGTTTTTATTTTGTGTATAAAATGTACACTGAGTCTTGTTTTTATATAAACTAAATTTTGTATTTTTATTTACATTATTATCTACAACTTTCATGTACAAAGTTTCTTTATTTGAGGAATAAATAATTATGTACAAAATAAGTGTCAAAAATGCATAAATGGATGAATGAATAAATGAGATATTTATTGTATATCGGCCCTTATCTCCCCCTACTTTATTCCTTGTCGACCAATTCCATTCTGGACTTGGTCTCGGGGTTAGGGTCATAAAATATTTGCAATATTTTATTCCTTTTTCTTTTCTTCTCTTTATTCTATAATTTTGGCATTAAAAACCTTATTTTGTGTACAATAAATACAAGAAACAATGGATGCTATTATATACAAATTAATGCTATTTACATGCATTTGCTGGGGTTTTTAAGACCAAAATGATAGAATAAAGGTGATGAAATGGAGATTCATCAGTCACTCGGGATCCAATGATATATGATCTGAATTTATCTAGGGCAAACACTACTGCTAGCATCTCCTTCTCTGTGACCGTATAATTCCGCTGAGCGGAATCCAAGGTGCGGCTAGCATAGTGTATCGCAAACGGTACTCCATCCCTCCTCTGTCCTAGCACTGCCCCTACGGCAAAATCAGAGGCGTCCGTCATGATCTCGAATGGGAGAGACCAATCAGGCGGCTGAAGGACAGGAGCCTCAATAACACACTGCTGGAGAGTCTCAAAGGACGAAAGACACTTGTCATCGACAAGGAACTCGGTGTCTTTCGTCAAGAGGTCAGTCAACGGTCGGGCAATCTTGCTGAAATCATGAATGAATCTCCTATAAAAACCAACGTGCCCCAGAAATGACCGTAACTGCTTCAGATTGGACGGCGGTGTGAGTTTCCTAATGACATCGACCTTGGCCGGATCAACCTCCATGCCTCTGTTGGAGATGATGTGGCCAAGCACCGTCCCTTGAGTCACCATGAAGTGACTCTTCTCCCAAGACAGCACCAAGCGGGTAGCAATACATCGCTGAAGCACTCGGTCTAGGCAGTCAAGACAGGAATCGAATCCGTCGCCGTAAACCGAGAAATCGTCCATGAAGACCTCCAAACACTCCCCTACCATGTCCGAAAATATAGACAGCATGCATCTCTGAAAAGTCGCAGGGGCGTTACATAGCCCGAATGGCATGCGTCGAAAGGCGTATGTACCGAAGGGACAAGTAAAGGTGGTCTTCTCCTGATCCTCAGGAGCGATGGCCACTTGGTTGTAGCCCGAGTACCCATCTAGGAAGCAATAATGGCTCTTCCCTGCCAGTCTCTCTATGATCTGATCAATAAAAGGCAGGGGGAAATGGTCCTTCTTGGTGGCCTGGTTGAGTTTTCTGTAGTCAACACAGACCCGCCAAGAGGTGGGTACTCGTGTAGCAATCTCCTCTCCCGACTCACTGATCACAGTCGTGATGCCCGTCTTCTTGGGCACCACATGCAAGGGGCTAACCCACTTGGAGTCGGAAATGGGATAAATAAAATCTGCACTCCACCATTTTGATATTTCCTTCATAACAACCTCTCTTAGGTTGGGGTTCAGTCGCCGCTGGAACTCACGCGACGGCTTCACCCCTTCCTCGAGATAGATATGGTGGGAGCACAACGAGGGACTAATCCCATGGAGATCTGCTACGCTCCATCCAATTGCCTTGCGGTTCTTTTCAAGAACCTCCATCAGACGGGATTCTTGTTCTCCAGTCAGATCGGCAGAGATGATGACTGGGTACATCTCAGACTCTCCCGCAAGGAATCGATACTTCAACGAAGTAGGGAGCGGCTTTAGCTCTGGACAGCTGGGTGCTGGCAAATCTGGCTTCTGAAGAAGATGTGTGTATGCGGATAATTCTGCCAAATTTGCTTGGGAAAATGATAACGAACTCTCACAAACTGGATCTGGAGAAGGCGGGTCCTCTACATTGTCTCTGATCTGCTCTGCCTCTACCTCCTCCTCATCTATAGGCTCAGGTGGATCCAGATCTGGCATCTGATCATCACAATCTGCCCAATCAGATTCTGAATCCGAGGGATCTATATCAGACTCGGTGGCATCAGTACCACCGAAGAACGAGGTGGCATCAGCACCACCATCACTGGAAATCGTGTCGCGATCAAGGTCCGACTCTGCTGACTCAATAGTATCCTGTACCAGGTCTGTGCTCTCCAGACTATCCTCTGCTATCATCTCTGCATCAGCTGTGTCTGAAAGTGAGAGGATGGTCTGTGCTGCAGGATCTGCCCAAGCTGCCTCATCATCTGTGATCACAAAATCACAGTCCTGGTGGATGTCTGGCTCTGCGTCTGTCAGCTGCTCTGAATCCGTACTCTCATGTGAGCGGGATCTGGATCTGGCTCTGTGGTCCTTAACCGTCTCTATTTGTATACTCTCGCCCTGGACGCGAAAGTACACCTTCCCGCTGTCATGGTCAGTCACCGCCTTGGCTGTGGCCAAGAACGGGCGACCGAGGATGATGGGGGAATCGGTCAACGAGTCAGGGGTCTCCATGTCCAGTACGACAAAATCCACGGGGAATTGCAAACCCTGAATCGTGACGACAACGTCTCGCAACAACCCCTTTGGCCTCTTGACAGACCGATCAGCAAACTGAAGGTATGTCCTGCTCTGTCTAAGAGTGCCCAACTCTAAGTGGTCGAGAAGGGCTGCCGGAAGAAGGTTGATCGACGATCCGCTATCTAAGAGAGTACGGTCGAACCTCTGCTCACTAATCTGACATCTGACATACGGGGCCCCTAAATCTGGCCTCTTAGTCGGCAGATGGTTCTGGATCGCGTAACACGTGGCTTTTGTTAGCACATGAATTTCTGCGGTCTTGCTCCTCTTCTTCCTCCTGACTGTGGTCCTATCTCTTAGGGATCGCTGAAGAAGAGGAATGTGCTGCAAAGCCTCATTGAGGGTCAGCTGAATGTGAAATCGGTCTATCATGCCCTGGCTGAACTCCTCCTGCTCTCTCTTTTTTGGGTCTTTTTCTTTTTTCTTCCCCTTCCCCAACTCAAGGGCTCTAGGAAAGGGGATCACAGGGTCCTTCTCAGATGAAGGACTAGGAATAGGCCTAGACGGTTCGATGACCGGATCCTCACAAACATCATTCATCACAATGGGATCAGAAGAAACTAAACCTTTTCCTTTATTCAAATCAGAATTCTGAGATACATTCATGCGAGGAAAGACAACATTTCTACCAGAATAAATGTTGGTGGCATCAGTACCACCTCTAGTTGGCTCTACAACTAGACGTCTTGCGGCCTCAGTACCGCTGGCTGGCTCGGCTCTGCTGGTGGCGTCAGTACCACCTCCTCGATGTGGTGAAATGGCGGCCTCAGTACCGCCGGTGGAATCAGCATCTCTGGTGGCCTCAGTACCACCTTCATCATGATGTGCGGCTTCAGTACCGCTCTCCTCTTCCTCATCTGGCGCTCTAGATGGATCCTCGTGTTGTCGCTCAGATGAGGCGCCGCCTGCTGGTCTTCTACCGCTCCTAAGTGTGACAAAATCAGCATCAAATATATCCGACGAGATAACATCAAATGAGTCACTAAAAGTGGTAGGCTCAGTGGGAACTACCTGCTCAGATTTCCTCTTCAAGTTATTCGGATTAGGCTCGATCTGTGCAGGGATGGCGGCCTTCCCTCTCATCAGGTCCCGCATCTCCTGGCGGATCTCGTCCATCTCCCGTCTAAATGTAGCCTGCTGCTCTGTGAAGAGGCGGGCTAGATCATCCATGGCGGGGCTCTCATGGGAGCCCGACGGGTTGCCTCTCTGGTAATGAGGCTGCTGGACCTGGTGCTGCTGTGGCTGAGAGGGGTAAGAGGAAGGATGCTGCTGCTGGTGAGCCTGCTGCTCACGTCTCCAATTCTGTCCCTGCTGCTGATAGGGACGAGATACGAAGGATGATGGCTGGTGTGGCTGGTATGCTGGGGGCTGCTGGTGATCTCTCTGCTGGGAGTACTGCCCTCCCTGACCGGCGGGCTGCTGCTGGGGCTGGTTCCCCCACCTGAATCCGGGATGGTCTCGTCGGATTCCAGGCTGAGGCCGGTCATACCAAATCCCGTTGACATCCATCAACGGTTCTGCATCGTAAGGGGCTGGTGGGAGTACATCCAGAGGCTGATCCGGCTGGTATACCACCATCTGCAAGTCTGGAGATGGTGGTGACTGGTAAGAGGGCTGCTGCTGCTGGTACGGCTCCGCCTGTACAAGGTGAACTTGTCTAGGCTGCTGCAAGGAGCTGGAGCGCTGGGACGAGCTGCGGCTGCCGCCGGAATCGCCTCGCGACAGAAGACGGGGCTGAGGAGCCGTCTGTGCCTCCTGAAGACACAAGAGCTGGGTCTTCATGTCGCTCAGAGTTTGTGCCATTTCCTCCATCCGAGTTATGCCCTGGCACTGCTTCTTCTCTATGATTTCCATGCGGTCCAACTTCTCGCTGATAATCCCCATGTCCGCAGCGGCCGACTCTGCCTGTGCGGCTGCAACTGTGGACGAACTGGATGGACCTGCATCAACCCGTGCTATCCGCTGATACTGCACGGGTCCTGGCGGCTGCTGAGATCTCTGTGTATACAACCGGGTCTGGGACATCACCATGTAATTTTCTGACATCTCCTCATAGATGGCCCAGACTTGGTTGTGGTCCTTGGCAAAGTAGGACCCGCCGCAAGAAGCATTCACCAATCCCTGAAGATCTGGCGTCAGCCCACTAAAGAAGCTCTGAACTAGGTTCGGCTTCGAAATGTCGTGGTGTGGGCATCTATCCAGAAGCTCTCTGAACCTCTCCCATGCCTCATGAAATTGCTCGTTAGGGAGCATGGAGAAGTTGTTGATCAGGGCCCTCGCTGCATTCGTCCGCCCGAGTGGATAGTACTTGTTCAAGTACTCGGTGCGGAGCTGATCCCAGGTGTAAACAAACTTCCCTAAATGTTTCAGCCAGGCGGCTGCTCTATCTGCCAGTGAAAAAGGGAAGGCCATCATTCGAATCGTATCTTGGTCCACACGACGGTCGTGGACAGTGCTACAAATCATCAGAAACTCCTGGAGATGGAGGTGGGGTTCCTCAGTGGCGAGTCCGTGAAAATGAGGAAGCATCTGCAGGGTGTTCGGAGGGAACTTGAAATCCCCCACGATAGCAGGTATCACCACCCACTGGTGCATCAGTGTAGATCCGGGGTTGTGAAGTTCCCGCATCGGTCTTGCTGCGGCGGCGGCTGCCTCTGCTGCGGCAGCTGCTGCTGCGGCTGCTGCCTCTGCATCAGCGTCAGGAATGTCCTCTGGCTCGCTCGGCTCGTCTCGCTCTCTTCGGAGCCGCTCCAACTCCCTCCTCATCTCTATCATGAATGTCCCCTGATCGCGTAACTGTTGCTGAACTGTCTCTAATGACGCGATCAGGGTGGAGTTAATCGCTCCCTGGTCTAAGACAAAATGTTCGGGCTGGCGATCGTCTGAACTGCCGGCTCCAGCCATAGGGACGTCTGCAAAATCAGATAAGCCTAACTCAGGTTCTGTCAAATGAATTCGTCTTTCCTCGGGCTCATGTCTCTCAGAAGCAGAAGAAAGGGGATCGAGGGGGAACAGGGTGGAATCGAACTCGGGCCCGGAGAGCTGGTCTCGAATCTCACGGGCCAACCTAGATGATGGAGTAGACGTGCCTGAGAGCGGTGCAGCCAGAGGCTGCCTAAGAGATCGTCTACCCATCATCTTGATCTTGGCGAGTTGGGCGGATGGGATCTGGAGAAAATATGATCGCAGAGCAAACCCCCGGTTCACCAACGCAACACAATCTGAAGACCGTGAAAGATCGGTCAATTTATCTTGTTAATTTTATTTGGTGAACATACAAGATATCAGAGCGCTTACGTGACCGGTTAGGATACCCGATGCTACTCCAACCGACTGGCCCGCACGGAAGAGTCGGTAGTCAGCTAGAAATAACACCGGAGGGTTCTACCTAGGGTTCGAGTCACTCTCTCGCGCATCCAAACCATACAATGAGGGGGTTGCTCTCCCCAAGACAAATTTTTAATGTGAGTGTCTTTTAGGGTCAATAATGTTATCCAGTCCCAATTTTTTTTTGTTTTTCTTTTTAGTTTTTTTTTTTTCAGAATAAATACAAGCGGCCTAACGGTTTTTCCGATTCTCCTGATGATTAAGCCAAAAACAGAGGGAGAAGACGAAAAAGCCAATGCGCGAAGAAATCAATGATGCATGCAGAGAAAGAAATGCGTACCTTGTCTCCAGCACTCTACATGCAAGTGATCCGCGCAGAATTTAAAGACAGAATAAAACTACCTAAATGGTGCAGCGGGAAAAACCGAGTCCTAGATGAGCAACTTCTATTGATCGTGAAGAACAATAGTTAGCTAATCGAGTCGAGTCCGGAGTCCGATCTTGGGAGTCACTCGGTGCCCGCCACAACGGGTCCTGCCAGCGCTGTATGTGACTCCTCACGGCACGTGGTCTCAAATTCAATTAAACTAACTTTTTCAGTGAATTTTATTAAGGTCCAATTACGTTCTATAGGAACAGATATTCTATTAGGTATTTGGCCCTTAAAAATCTACGTCACAATCAACAAAAATTCCTAACTCTAGGGGCTCGAGGAAAACCGCGTAAACACCGGAAAAGGCAGCTAGCTATAAAACCACGATAAAAGCCGCGAAAATCCGAATGGGTCCCCCGAGCACACCGGTGCTCGGCGAAACAGACCCGCTAAGTTACAAATGTCCACAGATGTCCAAGTCTAAGTTATTACAAAAAATTTTGTTCTCTCTCTCTCTCTAAGTAGAAAATTTCTTCCGACTCTCTCTCTCTTCCTCCTGCGCTTCTTCCCGTGCGGGTCCACAAAAAGTGTACTCCAAGTTCCAAGCAGTACCTCGCACAAAAATTAGAAAGAGAGAGTGTCAGAAAACAGTTATAATGTAGAGAGACAAAAATAGAAGAATGAAATCTGACTACAAAGCCGTGCTCCCCGGCAACGGCGCCATTCTGATTACCGCCCGAATGACAGAGGTAAAGGTGTAAAATAAATAGGTCGTTGCGACCTCAATCACACGGGCTAGGTATATCAAGAAAAATGAACCACAGATGAAGATAAATCAATAAAATACAGAGAAGAAGTGGTCCTGCTATAGGATTAACCTGGTATAGCTCCCAGGGTCGAACACAAGGAGCACAGATTGGCCTTGCGGCCTACGATGTAGTCAGAAATCCAAGGGAATCTTTTTTTTTTATGGTTTTTATTTGTTTTTATAATTTTTTTTAGATTTTTTAAAAGATGAGAAAATGAAAGAAGGCAAGTACAAGGGGACTTCAACAATTTATACAACACTCCAAAAATAATGCAAAAATTAAGGAAAATTGGTTTTTAGGTTTTTTAAGTTTTCTACTGTTTTTGGTGAATTTTTGGAATTTTTCTAATGGGTAAATGATTTATTAAAAATCAAACAATGCAAAGAACAAAGGGTACTGTCCAGCAAGGCTTAAGATCCAAAAATAAAATCCTCTTGGATCTCAAAAAGCCCTAAAGGTAATTTTCCTATAAACTATGAAGAATAAGGAAAATTTAGGCACCCTAATTATTGTTTTTGGATTTTTAATTTATTTATTACAATTTTTATGGGTTTTTAGGGGTTTTTCAATTTTTAGGGTTTTTAAGTGATGAAAAATAGCCAAAATTGGCTAGAAAATCAATCAACAAGCAAACAACAGTACCTAATTTTTTTAGAATTTTTGGGGTTGATTTTATATTTTTTTGTATTTTTAAAGTCAAACAGTGGCAAAAATATGTGTTTTTGAATTTTTAAAAATAATAAATGAAATCCAAAATGTCCCCAAAAATCTTAGAAATTCCTACACCATGGCAGGAGCCATGTGTCAAAATCTCATTGGATTTGGAGGTCGTTTGATATTTTATTCAAAAATAAAGGTGGGGCACTGTGCACAGGGACCTAAGTGCAAATACCCAAAAGTTCTGGGGTCCTGGTGCAAAATACCCAAGAAGTCACGTGCCAAGCACGTGCCTGGGGCACACAGGGACCAAATGGTGATAAAAATAAGTTCCGAGGGCTTATTGGTAACAAGTACCAAAAGTCTAGGGGCTTATATGCAAATAACCCAAAATAATTCGCACATGTGCAAAATCAATGCTCACAGGGGTATATATGCAAATAAACAAAACTTTTCATTCAATGAATAACATCCAGAACTACAGGGCTTCTTATGCAAATAACCCAACAAAACACGTGACGAAGCACGTGGGTCTCTACTAGCAGGGGTATAAATGCAAATAAAATTAAGCGCGAGGGTCTCTATGCAAATATCCCAGAAAATAAACAACTGACTCGACAACTTACAGGACTGAAATGAAATAAAGCAAAGATAAGGGCCTAAGGGTAAATTACCCTTTATTAAATGGAAGCGTTGGATGCGCGCCACGTGTAGATCGGACGGCTGCAGATGGTGGGCGCTCCAGATGGCGTCTCCTCTGATCGGACGGTGGAAGCAGCTCCTCGATCGGACGGCCAGGATCTGATCTGGAACGATGAGGCTGATCTGACGGCGATGGAGGATCCTCGAAGAACTGATGGCCGGCGAACTTCGCCGGCCTCGTGAAGGTGCCTCCGCTCTCCTCTGCTGCGCCTGAAGGTCGGAGAAGCTCCGGCGTGAAGTTGCGCAGCTGCTACTGGTCTCCGGTGGTCAAACCAAGCTCCGAGGAGCTCGAGCAAGGCCGGCGGAGCTGGGTCTCCTGGCTGGATGGCGAAGGGCCTCAGACGCCCTCGTTTTGACCTGAAAAGCGAACCAGAAGACTCGCGGGTCGAGGGCAAAGTGCCTCGACCCGGTTAGGCGGCGTGAAGGTGGCGTGTGAGTCGAAATGGCGAGCTCCGGCGAGGGTGGTCGGCGGAGGAGCTCGATTCCCAGATCCTGTGCGATCTGGGTTGTGTGGAGGGGTGAAGAAGGTGCGGAGAGGTCTGGCGGAAGTGATGAGATGGTCGGATGGTCGAGATGTTACGCGAGGTAGTCGGAATCGGAGATATGCGTCGGAGGTGTGAATTGGGCGAAATCCTAAATTAGAAGAAAGTAGAAGGAACTAAGGCTACCTGATGGATGCTGGAGACTGTGGTGGAGCTGGTCTTGCTCCTGGTCGTAGCTTCGAAGGGCGTCAAGGCCTGAAGCTCGATGCTCAACGCCGGCGGCAGAGCAAGGACGACGAAGTACGCCGGATCAAAGGATACGCCTCCTCACCTCACTGCAACAAGGGCAAAGGCTTGCTGTCACTCTCGCGATGCCGATGGAGGTCACTGGGAAGAAGGAGAGGGTCCAAAGATGCGGCGCGGAGGCGGCGGAGGGAAGAATATATAAGGTGACCGGGGCGATTAGGGTTGAGTGGCGACAGCTATAGAAGGCGTGGATTTGATGGCGGAGGATCCGGCGAGGGAGAGGGATGAACGGCGAAGAATCCGGGCACGGGGGTTGAGTGGGTGACAGCCTGGAGGCGCGTGGGAAATTCGGAGAAGGCGGGGCGGCGCGCGTCTTCCAGAAAAGGAAGGAGGTCGCGGGGGAGTTGACCGGGGTCAACAATCCCCCGTGGCCCAATCAGGAGCGGCCACGTGTGCCCGAATTTTATTTATTTATTTTAGGGTAGAAATAGGCCGAATTAAGGAAAACTCAAAACATGAAATATTTTTCTTTTATTTTTTTCTATTTTTTTGGTGATTTTTAATTAATTTTTGGGAATAAAAATAGGGTAGCTATATATATAGGTATATGTACACTACATGGATTTTTATTTTTGATTTTTTATTTGTTATTTTTATGTATTTTTATGCTCATTTTGTATTTTATTCATTTACAAGATAAAATGAGGAATAAAAGAATATTTTTATTTTATTTTTATCACTTATATACAAGGGTGAAATAAATAGTTCTATACATTTATATACATGGTATTTATACAATGTATTTTTGTATTTTCAATTTTGTAATTTTTATTTTATTTTTGTTTTGTTTCTTGTTATTTTATATATTTACAATATGTGACATAGAATATTTACAAAAAGTTTAGAAAATAATTGAATTTATTTACAAGGTTAAATAAATACAAGATGATGGTTTATACACATGGTGAAAGGGTATTTTTGATCTTTTTGCTTTTTATCTTTTTATTTTGTTTTTAATAGTTTCTATAAAATATATACAAATATTTACAACATATTTTTGGGTGAGGAAAATATATAGTTTTATGTATTCACAAATATATACAAATGTGAGCCCCTATCTCCCTCTACTTGGCTTTTATGCGGTCAGGCCCATGCTGAGCCCTCCCTTGGGTTAGGTTGCTCAATATTTATTCTAAATATTTCCCTCTTTTTTTTTCTTTTTGCTCTTTATTCTTTTATTTTGTGCACAAAAACATGCTAATTATAGGTTTTTACACAATGCATGCTTTGAGTAATTATTTGTATTTACACATATCTACATGTATTTGCAAAGGGTTTTTGTAGCTAAAATAGAAGAATAAAGAGTGATGAATGGGTATTCATCAATGACTTTATAAGTAATCTACTTTATGAATTATGTTTAAATTCTAATTATTATATATTACAATTGTATCATAAGTTTTAGTGATCTTTTCACGTTAGGCAGTGAAATCGTGTGCCCAGCTGAATGGAAGTCTTTGAGAGGTCTAAGAGCCGCGATGTAGGCGGGGAAGTTCATTGGATAGATCCTGCCTATGGTCCAATTCATGTAAGCTATTCATAATATTTTTGCATCTTTTTTACAATTTAAATGAATTTTGAACTTAAATAAATGTTTAGGAGGAGATGGTCATACTCATTACCACTAGCTCTATAGACAATACTGGAACGAGTCAATCGCCTCTTACTCCTAATGCGGCCTTCCTTAAGGCGATCGGTCCGGAGCATCAGAGATGCGTCCGTTGTGGTGGTCGTGGTGCCACCATACGGAATTGTTATAGAGTAGGGAGCGGTTCGTCATTTTCCTCTCAGAAGACACAAAGGGAGAGGGAATTAGAGAGTCAATTGTCTAGCATGAATATCGAGATTCAGGATTTACGACAGCAAATGGGATTTTTAATGCATTCATGCATGCACATCAAGGTGCAGCGTCGACTAGCCACCCAACACAAGTTGATAATACCGTTGCGAGGCTAGGTGACGACGATGACGGAGAATAAGAAGATGATGATGATGATGTTGATCATGATGATGACGACGACGACGATGAGGATGACGATTAGGATGATATATACATAGATAGTTTGGTTACTTTGTAGTATATAGTGTAGTATATTGTATAATTATTTTGGACAATTACTTTGCAAAGTAGGTTACTTTGTATGAATATTTTATACTTGAGTACTTTTATTTGAATCTTGTAGCGTATTCGACATTTCTAACACTTCGTCTAGGTATGAATGTGGAATGAATGTTATTTTCTATGTTGATCATAATATTTATTATGAAGAAACAATTATTGCAACAGGTACTAAATTATAGTGACATGCTTTGCAAGGTAAAATGAAGATCAAATCGGGGGTAATGAATTTTTTTTGTTAGCAGATGAAAAGAGACTCATCGTTGTCGTAAGAGACGATCATGATCGTCTCCACTACTTAACCTTTTGGGACGGTCCTGACCATCCCCCCTGAGTGACTTTTTGCGATGGTCATGACCGTCCCCAATAATTGACTTTAAGGGACGGTCATGACCGTGCCCTCTACTAGAGTTTAAGAGACGATCACGACCGTCCCCTATGTATGACTATAGGGGACGGTGTCAACTACCGTCGCTTATGCCAAATGGGACGTAGGCTATGGAGACGGTTTCTTAACCGTCGCCTCTGATCAGAGGGGACAGCCGTTCTCTCATTGACGACGGGTAAAGACCGTCGCCTGTTCTAGACTTTCTCGTAGTGAAACTACAAACGTAACATGGAAAAGTAGCAAAATTGAGGATTTTTGCTCAACCAATACAGATGAGATTCTCCATCGTCAGAACGAAGATGAAGTAATTCGTCAAGAGACGAATTTTTCAAGCAGAGGGGAATTAATGCAGCAAAAAATTAACATATAGGGCTCGATGTTTTTATCCGTTAATTTTATTTACGTTTATTCGACGGCAATTTTATTTAAATAAAAGAGATCGCATGTGATCTCTAATTAGTTAGGTGGTTTTAGTTTGAATTTCAAATTTAGTTAGTTAGAGTCAAATTAGGATAAAGGTAGATTTGAATTTTTATTCAAATCAATTAAAACCAAATTAGGATAAGTGAAAATTTGAGTTTATCTCGTTATCTCTCTCGCTCTCATTCTATCTCTCTCAACGCGATCTTCGCATTTCATCTCCAAAACCCCGCGTAACCGACGCGTTTTCTCCTTCTTCCTCTCCCCACTAAATTTCTTCCACCAAAACCTATTTCTCTACCGTTGCAAAAATCTCTTTTTGCATCATGAAGTGACCATTTCTCTGGATTAGAGCTCCGATAATCTTTTTCACCAATACCACACAAAGCCGTGGCCTTCCTCGCGAAGAACACCTCATCTCGAGTTTGGTGTACCTCAAAAACAGAATCAAAATCCTACTTCCTTTTACCCCATAAACTTTCCATTGTTCCGCATAATACATTCCCGTCCTAAATGACCATCTTGAGTTGGGTATCTCCAGAGGCATAGTCAAGATCCCCCATCTTCTCAAAAGCTCCCAAAATCTCGATTGGGGAACCTCTGGAGCTCTAAGATTTCTTGATCTGAGCACATTTCAATCCCAAAGATCCGATCTTTTACACCAAAACCAACATCAAATGACCCAACGCCACTATTGACATGAACAGCAATGGTAACACCACCATCTCACGGAAGTTGTTGAAGATCCAAGCGCGTCATGAGAGCCCACTCATGCCGAGGGAGCCAGAAATCAGGAACCCATAAACCCAACCGGATAACCATCGCAGCACGGATGATGATCGGGCTGAAGATGATGAACACGGGGATATAGTGAGCCGATGATGGTGCCGCTAAGCGTGATGCCGATGAGGTAGCACAGGGCAGCAGGCGGCTGGAACACGACGAGGAGGCGGAGGGGTTTTGAGATAATTACCAAGAATACACGGTGATGGGTAATTATTAGACCTGGCCATTGGGCGGGGTCCGCCCGCTCATGGGCTTAGGTCAAGAAATTTCAGAAATGGACTGGTCCTACCTGATCCAGCCTGTTCGATGGCCCGTCCCTCTAATAGACAGGCCGTAGACATGTGCTATAAGCCCAGTTCGCCACGGTTCGCACATATAAAAATATAAGATTAAAAATTATATTTTATATACATTTAATATAATATACGTCAATTTTGTTTTACATTATCAATATTACATCTTATTTTATAGTTTGCATCATGCAAAGTAACACATATTATGGTTACTTGAATTTAGAAAGAATGGACGATGCTAAAAAAACTTAATTATCTCTATAAAATTGATTAAAAAAACTAATAAAAAATACTTTACATTCAACCCATGGACTTACCCTGCCGGTCCGACCCATACCTGGGCCGGACTTGGACCTTGAAGTGTGGCCCGTCGACTGGACCGGGCCTTGGATAAGGAGTTTTAGAACGTTCGCCTGTTCGACACGGCCCATGGCTCGGAATGGCCCACACTCTGGCCAGAATTACTAATTATCAATGTTTATAGAGTTTATGCTGTAGAATTCTCTGTAATTTTTGTTCAATTTTCTTGGGCCAATTTTTCAATTGTATATATACGCGCATTTTACACATACTTTGATTCAATCTAATTTGAATTCTTTTTTCTACCATTTTTCTTCACCAATTTAATTTAATAAGGTTTAAAATATTTATGATATCATCTGGTTGAATCAATTCCATACTCTGAACTTCACTCCTTTATGTTCTCCCCCCTCCACATTCACCTTTAGGTGAATATATTTATATTATTTGGATCAAGGTGATAAAAATTGAACTGAATCGAATCGGTTGATTCAGCCTATTAACTCAAGAATTGGATGAAAAACAATCCATCCACTCAGTTTTTACTCCAAAAATGAAAATCACTCAAAATCGATAAACTCGATCGGACTGCTTAAACTTAGTTGAACCAATTGAACATTGAATCAAACCGTCGGTTTAACCATCTATTTTTTACAAAAAAATATTCATAATAATTTATTAAAATAAAAAAATTTAAACTAATTTATCTCTTATCCTCCCACAAGTGATAATGATCTATTAACGCATTTTCCTTCCTGTCATTCGAGCATTACCTTTCTCTTCCCACATTGTGCTAAAATTATTAATTTTATACATCACATATATATATATTTAAATGAATTTTGACCAAATATGTTCTTACGCCTCTTGAGTTTTTCTAATAGCATTTATAGCCCTAACTTCTTGGCAATTTTACGTGTGCTTCAATATTCTTAAAAATATCACAATATTAACCTTATGTTGGTATAATATAGGAGCACAAGGTTACTAATAAAAGGCCGCTAGTACGTGTTTTGTAAAAATATTGAGACATACATGTAACTGTAAAATAATAGGGAATACATGCTATCGGGAAAACTTAGAAGGACGCAAGTGTACAAACCATCTAAAGGTATAATGCAGGAGTTTTCATATTTATTTGTATGATGTATCGATCAAACTCGGTTCGATTCGTTGAAATATATGAACCATACCAAAAATACAAAAGTTCAATCTTTTCGATTTTAGGAATTTCTGACATCACCAATTGGACCGATCCCAATAATCCAACCGTAAAAATAAAATACCAATACATACTCGATTTGATGTCCGGTTCAATTTCTACTCTAAAACCTTGGTTTGTACTAATAAAAAAAATAAAAGTAAAACATATATAAATGGTACAATACTCTCTTCCAAGATGTAGTGAAAGACTCCTTTTGGACTATTCTGGAAGAAGCATTAAAGGATTAACATGCTCGACGAAGACGATATATGCGAGATATTAGTACTACTACTAATAATTAAATACCACGACGGAGTTAAATAATTCTTCAAAGTTGAACGACTCGACATTTTTAATATGAAAGTGACAAATAAAGAAGAAGCTTTACACTTGTACCCTACGAGATTCTATAATTAAAGTCATGTTTCTACCTCTTTTGCATAACACTTATGTCCTTGTATTCTTACAAAATTCAGAATGTAATTCTTTCTTTAAGGTAAAATATGAGCATGTCTGATAACGGAAGTGCGGTACTTTTAATTTTATAAGAATACAAGGGTACAATTTTTTACCGTCGTGTTCATTTGGAGAATAAGCACCGGAATAAGGGGTTAATTCTCCATTCGGTGTGTTTCTCAAAAGTATATTTATTTTCATCCATATCTTATTATTTTACATTATTCTACCCTTATTCATATCATTATTCCACCTTACCTACTCGTATTTTACCTTATTTCCTTAATCATATTTTTCCAGCCGAACCAAAAATAGACCAGTATTCTCTTTATTCCTCATCCTTATTCCTGCTTATTCCCGAATGGAATGCCCATTGTGGAATCTTGAAGTAGGAGAAGCCTAAAAAATTCATTAAAGAAACTTTGCAACAACAAGGCTCTGATATTATTATATTAACTTAAACACATTGATCAAGCAATCTGGTACAACACTCTCATGCTTATATGATATCTTGAAGGGTTCTCTATGCAAAATTTCCTCTCATTTAAGGAATTATTGTACAAAGACCCTCCTCTTAATTTCGAAGAATTATTGTACCTTATTAAATAGCTAATGACAAGTGTGTTCAATCTTTTATTCAAGTCTACATGAGGTTGCTTAGCTACCACCTCTAGTTAATAGTATAATGATTAAATATGAGACATCAAGAAAAATGCGCAGATATAAAACCTAATAATCCTTATGTGCACAGATAAAAGCCAACGGATATCTGCATAAAATAAATGATTTTTGACATGGTCTAAGGTTTCTTTGATGGAATTCTGCTAACTTGGAGATATGCACTGATGTTGATGATGTTTGAATTTAATGTTCTCCTCATTTTATTCTGAAAAAATAAAATATTTTATGTCCTTTTCATGCTTACATGAAGACATGATTCCCATAGTTGACAAAGTATACCATTTTCCTTTTTCTAAAGAGCTAGTACATGTCGTCTTTCTTTATAAATCGACCATTTAACTAACCGTGGAATGAAATAGTTTCTAAAGAATTTTTAAGGGATTTTTACACCACAATTTCTATTATCTTTGCAATTACGCCAAAAACCCTGGCTTTTTTTTTATGTTTACCTTACAACAGCGTAGAAACTTACTCCAATATTGTATCATGATCCACGCCATCAATTTAACTCTTGTTGAGTTACCCTTCTTGAGTTAAATTAGCCGATGAAAACTCCAACAATACATCTCTCTCCCTCTCTCTTTCCTTCTTCTATCCCTCCATCTTCCTCTTCCATACCAGGTCAACCCTATCTACACAGACTTCCTTTGCGCCATCTCCATATCGCTCAGCCTCATTGTTGCCTCCTCTGTTGAACGAAGCTGAGGGCCTTAAGCACATTCTTTATCGAGGTGGAAGGAAGAGTACCATCAAGAGTAGTAGTGGTTGATGAAGGAGAAGCGATTATGTGGTGGAGAGAAGCTAAATTGTTGAAAATATGGCAAATTTGTAATTACCATTTGTAGAATTACTATTTATGGGTAATTTTATGTATGGCCCAAATGTCCATCACTATACATGGATAATTATCAAGAGGAAGTCCACTTGGAAGATGATTTCTAGAACGAAAAGAAGTGGAGATAATATCCAGATATTTACCATCTCCATCACAAATAACAAAATTTTCATTTTTCCACGTGAATGATGAGGATTAGGAGGATTCTAGATATATGATCCAAATTATCGAAACCCACTTGGAAGGCCTATAAAAATCTCATAAGCGGTCCTCATTTGAACATAACGAAAAACCAATAGAACATAACACACATTACAAGCACAAGTGTTCTCCAAAGTTCAAGTGTTGTAAATCTTAACACTTTTCATTTGTGTTGTAAATTCTCTTTTTGTAAAAGTTGAAATACTCTTGTATAAAATTTTCAAACACTTACTGAAAAAATGCATAAATGTTACATAAGTTTTACATATGTGTTGATCCAAATCTATTCTCCTTAAATTTACTTCCAAGCTGTCACCACCAATCTTCAATTATCATAACATGATTATTATTCTTTGAGTTATTCATTATTATATCTTTTGATGTTTAACTTATAACAAGGGATATCATTCATTTTAAAATTATCTTTAGTTCTTTTAATTCCCAATGAATGTCATATTCGTTGTTAAAGGCTCATATGATAACAATTATTCATTGACTTTTTTGTCATGGGTTATACTAATTATTGCTAATTTAGCAACGGTTACAAGAAATCGATAGATAGGTACTATATGTCTCATTTTTAGCAATATAACAATTTATATAAAATTATTTCATATTTGATTAATCATTGAGTATTTTCAAAGAATAATATTCATTATTATAAATTTAACAATGGAAGATAGAGCAACAAATATTAAATAAATTGCAATGTAGTTCGATTTGTCGAATCTTATAATTATCTTATAAAGAATTAATTGTAATTTTTCTATAAAATAATATAACTTTATTTATAGTAAATAAAGTAATTGATTATAATGTAATTTCATTGATACAAGTCATGACATAACAACCAAGTGCCACATACCTTCTAGTATCCATTATATGTTTTACAATATTTAAATGTGTAAATAGAAATCTATTGTTTTGAACTATTTATATACACAAAAATATTCATTAATTAAAAATATAGTTATTATGTGATCATATTCTTAAATAATTAAAAATCCATAAATACTGTTACTATGTAACCTAAATATTTTTAAAGTTGTTTATTGAGATTAATTAATTACTTTGGTCCATAAAAAGAAGTATGTTCTATATAACCACTGACTTTTTATCCATATGTTAGATATTATAAAAATGAATCGTAAATGATGTCAAATACTATATCTCGCAGTGCCTTGAGTGCAAGTACAAGCAATCAAATCCATCTTGATATACGAAAGAAAGACAATAAAAAATCTCGTTATGCTTAATTAGTAGAATATCAGATAGTCCTCCACAAGATCCACAATAGTTGTTTTGTCTTCATATAATTGTGTGTTTGATTAAGTGGGATAAACAGTAGATAAAAAAATCCATAATTATATATATGCAAATAAACCACTCCTTCAATACTACACTCCCCTCTCACATAAAACATGTGGAAACTCTTTTTCCCGCATTTTTATTGCAATATCACTTTTATCATAAGATGATGCTAACACTCCTCTTTTGACTCTTCATGCGTGTGTCTCACATAATGTTCCTTTTTTTTGCGAGGAATCATTCAAATTTGTTCTTTCTATGCAAGTAATCCTCAAGATGTTTCATCCTCCTCAAACCGGGCAATAACATAGGCACTCTCAATTGCTCTCGCTCCTTCCATGTATTGCCTTTCTAAAACAAATTAAATGGATCTGTCCGACCTGAAACCGAGTCCATGTTAATTGAGACAGACTAGATCGTGCATCGATCGAAAATACATACTTTGCCCTGGGCCATGTTCCATCAAATTAACTAGGTCTTAAGTCGAGTCACATCTAACATGAAAGGGGTTAGTCAATGCTCCTTTTAATCATTGGATGTGCACAATATAGAGTCATTCAGTAGAGGAATAATGGGGAAAGGGATAAAGAAGGGATAAGATTGTTTCTGTTCGATGGAGAGATAAGACAAGGAGGAATAAGATGGGATAAATGATATTTTTATTCTCTGTTCGGTAGAGGGAGAGGATAAATACTGATAAGAGGGTTGTATTAGATATGGATGTTATATAAGTGATAGATTTGTATTTTATTGTTTGACAGGAGATATTAATGATGGAGGGATAACAAGGAAAACCTTATCCCCTGTTGTGATTCCAAAACCAAAACTTTGATCATCTATGGAGGGAGAAGAAATTGGATGATTCAAAGCAACACCCCTTTATAGTTTCGTATGATTTTAAAGATGCGCGGACAATCAGTTGTATGACTTATAATGTCAACAATTTTTCAGTTAAAGATCATTCATGTGACAAAAGTTGTCAAATTTTATAATTATTTATCATGGAAGATGTCATATGTATTTTCGTCTCTCGTTTGATGTGTGAACGATCTGTGCTCTTATTAAGGACTTACTTAATCCCTTTATTTGATTTTTTTCCTTTTTTTTGAACACATGATAAATCTTTAGTTTTATATGTACTAAAATCGAGAAGGGGTGGAAAAAAAATTTGTTCAGCGTATAGCATTTTCTTCTGGCCACAACTCAATTTTCATAATTGTCATTATTTTTTTACTAACTTATAGCATATTTTCATTTGTTGACTTCTTTGATCTTTATCACGTGTGTTCTATCATTTATTTTTAATTTACTTACCTTATTTTTACTATCTAATATTTACACACTATTTATAATGAAAAATGTAAACTACTCCAAACCTACCGCAAAAACTTCTTATAAAATCACAAGTATAGTTTTATATTACGGTCCCTCCAAATATAAAATCCTAGGTTCTTCTCATCATACATGCGAAACAAGAAGGAGTTGAAGTTTTTTGCACAAGTTTCTCAAAACCCCTCAATATGATTTTGGATGCATGTGATCAACCAATGTTGTAAAAGTCGTCCGACTGGCTCGACTGGTAGGTTCGACTAGTCTAGTCAGTGGAGTGGCCGACCGACCACCGACCAACTCCGACTAGGTACACTGATTGACCATTTTTTTCTTCTAGATACCATATTTTTAAATATTTTGTTTTGTATTAGCAAACTTATTATAATATGCTTAATATTTTATTTATATTCAATTACTTTTTTTATTTTATTATGATAGTATTAAAATGTACAAAATCTATGCAAATATATCTATAAAAATGAGTTATATATTTAAAATAATCATAAAATTCAAAGCCAATTAAAGTCTGACTAAATCTGATTAGTCTCTTGACTGTTGATTTATGCTTAGTCAGTGACTCAGCCGATCGAGTACCGACTACCGACTTTTGCAACCTTGAGATCAACAAATAGTAAAGGAAGAAAGCATCACATTGACTCTTCTTACAACGATGTTGTGTATATAACATATGTAAAGAACCAACTAGAGATTCTGCAATATATGGTAGATAAAATAATGTATATATAGATATGGGTTTTTATCACTTGTGCCCCTCCGAGATATCGCAATATCAGTTATACCCCTATCTTTTTGGTAATATTAGTTGTGCCCCACACTTCTTGCCGTTTTATCAGTTGTGCCCCTTGGGTTAGTTGTCGTCCATCCACAGTGCAAATGGACGTTAACTTTAAGGACATAAGCGGAATTAATTTAAAAAAAGGGTTCAGTGGTCATTCCTCCTCCACCACCTCATCTTCTTCATCTTCATCCCTTCTCTTCCTCCTCCACAGTTCCTCCTCCTCTGCCTCGAGCTCATTGCTCCGCCCACGCACTTCCCCATCTCCGTCATCGTCATCCTCCTCCTCATGCACCTCCCCTCCCCCCACCCTCACCTCCCTTCCGCCCAGCTCGCCCGCACCACCCCCAACACCTCCCTCCGCTCCAGCTCGCCCTCCTCTGCCTCGAGCTCCCTGCTCCGCCCCCAGCACCTCCCCACCTCCGTTATCGTCATCCTCCTCCTCCTGCACCTCCCCTCCGCCCAGCTCGCCAGCACCTCCCTCTGCCCCCGTACCTCCCCTCCGCCTTAGCTCGCCTTTCCACCCCCAGCACCTCCCTCCGCCCCTGCACCTCCCCCTCGCCCCCCCCCCATCTGTGCCCAGGTCGCCTCCCTCCCCCTGCCCCGCACCGCGCCACCCCGTGCTCCCCCTCCCCCCTGCCCCGCACTGCCACGTCCCCCTGCCCTGCACGCACCGCCCCCTGCTCCCCCTCCCCCTCCCCCTGCCCCACACCGCCCCCTCCCCCCTGCCCCGCACCGTGTCGCCCCCTGCTCTCCCTCGATAACATCGTGAAGCCGACCTCCTCCCGCAGCCACGCACCTCCCCCAGCCCCCGCCGCCCGCGCTCCAGCCCGCACCACCTCCGCAACCTTGCACCTCCTCCCCAACCCTCCTCCTCATTTTATTTTATTCTGATCATAATACCCCTCTTAACCACACCATGGTTTTAGTAAACTATGGTTATTTTAATTTTTTGACGGTCAATCTGACGGAAGGGCACATATGATAACGGAGAAATAAGTGAGGGACACAACTAATATTACCAAAAAAAAAGAGGCATAACTGAAATTGCGATATCTCAGAGGGCAAAAATTATAAAAACCCTATAGATATCATAAGAGACAAAGGCATTGGTGGAAGGCTGTCCACATCTAAAGCCTATAGGTATGAAAATAAAGACAGCATCACTGTTGCTAATTGATATTCACTCCCCCAATGGTAAGGAAAGGAAAGGATAGGAATGGTTAGTCATACCATCTAATCTATGCCTCCAAATTGGTCCATGCACTATGACTTTCTATCCATTTGAATTAATTAATTGATGACCAACCCCAACCTCAGCCTTCAATGGGGAACATATACAACATAGGGTCGGACCACCTACTTGATATCTTCCTTACACTCACTGCCGCCGACATCAACTTGATGCTGCACATGTTCTCTCTCTCCATGGTATGGAAAATATGCCATCATACTTGTCAGGACTTGAGAAGTTATCAAGGAAAACTGGTATGCCAACTTGTTTATCTTTTATCACATTGGACATGTTGACAAATACCTAGAATAGTTAAGACCAAGTTGTCAATCAAGTATCCATTCCGGGACTTTGTTTCGGGGTGTTGCAGTAGTCTTCTCTAAGCTTCTTTCTCGGTCGAGCACTATAACAACATGGATTTATAGTGAATTTTAAAAAGAAATCCATTACTACATCGTTTGATGTTAAATATAAAAGGATAAATATTTCTCGTTGTGAAATTAACTTTTATACTTGAAATTTGCAATGAATATCGTATCCATTATTATATCAGCAATGACAATGCATATAACAATGCTTGTCTAATACTATTTTTCAAAATTCAATGCAGTAATCGCTACTTTTTTAGTTCGAAAACTTGCGATGATTACTTAAAGTTTTAAAAAATAGCAATGAATTTGACAGTCGTCGCTAATTTATAAGTATAAAAAATAATTTTGCAGAGTAATAGTGCCAATATATAATTAATAACGGATGATATAGTAACATATTTAAAATAGTCACTATAAACTTATTATGTTGCAGTGACTGAAATGATGGAATCTCTCATCACTATAGAACTTGATTGATTTCATTGGGTAATTTTTTGAATTTTCATACAGTTATCCTTAAAATTTGATAAATGTCATTCCATTCTAAGTAGTTGGACATATATCCTATGAATATTGCTTTGTTTAACTCGTACTTAAAAGTTACATGAGTTGGGTTTTGATTTATCTTTGTATATCATGCTCCTAAAATTTTTTAATGTTGGACTATGCTTAATTATTAAAGAGGAAATTTTCACTACAATAAAATTTGTATATAGTGATGTATATTTTGAAATCTTTCTCTATCATGTATCTTGTTAAATATACAAATAGTATTCGTTACGAAATTATTTTTTATTACCCCATACCAATGAAAAATGACATATAGATATAGGGAAAAAGGAGTATACTCGGAGCATATAATTTACATGCCACCATCCTTTTTTCCTTGTATTTTTTTATTTTTAAATGAAACATAGGGGATTTAGATCATCATACATCACCATGGTGCCATTCAAAACTCAACTTAGTTCAAGACTTCTATCTCCACCTTCAAGATTGTCAAATTTTAACGATTTCAGAATTGCTGAATTCAACCCTCTCCAGATGGACATGTTATGAATGCCCATTTTACACGAAATTTGAAACACATATTGTACTTATTATTTTAAATCGACCAGGCCTTTATTTTAAAAAATATAAAAAAATGGTGGGGGCATATCTTATATGCTTTTTGGGAGCATATTAATTCAACCATGTGTGTATGTAAATATATGCATGTCTCTGTAGGGTTGATCCTGTGAGAGCCATGAATTGGTAAGAGTATGAGAGCAAAGATTCTGGATCACTAGATTCTGTTATCGCTCTCCTCATTGATTGCGGAGGAGAGAGAAGAACAAAATCTAGCGGTCCAAATTCACTGCTCTCACGGTTTGTGTGTGTGTGCGTGCGTGCGCGTGTGTGTGGGGAGGGTGCTGGAAGCATATAAAAGACTCATATGTCTTACATCTAAAACAAGTAATTTTAACGATCTTAGAATTGTTGTAACTGACATGTTTTAGATGGATGGCGTAGAAGTCTCCGTTTCTAACAAAATTGGAATGACATAATAGAGAGACATAGTGATGAAAATACATGGCGGTATTTTTAAAACAGAAAAACAAAAATATCGCTAGAAAATGGGATCGGGGCAGCAAACAGGCAGACCCATTGAACCCTTATATATGGGTAAAATGAGGATGCCCTTAGGGGGAGCTAACTTACTCTTCCCACCTCAATTTTCTCATATTTTTATTTTTTAAATGCTTTCGTGGATTTTCAAAAATATATCTCTATATTATGTCATTCAAGTTTCGTGTGAAATAGAGACTCCTACAGCCTCCATCCAGATGGTATCGATCTCAACAATTCTGCTACCGTTAAAAAATGAATATATGGATATAGGCCATAAAACTATGTTTCGCGCGAAACTTGAATGACATAATATAGTGATATAATGATGAAATCTCACGAATTTATTTTTAAAAAATAAAAAATAGATAAAATATGGCGTGGGGAGCCAAGTTAGTCCCTCCAAGGGGTAGCCTCATTTTACCTTATATATATAATGGATGATCATGTGAGAGCCAAAAAACTGTGAGATATAAGAGTAGTGAATCTGGACCACTAGATTTTACTATTCTCTCTGCTACTGCAATCAATGAGGAGAGAGATGATCGAATCCAGTGGTACAGAATCATTGCTCTCATACTCTCATAGTTTTTAGCTCTCATAAGATCAACCGTGAGTGTATGGAAAAATGGGATTGCCCCTTCAGGAGAGCTAACTTAGCTACACCGCCTCATTTTCTCCATGTTTTAATTTTTTTAAAATTTCTTTTGTGAGTATTCATCACTATATCTCTATATTATGTCATTTAACTTTTATGCGAAACAGAGACTTCTACGGTCCTCATCTAGACAATTAATTTTTAACGGTCGCAAAATTGTTGAAATCGACCTTTTCTAGATGGATGTTGTAGGAGTCTTTGTTTTGCATGAAATTTGAATGGCATATATTCACGGAAGAAATTTTCGGAAAAATAAAAACATGAGGAAAATGAGATGGGGGAGCTAAGGGTTAGACCCATTTTAACCCCCCCCCCCCCCCCACACACACACATGGAAAAAATTAGGCTTCCCCCACCCCATTTTTTGCAAATTTTTTATTTTTTTTGAAAAATATCACCATATCTATTCATCTATATATCCCTTCTATATATCATTTCAATTTCGTCAAAAACAGAGACTCCTATACATTCCATCTAGAACATGTAATTTTAACAATCTTAGAATTGTTATAATCGTACATGTTCTAGATGGAGAGTATAGAAATCTCTGTTTCTAACAAGATTTGAATGACATATATGAGTGGTATATAGATGAATATATCGTGATATTTTTGAAAAAATAAAAAAAATACCGCAAAATGGAGGTAGGGTAACTGCCCGAGGGGCAGCCCATATAATCCTACACGCACGCACTCACCATCTACCATATTTAGTTGATAACCCGCATTTTCTCCCTTTAACTTCGGATTTTTCTTATTCGCGGAATGGCTATTCCTTTTTTATTTCACAACCATCCATGAAATAGACTATTATTTATCACTCGTCCACGCTTCCTATTTCTCAATAACGATTATTTATTTTCTAAACAATATACAACTTATTTCACATTCTGGAGAATAACAAACAGAAAAGGAATAAGAATAACTCCTGTTATTTTACATTTATCCTGCCAACACAAAAAAAATATGAATATCCAGAGAATAGAGCCCATTATTACTTATTTCATATCCCATCTTCTTTATTCTCCGAGTAAATATTGATATCAAACATAAGAATAGATTTCTAAGAATTATGCATAGCAATGTTATGGTTCCCAGATCTATAGATGTTGTATTTTGAAGAATTCGATTTGCCATCCAAAAAGGATTGGTGGCGCAGCTTGTTGCCCATCAATCTCTCTGTAATAGCTTATCGAATATTCTTTAAACATAAGAAAGTACATAGCTTTAGCCATAAAAAAACTATAGAAAAAAAACTACTAATACAATTGTATATAACCGAAAAATGTTAGAAGTAGTTAAAAATAAATGTGGAACTATGCACAGGAACAGGGATAAAAGAACCATATCTCCTGAGGTGCTTTGCATAGTGGCAAAGATAACTGGGAATCCTTGTGATGGAGGAGGGGGATATGATCTCTTTGCTTCACTTGTCCTTTTGCAGAGGGAAAGCATATATCATGGACCCCCTCACCTGCAGGCACATAGATTAATCAATGTGGCGCCAACTTGAGGGGATCAACTTGCCCTCCAACTTGCTCTAGAGATTTCCCCACAAAGCTGCAAAGAAATCCAACAGCAATGGCAGTGCAACAGGAGAAACAGCAACCAGGATTTGCTTGATGGGCCATGTCTACATATATTAAAGCCACTCCTAGCTTCCTTTCAAAGCAACTTTGACAACAAATCACTAACCGTGAAAATATTGGCATGATCCATCTGATGTGGTCCATCAGATCTAAACACACAAGATTTTTTCCTTGATCACATGGCATTTCTCTAATCACTCAAAACCATCAAACACCCACCATGTTCTGATCCACTTGCTAAATATAATAAGACTCAAACAGCAGTTACATAATCTTGGGAAAACAGAGATGAAGTACTAGGTTTGACAGGTCAAATACCAACAGTGGATTGCAGTACAGAAATCAAACCTTTGCAGTACACAATCATAGACACAATACCCTCATCCATATTAACTGTCTGTATATATAAACAAACTCAGAATACCCATCTGTAGGAATAATGACATGTCTCACATTTCTTAATCAAGATTGGCACTTGAACTGGACCAAACAGCTGACCATTGATGTCAGAGGATGTTAATAGAAGAAGGATTAGTGGGGCAAAGCTTCTGTCTAGATATTAAAGAAAACATAAGAAGCATGCGGCCATTGGTGCACAGCTGCCAAAGCTCTCTTTGTCACAATCAAATTTTAAGGCAAGTTGAGGGAATAAAGAAAGAGAGCATATTGGAGGAAAACAGCACCATCTCCTAAAGGAGGAGAAAACTATGGGGGAAGAAAGAGAGGTTTGGGGTTCATGCATCCACCTTGTTGAGATATAATATGTGGGGGTGGATATAATATTAAGAAATATAAAGACTTCCACTGTCCTAATCTTTGACGTTTTCTGCTTAGGAAAACTAAGAAGAAGAAGAGAGATGATGGGAATCATAGGAAGGGCTTTTCCCTCCAAGTTGTGGGGGATAGCTTGAGGTGGTGAGCTGCCAACAGTGGAGGAAGGCCCCCCTCAACCACACATGGTTCTCTTTCCTTGGAAAGCTACCTGTGAATTTGTTGATATGTTGGATTTTGATAGCCTTTGTTTCTTTCTCCCATTAATCATCTGGATAAGTATAATATCCAGGGAGAGATAATTCCAACTGTTCCATTTCTACAACTGACAGAAAACCATGTTTTCTCCATTTGCATAAAGGTTGAATCCCACTCAAATAATATGATAGTTGAGGAGTTGGTCTCTCATCTTTTTTTAAAAGATATATTCTATCATTCTATGGACTTAGCTGCAGGGAATATGGATTTATTTATTTTTTATTTCTTTTTGTTTTCAGATACAACTGTGTGCCTTGGACAGTACGGACTGCCAAAGACTGGTTCAATGGGGAAGACTAAGGAGATATTTTAATACATTTTTTTCTGATTTTTCAATAGATATTCAAATCAGGCCACCAATGTCAACTCCTCCTTGATCCAATGGGATTAAGATCATTAAACTAATAGCTGTCTTCCCCATTTTCTCTAGAAAGCAAAAATAAATTAAGTAGCAGTTGAGGAACTTAAGATGATCGGCTCATGGATCTGTTATATAAAATTAATTCCACACAACTAAGCAGCATTATCTTCTTCTCAATAAGCTTTCTCTAAGTTATCACTTTATATTCCTTTTAATTCTAAGATTAATACTTATACAAAAATTGTTTTGTATTGAATACTCCAACATGAAAGACTGGATGTAAATAGAAGTTAATGATCATGGGATTACAGGCTCGTTCAGTATGCTATGTCTGGACGACGGATAATCTTTATTTATCCTGAAATTATGGAATGTTATCCTTGAATAAATAAGATGATCATGTCTTGTTTACATCACCACTCTCTCTCCCCCTCTATGTTACAATACTTATTCCTTCCTTATCTATCAGATTAATTGAACAAGAACGAGAGTTTTAATCTTCTTCTTTTTATTTATTCATTGTCTCTCATTTGAATCGAGCTTAAGACCTTGGTTAGGCACTCTAACTTCAATCCTATTGTTCAAAATCCAAACGCTTAGTCAAAACAAAACATCTAAACACAAAACTTAGACATTGTCTTAGCCACCTTCTGAAACAAAAACAAATAACTTCTCTTTATTCTGCATTCTTCCCCCAAACACAAAATACGAGATAAAATAATTTCTAATTCTACCTAGTTATTCTTCAAATGAATTGGCGCTAAAATTAATTATATATATAGGATTTTTGATGAGAGTAGGATTTATTAGGTTAATTTCCATCCAACGGTTACAATTAAAAAAATTAAATATAATTAATGTACTAGCTCATTTGTTTTCCCTTTTAGCTCTTAATTGAATGGCCATCACTTACTTCTTTTTCTTCTCTTAAGTTAGACTAGAAAAGCCATTCAATATGCAATAGTGAAATTTTCTTTCTATAAAATGAAATAGAAGGAGAGATGATCTTGTCATTGATTCATCATCATCAAATTCTCGAGGCATTCATCTTCATCAATCTCGCCAACTTCAATTCCTGGCGGAAAATACCATCATCATTGACCTTTGAACGAAGCATGCCATTGCCTATTCTTTAGTGGATCCTTCATTTGCTAGTGATGTGTCAGATACAGTAATACACCGTCCTATTCATCTCGAAATCTCAATTTAAACTCTACACTCCTTGACAAAAGATGTCCCTTCTTTACATTTATTAGATTTTTTCTATATGAAAATGGGAATAGTTTCATTACTCTAAAGAAATCCATTTCCATTCAGGAAAGAGTCACATGATTGAAGGGGCTATACGATAATACATACAAATCCATCGACGGATCTATATGCTTTGATTGGAACGGGAAGTTCAAGAACTGACGGTTGTATATTGATTCCGAGGAGCATCAAGCTCGAACTCCACCTCTCCACATTGATCAACTTGGAACAACAACGTCTATGTCCCTTCATCAACGAGCGATAAGCCAAGGGAAACATCACTCCCACACAACATCATTGTCTCTCCACCTCATTGTTACTTCTGTCATTGCCAGCATCAAGCATCCTAACATATGGGCGAGTTGATTAACTGCCGACCTCTCCCCTTGCCATCGTAGCACTTCATTGGGCATGGGAGTCTCCATCGTCATCCTCCTCCCCACCGCATGGTGCAACTTCAAGAGGTGCTTGACACCATCGTAGAGGAAAAGGTGATCAATGGACTCTAGGAAATACATGTCCTATATTGTGCAAAATAAATACGGAGTTGTAAAATGCTTATTAGCTTCATCCCTCTAACATAAAATCATACAAAAAGCAAACATTGTATTCAAAAAAATAAAAACTATAAAAATTAAAATAGAGATGCAAAATAAATATGAACTTGTAAATAAACACTAAATCATAATGTAATGTCGCAGTAAATAAACACGAAGGTGTAGAATGTAATAAAAGAATTGTAATAAATAAATATGAAGTTATAAACGTCATTAAAGAAACATAATAAATAATCACCAAATTATAAGTAAAAAACAACTAACATGAAGCGGCTAAAACGCATCTCCATCATAATAAATTCAATTTCCATATATTATAAAGTTCTTTTGAAAACAACATATATTAAAATACTCATTTTGCGAAAATGTAAAAATAAGAACAAATCCAAATAACTTTTTTTTGCAAACAATGGAGAGGTTTTCGTATAATAAATGATGTAACCATGGAAGGTCATATCACGATATATCAGTATCGACAGATAATCGATATATCGTCGATATAGCTGATATTTGACCTTGAAAAGCTATTTTTTCGTGAAATTGATTCGATATCGACAATATAACCTTGATATATCATCGATATATCGTATTGACACAATTCGGATATCGATAACAATACCAATATGACCTTCTAATGTAACAGATCAATAATGGTTTGTCATTCGCCATTGGTCCATGTGGTCATTGAAAATATTATATATATCAACAATATAAATAAAATAGAACACACGAGTGAGAAAGACAAAAACCGCCGCATCTTTTTTTTTGCTAAGTAAATGTAAAACTTATATTTCACAAGTGAGCTGTGATACAAGAACAGAACTTACAAAAAAAAAGGTATAATCAGAAGTGTAATAAAAAAGATTCAGGCATACAGATTAAGCCAGAATGATTCACTGTCAATAAAGGGGACTTGAGGTAGACAAAACTCAGGTCCCATACTTTAACTTAATCTGGTTGAAGGAGCATACTATATCTGCAATTGTGCGAGCAGCCGTTTGACAAGATGAGGAGCTCCAAAGCCGGTTTCTCTCCCGCCAGATGTGCCATATCACAGTGGCAAGGACAGCAAAAGCCAATTGCGTTACCGATGAAGGTAGGGAAGGGGCCCAGGCCACCAAATCCATCAGCAAAGACGAAGCAGCAGCAGGAATGGACAGTGCAGAGCAAGATCCCAGCCAAACTGTGGTGGAGAACGAGCACTGAAAGAACAAGTGATGGTGTGTTTCATTCTCCAAGTTACAGAATCTACAGGTGGGAGAGAGGTTGATGCCAACAAGAGTGAGTCTGTCCAAGGTAGGCAGCCGACCAAGAATAGCCCTGTAAAGCGAGAACGCGAAGGATGGAGGGATGGATCTATTCCACACAACAGCGCACCAAGGAATCGGTGCGCCCCTCGGTCTCATAAGATCAAAGGCTTTGGCAAAGGAGAAGCCCCGGGAGGGGAATGTCCAAGTGGCGCTGGGGAAGTCGCCGGAGATAGCAGAGCGTAAGGTATCACGGCTACGAAGCATCACACGCCAAACCTTTGATGCGGTACTCGTGGCCTGGGCGCTCCAAAACGAGCAATCCGTAAGGTATTTGGAGCGTAAGAAGTCGGCCCAGATGGAGTGGCTTGCCGAAAGGAACCTCCATACCCATGAAGCAGTCATGGCGGCCTGCAGGGAGTAAAGGGACTTAAGACCCATGCCACCTTCATGCCTAGGAAGACAAATTTTGTGCCAGGAGATGTCGTTACGATTACGACCCCAAAGGAATTGGGCACACAACATATCCAAACGTTTTACCACAGTGGCTGGGATGAAAATCCCAGCAGCCCAATAAAGGAAAATCCCCTAATCACAGAGGCAATTAACTGAGCTCTACCGGCCATAGATAAACTGATAGAGGCCCAACCTTCGAAGCGTCTTTTGATACGATCCTCGAGACATGGGATCAAATTTCGCCGAAATTCGGCCGAATTTCGGTCGAATTTCGGTTTCGGTGGGTGACCGAAATTCGACCGAAATGGCCTATATCGGCCGATATTTGGGTGCCCTAGTTCAAAAACCGACCGAAATGACCGAAATTTCGGTCGAATTTCGACCGAAATTCGACCGAAATTTCGTTTCGGTCAGTCACCGAAACGAAACCGACATCCGACATTTAAGGCCTTGCCTCGAGAGCACGCGAGTCACAGCTACGAGTATTTTTAGATGCCAGCGGGAGACCCAAGTAGGTGGTAGGTAGAGATTGTTGAAGCAACCCCAAGCGAAGATTGGCCTCGAAATCCATGGCAGCTTACCTCGGTCTGAAGATTTTACTTTTCTTTGGATTCAATTTGAGTCCAGAAATTGCCTCGAAGTTAAGCATGATATCCTTGACCGCCGAGAGGGCGCGGAGGGAGCCTTTGCAAAAGAAAAGCAAGTCATCTACGTATATAAGATGCGAGGGAGCTTGACCTCGCCCATGTTTCATAGGGTAAAACCTGCCTTTAGCCATAGCGATGTCCGTTAATGACGTAAGGAATTCCATGCCAATAGTAAAAAGAAGGGGGCTAAGAGGATCCCCTTGCCGCAAACCTTGTGTACCCTTAAACATACCCCTCGGCGAGCCGTTAATCAAAACAGAGAAAGAGGTCGTGGCAATACAGTTAGCAATCCATGAGACCCATGTCTGACAGAAGCCCAAGGCCTTTAGCGCATCAAGGATAAAGGCATGGCCAATAGTGTCAAAAGCTTTGGAGAGATCTATTTTTAAGCAAGCTTTGTTTCGAGAGGTTCTCTTATCGAACCCATGTAGAAGCTCGTTGGCTAGAAGAGTATTGTCGCTAATGGATCTACTACCTTTAAGGAATGCCGATTGGTTGGGGGAAATGAGGGACGGAAGGACCTCCACGAGCCTGGACGCCAACTTGGAGAAGATCTTGTATATGACATTGCATCCGGATATAGGTCGGTAGTCCCCTATAGTGGAAGGGGAATTAACTTTAGGAATAAGCGTGAGGAAGGTATGATTCACCTCCCTAACCATGGCGCCTCCATTAAATAGGAAATTAACTGCCGCTCTAATAGACTCCTTTAGCAACACCCAATGATGCTTGAAGAAGAAAGAGTTGAAGCCATCCGGGCCCGGCGCCTTAGAAGAGCCTATAGAAGATAAGGCTTGCCATATTTCATCATCATCAAACGGCCTCACCAGCCAAGCCCTTGCATGATCCGAAAGACAACGTTTCGGTGGGGGAAGCGCCATGCTCCTGGAAGAGGGTGTGGGGGGAGCCAGAAGGGCCGCGAAATGGGACAACGCGGCCTCTTCCACCTGGAGATGATGCTCAACAACATGGCCCTGCGGGTCAAGGACATTAGAAATATAGTTCCTTGCGCATCTCGCCTTAGCCGCAAGATGAAAGAATCGGGTATTTCGATCGCCAAGGTTTAACCAATCAACTCTGCTCTTTTGCTTCCATAAGGATTCCAGGTCCTCTTCAAGGCGGTTAATGTGGCCTTTGACGTCAACCTCCAGCTGGGCAAGATATGGATCGAGGGGGTCGGTTCCCAAGCAAATGGAGAGCCGCTCTAGAAAAGCTTTCGCGAAATTGGAATCGTTCAAAGCATTAGCTTCCGTAGAGGCCCATCTCCTGAGGGAATATTTAACATTCTTCAATTTACGGGCAATGGTGTAAAGCGGGTTACCATGCACGTCAATACTCCAGCCCGCATTGACGGCCTCTATATACCCTGGCCGCAGTGTCCAGTAGTCAAAGAAGCGGAAGGGAGTGCTCTTGCTTGGAGTAGAGCAAATGACGACCTTCATGAGAGAGTGATCGGATTGGGAGAGCGGAAGGTAGCATAATTTCACGGAGGGCAAAGATTGGAGGAATTCCACGTTAACAAGAGCACGGTCCAGACGGGCAGCAATGCGGCCCAAACCCACTGAAGCATTATTCCACGACCATTGGTTGCCCGAAGCCTCCAAATCCGACAAGTCACAATCCAATAGGCAGTTATTGAAGTCATCCATTGGAGCTCGGACGGCCTGTCGACCACCAATTCTTTCGTTAGAGTACCGGACAACATTGAAGTCACCCAAGGCGAGCCAGGGGCAAGAAATGGAGGCCTTAACCTCTGTAAGGTGTTGCCAAACTCCTTTTCTCATGATCCGATCTGATTTAAGAATCGAAGTCGAACTACACGGGAAGAAAGTTGTCGAAATCGAACTACACGGGAAGATAGTTGTCGACTTCTTTAACCACCAACTACCTCTATTTCTCATTAGGGATTTTTATATCTATAATCCTAAGTAATTTTGCAATAACATTCGTAATCCTACATAAATCGTGAATTCCATAAAAAATCATGGATAATCACTTCGTTTCACAATCATAATCCTCTGTTAGTTTAATATCTTAACTCAACCATATGAATGAGTTAATCTAACTCATCCTCAATCCAACGGTTAGAAACACAACTGTTGGGGTACGGACTCGAACAAGGGAGTGTTGCTGCTGGGTGGGGATTCGAGCAAGGGAGGAGGATGGGCTTCAACCAAGGGGAGTAGCTGCGGGAGGGGCTTTGAGCTCGGCTGCAGGGAGGTGAGCAAGAAAAGAGTAACTCGGGCGGCGGGTGGGGCGAGCAGGGGAGGAGTGGCTTTGAGCTCGGCCGCGTGGGGGCTTTGAGTTTGGCCGCGGGGGAGGGGGTGGTTTCAGCTCGAACCGCGGGGTTGGGGGGGGGGGGGATGGCTTGAGGGTGGGGTGGGGGGGGGAGCAACTCGGGGAGGGGGGACGAGGAGGCATCAACGACGGGAGCTCGTCATCGACGCTGGAGTTGCGATTCGAGGAGGCATCAATGAAGGAGCTTCATAGGGGTGCAGCAGAGGCGCGCTTGGCAGGGGCAGAGCAGAGGCGCGTGGCTTGGACGAGGGAGCCTGGCAGTGTAGACTCGGCTTCGACGATGGGGGGAGCAGATCGGCATGGGGGGTCTTTGAGGAGAGCTCATCGTCGACGCGGGAGGGGGGTGTAGAGGTGGTCAGCCAAATCGGGGAGAGGGCGAGGGGGAGGGGGTTCGACTGTGGAGGAGGGAGAACTGATGATGGCATGTTTTGCAAATAAGAATGAACATCATAGGCATTTTGGTCTTTTTAAACGGAACATAACATAGGGTTATGTCATGTAAGAGTTAAGCATTACTCAGGACTCTCATGTAGTTCTTGATTATACAGGGCTATGAATGTTATTACAAAATTACTCAAGGTTATGGATATAAAAATCCCTTCTCATTAACACAAATGGCAGCAAGTCTATGGCAAGGTAGGTAATATTGGTATCGATATTGACTACTTGTCAACACGATATATCGACGTCATATCATCCTAATCAGTCTGATTTTGTGAAGCAAATGGTTTTGGACGAGGAAATATCATTCATATCAACGATATATCGATCACCTGTCGATACCGATATATCGTTGATATATCACCAATATATCGCGATATGATTTACCATGACATATAGTATGATTGATGAGATTTGAATAAATATAAACGTAACTATTATATTAATAAAATATTATATTGTCAATATTACAACTATGCCTTGTTCGACGGATAAGTACAGGACTTGGAGAGAAAAGTTATTTGTTATTCTCCTTGCCATTAGAGGAGAAGGAATGAACGATAGCGGATAGAAGTTAGTTATGTTAGATATAATTGTTTGATTTTGAACAAATATATTTGTATGTTTTTTTAGAATTAGGAAGGTAGTTGCCATTGATCCTCCGAAAAATAAAGAAAATGGATATTTAAATTGAAATTATGACAAAATATTTGAAATCGTGTATTATATATCTTAATAATCGAGTTGACATCAATTCAATCCTGGCTTCTATTTTATATGCTTATTCTGAACTGGTTTATTCTTTGATGTGTGTTCAAATTGGAATATGGTGAGTGAGGTGCATGGGCAGACCTATGCTTTGGGAATGGGGGTATGTGTCTCCCCTTCATTTATTGAGACCTTTGAATTGTTTCTTTTATACTCCATTGATTTTTCGTGAATGTCTCCCTCTCTCTCTCTCGTTGAAATCATAAAAACAACTCTTTGTGCCCTTTGTGACTCCATCCCGCATCCCTCTTCGCACGTCAGTTGTTCAAATTGATTCCCTCATGAACTTATCATGCATTGACCTTCCTCTCAAACATGTTGCACTCTGACTCCCTCGTTGGGCTATCGCACCCGGGCTTCCTCTCTGATGCATCACAATCGTACCTTCCTCTCGGTCTTGTCATGCCTCGACTCCCTCCCGGGCTCATTGTACCTTGATTCCTCTCGAATGCGATTGCCCCCGCCTACCTCTCGGAATCGCACCTCCAACTCCCTTGTGGACATGCTGCGCCTCTGTCCTATTTGCAGCTCGCGAACTCATCACTTGTCTCCCAAGACCCTTGCGTGTCCGACTCCCCATTGTCGCAAATCTACATAATGCACTCCAAAGTGCATGTAACAAAATCGCTGCTATACAATAAGGTGGATTAAGTTTGAATTTATTCATTGTTATCAAATTTCTAAAATGAAAATAACTTGTTTCGCATGTCCGGCTCGGTGGCTCCCCATGTTTATTTTTCCTCCTTGATAATTTATTATGTTTAAGCAGGATCACTTTGAAAAGTAATTGAGGCAAACTTTATTAGAAAATTACACTAGTATCTTTTTAATATTTTTTGGAAAGTTATAAATTTTGATTTAACTTCAAGGTATCTTGATATCACTCCAAGCATAGACATTCTTCTTTTTGAATAGATCCTATGAACTAAGTAAGATAACAATACATATCCATAATTATTATTAATTAAAGAAATAAATATTAAAAAATGAAATATACTTAGCGGATATAATGATTGGTTGGATTTTCTCATGTTGGTCTTAAACCCACCACCAATGTGTAATGTATTATATTATGTGACATGTGGTTTTCTATTCTCCGAACAAGAGAAATCAAAATACATGAAATAAAAAATGTGACTTGTTTTAAAACAAGAAAAACTAGATGAGGACAACTTAAAGTACACGTGTGGATTTCCAAAATTTGCTTTATATGTAAACCATTTCTTTATATATCTATATGCATATAGATTTTAAAATAATTTCTTTAGTATTGTAATCATTTTATTATTTGGTGGCCTACCTAGTCCATAATCCTGGGTCCGCCACGGGTGAGGTGATTATTTGATATTTTTTCTAGCAACCAGTGTTCTCTCTCTTCCATAATGTCCTCCTGTATGACGCTCTTAATTTTCCAAGATATTTAAGACGCATTCAATAAATATCTTCTCTGCCAACATGTCGTGAATAGGGCTGCTAATCGAACTGAACATGTTCGTATCGGTTAGAGTTCGTTCGATAATAGTTCGAAAAATGTTTGTTCGTTTCTAAACGAGCTGACATGAACTTCAAGTTTTAGTTCGATAGCTTAAGGAATCGAACATGGACATAGCATATGTTTGTTCGATAAAAGTCCGAGTTCGATATATGTATATATGTGTGTGTATTTTATGTGTAACTTAGTATTTATACACTTGATAAAATTTCAAGGTTAACGAAATTGTGGTATTTATTGGACTTTGTACCACTATAATTTGAATAAATTCTTATTTTTACTGCTTATCAAACCTTGTTATCGAACTCCAGTTTCGAACTTGTTCATATAAATAACTTTTAGTTAAGTTAAATTGTTAATGAACTATTATGAACCGAACTCGAAAGTTTGTGTTCTAAATGAACTCGGACTCGAATATATCCTATCGAATATTTATCCAACCAAACTTGAATTCGAACTTTCAAACTTCCTTATCGAACCGAACTCGAACATAGGTCCGTTCGTTACAGTTCAGTTCGATTAGCAGCCCTAGTCGCGGATAGTTGGACCGAGTGAGGATGCTCTCACATTACATCTACAACAGGGCATCTATAATATGCAATTATTGGCGTAAAATGTTAAGTGAGAACAGAAATGGAAAGATTGATTGTTTATGGGAAAATTAATGTGATAGCATCGATCTCGAGAGTGTTGAATCTACGGTCATCCTTGGAAGCAAGCAATGCAAGTCCATAGTGACATTGTCTATTGTAGTTTCCTTCATCGTTGAATGCCAATATTAAATACAATTTCCAGTAAATAATAATTAAAATGATATCAAGCCATATCACTTAGCTAATTCCTTTGCACAATTCGCAATTGCATCATGATGTAATTGGGGTGGGCAAACCTCGCCGTGAAAGTGGTTGCTCATTCCAATCAATTTTTGCTCTGCATGTTCATGTCAATATGTTGGTCATCATTATGAATGTTAAGCTATACTTTTTATTATCGTAACATCTGCATAATGATTTCGCGTTTACTTTAAAGTAACGGTCTAAAATGTCAAATATATAATATAAAAAATGTATAAATTATATCTAAAAATGGGAAAATGTATACTATGAAATAAAAATGCATTTTATAATATTACAAAGTTATATAAAATAATAATGTGTTATATATAAAATTTTTCCTTGCTAAACGCCCTGAATCGAACCTCGCCATGAAATGATTGCTCATTCTAAACCGCATTCGCAATTTTTGTTGGAAATGATTTTCATCATTGCGAAATTGTTGTTATTTGTTCTGTCAGTTTTTGCTATATGATACTATATAATATCCATTCGATTTTGTTATATGTAAATATAACAAATATATTATTGTACAACTGTGATAACAAATATATTATTGTACAACTATGATAACAAATATATTATTGTATAACCCGAGACGACCAATTTCAGGAGCTTCCTAAGCTTAGTTGGATGTTCATACAAGTCTGCAATCTTCGTCTACAACCTTCATGAATCATTCTTCGCATAACGGTAAACTTTAAGGTCATATTCATTTGGAGAATAAGCATTAAAATAAATGGATCAATTCTGCACCCGACGTGATTCCCAAGAATACGGTTATTCCCATCCACATCTTGTTATTTCACATTTATTCATATTTTTATTTCACCTTGTCTACCCTTAGTTGACCTTATTATTATTATTCCTTTCTTTTTGGTCAAACAGAGAATAGACCGTTATTCTTTTTGTTTCACATATTTGTTCCTATTTATTCCCAAGCCGAACGCCCCCTAAGTTTTATCCTTCGGAATTCGGATAGCCTCGTCTACTTTATGAAAATGCTTTGATGGGAGAAATCCTCTACCGTCCTCTTCTTATGAAAGTACAAACTTTGACTCCTTCAATGTTTGTAGTACTCAATGTTCATCTCGATCGAATATCACGTAGTTTTCATAAAATTCTCCATTCACGGAATAATAGTGGTCGGTCATACATTATCAAGGCATATTATTATAAAAACATAGAGTTCTACATCAACAAAAATATACCTCAGGTAATAATTGAAGAAAACAACTAAGAAAACCATAGAATAGAAGGGATCCTATATTCAGCAAATCCTATTTTTTTCTTTAATTTCTTCGCGATGTTAAAGGAGATGAATGTTCTTATATAGTACAAGCTAAACAGTGAACAAAATTACAAAATAAATCTTAAAAATAGACTAAATATAGATAAACTTAAGTATCCATCATGAATTTCATTATTGAGATGCGCGCTCATCTAGGCATTCATATTCTTGTGTATTTTATAGCTTTATTGCAAGGGTAAAATAGTATTGCCTCATGGGGAGTTAGCTCTTCTGTCCTACTTTTTCTTTTTGTGAAAAATAAACCCATGAAAATTCAGCACTATATCCATGTATTATATCATTCAAATTTCATATCAAACAGAGGCTCCTAGAGCCTCTATCTAGACAATCATTTTTTAAAGGTTGTAGAATTGTTGAAATCGACTCTATTTGGATGGAGGCCGTAGGATTCTCTGTTTCACATGAATCTTGAATGACATAATATAAGGATAAAATGATGAAAATCCATGGAAGTATTTTTCAAAAAGTAAAAAATGAGAAAAATGGATGGATTGGGTTGGATTGGGTTGGTTAGCTCCCGAGGGAACATCCCCATTTTACCCTTATTGTAAACTACATATTTGTAATGGTCGTTTATACTAAGGGTCTGCTTGGTAACTGAATTGGGTTGGGTTGGAATATCCTTCTCTGAATAGTAGTTGTTTGGGTGGTTGGGAGGATTGGTGAGGGTGGAATAATAAATGTGATGTGATGTGACATTAATTATGTGTTATATCAACTTTTAAAATAATTATATTTTTATATTATTTTTTATTTCAACGTTATTAAAGAATATTATAATAAAGATATTGCACGATTCACACAAGTAATTCCAATCACGAATGAGGGGATAGAGTAGGGGATATGCCATATTACTGAAGATAGCCTAACAACCAAACAAACCTTAATAGTGAGTTGGGCATGGGTCTCTAAAATACGGAAGGAGTGACCCCAACCACCCAGAAGTTTGACAATGTCCTCATTTGGATCCATCTGTTGTAAATCGAGTCGTCAATTGGATGTCAGTGCATCGGCTTGGAGCACTTTGACCATAGAGATTGGCACGTCGACTCTATATGACGCCTCCTCCTCCTCATTGAGGTAATTGCATCGTTCCCTTGCATTCAAGGATGGATCGGTGTTAGGGGTGGAAGCAACATTCCTCCATTTCTGTTTAAAAGCATGGCATGTAGAGGGGTCACCCTGGAAATATGATGCAAAGGACCCGGGTGTCATTTGCTGCGAGGGAAAGATAAAACATGCCCATCAATCATCATCCTTAATCTCCAACAATACTATCCACCAACTTAAAGTAGGGGAAGGTCTTCTTCTTGTACTTCCAATAAGGTTCACCAAGCTGCAACATCAAATGTAAATGTACACGTGTAAACTGTAAAGTTAGTTATGTCACATGCAATGTCATATATAAATCTCATATTTATCAACAATATATTGATTGTTTAACCCTCAATCTTAGCAACTAATTAAATAATTAATTAAATATATTTAACATTATACACCTTCTAAATAATTAATACTGATTAATGCAAATAAATAAAGACTTGAATTATTGTATATTGTGTTTATATGTTCCCTTTACTTTCGATGTTTTCCATATATTTAAAATCGTACAAAAATTAGTGTAATAATGTAAATAATATATTATATATCGATTCCTGTTCAAAAAATACAAAAATAAGCAAAACAATAAAATAGGTATTTTTATATTCACAAAAATACATACAAAATATTACTATGTATATATGACGTATTTTAATTTGAATTCTACACGAAAATTGTAAATCTTAAAAATACACAATTTGTATATTAAACACTTTTCATTTTAAATTTATATTATTTTATTTCTATTTTACTTTATTTTTCACATTCCTCTATATCTTCATTGTGCCATGTGACTGTCGTTGATCATGCCATGTGACCCGCTCCTTTATTCTTTTCTACATTTATTTCTGACTGTCTGATATGTCGATCAGATGGTCCTCATCATCCCATGTCCGCTTCTCTCTAGATGTTAGCCCCTTCGCACATCCATCATGACCGTTGGATCTTTAGATCCAATGGCTCATGTGTGTCATAACCTCCAGATAATTGCCCCCAAACTATGCAACTCTTCGTCGAATGTTCTTCCCCCCATTTTCCCTCTCGTCTCCACATGTCATCTCGATTTGATTTTGGTACTAACCTGAAGCTCTTTCCTCCCTCACTCGTGCCAACTCCTCCTTCATCCTCCTCTTCACGTACGTCTACCACCGGCGTTTAAAACCACCTCTCCAACCACATGATCCTTGAACAAAACCTCGGCAATGGATGACATTTGCCCCTATATGCCCTTGCGCGAGGAACCCTCCAAGCCTCTCCTTACAACATGTGATAGATAGAGTGAGAGAGATAAAGAGAAGACATAGGTTGTAACTCCGATGAGATCCAAAGGTGGTGACGTTAGTCGTATCCCTCTAATCGGTGTTGCTCGAGCTCTACACTTGACAAGCATGTTTGAGCGAAGACCATTCTCAAGCTCTAGATTCTCTAGGTAGATCCTCAATCCCCCTTATGATTCCTCGCATTTAATTATGCACATACCCACACTTTCACACTCATATGATACTCCTACACTATCATCGAACATCCTCCATTAACATGCACAATTCAACATCATCTTCCTCCTTCTCCATAATCCTCCTTGATTTGATTCATTCTTTACCTTGCTCAGGTGAACAACCCATCTAAATGTCCACCTTCTTGTCACTCTGATATCCCCCCCCCTCATTCCATCCATTTCACTCCCAGATTCTTCTTATGCTTCGGCTATATCTATTAAGACCTGTAGGTACTTATAAGTGTTAATGATGGGAAATGTTGAGGCGCTACGATATAAAGCTCCGCCTCCATAAAAGAGAGAAAGAGTCACTTCTCCAACATGTGCCTCATCTTCTCCAACTCGCCATCGCCTTCGCCAACCAACCATAAAGGTTCTATGACCTTCAACGAGTCTTGAGGAGCACAAAGGAGGAGGATCCGCTTCGTCGGAGCCCCACCTTCACGCCACCGCCTATGGAGGAGCATCGAGGGAGTAGAGATGCAATTGCCATTGGATTGACTCATTTGGATTCTATCCTACGACCCAAATCAGCCTCGAGCCATCTTTCCGAGCCTCTAACATTGGTGGGCCTACGTCTCGAGCGAAGTAGCCACATCCAGACACATGGCTCGAGCAGTCTCACCACCGGGCCTCGAGCCGAGGCTAAATAACATGCATGAAGTACGTACCCGCCTGGTTTAATTGCAATCGAGCCAATTTGGGACTTCAAGATTACATTTCTACCCCGTACACTTGGAATTTGCAAGATAATCTCGTCTGGGTCTTTATATTTATATTTTATTCTTTTTTGGACATGTTTATTAGATTTATGTATTTTAAATTAAGTTTTTTGTGAAAAACCCCTAGATTGCTTATTGAATAACTTAAGAATCTTAAATCCAAAATAAGTGATTTTTATCTTGTTTGAAAGCTCATTTATTTTATATTTCTAATGGATTTGTTGTCATGGGATCTCGAGGGATTGGTTTAAATGATATATCAAGTCGTCATTATCCCCAAATAATCCCGCGACAAACAAACAATTTTATTTTTTTCTTCTCAAGCTGCAAAATTAACTTTAAGAGAATAATGAAGCAAGAGAAATTTTTGCTACTTACTTACCTATATAAAGGGCATGATCGAACTCAAGGAGGCTACAATTCTCGAGGGATATTCAAATAATCGACGAAAAATCAATTAAGAGAAAAAGCAGGACTCTCAAAGGCAAATTATCCTTTGTTTTTACGGAATTTCTCTCTTTTTACTTTTTTTTATTTTTTTATTTTTATTTTTTATTTTCTGGTTTCAATTTTTTAGTGATATTATTTTTGCAAACTTTTTTTAAAACTTCAAATAAGGAACAAAATGCACAAGATAAGAAATACGTACACCACACTCTTTTTGTATTTTCAATTATATCAAAAATACTCAGAAAAATCCAGAGAAAATATTTTTGATTTTAAAGACTTGAAATGTTTTTGAAATTTTTGTAGGATTTTTAGATGTTTTTATATTTTTATAAAAATAAAACAGTGACAAAAATGATAAATAGTGCACAGCCTGGAGTAATATGCAACTTAAAAATATTTTGATGCCTAAAACTCATGAAACTATTTTTATGCCAAGACATAAATAAATATCTACACACAAGAACTGAAATCACTATTTTTAGATTTTTGTAGAATTTTTTATGATTTTTATAAATTTTGAGTATTTTACAATTTTTTAGGATGTTATAAATAATTAATGTACAAAAACTGAACAGAAATTAAAAGACAATAAAATAAAAATAATGCATTTTTTGGAATTTTTAAAGCAACATTCAAATTTTTATGAATTTTTGAATTCAGAAAGAGAAAATGACATTGTTTTTGAATTTTTTATTATAACAAATGAATATAAAATGCAATGAAAAATTTATGCAACGAACATGCATAACAGGAGTATACATATTTTTTTTAGAATTTTTAGAGCAATGAAAACAATTATTTCAATAAAAAGAACATGCAAAAATAAATAGTTTGGATAACATGGACTAGAATGTAAATATTTGATGTTTTTGCATTGAAGAAATAAAAAAATAAAATAGATGGTGTAAAGTGTAAATTACCCAAAAATAAACGTGTTACACACATGATGTGAGGTTACGAGGGTCTTCTTGTAATTCCGAAAATGTCCATGACCTTTGTGTAATTTTCCTAAATTTTAAAAACTTGATTTGGAGCTGGGCTTTGTTGCAATTTTCAGAACTCCTAGGTGCGTGAATGTATTTTTTCTAGTTTTTAATTTTAACACCTCTTAGGGTTTCTCCTACCGTTCGTTTCTTAAAAGCAAAAGGTTCCAAGGGGCGGAGGCATTGGGACGCCGCCGCCCCTTGCTCTCTTAGGCTCCTCCGTGCGGTGGCATCGACGATCGGTTCTGGATCGTGCGGGTGGCAATTCGTTTCGTTGCTGCAGAGATCTGAGGCCAACAGACGATCTGGCTGTTGGTGGAGTATCTGGCGATGGAGGATGGTTGTAGGCTGGTGCGCGTAATTCTTGAAGGTGGAGAGTGGTGTCCAATCGGCGGAAGGGCTTCGCAAGGGCGTGGGCGGTGTTGACGGAGAAGCACGACGATTGCCACGGTTGCGGTTGGCAATGCTGTTGTCCGGTGAGCAGTGATCGGGCGGAATAGAGCATGGCGGGCGGCGGGCGCCACCCGCTGGCTGATGGAGCGGCGCCTGCCATTGGAGCCTTTTTTTAGTTTTTTTTAGTAATGTGAAATCTGAACAACGGAAATAAACAACAACAACATCCGACTGTCATGAGGCAACTTCTTAAATAGTATTTTTTTTAGAAAAAAAGTACTACTTAGGAAATTATCTCTGACTATTTTACGACGGTTGTTGGCTACCTAACGCAACCCTCCTCATTTACTCGGGTTTGGAACCAGCCATGGCTGAGTTCTGAACAACAGAAATATAAACAGAAAAAATATTTTTTTTTATATTTTTTGAAAATAGAATGGCACACTTTTTTTTTCCTTTTTTCCTTTTATTATTATATTTTTTAATTTTTTAGATGAACCTGCAAAACAAATGTTTGAAAAAAAGATGATGAATCCATGATTCATTAACATTTCTATTGCATTTTGTCTTAAAACCCTTAACAAATACATGTAAATATCCAATAATTTTCATCTTTTATCAAAACCTCATTCATGAATAAAAATACACTTTTATGCATCAAAAATATGTAAATAAATAAAAGAATAAAAATAAAGAAAAGAAAAGAAGGCAGATTGTAGATATGTATATATGTACAATATGACTTAATAAAATATAAATATAGTTGTAAGATATATTTATATAACTTAACTCTCAAGACCAAGTCAGCATGGGTTGGTCGACAAACAAACCAATAGGGGGAGATAAGGAAAGAAAATCATAAAAATAATTAAATATACACTCCACACATTCTTCACCATTTGTCAAATAAATATCAAATCTTCATTGGTTTTTAGTTAATTCATATGTACATATTTTTCACCAAATTCTTTTTATAATTATTTTTAAAAATGATATAAAATAAAAAAATAAGTGAAAAAAATATCTTGTATATATGCCAAGAAATCCAACTTTCAAATTGTCAAATTCTCAACTTTCGAACATCATAACTTTCTCATACGAACTCCGATTTCACTCCACTAACCTTTAAAGTTCATAAAATAATATTCTCCAATTAATAAGGGTGATTTTATTAAAATCGGAGTCCGTAACCTAATGACAACGGGATTTCTGAGATATTTATTTTATTTATAACACACTATTTATTATTTTAATAATTTTATAACTTTTAATTATTTTTGTGATCTTGTATTTTAATCGTGATTTATTTCAGAATTTTTGGAGCTTATTTATTATTTTAGTTAAATTCAAATCCCTAATTTATATATGAAATTGAACTACATAACTTATACCCGTATTTATAATATATCTAAACTAATTTATTAAAATCCACAAAAATTCACAAAGACTTTATTTATTATTTAAATAAATAAAAATATAAAATTAATATGTATTTATTTATTTATTGAATTAAAAATCCAATTCTATTTATTAAGTATTATTTATACCTATTTATTAATATAATATTCCTATTTCGTACAATATTTATTATTTATAAAAAGTGATTATGCCATAATTTAGATAATTTAATTATCTATATTTTTCATTTATACCTATTTAAAATAATGTTATTTATTATTTATTACATAATTTATACTATATACTATATATCTGGCCAACCAGGTGCTGACACGTGTCAGCACCTGGTTCTTCTTCCTCAAGAACATGCAGTTGGAGCTCTATTCCAACGCCTTCTTTTCATCGAATTTTCCCGTTTATCTCCTAACCTCTTCACTCTATCCTAACCATCCATTCCCTTCTCCTAACTACCCTAACACACACACACACACACACACCATTAGATCTACCTATCTTCCTCTCCGTTTCATTTATAAAAGACCCTAAAGTTGGCGCGAGCCAACTAAGCCCTCCTAACTCCAGAACTAACAGGCCAACCCTCCTCCTTACTCGCATCAATCCGGTTGCCTTCGATGGTGACAGCGCACAGGTCTGCCCGATGTGGAAGAAGGAAGTCCAGTGAAGGGTTCCAAGGTCTAAGCTTGACCTTGCAACGCCGCTTCGTGCGCGTAGAGCTCCGGCCACCGATCGTCGAGCGACAACCAGCAGAGGTCCATACACCCTGCAATTCCCATGTATTCATCCATTCTTTCTCATTTTATTTCTCAATTCTTGTATCGTAATTTGACCACTTAATAGCGTAATTAGGATGAAGTAATCACCTTTTTAATCGCATCCCTCAAATCACTTTTTGAGTCGCTCCGAAACCTAATCAAAATCGCTTCCAACCCTCTCCCATTTCCACTTTTCACGTATTTCCTAGAAACAAATTATAACCTACAAACTATACATCTTCCTGGCAGATTCTTGCATGAATCGACAAACAAAACTTTTCTTGCAGGTATTCAACACATCTAGAGAAAATAATTCATTATCTGGAGCCTTTTCCTTCAAATAAGAATCGAGCAAAAGAGACAACAACTTCCAGCTGACTTTGAATTCCAGCTTCAACCTTCGACGACGTCCAGTCGCCGCTTCCCTACACCTCAGAGCCAACACGTGTAGGCAAGCTCGAGGGGTGAAGGAGTTACCCCTCTGGCCCTACAGGGGGCCAATTCGAGCATTTATTCGTTAGAGAGATGTTGGACATGCGAGCCCACGACGAGACATTATGCAATAAATGTTATTGCAATTCACTCCTTAATCTGAAATGAAGAATAACTAATGTGCATAATAGGTCCCTTAGTACAATTGGAGTTATGTACCATGGCTATCTTAATGATTATACAGCTGTTGATCCAATTATTGAATCATAGAGGCTGGTGCTTGGATGAATATCTAAAGAGTTAGATTGAGGACTCATCAAACACCATCAAATGATTGTTAAGATGTGATCTCCAGCCTGAGTAGGAGATGACAATCCTTATCTCTAAAGGTTAATATCTGATCGACCTCTTGATGCAGGTCCTCTGCATAGGAATAGAGATTCGGAGGTGTCAGATTAGTTAGGTCAAAGAGTTGACTTAACGTAATCGAGATAACCAAAGACCTGTGTTGTATGCTGTCACGGTATAGGCACGCATCCTCTGACCGGAGATATATGTATTATTATATGTCTGAGTATGTACATTTGGCAGACCAATAGGTTGATGACCTAACCAAGGTCAATACACAAGCACGCTGGTGTACATGCAAGGGCATATGAGTAATACGATCTCTCAAAAGGATCATACAGGTTCATTACTGAATCGGAAGACATGAGCTCACTCATGAGATATTGGAAAGAATCAAATTCCGTGCACGGTCGCCTCGCTTTAGAAACTTGACTGAATTTGTAGGTTTGATATATACTTTTGGAAAGTATATGATCAACATCCGGGTATGATATATGCTTTTGGAAAGTATATGATAAATACTAACTCCCAATGATCGAATGAGAAAACTTACTGATAAAATCTTGAAGTAGACAGTGTAAAATAGATATTATACTTTGGGTTTAATCTAGGTCTTCCATTATGCAGGATGTACAGGTATTAGGAATACCTGAGGGTGATGTGATCATAAACGATTGTATAACCATGACGCTTCCATTCCTAGGGAGTGATGAAATGGGTCTGGATTTTGGTGACCCCTCTCATTAGAGAAGTGATCTGATCTTGGTCCAATTGTTGGACATTGATCTGAATGTGATTCAGATACAATGAGAAGATTAGATTTGCTGTCTTGATTTAATCAAGCATCTATGAGAGGTCCGTGAGATCTGGATTTGAGATGTGATCTCAATATCCAAGTCACTATACGTGGACAATACAATCATCCTGTCCTTATCTCCAAGTATCTGCGGAGAAAGCGCATTATCCTTGAAAGAGTTCATAGATAATTTCATTGTTGATATATGTATCCGAGCATTGATAAAGTGGATAATTAAATGTGATTTAATTATCATGAATAATATGAATTTGATTCATATTATAAGGAGAGATATCTATGGTAATTAAAAGTGATTTAATTATCAAAGATGTGAATAATATGAATATGATTCATGTTATTTTGGTATATGAGAATAAAGATCCAAGATGATTAAATGTGACTTAATTATCATGGATATGAATAATATGGATAGCACTATCCATATTAGTCATATATATATTATAAATGTGACTTATAATATATTAGAGAGAGCATGTTATAATTTATATATGTTAATTAAGTATTAATGTGAATTGGATTCATATTTGATGATTAATTAAAATATAATTTACATTTTATTTTAGATTGTGAATAAGATTCACATAATTTCAATGGCATGATTGATATTTTCCATAAGATAATTTGGAATTATTTTTTGGTGAAAATATTGTCGACAAGAGTCATAGGAGATATCATGAGATAATGAGATGTCATGATATTTTGGGGAGATTCACCCATTCCTCTCAAGAGGAGTGGACGACTACAACTCTCCATGGCCATCCCCTCTCTTTTAGGGATGTGAGTTGGTCTTCTCATTATCCTATCTCTAGTCAAATGTGATTTAATTTAAGATTAATTATATTGATTTATCAATATTAATTAATTTAAATTAAATCAGTTGTTGTTGTGTTTTTACAACAATATCTTAGCTATTGAAAGAAACACAAATCAATCTCATCTACTGATTTTGTGTTGTCCATGGATTGAGATCCATGAATCCCAAAACACTATTTAAGAAGAGGCACTCCTTGCTCTTCAAATAGACATGATTAATGAATGCTCTCTCTCTCTCTCTCTTTTCTCCACATGCCAAGCCTCTCTCTTATAATGGTCGTCCACCATGGAGCCATTGTGAGAGTCGTCATCGACGTAGCATCGTCGTTATGATGCCGGATCATCAACTCGTGGATCTCCATCTCCTTCGGTGCATATCTCTCGTGAAGAAGATGTTGGATCTCGTGTGACGAGATCAGGAGATTCGTCGCCTGGATCATCAACATGGATTGCAAGAAGGACGCGTCTCATCAACGCGCTCGCAAGCGTCTCCTCCATCTGATCGGACTTGAGACAGGAGATCTCTTCGTATAGAGACTCGATCGCAAACACGCTTCAATAGGTAAACCTTATACCTAATTTTGGTTTAGATGAAACGATCCAAGAAAGGTTCTTGGACCATGTGCTTTCATCATATTAAAAATTTTAAATTCCATTGCATAGAGCAACTAGTACGACTAGTTGCTCCCGATCGTATTCGATACGATCCTCATGCTTCCATGATGCGCTTGAGTATTTTTTCATATCCTTCAAGTGGTATTAGAGCCAAGTTTATAGAGGTTTTAGATATGATCCATGAACCTACGAATATTTGGGTGCGTTTGGGTTCGTGAAGATTTTAGCATTTCTATTTTCGCAGCCCTGTCTTGTGATAAAATTTCGGCCCTGTTTAAAATGTTTAAACACGAAATTTATTCCCCATTGAGTAAGGAAACATTCGGATTTGAGTTTGCATGATTTGGAATCCGATAACTCAAGATATGATGTTTTTAATAACCATGTATCCACTGTTTCGGGGATGGTGGTTAGTGACGAAATTAAAGAGTTAATTATGGGTCTTAAATGCCTGAAGATGCATATTTATCACTTGAGTTATGTTTTAAATCAAATTGGCGAACGAAATAAATTTAGTTTGCATTAATTGGATTTAAATTGATCGAGTTATGTTGATTTTAGTGAGTAGGGGTCACTGTTGGAAATTAACAAACTTGATCATGAAATAAATTAATGAAAATTAATTGTTAATTTCCTGAAATGATTATTGATAAATATTTGTGAAATTTTTAAAGATGATAATTATTTCCTTGAATGACATTGCATTAGCTAAAATGATAAGATAGTTGATCTTGATCACAATTGGTTAATATGAAATTTTCAACAAACATTGTTTTCCTTTAAACTCTAGTTTATCCTACAATAGGCAACTTTTACATGCAAAATTTTATTGTTTGAATAGGATTGGAGATTTTTTTAGCAAATCTCCTTATAATATTATCAAAATGGTTTTGATGAATATTTTATGGTATAACTTTGGTTGAAAAAACGGTGAACATCTCAAGTACAAAGTGATTGACTCGGCATTCTTTTTTCCGGAGGGGATATGGTGCCTAGTTGGGGAGCGTTGGGGTAGAAAGTTGCACCATGTGTGGTCTGTCCCACTCCCGTCGATACTGGCCATGACAGCGGGTAGGGAATGAATGATGCTTGAGAGATCATAATGTTGGACATGCGAGCCCACGGCGAGCCATTATGCAATAAATGTTATTGCACATATCATTCCCTGATCTGAAATGAAGAGTAAATAATTTGCATAATAGGTCCCTTAGTACAATTAGGGTTATGTACCATGCCCATCTTAATTATCATACAGTTGTTGATTCAATAATTGAATCATAAGGACTCATCAAGCATCGTCAAATGATTGTTAAGAGATGATCTCCAGCCTGAGTAGGAGATGGCAATCCTTTCTCACATAGGCTGATATCTAACCGACCTCTTGATGCAGGTCCTCTGCATAGGAATAGAGATTCGGAGGTGTCAGATTAGTTAGGTCAAAGAGTTAACTTAATGAGATTGAGATATACCAAAGTCCTATATCGTATGCTGTCATGATATAGGCACGCATCCTCTGACCGGAAACAGATGTGTTACTATATGTTTGAGTATGTACATTTGGCAGACCAATAGGTTGATGACCTAACCAAGGTCTATACACCAGCGCGCTAGTGTGCATATAAGGGCATATGAGTAATACGATCTCTCAAAGGGATCATACATGTTTAATACTGAACCGGAAGACATGAGCTCACTCATGAGATATTGGGAAGAATCAAATTCCGTGCACGATCGTCTCATTTGGGAAGCTTGACTGAATTTGTAGGTTTGATATATTCTTTTGGAAAGTATATGATCAAGACCTAGGTATGATATATGCTTTTGAAAAGTATATGATCGATACCAACTCCCAATGATCAAATGAGAAACTTACTGATAAAACCCTGAAGTAGACAGTATAAAGTTGATCTAATACTTCGGATTTATTTTGAGTCTTCCAGTATGCAGGATGTACATGTGTTAGGAATACTTGAGGGTGATGTGATCATAAACGATTGTATAACCATGACGCTTCCATTCATAGGGAGTGATGAAACGGGTCTCGATTTTAGTGACTCCTCTCAGTAGAGAAGCAATCTGATCTTGGTCCAAATGTTGGACATTGATCTGAATATGATTCAGATGCAATGAGAACATTAGATTTGCGGTCTTGATTTAATAAAGCATCTATGGGAGGCCCGAGATCTGGATTTGAGATGTGATCTCAATATCCAAGTCACTATATGTGGAACAATACAATCGCCCTGTCCTTATCTCCAAGTATCCACGGAGAAAACACATTATCCTTGAAAGAGTTCATGGATAATTTCATTGTGTATCCGAGCATCAAAAAAATTGATAATTAAATGTGATTTAATTATCATGGATAATATGAATTTGATTCATATTATAAGAAGAGTTATATGAGATAATTAAATGTGATTTAATTATAAAAGCTGTGAATATTGTGAATGTGATTCATATTATTTTGGCACATGAGAATATAGATCAAAGATAATAAAATACGATTTAATTATCATGGATATGAATAATATGGATAGCACTATCCATATTAATCATATATATTATAAATGTAATTTATAATATATAAGAGAGAGCTATTTGTGATTTATATTTGTTGACTAATTATTGATGTGAATTGGATTCATATTGGATGATTAATTTAAATATAATTTAAATTTTGTTTTGGGATGTGAATGTGATTCACATTTTTCCAATGACATGATTGCAATATTTCACAAGATAAATATGAATTATTTTTGTGAAATAATTTACAACAATTATAGTTGTAAATCTTGGAGATATCATGAGATAATGTATCTCATAAGATAATGAGATCTCATGAGATAATGAGATCTCATGAGATGATGGTAGTCATCCCCCCTTTTAGGGGATATGGTTTATCTCCTCATTATCTCCAAGAATAATTAATTGATTTGATTTGAATTTAAATATATTAATTTATCGATATAAATTAAATTAAATTAAATTAATTGTTGTTGTATTTTTACAACAAGATCATAGCCATTGAACGAAACACAAATCAATCTCAACCATTGATTGTGTGTTGCCCATGGATTGGGATCCATGGGTTCCCAAAACCCTATATAAGAAGAGGCATCCATTGCTCTTCAGAGGAGAATGATTATTGAATGCTCTCTTCTCTCTCTCTCTACACATCATGTGCCTCTCTCCATCTCTCTCTTATGGCCGTCCACCATGGAGCCATTGAGAGAATCGACATCGCTGCAGCATCGTTGTTATGTTGCTGGAGTTCTTACTCATGGATCTCCATCCCCTTCAGTGTGTCTCGCTCGTGAAGAAGATGTTGGATCTCGTATGACGAGATCAGGAGATCTGCCACTTGGATCATCAACATGGATTGCGAGGAGTACGCGATTCATCTCCGCGCTCGCAAGCGTCTCCTCCGTCGGATCAGACTTGAGACAGGAGGTCTCTTGGTTTAGAGACTCGATCGCAACCACACTTCAAGAGGTAATCCTATTACTTATTTGTAGTTTATATAAAACGATTCGAGAAGTGTTCTTGGATCATGTGGTTTCATCACATAAAAATTTTAATTTCCGCTGCTCGGAGCAACTAGTGCGCTAATCGCTCCCGATCGCATTCGATGCGATCATAATGCTTATGTGATGCGCTTGAGGTTTTTTTCCATATCCTTCAAGTGATATCAGAGCCAGGTTTTCGAAGGTTTTGGATGAGATCCATGAACTTACGAAGATTCGGGCTCGATTGGGTTCGTGAAAATTTTAGCATTTCAATTTTCACAACCTGTCTTGTGATAAAATTTTGACCCTGTTTAAAATGTTTAAACACAAAATTTTAAATTGGATAATGTTCTCCATTAATTAAGGAAACAATAGGATTTGAGTTTGCGTGATTTGGAATCTGATAACTCAAGTTATGATGTTTTTAATAACCATATATCCACTGTTTCGGGAATGATGGTTAGTGACGTAATTAAAGAGTTAATTACATATTATAAATGCATGGAAATGCATAATTATCACTTTAGTATATTTTAAATCAAATTGACGAACAAAATAAATTTAGTTTGTATTAACTGGATTTAAATTGATCGAGTTATGTTAATTTTAGTGAGTAGGGGTCACTGCTGGAAATTAACAAACTTGATCATGAGCTTTGCGATAGTCATTCAAATAAATTGATGAAAATTGATTTTTAATTTTATGAAATGATTGTTGATAAATATTTGTGAAATATTTAAAGATTATAATTATTTCCTTGAATGACATTGCATTGATCAAAGTGATAAGATAGTTGATCTTGATCACAATTGGTTAATGTGAAATTTCCAACAAACATTGTTTTTCATGAAAAACTCTAGTTTATCATACAATAGTTGTAGGACAACTTTTACATGCAAAACCTTGTTGCTTGAATAGGATTTGGGATTTGTTTAGCAAATCTCATTATAATACTAATCAAAATGATTTTGATTATTATTATAGGGTATAATTTCGGTTGAAAAACCGATGATCATTTCAAGTACAAAGTGATCTATTTTGCATTATCTTTTCCTGAGGCGGATATGATGCCTAATAAGGGAGCGTTGGGGTAGAAGGTTGCACTGTGTGTGGTCTGTCCCACTCCTGTCGGTACTGGCCATGACAACGGGTAGTATTGGTATAATGCTTAAGAAATCATGATGTATTTGTAATTATTAAAATTTGAAATAATACGTATTTGAGATAATACCATAATTCAAGTAACAACTAAGAATGTTTATTGGATATTAACTGGATCATTAATTTAATATGATTAGATTAATCGTAATACAATTAAATTAAGACACTCTATTATAAATAGATATGTTATTTCCATTGGAAGAATTGATCATAATGAATGTGATTCATAATGATTAATTAAAATTTGAATATGATATGGAGGATCACATAAGTGACATCCAAGGTCTCCCGTCAAGGCGAAGGGTTCCGTCGTCAGATATTGTATGTCGGAGATGCCTGTCCGAAGTGACAGCTTCTGCATACAAGCCATTTGGATCGGGCTCTTCGCTTCTCGAAATAGTAAGGCTGTATACGTAGTGACCCCAATATCGGGTCCTCATATCATTGGGGTGATATTGGATTGCGTATAGCGAGTATTAAGCCTGTTGACGGTTGGTTCAAATTAATGACGGGTCAACATCACCTTAGGGATAGGGGCCCATGTGTTAAAGATCGAATTAGGAGATGCAAATTGGACTTGCAAGGTGGAATGTGTTCCCGCTTCTTTTTATCTGAGTTACATGTTCACATATTATTGGGATGTAACAAAGATAAGGAAGGAGATACCGGATCTTGCTTGAGATATAATGGTAAGTATATCTCTTACATTGAAAGTGATTAAGGGAATGAACTTTCAGTGTTGACAAGGAAAGACATCTTTGATATAAAAATTCCTAAATCAAAGTAAAAATATGTATATATATACACTTATGCAAATTTCTTATTTCAGATAATCCTTCATAAAACCAACTCAATGTTATATTCAATAATAACCAATAAAATATCATAGATTGGACTCATGATCCAGATATTGTACTTGCAGCTGGACACATAATGTATGTGGTTGCAATGTGCAAGTTTCCTCATAATAATGAGGAATGACAATTAAATAGATAATAGATCCACAACCCTAGGGTTTGTATGTCTCTATAGTCTTGATATCATCAAATGTACTTTGGAAGTGACATGTCGACGATGATCGTAATTGTCAATTAATCCTTATAGAAATCTAAGAAGATATTTTGGCATACATATGTGCTCTTGACATTTATTATGAATGACATGGTTCACTGCATCATGTAGAATGGTAGCTCTATAAGAGATGATGTATTCAAAATGTTTGAATACCTACCTAAACCAATGTTTTAAGAGTTTAGATGGATGTAGACATGATGAGTATCATCATTCTACTGTCTATACTCTAGTCATTCATGAAGCTTCATAATATTCATATTGTATGAATTTAATGAAGCGTGTATAAATGTTGAAATGCTCTTACATTGAATTCTTTTGAATTTAACATAAGAGATCCTTAGTCTTAAACAATGGTTGTTTATAGATAAAGGGAGCGCAGTGGAAGCATGGGTCAGACCCAAGATGAGAAGGATAGTCAAAGAGTTAACCGTACTTCTATGACTTCCATATGACATCCTAAAAGTTGGATGAATACCAATACTGCAATAAGTTGGTGTGCTGATAGTATGGCTATCAAGTCTGTCTAGAATCCTTAGAGAAGGACTCGGATAGAGCATCATAATAATCTACATAAATCACTGATATTGACTTGCTTATTGAATAAGATAAAGTCTTATAATTGTATCTCAATCTTCTAACAACACTTGCAATAGGTTGCAAATGTTTCAGAAGACTGGAAAATTTGATCTTAAGGTTTATAGTTATCTACATGGATATTGATGTAATTGTTGCAACAATCTCTATTGTATTGATAGACTTCTAAGTTTCAGTGGGAGAGCCTTATTCTTACAGAATGTCTCTATGACCTAGATATTAGAATACACTCATCGTTTGTTTCTAAATGTTGGAAATAAACATAAATTCTGAGATAGAATTATCATAAAGAGTTATGACGGATATATTTCATATAGTAATCTAACATCTAGTGGACTCCACAAAATTAGAAAATTAATGAATGGTTCATTAAGATTAATAAATCTGAAAATTAAATCTTTAAAAGATCAATATGAGGATGAAGATCATTTAACAATGATCTGGCATCAAACCTTGGACATTTGTCTGTTGATTTGATCAATAGACTTGTAAGAGATGAAACTTTAGAATGTCTAAAATTTCAAAACTTACATACTTATGAATATTGTATTCAAAGTAAAATGTCCAATACACCCTTCTCTGGGAATGGTGTTAGATGTCGAGGCATTCAAGATCTCATACATATTGATGTATGCGGATCATCTATATCATAGAAAACATTATGGATATGCGATATCTATTGATGATTATGTATGATATGAGATTTCTTCTCTTCACCTAAGAAACCTTTGAAGTGTTCAAAGATTTCACAATGTTGGTTTAGAACCAAAGTTTGAAGAAAGATGAAATGAATTTGATCTAACCTAGGTAGCTTGTACCTGTTAGATAAGCTCAAAGAATACCTTATGGAGATATGAATATCATTTCTATCTCACTCCTCCTGATAAACCTAAACTCAATAGAGTTGTAGGGAGATACAATTGGATCATGTGTGACATGATTTGATCAATGATGAATTTTTAGCATAATTACCTGTTAGTTTCCAGGTATATATGTAGTAGAGACTACAATATATATCCTTAATAAGGTTCCATGCATGTAAGCTGGAATCGAGCGCTAGAGAGTGCTACTTCATTAGGAAAATAAAGAATGGTATTGGATACCTACTTTATGACCTTAAGATTCTTAAAATATCTCATCTCTAAGAATGTGATTCTTAAAGGTTGAGACTCTTGAGAATCAAGATGAAAATGAAGTAAAGGAACTCATTCAATCTTGAGAAGATAATGCAGCTCCTGAAATCGGGAACTAAAAGGACAATTAAAGATGAAACATTAATACCTCTTCAAATAAGTTTGAAGATGAATTCCATGTGCCAGATAAGTCTGACAATGATTTGACTTCATATGATGAAGCTTCTGAAGATCATGACATGGAGAGGTGGATGTTAGCAATAAAGTCTAAAGTAGACTTCATATACAAGTGTTGTATATGGACCCTCGAGGATCCACCTATAAGGGTAAGACCCGTTAAGGTGTAAATGGATCTTCAAGAGAAAGAGGGAACCTGATGAGAAGGTAGAGACCTTTAAAGCATGGTTAGTAGCCGTGAGCTACACAATGAAGAGAAGACATCGCTTGCGATGAGACTTGCTCTTTAGTAACCATGCTTAAACCCATTGGATTATTGCTAACTGTAGCTACACAACTTAATTGTGGCATCCTTAAGATGTAAGTCAAGATTGTATTCCTCTATGAATACTTCTCTGAGGATATTCACATGAAGTATCCCCACGGCTTCATGGTTGAGGAAAGCAAGATGTGCAAGCTAAAGAAATCCATCTATGGATCAACCAAGCTTCTTGTTGTTGGAACATAAGATTTGATGAAATTATAAATGGTATGATTTCAGATAGAATCTTGATGAACCATATGAAGCTTAGTGGGAGTGCCTTTGTGTCCATCGTGCTATATGTAGATGATATCCTAACCATTTAAAATGATACATGGATAATAATAAGTGTTTTATGATTGGGCTATTCCATAGCTTGAGATATGATCTCAAAAAGATGCCTCTTGGATCTTAGTTCTGAAGGTGTTCAGAAGCAAAGAGAAGAAGCTATTGGGACCGTCACATTTGCAGTACACCTTGGACAAGTTCCATTCTGGGAAAAATCCCAAGGAAGGCTTCCTTCCCTTAAGATATGGTATTGACCCATCTAAAGGGATAACACCTCAAAGAGTTGAGGAAGTGAATACTAGAACTGCTTGCACTTGTGCATCAGTTATGAGAAGCTGAGTGTATGCTAGATGTGTACAAAAGCCAGATATTTGCCATGCAGTGGGAGTAGTAAAGTACTGATAATCCTACTATGGAGATAAAACACTTGATTGGAGTAATAAAAAAATCTTCACAGATGATAAGACTTTCGAGATAGTGATTTCTAAGTCTTATCTTCAAGAAGTTTAACACATTGTAAGATAGTGATCTATAAGGGTCTTAACTGTAGATGCCGTAGGAGATAGAGATCCCAGGAATAAAGGTATTAAGATAAGGATTATGGAAATACTAGTTATAATAATTACTGAGCAATAGTTTCAAGGACACTATAATTGCTTTATCAAGATTGGGTATTTGTTGCATAAGATGTAACATTCGCATTGGATGCGAGCACTGTCACTGGGGATATGCAAGTGTCGTAAAAGGACTTGGTGTAGTCTCGCAGGAACCGAGTGACAAATTAGCTTACCTAGATATTTTTCTAAATAGCCTATGATTGTCACATGAGTGTGGGTTTAAATGATTAACCTATTAATGGCTCTTTGGGCTACTGGGAGATTGTTGGACATGCGAGCCCACGACGAGCCATTATGCAATAAATGTTATTGCACATATCATTCCCTGATCTGAAATGAAGAATAAATAATTTTCATAATAGGTCCCTTAGTACAATTAGGGTTATGTACCATGGCCATCTTAATTATCATACAACTGTTGATTCAATAATTGAATCATAGAGGCTGGTGCTTAGATGAATATCTAAAGGGTTAGATTGAGGACTCATCAAGCACCGTCAAATGATTGTTAAGAGATGATCTCCAGCCTGAGTAGGAGATGGCAATCCTTTCTCACATAAGCTGATATCTGATCGACCTCTTGATGCAGGTCCTCTGCATAGGAATAGAGATTCAGAGGTGTCAGACTAGTTAGGCAAAGAGTTGACTTAACGAGATCGAGATAACCAAAGTCCTATATCGTATGCTGTCATGATATAGGCATACATCCTCTGACCGGAGACATATGTGTTACTATATGTCTGAGTATGTACATTTGGCAGACCAATAGGTTGATGACCTAACCAAGGTCTATACACCAGCGTGCTGGTGTGCATATAAGGGCATATGAGTAATACGATCTCTCAAAGGGATCGTACAGGTTCACTAGTGAATCGGAAGACATGAGCTCACTCATGAGATATTGGGAAGAATCAAATTCCGTGTACGGTCATCTCGCTTTGGAAGCTTCACTGAATTTCTAGGTTTGATATATACTTTTGCAAAGTATATGATCAAGACCTAGGTATGATATATGCTTTTGGAAAGTATATGATTGATACCAACTCCCAATGATCAAATGAGAAACTTACTGATAAAATCCTGAAGTAGACAGTGTAAAGTTGATTTAATACTTCGGGTTTATTCCGAGTCTTCCAGTATGCAGGATGTACAGGTGTTAGGAATACCTGAGGGTGATGTGATCATAAACAATTATATAACCATGACGCTTCCATACCTAGGGAGTGATGAAATGGTCTTGATTTTAGTGACTCCTCTCAGTAGAGATGCAATCTGATCTTGGTCCAAATGTTGGACATTGATCTGAATATGATTCAGATGCAATGAGAAGATTAGATTTGCGTTCTTGATTTAATCAAGCATCTATGGGAGGCCCGAGATCTGGATTTGAGATGTGATCTCAATATCCAAGTCACTATACGTGGAACAATACAATCACCATGTCCTTATCTCCAAGTATCCGCGGAGAAAGCGCATTATCCTTGAAAGAGTTCATGGATAATTTAATTATTGATATATGTATCCGAGCATCGAGAAAATTGATAATTAAATGTGATTTATTTATCATGGATAATATGAATTTGATTCATATTATAAGGAGAGTTATATGAGATAATTAAATGTGATTTAATTATCAAAGATATGAATAATGTGAATGTGATTCATATTATTTTGGTACATGAGAATATAGATCAAAGATATTTAAATTAATTGTTGTTGTGTTTTTACAACAAGATCATAGCTATTGAAAGAAACACAAATCAATCTCAACCATTGATTGTGTGTTGCCCATGGATTGGGATCCATGGGTTCCCAAAACCCTATATAAGAAGAGGCATCCATTTCTCTTCAGAGGAGAATGATTAATGAATTCTCTCTTCTCTCTCTACACATCATGTGCCTCTTTCCATCTCTCTCTTATGGCCGTCCACCATGGAGCCATTGAGAGAATCGACATCGCTGCAGCATAGTCGTTATGCTGCTGGAGTTCTTGCTCGTGGATCTCCATCTCCTTCAATGCATCTCGCTCGTGAAGAAGATGTTGGATCTCGTATGACGAGATCAGGAGATCCGCCACTTGGATCATCAACATGGACTTCAATTCATCCCCACGCTCGCAAGCGTCTCCTCCGTCGGATCGAACTTGAGGCAGGAGGTCTCTTGGTTTAGAGAATCGATCGCAACCACACTTCAAGAGGTAATCCTGTTACTTGTTTGTGGTTTTTATGAAATGATCCGAGAAGTGTTCTTGGATCATGTGATTTCATCACATAAAAATTTTAATTTCCACTGTCCGGAGCAACTAGTGCGACTAGTCGCTCCCGATCGCATTCGATGCGATCATAACGCTTCCGTGATGCGCTTGAGGGTTTTTTCCGTATCCTTCACATGATGTATTTTCTAATTATTAAAATTCGAATAATACGTACTTTGAGATAATACCACTATTTCAAGTAACAATCAAGTTTATTGATTGAATTGGATTGATAATTGATTTAATGTGTATTTCCCTTAGAAGAATTAATTATATGAATGTGTTTCATGATAATTAATTAAATTTGAATATGAGGTGGAGGATCACATATGTGACATCCATGGTCTCCCGTCAAGGTGAAGGGTCTGTCGCTAGGGATTGTATGTAGGAGACGCATGTCCGAAGTGTCATCTCTTGTATGCAAGCACATCTGGATCTGTCTCTTTGCTTCTCAAAGAGTAAGGTCGTATGCATAGTGACCCTGGTATCAATTCCTCGTATTATTGGGGCGATATTGGATTGCGCATAGTGAGTACTATTCCTGTTGACGGTTGGTTCAATTAGCAACGAGTCAACATCACCTTAAGGGTGGTGGGCTCGGGTGTTAAAGACCGAATTGGGAAATGCAAGTTGGACTTGCAAGGTGGAATGAGTTCCCGCTTCTATTTATCTGAGTTGTAGTTTCTCATATTATTAGGATGCAACAAAGATAGGAAAGGACTCCCAGATCTTGCTAGAGATATGATGGTAAGAATATCTCTTACATTGAAAGTGATTAAGGGAATGAACTTTCAATGTTGACAAGGTAAGACAACTTTGTTATAAAAATTACTAAATCAAAGTAAAACATGTATATATATGTATATATTTATGCAAATTTCTTATTTCAGATAATCCTTTATTAAACCCACTCAATTTTATACTCAATTATAATTAGTAAATTGTCATGGATTGGATCCAGATATTGGACTTGCAGTTGGACACATATTGTATGTGGTTGCAATGTGCAAGTTTCCTCATAATAATGAGGAGTGACGATTAAACAAGACAATAAAACATCACCTTAGGGTTTGTATGCCTCTATAGTCTTGATCTTTCATCGAATGTACTTTGAAAATGACATATCAATGATGATCGTAATTGTCAAATTAATCCTTATAAAATCAAAGAAGATGTTTTGGCATACATATGTGCTCTAGACATTTAACCATGAATGACATGGTTCTCTGCATTATGCAGAATGGTAGCTCGAAAGAGATGATGCATTCAAATTGTTTGAATACCTACCTGAACCAAAGTTTTTGAGTTAAGATGGATGTAGAATTGATGAGTGTCATCATTCTACTGTCAATACTCAAGTCATTCATGAAGCTTCATAATATTCGTATTGTATGAATTAAATAAAGCATGTATAGATGTTGAAGATACTCTTATATTTTAATCTTTGAATTCATTATGAGAGATCCTTCGTCTTAAGCAATTGTTGTTTATAGATGAAAGGAGCGCAGTGGAAGCATGGGTCGGACCCAAGTAAGAAGGAAAGTCGAAGAGTTGACCTACTTCTGTGACTTCCATATGGCATCCAGATAGTTGGATGAATGCCAATACCGCAATAAGTCGATGTGTTGATAGTATGACTATCTGGACTATCTAAGATCCTTAGAGAAGGACTCGGATAGTGCATCGAAATAATTGAAATTGACTTTCTTATTTGATAAGACTAAAGTCTAATAATTGTATCTCATTCTTCTAATGACACTTGCAATTGTTGCATATGTTGTAGAAGTTTAATAAATTTGATATTAAGGTTTAACAGTCATCTATATGGGAATTGGTGTAATTGTTGCGACAATCTTCATAGGATAGATAGATTATATTTTCAGTGGGAGAGTACTTGGTCTTAGAGAATGTCTCCATGACCTAGATATTAGAATACATTCATTGTTGGAGATGAACATGTATTCTGGAATAACCTATCATAAAGAGTTATGATAGTGGACTCTACTAAATTAGAAGATTAATGAAATGTTCATTAACATTTCTAATATTGAAAATTAAACTTTAATATATCAATAGGAGGATGAAGATCATTTGACAATGATCTGGCATCACGGCTTGGACATATGTCTATTGATATAATCGATAGACTAGTGAGATATTGAACTTTAGATTGTCTAAAGGTTCAAATCTTACATACTTGTGAATATTGTATTCAAAGTAAATATGTCCAATACACTCTTCTCTGAGAATTGTGTAAGATGCCAAGGTATTCAATATCTTATACATATTGATGTATGTGGATCATTTGTATCATAATAAACATTGGCAATATGAGATATCATTCGATGATTATTTGTGATATGAAATTCCTTCCTTTCACCTTACAAAACCTTTGAAATGTTCTAAGATTTCACAATTTTGATTTAGAACCAAAGTTTGAAGAAAGATGAAATGAATTTGATCTAACCTAGGTAGCAAGTACCTATTAGATGAATTCAAGGAATACCTTATGGAGATAGGAATATCATTCCTTTCTCACTTCTCCTAATAGACCTAAAATCAATGGAGTTGTAGGGAGATACAATCAGATCATGTGTGACATAATTTGATAAATGATTAATCTTAGCATAGTTATCTCTTAGTTTCCAAAGTATATATGTAGTAGAGACTACAATATATATTCTTATAAGGTTCCATGCTGATAAACATGAATCTAGCACCAGAGAGTGCTACTTCATTAGGAAAATAAAGGATAGTATTGGATGCCTACTTTATGACCTTGAGATTCTTAAAGAATTTCATCTCTACGAATATGATTATAAGATGATGACTTTCTTGAGAATCAAGATGAAAATGAAGTGAAGGAACTCATTGAATCTTGAGAAGATAATGAGGCTCCTTAAGTCGGAAACTAAAAGGACAACTAAAGATGAAACACTAATACCTCTTCAAATGAGTTTGACGATGAATTCCATGTGCCAGATAAGTTTGACAATGATCTGACCTCATATGATGAAGCTTCTGAAGATCATGACATGGAGAGATGGATGTTAGCAGTAAAGTCTAAATGTAGACTTCATGTACAGGTGTTGTATATGGACCCTCGAGGATCCATCTATAAGAGTAAGAGCCGTTAAGATGTAAATGGATCTTCAAGAGAAAGAGGGAACCTGATGAGAAGGTAAAGACCTTCAAAGCACGACTCGTATCCACAAGATACACACGAAGAGAAGACATCGCTTGCGATGAGACTTCTGCTTCAGTGACCATGCTTAAACCCATCAGAATATTGCTAACTATAGATTCACTACTTGACTTTGACATCTTAGATATGGAAGTCAAGCTTGCATTCCTCTGTGAATACCTCTCTAAGGATATTCATAAGTAGCAGCCCCAGAGCTTCATGGTTGAGGAAAGCAAGGTGTGCAAGTTGAATAACTCCATCTATAGACTCAAATAAGCTTCTTGTAGTTGGAACATAAGATTTGATGAAATTATAAATGTTATGATTTCAAATAGAATCTTGATGAACCATGTGAAGCTTAGTGATAGTACCAAAGTGTTCATCATGCTAAATGTAGATAATATCATAATCATTTAGAATGATATAAGGATGATAATAAGTGTTTTATGATCTGGCTATTTTATACCTTGAGATATGATCTCAAGGATACCTCTTACATATTAGTTCTGAAGTTGTTCAGAAGCAAAAGAGAAGAGAAAATTGTGATTGTCACATTATTTGTGCATCCTGGATATATTCCATCCAAGGAAGGCTTTTTTCCCTTATGATTTGGTACTGACCAATCTGAAGGGATAGCATATCAAGTGTTGATGATGCTAAAACTGCTTGCCCTTGTGCATCAGTTGCTAGAAGCCCGGTATGTGCTAGAAATGTTCGAAAAGCCAGATGTCTGCCATGCAGTGGGAGTAGTAAATTGTTGCTAATCCTACTATGGAGATAAAACACTTAATGTAGTAATAAAAGAATATCTTCAAAGATGACAAGACTTAGAGATAATGATCCCAAAGTCTCATCATCAAGAACCTAAGACTTTATAGATAGTGATCTAAAAGGTCTTAACTACAGATACCTTAAGAGACATAGATATCTGGGAATAAGGGTATTCTGATAATGATAATTGAAATTACACACGGGTTATAGCGATTGTTGAGTTGTAGTGTCAAAGACATTATGACTGCCTCAATATTGAGTATTGGTTGCATAAGATGCAACATTCGCATTGGATGTGAGCACTGTTACTGAGGGATATGTGAGTGCCATAAAAGGACTTGGCATAGTCTCTCGGGAACAGAGTGATGATCAGCTTACCTCGTTATATTAAATAGACTATGATTGTCGCATGAGTGTAGGTTTGAATTATTAGCCCATTGATGACTCTTTGGGCTAGTGGGAGATTGTTGGAAATGCGAGCCCACTGCGAGCCATTATGCAATAAATGTTATTGCAATTCACTCCTTAATCTGAAATGAAGAATAACTAATTTGCATAATAGGTCCCTTAGTACAATTAGGGATATGTATCATGGCTATCTTAATGATCATACAACTGTCGATTCAATTATTGAATCATAGAGGCTGGTGCTTGGATGAATATCTAAAGAGTTAGATTGAGGACTCATCAAGCACCATCAAATTATTGTTAACATGTGATCTCTAGCCTGAGTACGAGATGACAATCCTTATCTCTAAAGGATGATATCTGACTGACCTCTTGATGCAGGTCCTCTGCATAGGAATAGAGATTCGGAGGTGTCAGATTAGTTAGGTCAAAGAGTTGACTTAACGAGATCGAGATAACCAAAGACCTATGTCGTATGCTGTCACGGTATAGGCACACATCCTCTGACCGGAGACAGATGTGTTACTATATGTCTGAGTATGTACATTTGGCAGACCAATAGTTTGATGACCTAACCAAGGTCTATACACCGACGCGCTGGTGTGCATGCAAGGGCATATGAGTAATACGATCTCTCAAAGGGATCATACATGCTCACTACTGAACTGGAAGACATGATCTCACTCATGAGATATTGGGAAGAATCAAATTCCGTGCACGGTTGTCTCGCTTTGGAAGCTTGACTGAATTTGTAGGTTTGATATATACTTTTGGAAAGTATATCATCAACACCTGGGTATGATATATACTTTTGGAAAGTATATGATCAATACCAACTCCAATAATCGAATGAGAAAACTTACTGATAAAACCCTGAAATAGACAATGTAAAATAGATCTTATACCTTGTGTTTAATCTAGGTCTTCCAGTATGTAGGATGTATAGGTATTAGGAATATGAGAGGGTGATGTGATCATAAACGATTGTATAACCATGACGCTTCCATTCCTAGGGAGTGATGAAACAAGTCTGGATTTTAGTGACTTCTCTCAGTAGATAAGTAATATGATCTTGGTCCAATTGTTGAACATTGATCTAAATGTGATTCAGATACAATGAGAAGATTAGATTTGTGGTCTTGATTTAATCAAACATCTATGAGAGGTCCGTGAGATCTGGATTTGAGTTGTGATCTCAATATCCAAGTCACTATACGTGGAACAATACAATCGCCCTATCATTATCTCCAAGTATCCGCGGAGAAAGCGCAATATCCTTGAAAGAGTTCATGGATAATTTCATTGTTGATATATGTATCCGAGCATTGAGAAAGTGGATAATTAAACGTGCTTTAATTATCATCAATTATATGAATTTGATTCATATTATAAGGAGAGATATCTAAGATAATTAAATGTGATTTAATTATCAATGATGTAAATAGTATGGATGTGATTCATGTTATTTTGGCACATGAGAATAAAGATCCAAGATGATTTACTACGATTTAATTATCATGGATATGAATAATATGGATAGCACTATCCATATTAATCATATATATTATAAATGTGATTTATAATATATTAGAGAGAACATATTATAATTTTTATTTGTTAATTAATTATTGATGTGAATTAGATTCACATTTGATGATTAATTAAAATATAATTTACAATTTGTTTTGGGTTGCGAATAAGATTCACATAATTTCAGTGGCATGATTGATATTTTCCATAAGATAATTTGGAATTATTTTTAGGTGAAAATATTATCGACAAGAGTCATAGGAAATATCATGAGATAATGAGATCTCATGATATTTTGGGGAGATTGACCCATTCCTCCCAAGAGGAGTGAACGGCTACAACTCTCCATGTGGAGAGGAGTAGCCGTCCCCTCTCTTTTACTGATGGGAGTTGGTCTTCTCATTATCTTATCTCTAGTCAAACGTGATTTAATTTGAGATTAATTATATTGATTTATAAATATTAATTAATTTAAATTAGATCACTTGTTGTTGTGTTTTTAGAACAACATTTTAACATTGAAAGAAACACAAATCAATCTCATCCTGATTGAGATCCATGGATCCCAAAACACTATTTAAGAAGAGGCACTCATTGCTCTTCAAATGGACATGATTAATGAATTCTCTCTCTCTCTCTCTCTCTCTCTCTCTCTCTCTCTCTTTTCTCCACACGCCAAGCCTCTCTCTCTTATAATGGTCGTCCACCATGGAGCCATTGTGAGAGTCGTCATCGACGCAGCATCGTCGTTATGCTGCTGGATCATCTACTCATGGATCTCATCTCCTTCGGCGCATCTCGCTCGTGAATAAGATGTTGGATCTCGTGTGACGAAATCAGGATATTCGTCGCTTGGATCATCAACATGGATTGTGAGAAGGACGCGTCTCATCAACGCGCTCGCAAGTATCTCCTCCGTCGGATCGGACTTGAGACAGGAGGTCTCTTCGTTTAGAGACTCGATCGCAACCACGCTTCAAGAGGTTAACCTTATACCTAATTGTGGTTTAGATGAAACCATCCAAGAAAGGTTCTTGGATCATGTGGTTTCATCGTATTAAAATTTTTAAATTCCGTTGCGTCGAGCAACTAGTATGACTAGTTACTCCCCATCGCATTCGATGCGATCCTCACACTTCCGTGATGCGCTTAAGGATTTTCCCATATCCTTCAAGAGAAATCGGAGAAGGGAGTATCGTCACTATCTACGCAGCAGGAGGAAGAACATCAAGAACAAACCAGGTGCTACAGGCTTCCGATACGTGTCCATCACCGACAACCTAGATCAAGCCTCCGCATTTAATCAAAGTTGTTCAGATTAAAACAGTGGAAAAATTGCAACTTAAACCCATCATACTTTCAAAAACGCGCATGCGCTCTAAAGCTTTCCAGAATTACATTTAGGTCCCCGTATAGGGACCTAAATGTAAAACTTTTAGTTTTCTTTGCATTTGATCCCTGACCGAGGACTGAACTGCAAACTTTTAAATTTCTTTTCTTCGCATTTATACCCCCGAACTGTAGGGTATTTTCGGACCTGTTTTTGACATCATTTCGTGCCGATTTTCTTGGGGTAGCTATCTAACTACCCTAGATTTATTTCGAATTGATTTTCGAAGGATTTTATCATGATTTCGTCGAGATTTAATTCTTCGCAATTCGACTACGTCTCTAGTTTGTTTTGAGTGATTTTTGAGCCCGTTGCTCGAGCGACCTATCTACTATATATTATCACCTATACCCTACACATTTTTTCACATACTACATTGTAGATAAATTATTTGAAAAAAATCTCATTTTGAAAAAAATAAATAAAAATTGAAAAAGATAAAATCAAATAAAATTTAAAAATAAAAAACCGATAAAAAGGATTTCTCGCTTTTTCGCTCCCTTTGAGAAGAAATAAAAAATCACAAAATATATTTTTCCTCAAAAATTTAAATACTGCTATTCCGTATCCTTGAGTTCGACCCTTGCACACTTAAATGATAAAATAAAATAGTGTAAGCTAAAATAGGAGAGAAGCCGTTTTCTCACTTCACTTCTCTCTCTCTCTCCTATTTTATCGATTTCTTTGTTTGATACATGCAGATCTTTCTTTATGGTTTTCTACACTAACACCTTTATTAACTGCAGTCATGTCCACATTATCAAAATGGTACCGTTACCGGGGAGGCATTATCCATATTTCGATTTTTGATCATATTTTGTGATTTTTTTCTTTCTTTTTGTTTCTCACGGTTTTCTCAGATTTTCTACAGGTTTTTTCTCGAGTCTTCTCTTGACTATTATTCCTAGCTGCTAACGAGTTTTGCAGGGCCTGCAGGATCAAGCGGCTTCTTAGGAAGCCGAATCAGTTGAGAATGCAGAGATCGACTCTTTCTGTATAATTCGGTTGCAGAGGGCAGAGTGAGTTAGCTTATTTTTGTGAGGGAGGAAGGGCCTTTGCCCATTTCGGACTTTTGTAGAAGGGGTCCACTAAGGACATCCCGACTTGTACCTGGACTCTATACTTTCTTCGAGGTCTGTTTCGCCAGGTGCCGGTACACTTGGGGGACCTCATCGCGGGTTTTGGTTTTTCATCGATTTTATTTGTTTCATGAGATTTCGTAGAGCCTAGGTTTGCGTGACTGATTGATTAAGCGATTAAAGTAAAACTGATCTCCTTAATCCATACTTAAGCATAAATTGCTGATTTGAAAAATAATTCATTCTTACGTTAGAATTGTTGATTAGGACTCGGTTTTTCTCGATTTTTCATGCATTAGCCTATAGGTTTACAAATTCTACATGGATAACTTGCATGTAGACTGCTCGCGTCAGGTATGATCTCTATCTCTACATGAATCATCATTTTCCGCTACATTCCATAATTCTCCCTCCGTAAGACTCATTTTGAAAAGTTAAAAAGAACCAACCTTCCGCTAGATATTGTTGAAAATGTCCAAAAAAATTGAAAACCATAAAAAATTTCTTTCTTCTAAAAACTTTACAAAAAATACCTGGACTTAACTTATGTTGGGAGAGAGAAACCCCTCATTGTTTGCAGGTACACTCCAGACAGAGTGAGACGCGTACACTTAAGGAATGGATCCCAAATCCATGGACTTGTACCCTAAGCGCTTGGGCTCACTCTTCGGATCATGTTACTTGCTGCAAGCACTTGCCTCAGACGTTATTAGAAGTAGTCTTGTTTAGGTTGGTGCGCACAACTGGCTTAAACACGAACTACCCGAGAAGACTGCACCTATAAGCTTGCTAAATAATTGATTGATCACCAAAAATAAAATTGAAAAGATAAAAGATCGATCCGTTGGTCTTCACCGTGTGCAGTTGGTGAACTTGGGGTTTCGTTGTGTTTGTATGCGAGGTGTGCGTTATAGCACGTCTTATATGCCTTCACACTCGTGTTTTTGACTTGACATCGTATTCTCTCCCGTATTCCTTCGACATCGAAGATGAAAACAGACGGATTTTGCCCTCAGACTCTGTGAGCTTTCGACGATCCACCGTCAGTCATATGTCTTCACAGAATCGTTATGACTCTCTTCTCGAGTTGGTTCCACCTAGTCACGAGAGAAGTCAGACCCAAATTCCCTCGCCTCCCAGACCTTTTGTTGAGGCAGACCCACGCCTCAATTTTTCATCTATTTCTCCTACACATTTTTCACTGAGTTCTTATGAGACTTTTTCCTTCCAAGAGGATTCAAAGATCATGGCTAGATGGAAGGCACCGGTTGTGGACAGAGTTACTGAGGATAGACAGACTAAGGAGAGATGGACAGATGAGAGACCCGATCTAGCTTCGGATAATACTACGGGGATTCTAGACACATTACAACATATGAGCTTACAAATCATAGAGCAGTGTCGAGTCCAGGATGAGCTTAGAGTTGAGATCAATGCGTTGAGAGCAGGAGCCAGGAACCATTACCACCTGCAACAGTTCCCGTTACTTTGCGAGATGAGTATGACTCGGGAGCTAGGACGCTACACCATTGGATTTGATCACCACCGAATCAAGGGTCAAACGAGCTGAGACCGTCCTTTATTTATTTGCTTCCTGACATCGCTCCCGCACCCTATGTTAATTCGGTCAACTTAATGTCCAAATTAATTAATGTGATTCGTTGCAGTCGGATACGAGGGGTTAATCAAAAACCACTTATCGATTAATGTGAAGTTAATTTTAAGCGGCAATATATTTTTTTACTTGGTGGAGTCCAAGGTCGATCTCAGGGAGGCATCTGTCTCCTTAGGTGAATTTGAGCAAGGATCCGAGTGTGTGATTTTCAAGGAGTAATTTTTTTGTCTTTTTAATTTTTTTCTATGCAGACTTATGTAGACAATGCAGGCCAATTTAATGTTCAATTTAATTATGGTATCAAATGAAGTCCAAAAATTATGAAAATTGGCCAGATGATTAATGGTGATGAAAATGACCTACACTAATTTTTTTTTGGAATTTTTCGACACTAAATAAATTTACTGTGAATTAAATGAACAGACAGGATGATTTTCAGTATTTAATTTTTAATAAATATCAAACCACAATTTTTCCAAGAACTCAAATTATCCTAGGTGGCTCTAATGAGAAGAGACCTAGGAAAATTAACAGAACTTAATTTCACTGTGAAATGAATTAATTAAAATTAATCTAAGAAAATCACTCAACAATTTATTTAGGCCTCGATATGCGTGCAAATGCTATGAAATTTTTATGGTATGTTAAAAATGATGTCCTTAAGCTACTGTGAATTTTTGATGAATTTTGGAAGCACAAAGAATTAACTATAAATCAAAAGGTGTCACTGGGCAAAATATGTCAACAATTCACCAATTAATTCATTAATAATTCAAATTAACTTACAAAAAGATGACACGTGGACCAATAGACAGAGGACAAAATTCTCAACAAAATGCAATTTTTAGAATTTCAAAATGATGTAAAATGCAATCTAGGGATGCGTGCAAACACAGGGGTGTAAATGCAATACAGGAAATTAAAATTACAATAAACAAATATGCAGACAGGGACTAAAATGCAATTACCTATAATGAGGGGGACTCTTGTGCAAATTCTCCACAGGGCACGTGCTCCTCACGTGGGGTCTGCTTCACAAGGACCTCTTTGCAATTTTGGAAAGCTCCAGGGGCTTCTGTGCAATTTACCCAGGCCGCACGTGCTCCTCACGTGGGCGGCCTAGGCTCGGAGGGCTGCGGTGGCTCGGAGCGAGGTTCGGAGTAGGCTCGGGTTGTCCGAGCCTAGGCTTGGGGCCGAGGCTCGGTCTTCGTCGACGTGGCGGGCTGCGGGCCTTTGGATCAAGATCGATCCAACGGTTGGCGATGTAGACGCGTGGCGATGTGAGGATCGTTCAGATCTGGGAGGCGATCGACGGTTGGGAACGGTCGCGTTGAGGGAACGTGTGGCGATGTGAGGACCGTTCGATCGGGTGATCGAACGGCAGCTGCTCGTCCTCCCCGACCATCCTCCGCCGCCTGCGGAGGAGAAGGGGGGGCTCCGGCGGTCGGGCTGTAGCTCCGCCCGTCCTTCCTCGAGGTGCTGAAGCTCTCCGATTTGTCGGAGATAGCCCTGAAGCTTCGCGGCGTGGAGGCGGAGATGATGGTGGTCTCAGGAGCGTCGGAGAGTGCCCCGGTGTCTATGTCAATGAAGCTCGATGGCGTCTCCGGCGAGCTTCCGTTCAGTGAGAAGCCAGGTACCTGCAGGGGGTTAGAAGAGATAGCCGAGGCGTGCGAGTGCTCGTGGAGAGATGTAGATGGTCGGCGAGGCCTACGGTGAGAAGGAGGTGCGCTGGAGATGAGCTCCGGCCAAATGGCGGAGCTGTTGGTCGGAATAGTGCGAGAGGCGTCGTCGGAGTGTGTAGATGGGACAGCGAGGATGGGAGCTTCGACGCGAAACTCGTCGAGGTGGATTGGAAGCGAGAAGGTGGCCGGTGGCGGCGAATAAAGTCGGAGTAATCGGAGAAAAATAAGAGAAAGATCGGACGATGGATGGAGGGATCTACCTGGGAAATGGAGCTCAGGTTTGAGCTCCAGGTCGTCGCTCGAAGGTCGGTAGGTGGCCTGAGCTCGCGCAGCTCGCGGATGGAGGCTGCAGCACGGCGGTGGCGGCCGTGGATCTCGCCGGAGTCGAATCCCCTTCTTCGCTCAACGATTCAACGAATTGCTGTCACCAATTGGTAGATCGGAGCTCAGGGAAGCTCTCTGGAGTGGCGGATCGGGGTGAACGTTGCCGGTAGTGACGTATTTATAAGGTGAAGGTGGTGGGTTGGCTGGTGACGAGGCGAGGTTGGCGGTCGACGTGGGGCGACTCTGGTGGGAGTGGTGGAACGTGAGGTATACGGCGAGGGAGAGGGACGAGTGGGTGACGTCGTGGGGGTGTCAGCGGTGGAAGAGGGAGGCTGACGTGCAGCCGGAAATAGAAAGGGGGCGCCCCTCCCGCAAGGCAAGGGACGTGGGAGAGAGGGGCGCCCGGAGGTAGGAGACGAGGTCTCCACCGTTGGATCTTGTGATCCAACGGTGGGGATCAAGGGGGAGCTGGTCGGGTAGGATTAGATCTGGGGCGCAGAGATGATGGTCTGCGATGGAGCCATGTGGCGCGCTGCTAGCGAAGCGCGAGCGAACGACCTGGATGAGGAGATGATGTTGATCAGAGGGCCGCGATTCGCTGGAAGAAGGGCGGCTGCGATTGAGAGATCAAGGGTCTGATCGAGCGGCGTAGATGCTGCCACGTGGAGGGCTCTGGTGAAAGCGCGAACGAGCGGCGTAGATCAATGCAGGAGATGATCGGATGGTCCAGGCAAGGGGCGTGCATGGAAAAGGCTGGGCCGTTGGATCTGAAGCGAGATCCAACGGTTGAGGACGCTGGCGGATGAGGCGATGGGAGGCGGGCCGCGTGGCGCAACCAGAGGGCGCCACGTGGCCTGCTGTGAGTGGCTGGAATAAGATGCATGTGTAGAGAGAAGAGGGGACCGAATTTGGAAAAACTCAAAACATGAAAGTTGTAGATCTCGATGAGCTCTACAAGTTTCTTGTTGACCAAAGATGGAGATGAGGTCAAATATTATACATAGATACAAGGATACATAGATATACATATGTAGTATATAAAGTGGCCCAAAAACCCAACTTTCTCATACAGGCTCCAAATTCAATGAAATTAGTCTCATTTTAAAGGTCTTTTAATGTGTAGTATTCTAAAAGTAAGTAGACCTAATTCGGAGTTTGCATGAGGACTTTATGTGCATTCTAGTGTACAGGGGTTCTCAAGGCATATTGGCTATTTTACAAAGGGGATTTTTGGCCTTTTTCCCTATATTATTAACTAAGGAGTACATATTATAGAGAAGAGGTCATTTTAGTGCATGGGTATTTTACAGGGGATTTTTGGCTTCTTATTTAAATGCAAATGGGCTGCTAAACTGCATGAGTTATGAATACATGCATGAATGCTATTTATGCAATATAAGGGGAAATATGCCTCTATTTTCTCGGGAACAAGGCTCTATTTTTGACTTTTGAAGTGATGAATCACAGATTCATCAACCCCCTATACTTAAACCTTGCTCGTCCCCGAGCAACTAAATGAAATGCAAGAGTGAAATGAGATTGGGTTCCATACCAAGGTCATGAACAAAAGTTAAAAATAGAGCTTGACTCGACCTTTGGATTAATCATGTGTCGGAACCTTATTGGGATATGAGTTTAAGACTTAACAGACTTCAAGTTCCACAAGTCTTCTATTCAAGACTCCTCAACTCACCTAATCAGAACAAGTCTACATACACAAACTCTAATGACCATGAATCTTTTCATGCAGTGTAAGTGATATATGACTCCCCACCTCAGAAGTAACAAAGAAACAACGTCCCCCAACCTGGTAACTCTAATGCCTCGGTCTAGCAACTCTTTCCTCGAGAAGCGGGGTATTCCCTTCTAAGTTCAAGTTCAACCGGCTCAAGAAGAGGGGGAAGAAGTATAGACTTTTGGGAGCTCAGCCAGTGTAGCTAAGTCTCCCGCTGCAAGCTTCATGAGATGTAACATGGTGACCATAAGCTTTTGCTTTTCTTGACTACGTACACTCCGGTGGGGTTATTAAATTTTCAATCCGACCCACCACTTTTTTGGAGTTCTTTTTGGCATTTTTTTTCAACAACATGCCTCTTTACAACATATCTACATGGTGCAGCATATATACAAGAAATTTCCTCTAGAGCCAGTAGACTATCCCTCTTTTGAAGCTTTATTGCAACCCACTGCTTCTGTCTTTAGCCTTCATCACCCCTAGGCCAAGTTGAGACGCACTTCCTTCACTAGAAGAAGAAGAGAGGTTCCGCCTAGAAGTACTACCCTCATATGCTACCCCAAGCTAAAGGAAACTGCCTCCTCATCACCTCATCCGTAGAGAGCCATGTGTAAAGTGCTGGTGCACGTCAAGCCATTGTCTCTAAGAGTCATGTGTGTGTTGTTAAGTGCTCTACTCAGGCTTTGTCAAGATGACATATGAACATAGACTTGCAGACTTAAAGAATTAAGTCACCTGACCTGAAAAATCTTAACTCCAGTTCCTATAAGGTTCCTCTGAAATTCGGTGGATTAAGGTCAAATCATTTCCATCCTTAATATCTGCTCATAACTTGGTCCAGAACCCACTAGCTTTTCACTTTGCATATGCAAAGTATGCAGATGAGATGAGATGTCATGCTATGAAAATGCAAGACTCTTTTTCTTTTTCTTGGATGCAGATATAATATGCATGAGTAAATAAGAAGCCTCTTTTCATTATTTAATTATTAGTAGTTATATATATATATATATTTTTCGATTTTTACCCACCCGTAATTATTGTAAGATATATACAAAAATATGCGAAAGTACGAGCTATGGGTAAAGTATATATGTAATATATACACGCCCCCTATACTTAGCGTGTGCTATGTCCTCAGAGCACGAAGAGCGAGGAAAAAGACATAGCTCGTGCTAAGCGTAGGAGAGCCAAAAGTAACAAAAAGTATAGAAGTCGTCTTGCCCCCCTTTACTTAGGCTCTGGCAGCCTAAGTGTAGAAGAAGATCAGAAATGGGGCGGACGAGGAAAAGATGGGAAATGGATGAGTATCAATGCGGGCATCGGTCCCCCCTATACTTAGGCTCAGGTCAGCCTAAGTATCGGTAGGAAATGAGTATGAGGACCAATGTGATCTGGAGGATGTACAGTGAATCGACTCGGGTCACTCTCCCCCCTATACTTAGGATCTTATTATCCTAAGTATAGTCTTAAAATGAAATGAGATGAGTCGGGGCGAGTGATTCGGATCACTGGGGAGGGAGGGAGATAAAGTATATACAAGAAAGAGTGAGAATATACAAGGATTAAGAAGGTTTGTGACGAACCTTCTTGCGGATGCGAGGAGGTGGATAATATACATATGTGTCGCTATCGGAATCGTCCTCAGATGAATAATAGTGAGGTGTAGGGATCGTCCAACGAGGGTCGACACACGGCTGCTTGCTTAGATAAGGCTTGAGAACAACCGAACTGAGCTCACTCATATAAATCACCTTGTCCGGACCAGATGAGGACTCCTCAGAAAATTCCTTCTCCGGTGTGTTGAAGGAAACTTTCTTAGTCGGTTTTCTAGAACCTGAATCATTGAGAGGGAGATGAGAGAGACGCGCCTTGAGAGGTTCGGGGGAACATCTCGAGGAATCAATTCTCGACTTCCTCTCACTAGATAGCCGACTAGAGGAGGGAGCAACCGTGTTTTTATGTGGAGTCAATTTAATCTTTGTTGTTTCCTTTGAAGGTCCGGGACGTGGTGTGGTGCTGACCACGGGTTCCTCATCAGACGAGTCACCATATAGATTGTAATATTCCTGAAGGGTCAGCACACGGCTCGGGAATGTGCTAATGGTCTCAGTTGGCTTGGCATTATTGGGCTCTTGTGTCGGATCATCAAAATGGTCAAGGCAATCAACAAAGGTCATGTCCGTCTTAATGATAGATTCTGATCTTGAGTCCTCCTTAGAAGCTGTCCTGGTGGTAGTGCAAGCAGTTGATGAAGTGGAGGTGTGGGGAGTCTCAGTAGCAATGATCGTCCAGGCAGTCGGTCTCTCCGGTGTAGCAGAGAGGTGGGACTCATCTACCTCTCGATGGTCACGACTGTCAGCGGATGTGTAGGTTACCTTAGAGTAAAGTGTATCAAAGAATGGGTGAGGTCGGAGTGCTCCCAATGCTGAGAAATCGATCTCCCGAGTCTCGCAATCTATAGACGCTTTAGCTGAGGCTAAGAACGGCTTCCCGAGAATAATCGGAGACTGGGTAAACTCTCCTCGGTGCTCGATTTCAATGATCGTGAAGTCGACCTGGAGTAGAGCACCTTGGAAAGTAACGATGACTGAAATATTTCCTCTAGACCGTTTGATGGATCGATCAGCCAGCTGAACGATCTCTCTCGACTTTCTGATTGGCCTGAGTTTGAGCTTGTCAAACACAGAGGTCGGGAGGATATTTATAGGTGAGTCATCATCGATTCTCGCATGGGTGAAAATGGTGTCTTTGATTTCACATTCAACCCTAGGCAACCGCTTCACTCTGCGGCTTTTGGTCTTTCTCCCCATCACCAAGGATGTGGCCATAGACACTATGTGTCTTTCAGTCCTTGTTCTCTTCTTACCCGACCTCTTGGGCATCAATTTACTCTTTACAAATCTCTTGAGGTCGGGGAAGTGATCTATGGCCTTTATTAAGGGAAGTTTAAAGATCAATTCATCATCAAGTGCTTCCCTTAGGGTGGAATCCAATTTTTTTAAATCATTTTCATTTTCAATTTTTATGTGAATTTTTGGTTTTAAATTTTTTTGGTGTTTTTGACGGATGAATGATCAGACTCTTGATTGGAGGGCAAGTGGTTAGTAGAAGAGGGAGATAGAATGGACTCCAGTTGTACAGACGGTGTGGGTTCCCTGATGTTTGCTTTGTTTTCAACCTCAAAACTACTCATGTCTTTTCTCACTTTTATACCCAGGCTGGCAGAAATTGATTGTAATATTCCCATGACATCTCTCAACTCGTTACCAAATGATTCATTTTTCTTAATAAGTCTAGAGATGTCATCCTCCACAAAATTCTCATGACAAGTCATGGGAGAGTTCTGCTCAAGTGGGGGGTACTGCTGAGACTTTGGGTGATCATACTCAACATACCTAGAATCCGGCATGTAATGCTGGGTCGAGTATGGACCATCTAGATGGCAAATATTGGTCGGAGCCTCATATGATGGAGTCAATGAAACATGGACTGATAAGTCTAGGTCATGAGTCCAATCTTGTGAATGTATAGGCTTTGAAGGCTGGTTAATGGAGGCTTGATCACTAAGGTCAATCAAGTCTGGGAAATCATGATGTTCAGGCCTCTCCATTCGGCTTGTTCGATCGACCGTGTTATGTCCTAAGTTCTAGTCGGGATGTGTATATATGAGTTGTGGTGTGGTCCCTGCTTCGGGTGAAGTATGTGGGGGCAGATAATTTTGCCAATCATCCGTCTCAGCAGTGGCTTGCTCTTCATTCGAGTCTTTGATTCCTGCAAGCTCTCGGGAGTAAGGATAGTCAGCCCAAGGTGGAAGTGGATCCGTGGTGCTAGAATATGGAGTAGGTGAGAAATGCGAAGAAGTGGAGAAGTCAGTCGAAGTTCTGACTTCATAATCGGATTGAGGTGGAGCTGACCATGGGTAAGGGTCTCCCGTTGGCGGCGGAGGATACATGGAAGAATGAGAAGGTGAAGATGATCGGTATATGATCGATGAGGAATGACCAGAGGTCTCAGGGAATGGGGACCAATATCCCGACATCTTGAAGAGAAGATAATGAATGTAAGTAGAGCGAGGTAGAAAATGCGCAATTATGCAGGATAACACACACGGACAGACACGAAGACAAACGCAAGAGCAAACCCTGAATTCACACTCAACACGGTGAAGGACCCGAAACCGAGTCCAATTAATCTTGTTAATTTTAAGTGTGATTTTTCAAGCAAGATAGCAAGGATTTACGCGGCCTATAGGGAAGTCGGTTCAGAGCCAGATGCGTCTTCCCTGTTTAACCTGTCGCCTAAGATACCGCCGATCCTCCCTTTCTTCGCTCCTATCCGGAGTTGGGGACTCAAAGACGTGCCCCTATCTACCTGCAAGCAGGCGGAGGCTGACAAAGCTAGGCCTTGTCGCAGAGTACCGCTGGTTCACCCCTATCTACCCGCGAACAGGCGGAGGCTACTTGGTACTTGTCAATGAGCTAAAAGTATCCAACTCGTGATATTTGCTAGGATCAGTTGGCTCGTGATATGGAAGGCGTGGATTTGGGCTCTGCCTTAAGGTGTTCACACACACTCAAGTACCCTTACTCAGCCTGAAAACAAGGTCGGTGATTAATCTCCCGCAAACAATTTTCAGATTTTATTCTTTTTTTTGGTCAATACTGTTAGCAGTCCCGATTTTAAAGTTAAGTTATCACTTTAATTAGTCCACCACAAAGCACGCCTATCGGACAGTCCCAATTTCCTGTTTAATTTAAGTGAGAAAATCAGAGGGGGAAATCGAGAAAAGCCGATGCATGAAAAATTGATGATGCTATGCTGAGTAGAGAATACTTACAGTGATCCCTTCGCTTTTTTATGCAGGATGCAATACAGAATTGAAATCTTTTTACTCTACGTGCAAATGCAAGCGATGAAAAGCCGCTTCTAGACAGGCAGTTCTATTAGCGTGAAGAACAGTTTAATTTTGACTAAGTACTGCGGTCTAGGTGCGTCTTTTAAGTGTATTGTGTGGTACTATTGATTACGAGCACAAACAATTCCTAGAATGACTCGAGGAGCCGCTAGTGCAAGCTAAGTTACAATTCACCCACACAGCACACGGGACACAGTTTCACTATCTTTACACACGCGAGATCCCAAACGGGAACCGCTGGAAATGATGCGAAAGAAAAAGAAATAAAATGTAATTACAAAGCCTCTCTTTCACTCAAAAAATTTTAAATGCTAAGTCCTCGAAGCGTCGTCGACTCCTCGCGGTCCTCGCACAAAAAATAATTGGAGGTCGGAGAGTTACACAAAAAATAATAGATGGGAGAAAATAATTACAAGAAAACCGGGGGTCAGACTACCCGGGGAAGGAAAATCAAACACTCAAAAATTTGCTAAAAATTAACCTAAGCCGTGATTCCCCGGCAACGACGCCATTTTGACATCGCTCCCGCACCCTATGTTAATTCGGTCAACTTAATGTCCAAATTAATTAATGTGATTCGTTGCAGTCGGATACGAGGGGTTAATCAAAAACCACTTATCGATTAATGTGAAGTTAATTTTAAGCGGCAATATATTTTTTTTACTTGGTGGAGTCCAAGGTCGATCTCAGGGAGGCATCTGTCTCCTTAGGTGAATTTGAGCAAGGATCCGAGTGTGTGATTTTCAAGGAGTAATTTTTTTTGTCTTTTTAATTTTTTTCTATGCAGACTTATGTAGACAATGCATGCCAATTTAATGTTCAATTTAATTATGGTATCAAATGAAGTCCAAAAATTATGAAAATTGGCCAGATGATTAATGGTAATGAAAATGACCTAACTAATTTTTTTTGGAATTTTTCGACACTAAATAAATTTACTGTGAATTAAATGAACAGACATGGTGATTTTCAGTATTTAATTTTTAATAAATATCAAACCACAATTTTTCCAAGAACTCAAATTATCCTAGGTGGCTCTAATGAGAAGAGACCTAGGAAAATTAACAGAACTTAATTTCACTGTGAAATGAATTAATTAAAATTAATCTAAGAAAATCACTCAACAATTTATTTAGGCCTCGATATGCGTGCAAATGCTATGAAATTTTTATGGTATGTTAAAAATGATGTCCTTAAGCTACTGTGAATTTTTGATGAATTTTGGAAGCACAAAGAATTAACTATAAATCAAAAGGTGTCACTGGGCAAAATATGTCAACAATTCACCAATTAATTCAATAATAATTCAAATGAACTTACAAAAAGATGACACGTGGACCAATAGACAGAGGACAAAATTCTCAACAAAATGCAATTTTTAGAATTTCAAAATGATGTAAAATGCAATCTAGGGATGCGTGCAAACACAGGGGTGTAAATGCAATACAGGAAATTAAAATTACAATAAACAAATATGCAGACAGGGACTAAAATGCAATTACCTATAATGAGGGGGACTCTTGTGCAAATTCTCCACAGGGCACGTGCTCCTCACGTGGGGTCTGCTTCACAGGGACCTCTTTGCAATTTTGGAAAGCTCCAGGGGCTTCTGTGCAATTTACCCAGGCCGCACGTGCTCCTCACGTGGGCGGCCTAGGCTCGGAGGGCTGCGGTGGCTCGGAGCGAGGTTCGGAGTAGGCTCGGGTTGTCCGAGCCTAGGCTTGGTGCCGAGGCTCGGTCTTCGTCGACGTGGCGGGCTGCGGGCCTCTGGATCAAGATCGATCCAAAGGTTGGCGATGTAGACGCGTGGCGATGTGAGGATCGTTCAGATCTGGGAGGCGATCGACGGTTGGGAACGGTCACGTTGAGGGAACGCGTGGCGATGTGAGGACCGTTCGATCGGGTGATCGAACGGCAGCTGCTCGTCCTCCCCGACGATCCTCCGCCGCCTGCGGAGGAGAAGGCGGGGCTCCGGCGGTCGGGCTGTAGCTCCGCCCGTCCTTCCTCGAGGTGCTGAAGCTCTCCGATTTGTCGGAGATAGCCCTGAAGCTTCGCGGTGTGGAGGCGGAGATGATGGTGGTCTCAGGAGCATCGGAGAGTGCCCCGATGTCTATGTCAATGAAGCTCGATGGCGTCTCCGGCGAGCTTCCGTTCAGTGAGAAGCCAGGTACCTGCAGGGGGTTAGAAGAGATAGCCGAGGCGTGCGAGTGCTCGTGGAGAGATGTAGATGATCGGCGAGGCCTACGGTGAGAAGGAGGTGCGCTGGAGATGAGCTCCGGCCAAATGGCGGAGCTGTTGGTCGGAATAGTGCGAGAGGCGTCGTCGGAGTGTGTAGATGGGACAACGAGGATGGGAGCTTCGACGCGAAGCTCGTCGAGGTGGATAGGAAGCGAGAAGGTGGCCGGTGGCGGCGAATAAAGTCGGAGAAATCGGAGAAAAATAAGAGAAAGATCGGACGATGGATGGAGGGATCTACCTGGGAAATGGAGCTCAGGTTTGAGCTCCAGGTCGTCGCTCGAAGGTCGGTAGGTGGCCTGAGCTCGCGCAGCTCGCGGATGGAGGCTGCAGCACGGCGGTGGCGGCCGTGGATCTTGCCGGAGTCGAATCCCCTTCTTCGCTCAACGATTCAACGAATTGCTGTCATCAATTGGTAGGTCGGAGCTCAGGGAAGCTCTCTGGAGTGGCGGATCGGGGTGAACGTTGCCGGTGGTGACGTATTTATAAGGTGAAGGTGGTGGGTTGGCTGGTGACGAGGCGAGGTTGGTGGTCGACGTGGGGCGACTCTGGTGGGAGTGGTGGAGCGTGAGGTATACGGCGAGGGAGAGGGACGAGTGGGTGACGTCGTGGGGGTGTCAGCGGTGGAAGAGGGAGGCTGACGTGCAGCCGGAAATAGAAAGGGGGCGCCCCTCCCGCAAGGCAAGGGACGTGGGAGAGAGGGGCGCCCGGAGGTAGGAGACGAGGTCTCCACCGTTGGATCTTGTGATCCAACGGTGGGGATCAAGGGGGAGCTGGTCGGGTAGGATTAGATCTGGGGCGCAGAGATGATGGGCTGCGATGGAGCCATGTGGCGCGCTGCTAGCGAAGCGCGAGCGAACGGCCTGGATGAGGAGATGATGTTGATCAGAGGGCCGCGATTTGCTGGAAGAAGGGCGGCTGCGATTGAGAGATCAAGGGTCTGATCGAGCGGCGTAGATGCTGCCACGTGGAGGGCTTTGGTGAAAGCGCGAACGAGCGGCGTAGATCAATGCAGGAGATGATCGGATGGTCCAGGCAAGGGGCGTGCGTGGAAAAGGCTGGGCCGTTGGATCTGAAGCGAGATCCAACGGCTGAGGACGCTGGCGGATGAGGCGATGGGAGGCGGGCCGCGTGGCGCAACCAGAGGGCGCCACGTGGCCTGCTGTGAGTGGTTGGAATAAGATGCATGTGTAGAGAGAAGAGGGGACCGAATTTGGAAAAACTCAAAACATGAAAGTTGTAGATCTCGTTCAAGTGAAAGATCCGCCTCCGCGCGGTTGAAGAACTACGTACGGGACGAATACAAGTTTCATGTTGACCAAAGACGGAGATGAGGTCAAATATTATACATAGATACAAGGATACATAGATATACATATGTAGTATACAAAGTGGCCCAAAAACCCAACTTTCTCATACAGGCTCCAAATTCAATGAAATTAGTCTCATTTTAAAGGTCTTTTAATGTGTAGTATTCTAAAAGTAAGTAGACCTAATTCGGAGTTTGCATGAGGACTTTATGTGCATTCTAGTGTACAGGGGTTCTCAAGGTATATTGGCTATTTTACAAAGGGGATTTTTGGCCTTTTTCCCTATATTATTAACTAAGGAGTACATATTATATAGAAGAGGTCATTTTAGTGCATGGGTATTTTACATGGGATTTTTGGCTTCTTATTTAAATGCAAATGAGCTGCTAAACTGCATGAGTTATGAATACATGCATGAATGCTATTTATGCAATATAAGGGGAAATATGCCTCTATTTTCTCGGGAACAAGGCTCTATTTTTGACTTTTGAAGTGATGAATCACAGATTCATCACTTCCCAAGTTCTTTGGGAACGCTACAAAGGATCCGTTTACCTTTTTGCAGTAGTTTGAGATGATTTGTGGTACAACTAGTTACCCAGGAGTTACGTAGGAGGCTGTTTGCCTCAAGGCCTTCCCCTTCCCCTTAGTAGACAAGGCACTCTACTGGTTGAGTTACCTTGGGAGGGAGATTTCTGCATGGGATGATTTGAAGTCCACATTCCTGCGTAAAATATTTTCCTCTAGGATGGACGAACATGATGAGGAGCCAGATCTCCAACTTTACACAGCTACCGCATGAATCATTCCATGGGTCATGGGATAGATTCAAGGATTTGACAGAGAGATGACCACATCATGAGATACCTTTGAAGGTGCCAGTGTAGAATTATTTTGGAGGACTCTAGCTGGATGTTCAGGGCCTAGTGAGTGCCGCATGTGGTGACAGTTATCTGAATAGGGATGCCGAGTCAGTTTGGTCCATCTTTGAGGGGATGGCGGAGAATTCACATGTTATTGATTCTACTCGGGCATTTCAGAAGGGCCCACAACCACCACACCGCCGAGAGCATCAGAAGGTGACACATGTTTCAGATTCTGAGTCACGATCTGACATGAGATTTATTAGTGAGAAGCTTACATTAGTCGATGTGATTCAGAAACAAGTTCAGTATTTACAGTCGTTGCGAGAGTTGGAGAAGTTCTCATCACTTCCTCGGTAGTTGAGTAATTTAATGAAGAAGGTGAGCGAGTTGCAGCTTCAGTACTTGCAAACTCGTCCTTCTTCTACTCCCCAACCTGTAAGGAGATCTTTACCTGCTCCTCCCATCCGTTAGATACAGTTTGTTCAGAGCGAGCCGGTTCTGCCTATTGAGACTCCACAACTTGATTGGCATGCGGATCCGTCCAATTCTGACCCGAGTCAGATCACTAGCCCTGGAGATGTTGATGTTGACTCTCATGCTACTTTTGAGATCAATAGGATATGGTACGCTCCTATTCAGTCTTCACCATCCTTTACTCCTCCGAGCGTACACCACCATCAGCAACAGTACAATCATCCACAGCATGGACGTCCACATTTCCAGCACCGTCAGCCTTACATGCAGCAGCAATCTCACCAACACGTATAGCAGAGACCACATTCTTTGCATTCATAGACACATCATTACAAGCAACAACAACAATCTTCTTTTACACCTCATAGATCTCCTCAGCCTTGCACACCACAACAACACACTTCTAGGCAAGAGAGAGTAAACAACCGGGTCACCACACAGAGTCTGAGATGTCTTCCCAGGCCCTGACACTGAACTAGATCATGGATATGTCGAGCTCACTCCAGACCGCACATAGGACAGAGATGGAGCGGGTTAACCATCGTCTAGATGAGTTAACCACGCCCCAGAACACTCTCCCAGCCCAGCCTCAGATGAATCTGAATAACAAGAGGAGGCATTCATATCAGGTATACAACACCACTACAGGTGCGATCTCTTTTGCTGATTTTTTATCTAACTTCATTCGTCTCAGGAGCGGTAGATCTCCTTGAGCACCTGATAGAGTAGAGGAGAGGACACATGATGAGGAGCGAGAGCCAATCCATGATGATCTTGATCACATACATTCTGATGCTGAGGAGTAAGACCACCATGATGTCCAGCTTGATGATCATAGAGAGGGGAGCGATGCAGAGACAATTGACATGGACACAGGCGAGTCAGATGATGATATCACACCAGATCATGCAGATACTCCCGATGCAGATTTTTCTTCCCTTGTTTTAGAGAGTTTGGTACATACTTCTGAAACTCTCGATGTACATGCTGATTCCATCCCTGGTTTGAATAAAGATGTTGATTTTGTCATTCCTGAGATAGTTACTTTTCCCAATGCCTTGTATGGAAAAGGAAAGAAAAACACCAAAAAGAATGTTGTCACTCTAGAGACCGAGCGATTATTGAAAGATCACATTTTTTTGAAGATTCCACTTCATGATACCTTGGATCACTTTCCTACACTCAAGAATCGGTTGAGGAATAGATGCACCACGTGTAGGAAGAAAAGATCACGTTCAAAGAAGCATGTTTTGACCAAGGCCACATCCTGCGCTATTCAGACTAAGGTACTTAAGAAAAAGAGATATTTAGGAGCTCACTATGTCACATGCTAGATTTCAGATGTTGTTGTTCATCGTACTCTCTTACATAATGATTCCTCGATTAATTTGATACCATATTCTTTACTTGAGAAGCTCAATCTAGGTCCTCTTCACAAATCACGAGCGTTACTTCAGTTTGTAGATCGATCTGTGAAGAGACCTAGGGGCATATTGAGGAACATTATCATGACTGTGCAGGGCATGTAGTTCCCAGTGGACTTTACTGTCCTGGACATGGATTGCCCTACATAGTTACATCTTACACCGATCATTCTTAGGAGGCCTTTCTTAGAGACTGCAAAGGCCCTCTTTGATTATGATACAAGGAAAGTACCTTTTCGCATCGAGGGCGAGAAGGTACATATAGAGATGGCGAGAGAGGCACACACATCTAATGCCACTTCTACAACCAGTTTAGATATCTTGAGTTCTTTAGCTACCTGTGATTACATGGATGAGGTTCGCCTTGACGACCTTGAGAGGTATCGAGTAGAGACCCATAATTTCCTAGTAGAGGATGGATTCGAGATTACAATTGGCAATTCATCTGATGGTACATTATATTTCAGCATGGATGATGATGAGAAGATGGAGTAGATACCTGATGATTTTATTACAGACATTTTAGATTCAGAGAGTTTACAAAATTCATCCACTTCAGATGATCTTGAGATTGAGTTTCATTTAGCTGAGTTATTTTCCTCTAGTCATTCTGAGGATGAGCATAGTAGCGAGTCGGATGATGTTTCAGACATCTTATGTAGTCCGACTCTGGAGCATATTGAGATGGTGGATAACCATATTGCAGACACATCTACCACCGGTACAGATCCCATTACACATACAGATAAGGTTACAACAGAGACAGATTCTACCTTACCCGAGCTGAAGACATTACCACCAAACATGAAATACGCTTTCCTTGCAGGTCACATCGATAGTTTCTGGTCATTATCAACTCATATTTGACCGAAGAGCAAGAATCTCATTTGATGAAGATTCCTGAAAGAAACCGCAAGGCTATTGGGTGGACCGTATCCGATCTCCGTGGGATAAATCTTGCTTTGTGTTCTCATCATATATATTCCGATCATGACAACATACCTTCTACTGGTTTTATGAGATGTTGTCAAGAAAGAGATTACGAATTGGTGCGACACAGGGTTTATTTATCCCATCTCCAACTCAGAATGGGTTAGCCCATTACATGTTGTCCCGAAGAAGTCAGGAATTCAAATGGTTACGAATGAGAGTGGAGAGGAGATTCCAAAGAGAGTAACCACGTCGTGGTGTGTGTGCATTGATTACAGGAAGTTGAACACCACGATGAAGAAGAACCATTTCCCTTTGCCCTTTATAAACCAGGTCCATAGAGAGGTTGGCGGGGAAGGAGTACTGTTGTTTCCTTGATGGTTATTCTGGATACAAATAGGTCACTATTGCTCCTGAAGATCATGAGAAGACCATCTTCACATATCCTTTTGGCACGTACGCTTTTAGACGGATGCCATTTGGATTGTGCAATGCCCCTGCTACTTTCTAGAGGTGTATGCTTGCTATTTTTTTAGACATGGTTGATGATTTTTTAGAGTTTTTTATGGATGATTTTTCGATCTATGGTGAGTCATTTGACGATTGGTTAGCGCACCTAGACCAGGTTCTTCAGAAATGTTGTGAGATAGATCTCGTTTTGTCATGGGAAAAGAGCCATTTTATGGTTACACATGGGATCATGTCGGGGCATGTCATCTCCAAGTGAGGCATGGAGGTTGACCCTGCCAAGGTGGATGTCATCAAGCGTCTCGAGCCACCATCCAACATCAAGCAGTTACAGTCTTTTCTTGGGCATCTTGGCTTTTACAGACGATTCATTTAGGACTTTTCCAAGATTGCCCGACCTTAACTGAATTATTAAGCAAAGACATCAAGGTTTTGTTAGATGACAAATGTCTTCATGCCTTCCTCACATTGAAAGAGATGATTATCAGTTCTCCTATCCTACAACCATGTGATTGGTCTCTTCCCTTTGAGATCATGACAGATGCTTCAGATTTTACAGTCGGGGCTGAATTAGGACAAAGGAGGAATGGACTTCTTGTTGTTGTCCACTATGTCAGATGGACTTTAGATTATGCTCAGCGCAATTACACAGTGATAGAGAAAGAGATTTTGGCAGTGGTATTTGCATTGGACAAATTCAGATCATATCTTCTTGGCTCCAAGATTGCAGTTTACACAGATCATTCAGCTATCAGATTTTTGATGGAGAAGAAGGATGCCAAGGCACGCCTTCTTAGATGTATTATCTTACTTCAGGAGTTTGATTTGGACGTTAGAGACAAACCTAGGGTAAAGAATGTGGTAGCTGATCACCTCTCCTGATTGCAGATAGAGCAGCCTTTAGATGAGTACACGCTAGAGATTGTAGAATGATTTCCAGATGAGAATATCTTTGCAGTATCAGAGCTTCCATGGTATGCATATATAGTGAACTTTCTGGTTACACAGAAGAGTGCACAGGGTTGGTCGAAGGACCGAGTAGACAGACTAGTTTCCAAGGCACGATACTACCATTGGGAGGATCTGATTTTTTTCGTGAAGGATCGGATTCTGTTTACAGGCGATGTATTCCTCAGGAGGAATACAATAGTATCCTCACTCTGTGCCATTCCTTAGAGACAGGGACATCATTCAGGGAAGAGGACAACGAAGAAGGTACTTCAGAGTGGGTTTTGGTGGACGACTCTTACTAGAGATGCTTGCACATTCGTGAAGAGTTGCCCGGATTGTCAGAGAGCAGTAGGAATAATCAGTGCTAGAGATGCGATGCCTATGCAACCTGTTATTATTTGCGATCTATTTGATGCATGGGGCATAAATTTTATGGGACCGTTCCCTTCCAGCAGTGGCTTTTAGTACATTCTTCTCGCTGTGGATTATGTTAGTAGATGAGTGGAGGCTATACCCGCACGAGCTGCTGACAACAGGACAATGTGCAGGTTCTTAAGGGAATATATTATTTCACATTTCGATATTCCACGTATTCTTATTTCATATAGGGGTAGCCATTTCATTAGTAAGGAGATAAAAAGGATAATAAAGAACTATGACATTGATCACAGAGTAGCTTCTCCTTACCACCCACATAAGAATGACATGGCTGAAGTTTCAAATAAGGAGGTGAAATCCATTCTTCAGAAATTAGTACGATTGGATAGGAAGAACTGGTCACAGCTTCTAGACCAGGTTCTTTGGGCATATCATACTGCATATAAGATTCCCTTAGGTACTTTACCCTTTAGTCTGGTTTATAGGAAGCCGTGACATTTACCTGTAGAGATCATGCACAAATCTGAATGGGCCATCAGAGAGATTTCACTTGATATGCAGAAAGCAGGAGCCAAGAGGAAGATGTATCTGAATGAGCTAGTAGAGATTCAAAATCAGGCATACGAGAACACCCTCAAACAAAGTGAAGAAATGGCATGAGAGACATATTCGTCATAAGATCTTTGTTTTTGGGCAGAAAGTATGGTTGTTCAATGCATGATTGAGAATTTTCCTGGCAAATTGAAGAGCAAGTGGGAAGGACCTTACTATAGTCAGAACGATGCACAACAATGGAAGTATAGCTATATCAGATGTGTCACCTGGTACAGAGCCGTTCGTGGTGAATGGGCAGATGCTGAAGCACTTTGTGGAGACTACTGATCATCTAGCCCGTGTTGAGGCGATCTACTTTGTACATGATTCATGACTACTCTTCCACTTCATTTTGTCCTGTGCAGAGACTTTTGAGCCATTCGATTTTTGGAGTACACCACCACCTGTACATTCTTTGTAGACCATAATCGTTCTCATTTTTTGCTCGTCTTTTATGCATAGGATACTAGATCCTAAGTATGGGGGCGGACTGGTTGCCCGTTGATTGTCGTTTTTGATTTTGTTCTTTTTATTTTTCTCTTGTATATCCTTTCCTTTCCACGAATCATTGATACCCAATTTTTGGCCACATTCTTTTTTATACTTAGGATGCCTTATCCTAAGTATAGGGGGTCACCGAGTGATTTCATTGATCTCGTTTTCTCTATTTATCTGTTCCTTTGTTGTATATTCTTTTCCCTCAGTCACCTCATTTTTTCTCTTCCATTATACTTACGATGACCAGATCGTAAGTATAGTGGGGTGATTGACTTTACATTATCTATTCTTTTTCACCCACTTTTACTTAGCACGAGTTATGTCCTCATGTTTTCTCTTTTGATGCTATGAGGACATAGCACAATCTAAGTATATGGGGGGGGGTGTATATATTGTATATATACTTTTGTCCATAACTCGTACTTTTATGTATTTTTTATATCTATAAAATCCATAAAAGTGGGTGAGGGTTAATTTAAAACCAATCTATTTATGTATTTATTTATTATTTATAAAATCCTTATAAATAATTAAAATATATCTAAAACTTTATTTAAAATTCTAAATTTAAAATATATATTTAAAATATGTATTTAATATGTATAATACTTATTTAAAATCCTATCTATTAAAATATATGTAAAAATCATTTAATCCTTGTAAAATTCTTTGTATTTAAATTTTTTAAAATACATTTGTTATTTCCAAATAAAATATGCGTAATCTATCTTGTAAAATTCTTGTACATATACTTGTTTATAAAAATCAAAAAATACATAAATACAAAGTCCTAAAATTCATAAACATTACAAAAGCTTTAAAATACATAAAAATGAGTAAAATTCAGAAAGTGTACTTCACAAAAACATTGTTGCATTTGCATTAGCATTTTTCAAAATAAGTTTGATTTCTAGAACTAAAGATTGAGAATAGTCTAAAGGATGGAGCTTGATATGGCCTTTAACTTTCATTGTAAGAAGCCTAGTTAGGAACTGGAATTTAAACTCTTCAGATCTTTGACTTAAATCTTTGGATTTCATAAGACCATATTTGGGAAATCAACTCATATTTACCTAAGTAGAACACTTGGTGTCATCCGTTTAACTCTTCATCAGTGATCCAATTTTGGACACATGTACTTTTCACTTAGCTCGACTTGCATGGGGATGCGAAGGGCAATCCATCTTGGTGGTGCATTTCTATCCTTATCTTTGCGACGATTACATCTAAAGACGGGAGAGATTGGGGTTGCGATAGTCGCTTCGGATGAGGGAAGGATCTGCTGACACAATTTTTCCAAGACCTCAAAAAATGGACGGAATAAAAGATGCTATATCCATCGAGGCACAAAGAGATGAATGCAGTGCAATCAAATTACAAAGCCAATTCAAAGAAGAATCCACCAAATACAAATATGACCACAATGGTTTAAGCTTCCATAAAAAATGCTTGCACATCTTAGTGGAGACTTAGCTACACCGACTGGGCTTCACAAGGAGATGTGTCTACACTGGTCGCACTCCAGTTCTTTTCTCATTCTTCTACTTTCTCTCTATATTTGATTGTGGACATAGCACGAACAGACCTCGGAAGGGAATACCTCCCTCCTCGAGGAAAGAGTAGCTAGATGAGGAACCAATGGAAGTGTATAGTTAGGATGGACAGTTTCTTCGTTTCTTTAAACAGGAAGAGCTAAAAAAATTCACATACAACACAAATTAAATTCAAGATTGATAGAGTTAGTGATATGGATAAGTGGATCTAAGATGGCAATTGAGGAGAATCTAAATAAGGATTTGTGGAACTTCAGGACTGTTGAGATTAAAATCCTAATCCTAGTTAAGGCTCCGACAAAATGCTTGTTTTAAGCCCGACCGATCTCTGTCCTTTGTATGTTCTCATGAATTGGTTTAGGAAAACAAATTCATTCTAAAGTTCTTTCCTTTTTCCCTTATTTTTCATATAAGTGTTTGGTAAGGGACTAGCAAAGTTTAAGTATATGGGGTTGATGAATCCATGATTCATTTACATTTCTGTTGCATTTTATCTTAAAACCCTTAACAAATACATGTAAATATCCATTAATTCCCACCTTTTATCAAAACCTCATTCATGAATAAAAATATACTTTTATGCATCAAAAACATGTAAATAAATAAAGAATAAAAATGAAGAAAAGGAAAGAAGACAGATTGTAAATATGTATATATGTACAATATGACTTATAAAATATAAATATAGCTACAAGATATATTTATATAACTTAACTTTCGAGACCAAGTCAGCATGGGTTGGTCGACAAACAAACTAGTATGGGGAGATAAAGAAAGAAAATCATTAAAATAATTAAATATACACTCCACACATTCTTCACCATTTGTCAAATAAATATAAAATCTTCATTGATTTTAATTAATTCATGTGTGCATATTTTTTACCAAATTATTTTCCTAATTATTTCTAAAAATAAATATAAAAATATGAAAATAAGTTCAAAATATTATCTTGATATATGTCAAGAAATCCAACTTTCAAATTGTCAAATTCTCAACTTCCGAACATCATAACTTTCTCATACGAACTTCAATTTCATTCTACTCACCTTTATAGTTCATAAAATAATATTCTCCAATTAGTAAAGTTGATTTCACTAAAATCATAGTCCGTTTGCAAAAAATCGATTTTGGGACCTAATGACAACGGGGTTTCTGGGATATTTATTTTATCTAGAACACACTATTTTATTGGTTTCTCTTCCATTATCATTTTAGAATTTTGTTCAATCATTCATTGTGTAAATAAAATCCATAACTTTAGAAGAAGTTTGTGGGAGTCTGCATACTCGTGAACTTCGACATATGGCTATTGGGATGCAAGACTCTAACGCTGCAGGTTTGGTTACGACTCATGAGAAGAGTCATGCTAGTTCTGACTACATAAAGATTGGAAAGCAGAAGTCCAAGTTGAAGAATTACAATGCTAGGGACATATGCAATTACTGCAAGGAACCTGGACATTGGAAGAAAGATTATCCAAAGAAGACCACAATTGTTGCACCAGTCAAAGTGGTAGAGATTCTGAAGATGATTTTGTTCTCACCATCACAGTTCAGAAGACGACAGATAGCACATGGATTCTTTATTTAGGTTGTTCTTATCATATGACTCCTAATGAAGATTGATTCTGCATATATGAGAAGATAGATGGTGGAAACGTCATCACAGGGAGTAATGCAGCGTGCAAGATTGTAGGGATCGGCTTTGTGAAGATCAAGATGCATGATGGAATTGTGAGGACTGTGACAGAAGTACGACATGTTCCTGATATGAAGAAGAGCCTGATATCCCTTGGAGTCTTGGACTCTATAGGATACATGAACAATGTTGAAGATGGAGTCATGCAAGTTGCCAAAGCTGGGTTGTCATCAAGGACAACAAGCAAAAGACCCTATATGTCTTGCAAGGGTCTACATTTCCCGGGAGTAAGTTCAAGCATTGTTTGGACTTACTCAATATCGACATTTGACAGTATCCCAAGGAGGGGCTGACAACAACAAGGTGAAACTCGGAAAACTTCTCTAAGAAGAAATTTTAAGGTGAATATTATTTATAATTCCTTGATTCATGTTATCTAAATTTCAAATGGTGAATTATAGCAGTGGTTAATTCTGCTATATGAGAATTCAACCCCGGTTGAGTCTAGTAGTGGTTAATTCTGCTAGTGAAGAATTCAACTCATGGTGGAGTATAGTAATGGTTAATTCTGCTATATGAGAATTCAATCCTGGTGGAGTCTGCAGTGGTTAATTCTGCTAGTGGAGAATTCAACTCATGGTGGAGTAATAGTAGTGGTTCATTCTGCTATATGAGGATTCAATTCAAGGTGGAGATTGTGAATTTGACTTGAATCGTAACCACTTGTTGGGCTGCTGATGTGGTTGATCTGTGTCCTTACTTCTGATTGGCTGAGAGCTGTTGGGTCAGGATTGCTAACATGTCTGATCTGTGTCCTGCCTTCTTATTGGTTGAGAGCTGTTAGGCCAGGATTGCTGACATGTTTGATCTGTGTCCTGTCTTCTGATTGGCTGGTAGCTTGGGATGGATTGCTGAATACAAATGGTATTCTTCTGTTGTAGTATAAAAGGGGCCTTAAGGCCACAGATATTGCAATCCTCATTCTGATCTTGTTTCTCATCCCATATTTGTACCTTCTTAGTACCCTCTATAATATCTTTTTCTTCTTATAGTGAAACCGATCACCACCGTCCAAGGACGTAGCCCTTTTACGGGTGAACCATGTAAATCCTTGTATTTGCGTCTTAATTGTTTGATCATGTTTGTGCGTGTTTGCTTCCGCGATTGGCAACACAAGCCATCTGAAAGAATGAAGATATGTCCACGTGGCGGAAGAAAGCATAGAGTGAAGAGGGCATGTGCATGTATGGTCATACATCCTTAAATGGTAGGTGGTCGATATATAAGATTTCATGTTTCTGTTCTAGAAACTATTACATATGGATGGTGAGTTATAATTCTTGAATCCCAAGCCCGAAACATGCTTGTACGTATGTGTATATGAATTGAAATATATCTAAATCCACACACACCTCCAAATCGTGCCCGCATGAATAATATCCAAACACAACTTCTTGAAAAGAAGAAATACGAACAATGCTTAGAAAATACAATTAAAATAAAAGGGGAGTTGGAGGTTATGTATGATCTCATTGTCCCTTCTAAGAACTTCCCTTATATAGCACTCCCTCTTTCTCAAAGCATAGAGTTTCATGGTGCTACCCCTTAGAGTCCAATGATTCACCACCATGAGCAGCACACAATGCTTGTGATCATCCTCGAAAGCCTTCTCGAAGAAGGAAGTTAAGAAGGCTGCATAATAGAAGAAAATGAAAACAAGACGACGGAACATTCGTGTCTTGTCAGACATCCTTACACAGTATGCCATCAATAGCATGTTTCGGATCGCAATCATACAATTTGATAACAAATCTTAGTTATGAAGTTTGGAGCTCGAGCCTTACACATGCGTTCATGTATATATCAATCAAGATTTTTCTAAACGCATTGACACCTCTGATCGGAGGAGCGAATCCTCTGTTGTAGGAATACCCACAACATGGCATGTTCTACCCTCTGTTTTTTTTGTAGAATCTATGCGAAGAGTCAAACCTTACATATTCAATCGATAGTTATACTCACCTATCAAATTTCGACAAGATCATGACTTTTAAGTTGTTACACTCACCTATCGAATTTCGACAGGATTCATGACTTTCTGAGCATGTTTGGTTACATAGTTAGGCTGGGTTGGGATATGCTCCTGTGAATAGTAGCTGTTTGGAGGGTCGAGAGGGTTGGAATGATAATTGTGATGTGATGTGATATTGATTATGTGTTATATTAACTTTTTTAATGATTATAATACATTTTTTATGTTAATAATTTTATTTGAACATGGTTAAAAAATATTATACCAAAGAAATTATATGGTAAATACAAGTAATCCCAACCCAGGAATGTATCGGATATGGATATATGTATCCGAATATTAATGGAACATGGAACGAATATAGATATGGGTTGTAAAAATTTTTGAATATGGATACGGATATGGTAATGGCTTGAATATCTGGATCCAGATATCCGAGTATAATATTTAATAGTATTTTATATATTATTTAGTATAATATAAACTACAACCCTGTGTTATTATATTAGTATTATACATTATATAATACAATATATCAATGTTATTAATAAATTTCTGTTTGTTTGGGGATATGCACTAACAAAACTTACGAAATCCTATCCCCTTGCTCACGGTCAAGAATGCATGACACCTCGAAACTCCCTTGTCTCATGATACAAATTATTTATATTTCATTGTCATTTTAAAATCATTATGAATTTTGATAAAAAAAAATTCAGTTCATGTTAGTATGTGGTATTTATTCGATCTGTATTCGGATTCAATGTTTATTGGATCCATATTTGGATTTCACTCTTTATTCGATTCATATTTGGATTATCTCTTACTCGATCCGTATTCGGATTTGATAAATATCCGATTCATATTCGTATCCGTATTTTTAAGGATATAGTTTCCATAATGCTGCAAGACTTCAGCGCGTTGTGGGCAATTTGGTTTGCAAGAAATGACCTTCTTTTTAATAATCGGAGATTTTACCTAAAGAATATTGTTGCTCATTGTAAGGCATTCATAAGCCTTCGGAATTCAAGGTAAATATCCATGTACATTTTTTAGTAATATAGTGATTTTTTGGTGACTCCCATCTTGGGAGGACACCCTCGTTCTCATAAAAAAGGTTTCCATAATGCATATCCGAATCATGTTTATATCCGTATTCGTATTCGATAGAGATGAAATGAATATGGATATGAAAATAGTCATACCCGATCCGTATCCGATCCGTTTTTCATCTTTAAATGCAGGGTACTCCGGTGTTCATTGGCAACCAAATAAACCCTTTCAATCACATAATGAGTTTCTTTGACCTTTAAGAGACAATAGTTGCATATATTGGATTTTTTTGACAAAAATTGACGGGAACAAAATTCACTTAAACTGTGCAGTTGGACTTTCCACTCGGCTTTGCATAGAAAGAAAGAGAATATAAAAGAGGATCTGCATGTGCCACATAAACTAAAGAAAGCCAAGCTTCATATAAAACCGTTCAAGATGTTACGTACCTTACGATTGGGACTAAACAAAGTTTCCACATCCAACATCATTAGGTTGAATTCGCACGAGGAGTTCTAGACATTGATATCGGTGTCCTCCCCAAATTTCAAATGCAATTACCTTTTTATGTGTCCCGCTTAACTAGTCGTCAATCAATATATAAACTTGAAGTCCTTGTGCAGGCCAATGTTGATCCCAATTTGCGTTGATAAAATATTGATATTTCACACACAACTTTTAGCTTGAAGCAGTGGATTATTCAAAGTAATCATGATGACGACCTCCATTGAAAGTTGGTGCATTGAAAGTTGACGAGATTTTACCGGATTCCATACGTAGTTTGGTTTGATCTCTCGAGAGTTGATATTAATTTAATGCCATTTCTCTTCTCTGTCTCTCTCTCTAAAAAAGAGGGTACGTGCTGCCAAATAATTGTTTGACTTTCTTCTGCCGAACGAGACTTGAGGAATAAGGAAGATGTTAGGTTTGGTCAGAGATACAGCTCCCTAAAATTTATATATCTTTCTAAATATTTAATAGCATAGATAGCATTCAACGTTAAATCTGTTCTCCATTTTGTCGAAGTCAAACATTTGTCGAAGCGGGATATCTCCTTACGAAAAGAAAAGAAAAAGAAAGGTGCATCATAGCACGCGACCATATATTTACATCCCATAAATATCATATTAATGATCGAAACCTGTCTTTGAATGCCCAATTAGTGAAAGGTATTATCTCAATCTCGGTCTATATCACTCATGTGGGAAAAAAAGGATAGAGCTGTGAGGATAACAAAGCGTAGAAGGTTGTTTGATCTTAGTTCCTACTGTTATCTTATCCGAATTGCAATTTGTGTATTTTGTTGAAAAATAAACAGTTATATTACGTATGGACATTGAGTTGAGTCGGAGTGGCCTATTTAGTCCAAGCCTAACCGATCGCATTTATGATGGAATCGACATTGGCGTACTTATTATCAAGTTAGGGTTTACTTCGAAAACCAAGCTTGCCAAGCCCACGCAGGGCCGGCCCTGGGGGTTGTTTGGAAGTGCAACCGCCCAGGGCCCATGAGCTTAAAGGGGCCCATTTTCTTGCATATTGAAAACCCTAAAAAATAGGCCTCTTAGATCTTCATCTACCTCAACATTTCTATTGCCAGATTCCCAATTACGGAAAAGATGTTTGCTCTTTCCATGAAATCCTATACTCAACGGCTACATTTTATCTTTTTAAGCAATTCTTAATTTAATTCATCACCACATCTCTCTTTCTCAATATCTTTGTTGTTATGTTCTCTCGATCTTTCTCTCCCGAAAAATTTGAATGGGAACAACACTGGTAATTCTTCTATTGTTATTATGTTATCATATTTTTTAAATCTTCTATTCTTTACTTGTTTCACAGTTCGGAATTCTTTTAAGTTTCTGAGACTGTGGCTTTGTTTAGGGATTTATTGTTAACCAATAGCAGGACAGGAGTGCATTGTACATCGAGGAATAAATTTCATTGCATCGTACGGATTGTTAATTGAGATTCAATGTGGCTAATTGCATGCGAATTAGTATAATTGTGTTATTATCAATAATGGATAGAAGATGTGTGATTTTCTGTTTAATCCATCTCCTATATTTTTCTGGATGCTGCTAAAGTTGAGATAGATTGTAATAAGTTTAGCTACTATATAACATATACTGCATTGGGAAACGAACAGATTTAGCTCTTGCTTTCATCGTGAAATACTTATAGATACAAGATAACGAGGCATATGCTATCTTGAACTATATATATCCTCTCTGTATTCATAAAATAAGAGCGAGTTCAAATACCCACGTAGTTGTTGTATTTCCGGATAGCATAATGACTTTAGGCCATTATTTTCCTTCTTCCAAAGAGATAATGAAAACAATAGCAGGGATTGTTGTGAGTGTTGCAATTGTACATTGAAGATTAATTGACGGGAGGAATTTGTTTGGATAGTAAACCATTCGCTTGAGAATGATTTTGTCTAGTAAGGTATTTATCCGGTAGTAATAGCGTGAATCTCATGATAATATCAGGGTCGTCCATGAGGGTAATTTACGAGTGCAATGGCCCAGGGCTCCATCAACTTGAGTGGTCGATTTTTACATGTATTCAGCCTTTAATTTAGAAAAAAATATTGTATGTCCTAATGAGGCCTTGTAAATCAATTTTTTAGTAAAATAACTCACCGAAAAATGAGCAATCAAATTTTTCAATGAAACAATTTGTTAAAAAATGAGCTCTTATGTAATCAATTTTTTGGTGAAACGACTCGTAAAAAAATGAGCCCTTATAGAATCAAAATTTCAGTGAACAACTCAATGCTAAAGTCATGAAATTATATAAGGGCGCATTGTTCATCGAAATTTATAGGGGCCCATTTTTTTTCTTTTGCCCAGGGCCTACAAAATGTCAGGGACGGCACTGAGCCCACGATCGATTTTCTTATAGGGTCCAACTCACGCATTTATCCCCACATTCTTATGTCTCCTACACAATCACATATAACATGTATGTAGGAGTAGTATACTGAAAGTCAGCCTTATTTTTGAAAGAGTTAGTATACAGAAAGTCACATTCTTTGTTCTGCAAAAAAAGGTCTTGTCCAAAGATATTACCTTTAATCTGGACCATTTCAATACTAAAGGGAAAAGTTTACATCGAAATATAAGGCAAGCGGGCAACAAGCTACGCCGCTAGTCATTTTTGTATTGCAAAGCCAATTCTTCTAAACGCTATATCCATAGATCTGGGGTCCATCACATTACTGTTCATCACTTTTTGGATCCTCTTTAAAAGTGCTAGGAAGCCAAAGGTGTCAAAACCAAAGGGGATGAAGGCATGCTGATTCTTCGTGTAGGCTTTCTCGTGTTTCACCACTTTTGCTAAAGAAGCTTTAAGGGCAGCATGTCTTGTTGTGAAGGTCCCGATCTTCAACTCCACCATCGGGGAAACTCCTATCAAATCTACACAAACACGTTTTCCTCCTATCCACCCAAAAATAAAAAAATCAGCAGGTTTAAATGTGGATCTTCCCTCCTGTGAATATGTTAAAAAGTTCATTGGTGCCTCTTTCTTAGTAGCAATACATGCACAGTTGAGGACATCGAATAAAACATTTCTAACAAGATCGTGTCTGTACTTAAATTCCGAGAGCTCCCTACAATGAATGACATGATCACCAAAAATGTCTAAGCATGCCTTGCAACAGACTGGACAAATCTCATCAACAGGAAACAACGAAATCATGAGACGATATTTGAGGATACTACGATACTCTACCGGTGACATGTGAAGTCCAAGTCCATCTATGGGAAGGGTAAGAAGAAAATCTTGGACATGAACATCTTGAAGACACCAAAAAACTGTTTTTTGTCTAACGTACATGTTATATACCATCTCCATATCCTCAATTATTTTGCTAAAATGTGCACTCGCCAAAACATTCTGGATCTTAGAGGGGACGGTGTCCTTTTTAGAGAAACAATTGAGGTCGAATGAGGTAATCAAACCATGAAGTCTTTGAAGAGCATAGTAGAAGTCGAAGTCGGAGTCTATATTGCAAATTTTACTGTGACGCAGGATATGGTCCTGAAGTTCCCAATGTTGCATCTTGGAAGCCATAAAAGCGTAGGAAGAAGCCTCCACAGCTGAAAGTAGCCTCAAACCACCAAGTCGAAAGGGCAAATAGTAGTATTAATGGTCAAAGTGAAGATGAATGGCTAAAGAAGAATTTATATCATTTCCCATCAGAATCTTTTACTTTACAAGGGAGATGGAAAAATAAGTGATAAACAATCAAATACGACAGTCAACAATAGGAGAATATTATTATTTTACTTTTTTGAAGGGTTGTCAATTTTTTTAAAATAAATATTCACCCTATTATTTATTTAAGCTTATGTCCATTTAGTAGCGGGCTCAATCGCCATCTACTTGAGATATGCTTTCTGAAGCATTTTCCAAGACGAGTGGACTATCGGGAGGAAGGCTTTTGTCCTAACAAGATAACAAAGGGTCAATAACTAGCCCTATTCAATATTGAAGCAAGTCCTCGTCAATGTCAAAGAAACCATTCAGTTTCATTTCGGAGAAAAGATGTCATAATTGGAGTTTTGAATAAGACGACTCTTGCTTTTGAATATTTTCTAAGTCGGTGTTAAGCTTTTTCACGATATTTGATTAAGGTATGTTCTTTTTTGAAGAAGGGCTTAGAGCGATTTTTCCGCGCCCCATGCATGCTCATCACCGCAGGGACCCGGGAAAGGGGGCCGGCCCGAAGTCCAAATGGATTGTTGTTCGCAAGGTCTCCTTGCTGGAATACTAGACACCCATATTTTGAGAAGAAAAAAAGACCTAGTTTACTCTCCCGCGCATCCATGGCTGATTGGTTAAAGCACCCAATCCCAACGAGAGGAGGCCGCTGGCCCACTCGAGCCAGAAGAACGGGAAAAGAGGCCGAGAAAAAAGGCGTATGCCTAGACGGGGGGCTGAACGAAAGAACTCCCGGCCTCCACTTAACTTCACATGTCTCATGAACCAACTAGTTTGATCTATGTACGGGTAGGGCTAGCGATTTGTATGATGTCAATTAGAGAGGACATCAGAAGGGGAGCTTGCAAGGGTCCTCGGACATCGGGGGCCCATGGGGGGGAAGGGCCTCAGGGGGTCCTACTATCAATCAAGAAGGAGGGGTACATCCTCTTTTCTAGTCTTCAGTTCCAAGTGAGTGGAGTGAAGAAGAAAAGAGAGAGTGAAGCGGCTATCCGGAGGAAGGAACCAAGCCTTCCATCATACCTCGTAGCTAATGTTCCTACTAATAGGTTGGCCAGGAATCTCTATCTCCGTCCTTACCTATTAGTAGTATGGAGTCAGACCTTCTTGCTATTGGTGCCTACGGCAAGGAAGGTGAGACCGAGAATAGGGATAGGAATCGACTTCTTGCCTTCTACTACTGAAACTACCTCAACAACTCTTCAACTCCATCAATCAATGGCTTTGTCTTCTCATTTTCCCGCGAGGAAGTCCTTCGCTCTACTCACTGAAACATCTCAATCAATCAGATAACGACGCGACAAGGTCTTGTCTCTTGACCCTCTCCGAGAGTCGCCAACTCACACTATATATCCGGGCTAAGAGCTAGGAGTTGACGAAGGAGAGCGGTCTTGGCAAGAACCAAGGCTTCACAGGTCAGCTAGGACTATTTGGCCACGTACTCTTCGGGCTGAGATATGTGGATCCCGAACTCATCCTCTGATTCCACTCCTACCACCCTTCCCGCTCACGTCGACTCGGCATACCTAGCTCCCTTGTACAAGTTAGACCGCTCAGTCAGCTGTGGATTTACAGACGCACGGAAAGAGGAGCCCTCTATAATAGGCTTCGATCTCAGTCCCCGTGTCCTCAGAAAGCTTCCGCACATCCTAAACCATGCTCCACCCCTTTTATATAGTCTTTCAAATATGTTGACGAAGCAGGGATGGAGCCATAATATATAGTTGGGAGCTGTAGTCCAAGACGAAGGGAGGGAGAAGGAGGTACGAAGCCTTTTATGCAATTATGAAACAGACTTTCCCCACGACCTTAAGCAAAGCCAAAATCCTTGTCCCCCGAATTCAAATCAAATAGAAAGACGTCATTATAGGGGGCCAAGATAACCCCCGAACTTGAAGCTAGAATTTCAATTCAAGCTATAATCTAATTGAAGATAATTGTTTCTTATATTATCTAGTTGAGTTGTTTTATATCCTTTTTCAAATAAGGAAATATAGGAATTCAAAGGAAATATTTAGGGGGATGAAAATAGAGATAGCTTTATATTCGCTATTATATATTCTAGTTGTCGAGAGAACTCTGTAGTGTTTTTTTAGCACTTAGATCAAAGTGAGATCCTTTTTCTTGATATTTCAGAAAGTAGAGAGAGAGAGAGAGAAAATTAGTCACAGGCGACCGGGGAAGGTTCAAGCAAGAAAGGAGGCAGGAGAGTTCTACTAGAAAAGCCTTCCAGACCAATGTGCGGACTTCCGGTATTAACTGCACATAACCTGGCTAGGAAATGTCCAGCAACTCAACATAGGTTCGTCGAGCTTGGATATCTTGGTGCTTATATATTCAGAAAAATGGTTAGGGATGGAAGACTTGACCATCGAGACCACCCTCATGCAAGTTCTTGCAGGATATGATGACCTGACGAAAAGAGCCAAAACATTGCATGTTACACACATTTCTGTGTGGTCCCTTGAGTGTGAGGGTGCTCCAGCACCTGAGCGTCTGAGTCCTTGACATGAGAAAGGAGTTCAGAGCAGGAAGAGGATGGGGATGAAAGTCTTCGCTCCAACAGAAGCTACCGTCATATAAGCTTCTCCTTCTTCTTCAGAAGCTTATATCTAGTTAGTTGCTCAAACGTGGATCTGAGGGTGAAGCTCATGGCCGAGTCCCTGCAAAAGAGAAAAAATAAACAATTAGACACCGCATCTTCACATGTTTAAGATCAAAAGAGATTGACTGAGTTGAGTAGTAGGCTTAGCAAGTGCATTCAGTTGTGAACTGATGCAGCGTGACCCCAAATTATAGGGTCATATTTATTTAATTAATTAGTCGTCAATTTTAATTACGTTTTTAGCGGTCGTAATGGTCTAATTAAATAATTGAGGTCGCCTGTGATCTCAACGTTTATTTCGTAGATTTTAATTGCAATCTTGGTCAATTAATTAGATTAGAGTCTAATTAGAGTAATTAGGGGTCAATTGGAAGTTGTCAGAGTCCAATTAGGATAAAGTTGGTTGTCAATTTTGATTTGTTTACTATTTTTGTAAACCCATCTCTCCTATATAAAGAGAGGGTAGCCCATTGTTTTTAGGCAGTCAAGTATTATGAAAATTTGAGTTTATCTCAGTATCTCCCTCTTTCTCTTCTCCCTCCACGCGATCTCCGCGGTTCTCCTCCTTCAATCCCTCGTATTCCAGACGAGTTCTTCTCAACCCCTCCCTTTTCTTCTACCAAATATTTTTCCACCGTTCAAATTAATTCCCGCGCGACGCCGAATTGCTATTTGCATCAATTGGTATTAGAGCATGGCATTTAGATCGTCCTCACGATCTAACGATCCGTCCCGGCGCTCGCAACGGCATCATCGTTCATCCGAACAAACACGCCGAACCATCTCCACCATCGACGCCTCCTACAAGGAGACGGGGCACGTGGTACGTGATTTGCAGAACAACTTCAACTCGCTGTTTCGAGATCTAATGGCCAACTTTGAGGCCTACCGCGACGCCCAATCGAAGCCGCCACCCGTTGAAGCCGCTGCCGCGGAGTTTGACGAAGAAACCCGCCCCGTGGAGGAAGAAACGGCCGCTGTCCAGGAGCTTCCAGATCTGATTTCGCCATCGGAATCGGTGCCGCCGCATCCTCCGGCCGTCCCGACACAGCCCCCTCTATCCCAGGTATCTTCCTGGCCTTCCTCAGCCCCCTAACCCTACCGGCACCCTCCACCATTCCCCCACCACCTGCGGCTCACCCCCAGCCCCACCTCGCCGCCTTTCTTCTTTCTCTTCCCCTCCCTCTCGAAATCCCTCCCTCTCCCCCGATTCTTCTTCCCATTCCATGCACCTCCTCCCAAATCCCAACTCTTTCTCTCGCCGCCTTCTCCCAACATCCCTCTTTCCCCGCGCCAGCGTTCGCCTTCCCCTCCCTTCTTCCCCGCAGCGCGCGCCCTCAACCTGCGCGTCCCGCCCCTCTTTCCATCGCCAACTGCGCCCCCACCTCCCCGCAGAGCAGCTCCGCCCCGATGCCATCGCCCCACCGCCCCAGGCATGCGCGCCTCCTGCGCGAGGCTTCGGCCGACTCCCGCCTCCCCCCGGTGCCATACCTCCTGCGCAAAGCCCTGGCCAGCCCCCGCCGCATCAGGCGGCGATTTATGCACGAGAAATCCGAGCGTGCCCTAACGGGCACTCCGAAGATGGCGCATCGTGAGTCCCACAGAATGTGGGATTGGAAAGTGAATTGGAAAATTTGCAGAACAAAAATTCCTAAAAACCATATTTGCAGGAAGGTCCAAGGCAAGAGGAATGTGAGGAAATTTGAAGGGGTACGAAAATTGCAGAGATGCCCCCCAATTGGAAAAAACTACAAACGTAACGTGGAATATGATCGCATTGGGGGAAATTGAAGCCCCAATTCCAGGATGATTTCTCCAACGATCCACCTACATCACGCAATTCGTCAGGAGCCGAATTTTTAAAGCGGTGGAGAGTTGATGCAGCGTGACCCCAAATTATAGGGTCACATTTATTTAATTAATTAGTCGTCAATTTTAATTACGTTTTTAGCGGTCGTAATGGTCTAATTAAATAATTGAGGTCGCCTGTGATCTCAATGTTTATTTCGTTGATTTTAATTGCAATCTTGGTCAATTAATTAGATTAGAGTCTAATTAGAGTAATTAGGGGTCAATTGGAAGTTGTCAGAGTCCAATTAGGATAAAGTTGGTTGTCAATTTTGATTTGTTTACTATTTTTGTAAACCCATCTCTCCTATATAAAGAGAGGGTAGCCCATTGTTTTTAGGCAGTCAAGTATTATGAAAATTTGAGTTTATCTCAGTATCTCCCTCTTTCTCTTCTCCCTCCACGCGATCTCCGCGGTTCTCCTCCTTCAATCCCTCGTATTCCAGACGAGTTCTTCTTCTCAACCCCTCCAAGTTCTTCTTCTCAACCCCTCCCTTTTCTTCTACCAAATATTTTTCCACCGTTCAAATTAATTCCCGCGCGACGCCGAATTGCTATTTGCATCATGAACTGAGGTGCGCGAGATCGAGATTGAGAAGAGAAAGTTCCATAGTGGACCTCTCGAGATCAGGCAAAACCAAGAATATATGCAAGACCGTAAGAGCGGCATTAAGCCAACTAAGATGATGTACTATTTATTTCAGGTTTTTCAAAAGAAGAAAATGCTGCGGTGGAGAGTTCGAGCTCTTCGACGATTCTAGCTTTCAAATCATGCCTGAGGTCATTGATCGAGTCGAGGCTTTCGAACTGAGACGAAAGACCTTGAATTTAAGAAGAAAGGCAAGAAAAACCCAGCTATCAAGAAGCTCAAAAAAGGTGGGAGTCAGGCGAAAAATGGTCCTAAGTACGAGAAGGCAAAGAAAGGTCAAAACTTGGTCTCTGTTTGCGATAAGCTGAATTGTACTCTTCCTAGATATACCTGGTGGATTGACTCAGGTGCCACTTGTCACGTGCACCTTGCAAGGCTTCAAAAGCCACAGGACTCCAAGTAAGAGTGAAAGCTTTGTCTACTCAGGCAATGGATTACGTTCACGCGTGGAGGCAGTAGGAAGATGCAGTCAGAATCTCGATTTCGGATTGACTATAGAGCTTGAGAACGTATTTTCGATTCCCTCTATAAACTGCATTTCTGTTTCAAGACAAGAGGTTATACTTGAATTTGAATGACTATGAGGTTTCCATAATCACTATATAATAATTGGTGGGATGTTCTCGCAGATCCGGAATGGTGGTTGATGATATATAAGGTTCATTTAGATAATACAACATATAAGGAATTCTTAACTGAGGGATAAAAGAGGGTCAATGAAAAATCAGATAGTTAGGACGACTTTGTCCCTTCTCAGCCAGGTTGGGGCACATTTCAAAAGAGAAGATTCGATGGCTAGTGAATAATGTTCTTCTTCCCAATTGAGATTTCACTGATCTCCGAATCCGCGTGGACTGCATAAAGGGAAAACTGACCAAGACCTTCGAGAAAAGTGCAACTAGGTGTAATGGAACTTTTGAATGAATTCATACAGATATTTGTGGTCCACCGTGGTGAGATTATCACATTTACTGATGACCACTCCAGATATGGCTACATCTACTTGCTATCTGAGAAAGAAGAAGCACTTGAAGCCTTTTCAATAAGGTCTTTAAGGCGGGTTATTAAAGTGGTTAGATCAGATCGAGGTGGTGAGTACGAAGGTAGGCACACTGAAACTGGAAGGTGGTCCTTTTAACCTTGAGGTCATTGTCGCACAATATTCCATGCCTGGTCGACCCAGCCCTATAGTGACGTTAGAGTAGCCGAAAGGGGAAATCGGACCCTTGGTCAGAAGTATGATCAGTAACACTTCTCTCCCTTTGTTTTTGTGGGCCGAAGCCTATTATAGAGGGTTCCTTCCATAGACTAAGAGTCGTTCAAAGATCATAAGGAGATAGATAAGTAAGATAAGGCTGTTCAAAAAACTCCGAGTTGTGGACAGGAAGGAAACCTAATTTGACCCTTGGGGATGTCCGCGTCATTGTACAACCCAAAAGAGAAGAAGTGAGATCCAAGGACAGTGAGTGCGTATTTGACCTTCGACGAGGGTTATAGATTTGACTGTCCTTCACTTCCTACTCGTATCAATGAGACGACATTGCCAAGTTGATTGAGGATGACTTCATCCGTGGGAGTTCTGAGCTACTTTTGAGAAAATGACAGAAGCCTTCGTCAAATGACCAAAGAGTTCTCCCATGCATACCGACGGGTATCACAAACATACATCAAGAGCCACCTCATCAGGTATGTCAAGAGGTAGCTGAAGAGCGTCCTCATCAGGAAAGAAATGCCTCCTCAACCTCAGGTAGTAGAGTTGCCAGATCGTGGGTGCAAGTGGGAAGACCAAGACAAACTCCAAAGGCAACATTGAGAGATATAAGGTTGAGGGTCAAAAGGTGATTAGACTTCGACCTTCTCTCCAGTGCCTCAGAAGGACTCTTTTAGAGGACGTCATTATAGGGCATTGGTGGCTCATTTTGACTTAGAGCTTCATTTCTGATCTTTTCATTCCTCATATTATAGATCAGGGGATCTTGATGTTTGTGATACCTGAAGGTTTCTCAGAGGTAGAAGACCTAGTTTGCAAGTTCAAGAAAGAAATCTATGGCCCTTCTCATCAAATCCATCCCTCTCTACTTTTGATCTTAGCACCAAAAAGAAGAAAATGTCATCGGAAAACACTGTTGATCAGTGTATATATCTTCAAGTCAGTGGGAGTCAGTTCAGATTTAGGATTCAGGTTGACATCTTGCTCAGGGTGAGTCTACTATCGCGATATGATAGTGAGATTTCATTATATTTCTAAGTAGAGAGAGAGCCCGGGTTGCCCTCTCGCTTTCTCTTGCCTACTCGACTCTACTTCTCCGAAACGGCCCGGACGAATGATTGAGTACCATCACGATATGATAGTGAGTCTAGGGAGTCGTGTTGAGTTTAGCCCAATGTTCCGTAGCTTGATTCCTAACCCTCGAAAACCCGGAACTATAGAAATGGCCTATAACTCAGCAAAATGGCCGAGATCGTCTTGTGCTACATGCGTTGGCCGGAGTGTTGACTTGGATGATGTGAAAAAATCAATCTATTTCTTCTTCGATTCAAACGTCAATCTCAAATAGCCCAAACGTTATCCCATAAGCTCATACAGCTCCTCTAAAGGACGGAGGGGGCGGCTGGGGCCATTCCTCTGTTATTGGCTCCTAGCTCCGGTTGGGACGAGGGGGTGGGACAGCGTCCTGGGTTTTCCCGCAGCTCTCCGAACATGATGTGGCGAACCTCGTACCCTTTTCGGGCTACCTGAATTGATGAGCTTATCGACCAGGAGCTCAAATCAAATGAATCGACCCGTGAAGTCGAAAGGTCAAAATAGCACGGCTGAATCTTTTCGAGATCAGTGTCAAAGAAATGGTACGGGAATGGCTTTAGTAGTAAATGGTACATCCTTTGTAGATGAGTCTATCTGGTAGAACTATTTAGCGGTCTGGGATCCTAGGAAGAATACAAGCAAGCAGCAAAGCGGTTTTTCAGGGGCGTAGAAGAATATATCGACGATTCCACCACATGATAATAGGCCACAACGACTTATAGAACCGCCAAAAAAACGGATATTGAAGGATGAACAGCTTCCACAGCTCCAACTACTTCTCTATATAGCCGTCTGCTTCGAGTGGATCCTGCTACTTCCTCTCGAACCATACTAATATCTTATTATGGAGATGGGTTTCTCATTTCTTTCTCTTGAAATCAGTTCCATTCTTCTTTTGATACATGCCTTTTTTTAGGGGGTCTACATCTGGCATAGGGGTTCTATCGCGTACGAAACGGAATAGTATCCCACTTCTACGAATAGCTCGTAATGCAGCATCTCTTCCGAGACCGGGGCCCTTTATCATAACTTATGCTCGTTGCATACCCTGATCCACCACAGTACGAATAGCGTTTATTGCTGCAGCTTGAGCGGCAAAGGGTGTCCCCCTTCTTGTGCCTTTGAATCCAGAAGTACCGGCGGAGGACCAAGAAACCACCCGGCCTCGTACATCTATAACAGTGACAATGGTCTTATTGAAACTCGCTTGAACATGAAATGGACCGTAGATTTCTGACTCATATTTCTTCTAATAGTTTCCCCCGATTCGATCTGCTTTGCAAACAGCTTTGCTCTATACATCAAATCAAATAGCCATATTAGAAAATGAGGAAATTAGCCGCCAATTCAAAATTCTATAGATAAATGCAAATCTATACTGAAATTAGTTAGCAAGGTAGCCCCTCGCCCAATAGTGCCTTTTCAAGGCCGGTAACCGAGGGACGTAATCATTCCTACGCTTCTTCGAACAACTGGAGTCAGAAGTCCCCAAGTTTTCGTCTCCTGGGGGATCGTCAAGCACATCCGGCAAGGATCAAGGGGATCGAGTTCTTGCAGGGATCAGGTCGGAGCAACGTGCCATCGGACGTGAAACAGGCAGTCTCACGATCGGGCATGAGTGTCCGGAAGTCTGCATTCTATACTCCAGCGGATCGGAAGGCAGCGGGGGAAGGAGGGTCTTGGGGGGGTTAGGGGACAGCGAATTCCCCATACAGATAGAGGCACCGGTGAAAAAGATACTCCGAAGGCTTCGGGATCGAGGTCTCACTAGCTGAAGAAGACCCTGGCCAATTCACGTGGCCTGCTTGATGAACGTCAGCGACGGAGACATCGTAAATTGGTCCGTGGGGATCGCTATCAGTCCTCTGTCTTACTACAGGTGCTGCGACAACCTTTACCAAGTCCGAACGATTGTCGACCACCAGATCCGCTGGTCTGCCCTCTTCACCCTAGCCCACAAGCACAAATCCTCGGTGCGGAATATAATCCCAAAGTACTCCAAAGGCTCAAATATAGTAAATCAAGAAGGTGGTCAGACCCTTGCAGAGTTCCCAAACAGCATAGAGCTTGGGAAGCTCGGACCCGGTCGACGATCCACTTCGCACTCCCCCCCTTTGATCCCCCCTTCCTTCCCCCCTGACCCCCCCATGCTTGCAGTTGGGCTTCTTTCGGACAAGCTTTTTCCATCATCTCCCCCGCTATCGGAAGCGGCTTATTATATAGAAAGTTCGGACAGGTAGGTTCGGGGACCCGTTGGGGGTTTGAAAGGGGGGTCCAGATTCCGGGACGGAGTCGTATGACGCGAGAGTGTCACGTACGGTTCCTTTGAGAAGGGTGTGATACCACCACCTATCAGGCCCGACGAACGGTCCACGGAGCTGCATCCCTACTCACCTGGTCCATGCACATCGCTCTCTCCAGGAGGTTGGCCGCCCATCCCTCATTTTCCCATTTCCAATAAGATCCCGAGCTCGATCCGGTTTAGTATCAAGGTTCTGATCTTTCTTTTCCTATATATATGGGTCCGCGCAGCATTTCCACAATATCGTTATGATCAATTAATGGGACTTGGTCGAAAAGTTTTATTGCCTCTATCATTAGCTCAGGTAGTCCCCATTTCTGGTGTTTCAGTCACCTTTCGATGGCTCCCTTAATGTATGTGCCACGAAGTGTCTGAAGAAAGGGGCTACTCCCCGAAAATGCCCCGGAACTTGGTCTTAAAGGGGGTCTTTTCTCTCGTTGGGGATTCATTGCCTGCATTGTTCGAGTTCTCAAGCTAAGTTGATTTGCCGATTGAGAACAGAGCGAGCGTCGAGTTGTTAGATATGAGGAGTTAACTTTCATCCTCTGACTCGCCTTAATTCACAGGAAATGAGTTCTTATTAGCGGTTCTCATTCGCTTTGACGTAGGCTTCAATCTAGTCGAAAGGAGAAGCCGTTCTCTCTAACTGTGCGAGACAACTATGATATATAAATGGCGAACAAAATCAAGATAATAAATAGAGATATCTAAAAAAAGTTCCTAATTATAGTCAGTTCTATTTATAGGGGGATGATCTTTCTTAGACCCTATGACAAAGTATTTCATTCTTGTATAGTTTGATCCTTTTTCATATCTCCGGCTGGCGGCATGGTCGTGTGATTGATCGGACTGAAAAGCATCTGTGCCAGAGAGCGGCATCCTTTGTCTCAGGCTCAGAGCAAAGCTAAGTTGTTGATTGACTTGAAGAGGAAGGTAGGAGCCGTAGAGAAGCGAGGGTGAAAGCGTTTCTTGACTTTCGAGCTCCGAGTCCTATGCAGGAAGAGCCCTAGCTGAATATCTTTTGAAGGATGGGACCTCGTACCAATGGGCTGCTGGTATGGAGATCGAGAAGTCTGTCTTGCATACTCATTCCCTGGGTTCGTCGCTCATCCTGAGGCATCTCCCAAGGGTCTGAGAAGGGACATCAATCCTAGGATGATTTTGTTTATAGAGATGAGCAGCAGAGACGTCATTATAGGGCAACAACGGGAAAAGGCTGGACACTCGTCGACAAGGTCCTCTTTCTCTTCCCATATCTCCGATTCTTGGTGAACCCATTAGCTGTACCGCCCAGTCGACAGCCCAGGGATGATGCGCGAAGCTAGTATGCTTTCCAGGTGAGAGGGAAGGTAGACTTTAGTCGAGATCAAAGCGAGCAGAGCGAAGGAGAAAGGGCTTCAGGTCTCCTATCCACTGACTATTAAAGTCAAGGAATCATCCCAGCGAGACTCCTCGCTTGATCTTGGGCTATCGGTTCTATAATCTCAGTCGCGAGCTATTTATATAACTGGAAAGACCTTAACAGCTCACTATTCGATGCCTTCTCTCTGACTTCTATTCTTAGGTTGTACAATGATGCCTCTGTACTGTCATCACCCTTGAAAGCTGCGAGCCCTAACCCCCTGTTTTCTGGAGGATAGAGCCCTAACTCCCCATTAACTGAAGCGGGCCCTTATATATCTATTCCGAGAGTTCTGAAGGTGCAGCTGCAATTGAGAGAAAATGCCTCCTAACTGCCGCTCGTGTCAGAATCCCGGGAGCCCTTTTTTCGAATAAAAGACCCTACCGTAATGAGAAGAAAGAAGCAAGCGAGCTAGAAGAACTCCTCAATCATAGGGCCAAGGTTCTAGCTAACTGACTGAATCTCTTTCTTTCATTAGGCCACGAGGCGAGTTCAATCAGAGACCTTGTTGAGTCGAGGTTGGAATAGAATAAGCCCCTTTGTCTTATCAGCTTCCAACACATATCTTCTACTACCAGGTCTTCTTACTCGAAATATCCTCGAAACAGTTATTACAATTATTAATGAGGTAGGCACTCTCTTCGCTATTATATATTGACGGAATATAGTAGAGGGAGGCGGAGAAAGCACAGGTATATATGTATTTGAGTTCCATTTATCCTTCTAAGTCAGAGAGAACATAGCCGGGTACGAGACTCGTACAACAGTATCTACAACCCGGCTCCATAACAGGAAGTTCTATATTCCGTTAAAGAAAGTCTCTCGCGTCAGTAGCAGGGTAAAGAAATCATTTATCCTTGCGGGTCCGACATTCATCCTCTCATTCCTACTAATTAGTGTACCTGAGATGCATTTCCTCTAGCTCCTGAAAAGGACATTAAATAGACTGGATTAGAGGGATTGGTCATTCGAAAATGAGGATGAATTTCTTGTCTCAAATATTCGCTCGTATCATACCATATCTCAATGGATTGACGTCATTTTTCTACTGCGTGTACATTCTCCCATAATGATGATGTTTTTCCAAAAGAAAACTTAGTTGTTCAGCATCTTGGGCTAATCATCCCTTAGAAGGTCTTGTTAAAAGATCATCAATTCCTAGGGAAATAGATGTAGCAGTGGCTTGTTGGAAACCTAGAGTTTGAACTTGATCCAGGATGTGTGATGTATATGCCATTCCAAAGTTCTCTATTTATCTGCTAATAAGTCGTTTCATGTCCATCTATCACTTTCTTGTGAAAGACCAGATTGGCCCGTTCCGCCATAAGTACTACCTCTGTATTCTGCTGAGTAGGATTCAACAATGGGTCTAAGTCAGTGATTTGAAAACAACCTTTCCTCAATCTTGATTCACGTATCAATTTCCAGAATTATGATACCTCGAAGAGACTCAAACTTTCATGGATATCACATAATTATTTAGTTTGAGTTTTGCTGGTATATGAGTAGTACCGAGAAAACCCTAGTATGGCTTCTTCTATTTCTCGAGAAAAAGAAATATGGCCAACATTCGAATATATATACTACTTCTTTCTTTTTTGATGCTTCTTACTATCGCGATAGTTCCCATAAATCTCATGATAGGTACCCAAGGATTCATATTGAACTTCAATGGGAACTTCCTTTGAACCAATGACACCTTGATGCTTCCAATTAAGATTTTAGAGAGTAGGATGATGTTAATTGGGGGTCGAGCGAGGTTTTAAAGCAAGCACCGCGGGCGAATAGGAGTAAGCAAGGATGAGAGACAAGGACCCAAGGGAGACTCTTTCCGGTGGGGTGCCTCACTTGTTTTGTGTCACTCGCCTTATATCTAATCCAGAGCTTTCCTAGGGTATATATAAGCAAGCTTGAGAAGACAACCGCCTCGGGAAGAGCTTGTGAGCGGTATCCGAATCTGGCAGTTGGAAAAGCCAGAAGTCTGAGGACCGGAGTTGAGGACTCCTGAGGGACCCTCGGGAAGTCGTCGTCCTGTATAGCCCGTGTTTGTTGGGAAGGCTCCCCGGATTGGAAAGTGCACACCTAGCCCCTCATATATAGTAGCACTTTTCCCTATCTAAATCAACAAGGCCGAGAAGTCAAATGCTTGTCAATTCTTGGTGTAATAGTCTTCACCTCCCCTTCACAAAGTTAGGGGTCGTTCCTTCACTTTTCTCTTTTTTCCGTGTAATAATTTGGAATTCCTCTTCCAACTTGTCCCAGAATGGGCGTGATGGCAAAGAACAAGAAGAAAATGAAAGAGGAAATTTGTCCAATAGTCACAAATGGTGCCTCCACAGGTTGACATCCGATCCAATCTAGTAGTAAGCAATCCGCCAAAAGCAACCAAAAGATTCCTTGGTAAATCGGGAGGAAACTGGAACTACGCATATAGAGATTTTTGAGAAAAGGTAAAGCCAACAGACATATAAAAACGAGTGCTATTGCGGCTACACCTCCCGATTTGTCAGGTATACTTCGAAGAATGGCATAGATCGGTAGGAAATACCATTCCGGCACAATATGAGGCAGGGTAGACATCGGATTAGCAGGTATATAATTGTCGGGATGCCCCAAAACATTAGGAGCATAAAAAAGAAAAATGGAAAAAAAGATAGAAAAGGCTACCCAACCTACTAGATCCTTTACATAAAGAGAAGGGTAAAAAGCGATTTTATCCATCTCTGAATGTACACCCAATGGATTATTGGATCCATATTGATGCAATGTGGCCAGATGAAGAAGATTGGGCCCACTAAAATAAAGGGGAGTAAATAATGGAGACTAAAAAATGATTTAAGGTGACATTGTCCACGGAGAAACCACCCCAAAGCCAAGTCACTATAGTATCTCCTACTACAGGTATGGTGCTAGCTAAGCTTGTAATGACTGTTGCTCCCCAAAAGCTCATCTGACCCCAAGGTAGTACGTATCCTATAAAAGCTGTCACAATCATTAAGAGGAATATGACAACTCCGATACACCAAACAAATTCCCTAGAACTGCTATAACTCGCATAATATAGACCACGAAAAAGATGAAGGTAAACCACAATGAAAAACATACTTACCCCATTAGCATGCATATAACGGAGCAACCAGCCCCCTTCCACATCTCTCATAATGTGTTCTACGCTGTTGAAAGATAGATCCACATGAGGTGTGTAATGCATAGCTAAAAAAAGGCCAGTCACTATCTGAATGGTTAAATAAATACCAGCTAACGAACCGAAGCCCCACCAATAACTAAGATTGCTCGGGGTTGGATAATCTATCAAATGTTGGTTAAGTGTTGAGTATATGGGTTGTTTAATTTTAGAGAATATATGGTTTCTTATAGTCATTCTTATTTTCTATCGTGGCAACTCCTCTTCCCCTATTTACCTCCACCGCTTGATGCATAGTCTTAATCAGGACTCAAAAAGAGTCCCAGGGAGACTATTGAGAAGGGGGTGGCCGGAATCGTCGACCCGCTCTATTCTACCATTACCCATACCCTCCTCTTCTTCTATAGTAGTGCGAAAGGGGTCGATCATTTCCCCAATCCTTTGATCGCTCATAGGGGGGTGCCAGAGCAATAGCACCGTGTGTCCCCCTACTTGGTGTAATGAGTACTTCGTCGAATAAGGGCCAGCGGGTCTCTCATCTTGGACCCTTGGGAAGGGAGGGGGAGGGCGGTGAATTCAGCCAGGATACATAGCTTATAGATTCAGGTCTGTCAGGTTTCTAATTCGGCTATAGTATAGTTAGGCGTTGAACTACTCATTCTGGGAAAATCTGGGGAGTCTACTAGGGGGTGAAAATGCTACTTCTGATGTCCGCAAGCAGGGAACAGCGGTATCAGCCTCAGTGGATTCCTCATAGGTCTCCCTCAAAGTCCACGGAAAGCAGAACTATACGAGAGTGAGGGGTCCGGAAAGAGAAAGTGAGTGAGGGGGGTCCGAGGTGCGTCACTATAGGGGCCGAGGAAGAAGTCACTTGATGTCGCCATAGGGCATGGGGCTCTGATGCATGTGTAGAAAGGGACTAGTCTGATCGGACTGAGGGTAGGAGGATAGGAGAGTAGTAGGAAGCCTGGATGGATTTTTCCATTCCCGCGGATGGTGCTAGTCTTATCCCTGATTGAGGGAAGGGTCAGAAATGAAAGAGCAAAGCCACCACACTTATAGTACTGGCATTCAAAATCATCCCAGTCGGCAAAGCTTGACAACCATATATTGAGGTCTGAGGCTTTTCAATACATATTACCTATGACCCCATCCTGGCTCTGTGTCCTGAGGGAGGGAGTGCTCTCACCCCGGTCCCCCTCGCGTAGTCATCCTCTCCTGCCGCCAAGGATCTTGCCCCTGTGATTGAATTGATCCCTGACGAACTCTCTCTTTCCTGTCAGTTTCTGGCTTTTCAGTAGACAATGCGTCGACGACTGGGTCTATTGTGGATGTTCCCGCAGGAAAATCCTTGTTAGGCCGTGTGGTCGATGCTTTGGGAGTACCCATTGATGGCAGAGGTTCTTTAGGCGATCACGAACGAAGATGTGTAGAAGTGAAAGCCCCTGGTATTATTGAGCGTCGATCTGTGCACGAACCCATGCAAACTGGCTTAAAAGCGGTGGATAGCCTGGTTCCTATAGGTCGTGGTCAACGAGAATTGATAATTGGAGACAGGCAAACAGGAAAAACCGCTATAGCGGTGGATACCATATTAAACCAGAAAGAACTGAATGCAAAGGCCAAAGAAAATGAGAAATTGTATTGTGTCTGTGGCGATTGGGCAGAAACGCTCAACTGTGGCACAATTAGTACAAATTCTTTCATCAGCCAATGCATTGGAATATTCCATTCTTGTCGCTGCCACCGCTTCGGATCCTGCTCCTCTCCAATTTTTTGCCCCATATTCTGGTTGTGCCATGGGGGAATATTTCCGCGATAATTCCATGCACGCATTAATCATATATGATGATTTGAGTAAACAGGCGGTGGCATATTGCCAAATGTCATTATTGTTACGCCGACCGCCAGGTCGAGAGGCTTTCCCCGGGGACGTCTTCTACTTGCATTCCCGTCTCTTAGAAAGAGCGGCTAAACGATCAGAAGAGACAGGAGCAGGTAGCTTGACGGCCTTACCTGTCATTGAAACACAAGCTGGAGACGTATCGGCATATATCCCAACCAATGTGATTCCCATTACAGATGGACAAATCTGTTTGGAAACTGAACTCTTTTATCGCGAACTCCGACCTGCTATTAACGTTGTCTTATCTGTCAGTCGCGTCGGGTCGGCAGCTCAGTTGAAAGCTATGAAACAAGTCTGCGGTAGTTAAAAACTGGAATTGGCACAATATCGAGAAGTAGCAACCTTCGCTCAATTTGGCTCAGACCTTGATGCTGCCACTCAAGCATTACTAAATAGAGGTTCAAGGCTAACAGAAGTTCCAAAACAACCACAATATGAACCACTTCCCATTGAAAAGCAAATTCTAGTCATTTATGCTGCTGTCAACGGATTCTGTGATCGAATGCCACTAGACAGAATCAATCAATATGAGATAGCCATTCCAAGTACCATCGATCCACAATTACTCAAAGAACTTGCATCAAAAGGTGGCTTAAAAGCAGAAAGAAAAAAAGAACTAGAGACTTCCTTAAAAGAAACTGCAAAAACCTTCATATAAAAACCCGGTGGGGAGCCGAAGGAGATGAGCGCGGAGTACTCTTGGCGCCTGTCTGGCCCTTTCTCATTTTTGTTCCATCCTCCACAATCCTCCATTCCAAAACAGGAAAAGCAAGCAAAGATCATAATTGAAATATGTTGGAGGGGTCAAAATTAATAGGAGCCGGAGCTGCTACCATTGCTTTAGCAGATGCTGCCGTCGGCATTGGAAATGTCTTCAGCTCATTGATTCATTCCGTAGCCAGAAATCCTTCATTGGATAAACAATTATTTGGGTATGCAATTTTGGGCTTTTCTCTAACCGAAGCCATTGCATTGTTTGCCTCAATGATGTCATTTTTAATCTCATTCGTCTTCTAATTTGAGGAACTCCATATTAGTCTGAAACGTCACTATGGGGCCCTACGAGATTCTCTTCTCGGTCGAAGAAATTCTGACCTAAGGGAGGCTCTGTTCCATTGCTGAAACAGGGGAAGGGGAGTGGTGAGGTAGGCCCCTTCAAAGAAATATGAGGCCCACAGGCCAACGTCGACTTTGACATTCCGTAAGCAACTCCGTGCTCCAGACGGGGGAAATGAAAGCAGAAACTAATGAAACAAGACTCTCTCTTCCCTCCCACATGTTCAATCTTTTTTTAGAGGTTTTCCCAGAGATCTTTCTCATTAATGCTACCTTCATTTTGCTCATTCATGGAGTTGTATTTAGTACCTCTAAGAAGGATTATTATCCATCGTTAGTCAGTAATGTGGGTTGGCTTGGATTACTTAGTGTTGCACGCCTAGGAGGGCAGCGCGCTTGGGGATGCGGAGGAGCTCGTCTCGTTCCTGCTCCCTAACCTAATGTGGCCGGACCGCAGGGAACCGTAGCATGGGGGGAGGTCCTCATCCTTTAGCCACCGCAAGGCTGTCTAATCGTACGCAGCGGAACGAACCTGGTTCAGAAAGGCACATGAGTCCGAACGCTATTATGAATGTGCGACCGACACTACACTACGTAGGTACCTGTGCTGGTGAGGCGTCGGTCAGTCCTAGAAACGGCGGCAGCGGTGCAAGGTAGACCGGACGTGCTGCAACCTAGGGATCACCAGTCGATCGCTCTATAGGGATCTCGGGGGGGGGGGGCATAGCACCATTCTTCTTGGAGGAGGGTTGGTTTGCCCAGGTGACTGATCCTGCCATAATGTACTCCTACCTATTATATTGCACCGGCAACCGAAGTCGAACGTAGGACTCACTTCATGCGTTCAGGGACAGGAGGAAAGAAAGGGCGATAGATGATAATGATCAAGGGCTAAGCGTCTGGACGGGCGGGCTGAATGGATAAGCGAAAGGTGCTATGGAGTGGCCAATATACCCAGTATCAGAATTATACGGATGTGAAAAGACCTCTTGACAGACGGGTAATTGGCCTTTCTTTTTGCAAAGTTTATTGGAACGGAAACATAGGTTCATTACTCGGACTTTCTATCTGTCCCGCTTGCTTTCTCCTATCTCGAAAAGCGCCCTTAACCCCGTATATATAGTTTCCGAGTGAGAACCATGCAAGTCTCGTAATCAGACCAGAGATTCTAGGTTCAGATCCCTAGCTTACTGAAGTTGACAAGCCTAAGTGCCCGCGAAAAGCCCGAGAATCATCTCGCATGGGATTGGAAAGTAGGATGAGTGCTCGGTCATAGTATTCACCTAGAATATATGGTCTGGGACGTAGTTGCTGAGGGAGAACCAGGATGTTACTTGGCTATGGAACGAAGGATCATTCCCATGGCATACATATCCTGACTTATGGATATTGCTTTTCTTTAGCTTTTCCCACTAGCACCTCTGCTTTGCCATCCGACTCACTTGCGGTTCAGTCTTCTGGCCCGTGTTTTATTGCATGTATCTGAGAATGACTCTCACTTGTGTGAAAGTCGTAGCCTTCTTCATCGTGAAAGCAGGAAGCGTCCTCCCTGGGACTATGATTCTAGATAACTTAGGCCAAAGGCCATCTTATGAACTAGCGGATAGTGCGGATTCGATGCTTCTTGCGAGAGGTCGTACCTTCCTCAATTCAGTGAGGCCTCTCGTCCACGAAGTGGTGGATTGTGTCCTTTCCGCTCGCAAATCTTCTTCTACCATGCTCGATTCACTTAATGACGGTCGGAAGCTCCCTGGGAACATACAGATTTATACGACCTGCTTCTTCCACGAGCTGAAGAGGCTTTTTCGAATTTCCAATCTCTTAGTCCTGAGACGACTTTTCCCGAGCGGGAAATCGGTAATAGTTGTTCTCACCTCGACCGACTACTATCTATGAGACCCTCTACCGGGAAAGCAGTAAAGTCTGCTGCAGCCCACTCCGTAGAAAAGAGAAGACCTTCCGACTCGCTATTTCTCGTTGGACTTCCCATCTGCCTTCCCCGTTTAGCTACCCGGGGTCTTGGTAGTGACTAACTAGCTTTACACACTCCTCGTAGGCTGATTTCTGATACTGAAGATGTTTATCCCAGTTACCCATCTTAGAGCTTCTTCTTACTAAATGCTCAGGGATGAAGTGGATTATGGCTTCAATAAGCACTTCCGAAGGAATGGGTTGCCAGGTGCTTGTATGATGATCTGAATTGTCTCATTTGAAAGAGAATCCACCATGCGAAAGATCCAGAAGATCCAGGGGTCTCAATATATTGATGTATATAAACCGGTTGATCAATACGAGGGGTTCACCCAGCGTACAAAAAGCCTGGCAATAGAGATGGGGTAGAACCCGTCAATGAGGAGCAGTAGTGAGAAAGTTCTCGTAGACGGCAGGGTGCAGAGCCCTCCACAAAGTTTTCTACAACCTTCATAGCAACCTGAAGGTTATAGGCATTCTTTCTCTTTGTCTGATGGTGGATAAAGTTGGCAAAGGTAGATATGATCGTCTTCTTCCTATCCCTATTCTCCGTAGGTATTCTCAGAGTCAACTTTCCCCTCTTCTTGAGGAATCTATCATAGATCTAGATATGAACGGGTTTTTGGCGAATATTTGCAATTATCTAAATATGTTATCAAAAAATCGAGATAATGATATTAGAAAGTCTAGTTATAGTATTGTACGGAAGTCTGGTACACCAAAATGGTCTCCCCAAGGTAGCTGCTATCCACCCCACTCCACTATTCCAACAAAATCCAGTAAAATGATGATAAAGGGAAATCTTTCTTGTTCATACAAACATGGGTTCCTTAGCTCTCTGAATTGTTGAGACCTTCTGATCTTTAGCAAGACTGATGAAACCCCAATCAAATAATCCGCGACTGTCAAACCGGGTGGGTATAGGTGTCTGGGATGTGAAACCCTGCAAACTACTATCGCGAACTCTAGGGCTTGAGTCTATGCTTCATGCGCTTGACACTGAGACTGGGAAGCACAGAAAGAGAGGAGAGGACTCTCATTCAGGAACATATGAACACGCCCGGTTGAACCTCCCTCACCCTTAGCCCGAGCGCGAACCTCAGGCCTAGCCCTACTCTTCTTGAAGCCCTTCCCCTCCTGCCTCTCCCTATAAGCGAGCCTACTTCCTACCTTTCACCCCTTCGCTTAGTCGCTGACCTCTGATCCCGCTTAGCGCTCACCAGAGTGACTCGGGACACCTATATCAGAGCTATCGGGATAATTCCATCAATTCCCCGTGGGTCTTTAAGGAATGGCTCTAGCCTTCAATCCTATTTGCATTCCGGAGAAAAGCATCCCAGCGAGACTGCTTGCTTGATCTTGGGCTATCGGTTCTATAATCTCAGTCGCGAGTCTTAGGGAAGTGGCATTTCTTTTTCCCTTAGCCCCTTTCTTGATATTCTTAATCAAATCTCTTTCTGAAGCCCCTATAACTAGATAGCAAGGTGCGAAGCGTGCCTAGATGAGAGTAAGCGGGAATAAATCTGCAGTTATTTTATATAGTATGGATTTGAGAAGCTTGATATTGTTTTTTGAGGTGTAAGACATTTAAGAAAGAGAAAAAAGAAAAGGAGATGATCTTCCAACTAGTATATAAGTGAGACTTCTTCGCTCTAACTAGAACTCCCATAGCCTCTCTCGCCGCATCAGGTATCGTTGCGGATTGAGATGAAAAGCAACAACCTACCTGCTTACTCGCTCGCGTAGTCAACTCCGCTCTGAGGCTTCCGCAAACGTAAGTCAAACACTGGTTCTCAATTGCATCTTTGACATTAGAAGGCTTTTATAGTCGACTAATAGCTTACTTGCTTTCATCAACCCCGTGTAAAGAGCCCAGTGGCGACGAAGTGGGTCTTAGCCTCTCTACGTTGCTTTTGCAACGAAACTCTGTCACCTTCCATCCTCACCTGGAACCCCTCCTTCTCTTCCCTCAATGACTACATCCCCTATCGGTCGATCTAGCCGCATATCGGCATGCCTCTCCCTTATCGGTTCCATCTTCTCATCCTAGGTAAGAGATTGAAGAAGCCGATATACTTCCACAGATTCACTACCCAGATCAGATAGCGTAATTAGTCTAGGAGTAGGAGTAGCTACTATCTGATCACAGAAAATGGGTTGTTGCACCTTGTAGCGGGCATTGAAGGGCTTTCATACTTCCCCGTTACCCTATCATCTACTACGCTTTGCTCTGTCTCCGCGCCCAGCTCTATTTGAACGAGAAAATGGTAAATAAGAAAATGGAATGAAATCTAGTAGATGCCAAGAAGATTAGGGGCGAGGCGAGGCTGGATGGATTGAATGAAAGAGAACCACCCCAAAGCGAAGGAGGTGATGTCCCTATCTGATTAGAGAATGTGCGGCCAATTCTTTCCCTGAATGACAAATCCTCCCGACTTGCGGAGCAAAAAGAAAAAAGATGTAGCCGAGGAAACGAGCGTCGGGCGGCCTATCTCGCGTGTTTTTAGTGCCCTTTCTTTGAACCTTGTCAATGATCATTACAGATATGAACTGAGTGCCATTTGATGAGTCAGATCGAACAAAGGAGAGGGATATGGAAAGGATGAAGTAATGAAAGAGGAAGTCATTGCTAGTAGGGAAGACTTGTTACGATCCATTGGTTCATATAGAATCCATGTCCTAGGTCTATCAAAAAACATTCTTTTCGCTAAGCATATATAATAAAATAGAGTGAAAGGCCCGAAACCAAGGGAAATGGACAGCTGAGTCCTCTTCGAACCGCAGGAGATAGTTGCCCGTCATACGGCTCACCAACATCACTTGCCTCTAAGGGGGGCTCGCTCCGGGCAGGTTCGGATCACTTACAATACACGGCTCGTAGAGGGGGTGAGGCGGTTGTTTTTTTCGAAAAAGCGGAAATTTGAGTCCACTTTATCCATCCTCCGAACCGCGAGCTTGCTTCTTCTTTTCTTTCTCTGCCCCGCTTTCTTCTGAAGGTGGACAGAGACCTCAGACCCCCTCTCTTCCTCTCGACGATCTCGAGGCTCCACTCTCCCCCCTGAAGGAAGAAGGCTCAGTGGGACTGGGCTGAGATGGGGATCAGGAGTCAGGATTGAAGCCCCCCAACGTTCTGACAGAGACTGGACAGGGGTGGGATCTGTAAATGTGTAGAGACAAGTGTAGTGTGGTGTAGTAGTAGGCACCGTCCCGGCCCCTTCCCGTCCCCTATATAACTCCATTCGGGTACTATGGACTATATGACGAAAGTGGAGAGAAAAGTCAAAGAGAAAAGTGCTAGGACTCGATCGTCTTTTTCGAGAAAATGGAGCGGAGTTGACTACGCGAGCGAGTTAGGCAGAGGATCCGCTGCGAGGGTCTAGTAGACATTCTGTTATTGCCTAGGAATGCCCTAAGCAGGTGGATACTAGCTCCCTCTGGCTCTCCTTCTAGAACAGAGGTCTCAACACCCAGCAATAGAGCTTCCTTAACATAGGCTTGATCTGTGACGGGTTGTTCACTTTCGATGCGGGTACGAGGGACCCCTGGAATAAGGTGGAGCCAGAGACAAGGATAATGACCAAGCCTGACTGAGGGCTTGAGGACGGAGGCAGGCGAAGAAGTGAGGATATCCACTTTTCTTACTAAGCTTCGAGTGCAGCGAGGGGTAGGATAAGAAGAATGGGATAATAGGACTAGCTGACTGAAGAGAGGGAGGAGGAATGAGTGAGTGGCAGTGGTCATCGCTTTTCCTATCCGTCAATGATGGAATTCATAGATCTCATTCATGCCCTTCCCAACTCCACTCTTGTGCTTCTTGCTTGCTCCTCTTTCCCATCTGCTTTTCCAGAAGGGAGTGAGTAGGAATGGATGAGTGGACTCCGGGAATGAATGGATGTTGTCATCCTATAATAAGATAATAGAATAGAGAATCCAGGACTTCCCCAGCCTTGGGGGGGGGGGGGATGGGAAGATCACAGCCTGTCAGCTTGACTTGACCCAAGAGAATCGAATGAGGGATAGGATTAGTGGATTTCCCAGGTTATCCTCCGTCCTTAGCTCCCGAACTGGAGTAGCCTGCGAATGTTGAGGGGAGCGAAAGAGCGAAATGAAAGTCCTTATTCGAGCCGGCCTTTATTTATGGTCAGCTTGAGAAGGCCCATTTAGGTCACGTCCCTGCCCCTTGGCTTGGGGGAGGCCTGGAAATAGATGGCTCCTCACATAAAGTGGAAAGGTCGGGGTGGGCAACATTGATTTCTGGCATGATCTATGGATTGGTGATACCGGTGCGAAAGGGGAAAGATGAGAGGCTGTCGTAATGGCGCTTAAGTGGTCTTCCGTGGTAAGAAGTTGTTCTTATCCCTCTTGGGTCTGATTGTATACTGCGACTCGCGACTGAGATTATAGAACCGCTATTTACGCGAGGTGCAGGGATGGAGGGCCTAGCTTGACGGAGGTGTCCGCGGGTAGCAAGAGACCGAGTACCCTACCCCAGCTAAGTGCTTTTATCCCTTCGCTCACTAAGCCTGACTGATGACGCGGGCAAGGTCTCATAGTCGTGTGCTGCAGAGTCAGACTAGCCTTTCTGGTAAGTTGAGAAGTTCGTGGGACTGAGCAAGGTAGGCAGATTATGTGTATGGTATCACCATCCTTCCATTGAAGCAGGGTGAAGTGAGGCTTCGGGAGCTTTGCCTGACTTTGTTCGCAGCCAGAGGAAAGAAGTCTATCTCCACCATCTTTGCTTCCGTGCCTCCGGGCACGTCGAGGCTAGCAATGGTGAGGGAATGTATCCAAGGTGATGTTCTGACATCTCTTCGCACCCAGTCCCCTGACTGTTCTGCCACTGTTCCAGCATCCCCGCGCCTTCTTTCAGCAGCATTGGTTCGTAGGTCCCAGTAACTCGACGGACCTAAGTGTTCGGTCTTCCTGGGACTACAGCTGATTGGTATACACACTCTACTGCGTCTGGTCAAAAGTTGCTGGCAGCGTAAACAATGACTACCTGGTCTTCCAAGCCCAGACTGATAGCCGAGGGAACTGGATCCTATATTCCGAGCAAAAACTAGTGATTTCAGGAAGCAATGGACTGACTTGTGCGAGGGTAGGTAAGAGCGACGCATCAGACGGGTAGACTCTCTGCAAACCATGGGTACACAGTCCTCGGTTCAACATCCCCAACTGGTGATTCCCAGGTCAAATCAGCTGTGAAGGGCTTGTGCGCGGCTCTTTCAGTTCTTTGGGCAACCAGCGGTATACACGAAAGGGAACACTGTCTTAAGAAGCTGAAGCTAGTGCCCTGAGTCTCTGGCCGACTAGCTCTCTAGGGCCTTGGGTCTTGTCTTTTGTTTGGCCAAGCAGTGCAGTAAGCCAGTCAAAACTCACCTCCCACAGTATAAGATCCAGCATTCCCATACCCGACAAGCTGTCGAAGTTGAAAGCAAGCTGTTGAATCCCAGTCTCAGATTAAGCAATAAAGGTGAGGGGCAGTGTGTGGTGAGATGGTAGAGTGATTGATTTCTACTATATTAATAGGACCAGTGGTCTTTCTGAGAAGCCAGTCGTCCCGTACGCGGGAGGGGACAAGGGAAACTCTACTCTCATCATAAGAGATTGAGGGGAGGTCAAGTAGGAAAGCTGACAGCAGATAGGCCTGGAGGAGTTGAGACGACCCGCTATTATTTCTATTTTCTCAAATATCTGGTCGACGTAATATATTAGACCTGGCCTCCTGCTTCCACTAGTGACGCAGTTGATGCCCTCTCACTTCGTTATCTTTACGAACTCTGTTTCCACAACTAGAATCTCAACGTTCGCAGGTGAAAAGCTGTGGACAGTCTGACAGTCAGAACCATAATGCCGGTCCCATCCGAAAAGACCAGTAACATGGCTCTGTCCGCGACCATCTCAACCTCCGACCATCCTTCCCAAACAAAAATGGTAGACGAGACTGCTGAGAATATGGTTAGCTGGAAAGCGCACACCGTCTTTCTTTTCCCCTTTTCTAGTTAAGTGCTTGTGGACTTTTTCGCCTACTCTACTATATCATCATAATCTGGGGTCAAAGGCTCACTCGAGACACAAAGACCCTGGGAAATCAAAGAACTAGCACCTTCCCAACCTATTCTACCTCCGTGCCACCTTAACAAAGATCGCTATTATATATCTAGACGGCAAAAATCAGGGATTGGTAGATTCTTTCACAGGAAAACAGAGGAAGTCGACTCCTATTAAGAAAGTGGAAAGGTATAAGAAGAAAGAAGAGAAGCATAGAGATCAGTTGCCGAGGGGAAAGTGGAGTCCCACCTAGGATGATGATGCATCTTTACCGACCGGCAATGTTCTATAGTGAAGTGGCTTGCCTCAGCGGCTTGTTAAACATCATAGCAAAAGTGCTGCAACTATCCTCTCAATTACCTCGGAACAGCCTAAAATACTACAATGGCTATATATATCGTGATAGTAGATGAACCGCTTTGAACTGCTTTCATTATTCTTGTTATATTTGTTCCAGTTCGGACCCCGCTTTGACTCTAGGAAGTCCCATAAAGCACCCAACAGAGCAGAACAGAGAAAGGTAGTTCCGAGTGGCGAATGAACAAAGGTAGTGGAAAGGGTGAGGCAAATAGATCAAGAAATGCAGGGGGAAAAGAATGCGTAGCGCGAGAGAGAAAAGTGAAGTAGCGCATCACGAGCTTCTTTTTTCAGAGGAAAGTCTATTTCATTCTAATACTTGATGACAGTGCGAAAACATGCATGATAAGAGCATCCCCCTTTCCCCCTATGACCCCCCGCCCCCTTCCTTTCCCCCCAACCCCCCTCCACTTCAGCACCTTGTGATCTTATCAAAGATCATAACGAGCCCTCTCCTTGCCCCCCGTCCCGCTTTGTAGATTCGAGAGGGGGGGGGTCTGTCTGGGGGGGAGGGGATCAGGACGAGAATGAATCCGGGAATCCAGGTTTTTCAAGCCCATCCCTCTCCCTACGGTCGAGCATTTATCAAACCTCGTCAGCTTCAGTGATGAATAGGGAAATTTCCTACTGCGCTAAATTGCTGTGAGGAATAGGAAAAGTGCATTCCTCCATGAATGCAGTGATGAATAGGGAAACTTACTCTCTACTTGAATAAATCTCCCCTCCGCTAGCCTCAAAACTATCTGACCACCCACCCCCGACATCATCTATTTCAAGAAGAAGCACAGGACATTTTACGTCCCTCGGTTACCGGCCTTGAAAAGGCACTATTGGGCGAGGGGCAACCCTCACCTGGAAATAGATGATGCCGCTACCGTCAATGAAAAAGAATGTGCCTTTGCCCTCTTCCCTCTTCTCCCCCGATCTCATATCTTTCAAGAAAGAAGGGCATGTTACGTCCCTCGGGGACCTGCCTAATAATCCACTATTGGGCGAGGGGCAACCTTGCTTACCAGGAAAGAGATGAGACAAAGAAGAAGCCTGATCGCATACGATTGAAGGAGGAAACCCTCCTCCGGGCAGGGACCAAGGGTGAAGGTGAAATGGAACCTCGCGACCATCCATCCTCCTCACCAGAAGAAACCATCTTATCTACGGCAGACCTAGGTACAAATATTCTTTCTGAAGGCCCCCTCAGACTATAACCAACCATCCTTACCAGGAAAAAGATGAGACAAAGTTGAAGCGTAGAGAAGTCCACATGATTCGATCCTCCCGTAGGTCACACCCTACGAAAACCTTAGTACAAAAATTGATTGTGGCAGGCCCCACCTCTCCGCGCATGCCCCCTCCCCACTCCTGAAGAGTGAAGAGGGCCTCGCGAATAGCACTACACGGCCGAATCCGCCCAAATCGGTGAATGTGCTTCGATACTAGCACGAAAAGGCAGGGGGTAGACAGGTGATTCAAGGTTGTCCTCGAGGAGCCCTATAACTCGCATTGGCGGACTGGGCCTTGCAGACATCACAGCTACACTCGGTCTAAGCGGCCTCTCACATGCAGATTGGATCCTGTGGCCGCCCCTGGAAAGTGGCTTCAAGAAGAATGAAAGAGAAGGGGGAGCCGTGGGGAATTGCGAGAATAAAAAGAGGACAGGCATGTGGGATCCCACCCCCGAGCGCCGAGCCTGTGAGCCAGCGAACCTGTGGTTCAGAGTCGGACGCTCAATCTCAAGGAGATCACTCGCACTCGCGGGGAAAGCAAGACCCATATAATATAGCCCTACCCTACCCAAATTCCTACTTTCTTTGTTCTTTCTTAAGGGGGTCTCTTCTACTTCTTATTATACTGGAGTTGAGGTGAGGAGTTCTGTCGCGAAGATCTTTTGCCCTTTGATATAAAGCGGGAGACACTTCCTATCCCTCCTCTCATCAGATTGGGCAAAGGACTGTGCAAAGAGGAACGGAGCTTCAAGCAAGATGCCCAGCTCTAACAAAGCGCTACCTCGAAGACCCTATCTTAGAGCCGCTGTAGTCATATATAGTCAAGCCAGGAAGGCAGCGGAGCGCTCCGGGATAGGACTTGCTTGCCCTATTCTACTAGGGTGAATGATAGACTATCCGTAGTCCGTCCAGTATTGCGGAAGATCCGCTCAAGTCAATCCGCAAAGAAAGAAGGGGCTAGTATCAATCTCCCAGAAAAGGTTGTCATATGAGTGCAATTTTGTCATAATTGAAGGCACAGACTTGCTTTTAGGTAGAAGATAAGTCAGGTCTTTGAATTCCCAATCGCCCACCATGGAAATAGCCCAGGCGGATGAAATGCTGACTTTCTTTAGGATGAAAGGGTTGGCAGTAGAGCGATCAGCTTAGCGGCAGTCGCGCTCTCTAGCCCCTCCCCACAGTCCCTTTCCCACAGTCCACTGCCCCTTCCTTTCCGACGATCTGTCCCATGCTATAGCCCAGCTGCACGACAGAGATCCCAGATTATCACAACTCGCGTGGGGGTACTCTCTATCTCCCTGGACAAAGAAGCCAAAGAATCCCTTCCCCTTATCCACTACTCATACTGATGGTCGACCTATAGAGGATTTGCTTGGGATTGTTTAAGCAACTCACGTAATCGTTGACCTCTTGCCAATTGATTCTGACTAGCTTTATCAAGATCAGAAGAGAGTTTTGGAACTCAGACTTCTAACTCCGCGAATTGAGCTAATTCCCATTTTCATTTGCGAATTAGAGCCGCGGATCCAACCCGGGAGACAGAAATACCCAAGCAGGCCGTATTCCAGCATTGAATAGATCGGCAGATAGGACGTCTGTAATTGAAATCCCATCGCGTCTCCAGATTGAGTTTCCACTATTGGTAAAGCAGTCATACTTCTGTAACCTAAGTTCGAACTGAATGATGCAGCTCTTTCTAAAAGGCATGAATGCAAATAAAAAACATCTCCCGGATAAGCTTCAGGCCCAGGGGGTCTTCTTAATAGAAGAGACATTTGACGATAGCAGATAGATCATCATCAATTCAGAAAGTATGTCGTTCAATATATCAATATAAGAAATTCTTTAGCCAGACCAGCTCCTGTATAAGGAGCTACATATTGTAATGTAGCAGGCGAATCCGCCGTTTCGGCTACCACAATAGTGTATTCCATAGCCCCCCATCTATCGTGAAAGTCAAGTCGTCACTACCGCAACTATATATTCGGGGCAGAACTAGATATTTGGATGCTTTTTGACCGATAGCTACATAAGACATTTTTCCCTTTTTTATTGAGCCTGCTGTTTTACCAGTCAGTCTGTCCCCAATAATTCATTCTCGTGGGCAGATCATCGAATCAATAACATTAAGACCCGGGCCTTATAGTGACCTTGGTCGCGAAATCATGCACCACAGGAAAGCAATCGGCCACAGGTCTTCCGCAAATCCTAAAGAGGCAAAAGCCTTGGGTCCCGCTTGACTCCTAACCTAAGCTCGCCCTTTCCCGATTCGCAACTACTATTTCCATAATGATATGGATTTGATCGGGGTTTCCGAAAACTGCATGAAAGAGGAAAGGACCTCAGACACCTCAATCTAGTATTTCCGGTATCCGCGGGTCTCTCACGTCAGGGGAGGGGGAATTGACGTACATTTCCTCTTGTAGCTCAGAAGTGCTGACACAAATCGAATCATGCGAAGGATCAGACATCTACGGAGTCAGGTACTTTCCCATCTCAGTACTCCAGCAGCGAGTGACGAAGGCGGAAAGCCCGAGAATATGATCACTTGAAAGCGAGGAAGGCAGAACCCCCAACTTCACTGTGCTTTCTCTGTCTCTAGAAGATGATACCTAAGCTGAGCCATTAGCCGCTACGAAAACAAAGAAAGTCAGAAAATCGTCATATATATAGTCTTCTTTTTCTTTTTAGGGAATTACCTAAAGAAATATATCAAATAGTGATTAGAGGCGGGTCTTCTCCATCCCTCTTCTTCCTCCCCGTAGGGTCCGCTGGGTACAGACCTCATGGGTATCTGGCTACAGTTGTGTACCATGGTAGGTACCGAAGACTAGGTCTCGACCTTGCACCTGGGTAGTGATGGAAGTCCCTTAGAAAGGGGGGCAAGGCCCACCTCACCACTCCTTTCCCACTCTGACTTTCTAGTAAGAAATTCTCCACTTTGCAAGATTTCTCAAACCCTTATCCACGATCACATAGGGGAGGTCTCTCAGGATGCATCGTCGGACAATAGATAAACTGAGAAAATGCTACGGATATTCAAAAAAGCTAGAGGGGTACCTCGATTCAAAAGCACCCCGCGATTCTTCCTTCCCCTTCTCGGGTACAGAAAGAGAGAGGGAGCTTACCTTGGCAAGAAGCCGACATGGTCAACGACATATTCGCTACTACATAAATATGTTATATAAAATATCTCGATAGTAGTTCTAAAAAATAGAAAAAAGGATGACCAATCTTCACTCCCGGGAAAGAGAGCCGGGACCAGGAATCGACGGGACCATATCCCTGCATCCTTCCTACATCTTCCAGGTAAAAGACCCTTGGGGCAAGCCGTCCAACTAGTATATAAGCTGGCAAATATATAGTGATGTTCGATCAACCTTTCTACCCTTCGAGATGTACTTGAACTAGAGACCTGCACTCACCCCCGCGCATTACTGTCGACCTGTGCACTAAGACTCACTTTCGGGTGTGGATTCCATGATTGATTCGCTCGGGATCGAGGACAGAGCCAAGGGAAAGAGCAGATTGTGGATAGAGCAGAGTGATATTCGAGTAGTTGTCGATGCGAGAGAGCGGTACGACCAGGAAGAGAATTAGACAATAGACAGACGCATACGAGGTCTGCTTTTCTTAGCGGTTATTTACTTCTTTGACTCGCATCCCTTCCTGCGCAAGCTTCACGTCTACGCTCCACACCATACTTAACTAATTCCGATGAGCCATGAGAGGAAGGATAGAGTCAGAGGTACCTTCCCGGCCTGTCTTTCCAGCTACTTCATCCCTGGACTTAAGGAAGGCAAAAAAGGTGCCCCCATTACTCTGGTTCTAGTTAAAGCGATGAAAGTCTAGCTGTGCTCCAGTTTTTCAGGTAAAGGTTCTACGGTGAAGAGCCCGGTCAAGGCGACCTTATTAAAGAGAACATTCGGGACATAAGTAGCTTTTTCTGCTCTTTCTTATTCTTTCCAGAGCGGTATATATAAGCAAGGGAGTTGTGCTTTCGAGACAGGGACAACTACTTAATTTGACTTGAAACTAGAACTCGATCGCGCGGAAGCAGTTAAGTTTAGGGCTTTTTCTACTAGCGGAGCGGAGTCTATCTTTCCTTAGTCGAGTCAGAGATGCGCTTGGAACTTGACAACAAATAAGGGCTCGCTTGCTCAAGCTTCAAAATACTGCTTGCCCTCGCTTGCCCACGCTTAGCACGCAGCCGTATGCAATAGTAATAGTAATTGATTCTTCTTCTATCTTCTATAATCTCCATAGGTAAAGGAAGACTAGCTAGAAATAGCATTGGCAGCTTTCTTCCTTGACTTTGTAACTTGTACTGTGCCTATTCATTCTTCCGGCTGAAGGGATTGATTCTATGAACTCTTTCCGCTTCTCAGGCTATGAGACAGATTCACAGTAAGCACAGCTCTTGCTTATCCCCCCTTGCCATCTTATGAATGCTTGGCACAAAAAGAGAAGAAGGTCAACGGACTGAGCGCGTTAGCGCAAGAGGAATTGAAAGTTCCCGAAAAAGCGTGTAAAGAAAGCGTGAAAGTCGGTTATTCAAAAAGCTGATGTTCTTAAAGAAGCTTCTCGATGCGAAGTCAAAGGCATAGAAGAGAACTTGATATCCCTGACCCTTTGTACCTGACGAGCGTGAAAGTCAGACTAAGCTGTAAGGAAAGTGACCTTGCGAAATTTTCCTATTAAGTTCTAGCAAAAGCTTTAGAATCAGATTCGGAAAAGGCCCTATTCACGTCAAATTATCTACTTTGCTATCAGAAGGGCAAGAGTTTCAGTCTTTACTAGATTACGAGTCAGAAATGGAATAAAAAAGAGTCTGCCAACTCGGGAATTTGGAACATCATCAAATTAGCCTTTCTAAATTCCCCATCAACACTTTGTCGGATTTTTTGTGGCAGTGAAAAACTTTGTCATTTATGTGGATCCATCGAGGAACCCCTTCCCTTCTCCATCGTGTCCTCCATCTTCATGGCATATTATTTCCATCTCCCTCAATCACACTATCATATTATATCAAATAATAAAAAATGATGATGCAACATATAATGATGTAGATGATATAAAACCTGTAATAGCTCATTATTGCAATCTGATAGTCCAATTGGAACTCAATATTCCAATCCCCTCTTCCAGTTGATCAAGACCTATGTGCAAGGCATGTGTGAGTTCCAGTCCCCACTGTGATTCAGATTTTGCATAGATCTTTTGTAACACCTTCTCAGGAGCTTCTTCCCCTAAATCAACAACCTGCAATGACCCACAGAGGTGAGGAGGAAGGAGGGAGGCGGGCGGTGACGGTAGGGCACATGCGCAACATGCTAGCAATGGGGTGAGGGGGGATAAAGAGAGGGAGGGAGGAGTCGAGAAGGTATCCTAGGCATGGGACATGGGGGTGCTCGAGGTGGACTGGACGGTGAGGAGGAGAGGGAGCGGGGGCGACAATGCTAGGGCAGTGAGTGTGTAGGGGGGCACTCGTAGGGAGGAAGGAAGGGAGGGACGCAATACACTTTCTTTGCGGACCCTATGTCCAAAGGCTCCAAACCCTTGTTCTGCACTTGGCATAACCCCCTTTTGGCTAGGGTTCGGGCCAGATCGATTGCAGGCCTGTATACAGGCCGGCCCACAAGCTTCGGGCTCGGGTCCGCTGTAGCCCAAAACCCGGGCCGAAATCAAAATTGGGCCTAAATTTAGGCCTAAGCTCGCCCGTCTATTGCTCGGGCTCAGATAACTTCCCTGCATAACTTCTCATGTGCTTTCCTCGTGAGTTGTTGTTGGCACTATCTTAGTACCTTCCGTGTGGTCTCGTGTTCCTTCGGTTTGTGTTTGCTTCTACCATTCTCTTCGACCATTGTCGGATATTCATTTGCTTGATGGTCATGCAAAACATATGGTTCCATAAATCTGAATTCCAGCATCAACCTTCTCCTTCTCCAATCTATTGTATCTTCTTATCTTTGAAGTCTCGCAACATCTAACTTTTAAAATTGCTTGGTAGTTTGGCTCGCTATAAAAAAACTATCCTGTAGCCTTTTAGAAGTCAAATGAACGATATTTATGGAGGAAAGATTTGAATCTATATGCTAAAAAAATACATCAAGACATACATTTTTTCCCATGTATCTTTATGGTTACCAAAGAAAGGTTATGACGATAACCTTCCCTTCATGTAACTTAAAATCATATCAATTGAAATGGGGGGAGGGGTAATTTGGAATTCTTCTTGTGAACTATCTTGCAGCTTTTCAATATAAATGAGATAAATATTTCATTATATGAAAAATATCTTAGCGTCAATTTAAACCATGTACAAATTTCTTTAATAATGTCTTCTTTTCTTGTTTTTTTTCTACTGTTTTTTAAAGAAGGTACAATATATTATTAAAGATGCATCTACGATATATATATAAAGGAAATGATATATCAACTTGAAATAAAATAACACCATTACGTCTCAATGTTAACAATTCTTCAAACAAAATAATGTTATCGTAATCGAGAATATCTTTTGAGGAAGCAAGAATAATAATATTTGCTAATTAAAATCGTGAAACTAAAAAGATTATAATACTGCATTTATTTTTAAAAATGTTTCAAAAAATATCTTTAGTGTCATGTATATTTGTAGTTTATTATTTAATTTCACGCATAAAGAATTCGTCCCAAAAGTGTATCCATTTTTTAAAATACTCCCATCTTATGACATTGGCTACATCTTTGGGATAAAACGGATACGTGGGATGTAAACATTTATTATACCTCGAAATATCTCCTAGTACTCATGTTAAATTAACCTATTATACTAAATGGTTCTCTCGATATAATTACTTAAGAAAACTAACGATGAATGAAGTAATGATGATAACTATTCAAATATGTAATGTGAAGGACATATTGCGATTTTTCGATGTTAAGGAGACAAAATAAACATTGATAGATCTGAGCCTCATTTTAATTCACGCATTAATTGTAATTCAATGTTAACAATTCTTCAAACAAAGTAATATCACAGTAATTGAGAATATCTTATAAGAAAGCAAGAATAATAATATTTGTTAATTATGATCATGAAAGTAAAAAGATTACAATATTATATTTTATTTTTGGGATTTTATCACTTGTGCCCCTCCGAGATATCGCAATATCAGTTATGCCCCTATCTTTTTGGTAATATCAGTTGTGCCCCTCACTTCTTGTTCCGTCATCAGTTGTGCCCTTCCGTCAGATTGACCGTCAAAAAATCAAAATAACCATGGTTTATTCAAACCATGGTGTGGTTAAGAAGGGTATTATGGTCCATACATCTTCTTCCTCATCCATTTGCTCTTCTTCATTCTCTTCATAATTTCTCTCTCTTACTAACACCTTCATGCATCCATCAAATCTCTAAAATTTTTACATTTCCACGGACATATCACTCGTTACGGATCAAACCATGAATTTTTTGAATTTTTGGATGACTTTTTATGGATCAATTAATCAAAAATTTATCAAAATGTAACAAAAAACTCAAATCCAGTTGACCTTCTTGCAACATAGTTTGATGAAGCAATCACCTTCCGAAGGCCGTGATCTTCTGCACGGTCTCGTTCCCTGCAGCAAAGGTCAGTCCATGGGTGCTCTCAGCGAGCCCACGCCCGTGGAGCTGTGCCCGGTCATGCGCGACGAGGGTCGAGGAGGGCGAAAGGGGCCGGAGGAGGCGCGGGGGCCGGAGGAGGGGTAGGCGAGGGGGCAACGCGTTCAGGAGGAGGGGGAGGCGAGGGCAGGGGACGGGGGCAGGTCGGGGCGGAGGGGCAGCAGGGGTGGGGGAGGTCAGGGCGGCAGGGGGTGGGGGAGGTCGGGCTGTGAGGGGGGTGCGGGAGGTCGGGCGGAGGGGCGACAGGGGGTGGGGGAGGTCGGGGCGGAGGGGCGGTAGGGGTGGGGGAGGTCGGGGCGGTAGGGGGTGGGGGAGGTCGGGCTGGGAGGGGGGTGCGGGAGGTCGGGCGGAGGGGCGACAGGGGGTGGGGGAGGTCGGGGTGGAGGGGCGGCAGGGGTGGGGGAGGTTGGGGCGGCGCGGGGAAGGGGCGGGGGCTGCAGGCTGGGAGGGGGGCGCGGGCATGTGCGGGGGCTATGAACTGGGAGGAGGTGCGGGGAGCTCGGGGCGGAGCTGGGCGGCACGGGGCAGGGGCGGGGGCAGAGAGGGAGGAGGAAGTGGAAGAGGAGGAAGAGGATGGGAAAGAGGAGGAAGAAGAAGAGGATGAGGAAGAGGGTGTAAAATGACCTCATAACCTTTTTTTTAAATTAATTCCGCCTATGTCCTCAAAGTTAACGACCGTTTGCATTGTGGATGGACGGTAACTAACCCGAGGGGCACAAGTGACAAAATAACAAGAAGTGAGGGGCACAATGGATATTACCAAAAAGATAGGGGCATAACTGATATTGCGATATCTCGGGGGGGGCACAAGTGATAAAATCCCTTTATTTTTTAAAATGTTAAGAATATTTATCCCAAGCATTATACACCTTTGACATTATATGTATAGTTGTAATTTATTATTTCACACATATCTGATTCATCTCAAAGGTATATCCAATCTCTTTAAATGAAAGTTACATTAATTTGACATTGGGTACTTTCATTTTATGAGTTTGGCACATCTTTTGGATGTGGTAAGTCCGTAAAATCCTTCCCAAGCCCAATCCATTTAAGTCAAGTACCCACGAATACAAATCCCTACTTGAACGATCCATATGTTGTGAATAGGGATATGGTCAAAATAAATTTCATGTGTCATTTTTCACTTGTCACATTTTCATTTTTTGAGTGGTGGTAATTTTTTGTCATCAAGAGCAGATTTGCTATTTCATATATTATCTTCTCTGATTTTCCTTTTAACATCAACCGTAGTTCAGCGTGCAAAAAAGCATGTTTGCCAACATAAAAAGATGCGCACCCGATTTCATTTAGGGGTTGTTCTTTTGAGATGTCTCTTCTTATTGCTCTCTCTTCGTATCCATCAATGGTTTTTGTCTTGGAGTCAAAATGAGAGTAAGTTCTTAAAAATTAGGAGTCATAACACGATTGGAAATCCTAAAGAAATATAACTCCTAATCTCAATAGTAATTGAGTTGTATTATATTTTTAGTCCAAATGAAAATATGATTATGGGTTTGTAATTGTGCTACATATAGAGGGGTGGGAGGCGTTGCCTCCACATCACCACAATAATAATGTAATCCCTAGAGAAATGGGAGAGAGAGAGAGAAGAAAGAGATGAGAGAGAGGGGGAATGGAGAAAGTTGTACTCATTCTAATTTATAGTGATCTTTTTTCTTCGGTGGTCACGAGAGGTGACTGATCACTGTTATATCTGGTTGTTTTTTCTTCATGTACTTCTGTTGTGGTCTATTGCACATCCGTATTCGAGGGTTCATCTGATCTGAGTAATGGCGATACCGGTAGTTCGTATCCCTAACAACCAATATCCGATAGGAGACAATATTGACTCATGTTCTGAACAACCGATATCAGAGCGGACTCCCTGTTCCCTATCTCTCTCACCTCTCTCTCCTTCTCTCTCGCTCTCTCTTCTCTTGTGGTATTCTCTCTATTGTGGTGGTGATTGTGCATCAGCATATGTATAAGGTGGTCCGTATCTGATTGTTCATCTGGTATCTAGCAGAGGTGATATCGGGTAGTTCGTAACCCATCAACTGGTATCAGAGCTGAGTTGGTACCGACGAATCGTGTCTCAACAACTGGTATCAGAGCTGTTTAGGTCTTGGAGTCAAAATGAGGAGTGAGTTTCCCCTCATTATTACTCCATCATAGGTCTCTCTTGCAAAAAATACAAATAATTACCACTTATCTAATAATCTTATCTAACATAACTATCTTATCCCTCCTTATCCCCTCCCTCCTACCGAACAGAAAATGATAAATAACTATTATTTATCTTTCTTTATTCATCTTTACCCTCTTCCTTCAAATAAATAAAAACATTGTCTTATTTCTTGTTATCCTTTCTCCTTATTCCCATACTTTCCAACGTTTCTCAATATAATATAAGATAAATAAAATAACCGGAAAGCAAAGTGCATGGCCTTTTGACTTGGTTAGGAAATGATTGGCATAGTATTATGCGTGTGGACCCTCTTGCCATAATACAATATATATTAAACAAAAGATTGCATGCCAACTTTGACTCGAGAAATCATGACTGGACGAATATTATAATTTGCTGTCCTTCAATCGCCCTCCAAATCCTTCCAGAATCCACTGTATATATTTTCGGGGATCACATCAGATGCATATATTTATATTTTTATGTACGTACCACCGTTAACCAAATAAACTGTATAATATATGAGTAAAATAGGGCTGTCTTGAGGGGAGCTAACTTGGTTCCTTCGCTTCATTTCGTGTTGATTTTTTATTTTTTTGAAAAATTCTTCCGTGAATTTTCATTGATATATCTCTATATTATGTCATTAAAATTTCGTACGAAACAGAGACTCCTACGGCATCCATCCAGATGGGATCATTTTTACCAATTTTATTACCGTTAAAAAAATGACTGTGAATGTAGGTCGTACGAGTTTCTGTTTCGCACAAAATTTTAATGACATAATATAGAGATATAATGATGAAATTCCACGGAAGAAATTTTCAAAAAAAATAAAAAACCCGAGCGAAATGGGACGGAGGGAGCTAAGTTAGCTCCCCCAAGGGACAACCCCGTTTAACCCATAATATATAGATAGTCTGCAAAAAAAGCATTCCACGTGTTAAGAATAATTCGACGTCCAAATTCAAAACAGAAAGCTGGATCGAAGATGGATATCTTTCATACTATTTATTCGAAAAAATGGAAAGGAACTTCATATCATATTGGATGTGATTTTGTTACAATTTATGATCGAAGGAGCTCGAATCGAGATGATCTCTTATCTAGATGTCAAATTTATAATTTCGAACCGAAAAAGGAGATGTTAATCATCTCTAAAGCGCATTAGTCCATGTTCTCTACGTAAGAATAGAGATTTATGGCTCTACCATAGGTAGAGTAGATGAGTCGATTGCTTAACCAGGTTGAGATACGGAAAATCTTCTCTTGCAACTGGTATGACATTGGTATTCATTCTTTACCTTGAGAAAAAAATAAATGTATGCATTCGAGTATATGAATTTGGAGGTCAGTAAGTTGATGTCATAGCCAATAATTACATTAAAAATGTATCATAAAACTATCTATATTTAAAGTATTTCAAATGAAAACAATTTTGTGCGAGCCCATCGAAATCGAGTGAAGCTACCAAGCAAAAATCGAGTTGTTTCCTTTCCAAAAATTTGATATAAGGTTTCCAATATACATGAGATTAAAGATTCCGTATAAATATTTATTGTATTTCTACGAATCTGCATAAAACATATAGAATGCATCTCCACTAAAAAGTTAATAATTACTGCTAAAAGAGTAATGAAAATATACCACTCCTAAAAGGGGTTTTGGAATACATTTTTATACAAGGGAAACAACACAACTTAGCAAGGCTTCCCCTCGTTGTCATTCCTCCTCTTTTCTAATAAAAATATTAGCCATGGCCTAGCTAATGGGATGCAACGCTTCTCTAATGTAGTGAACGGGGGGGGAGCACAAAGATTTCAACCATTCCACAAAGAATTAGTGCATGCCCAAGGTTGGCATGGTCTATAATTGTACAATGAGAGATCGGACGACATGGACATGCTCAATATTTGGTTGGTTCCCTTCCTTGTGGGAATCTAACCCTTATACAAGACATAGATTGTCGTAATTGGAAAAGGAAGTTCAAGCTCTAGTTGGAGAAGAAAATCAATAATCTTTTGGGAATATGATTTCTCTTATCCTAATCATGTGGGAATTTGGATTTCATGCTTTCTTATTTTCTCGTCTCCATGTATTGTAAATAGATGGCATGGGATGCACACATACCAAGGTTTTAAAAACCGAACCGAACCGGTCGGTTCAACCGGTTAAACCAAGAACCGGAAGAAAAACGGTCCAACCACTCATTTTTTATTCAGAAGCTAAAAACCAGTCAAAATCCGGTTGGACCTCTTAAATCAAGTTGAACAAGGTGAACCAAACCACCGGTTCAACCATCCATTTTTGAAAAGAAAATAAATTTGATAATTTAATAAAATGTAAACTTTTAAAAATTATTCATAATCTAGTCTCATTCTAACCCATAATATAGTACTCCTTTATCTCTTCTCCTTTCACATGCGTCAATGACTCATTATCACCTCTCACTTCCTGTCATATAAGCATTGGCTCTCATCTCACATATTACACGTGTTTGTCTACTTTCAACAACAACAAAGAGATATTATCTCATAGTTATACTATGAGAAGTAATAAATTAAAAACACTTATTATTAACTAAAGTTTAAATAGTTTTAAAATTATTAATTTTATACGTCACACACATGATTTTTACAAAATATATTTATTATACCCTTTTAAAAATTTTTAATAACATTTATAACCCTAATATTTAGCAATATCTCTTGTTCTCCTATATTCTTAAAAAAATCCACAATATTATTCTTATGCCGGTATAATATAGAAGCACACTCGTATTAATAAAATATCACTACTATCCATTTTGTAAAAATACAAATGGGTACACAATTGTAAAAAAATGAGTATAAAACTAGAAAGGACACGAGTATATAGATCCTTTAAATAAATGATGTAGAATTTTTCATATTTATTTATATGATACTACGGGTCTAACTCGGTTTGACCCAATTAAACCATATGAACCAAACCAACAATACAACGGCTCGGTCTTTCCGATTTTTATGAATTGCTGACGTCATAATCGGTTTGACCGATCAGTCTCATTGGTACGACCATAAAAACGAAAAACTGATACTTGTCCGGTTTGATGTTCGATTCGGTTTTTAAAACCTTGGCACAGACACATTGCAATACAAATTCTCATAGCACAAGGAAAGAAGGTTTGTGGTTGCAACAACATTTGAATGGAGCAATATTTAAAGTGGTCATTCTCCATCGTTCTTCCCTACTGTTTTGGCAACTGAGTTATTAGCTTGATGATATTTCTCATCTCTCCTATTCTCCATTACTTGGTGATTTGTAGCGCCATATAGAGAGTCAGATTTGTGTAAACCACTCATGAGAAATTTATTTTGATTATAATACTCGTCTTTGTATTATGATCAACCTCGTGATTTTTCCCCTCACACTACGAGTTTTTCACATTGAAAATTCTATGTGCATAAGGTATTGACTTTCTAATACTTGGCTTTTGTTGAATTTTTTTATCTGTATTTGTAGTTGATATATCATGGAGGATCCTCTCATGAACTTAGTATTTTTTTCCTCAGCTCGTTCTCTATGGGGAATCCATGCCCAACAACTAGTATAAGAGCCAATATGGTTGATACGATCAAGTCCAACACATAAGGATGATTGATCTAAATGGAACCAAATACAATGTATGAAAACACAAGCTAAAAAGAGCTTAGTATTTGTGAAGGCCATGTGCCTTCCAAATTTTGCCACCTAAAAGCTCAATTCTAAGAGTGGTGGAGAATGGGAGTTGATCATGAACATGTGATGAATCCCCATTCCATCACCTTTATTCTTCATTTTAACCTTTAATCTCTAGCTAAATGCATGTATATATCATTATTTTATATAAATTAACATCTATTATTTATTCTGTAAATAGTGTATAAAAGACTGTATTTAAAGACAAAATAAAAGAATAAAGAAAAGGAAAGGAAAAAATAAAATGCCAAAGGTATTTTATTATCCTAAACTTGATACCTAGGCATCATGATGACTGAGTCGATAAGGATTAAAGTAGGGGGAGATAAGGGCCAAAAACACAATAAAAACCCTCATTTTTACTCTTTAATAATTCACTTTTGGGACTATTTTATTTTTTATTATTTATATCTCAAATAAATGAACTTTATACATGAAAGTTATAGATAAAAATAAATAAAAAATACAAAATTTATTTTATATAAAAGCAATGTAAATTGTGCATTCTACACTTAGAATAAAAATCCAAAATCCAAACTTCCCATACCCATATCTTCTACATATGAACTCAAAATGCATCAAAATCACTTTAATTGTATATACTTTTTATTAGCAATTTAATAAATATGGTTTCATTTAGTTTAGAGCTAATACGTAAAAGTTAGCTTTTGGGCCCTTATTGTACAAAATACCTGAATAGAATATTCGTTTTATTTATTTCTTATAATTTTCATGATTTTGTATTTTTATAATCTTGTAAATATTATTTATAATATATGTACGTAATTGGAATAAATAAAATCATTAAAAATACACTAAAATATAAAACATATAAAAATACATAGATGAATTACCTCTCTACGTATCTATATAATAAATATATCTATTTATTTAAGTATGTAAATAACTTCAAAAAAATACAATAAAATATATTTTAGTGTATTTAAATAAGTTGTAAATAACTAAACTAAGTACATAAAATAATAATAATATATAAAGTATAAAAAAAATTAAATATTCAAAACATAAGCAAATATACCGATAAATATACATGTAAAAAGTAACCTATAATAAATTAAGTTGTAAAAATAAATAAAAATAGATTAAGATACTAAATAAAATAAAAAATATTTTTTATATTTTAAGAAAAACTTAATAAAATCTTATTATTTCTAAATGATTTAATATATATTTTCCTCCATGTTTTGTCCTGTAGTAGGCTGATGTAGCCCAATGGGGGCCGAGTCTTCATGGACTACGGTCAACTCCTCATCCCCCTACGAATGGGCTGTCAGACTGCTGATCGCGCTGATTTCTCGATTTTTACCACATGATCCACTGCCCGAGGCTATCCGCTTCCTTGATGAAAATTTTTGACAACACATGGATCTATCGTACCCTACTCTTTGATGTGTCAGTCGTGCCTCGATTAAAGAATTCTCTTGAGTCAAAACTCAATTTGTATATAGCCATATCACCAGCATTTTTCAATTTTGGTTCTATTTCCACTCTGTTTTTTCCCTCAATTTTTGTCCTAAGGCTTGAGCCTTGTGACAGGAGGTTCGCATAGCCAAATTGCAGTGAGGAGGGCGACAAAGGAAGTGTTCCTAGCCCATCATCGGAGCTATGCTCCGGGTGTTCCATCTCCTGGTCTCTGGCCGCTCGAGGTATCTTTCTTTTCTTCTTAGGTAGATTTAATCCTCGTCTTTAGTTGCTACATTTTATTTCATGTTTTGATTGCTTGTTTAGCCTAGATTTAGGATCTTAGTTTACCGGAGCTCTCGAGCTTTCGCCATCGTACCTTCCCGTGTCCCTCACTATTCCGACCATCCATATCCATCTTAATTCTTTCCCCCTCCGATTATCCATCTTCTGATCACCACCATCCACCCAGATCCCCTCGGCAACTGGTCTGACCATATCCTTCCGAGGCCCTTCACCAGAGATGCACCACTCCACCCCATCTCAAGTCCAAACCACCCAATGACCGCCCAAACCAACTTGCCCATCCACCGCCATTCTTTTAAGCCTTTTTGTAGGTCTGGAAGGGGGCATTTGAGCCCCATTTGAAGTTCAAGAGTACCTCTAGTCAACATCGACTTATAAGCCCCTCTCGATGGGGCTCGGATGCTTTTGAGGCCACCACCTGATGCGGAACACCTCTTGTTTGCTCTCAAACATCTCAGCAATGTGTTTGGTGGCCAGAGGAGGAGGATACAACCGATCAAAGCAGCCCCGCTCTGCAGTTCATCCTTGTTCTTCCAAGGGACTTCTACGCCTTTCAATCTGGCTTGAGCTCCAGACCTTACAGGAGTCGTCAGCTCTGTAGTGCCTCCACCGTCGGATCTCCTTGGGAGATTTAATCTCGACCGTAATAGTTGAAGCATCATCATGCGACGAGTGGACGACACACGTCAAGTAAGTGATCCAACACCATCCAATCGAGCACACATGTGGGGTAATTGCACATTTCCCCCCGTTTCTGTTTGTTTTTCATTTGGTCCTGTAACTATTTAAAGTAGTCTAATATTTTTTGTAAAATTACAGGTGGACCGTCAAGCTTTTGGATATTTATCGTTGGTCCTTGCTTGCTCAACTCACATGCCCCCACGTGAGCTGGGCAGTTTGCATAGAAACCATTACGTGTTTTGTAATTACTATTTAGTTTTTAAAATTAGAATATTAGTTCAAAACTTTTGGGTAATTTACAGAATTGCCCTTGCCTTTTATTTTAATTATAAAAATACTCCTGTTTGTTCGCATCATTTTGTACTTGTTTTCTATTTTCTAAAATATCATCCGTGCTCCAAAAATTATGAAAAAATAAGATAAGGTGCATTCTTACATGCTCTTCCATGCTAGAATTTTTATTTTTATTTCACATATTATTTCTATTTGTTAAAAATCAAAATAGTTTGTTTTATTCCATGTTTGCATTAAAAAATGCAAAAAATTATAAATCATATTTAAAAATTAAAATATTATTTTTATTTATTATAGTATTTTGTACCACTAAACCAAAATCCCTAAAAATAGAAAAAGGAAATCACTTAAAATTTAAAAGCTTCAAAATCCTTATAAAATTATAAAAAATCTTTTAAAAATCCAAAAATATTTATTTCTATCTTTAATTTTTCTTTATATTATACATTATCTATTAAAAATAATTTTGGAAAATTTGAATTTATTTCATATTTTTAAATCTCCAAAACATTCATCTTATTTAAAAAGTTCTTGCTTTTATGTATTTAGAATGTAATTATACTTAAAAATTAGCAAAAAAATCCCGAAAAATCATAAAATATTAGGAAAATATAAAAATCGCAAAAATATTTTATTATGCAAATTTAGGTTATTTTTAGTTGTATTTATAATTTTATTACCCTATATTATATATATCTATTTATATAGAGTTATATTTAGACTTTTATATTATCTTATTAAAAATAAAAGAAACAAAAATTGAAAAATATAAAAAGAAAAAATTATAAAATTAAAACTTTAAAAATACAAATATAAAATAAAAAAGAATCATTTTATTTCATTAAAAACCCATAAAGACATTAAATAATTAATTGATTTTTGATTGAGTAATTGTACAAAGTACACCTAAATTATTTATACATTGTTTATCTATAAATAATATACATGCTACATCGACTTGTCTCCCTGTGTTCGACACTCTACATACTTGCACCTACATACACATTTTGTAGAGCTAAATAAAATGAGTTTTAACTCCACACACTTTTCATTTCTTTAATCATTGATTGTAGGTTAAATGTAGAATTAGTTCTGGTTCGTGAGTGGTTGCTTTGACAGTTGTTGACTCGCCCTGTGGATTGACAAGAACCTCTCAAACACGTGCTTTTCAGTAGGTGTGTGGCTTTGTTCAGTATTTTGTGGATGATAATGTGTACGATCACATTCAAAATGAGATGTATGCATGCACACTTTGGTTGAAGTTGGAGAATTTGTATGCTTTAAAGACAAGGGACACTAAGTTATTTCTAATTAAAAGATTGACACAATTGAAATTTCAAGTTGGTTTCTATTCCACACTGTTTAAATGGATTTCAAGGAATTACCAACCAACTTTTCAGCATGGGAATAAAATTCGTGGATGATGTTTTAGATCTCTACTCATTAATCTTTTAGATAGCTCGAAAATATTTTGAATCTCTCTCACAAACTCTACACCTAATGGAGTTGTTACCTTGGAGTCCGTCAATGATGGTGTTTAGAATGAAGCGATGGGAGGAAAATCTCAAGGTTCTTCATCACAATTAGAAGTTTTGGTCACAGAAAGTAGAGGGAGAAATAAATTCATGAACAATAAGGAAAGAAATTAAAGTAAGAGTAAGTCTGAATCCAAATATGAAGATTCAAAGTGTCACCATTACAGTAAAAGTCATATCAAGAATTATTGATTTCAACTCAAAAGAAAAAAAAGAGGAGAGAAGCAGGAAAAGAATGACATCGTTGTTGAGCATGATTTGCTAATGATGTCCGGCATGGATATGGTGAATATCACTAGAGATGATACTTGTTGGCTCGTTAATGGTAATTCAACTCTTCATGTGACCTCCCTTATGGAGCTTTTCACATTTTGTACTTTCCATGATTTTCTCACTCTTAGAATGAGGAATGAAATGTTTCCTTGCCTAAAGTTATTGATAGGTGTGATGTTATTTTTAAAATGCTATCAGAGTTCCTTTGGATATATATGCTGCGAGACACACTCTTGATATGCATCTGAACCTGATAGAAATGGGAAAGCTTGTCAGTGAAGTTATTGAAATGTATTTGGTGGTGGACATTGGGAGCTTACAACGAGTACTTCCCTTGTAGTTAAGGAAAAAATTTCAACAATTGTCTATGTTATACATGCATTAGTTTCCACGTTTATAGTGAATATGGCCAATAATGACCTTTGAATTGAGTTGGCCTATAGAAGGCTCAACCATATAATCGTAAAGGCATTGTACATCTTGATCATGATGAATCTTCTTTCATGCCTAAAGAAAGAAAAGATATAGCGATGCACTCATCGCTTGGTTGGAAAGCAGCCAATAATTACATTTAAAGATAACCGTGATGATCGTTCCCCTAGGACCTTGGTACTCAGCAAACCAATTTCACACACTTATATTCCACATTAGAATACATTCATGATCTTATGGGAAGCATGAAAACATATAACATAAAAGAAAAAAAGAGCTAAAATTTAAAATTTCAATTTCCATTTTATTTCCACATAGTATCCACCAATATAGTCCATGCCCAAAAAATATACATAGATGCATATTAAAATATCCATACATACACATTACATGCCATGTCTCCCAGAAGAAGATACATGTAAAAGCAAAGCAGTAAAAGGTATAACATGTATTGTACCACAAAAAGTAGTGTAGCTTCACAAAAAGTAGTCTCCAAACAAAAAGTAGATATGCACTACACCTGCAGATCCAACGTAAGGATACGTGATGTGACATTTTGGCTTTGTTTTAATTATGTTAATAAAGTGATTAAAGTGTCGTTGAAATCATCAAAAACAAATCAAGCATTCAAACATAAATACAATAACACGGTGGAAAGAACGAGGTCGAATCCACAGGGGCACGAAGGTATGATTTTGTGATTAAATTAGCCACACTAAAATCACGCACAATCTATATCTAAATTTTATCGTGTGATTTCGAGTTTTATAAATTTTTATGGGATTTTGATCTATGCCAACATCCTCTTACTCATAAATATTTAAGTATATGGGAATGAAAATGCAAGTAAAAATAATAATTCTTTTTAATATAATTTCATGAGCTATGTGATTTTTTTAAGAATTCTCTAATCAAGGTAGATCCAATAAGATGGAATACAAATTGTCTCACAAATGGCTCAAATCAACAAAACCTTCCAAGGATGCTTTTGCAAGTTAATGTGCTCCATTTATCTTTATTCTTAAAGAATGTGTGTGAGTGCAATTGTAGATTTGTGATCTAATTTTGAATGCTCCAATACAAGCTATCACAAGGGCTAAAAAACTAACATAGATCTACCAATTGAATCACTTATATCACGAACTGTACTCATGCAAAAATGTGAGCACCCAAATCAGGAATGTCTTCACACCATGAGAAAGAGAAATACAACATCTACTCATCATATCACATAATTATGAAAGTATTATCAAGCCGTAAATCATTTTAGACATAATAAAAATAGTGCATGTTCACATAGATACTAATAACACATATCATGCACATATGTAAAATAACAAATGGCCATAGGGCCTTTTTGAAGCAAACGTTGCCAGGTTACCTTGAGGTAACCTAGCATACCTCCTGATCTATTCCTGCATACATGGGTTGGAATTAGTTGTATGATCCATACAATTTATTTGTTACAATATTTTTTAACTACATTCAAATAAAAAATTAATATAAAACATATTCTAATCATTAAAAGTTAATATAATACATAATCAATGTCACATCACATCATATTTATCATTCCAACCCTCTCCCACCCTCCCAACAACTACTATTATATAATGAAGATAATGAAGCGCTAACAATAGTTTATATAACATGCACACCGGCAAAAAGGAAGATTGTTGGCATTGTTGTCCTCCTAACAAGGAGGACATGACACAGTGGCTGTTGCTATAGCAACAAGCCTGCAAGAGATTGTCTTGTCATCCATTGAGGTCATGGTGTAACGTCCCTGATCGTCCGAGAATGAATGCGGAAGCGAGAACTCGACGGACATATCGGGAACGTTACTTACAACATCAATCATAGCATAAAAGAGCAGTAGAGAACCGACAAAAAAAACTTTTCCATAATCATAATAAGGTGACAATTCCAAGAGTTTTATAAATAAAGAAAATATAATAAACTAGATGAAATCATATCCACGATTTTCTTATTCCAGTGGGCATAAAAGACGCCCTTCCAAAGCAAATCCGTAGTAGTTCCATACCGATCCTACTTCCTGAAGACTGTGTCGTCTCCTTTAAATTGTTAATGATCTAATCCTCACGTTCCCCTGAAAAAAATCAACAAAACATGTTATGAGCATAACGCTCAGTATGTGCCGATTTATGGTCAAGCTGGCTAGCGTAGAGAACAAGTCACGAAAGCCATTATCATATGAATCATAATCAATTTATTTAATGCATATAACTAAATTTCCTTCATAACCATGAATGACATAACATATTTGCACATATACCCGTAAGTTTTATCATATTTGCATGTACGTCCATAATATTCATATAAATTGCACATATGCACTTTACAATAACATAATTGCACATGTACCCTTAAAATTACCATAAATGGCAAGTATGCACATACCATTGACATAAATTGCATATATGTCCATAACATTAACATAAGTTTCATACGTGCACTTAACTTTAACGGAACTTACACATAAGTCCAAAACAATAACATAATTGCATATATGCACATAATATTAACATATATTGTACATATGCCTATGACATTTTTAATGTTCAGAGTGGTCTTGATTGTTACTTCTTTGACGGCTTTGCTGGTTTAGCGTCGGCACAAGTGGTTCATAATACAAAACATGACAGTGTAGCTACGACTGTAGAGGACTTATCTTTTGCCTCACGCCCCCGGAAGGCGTTAGCCCTTTAGGCCCTTATGACCCCTTAGTTCGAGTCGGTGCCAATATCTTGTAATTATCTCGAGAACTTAGGCATACATTGTTTCTTTAACGATGTGACTGCGGATTTTGTTGGATCTGTTTTTTTGTAATTTATCTCATGTTTTGTTGAGTACATTTTATCTTCGATACAAAGGTTACATCCTTTTTTTAATTAATAGTTCATAACCAACCAGTCACCCTCATGTTGTTGACGTTCGCAGAACGGGATAATTATATAATTATCTAATTACATTAACTTCAACACGGTGTAATCCTAAGATATAAGAACATATTAAATAGATACAGTCTGATGCATAGATGTTGATTTAAATGCGTAGATTTACTATCACATTAAGGAAAGAAAATAATACCACATGTTTGGATATATTGTCTAATCCTGTTTCCTTACATAAACGGAGACAGACCTCTGTTTTGATCTAAAAAAAATTAAGAACATTTTGCTCACCTAAGAAACGTAAGTAAATCCCACGATTAGGATACAATTTGTTGAACTTGAAGTATCCTATCCCTTTAAAAGATGAAACCTTAATGTTTAAAAGGTACAACAAAAATTATAACACATATAACAGGAAAATTCCAAGTCCATAACAAAAGGATTTGTGTAAAATGAGGCAAACTTAAATCCATGAAATCTTCATAATGCTCATAAAGAAACTTATGCATAATGATCTTTAGTGCCATACATCCCATGTTACCATACTCGTTGCTTAATCCTTATAATCACCCACATGCCATGGAAATTGAAAAGACGAGTTTAATTATCTTCGTAACCTCGTGATAACTTTATTTCCCATGAAACGTGCTGGGTGATTCATGTACGTCTGGTTGGAACAAAGATAATATGTAATGCACCTATGGGTTCGACACATACATCTATAAGTCATAATTTTAAACCAAGGATCAACAAAAACGTCACTTAACGATCCTATGTGTTCGACACATACCTCGTTGACATAAGAAATTCGTCGACCAAGACTCCACCAATCTGAACCATTGTCGGCCGCGTCGTTGTTCCTTCAATTTCGTCGGATCACAACTTCGATGCTGACGAAGAAGGTTGTTGTTGCTGGAATATGTCGTCGACGATCTCTCTCTCTCTCTCTTCCTCCTTCTTTCTCTCTCTTTCTCTCTAGAACTCTCTCTTCCTCACGTGTATATATATGGTGAGATTAATGGAGGGGCTTCATGCCCTTTTTATAGGTACCAATAATGAGATAATCAACAATAATAAAATGAATTTAATTAAAGGATAATTGTGATAACTAGGTAAGGTTGTTGCTAATTTATCATCTCTTTTTTTATTAATATTAATTTTATTATTTGATTATCTTATAAAAGATAACGCGGGGAATTTGTTGTGGTCTTTTTTTAATATTATCTTATAAAATCAATCCGTTACAATCTATCCTCCTTAAGGAAATTTTGTCCTCGAATTTATACTGTGAAAAGAGACTTACCAAAAAGATGCGGATAATGTTGACCCATTTCTTCCTCTAACTCCCAAGTCGCTTCTTCCCTCTGATGGTGTTGCCAGAGTACTTTGACCATCGGAACTATGCGACGCCGCAACTGATGCTCCTTACGATCTACGATACGAACTGATCTTTCTTCATATTCAGATTTAGCTGAATGTCCGGAACTTCATGCTCAATCACGTGCGATGGATCAGAATTATACTTCCTTAACATTGATACATGAAAAATATCACGTAACTTGGAATAATGAGACGGAAGAGCAATCTGATATGCTACTTCTCCCACTTTCTTTATTATCTCAAAAGGTCCACATATCTAGGACTCAATTTTCTATTTTTGTCAAATCGCACAACTCCCTTGGTAGGAGAAATCTTTAAGAACACATGGTCACCTACCTCAAAATTCAATTCCCGCCTTCGACAATCAACATAAGACTTTTGTCTACTCTGAGCGGCTAAAAGTCTCTTCCGAATTACCTCCACACCCTTCATACAAGCTTGGACTAATCAGGTCCTAGTATGTATTTTTCCCCAACATCGCTCCAGCACAATGAGGATCTACAAGGTCGACCGTATAATGCTTCAAAAAGAGCCATCTTAATGCTTGCATGATAGCTATTATTATAAGCAAATTCAACCAAAGGCAAATGTCTATCCCAATTTCCAGCGAAATCTAGAGCACAAGCTCTCAACATGTCTTCTAATGTCTGGATTATTCTTTAAGATTGACCATCGGTCTGAGGATGAAATGATGTGCTGAACTTCAAACTTGTACCCAAAGCATCCTGCACGCTCTTCCATAATCGGGAGGTATATCTCGTGTGTCTGTCTGACATGATCGATACCGGAACACCATGCAATTTCACTATCTCATTCCCATACAATTCAGCAAGGCTCTCTGTAGATTGATCTAATCTAATGGGTAAGAAATATATCAACTTCGTTAAGCGATCAACAATCACCCAAATAGTGTCAGAGCGACCCTTCTTTGTTTTTGGTAACCCGAAAACAAAATCCATAGTGATATGCTCCATTTCCATTCGGGGATCTCTAGTGATTGTAGAGGACCTACATGCTTTTGGTGCTCAATCTTTACTAGTTGACAAATAAGACATACCGACACAAATTTTGCAATGTCCTTCATCTTAGGCCACCAAAAATTCCATTGTAAATCTTTGTACATTTTTGTACTGCCATGATGAATGGTATACATGGACCTGTGAGCCTCTTCAAGAATTTCTTACTTTAATTCTCTATTATCAGGAACTCATAGTTTATTACGGAACCTCAATGCTCCATCTATCCCAATTGAGAAATCAGATCCTTCTTTTTGATAAGTGATTATCAATCCTTGAAGGTCATTATCATTCTTCTGAGTCAAGATAACCTTCTCTACCAATGATGAGTGGATCTTCATTCCAGCCATAGGAATTCTAGTCTTCCTTTTAATAAAAGGCTTTCATTCCTCTAAATTTTTCATTAGCTGCCATTGCAATTTCATACTTGCGAGCTTCTCTTCTTATTTCCTACTTAGAGCGTCAGCAACTGTATTCGCCTTTCCTGGATGGTAGTCAATGGAAAGATCATAATATGATAGAAACTCCAACCATTGTCTTTGCCTCAAATTCAGTTCCTTATGAGAGAAGATATACTTGAGGCTTTTATGATAAGTAAATACCTCAAATTTCTCTCCATATAAATAATGATGCCAAATCATTTATGCAAAAACTACCGCTGCAAGCTCTAAATCATGTGTCAGATAATTTCTTTCAGCTTCCTTCAACTGTTGGGATGCGTAAGCCACAACTTTTCTATGCTGCATCAGGATACATCCCAAATCGGATCCAGATGCATCAGTGTAGACCACAAATCCACCACTACCCGAGGGTAGCATGAGAACAGGAGCAATCATCAATCTTTGCTTTAACTCTTGAAAGCTTTGATCGTACTTCTAATATATTCAAACTTTACATCGTTTCTCAACAATCGGGTCAGAGGTAGGGAGATCCTAGAAAAATTCTGGATGAATCTCCTATAATACCCTGCTAGTTTTAGAAAACTGCAGATTTCAGAGACATTCTTGGGCTGACTCCAATTTAAAACAGCTTCCACATTTGCGGGGTCCACAGAGATACCCTTCTTGGATACAACATGACCAAGGAATGCAACTTCATGAAGCCAAAAGTTGCATTTGGATAATTTAGCATAAAGCTGGTGTTGCTGCAATGTCTCAAGAACTAATCGAAGATGCACTCTGTGTTGTTCAATATCTGGTGAATAAACCAAAATATCTTCAACAAAGACAATCACAAACTTATCTAGGTATTCTCGGAATACCCTTTTCATTAACTCCATAAATGCAGCAGGCGCATTTGTGAGGCCAAAAGGCATCACTAAGAATTCATAGTGCCCGTATCTTGTCCTGAATGCTGTCTTTGATATGTCTTCATCCCTAATCCTGAGTTGATGGTAAGCAGACCGAAGATCAATCTTAGAGAAGACTGCTGCTTGTTGCAATTGATCGAATACATCATCGATGCGAGGTAGCGGGTACTTATTTTTGATGGTGACTTTATTCAATGCTCTATAATCAATGCAGAGCCTAAGGGATCCGTCCTTCTTTTTCACGAATAATACAGGAGCACCCCAAGGAGAAACACTTGGTCTCAGGAACTCTTTATGTAATTGTTCTTACAGTTACTTTTTCAGCTCATTCAACTCAGCAGGAACCATTATGTAAGGTGCCTTAGAGATGGGTGTAGTACGCGGTAATACATCAATAGTGAAGTCAATCTCCCTTCTAGGTGGAAGACCCACGAGGTCATCTGGAAAAACATCCGAAAAATCTCGTACGATGTCCAAATCCTCAAGTTGCACCATAGAGTGTTTTGTACTTATTATCCTAGCCAAATAAGTCGTGCACCCAGTAGCTATCAATCAGTGTGCTCTTAGAGCTGATATAATCATCTGACTTCTCTTTTTGTCTCTGTGAATGACCAATTATGTCGTATGTGGTTTATTAAAAACCACCTTCTTTTGTCTGCAATATATGATTGCATAGTGCTCCCAAAGCCAGTCCATACCCAAAATAACATCAAAGTTATTCATCTGTAGTAATATCAAGTTGGCTGGTAGATTGTGTCCTTCAACAAGGACATGTACATCAGCCATGTAGGTTCCCAAAGTAGAGTGTTCACCCATTGGTGAAGTCACACTAAGTGTATATGGAAGTTCAATAACCGCAAAATTCAACTTTTTGACGAATCGATGAGAGATAAAGAATGCGACACACTAGAATCAAATAAAACATAGGTCAAATGATCTGCAATAGAAAGAGTACCTTCTACCGTGGCATGTCCATCTTCCTCCTCTCCTGTAGATAGAGCGAACACCGGCCCTTTGACGTGCTTCTTTTGATCTCCAGAGTTCTATTCCTTCTTCTTAGGACAATCTCTAATGAAGTGACCTTTTTGTCTGCAAGCCAGGCAAGTTCCTGTAAGCTTATAGCACTCTCTCGTGTGCCTTCTACCGTAGTGAGGGCATAGAGGATATACTGGCTTAGTTTTTGTGGAAGTCTCGATTCTGGGCTTCTTTCCTTTATCCTTATCATACTTACCCTTCTTATTGTCGGCAGAATGGGGATATTTTCCACCTCCTTGTTGTTGGATCCTTTTATATGCTGAGTCGATCTCCACCGCCGCTGAAACTGCATCCGAAAAAGTCTGAGGTCCTCTAGTGAGCACCTTCATGCCCAATCCTGAATTCAAGCCTTCAACGAATTTCCTAGCACGTTGTCTTTCATTTTCGCATATCCCTTTTCCGTACTTTTCCAGCTCTTGGAATTTGGAAGCATATTGTTCAACAAACAAACTCCCTTGTCGAAGCTCAATAAATTCCAGTCTTTTTACATCTTGAACATGCTGAGGAATGTAACGTTCGGTGAAACCTTCCTTAAAGTGCTTCCATTCGATGATGGTTTTATCAGCGAAGTGTATGTTTTTACTAGAAGTCCACCATTCTTTCGCATTGTCGCGTAGACGATAAGTACCAAATATCACCTTCTTCTCCTCAGGACAATCGGTTGCCTCAAAGGCAAGTTCCATTTCCCTCAACCAATGCTCAGCTTTATTCGGCTCGGGTTCTCCTTTAAAGATAGGTGGATCATGCTGAATTAAAGTCTTCAGGGTCAATCCACCAGAACCATGCCCTTGATGCTTTTGCTGCTAAGACATCATAGTCATCAATTCCAACATTTGACGTTGCATGTCCATAGCCATATCTTGGGTAGATGAAGAGTCACGATCTTTGTTCACCTCATTCCCACGACGAGGGGCCATCTGAAATGATGACATGTGGAATTTACGGTCAAATGTCTATTTCTAAAACTAATGGAACTAAGTTTGAATTGGTCGGATATCTTATGCCCAGAGGAACTCCTGCTCTGATACCACCTGTAACGTCACCGATCGTCCGAGAATGAATGCGGAAGCGAGAACTCAACGGACATCTCGGGAACGTTACTTATAGCATCAATCAATGCATAAAAGAGCAGTAAAGAACCAAAATTTTTTTCCGTAATCATAATAAGGTCACAATTACAAGAGTTCCTTAATTAAAGAAAAGATAATAAACTAGATGAAATCGTATCCACGATTTTCATATTCCAGTGGACATAAAAGACATCCTTTCAAAGCAAACCCGCAATAGTTCCATATTGATCCTACTTTTTGAAGACTATGCCGTCTTCCTTAAACCGTTAATGATCTAATCCTCACGTTCACCTGAAAAAAATTAGTAAAACATGTTATGAGCATAACACTCAGTATTTGCCGAGTTAGGATCAAGCTGGCTAGAGTAGAGAACAAGTCACGAAAGCCATTATCATATGAATCATAAATCAACTTATTTAATGCATATAATTAAATTTACTTCATAACCATGAATGTCATAACATATTTGCACATATACCCATAAGTTTTACCATATTTGCATGTACGTCTATAATATTCATATAAATGCACATATGCACTTTATAATAACATAATTGCACATGTACCCTTAAAATTACCATAAATGGCAAGTATGCACATACCATTGACATAAATTGCATATATGTCCATAACATTAACATAAGTTTCATATGTGCACTTAACTTCAACGGAACTTACACATAAATCCATAACAGTAACACAATTGCATATAGGCATATAATATTAACATATATTGCACATATGACCATGACATTTTTCATGTTTAGAGTGGTCTTGATTGTTACTTCTTAGGCGGCTTTGATGGCTTACTACTGACACAAGCGGTTCGTAATACAAAACATGACAGTGTAGCTACGATTGTAGAGGACTTATCTTTTGCCTTACTCCCCCGGATGGCGTTGGTCCTTTAGGCCCTTACGACTCCTTAGTTCGAGTCGGTGCCAAGATCTTATAATTATCTCGAGAACTTAGGCATACATTGTTTCTTTAACGGTGTGATTGCGGATTTTGTTGGATCTGTTTCTTTGTAATTTATCACATATTTTGTTGAGTACATTTTATCTTCGATACAAAGGTTACATCCTTTTTTAATTAATAGTTCATAACCAACCAGTCACTCATGTTGTTGACGTTCGCAGAACTGGATAATTATATAATTATCTAATTACATTAACTTCAACACGATGTAATCCTAAGATATAAGAACATATTAAATAGATATAGTAGTGGTACATAGATGTTGATTTAAATGCGTAGATTTACTATCACATTAAAGAAAGAAAATAATACCACATGTTTGGATATACCATCTAATCCTGTTTCCTTACATAAATGGAGACAAACCTCTGTTTTGATCTAAAAAAATTAAGAACATTTTGCTCACTTAAGAAACGTAAGTAAATCCCACGATTAGGATACAATTGGTTGAACTTGAAATATCCTATCCCTTTAAAAAAATGAAACCTTAATGTTTAAAAGGTACAACGAAAATTATAGAACATATAACAGGAAAATTCCAAGTCCATAACATAAGGATTTATGTAAAATGAGGCAAACTTAAAATCGTGAAATCTTCATAATGCTCATAAAGAAACTTGTGCACAATGATCTTTAGTGCCATACATCCCATGTTACCATACTCGTAGCTTAATCCTTATAATCACCCACATGCCATGGAAGTTGAAAAGATGAGTTTAATTATCTTCGTAACCTCATGATAATCTTATTTCCCATGAAACGTACTGGGTGATTCATGTACATATGGCTGAACAAAGATAATATGTAATGCACCTATGGGTTCAACACATACATCTATAAGTCATAATTTTAAACGAAGGATCAGCAAAAACGTCACTTAACGATCCTATGTATTCGACACATACCTCGTCGACGTAAGAAATTCGTCGACCAAGACTCCACCAATCCGAACCGTTGTCGACCACCTCGCTGTTCCTTCAATTTCGTCGGATCACAACTTCGATGCCGATGAAGAAGGTTGTTGTTGCCGAGATATGTCATCGACGATCTCTCTCTCTCTCTCTCTCTAGAACTCTCTCTTCCTCACATGTATGTAATATATGGTGAGATTAATGGAGGGGCTTCATGCCCTTTTTATATGTACCAATAATGAGATAATAAACAATAATAAAATGAATTTAATTAAAGGATAATTGTGATAACTATGTAAGGTTGTTGTTAATTTATCATCTCTTTTTCTATTAATATTAATTTTGTTGTTTAATTATCTTATAAAAGATAACGTGGGGATTTTGTTGTGGTCTTTTTTTATTATTATCTTAAAAAAATCAATCCGTTACACATGAACCATGCATCTGTGTGTAGGAGATTGTGGAGGCCACCACCAACTTCAGCAAAAACAAAAAGAGCAAAAGGGGCAAACCCAATCGTCTGTACACATGCAAGTTCAACTAGATAAGAGGAGAGTGGAGAATCTTACTTGTGTCTATCGCATGATAAGGGGAGAATGTTTGTGGTGCCAGCTTATCACGAAGAGGGAAGGGACACAGATAGTATTTACAGTACAAGTCACTAGGGGTTTTCAAAATAGCCGGGTCAAATGGGTACCCGATTCGACCATGTTATTTTGACCCGTAGTTCACGGGTACCCGAGTAAGGTATCCGGGTCGGGTACCTGACCCGCTCAACCTTTGTGCCCCACGGGAAAACCCGTCGGAAGAAACGGGTACCGGTTGGGTATCACCCCACTTGGATGCCCCGTGCACCCACCTTCCGCAGTCCAATTTCTTTGCCTTTTGGCCCACAGCTCCGAAGTGCTTCAAATGGGTTGGAATGGGAATGGAAGATGTAAACCAATCAGGAAAGAGTGATTCTAACTAAAACAATATGTTGTCCTTAGCTATAAATCATCATTTATTCGTACACTATCATGGACGGTTGTTGTTATACTATGTATGTTTTTACTGGTTGATGAAGAAAATTATTATTATTATTATTGTATTAATTGATACGTAAGTCCGATGAAATTATCCTTTTGCGATTAGTATTACAATATATTGGTATAATTCAGCCAAGTCATAATTGGAGTTGAGTTGAGAACCAAGAAATATAGGATGTAATCTTTCAATGACAGTCTTAGCAATTTAATCTTAATTCGTATTACGAAGGATATCTTTGGATATCCAGATCCTCGTTTATTACTCGACCACATACAGAGACACGTGCACTCACTCACATATTCATGCACGCACACGCACAAACGCATACACGCACACAAGCACTTGCACGTGCGCACACACACACATAACCAATTACAGTCCAATAGATTCGAAATGATGCCGTCGCATTAATTCTGTGTTCATCCATCTATATCTTAACAAGATAATTTATTCGAACATATTTTTATTTTTCGATTTTCATATTTCTTTTCATGATTGTTTTTATAAATAACATCTATCTTTATAGCACAACTTACCGCCATGTTTTTATTATAAGTGTAACTAAAGGGATTATCGAAAATTGTTCATTTTGAGCACAATTCATGTAATCATTTTTCTTGGGAGAGATATTCTACGGGTACCCGCGGGTACCCATTACCCGTCCAATTAATTTGGGTACCCATTTAAACCGGGTACCCATTCGAACGGGTCAACTCGACCCGTGACCCAGTAATGACGGGTCAGAGCGGGTCAATGAGTGAACGGGCTGGGTACTCGTCCCGTGAACACCCCTACAAGTCACACAGTTGGACATTGATCTCCTATACCACGATTGGCTAAGGAAGAGGTAGCATGAACCTTGCATGTACGACAAAATAGTGAGAGGAGATTAACAAGGATGACTGGACCCGGCAACAAGCTAAGGAGAATAGAGGCACACTGAGTTGTAGAGAGGATCCTTTGTTGTTACTACACCTGCATTGATGTAAGGGATCCATTAGATGAGGATCAGACAAACCCAGGATGCGTGTGCCCTCTATGATGGTCGTCTGATCCTTTTCCTACGGATATCCTATGTTACAGTGGGGAATGTTATATCAGAGGATATGTTTCACAATGAGTTGAATACCACTATGTCGCCATTGCATTTTGGAGCAAAGACAGAGGGTGATAATCACCTCCTTCACGCAAGAAAGAGAGAAGGGAAAAGGCTATGGTTGTTGTTGCAGGCGGAGGAGAATGGAGGGGTTCTGCTGTACCTCAACAACTCCACTACCAGGTGGATGCAGTACAGCGCAAGAGCAACACCAATCAAAGTGGTGTGCGGGGAGGTAGAACGACATTATTTGCAGCTATTGCACTCCTGTGGAGTAGAAGTGGGTCGACCTTCAGGGTTGCACGCACAAGAAAGAGGCCACGTGCTTCTTGCGTGTACGAGGAAGGAGGGAGAGGGTCGACTATGGATACACATAACCATGAAGAGGGAGAGGGGTTGGTGCAAGCTGGTGGTCAACCAAGGAGAGGAGAATGGGTGCGCCTCCCTTGTGAGAGAGGAGGGCATGGGGGTTGATAGTGCATCAAAGAAAAGTGGAAGGGATTGTGCCCTAACGAGGGAAAAATGGGACCATTGGATTGATAACTTATTGGACTTGTAAGCCTTTGTTGATCCATTAATAATAAAAAATTATTGTGTTTTCATGTCCATATGAAATGAATATTTATCAGTGCACTTTAATACTTTAATATTGATCCCTTTATAGAAATAAGGTTATGTACCATGACCATATTGAATAACATGTAGTTGAAGGACACAACTAACATTAGCATGTGATAATCAATAATGATCTTCAGTCAAGATTGATTTCTGATCGATTTCTTGATGTAGGTCCTTTTCTTAGAAATAAAGATTCAAAGGTGTTAGAATAGTCACGTCAAATAGTTGACTTAATGAGATCGAGATAAACAAAGATATGAATCGTAACTACCACGATTATGCACACATCCTTTGTCTAGAGATATTTATATCTGGATGTGCACATCAAACATACCACTAGATTGAGGGCCTAACCAAGGTGCATATACCGACGAGTTGGTGTATGTATGCAGACATATGAGAAATACATTCTTTGAAAGGAATCATGCATGTTCATACTTGATGAACAAGGCGATAGGGCTCACTCATGAGATAACAGGGTCATAAAGGATTCCATGCATGGTCATCTTGTTTATGAAATAAGACATGAATTAGAGATATTAATATATGTTTTTAGAAAATTCACAACTAATATTGTTAATAAATTGAGAAATCTATTGATATGTTCTGAAAAAGACAATCAAATTAGGATTTCAACTTCAAATATGCCAAAATTTTCCAGTATGAAGGTAAAAGAGTATTCGGAAAACTCTAGGTTAAATTTATCTTATTAGATCATTTACCAAGACACTTCCATTCCAAGGGAGTGGTGAATTTGAATGGATGTTACTGACTCCACTTCATGGCTTAATGATATGAGAATTAATTAGATTAAGTCTCAATTCATTTGATTCCAATTTTCAATTCCAATTTCAATGTTCAAATGGTGGGAAGATAAATGGTAATGGAAACGGAGGTGAACTCACTTCTTGAGCTCATTTCTAGATCCAAATTCTATGATTTGGACAATGATTAGAAATGGAATTGGAAGTTGAGTTCATCATTGTATTCATTTATTGAGCTCATAGAGAATGTAATGTGTTTCGTTGAGCACCCATAGAGTGTGCATGATCTTCGCGAGGATATTTTGAGAAATAATTAATATGAATAGGTGATATTATAGTTTTCTAAATTAAAGAAGATTAATATGTGCATAAATTGATTGCTTGGATCGTTTGATTGTGGTTGTTTTTATTGGATTAAATCTATCTAATAATAAACAATCTTTGCTTATTAATTCCCTTATTGGATTAATAATGAGAATATGGTTCGAAATAATTAATTATCAATTTAAACAAGATATAAACAATCCATATGATGACATCCATGATCTTCCATCATGGTGAAGAACTCCATGGCCATGGGATGTATTTTTAGAGATGTTCATGTGTAGTCATGACTTCGGAATACAAATTCACATTTATCAAATTTTTCATGTCCCAAAAGGGATTGGTAATGTGAATAATGCCCCCAATGTTATTCCCTATATTGGATTACACATAGTGTAATATTTCATTTATAAAATCCTTAGAGAAGGGACAATGTATAACTCTGGAAAATAAGAAATCTATAATCATCGTTGATACCAACGTGCTTATTGGACAAGAAGGAAGTTGGATTGTTTATTCTGATGCTTCTGTTCATGTATGTCTTCAGTTACACATGTTTCAAGAAATTAGAAACTTGATGAAGAGGAGATAGTCTTCTAAATGAGATACGATGGAACTATTACAACGATCACCATAGGAACATGTAGACTATAATTATATAGTAGGAGAATACTAGATATTAGAGATTGTCTCTATGTACCAAATTTTAGAAGGAACTTATAATCCATGTTTAATTGAGTTAGACATGGATATACTTTCCTATTATGTAATAAACTTATCATAAATCCTTATAGTAATTTTATAGCAGAATGTTCTCTAGCAACAGGTGTACTCTATGAATTGAACATGCATGAGTGTCATGAATGTCAATACCACTATTAATAAAACCTCTAAAAGTTCAAGGGAGGATGGATATCATTTAACTATGATATTGCATCAAAGACTTAGGCATGTATCCGCTAGGATCAACGGACTCATAAAGGACAAACATTTAGATTTTCTAGAAGTTTGTGATTTATTAGCATGAGAGCATTGTATTCAATGAAAAATGTCCACAACACCCTTCTATAAGAAAATAGAAAGATACAAATGTATACTTGACCTAATATATACTGATGTATGCGGTCCCTTTTGTGCTACAAGTCGTAATGGACATCAATATTAGTGTCCGTTATTGATTATCATTTGTGCTATGGATTTGTCTTCCTTTTACATCACAAACGTGAAACTTTTGAAAAGTTCAAATAGTTCACGGATTTGATTGAGAACAAAATAGAAGAAAGAGAAAATAAATTCCATCTAACCAAGGTGTTGAAAAGTTCAAAGAGTTCACGGCTTTGGTTGAAAATCAAATCAAAAGGAAGAGAAAAAGATCGATTGGATCGAGGTGGAGAATACATTTTAGATGAAATCAAAGAATACATTAAGGACAGAGAAATTATATCCAGTCCCAGTCCTCCAGGTACTGCTTAACTCCACGGAGTTGTAGAGAGGTGCAACAGAGCCACGATAGATATGGTAACATCAATGATGAGTAAAGAAAACTTACCTATTAGTTTCTGGGGACATGCAATAGAGATTGCATCTTTTGTCCTAAACAAGATTCCTTTTAAATAAGTACCTAAAACCCCTCATGAGCTTTGGTATGGTATCAAGTTGTGTGTATGACACTTAAGGATTTAGGGTTGTTTGGTCCATGTTAAAACATGGATGAAAAAAAGTTGGAATCTCGCACCATACAATGATACTTCATTGGATATGTAAAGAATAGTATTGTATACCAACTCTATGATCATGATATAAGAAGGTATTTGTTTTTATAGATGTCAAATTTATGGAAGATGAATTCCTTAAAAGTAATAATTATAATAACGTTAAGGAACTAATTGAGTCTAGCAAGACTGATGAAGTTCCCACATAAGAAATTGAAGATATAGTTGAAAATGACACGATTGTACCTCTTATAAAGAGTTCTAGAGTGATGAATCCACACTAAAAGTACAGATTCCATGTATTGGAAGAGTCAAATGACGATATGACTTCATATGATAAAGCATTGGGAGATCATGACATGGATAATTGGATGTTAGCAATGAAGTATGCGATACACTCCATGCACAAGAACAATGTATGGACCCTCATAGATCCACCAAAAGGGGTCAAACCAATTGGGTGATGAATCTTTAAGAGAAAGAGGGAACCGATGATAACAAAAATACCTTCAAAGCACAATTCATTGACAAGGGTTGCATACAAAATAGAAGGCATCATTAATCGATGAGACATTCTCTTCTACAGCCATGCTTATTTCCATCAGGGAATTACTAGTTATATCTGCCCATCTTGACTATGACATCTGGAAGATGGATGTCAAGACCGCATTCCTCAATGGGATACCTCGAAGAGGATATCTATATAGAGAAGACCCAATGCTTCTTAGTTGAGATGGAAAAAGTGTGCAAGTTGAAGAAATTCATTTACGGGCTCAAATTCGCTTCTCATAGTTGGAATATATGATTTGATGAAATCATAAAGAGTTGTGATTTTGTTCAATTCTGGATGAGCCATGTATATACAAGAATCTTAGTGGGAGCTTCATTGTGTTCATTTTGCTTTATGTAGATGACATCCTTGTCATTGGAAATGATATTGGGATGATGATCAGTGTTAAGGTATGGTTATCTCATACTTTTGAGATGAAAGATCTTGGAGGAGCCTCTTACATCTTAGGTCTGAAATTATTCAGAAATAGGGAAAAGAGATTATTGGGACTGTCACAATAAGGATATATTAAGAAGATCTTGGAAAGGTTCAATACGGATAATTCCAAGTAGGGATTCCTTCCTTTAAGATGGTATTCACCTATGTAAGGGAATGGCTCCTCAAACTGTTGAGGAAAAGGAAGCCATGGTCGGATGCCCTTATGCATCATTTGTAGTAATCTTGATGTATGCCATTATGTTTACAAGAACAGACACCTATCATGTAGTGGAAGTGGTAAATAGTTACCAATCTTGCTATGGAGCGAAACACTGAACTATTGTGAAAAACATCTTCATGTAGCTAAGAAGAACTCAAGACTACATACTAATTTATGGATATAATGATCTCTAATTCTTAGGATATATGGATTCAGACTTTCAATCAGATGTGGGTGATAGGAAGTCAACTTTAGGGTTCTTAATCTTGTTGGAAGGTAGTGCTGTATGAGTTATGTGTAGCAAGATGAAGGACACTATGGTTGTTCCAACAAAGTAAAGCATTAGCTACATAAGATGTGGCAACTTCATTGGATGCAGTTTCTATTCACTCATGGTATGCAAGTTTATAACAGGACTTGGCATGGTAGCCGATGATAGAGTGAATAATTTTCTTACCTGAATACAACAACAACAACAAAGCCTTTTCCCACAATTAAGTAGGGTCGGCTACATGAATTCTTCGCCTCCATTCAGATTTATCTTGGGTCAATCCCGAGCTTATATCCACAAAACTAAGATCCCTTCGTATGGTCTCTTTCTAACACTTCTTGGGTCGTCCTCGCCCTCTCTTAGATAGCTCAACATCTCAACACTCGCATCTCCTAACTGGTGCATCAGCTGATCTTCTTTGCAAATGACCAAACCATCTTAATTGGTTTTCTCGCATCTTATCCTCGATCGGAGCTACACCAAATTTCTTTCTGATTGCATCATTACGAATCTGATCTTTACGTGTGTGTCCACACATCCACCTTAGAATTTTTATTTCTGCTACAGCTATTCTCTGCACATGTCTATGGTTCACAGGCCAACATTTAGATCCATAGAACATAGCATGTCTCACGGCTGCTTTGTAAAACTTTCCTTTAATTTTTAAAGGATTTTTCTTATCACAGAGAACAACAGAGGTTCCTCTCCACTTTATACAGCCTGTATTTATTCTATTAGTAACATCTCCATCAATTTTCCCATCATGTTGCAAAATAGATCCCAAATATATAAAGGAATCTCTCTTCTGAATGCTATCGTCACCAATCTTCACCTCGATTCCTTCACCATTGCTTCCATCAAAGGTGCACTCCATATATTTTATCTTAGCCCTACTTATATGGAATCCTTTACTCTCCAACTCATGTCTCCATATATCAAGCTTCTCATTTACTCCATCTCTAGTTTCGTCAATTAATATAATATCATCAGCAAATAACACATACCAAGGTAACTCATCCTGAATGTGACTTGCCAACTCATCCATAATCAAAATAAAAAGAAATGGACTCAAAGCTGAACCTTCATGTAAACTAATGTTGATATCAAAATAACAGTTATCCCAGATGGGGTCCTTACACAAGATAAAGTCCTATCATACATTTCCTTTATGAGGTTAATGTATAGGACAAGTACTTGTCTCTTCTCCAAAACTCTGCACATTATTTCTCTTGGGACATAATCATATGCCTTCTCCAAATCAATAAAGATCATATAAAGGTTCTTCCTTTTAGCTCTATAAATCTCCATTGTTCTCCTCAACAAATGGATGGCTTCAATAGTTGAGCGACCTGGCATAAATCCGAATTGATTTTCTTTTACATTGGGAACTTTCCTCAATCTTCTTTCGATCACACGTTCCCAAATTTTTGTAGTGTGACTCATCAGCTTGATACCTTTGTAATTTAAACAATTTTGAATATCTCCTTTATTCTTATAAAGAGGCACCACGATACTCCTCCTCCAATCTTATGGCATTTTCTTTCTTCGCCAAATAACATTGAATAGATTCGTAAGCCAAGTCAAACCGCAGTCACCTAAAACTCTCCATAATTTACAGGGATGCCATCTGGTCCTACACCTTTCCCAGGTCTCACAATCTTCAAAGCCTCCTCTACTTCCTTTCTTTGTACCCGTCTATAGCTTGCACGATTCAAGTAACTTTCACTACTAGCTAGATCACCCAAAGTGATCTCTCTATTTTCTTCCCATTTGAAAAGTTTATGAAAGTACTGCTCCTATCTAGTCTCTATATCCTTCTGAGTAACAAGAACGCGACCTTCCTCGTCCTTAATGCATCTCACTTGAGAAAGGTCTTTGATCTTTCTTTATCTTGCTTTGGCCAACCTGAATATATTCTTTTGGCCCTCCTTAGAGTCGTGATTTTTATACAAAACTTCATAAACTTTTGACTTAGCTTCGGTTACAGCCTGCTTTGCTTCCTTCTTCGCTATTTTGTAGTTTGTGACAGTTTCCTCTGTTCTATCCTTAGACATAGCTTTAAAGCATGCTCTTTTAATTTTTAGCTTCTCTTGCACCCCTTCACTCCACCACCAAGACTCCTTTTGAACTGGGGCTCCTCCCTTTGACTCACGTAGCATTTCCTTGGCTACCTTTCAGATGCAAGATGCTACCGTATCCCACATATCATTTGCACTTCCGCTACAATCCCAAGAGAAGTCTTCTAAAACCTTCTCTCTGAAGCTCAATTGCTTTAATGGAGGATTCCACCATCTGTTCTAGTGATCTTAGGAACCCTCCTTTTCTTTACCAGCCTTTTTAATTGTACATCCAAGACTAACAAGCGATGTTGGGTTGTTAAACTCTCTCCTGGGATTACTTTGCACTCTTTACAACACAACCGATCTCTTCTCCTCAACGCAAAGTAATCTATCCGTGTTCTAGTTGGCCAACTCTTATATGTAATTAAATGCTCCTCCCTCTTCTTGAATTGAAGAGAGTGTTTGCTATGAAAAGATCATATGCCGTTACAAAATCCAGGATGACTTTTCCCTCTTCATTTCTATCCCCAAAACCATGTCCTCCATGAACACTAGAATACCCTGAAGCATCTTTTCCCACATGTCCATTAAGATCTCCACTTATGCAAATCATCGCTCTTTGTGGGATTCCTTGTAAAATCTTATCTAGATACTCTCAAAATGCTTGTTTAGTCCTTTCATCTAAACCAATTTGTGGTGCATAAACTGAGATTATATTCAGAATTTCTTCTTCAAGCACTAATTTTAGCAAAGAAATCCGGTCCCCGAATCTTTACACCTCAACCACAAAATCCTTCAAATCCTTTTGAATAACCACTCCAACACCGTTTCTATCCTTATCTTTACTTGAATACTAAAGTTTAAAGCCTATCTTTTCGATCGCCCTTGCTTTCTCTCCAACCCATTTAGTCTCTTCAAGACATAGTATATGAATCTTCCTTCTTTCGATCGTATCCACTATCTACATCAATTTTCCAGTTAAAGTGCCAATATTCCAACTACCAATCCGTAACTTCTGTTGCAATCTCTTTTGGACTAACTTCTTTACTCGCATGAGTCAATTATGCAAGAACCGTTGTAAATTTTGGACTGCATCCATGCAATGATGCAGCAGAACTAGCTTAATTACCTGCATGCATTCCTCATGCTAGAACCCTTGAAAATTTTGAACTACATCCAGGCTGCGATGTAGCAACCCTTGCTAATTTTTCATTGCATTCGAGTGGTGCAACGCATCACAAGTAGGGAACGCCCTAACAAAATTTGTATGTTTGCTTAAATCCATGTTGAAAAGATCTGACTGTCAGGAGGCAACTTCCTAAATAGTATTTTTTAAAAAAAATATTATTTAGGAAGTTGTCTCCGACTATTTTACGCGGATGTCGGCTATCTAACGTAACCCTCCTCATTTACCCGGGCTTGGGACCGGCCATGGCTGAGTTACTTTGCTTATTTGAATATTTGGCAAAATTGTCAATGATTAGAACAATGAGTATGGGTTTAAGAGTTGTACATGAATGTCTTTGAGGGCTAGTGGGACTGCTGGACTTGTAATCCCATGACAACCCATTAATGCAATAAAAGATTATTTTCATGTCCTTTTAAAATAAATATTTATCAATGCACTTTAATGTAGGTATTTTTGTATAATAGGATTATGTAGCATGGTCATATTGAATACCATGCAGTTGGGAGGACACAACTGGAATTAACATGTGAAATTCAATATTCATCTTAATCTGAGAAAGAGATGACAATATTTCTCTAAAGACTGATTTTTGACCGACTTCTTGATGCATGTACTTGGCAGAGATAGAGATTCAGAGGTGTTAGAATAGTCAAGTCAAAGATTTGATATGATGAGGTCTAGATAAACAAAGACCTAAATCATAAATACCATGCTCGGGCACACAGCCTTTGACTAGAGAATATATACATATGTAAATCCAAATGTGTACATTATACATACCATTTGATTGAAGGCCTAACCAAGGTCCATATATTGGTGAGTTGGTGTGCATATGAGTACGTATGAGAAGCATGATCTTTCAATGGAGTCATACATGTTCATACTTGATGAACCAGAAGACATAGTTCACTAATGAGATATTTTGTGGTCATAAAGAATTCCATGTATGGTCATCTTGTTTATTAAATAAGACAAGAAATTAAGATATTAAAACATTTTTTTGAATGTATATGATTAATATTGTCTCCTAGTTATCAATTTATAAATCTATTGATATGTCTTGAAGAAGACATTCAAACTATGGTTTGAACTTTGGGTATATCAAAGTCTTCTAGTATGAAGGATGGTGGAGTATTGAGAATACTCTAGGTTAAAGCTATCTTAATAGATCATACACTATGACACTTCCATTTTGAGGGAGTGACAAAACTGGATGGATTTTGGTGACTCTACTTCATAGCTTAGTGATATGAAAAGTAATTGGATTAAGTGTCATTTTATTTACTCTAATTTCCAATTCTAATTCAAATATCTAAATGTTGGAAAGAGAAATTGTAATGAAAATAGAGATAAACTCACTTATTGAGCTTGTTTCTAGTTCCAAATGGTGGGGACAATGATTAGACATCGAGTTGGAAGCTAAGTCTATCATTTTGTTCATTTATTGATCTCATGAAGAGTGTAATGAATTCTGTTAAATACTTATAGAGTCTAAATCAATTCAGATCAGGCTCAACATTTGTAAGTGACATGTTTCGTCAAAAGTGGTATAAACCCTAAAATTGGATAGTATACATAGATAGTTGATGACTCTTCGAAATTACCCTTTTAATTATGCCATCTTAATTGTTGTAGCTGAGCAATCTAAGAACTATAAAAATTGATCACATCGAGAAATTAATATGAAAAATTAATTCTCAATGTGGTCAAGATTAATTATTTTACTTGGGTAAGTCCCATGGCTGAACTCAAGGAGGTAATATCAGGGTTTAGAATTAATTCTGAAATAAGTCAGAAATTAGATTTTCAAGCGCGATATCTATTTTTGGTGTTTATCTATTTTTTTATTTTTTATGGGTTTTAGAAATTTAAAAGATGTAATTAAATAATAAGAAGAAATATGATGCATGAGTTTCAAAACATTTTGATGCAAGAAATAGAATGATGCCATGTCATATGGTGAGAGAAAAATAAAGAAATGTGATTTTTTTGCTTTTAAAATGATGTAGTGATGCAATAATAATGCAAGATGAATATGCAGGTGCAACAAATCAACTAAGTAGAGCTTCTCTTTAATGATTGCATAAGCCCCTCTTCCTTAATTAATCTTAGGTAAATTAATATTTAATTAAACTCAGATCAATTTCCCAAATAAATCCTTGGACAAATCACAAATTATAATGCAATAAAGAAATGATGACTAAGAAATATGCTAAAAATACATATAATTTCTTGATTAATTTATATTCATAAATGTCTCTAAAATAAATAAATTCACCATATAACATGATAGAGAATGCAATAAGGTTCAATTCAACATAAAGAACACAAAAATCCGATCTCTAACGCTCAAGATGTGAATATTTGCAGTCATGGACCTATTTGTACGAGAAATAAAAAAGAATTCTCGCAGTTATACCCTTTAGAAGGATCGTTGTGTAATTTTTGGAAGATGCTGGACGTTTCTAAAATTTGCCCCTTGGCGGTGTATGCTTGAGATTTTCCAAAACTAAGAGGGCTCCTGCACAAATTTCCCAATGTCATACGCGTTGTACGTGTATGGGTACAACTGCAATTCATTCCGAGGCACATGCAAAGTACGTGATCTCAGGAAGATTGGAACTCCATGTGGCAGTGTGCAGTGCTTCGTAGCACCTGAGGCGATAGGCTCGGACGTCGGGCTTGGGAGGACTGGGGCCATCAGATGGAACTTGATTCAAGGAACTCTATTTGTGCGCGATTGAATGGCCTAGATTCTTCTCGTTCATGATCGAACGAGAACTGTAGGTCTTGGGGGCTTCTCCTCTATCCAAATCGATTTGAGAGGAGAGAAAGACTCCCCCCTTTGCCGCCGACAATGGACAACACACGACCGTTGAAGCGGGCTACAATGGGTGTTCAAGTGCTCCTGACGCTTGACCTATAAGGGAGTGGAGGGCTTGAAGAAGGTATCCTTGACCTGATGTTAAATCTAGTAAAAAGGGAAAAGAGAGGATGGGTTGTAGGCTCCAGTTGTCGATGGGGGAATGGAGTAGGATCTTCAATGACGTGATTTATCGAAGTAGAAGGAGGTGTGGGCTAGATAGATCAATATTGGGAGAAGACAAAGGTGGAGGTGGTAGATGATGATCGGAGGCGACGAGCAGAGGACAAAGACTTATGAATCGAAGGTGACTTGTAGAAGAAGGAAGGACAAAAGGGCCCGGGAGAAGGCTTTTACCTATATGGGTCTCGCCTAGTGGTTGGAGTAGCAGAGTAATGACTCCAATCTTTGCCTCTAGCCTTAGGCAGAGCACGATAAGGCCCAGTCGATCTTCTGGGAAGATTAGTAGCAGAAGGTGATACCCCCTTCTAGATCGTTCCTTAAAGAAGGGATCTTCACCGGGATGGTGATGTTGTACTGTCACCATGACATCGCGTACGACTCTCTCTCTCTCTCTCTCTCTCTCGCTTGAGGTCTCAATGGTGCATTGATCTAGAAGTTTATTGGCAAGGTTGTTAAATAGGCCGAAGTGGTGGTTCTTGATGGGGGTTAAGGCCGAAGAGCCCTAAAACCCTATGTTAATTTTGTCAAATTGTTTTAGTCGGGAAATCTAGCGATTCATCAAAAATGATTAGGCTAGGAAATAATATGGAGAATCAAGATTCAATGCGATCGAATTTATTTATTTTACTTGGGTAAGGTTGAACTCAGGGAGGTAATCTAAGGATATAGAATTAATAATTAATTAATATAAAAAGGATATAGAATTAATAATTAATCAATATGAAAAATTCGGTCTTTCAGAGATGGATATTTTTGTTGCTTTTATTTTTTCAGCTTTTTATGGGTTTTTAAAAGAGATGTAATTATTCAATAAAAAGAAATATGATGTGTGGCTTTTCAAAATAATTTGTAGTACAGGAAAATTGTCCTATGTTATGTGGTGAATCAAGAAATAAACAATGAACAAATATAATGTTTATGATTGTTCAATGAGTCAAAAATATGATGCAATGTGAATGTGGAGCAACAAGTCAGACCAAGATTAAGCAGAATCAATTAATCCGAACCTTCCCTTATTTATGTTACTTCAGAAAATATTTAATTAATTAATGTAGTAATTTGTAATCCCAATTGATCACCCTGATCAATTACAAGTTATCAAGCAGTAGATCAACGATTAATAATAATTGTGCTTACAAAGATAAATAATTCCTTAAATAATTGATGTTCATATATGTCTTCAAAATGAATAATTAACTATTCTATATGAAAGAAAATGAAATAAGGATCAATTCGACACTAAGTACGTAAAAATCCAATAATAATGCTTAAGTTATGAATAATCGATTTCAGGGATTAATATGCAAATAAAATATTAAAATACTTACAAATATACCCCTATGGATGGCTGTTCTACAATTCTGAGAAGTCGAATGGGCTCTCATGTAAGTTACCCAGGCTGGTGTATACTTGTTATTATTGGAATCTTTGAACATCTGGATGCAATTTTACCCATGTCACACATGCAATGCACGTTATTAGGACTTCCTGATGATTTTGGGAATGCATGGGTTTGTGCGCAAATATCCCACCATCATGTATGAGAGGCACGCGAGGGTAGTTCGACAGCTTCCCCCCATGTGGCTTCATCTCCTTGCTCCAGGTCGATATGTGGTATGAGACTCGGATTCTTGGTTTGGGATTGATCTGGTTTGTCAGTTCTTATTGATCCGAGGGCTGAACTTTGGGCGAAAATGAACGGTTGAGATGGCGGTCATTACTGATCATGTGATATATGTAGCTCGGATTCTTGGTGGCATAGTGGACAACTGCTCTAAGAGGGCACGATTGAAGTCCCTAGCGATACACATCTAGGATCTTCAGTTGGTGATGGTGATCGTTTGAGGGTAGATGGCAGTGCAGAGAATGGTTGTAGGGTGGACGGTGAAGTAGAGGTGGAATGAGAGGAAGAGAGGTGCGGGCTAATAATGGAGATAAAATAGGGAGAAGGAGCAATATGGGAAAAGAAGAAGTGTAGTTTCGCCTGAAATGGGAGGAGGAATCTCGACTCTGATCTTCGCCTGCAGAGACTTGACGGAGAAAATCTCGTGGTTAGTGCTACATGGAGCAAAACCACAAGGAGGTAACCCTATGGATCACACCAAAGAAGGAGGAGGTCATCATGACAGTTCGGAGCATTGTCACCGCCCCTTCTCTATATCTCCCTCTCTTTTCATTTTTGCGATAAAGGTGGATCAGGTGGAATATAGTCAACGATGGTTTAAATAAGGGAGAAGAGGTGTAAGTCAAGGTGGTTAGAGATGAAGATCGGAGAAGGGGTCATCGAGGATAGGGTTTTCTGGTGAAGAAGGGGAAAGGTATATGGTTAGATGGAATTTTGTTAGAGGGGATAAGCATAAGAAGAAGGTGGTTATGATGTTGGAGAGGATAGGAGAAAGGGACGATCGAGTGGTTGGAGATAGAGTTGGTTGGAGATTTGGTGAGGGAATTCAATCGTTGGTGAAGAATATAGGAAGGAGGTGTTGAGGTGTGGGGTTCCTGATGCGGTAGATGATAAACAAAAAAACTGAATATCGATCATGTGTTCCACAGAAGGCGGGAACACCGTCGTCGATGTGACCAATGAAGACCTCAGATTTAATCAACAATTAACCCACAATATCAATTAAAGGCAATGAATAACACAAGTGAGGTTAAAATTTATTTTCTCTACCATGAAATGCATAGCAAGAAAGCATGTCAAGGTCGAACCATAGAGAGCAAAACATGTAGCCTAAGGTTATTTATATACAATCGATTCATTCATTTATATAGGTCTTTTTATGGGTTTGGATTTTATATTTTTTATCTTATTTTTTATTTTATAATCTTGTATTTTCTTTTTATATTTTTCATTTTTTAATATTTTCTTTTTCATTTAAATATTATATATAGGGGGCACTTCAAATGAGGTGGGGTCTCACCGAAATTGTGGTGAGCCATCGACCAGATTCATCAGATCTCAATCTGACGGTTGAATAAAAAACCTCATCCAAAAGGGCATTTTCGTCAAATTGATTTCATTAATTTCGAGTTTCATTTATTGGTTTCAAATTGCCATTCTAAGCTTTTCTCGATTTGGTATTTTCACAAATGCCTTTATTGATTAATTTCCGATTTTGTTCCAAACGATCTGAAATCAACAACAATTTTGTAAATTACAACGAGTTTTTGGAAAATATATTATAGTCTTTGTAAAATGTCATTAATGATTTATTTTATTACAATAATTTCATTTTGTAAATGGTTGTATAAGTTTTGTAAATGTGTACATTCATTTTGTAATTTCAGTGAGTTTTTTGTAAGAGTATTTTTCCTCTTTGTAAGCTTCAACTTTTTTGTAATTGTGTATGATTGTTTTGTAAAAAATCCGTGAATCTGTGTAACTGAATCTCCCTTCTTTGTAAAATTCACGCATGTTTTCTATTGTGTTAAAGTTCAATTGCCATACGTGTTTTCGAGTCCTGCAAAATAGAGAAAAAACATTGAGATTTGTAAAAAAAGTAAATAAATATGTAAATCTGAATATCAGTTAAGTAAAAATATTATACGCTATTGTAATGGAATTTCGCTCCTTTGTAAGAGTGTCTGATCACTTTGTAAATTTTAGGCGCTCTTTTCTAAAATGAACTGATCACTTTGTAATATTTCTGTAGAGTTCTGCGATAAATAGGTACACTGTTAGATATTAGAAATGTAAAAAATTGACATGATATTGTAAAAAAAATCAATATTTGCACAAAATATTCCCATTTTTGTAAAAAAACCTCGATTGGTAAAAAACTAAGAGGCCCCTCCTCCGCGCACATCTTGACGCTTCGGCGTCAACAGCGAGGTGCCGCATTGGATGATGCGCAGGCGGAGCGCGACCTGACAGAGAGCGGGGCTGAGGGCGGGCGGTAGGGGCACGAGCGAAAGGCTACCGCCTCACCGAAGAGGACGGCGTGCCGGGCTGTGGCTCCGCTTGAAGGTCGGTGCACGGAGGAAGGCGGACAGTGCCGCCTCGCGTGAGGCAGAGGTCGACGAAGAGGATAACGCACGGGACTGCAACTCCGCCTGAAGGTCGGTGCACGGAGGATGGCGGACGATGCCTCCTCGGGTGAGGCAGAGGTCGTCGAAGAGGACGACGCGCGGGGTTGTGGCTCCGCTTGAAGATCGGTGCGTGGAGGAAGGCGGGTAGTGCGCGGAGGAAGGCTGCCGACAGAAGTTGCTGGAGAGATGGAGGATGTGCGGCGGGGGGAGGACGTGCGACGGGGAGATGAGGCAGAGGAGGCGGCTGGGCTGGGATTAATCAAGAGAGAGAAAGAGAGATTAGGAAATTTAGTTGTCACATTCTATATTTAGAATTTGACAAATGACCAAAATGGGTTTTTTACCATTAAAATAATGTAATCAATGTGAAATTAATCACAACCGTGGGATTTAAATTAAATGGATGAGATGGAGGGGCTCACCACAATATCGGTGATACCCCGCCTCATTTGAAGTTTCTCCTATATATATATATGTATACGTATATATGCAATATAAGATATATATAGGTACTATAAAGATATCAACAGGTAAAAATAGGTAAAATACAATAAATAAAATGTTTGTGTGCTTTTCATAACTTTCTAAATTATTTTTATTTTTATGGAATTTTTACTAATTTTTATGTATTGTTAAAGTCAAAAATATCCCAAATAAGGGATTAATAAATAATCTGAAATAGAATTGGTTGTTAAAAATAGTAAATAATTTCCAAAATTTCCCAACTTAATTTTAATAAATAAATAAATATAATTATAAAATATAATAACATATTTTTGGTATATTTGCTGAATTCTTATAGTTTTTGTTGGATTTTGGAGCTTTGTGATTTTTATCATTTTCTTTTTCTGTTTAAGGGGTTTTATTTTCTGGACTCAATATATATATATCATATATATATTTGTAATTTTTAAAAACATTTTTATATTTTTTTGGAATTCTTAGAGATAAATAGGGAATATATAGGATACATTATATTTTTAATAAATAGGTTAAATGCAAAAAATCCAAATAAATTATGGGTAGGAATCCACAAGATATGAAGCATCTAACCCTATTTTTGTGGATTTTTAGGAGAACATTAGCTAATTTTAATAAATAAAGAATATATATCCTCGTAGGGGCATATTTGCAATAAAAATAAACCTCAGGGGCAACAATGCAAATATTACTACATAAAATCACCTTTAATTAATGTTTAAGAATCATTTTACAATTAACAAAAACCGTTAGGGTATACATGTAAAATGCACGGCTCACGTGGGGCGACACATGAGCTGAGCTGGACTGGACCAAAGTGCAAAGAAAGTTTGGGGTGTCCATTTACAAAATGTCCAAATTATTTATAACTCTTACTTATATTTACAAGACTGAATAATAAAGTACAAAAAATGTGGGGCAAAAAGATGTAAATTACCCCTTTCTACTGTGATCCGATGATACTGGCTCTCTCATTTATCCACATGGCACGCATCCTACAATCAATACCACTTCGCCGATGAGCGGGGAGATAAGATACAAGTGAGGATCCAACGGACGAAACGTGGCTCCATCGGACGACTAAGATCAAAACTGGAGCGGGGTGCTCCATCGGACGACTGTTGGTGTTCACGAAGAACAGAGAAGAACAATGACTTCCCCTTCCTTCGATTGATGATTCCTCCTCCTCCGGATGGTCTTTGGTGATGGCATTGGTATCTACACCTCCGGGGAGGTGTTCCACAGCTGCTGGTGCACTCTAAATGGCTCCTAGATCTCTGACGTTGCCGAGCGGCATTGGGAAAGGCATGGAGCTCCAGGTGCCTCGTCGCCTGTTGAATCGACCCACAATGGTGTCTTTGAGCCGCTAGACATGCAAAGTAAACTACAAGAAACATAAGGGAGGTCTGGGGGCCTTGCTTAGGTGGCGTGGAGCGAAGTTGGATCGAAACAAAGCTTCTCCGACGAATGACGGAGGAGGAGAAACAGATCTCCAGATAGGGTTTCTATCAAGGTGAGTGAAGATGCGTGGGGTGCTCAGAAGGTGAAGGGGAATGAGATGAAGGCGGAAGGAACGACGGAGAAGGGATGAACACGCAAGGAGGTGTTCGCCAGATCTTGACTCCGGTGAACTACAAGATGATCGATTTATGCTACTCTAATAAACTAATTTCTAAATTAACAGCAGGAGATTAAACCTATGACTGAAAGAAGCAAAATGAATGAGAAAGGAACATCTCTTAAACCTGGAGTAACCCAGGGAGCAAGGTCGTCGATGATGGGCGGTCGTGGGTGCACCCCTCGCTCCTAAAGCTCAAGGTGGGCTAGGAGACACTTCTCCTGTCACGAGGATTCCTCCTAGACTCTAAACCAAGGCTTCTAGATGCTCGATGGTGACCAAAATTGCAAGGAGACTCGAAGGGTTTTATTTATAGACCTAGCACAACACCCTTATTGATCGGCTAAAACCAGGGATTTGGGCCTATGTACCCGTGATTAGAGAGCATGGCGTGTATGTACAATGATCAATGATCATTTTGTATGAAGGAGGCGAAGGAGATTGAGCGACGAGATGCCCAGGAAAAATGCGCAAAATCATGGGATTGGACAAGCGCGTGACGTCTGGAAGCGGGGGAGACAGTTGACCACGCTCAACATTTGACGGCCGGTGATTGGTCCACATCAGTGCAAAACGACAAAATCGGTTGACCAATTATTGACTTATTAATTACACCAAATAAATGATTTTATTAATATTTTATTATAGAATAAAAATGTTTATTAATAAATGTAGTATTTTAATATTATTTTGTTTATTTCTTGATGTATTTTATTAGTGATTACTTTTTAATAGTGTATTTATAAGTATATTTATCTGTATTTTATATATTTTTATTTTTATTTTGTATATTTTATTTTATTATTTTATTCTTTTATTTTATATATTGATATCCTTTTTATGAGCATAAATATATTTTTGTTGTATTTTTATGTTGTTATTTGTACACTTAAATAAATAGATATTTGTATCTTATAGGTATATTCATAGATAGTTTACTTATATTTTATATACGTATTTCATTTTAATGTATTTTAATGAGTTTTGTTTTGATTTTTTTGTATTTTTAATAGACTATATATAATATTTACAATATTAGAGAAAATGTAATGGATAAAGAAATAAAAGAATAGGTTTCCCTTTTATCTATGTATAAATATGATTGCAGGTATTTTATCTATGTTTTCACATAGATTTATTTTATTATGCATTTTCCTTTTGGTTTTATTCTAGTTTGAATATGCACATATGTTATAAATAATAATTATAAAATTATAAAAATATAATTTTATAAGAATAGTAAAAGATGAATAAAATGAATATTTTAATCGATATTGTGTACAATAGGGGTCGAAACCTAACGTTCACTCAGTAACTCCAAAAAACATAAAACCACCATTATTAAATAGCTTGTGAAAAGTTATATATAATTAGAGTGATTTTGATATGTTTTGAGTTTTTATTTGAAAGATATGGGTCTGGGAATTTGGATTTTTGGCTTTTTTATTTTGTGTATAAAATGAATACTGTGTATTATTTTTGTACAAACTCAATTTTATTTTTATTTATGTTATTATCTACAAATTTCATGTACAAAGTTTCTTTATTTGATGAATGAATCATGAATAATAAAATAGATGTTACAACTGCAAAAATAATGAATAAAATAATAGGGTTTTTTTCTATTTCTAGCACTTATTTCCCCGTACTTTATTCCTTATCGACCAACTCAATTCTTGACTAGGTCTCGAGATTTAGGGTCATAAAATATTTTCTATATTTTATTCTTTTTTCTTTTCTTCTCTTTATTCTATAATTTTAGCATCAAAAACCTTATTTTATATACAAATAATACAATAAATAATGAATGCTATTATGCACAACTTGATGCTATTTACATGCATTAGATAGGGTTTTTAAGGCCAAAATGAGAGAATAAAGGTGATGAAATGGAGATTCATCACCCCCTATACTTGCCTTTTCTAGTCCCTAGCAATCACTTATGCAATAAGTACATAAAGAATAAAGAAGAAAAGAAAAAGAAAGAATAAATAGAATTGCTTTCAATTATTAAACTTGTCTTTACAAAATCAAAGTTTGGAGCTCAAGTCAGACCTTGATGTGAGAATGCGTGTGGAACCTGGTCAGGAACCAAATTTAAAACACAACAGCCTTCGAGAGTCACAAAACTCGGCTCAAACCACCTCAATAGCTAGGTCAGAACTAGCTTACATCATACGCAAACCCTTATGACTTTGAAGCTGACTTATACGGTGTAAGTTATAATGGCTCTCCCCAACTGAAATGATAAAGGAACTGACTACTCTAGAATGGCAATCCAATGATTCCCCAATCCGGCACTCTATCCTCGAGGAGTGGGGGCATTCCCTTCTAAGTTCAAGTGGCATTCAACTTAAGAGGAGGAGGTGAAGAAAAGAATGGATGGTAGCCAGTGTGGGTGTAGTCAAGTCATCCGGTTGCATGTTCACATGGTATAGCTTTGATGCTCAAGCTTGCTTATTTTCTATACAACATATTCTGGCAGACATTTTTATTTTATTTGCAGGCATGTCCACTTTTTTGGATTTTTTTTTGAAATACTATTTAAAATAGCATTTACTTAGGGAATTTTTTTCCTCTTGAGTCAAAAGACTATCCCTTTTTTGAAGCTTTACTGCAACCCACACTCTCCTATCATTTGACTTCATTGTAACTGGACCAGGTTGGGGTGCACTTCCCTCCCTAGACGAGGACGAACGTTTCCACGCATATGCGTCTCAGACCGGCAAATGCAACCCCCTCTCCACTCCAACTGAGCTGAGCCAAGTGAAAGGTGCAAGTGTCCAAGTTAGGTCATAGCCGACAAGAGTCATGCGTGTGTCTCGAAAAGTTCCAGTTAGTCAATTGAGGTGGCGTGAACCCGACCCTGAGTCTCAAAGAATTAAGTCCTATTGGACATGAAGTACCTTAAACCTAGTTCCCATAAGGTTCCAGTGCAGTTAGGTGCAGTAAGATTCAACTAAGCTCCAATCTTCGGCTTTACTTTGACTTGTTCAATCATCAAGCTCAATCGAAAAGAATATGAATGCTATGCAAATGCTATGTACAATGAAGAAAGAATGATGTAATTTTCAAATAATTTTTGCAAAAGAATATTGGCAAATAAAATGAATTTTTATAGAAATAATTTTGGCACAGAAAAATGATTTTGGCACCCAAAGTAAAATATATACAACTATTTACATGGGTGTGCTTCTTTTTATTTACAAGAGTTAAGATTTAAAGAATTTACAAAATTTAAAAGTTATTTTATAGGTATGTATACAATTATTAAAGAATTTAGTTTTATTTATTATATATATTTTAGATGTGTATATATATATATTTATTTTATTTAATGATGTGTTTATTCCTCAAATTTATTTGCAAACAAGTTTCAAAACTATAGTACAAAATAATTTTTGCAAATATTTACAAGCATTTGAAAGCCATTTTGTAAATATTTTTCAGTCACTCTATACATTTTTCAAAATATTTTTACAGACATTTGCAAAATCTTTGGAAACAGGTTTTTAAAACTTTTATTTTACACAAAGAAGAAGAATTTGTCAATAAAAATATCTTTATAAAGGTTGAAAACATTTCACAAAAAGTTTTCCAAATGGGTCACACAATTTTTCAAATCATTCTGCAAAAATATTTGTAACCTGAATTATTAATTAGTATATACAAACAGAATTTTTTGAGAAATAAAAATGCCATACAAAGTATTTTTGGTATTTTGAGTTTTTGCAAATGTTATTGGTATTTTTGAAAGCAGAAGGTTTAGGTTAAGAAATCAGGTTCGTATCTTTACATGGAGATGTCTCTTATATTTACAAAAGGTTTGGTTCTTAACGGATATATATAAAGAATTTTTAAGTATGGTGTGTATAATCCTCAAACTTATTTAAAAATCATTTTTCAACAATTTTGAAAACTATAGTCCAACATAATTTTCACAAACGATTTTTACAAACATTTACACATATTTGAAAATCATTTTGCAACAATTTTTTATATAGTATATATAAATTTTTCAAGTATTTTTGCAACCACTTTACAACCATTTGCAAATTGTTTTCCAAACATTTTTATTTCACGAAAAGAAAGTAATTTTTTGCAAACAACGATTTTCACAAAAGTCGAATACTCTTTACAAAATATTTTCAAACAGTTTTCAAAAGATTTTTCAAAAGGGTTTTCAAACTATTTTTCAATCATTTTGCAAAAGTATTTTTGCCTGATTTATTAGTCAATACGTACAAAAAGAGTTTGAGGAGCTATAAAAATATTTTTATTAGAAGATTGTGATGAATTTAACATTATTTTTAGCCATACATATTATTTAGAATATAAAATACGTATTATGACTTGAACTATATACATAGTATATACGACCCCCTATACTTAGCTTGAGCTATGTCCTCATAGATCAAAGAGAACAAGAGAATACATAACTCGGACTGAGTGTAGAAAAGTCTAAAGAATAAAGGAATGAGGAGATGAATAAAAGAATAGGAAGCTGACCGTCCCCCCTAGACTTAGAATTAAATAATCTTAAGTATAACAGGTTGTACACAAGGCAGGGATGGTCAAGGATGAGAATGAACATATCGTACTCGGATTTTCTTCCCCCTCTACTTAGGGTGAGAGATCCCTGAGGATAGGAAAAGAGGAGACAATGGAGAGGATCAAAGAATGAAGGTAGTTGGGGTGCACCCCCCCTATATTTAGGACAAAGTATGTCCTAAGTATAGAACACTGACAAAAAAGGGTGATACACCTGATATATAATTTATACACACACACACACACACACACACACATATATATATGTATATGTATATATATGTAGGATGAAGGAGGGAACTGGAAAGAAGAAAAGAAGAAAAGATAAGAGATCAGAGGAACAGATTTTAAGGTGCGTTATCTGAATCTTTTGATGCTTCTAGTGTCGTGGATGTATCTTCAGAGTACAATACTTGGATTGAGTCGATAAGGGCCAAGAAAGTATCATGCTCAAGGCAGGGCTTTAGTAGTTGACCGTTGCCGATGAATGGTTGTGCGTTAGGAGACAATTCTGATATTGCAATACTTCTATTATCACACACTTCTTGTACTTTAAGCGGACCTGTCCATTTTCTTTTCAATTTTCCTGGGAAGATTTTCAACTTTGCATCAAATAGCCACACTTTCTGTCCAATTTCGAAGGTCTTTCGTATGATGTACCGGTCATGCCAGCATTTCACCTTCTCTTTGTACATCAATGTGTTATCGTATGCATAGTCTTGAAATTCTAGGAGCATGTTCATACCATCTTTCCTTTTCTGACCGCTTCTCTGTGAGACCAAATTGCACATATTGATTGCCCATAAGGATTTGTGAATTAGTTCCACGGGCAGATGACATGGCTTTCCGTACACAAGATGGTAGGGCAACATGCCTAAAGGAGACTTGTAAGCGGTTCGGTATGCCCACAGGACGGAGTGCAGGAGTTGGGACCAATTCTTTATGTTCGGTTTTCACAAGATTCTATAGAATTGTCTTGATTTCTCTGTTCGATAGTCGTCCATGCCATTGATTTACGGATGGTAAGGAGATGCGACTCGATTCTCGATGTTGTATTCCTTCATTAATTTCTTGACCTCTTTGTTAATGAAGTGACCACCCCTATTTGATATGATAATCTTCAGAATCCTGAACCATGAAATGATATTTTCTTTCAAAAATCGACATACTTTGTGGCTGTCAGCATCTCGAGCGGGGATAGCTTCAACCAAGAGACTCACATAGTCAACGACAAGAAGGATGTGCTCATATCCATGGCTGTTGGGAAAAGGTCCTATGAAATCGATCCCCCAAGCATCGAATACGTCTACTATCTGAATGATCTTTAGGGGCATTGAATCTTTTACGGTGAGGGTGCCTTTCAATCTTTGACAGTCAGTGCATTGTTTGATGAAAGCTGTTGCATCCTTAAATAGTGTGGGCCACCAGAAGCTACACTGAAGTACTTTTGCTTATGTCTGTCTCCAGAGTGGTGTCCACCAGATTCGAGCGAGTGACAATGCTCGAGGACACTATGATGCTCCTCCTGAGGGATACAACTGCGCCAAATGCAATCTGCTCCTTCCCTAACTAAGAGAGGATCTTCGCATTGGTAGAAATGGATCGTCGATAAGAATTTGTCCTTCTTAATATTCGTCCAATCTGGTGGTACTACCTCTGAAACAAGGTATTTGACAATATCAGCATACCACGGGAGTGAATCCATATCCAAAATCGACTCGCCAGGAAAGGTTTTTGTGATGGTGCACTGCTCAGCGGAGGCTCTTGCTGCTCAATTCTGGAGAGATGATATTTTACCACCTTATGAACTCCAGGCCTGTCCTTGATTTCCAAATTGAATTCCTAAAGGAGAAGGATCCATCTAATCAGTCTGGGTTTGGCGTCCTTCTTCTGCTATAAATATCAGATAGCAGAGTGGTCAGTGAAGATGGTAACTTTTGATGCAAGCAAATAAGTCTGAACTTCTCCAAGGTGAATACCACAACCAGGAACTCTTTCTCTATCACCGTGTAATTTCTCTGAGCTTCATCTAATGTTTTGCTGGTGTAGTGAATGGCATAGGGAACCTTGTCTTTCCTCTTTTCTAACACAACCCTAACTTCAAAGTCTGACGCATCTGTCATGATCTCAAAGGGAAGAGACCAATCTGGCGGCTGTAGGACTGGAGCTTGAGTGATAAGCTCCTTCAACTAATTGAATGAAAGGAGAACCTACTGATCAACATTAAACTCAGTCTCCTTGCATAGAAGTTCTATAGGAGGTCGAGCAATGCTGCTGAAATCACGGATGAACCTTCTATAGAATCCCACATGCCCCAAAAATGACCTCACATTTTTCACTATCTGAGGTGGCTCAAGATTGGCAATCACATCCTCCTTCACTGGGTCGACTTCCGTACCACGTTTGGAAACAACATGACCCAACACAATCCCTTCTGTGACCATGAAGTGGCTCTTTTCTCATGATAGCACTAGATTAACTTCATGGCATTTCTGAAGTACTCTGTCCAGGTGCTCAAGACAAGCTGATGAGTTATTTGTTTATTCTCATCATGAACAGCTTTGTATACAATCTGCATACTTAGGATTAATTGATCCTAAGTACAGGGGGGATGATCGACTTCCTATTCTTTCTTCAATCGTTGTAGTATAGACTTTCTTATACTTAGTACAAGTCATGTGTTCCTTTTCTTTCTGATTTATGACGATAGAGCTCAAGTCACACTTGCATGTTTTCAATAATATGGCTAATTAATAAAATAAAAACATACAACAAATTCTTTGTAAATTTAGTTAATAAACTGTTTCGAAATGTTTTGCAAAATGTTTGAAAAATGTTGAAAATATTTTTGAAAAATCTTTTGAAAACCATTTTAAAATATTTTTTTAAAATGTTTGAAAACCTTTAAACAATTATTTTGTTTGTAAAAAGTTCTTTCTTTTGTTTGAATAAAAAGTTTTAAAAATCTTTTTGCAATTGGTTTGGAAAATGATTGCAAAATTACCTTGAAAAATTTATACATATTGTTTGAAAAATCTTTGCAAAATTATTGTAAACTTTTATAAATGTTTGTAAATTTTTTTATCAAAATTATTTGCAAAATAAAGTTTCAAAATGTTCATGAATGTTTTTTCAAACTATTTTGAGAACTATGTACATTATTCAAGTAAATAAAAATTCTTTACAAATCATGTACATTCTTGACCCTTAGAACTTGTAAATAAAAAGATGTACTTCTGTGTAAATATCTGTTCATATTCCTATTCTAACCATTTTATTTTGTAAAAATCACTAAAATTTTGCAAAACCAAAAAAGTCATAAAATTTTGCAAAATGTTATAAAAAATTTGATAAACTTGCAAAACATTTTCAAAAATCCATAAAAGTTCAAAATCAGAAAAATTGCTTCCCAAAAATATTTTCTTTGCATAACATTTGCATTTTTTGGATTGATGATGATAATTAATCAACTCTAAATAAAATCTGAAGATTGGAGCGTGGTTGGACCTTAGTCCACTTAATCATAAGACCTTTAAGGGAATTGCATTTGAGACACTTCAGATCTACTAGACTTAATTCTTTGAGATCACGAGACTAGGTTCAGTGTCATCTTGACTGTCTAAGTAGAACATTTCAAAACACATGCATGACTCTTATCAACAATGACCTAGATTGCACACCTGCACCTTACACATTGATCAACTCAGTTGAAGTGATAGATGGTCCAATTTGCTGGCTTGAGATACAAATGAATGAAAACATATGAATTCATGATATTGTGACCATTGAGACCTAAACCAAATCCAATATTCGTGAGATCTAAAGACAAAATATCGTGAGATGTGATAATGCTTCAAAAGAGGGAGAATCTATTGGTTCAAGAGGAAAAAGTCCTTAAGTATGTGTTGTTGTATACAATATTAAAAAATGCATGATCAAAAACTCTAAAAAATAGATGGACTAGAATCAAAGAAAAATCAATTTCTGTCGGAGCATGTATATATTAAATAATCAAGATTGAGCTTCAAAGTCAAATATGTATGTGAGCCTGCAATAGGATGACTTGGATACACCGGTCAAGCATCCAAGGATAGCTGGCTACACTAGGTACCATCCATTCTCTTCTCCACCTCCTCTTCTTGAGCCAATTGTACTTTAACTTAGAAGGGAATGCCCCACTTCTCGCGTAAAGAGTTATTAGATTGGGGAATTAGGGTCACTGTGTTGGAAAAGCCAGACTTTTACCGCTTCAATCGAGAGGAGATATATATCATACACCCACATTGTACAAGATAGACGCATAGTCATAAGGGACTACGTATGACATCAACATGTTCTGACCTGGCCTTCGAGATGACTTGGGCAGAATTTTTTATTCTTGGAGGTTGTCATGTTTCAAGTCTGGTTCCGAGATAAGCTTCCGACTAAACTAAAAGTCCAAAGGGTCGACTGAGCTCTAAATTTTTATATTATGAAGACAAATCCAAAAGTTAAAATCAATCAAGTTATTTCTTTTTTCTTTTCTTTATTTTCTTTTCAAAACTTATAGGAATAAGAGTTTGCTAGGGACTAGCAAAGTCAAGTATAGGGGAGTGATGAATCTCCATTTCATCGACTTTTATTTTTTCCTTTTGATCTTAAATCACTAGATAAATGCATGTATATATCAATAATATATCAAAATAAACACCACGTGATTTGTACAAAATACTACATAAAATAATGCATATTTAATGTATTTAAATACAAAAGGGATTATTACCCGACAGACCTTATACACTTTTCCAATTACCTCTACGACCTTTTGCACAACGTAATCACCCCATTGACCTTGTAAATTACCCCAAGAACCCTCACGAGCTTAAAACAAATTATCTGTAGGGTCCATGGGGTAAGAGTTGGCAAGTTTACAGGGTCGAGGGGGAGAATTATGCTGTTTCAAAGGTCGTAGAGGTAATTGGCAAAGTTTACAGGGTTTGCTAGGTAAAAATATAAATACAAAATAAAAGAATAAAGGAAGAAAAAAAATAAACGAAACACCATATGTGTTGAATGACCCTAGACCCCGTGACCCGGTCATCATGAAGACTTAGTTGATAAGGAATAAAGAAGGGGGAGATAGGACAGATGATTTGTATAGAAGAGACATAAAAACCCGAATTTTTAATTCCTCTATAATTAGTTTTTGTAACCTATTTTTTTCATTACTTTTTGCACCTCAAATAATAAAATCCTCAACATGAATATCATAGAGAAAAATATAAAGAAAATAAAAAATTGATTTTATATAAAAAATAATGCACAATGTGTTCGAGACACACAAAATAAAAACTCAAAATAAAAACTTCACAAACCTTATCTTCTCCATAATGTACAAAAATGGATAAAATAATCTTTAATTGTATATAACTTTTAATAATCTATTTAATGGGATGGTTTCATTCAATTTGGAGTTAAGATGCAAAACTTAGGTTTTGGCCCCCTATTGTGCAATATACATGTATATTTATTCTTTGCATTTCTCAAATTATTTTAATTTTTATAAATTATAAATATTATTTTAAACATACGCACATAACAACAATAAAATAAAACAATTGAAATAAAAAATATAGTTAAATACATAGGCAAAATATACATGTATATATATAATATGTATACCTAATTAACAAAGTGTACATGTAAACTCAAGAAAATACAATAATAATATCAAAATATGTATTAAGATAAATCTAAAATACATAAAATACATTTACAAAATATTAAAATATATAATACAAAATAAAAATAAAACAATCAAAATACAGGTATATATACATATATTTAACTTGTAAATATTAACTCACAATAAAAAGCCTCATAAAAATAAATAAAAATATATATAAAATATTAGATTAAATTACAAACATTTTCATGTTTTAATAAAAAATTAGTTAATTAGTTAATTATTTATTCTTGAATTTCCAAGGAATTTCCTCCAGGAAATTTTCTTATTAGTCCACGTGGACCAACCAGAAGCTTTCCTGCATTGACCTAGGATCAACTGCCCCCTTCTTTCTTCCTCGAGCATCAAAATGTCAGACCCCTAACTTCCTCCCTCTTGTTCAATCTAATGATCAAAATGCCTCATGCCTTAAACATCTTCTAAGATTCTGACCTCTAGAATTCCTGCCTGATCTTCAAGTGCGATCGATCTTTCTCGATTTGATCTATATCGTCGATGGAAGTCCACCCTCCATTCAGCCTATAAATATGCTCCTCCAGCTATGCTACCAAGTTTGATCATTCTTTGGTTGTTCTTAGCCCCTCATAACACTTCAGATACCCATCGCTTGTTGACGACAGGTGATTGGGCGGGTTTTGAAGCGAGGAGAAGCAGCGGAGTTAATCCATTCCATCTTCGAAGGAGCTCCGTCAGTGGGTTTACCCTCCTTGATTTTGGTCAAGTTGAGACCTCATCCTCCATTCCTAGGTATATCGTCAGTTCTAGTTTAATTTTGCCCCTTCACTTTTAGGTTTAATCGACCATTTGATGTTAAAATTAAAATTCCCCAATTGTTTGGAGCTTGCACTCCAGGCTGATTCATCGTGATCAGAACGTTACTTCGCCCTACTCTCCATGCCATTTCATTCCCCTACATTTTTTCCATCGATTCCACAATATGTTCCCGCGGATCCATCGTGGATCTATTGGTCAAGGCTCCCTCCATCGCCCTTCGTCAGAGCCTCATCTTCATTCCATATCCCATCGCTTTGTGCTTCATTTTTGGGATGAGCGTACTCACCTAGAGCCATCCAAGAATTCGGTGCAGGACCCAATCCTTAAGTACTCGTCTGGAAGCACAAATCGGACCTGGAGCACTTCTAGGTCAGATGGAGTAAGAAGACCACCAAGATCTGTCCTCAATCCATCTGAAGCCTATGTGAGTAGACCCCTGCACGCGGAGGAGCACCAACGATCTCTAACCACCTTCGGATCGAGAGGAGGTCGTCCGAGCAAGGAGTAAATCCAGATCGAAAGTCGTCGGCTTCATGCTCTCCACATGTTCTTGGTGATCCCTTCTCAACCATTGGATGAAGAACAAGACCCAAATGTAATCTGGGACATCCTGAAGGATACGGGAAAAATCCTTAAGAGCATCACGGAAGTGTGAGGATCGCATCGTATGCGATCGAGATCGACTAGTCGCACTAGTTGCTTGATGCAGTGGAAATTAAAAATTGATATGTGATGAAACCACATGATCCCAGAATACTTCTCGGATCATTTCGTCTAAACCATAAACAAGTAATAGGATTAACCCTTGAAGCGCGGTTGCGATCGAGTCTCTAAACAAAGAGACCTCCTATCTCAAGTCCGATCCGACGGAGGAGACGCTTGTGAGCGCGTGGATGAGATATGTGCTTCTCGCAATCCATCTTAATGATCCAAGCCACTGATCTCCTGATCTCGACAAACGAGATACAACATCTTCTTCATGAGCAAGGCATGCCTAAGTAGATGGAGATCCACGAGCAAACGATCGGGCAACATAACGATGATGTTGCAGCGATGGAGGATCTCTCTAGGGCATCCATGGTGGATGGCCACATAAGAGATAGAGAGAGTGGGCATGTAGAGAGAAGAGAGAGAGAGAGCATTCATTAATTATCTCATTTGAAGAGCAATGGATACCTCTTCTTATATAGGGTTTTGGGAGTCCATGGACAACACACAATCAATGGTTGAGATGGATTTGTGTTTCTTTCAATGGCTATGATCTTGTTGTAAAAAAACACAACAACAATTAATTTAATTTAATATATATAGATAAATCAATATATTTAAATTCAAATTAAATCAATTAATTATCATTGGAGATAATAAGGAGATAAACCATATCCCCTAAAAGGGGGGACGGCTAAACATCTCATGAGATCTCATTATCTCATGAGATCTCATTATCTCATGAGATACCATTATCTCATGATATCTCCAGGATTTACAATAACAACTGTTGTAAATTATTTCACAAAAATAAATCATAATTATCTTGTTAAATATTGCAACCATGCCATTGGAAAAATGTGAATCACATTCACATCCCAAAATCAAATGTAATTATATTTTAATTAATCATCCAATGTGAATCCAATTCACATCAATAATTAATTAACAAATATAAATCACAATATGCTCTCTCTCTCTAATATATTATAAATCACATTTATAATATATATATGATTAATATGGATAGTGCTGTGAATATTTTTCATATCCATGATAATTAAATCGTAATTAATCATCTTGGATCTCTATTCTCATGTGTCAAAATAATATGAATCACATTCACATTATTCACATCTTTGATAATTAAATCACATTTAATTATCTCAGATAACTCTCCTTATAATATGAATCAAACTCATATTATCCGTGATAATTAAATCACATCTAATTGTCAATTTTCTCGATGCTAGGATACATATATCAACAATGAAATTATCCATAAACTCTTTCAAGGATAACGTGCTTTTTCTGCGGATACTTGGAGATAAGGATAGGGCGATTGTATTGTTCCACGTATAGTAACTTGGATATTGAGATTACATCTCAAATCCAGATCTCGAGCCTTCCATAGAGGCTTGATTAAATCAAGGCCGCAAATCTAATCTTCTCATTGCATCTGAATCACATTCAGATCAATGTCCAACATTTGGTCAAAGATCGGATTACTTCTCTACTGAGAGGAGTCACTAAAATCCAAACCCGTTTCATCACTCCCTAGGAATGGAAGCGTCATGGTTATATAATCATTTATGATCACATCACCCTCAGGTATTCCCAACACCTGTACATCCTGCATACTGGAAGAATCTGAATAAACCCGAAGTATTAGATCAACTTTATATTGTCTACTTCAGGGTTTTGTCAGTAAGTTTCTCATTTGATCATTGGGAGTTGGTATTGATCATATACTTTCCAAAAGCATATATCATACCTTGGTCTTGATCATATACTTTCTAAAAGTATATATCAAAACTACAAATTCATTCAAGATTCCAAAGCGAGACGACCTTCACAGAATTTGATTCTTCCCAATATCTCTTGAGTGAGCTCATATCTTCCGGTTCAGTAAGTGAACCTGTATGATCCCTTTGAGAGATTGTATTACTCATATGCCCTTATATGCACACCAAGCGCTGGTGTATAGACCTTGGTTAGGTCATCAACATATTGGTCTGCCAAATGTACATACTCAGACATATAGTAACACATCTGTCTTCGGTCAGAGGATGTGTTCCTGTATCGTGACAACATACGATATAGGACTTTGGTTTTCTCGATCTCGTTAAGTCAACTCTTTGACCTAACTAATCTGACACCTCTAAATCTCTATTCCTATGCAGAGGACCTGCATCAAGAGGTCGGTCAGATATCAGCCTATGTGAGAAAGGATTGACATCTCCTACTCAGGCTGGAGATCATCTCTTAACAATCATTTGACAGTGCTTGATGAGTCCTCAATCTAACCCTTTATATATTCATCCAAGCACCAACCTCTATGATTCAATTATTGAATCAACAACTATATGATTATTAAGATGGCCATGGTACATAACCCTAATTGTACTAAGGGACCTATTATGCAAATTTGTTAGTCTTCATTTCAGATCAGTGAATGATATTTGCAATAACATTTATTGCATAATGGCTCGTCATGTGCTCGCATATCCAACAATCTCCCACTTGCCCAAAGAGCCATTAGTGGGCTAATCATTTAAACCCACACTCATGTGACAATCATAAGCTATTTAGAAAAATAGCTAAGTAAACTGATCAGACACTCTGTTCCCAAAAGACTATGCCAAATCCTTTTACGACACTTGCATATCTCCTAGTAACAGTGCTCGCATCCATGCGAATGTTGCATCTTATGCAACCAATACTCAATCTTGATAAAGTAGTTATAGTGTCCTTGACACTATTGCTCAGTAATTATTATAACCAGAATACCTTTATTCCTGGAGATCTCTATCTCCTAAGGTGTCCATAGTTAAGACCTTTTAGATCTCTATCTATAAAGTTTTAAGTTTTTGAAGATAAGACTTTGAGATCACTATCTCAAAAAATCTTGTCATCTATGAATATTTTGTTATTACTGCAATCAAGTGTTTTCTCTCCATAGTAGGATTAGCAACACTTTAGTACTCCCACTGCCTGGCAGATATCTGGCTTTTGTATACATCTAGCATACACTTAGTTTCTCGTAACTGATGCACAAGTGCAAGCAGTTCTAGCATTCGCTTTCTCAACACTTTGAGGTGCTATCCCTTTAGATAGGTCAATACCATATTTTAAGGGATGGAAGCCTTTCTTGGAATTTCTAAGAATGGAATATGTCCAAGGTGTACTACAAACGTGGCATTCCCAATATCCTCTTCTCTTTGCTTCTGAACAACTTCAGAACTAAGATCTAAGAGATATCCTTGAAATCATATTTCAACATATGGAATAGCTAGTCTATAAAACACTTATTATCATCCTTATATCATTCTAAATGATTAGGACATTATCTACATTTAGCACGATGAACACATTGGTATTCCCACTAAGCTTCACATGGTTCATCAAGATTCTATCTGAAATCATAACATTTATAATTTCATCAAATCTTATGTTCCAACTATAAGAATCTTATTTAAGTCCATAGATGGAGTTCTTTAGCTTGCACACCTTGCTTTCCTCAACCATGAAGCCCCAGGGCTACTTCATGTGAATATTCTTAAAGAGGTATTCATAGAGGAATGCAATCTTGACCTCCATCTTGAAGATGTCAAAATCAAGTTGTGTAGCTTTAGTTAGCAATATTCTGATGGCTATAAGCATGGTCACTAAAGAGCAAGTCTCATCGCAAGCGATGTCTTCTCTTTGGTGTGTAGCTTGTGGCTACGAGCCGTGCTTTGAATGTCTCTACCTTCTCATTAGGTTCCCTTTCTCTTGAAGATCCATTTACACCTTATATGTTTTACCGTTATAGGTGGATCCTCGAGGGTCCATATACAACACTTCTATATGAAGTCTACCTTAGACCTTTATTGCTAACATCCATCTTTCCATGCCATGATCCTCAGGAGCTTCATCTCATGAAGTCCGATCATTGTCAGACTTAACTGACACATGGAATACATCCTTAAACTCATTTGAAGAGGTATTAATGTTTCATCTTTAATTATCCTTTTAGTTTCCGATTTCAGGAGCCTCATTATCATCTCAAGATTAAATGAGTTCCTTTACTTCATTTTCATATTGATTCTCAAGAGTCTCAATCCTCTAAGAATCACATTCTCATAGATGAGATCTTTTAAGAATCTCAAGGTCATAAAGTAGGTATCCAATACCATCCTTTATTTTCCTATTGAAGTAGCACTCTCTAGTGCTCGATTCCAGCTATGCATGGAACCTTATTAAAGATATATATTGTAGTCTCTACTACACATATATACCAGGAAACTAAGAGGAAATTATGCTAAAATTCATCATTGATCAAATCATGTCACACATGATCCAATTGTATCTCCCTACAACTCTACTGAGTTTAGGTGTGTTAAGAGGATTGAGATAGAATTGATATTCATATCTCCATATGGTATTATTTGAATTTATCTAACAGGTACAAGCTACCTAGGTTAGATAAAATTCATTTCATCATTCTTTAAAATTTGGTTCTAAACCAAATTTATGAAATCTTTGAACATTTCAAAGGTTTCTAAGGTGAAGGGAAGAAATCTCATATCACAAATAATCATCAATAGATATCACATATCCATAATGTTTATTCCGATATAGATCATCCACATACATCAATATGCATGAGATCTTGAATACCTCGTCATTTAACACCATTCCCAAAGAAGGGTGTATCGGGCATTTTTACTTTGAATACAATATTCATAAGTATGTAAGTTTTGAAATTTTAGACATTCTAAAGTTTCATCTCTTACTAGTCTATTGATCATATCAATAGACATATGTCCAAGACTCGATGCGAGATCATTGTCAAATGATCTTCATCCTCCTATTGATCTATCAAGGTTTGATTTTCAGTAGTAGAAATCTTAATGAACCATTCATTAATTTTCTAATTTAGTAGAGTCTACTAGATGCCTGATTACTATATGAAATATATCCATCATAACTCTTTATGATAGGTTTATTCCAGAATTCATGTTTATTTCCAAAATTTAGAAATAAACTATGAGTGTAATCTTATATCTAGGTCATAGAGACATTCTCTATGACAAAGGGCTCTCCCACTGAAAAAATATGAAGTCCATCTATCCAATAGAGATTGTTGCAACAATTGCATCAAAATCCATGTAGTTGACTATTAAACCTAAAGATCAAATTTATTAATCTTCTATAACATATGCAACAATTGCAAGTGTAATTAGAAGAATGGGATACAATTTTAGGCATTGATTTTATCTTATAAGAAAGTCAATTTCAATGATTAAATGTAGATTATTTCGATGCACTATCCGAGTCCTTCTCTAAGGATCCTAGATAGTCCAGATAGTCATACGATCAATACATCGACTCATTGCAGTATTGGCATACGTCCAACTATCTGGATGCCATATGGAAGTCACAGAAGTAGGTAAACTCTTTGACTTTCCTTCTTACTCGGGTCCGACCCATGCTTACACTGCGCTCCCTTCTTCTATAAACAACCATTGTTCAAGACATAGAGCACTTCAACATTTATACATGCATCATTTAATTCATACAATATGAATATTACAAAGCTTCATGAATGAATAGTGTATAGACAGTAGAATGATGACACTCATCATGTCTACATCCATCTAGATTCTTAAAACATTGGTTCAGGTAGGTATTCAAACATTTTGAATACATCATCTCTTACAGAGCTACCATTCTGCATGATGCAGTGAACCATGTTATTCATGATAAATGTCAAGAGCACATATGTATGCCAGAATATCTTCTTAGATTTTTATAAGGATTAATTAACAATTACGATCATCACCGACATGTCACTTCCGAAGTACATTTGATGATATCAAGACTATAGAGACATACAAACCCTAGGGTTGTAGTCCTATTATCTATTTAATTGTCACTCCTCATTATTATGAGGAAACTTGCACATTGCAACCACATACAATATGTGTCCAACCGCAAGTACAATATCTGGATCATGAGTCCAATCCATGATATTTTACTGGTTATTATTGAGTATAACATTGAGTGGGTTTAATGAAGGATTATCTGAAATAAGAAATTTGCATAAGTGTATATCTATTTATATATATATATACATATTTTACTTTGATTTAGGAGTTTTTATATCAAAGTTGTCTTGCCTTGTTAACACTGAAAGTTCATTCCCTTAATCACTTTCAATGTAAGAGATATACTTACCATTATATCTCAAGCAAGATCTGGAATCTCCTTCCTTATCTTTGTCCCAATAATATGAGAACTTGTGACTCTGATAAAAAAAACGAGAACACATTCCACCTTGCAAGTCCAACTTGCATCTCCCAGTTTGGTCTTTAACACCCGGACCCACCACCCCTAAGTTGATGTTGACCCGTCATTAATTGAACCAACCGTCAACATGCTTAATACTCTCTATACGCAATCTAATATCGCCCCAATAATATGAGGACTCGGGATTGGGGTCACTACGTATACGGCCTTACTCTTTCGAGAAGCGAAGAGCCCGATCCAAATTGATTGTATGCATGAGCTGTCACTTCAGACAAGCGTCTCCTACATACAATATCTGTTGACGGAACCCTTCGCATTGTCGGGAGACCATGGATTTCACTTATGTGATCCTCCACCTCATATTTAAATTTTAATTAATCATTATGAATCATATTCATTACGATTAATTCTTCCAAGGGAAAATGCACATCTATTCATAATAGAGTGCTTTTAATTGGAAATAATTGATTTAATCATATTAAATCAATTATTAATCTAATTTATCAATCAAAAAACTTGTTTTGATACTTGAATGGATGGTATAATATCAAAAATACGTATTATTCGAATTTTAATAGTTAGAAAAATACATCATGATCTTTCTAACATTATTCCTCCCCTACCCACTGTCATGGCCAGTACCGATGGGAGTGGGACAGACCACACACGGTGCAACCTGCTACCCCAACGCTCCCCGACTAGACACCATATCTACCTCGGAAAAGATAATGCAAAATAGATCACTTTGTACTTGAGATGATCATCGGTTTTTCGACCAAAATTATACCATATAATAATAATCAAAACCATTTTGATTAGTATTATAATGAGATTTGCTAAAAAAATCCCAAATCCTATTCAAGCAACAAGGTTTTGCATGTAAAAGTTGTCCTACAACTATTGTAGGATAAACTAGAGTTTTCATGAAAACAATGTTTGTTGGAAATTTCATATTAACCAATTGTGATCAAGATCAACTATCTTATCATTTTGATTAACACAATGTCATTCAAGGAAATAATTATCATCTTTAAATATTTCAAAAATGTTTATCAATAATCATTTCAGAAAATTAACAATTAATTTCCATTCATTTATTTGAATGACAATCACAAGGTTCATGATCAAGTTTGTTAATTTCCAGCAGTGACCCCTACTCACTAAAGTCAACATAACTTGATCAATTTAAATCCAATTAATGCAAACAAAATTTATTTTGTTCGCCAATTTTATTTAAAATATAAACCAATGATAAATGCATTTCCAAGTGTTTAGGACCTGTAATTACCTCTTTAATTACATCACTAACCACCATCCCCGAAATAGTGGATATACAGTTATTAAAAACATCATAACTTGAGTTATCAGATTTCAAATCAAGCAAACTCAAATCCTACTGTTTCCTTAAGTAATGGAGAACATTATCCAATTTAAAATTTTATGTTTAAACATTTTAAACAGGGCCAAAACATTATCACAAAACAGGACTGCGAAAATTGAAATGCTAAAATCTTCACGAACCCTATCGAGCCCAAATCTTCGTAGGTTAATGGATCTCATCCAAAACCTTCAACAACCTGGCTATTATACCACTTGAAGGATATGGGAAAATCCTTAAGCACATCACAGAAGTGTAAAGATCGCATCGTATGCGATCGGGAGCGACTAGTCGTACTAGTTGCTTGATGCAGCGGAAATAAAAAATTTATATGTGACAAAACCACATGTTCCAAAACACTTCTCGGATCGTTTCGTCTAAACCATAAACAAGTAATAGGATTACCTCTTGAAGCGTGGTTGCGATCGAGTGTCTAAACAAAGAGACCTCCTGTCTCAAGTCTGATCCGACGGAGGAGACGCTTCGAGCGCATGGATGAGACGCGTGCTTCTCGCAATCCATCTTGATGATCCAAGCCACGGATCTCCTGATCTCGACAAATGAGATACAATGTCTTCTTCACGAGCAATGCACGTCAAAGTAGACTGAGATCCACGAGCAAACGATCGGGCAACATAACGACGATGTTGCAGTGATGGAGGATCTCTTTAGGGCATCCATGGTGGACGGACACATGAGAGATAGAGAGAGTGGGCATGTAGAGAGAAGAGAGAGAGAGAGAGAGAGCATTCATTAATTATCTCATTTGAAGAGCAATGGATACCTCTTCTTATATAGGGTTTTAGGAGTCCATGAATCCCAATCCATGGACAACACACAATCAATGTTGAGATTGATTTGTGTTTCTTTCAATGGCTATGATCTTGTTGTAAAAAACACAACAACAATTAATTTAATTTAATTTAATATATATCAATAAATCAATATATTTAAATTCAAATTAAATAAATTAATTATCCTTGGAGATAATGAGGAGATAAACCATATCCCCTAAAAAGGGGGGACAACTACAACATCTCATGACATCTCATTATCTCATGAGATCTCATTATCTCATGAGATACCATTATCTCATGATATCTCCAGGATTTACAACAACGATAGTTGTAAATTATTTCACAAAAATATTTCATAATTATCTTGTAAAATATTGCAATCATGCCATTGGAAAAATGTGAATCACATTCACATCCCAAAATCAAATGTAGTTACATTTTAATTAATCATTTAATGTGAATCCAATTCACATAAATAAATAATTAACAAATATAAATCACAATATGCTCTCTCTAATATATTATAAATCACATTTATAATATATATGATTAATATAGATAGTGCTATGCATATTATTCATATCCATGATAATTAAATCGTATTTAATAATCTTGGATCTCTATTCTCATGTGCCAAAATAATATGAATCACATTCACATTATTCACATCTTTGATAATTAAATCCCATTTAATTATCTCAGATAACTCTCCTTATAATATGAATCAAATTCATATTATCCATGATAACTAAATCACATTTAATTATCAATTTTCTCGACGCTTGGATACATATATCAACAATGAAATTATCCATGAACTCTTTCACGGATAATGTGCTTTCTCCGCGGATACTCGGAGATAAGGACATGGCAATTGTATTGTCCCACGTATTGTGACTTGGATATTGAGATCACATCTCAAATCCAGATCTCGGGCCTCCCATAGAGGTTGATTAAATCAAGACCGCAAATTTAATCTTCTCATTGCATCTGAATCACATTCAGATCAATGTCCATCATTTGGACCAAGATAGGATTACTTCTCTACTGAGAGGAGTCACTAAAATCCAGACCCGTTTCATCACTCCCTAGGAATGGAAGCGTCATGGTTATACAATCGTTTATGATCACATCACCCTCATGTATTCCCAATACCTGTACATCCTACATATTGGAAGAATCAGAATAAACCCGAAGTATTAGATCAACTTTATACTGTCTACTTCAGGGTTTTATCAGTAAGTTTCTCATTTGATCATTGGGAGTTGGTATTGATCATATACTTTCCAAAAGCATATATCATACCTTGGTCTTGATCATATACTTTCTAAAAGTATATATTAAACCTATAAATTCAGTCAAGCTTCCAAAGCGTGACGACCGTGTACGAAATTTGATTCTTCCCAATATCTCATGAGTGAGCTCTTGTCTTCCGGTTCAGTAAATGAACCTATATGATCCCTTTAAGAGATCGTATTACTCATATGCCCTTATATGCACACCAGTGCACCGATGTATAGACCTTGGTTAGGTCATCAACCTATTGGGCTGCCAAATGTACATACTCAGACATATAGTAACACATATGTCTTCGGTCAGAGCATGTGTGCCTGTATCCTGACAGCATACGATATAGGACTTTAGTTATCTCGATCTCGTTAAGTCAACTCTTTGACCTAACTAATCTGAAACCTATGAATCTCTATTCCTATGCAGAGGACCTGCATCAAGAGGTCGGTCAGATATCAGCCTATGTGAGAAAGGATTGCCATCTCCTACTCAGGCTGGAGATCATCTCTTAACAATCATTTGACAGTGCTTGATGAGTCCTCAATCTAACACTTTAGATATTCATCCAAGCACCAGCCTCTATGATTCAATTATTGAATCAACAGCTATATGATTATTAAGATGGTCGTGGTACATAACCCTAATTGTACTAAGGGACCTATTATGCAAATTTATTAGTCTTCATTTCAGATCAGGGAATGATATTTGCAATAACATTTTATTGCAGAATGGTTCGCCAAGGGCTCGCATGTCCAACACATCCATTTAATTCGAAGGGGTATGCAAGAGGAGCCCTTGGATCAGACCCGTGGCACGAAGTCAATGGTTGGATTAAAAGCATTTGAGTGCTAAAATTTACATCCACACCTCTCCACCTTTTTGATATTTGTAAAAGGTTCTGTATTATTATAATTATGTGCAAAGCTTTTGAGACATTTTTCAAGTATGCCCGAACCCTTTTTGATTTTGCACTTTAGTCCAATGTTAGGTCACCTCACATGGACCCCCACATGAGTGAACATTTTGCAAGCAACCCCCCGGATTTCGTATTTATTGTTTAGTACTTAAAAATCAAGTTCTAGTTCAAATATGCTTGTTAAATTGCATGGACACCCTGTAATATATTTTATTTACAAATATATGCCTATCATATTGATTTATTTTTATTTATTCATTTCTTTTTATTAAAAATAGATCATGTTCTCTAAAAATTTGTAAAATAAATGTAAGTGCATGATTCACTACTTGTCCATGCTGCTTATTTATTTGCCATTTTGCTTGCATTTAATATTTATTAAAATTAAAATATAGCTATTTTATTCCCCATTTGAATTAGAAACTATGAAAAATTACAAAACCTATTATAAAAATTCCAAAAAAATTTAACTACTATTTCCTAGCCTATTTTATAACTCGAGACCAAAAATTATAAAAATTTCAAAAGAAACTTTAAAAATAGCAAACCCTTGCTACCCTAAAAAAATTATAAAAGATTCTTAAGTCTCAAAAAAATAGTTTCTATTCCATATTTTTATTTATACATATTAGCATGTATTAAAATTCATTTTAAGAAATTTTAAACCTTTTTGCTATTTTTAAATCTCAAATCAATTCAATCTATTTGAAAATTCCTATTTTACCTTATTTTTATTTCAAAAATAAAATAAAAAAGAAAAAATCCCCAAATTTTCAAAAAATATAAAACTATTTAAAAAAGGTTTTATTTAGATTTTTTGGTATTTTTATTTAGATGTATAATCAAAGTGCCCTATTTAGCCTATATATGCTTATAGATTCTTATATATACCTATTACTATTACTAATTACTATAATCACGCTATAAATATTTTAAAACTTTAAAACATAAAAAGGACTATTTTGGGGATTTTTTATTTTTTACATTTATTATATATATCCTACTACAAATTACTTATAGTATTTATATTACCTTATTTACCTTTATACTTTTACTTATACATATTTATATTGTTATTATATTATTAAAAAAAAGGAAATTAAAAATTGGAAAATTAAAATTTACACAATATATTATTTCAAATCCCACAAGACATTAATTTATATTGTGCATTCTTATGCATACACACACATGTATTATTTATTCATAAATAATATATCTGTTACATCTTGTTCTTTGTGTTCGACACCCTACCTGCTTGTCCACTATACACACTTGTCTATAGGGTTATAATAAAATTTGATCCACATTTCACTTGTGTTGCTTGTTTATTATTTATCTTGAGGGTTAATTTTTGAATTTAGCAGAGAACTTTGCAAGAGTTCATTACAACGATTGTGTAGCTCACCTTGTGTGTGCACACGACCTCTTCCTTGCTCTACGGCTCTTTCAGCAGATGTGCATTGTTGACGCGGCTATTACTAGTGGTACACAGGTTGTTGGTGATTATGATTCTGTCTCCACTTGTATTGATATGGTGGAGGTTGTTGTTGTAGAGGCTGGTTATGGACAAACCTTCCAACTAAAGGTTGGTGGAATGGACTTATAGTTGACGACTGACATTGTTGGTATCCACTTGGATGGGTCAATTGTTCCTTATTGTTCCTTATGACATTGACCTCCTAGATTTGGGATGGAGGTGGAAAATATGGATCATAAGATGGAGATTGGGGCTTTGGATGGTATGCAACAAGTTGTTGCTGCATCTATTATGGAGTCTTCTTAGGAGCCTGCACGTAAAAAACATGCTAGGCCTGAGGTTGCCCTGAACTCAACTGAGTATGGTGTGGCGATTGTGGCTCCTTGGACTCAGCAGAAGTTGTGGATGGCTGACTTGCAGACACCACATTGATGGTACTGACTAGCAGCTCCATCTGCTTATAATTTGATCCAACTTGTCTAGATGTTGGGTCCTTTGAACAATCACGAATAAGGTCTCAAGATTCTATGATCTCTTCTCAATAATGTCAACTTTGGACCGGCATTTTGACGTGCCGTAGACTCTTCTTGTTAATTCAACCGGGTTAATGATCGAACTAATTGGGTCGTTCGTTGCAGTCAGGAAATCGAGACTTCATCAAAAACCACTCAGATCAATGTTCAATTAATTGCAAGCAGAAGATTTATTTTATTTGGGCAAGCCCAAGGTCGAACTCAGGGAGGCAACTTTTTCCTTAGGTTAATTTTTAGTTAATTTCGATGTCAGATTTTCAGAAGAATATTTTTGGTCTTTTTTATGCAATTAAGGAAAATAAAATGCAATTTCTGGCCAAATTTTAAGTTAAATCACAAATGATCATCAATTGAAAACCAAAATAAATGAAACTTGGCCAGAATTGAAATTGGATAAAACTAAGTTATTGAACTTTTTGGAATTTTTAGACTCTAAATGAATTAATAATGAATTTAATGTGAATGCCGGGTAGTTTTTGCAAAGTCATTTTTAATAAATACCAAAGCACATTATTTCCAGATATAAAAATTATCCTAGATATATCTATGTGAGATGAATCCAGGAAAATTAAGAAACCTAAAAAATGATGCAAATTGGACCTATTAAAAATCAATCTAGAGAAAGACTAATTAATTTATTCAGGACTCGTGAAGCATGAAAATGGTTTGATTTTTAGGCATAGTGTAGATCAACTTAAACTAAACCTAATGTGATTTTATGGTGATTTTTGGAGCAACAAATAATTTAGTAAAGAATTTCAAGCATACATTGGGAAAATTATGTCAATTTCCATGAGAAATAATATTAAATTCTATGAAGCTCACAAAAATATGGCACGTATCACAAAAGATAAAGCACAAATTCTACTACATGCAATTTTTATAATTTAAAAATGATGAAAAATGGATGTCTAAATATGCCTGCAAACACATGGGTCAAAATGCAAGACAGAAATTAAAATTGCTTAAAATAAAACATGCATACAGGGACTAAATTGTAAATACCTATAATATTGGGGTATAATGCAATTTGTCCACAAGAGCACGCACATCTCACGTGACACTCCTGGAAGGGACTAAAATGTAAATCTAGAAAGTTGCAGGGGCCTCGATGAAATTTGCCTAGCCCACACGTGAGAAACACATGAGGTGCAAGGCTCGGGGGACTGCGGATGCTCGGACGTCGGCTCGATGGCTCTGGAGGTTTTGGCATGCTTCTGGTGCTGCTTCAGGTGCTCCGAGCTTAGGGTCGGGGAAGAGGCTCAAAGGGCGCTACATAGTAAGTGTTGGATTGTTAGATCTGGAGAGATCCAACGACTGCTAGAGTCGACTTCGTGGCATGCTTAGGGACCGTCAGATCATGACGATCCAATGGTGGTGGTAGCTGGTGATGTGGCTTGATACGGGTCGTTGGATCAAGATAGATCCAACGGGATCTGGAGCGACTGGCGAGGGGAGACGTGGCTTTGTATGGGTCATTAGATCCTTCTGATCCAACGGCGGCTGAAGCTCGAAGGCGAGGAAGATATGTTGTGAGAGGACCGTTAGATCACGATGATCCAACGGTGACTGTGCATCATCTCCTCCAGGCCACCACCTCCTGCGGTAGACTTGGCGGGGTTCCGGTGAAAGGGCCCTGGCTCTGCTGCCTTCCCCCGTGATCGGTGTAGCTCGTTGGAGGTTCCTAGAGAACTCTGAATGTTCGTGGAGGTGTGGCAGAGTTGTCGGATGTCCTGGAAGGAGCTGGGGAGGTCCTAAGGCCGGAAACATCAAAGCTCGAATGCAGCTCAGGCGATGTTCCGTTTAGTGAAGAATAGAGGACCTGCAGGGTTAGCTGATGCCAGAAAGGTGTGCTCGTGTTTGTGGGAGTGCAAGGGATGACTGGAGAGGCCTGTGGCATGAAGGTGAACAGGCGACGGTGTTCATCCACCGTGGCCGGCGGAGCTGGGTCGGAGGGGGAGTATGATGTGTTGTCAGGGCAACTGAATGATGCACGAAGATCAAAGCTCTTAGGCAATGATCGATGGAGGGTGGAATCAGGCAGAGACGATGAGAAAAATAGGAGAAGATTGAGATGAAAATAGAAAGAAGATCGGAGGAGAATGGATGAAGCCACCTGGGGATGGAGGCTCGTTGAAGAGGATTCAGTCATCGCTCGAGGGTCGGTAGTGGGCCCGAGCTCAAGCAGCTCATCAGAGGAGCTGTTACACGGCGAAGAAACACAACGGATCTCGCCGGAGGTGGACCACCGTCTTTTCTCTCTCGCACTTAATTGTTGTCACTAATGGGTAGCTAGGAGATCTAGGGTACCTCTTGCTAGGGAGGATGGGGTCGAAGGAGACCAGTGGTGGAGTATTTAAAGGAAGAGAGTGGAGGTCCAGGAGATGGAAGCATGATGTTTGTGGAGTTGGTGGAGCGCAGGAGAATGGAATCATGGCACGCGTGGGTCCTGGGGAGGATGACTGATGTTGGGGCTACATCGTGGAGGTGTTTATGGGAGGAGGAGAAGGTGGATGTACTGATGCCAAAGATAGGAAGGGGGCGGAGGCGATGCGAGGTGGGCGACATGCGCAAGGAAGGCAGCTAGAGGAAGACGACGACGTCATAGTCGTTGGATCGCACGATCCAACGGCCAGGAGATAGGATCGAGGGAAGGGTCATGCTTAGTTCTTGGAGGTGTGATTGAAGGGAGATAGGCATGATGCGTGGCCAAAGCAGAGTGAGGCGCTGGTGAATGGCTCAGATGCGATCTGGTGTAGGATCGGAGGGTCGTCGATTGAGTGGGAGCTAACGGCTGAGATGGAGGCGTCTTGGGGAAGATCGGGTGGTGGAGACGTAGCCACGTGGCCTTCTGAGGTGAAGGTGGAAACAAACAATGTCGATGAGATCTGGGATGAAGATCCAAGGGTCGGGATTTAGGCAGGAATGGTCGGTGATGATTAAGGCGCATGGTGATGATCGTGTGGTGAGGGAGAAGACATGTGGCAGGCTGAGAAGAAGGTGTTGGCCGACGGTCTAGATGAGATCTAGGCTTATATCAAACGGTTGTGAGATGATGTGGCGAGAATGACCGAGATCCGGAGGAAGGGGCGATCTAATGGCCAGGAGAGAGAGGAACGCGTGGCGCGTAATGAGTAGGGTTGCGTGGCGCAACCAGAGGGTGACACGTGGCCCAATCTATATGGCTGAGGAAGAATGTGAAATAAGAGGCAAAAATGGCCGAATTTGGAAAAACTTAAAACATGAAAGTTGTAGATCTCAATGAGATCTACAAGTTTTTTGTTGTCCAAAAATAGAATTGAGGTCGAATAAAGTAGGAAAATACAAGGGTACAAATATACATACATATAGTACACAATGGGGGCCCAAAACCCAAGTTTTGGATACGATCTCTGATTTAAATGAAATTGGTCTCATTTTGATGGTCTCTGAATGTGTATTAATTTAAAATTGAGTAGACCTAGATCGGAGGTTGTATGAGAGAAATGCATGCATTCTGAGGTCCAAGGTCTCAAACTTGTTTTGGGGTTTCATTTGTCAATTTTATATGTTGGCATTTTTTTGGTATTTTTCTTGTATTATTGCTAGTAATAAATACACTACAAGTGAATTTATGGGTTTTAGGGTTAGTGTAAAATATGTACAAGTAGGTGGAATATGGTAATTATATAGGTGATTATTACAAGTGGATTTGGTTTCTTATTTCATGCATATGCGAATGTTAAAATGCAAATGTTATCATTGCATGAATGCTAATTATGCAATATTGGTGGAAATATGCTTCTTATTACTCGAGAACAAGGCTCTATTTTCAAATTTAAGAGTGATGAATGACATATTCATCAACCCCCTATACTTAAACCTTGCTTGCCCCCGAGGAACTAAAATGAAATGCAAGAGTGAAATGATTTTGGATTCCATACAAGGTCATGAAGAAAAGTTGAAAAACTCGACCTTTGGATTAATTGTGTGGTGGAACCTTATTGGGATCTGAACTTATGACCTAACAGACTTTAAGTTCCACAAGTCTTCTATTCAAGAATCCTCAATATTCAGGTCAGAACAAATCCTCAAACGTAAATTTCTGATGACTTTGATTCTTACTTGTACTGTGTAAGTGTAAAATAGCTCTCCACATCAGAAATGGCTAAGAAGCAGCCTCCTCTAACAAGTTAACTCTAATTCCCCGGTCCAATAACTCTTTCCTCGAGGAGCGAGGTATTCCCTTGTAAGTTCAAGTGCGACCAGCTCAAGAAGAGGAGGTGGACAAAAGAATGGACGGTAGCCAGTGTAGCTACCTATCCCAGGATGCCTGACTAGTGCCAAGTAACCCAGCTGCAGATTTCTCGCTAATATACATACTCCGAGATGTATTTTATTTTCACTCAGGCCTGTCTTATTTTTTTGGAGTTCTTGCATTTTTTTGAACTATACACAAGGAGTAGCATGCATATCAGGAGTTTTTCCTCTTGAGCCAGTAGACTATCCCTCTTTTGAAGCATTATTGCAACCCACAGCATCCCATCCTTAGACGTCAACACACCAGACTAGGTTGAGATGCACTACCCTCCCTAGAGGAGGATGGATGTTTCCACCCGTGTGTTACCCCAAGCTAAAGGATTCTACCTCCTCACCACCTCATCAATGAAGATCTACGTGCATTGTGCTTATCCAAGTTAGGTCACTGTCTAAAATAATCATGTGTGTGTACAAGATATTCTACTTAGACCAATCAGGACGACATGTGAACATAGACTTGCGGACTCAAAGAATTAAGTCACTTGACCTGAAAAATCTTAACTCCAGTTTCTGTAAGGTTCCTCTGAAATTAGGTGGATTAAGGTCAAATCAAGTCCATCCTCGACATCTATTCACGACTTGGTTCAAAACCCACTAACGTTTCACTTTGCATATACAATATATGCAGATGAGATGTATATGACATGCTATGTAGACGAATGAAATGCAAGCCATTTTTTTAAATGCAAGGATGATATACAAGAGTAAATAAGAAACCTTTATTTTCAACATTTTTGTTTTATTTTCTGGTATACAATAATTTTTACAAGAACATTATATACAACAATTTTTAGTTTATACAACTTGTACATAATATACATAGTATACAAGTATACATGAATTTTTTTTATATACATCCTATTTTACAACAAATTTTACAAAAGTATTATTTACAAGAAATTTACAACTTTCTTTATACAAGTATTATACGTATTATACATGTACTAATTTTTTTTCCAAATTTTACCCACCCCATAATTATTGCACAATATATACAAAAATATGCGAAAATACGTGAAAGTACGAGCTATGGGTAAAGTATGTATGTAATATGTACACGCAACCCCTATACTTAGTGTGTGTTATGTCCTTAAAGCACGAAAAGCGAGGAAAAAGATATAGCTCATGCTAAGCGTAGGAGATCTAAAATAGCAAAAATGTATAGAAGTCACTCCGCCCCCCTATACTTAGGCTCTGGCAGCCTAAGTGTAGAAGAAGATCAAAAATGGGACGGTCGAGTTTAGGAGGAGAAATGGATGAGTATACACATGGTGGGCATCGGTCCCCCCCATACTTAGGCTCTGGTCAGCCTAAGTATAAGATAGGAATGGGTATGAGGACCGATGGGATCTGGACGATGTACACGAATGGTGAATAGATTCGGGTCACTCTCCCCCTATACCTAGGATCTGGTCATCCTAAGTATAGACATGAAATGAAATGATATGGAGCATGGGCGAGTGATTCGAATCACTGGGGAGGGAGGGAGGGAAAGTATATACAAGAATGAGTGAGAATATACAAGGATTAAGAAGGTTTGTGACGAACCTTCTTGCGGATGCGAGGAGGTGGATAATATACATATGTGTCGTTGTCGGAATCATCCTCAGATTAATAATAGTGAGGTGTAGGGATCATCCAACGAGGGTCGACACACGGCTGCTTGCTCAGATATGGCTTAAGAACAACCGAATTGAGCTCACTCATATAGATCACCTCATCCTGACCTGATGAGGATTCCTCCAAAAATTCCTTCTCCAGTATGTTGAAGGAAACTTTCTTAGTCAGTTTTCTAGAAACTGAATCATTGAAAGGGAGAGGAGAGTAACGTGCCTTGAGGGGTTTGGGGTAACACATCGAGGAATCATTTCTCGACTTCCTCTTACTAGATAACCGACTAGAAGAAGGAGCAACCGTGGTTTTGGGTTGGGTCAATTAAGTCTTGGTTGTTTCCTTTGAAGGTCTAGGATGTGGTGTGGTGCTAACGACGGTTTCCTCATTAGACGACTCACCATATAGATTGTAATATTCCTGAAGGGTCAGCGCCCGTCTTGGGAAGGTGATAGTGATCTAAGTTGGCTCGGCATTATTGGGCTCTTGTGTCGGATCATCAAAATGGTCAGGGAAATCAGTAAAATTCGTGTCGGACTCAATGATAGCTTCCTGTCGTGAGTCCTCCTTATAAGTTGTCACGATGGTGGTGCAAGCAGTTTGTGAAGTAAAGGTGTGGGGAGTCTCTGAACCAACGGTCGTTCGGACAGTCGATATCTCAAGTGTGGCAGAGAGGTGGGACTCATCTACCTCTCAATGGTCATGACTATCAACTACTTTTTGGGGCAACCTAGAGTAAAGTGTATCAAAGAATGGGTGAGGTTGAAGTGCTCCCAATGCTGTAAAATCGATTTCCCGAGTCTCGCAAGCTTTAGTCACCTTAGCTGAGGCTAAGAACGGATTCTCGAGAATAATAGGAGATTGGGTAAACTCTCTTCGTGAAGTCTATCTGGCGTAGAGTGCCTTGGAAAATAATGATGACTGAAATGGTTCCTCTTGACCATTTGATAGATCGATCAGCCAGTTGCACGATCTCTCTTGACTTTCTAATTGGCCTGAGTTTGAGCTTGTCAAACACAAAGGTCGGGAGGATATTTATAGGCGAGTCATCATTGATTCTCGCATGGGTAAAAATGGTGTCTTTGATTTCACACTCAACTCAGGGCAACCACTTCACTCTGTGGCTTTTGGTCTTTCTCCCCATCACCAAGTAGGTGTCCATAGACACTATATGTCTTTCAGTCCTTGTTATCTTATTACCCGACCTCTTGGGCATAAATTTACTCTTTACAAATCTCTTAAGGTCGAGAAGTGATCTATGACCTTTATTAAGGGAAGATTAAAAATTAGTTCTTCATCGTGTGCTTTCCTTAAGGCAGGATCCAATTTTTTTAAGTCTTTTTCCTTTTCTATTTTTATGATCTTTTTGAGATTTTCAATTTTTTGGTATTTTTGATGGACGAATGGTCAGACTCTGGATTGGAGGGTAAGTGGTTAGTAGAAGAGGAAGGTAGAATAGTCTGCAGTTGTACAAAATCGGTGGGTTCCCTAATGCTCGCTCGATTTTCAACATTGAGTCTACTTACTTCCTTTTCCACTTTCATACCCAGGCTGGCAGAAACTGAGTGTAATATTTCCATGACATCTCTCAACTTGTTACCAAATGATTCATTTTTTCAGTAAGTCTGGAAATGTCATCCTCCAAAATGTTCTCATGACAAATCATGGTTGAGTTCTGATCAATGGGAGGATGTTATTGAGATATTGGGGTCTCATACTCAACACACCTAGACTCGGGCATGTAATGCTGGGTCGAGTATGGACCATCTGAATGGAAAATATTGGTCGGAGCCCCATATGATGGAGATAATACGAGGAGCTCGTCTATTGAATCCATGAATCCAATCCTGTGAATGTATAGGCTCTCCAAATGTGTGATATGAAGGCTGGTCAATGTAGGTTTGATTATTAGAGTCAATCAAGTCAGACAGATCATTAGGTGCATGCCTCTCCATTCGGTATGTTCTATTAACCAAGTAATTCTTCCAGTCATATGTCTCAGCAGTGGCTTGCTCTTCATATGGTTCATTGATTCAAGCAAGCTCTCGGGATTAAGGACAGTCAACCCAAGATGGAAGTGGATCCAGAGTGTTAGAATATGGAGTAGGTGAGAAGTGCGAAAGGTGGAGAAGTCATTCGAAATTCTAACTTCATAATCGGGTCGAGATGGAACTGTCCATGGGTAAGGGTCTCCCGTGGATAGCGGAGGATATATGGAAGAAGGAGAAGGCAAAGATGAATGGTATATGGTCGAGGAGGAATAACCAGAGGTCTCAGGGTATGGGGACCAATATCTCGACATCTTGAGGAGAAAAGGATGAATGTAAGCAGATTGAGGTAGAAAATGTGCAATTACATAGGATAACACACATTGACAGACAAAAAGACAAACGCAAGAGCAAGCTCTGAGTTCACACTCAACACAATGAAGGACCCAAAACCAGGTCTGATTAGTCTGGTTGATTTTAAGTGTGATTTTTCAGACAAGTAGCAAAGCTTACGCAACCTATAGGGAAGTCGGCTTAAAGTCGGATGCATCTTCCCTGTTTAACTTGTCGCCGAAGATACCAGCGCCCTTCCTTTCTTCGCTCCTATCCCAAGCTGAGGAGTTCAAAGACCTGCCCCTATCTACCTACCGAAGAAGGCGGAGGCTGACAAGGCTGGGACTTCACCTCGAAGGGTTACTAGCAACTTGTTGCGGAGCACTGCTGGTTCACCCCTATCTACCTGCGAACAGGCTTGGTGCTACTTAGTGAACCTAAAAGAATTCAACTTGTGATATTTTCTAGGATCAGGGTACGTGATATGGAAGGCAGGGATTTTGGCTCTACCTTATGGTGTGCACACACACTCTGTACCCTCTCCCACAAACAGAATTTCTGATTTTATTGATTTTTTTGGCTAATTTTGCTTAGTAGTCCCGGTTTTAAGTTAGGTGATCACTTGATTAATCCGACCACAAATCACGCCTATCGTTCAGTCCCAATTTCCTTTAGACCTAAGTTTGAAAAACCGAGGGAGAAGGGGTCGAGAAAAGCTGATGCACGATAAAAACAATGATGAATGCCAAGTAGAGAAGACTTACAGTGATCCTTTCGCTTTTTATGCAGGATGCAAAAAAGAATTGAAATATTTAAACTATATGAAATGCTAGAGAAAAAGCCGCTCCTAGACAAGCAGTTCTATTAGCGAGTGGAGAACAGATTAGATTTGGCTAAGATCTGCGGTCTAAGTGCATCTTTTATGTGTGAAGTGTGGTCCTAGAATTTTATGAGCACAAACAGATCCTAAAATAGCTCTAAGAGTTGCAAGTGCAGATCCTATTCTACGCAAAGCAATCCACATAGCACACGGGGACACGTTTTTATTATACTTACACGCGCGAGAACCCAAACGGGAACCGCTGGAAAATTGCAAAATGAAATAAAAGGAAATTACAAGTTCTCACACAATTACTCAAATTATTTTAATGCAGGTTCCTCGTCTCGCTTGGAGAATCATCTTCGACTCCTCGTATTCCTCGCATGAAAATAAATGGAGGTCAGATAAAGGATGACACAAAATAAGCAAATAAAGATGACATAAAAATATTCACAAGAAAAGTGGGGAATCAGACTACCAGGGGATGGAAAATCAAAAATCAAAATTCTCTAAAAAAATAACCCTGAGCCGTGCCTCCTCGACAATGGCGTCATTTTGACGTGCCCTAAACTACCCTTGTTAATTTAACCTGGTTAATGATCAAATTAAGTATGTCGTTCGTTGCAATCGGGTAATCGAGACTTCAACAAAAACCACTCGGATCAATGTTCAATTAATTGCATGCAGCAGATTTATTTTACTTGGGCAAGCCCAAGGTTGAACTCAAGGAGGTAGCTTTTTCCTTAGGTTAATTTTCAGTTAATTTCGATGTCAGATTTTAAGAAGAATATTTTTGTTTTTTTATGCAATTAAGGAAAATAAAATGCAATTTTAGGCCAAATTTTAAGTTAAATCACAAATGATCATCAATTGAAATCCAAAATTAATGAAACTAAGCCAAAATATGAAACGGGATGAAACTAAGCTAATGCAATTTTTTTGGAATTTTTAGACTCTAAATAAATTTATAATGAATTTAATATGAATGCATGGTAGTTTTTGCAAAGTCAATTTTAATAAATACCAAAATACATTATTTCCAGATATAAAAATTATCCTAGATATATCTATGTAAGATGAATCCAGGAAAATTAATAAACCTAAAAAATGATGCAAATTGGACCTATTAAAAATCAATCTAACAAAAGACTAATTATATTATTCAGGCCCTGGTGTACGTGTAAATGGTTTGATTTTTGGGCGCATATGAAGCTCACAAAAATATGACACGTGTCACAAAAGATAAAGCAGAAGTAACCTACAAGATTCAATTTTTAGAATTTAAAAATGATGAAAAATGAATGTCTAAATATGCATGCAAATACAAGGACCAAAATGCAAGACAGAAATAAAAATTGCTTAATATAAAACATGCATATAGGGACTAAAGTGTAAATATCTATAATGCTGGGGGTATGAATGCAATTTTTCCACAGGAACACGTGTGCCTCACGTGACGCTCCTAGCAGTGACTGAAATGTAAATCTGGAAAGTTGTAGGGGCATGGATGCAATTTGCTCAGCCCACACGGGAGATACATGTGAGGGGCAAGGCTCGGGAGACTTCGGAGGCTCGAACGTCTGCTCGGAGGCTCTGGAGGTTTGGGCGTGCTTCGGGTGCTCCGAGCCTAGGGTCGGGGAAGAGGCTCGGAGGGTTCTACGTGGCGAGTGCTGGACTGTTCAATCTGGAGAGATGCAACGGCTGCTGGAGTTGAATTCGTGGTTTGCCTAGGGACCGTCAGACCACTATGATCCAATGGTGGTGGTACCTGGCGACGTGGCTGTGTATGGGTCGTTAGATCCTCCTGATCCAACGACGATAGAAGCTCGAAGGCGAGGGAGACGTGTGGCGATGAGGACCGTTATATCAAGATGATCCAACGGTGACTGTACATCATCTCCTCTGGGTTGTTGCCTCCTGCGACGGACTTGGCGAGGCTCCGGTGAAGGGGCCCTGGCTCCGCTGCCTTCCCCCATGATCGATGAAGCTCGCTGAAGATTCCTGGAGAGCTCTGAACGTTCGTGGAGGCGTGGCGGAGTCGCCGGAGGTCCTGGAAGGAGGTGGAGAGTTCCTAAGGCCGGAAACATCGAATCTCAAATGCAGATCCAGCGATGTTTCGTTCAGTGAAGAATAGGGAGCTTGCAGGGTTAGATGATGCCAGAAAGGTGCACTCATATTCGTGGGAGTGCAAGGGGTGACTAGAGAGGCATGTGGCGTGAAGGTGATCCGACGATGGTGTTCGTCCACCGTGGTCGGCAGAGCTGTGGTCGGAGGGGGAGTTTGATGTATCATCAGGGAGACAAAATGATGCGCAAAGATCAGAGATCCAAGGTGGAGCTCAGACAATGATCGATGGAGGGTGGAATCGGGTGGAGACGATGAGAAAAATAGGAGAAGATCGAGATGAAAAGAGAAAGAAGATCGGAGGAGAATGGATGAAGCTACCTGGGGATGGAGGCTCGCTGAAGAGGCTCCGGTCATCGCTCGAGGGTCGGTAGTGGGCCCGAGCTCAAGCAGCTCGTCGAAGGAGCTGCTACGCGGTGAAGAAACACCACGGATCTCGCCGGTGGTGGATCACCGTCTTAGCTCTCTCTCGCACTCAATTGCTATCACCAATGGGTATCTAGGAGCTCTAGGGTACCTCTTTCTAGGGCGGATGGGGTCGAAGGTGACCAGTGGTGGAGTATTTAAAGTAAGAGGGTGGAGGTCCAGGCGATGGAAGCGTGATGTTTGTGGAGTTGGTGGGGTGCAGGAGAAGGGGATCATGGTACGTGTGGGTTCAACCGAGGATGAGTGATGTCGGGGCTACGTCGTGGGGATGTCTATGGGTGGAGAAGGTGGCTGTAGTGGCGCTAAAAATAGGAAGGGTGTGGAGGCATGCGAGGTGGGCGATGTACGCGAGGAAGGCGGTTGGAGGAAGTCGATGACATCATGGTCGTTGGATCGTGTGATCCAACGACCAGGAGATGGGCATGAGGGAAGGGTTGTTATTAGATCCTGGAGGTGTGATCGAATGGTGCTGGGCGTGACACGTGGCCAAAGCAGAGTTAGGTGCTGGAGAATGGCTGAGATGCGATCTGGCATAGGATCGGAGGGTTGTCGATTGAGCGGGAGCTAACAGCTGAGATGGAGGTGTCTTGGAGAAGATTGGGCGGTGGAGACGTAGCCACGTGGCCTTATAAGTTGAAGGCGGAAACAAACAACGTGGATGAGATCTGGTATGAAGATCCAAGGGTCTAGATTTTGGTGAGAATGGTCGGTGACGATTAAGGCATCTGGTGATGATCGTGTGGTGAGGGTGAAGACACATGGCTGGCTAAGAAGAAGGCGATCGCCGACGGTCTAGATGAGATCTTGGCCTAGATCAAACGGTTGTGAGCTGATGTGGCGAGAATGGTCGAGATCTGGAGGAATGGGGGCGATCTTACGACCAGCAAAAAGAGGGGTGTGTAGCTCGTGATGAGTAGGGCTGTGTGGCGCAACCAGAGGGTGCCACGTGGTCCAATCTGAATGTCTAAGGAAGAATGTGAAATAAGAGGGAGAAAATATCCAAATTTGGAAAAAAACGCAAAACATGAAAGTTGTAGATCTCGATGAGATCTACAATTTTCATGTTGACTAAAAATGGAATTGAGGTCGAATAAAGTAGTAAAAGACAAGGGTACAAATATACATACATATAATACACAATGGGGGCCCAAAACCCAAGTTTTGCATATGAGCTCTGATTAAAATGAAATTGGTCTTATTTTGAAAGTCTTTAAATGTGTATTAATTTAAAAGTGAGTAGACCTAGATGGAGGTTGTATGAGAGAGATACGTGCATTCTAAGGTCCAAGGTCTCAAACTTGGTTTGGGGTTTTATTTGTCAATTTTACAGGTTGGCATTTTTTTTGGTATTTTCTTGTATTATTGTTAGTAATAAATATGCTACAAAGTGAATTTATGGGTTTTAGGATTAGTGTAAAATTTTTACAAGTAGGTGAAATATGGTAAATATACAGGTGATTATTACAAGTGGATTTGGCTTCTTATTTCATGCAGATGCGAATGCTAAAATGCAAATGTTATCAATGCATGCATGAATGCTAATTATGCAATATTGGTGGAAATATGCTTCTAATTACTCAGGAACAAGGCTTTATTTTCAACTTTAAGAGTGATGAATCACAGATTCATCAGTGCCTCCCTATGATTATGAGATTGGAGCTCTCATCCTTGTCCACTACATTGGATGCCTCCATGTTCACTAGCTTGTGGTGGATATGTGGTTATCTCTGATATATGCAGGATAGGGATAGAGTGACCTCTCCTTCGGCCATCTCTTCAAATATCTACCAAACAACATCCTCATCCTTGTTGAAATGGGATCTGCTACATGTGGCATCAACAAGCCTCTAACTTTCTAGAGTCATGCACCTGAAGAATCGTTGGACCTGGCTGGTCCGAGGGATGTCATGGTGGGGGCACTTATCTTGTAAATATTTGAATCTCTCCCAAGATTCATGTATAGAACCAAGTGGTCGCTAGAATAAGTTACTAATTCTCATTCGCATATGGTTTAAATGACATAAAGGATAGTAATTCTGAAGGAAAATGGGCTTTAGTTCCCCCCAGGTCATCACAACCTTCCTAGATGGCTTATCCAATAGAGAACCTTGTCTTGAAGGTTGAAGGGGAATGTGGTCATCTTAAATACTCCTAACAAGATGTTAGGGTAGCGAGTGGTGCGAGAGATGCAAGAGAAATTTTGAAGATGGAGGTAGGGATCTTTATTTGTGTTGTCATGGAAGGAGGGAATAAGAGACAGAAACTATAGTTTTAATTCAAAATGTTCGTGGACTACAGGAATCCTTATCTACTCTATCATTTGGCCAACACCAGGATTGTAAGTTTCTTTGAGAGTAGGTTTGGGAGCCTCTCTCCTTAGCTCACCAGCGGGCCCTCCACAGGGTCCATCTTCTTGTTCATCAGCACATCCTCCTCATGTTCTCTCTCTCTCTCCTCAGATCATTTAGCATTTCCTTGAAGGTAACCTAGGCAAGAGCATGATCTATAAGTTGTTGTATTATGGACTAGATCGTTTTCGAGAAAGTGTGCATTCAATGTGCCCTGATCTGGTTGTCCTTGATCTGGTGGGTTTTGTACCTTCCCCTTCCCATAAGGAGTCATCTCTGATTCAGACTTAGAGGAATTGATATGTACGGTGTCCATGTTCGGTTCTGCACAGAAAGATGCATCCCATTAAGAATTAAAATCTTTGACACCATGTGGAATGGATGATTTGGAATTAGGATCAATTCCAAATGCGTGTAAATGGAGAATTTGATATGATTTGAAATCAATCTCCCACCACAAGGGTCAAATGGTGAGACATGAGTGATCATGATATTTAAATAAAGGAAAAGGTCGAGAAGTCTCGATATTGGTTCGCAGATCCAAATCAGGTTCTCGAGAATCGCCTCGAATTAGTAAAGATGCAGAGTTCATGGAATCAATGTGGGTGTCGGTGGGGTCCTGACTAAACCATCCATGAGACAACATATTGGATAGAAGCGGAGGAGACGAGGAATGGAATACGGTGATGAACAATAGATGAAGAGGAAAATAGTGGAAGGCTCAAAGTGAGAAAGGCAAGAAGAAAATAAGACATATGAAAATGAAAAAGATCGTCAGTGCACATGATTGGATCTTTAACCTAAAATATAAATATAAACAAACATAATACAAAGTGGATTCACCAACCCAACACAAGTGAAGCTGTGAGAGTTCGAGTATTTTTATCTTTTCAATTTTAATTTTCTTTTTTCAGGAAAATATTATAACATGTCCACAGAGGCTAACCCTATAAGAAAGTGAGTACTGCAAGAAAAGTATCATGTACTTTACACTTCCTTTGTAACATTTAGCATGCACTCTTTCAAGATAATCCCAGATATTAGGTATGGATCCACTACTCATCCAAATAATAGAGGAGGAAGTCAATATATGAAACCACTACTTCCCCAAAAAATGAGTTACTTTAACGTAGGACAATGAGACAAACACCCCCATGAAGGGATGGCCTAAGCTCAATATTTCAGATCAGGTCGAATGTTCTACACAAGGCAAGAACACCATCATCGACAAGGTCCTACTCTCCCATATATGATAGAAGCGTCAATATATTGTTAATCCAGTCAATAACAGGGCAGTATTCATGATGGTTTTTAGGCTCTAATCCATATGGGTCGGACATCATTGAGTCAGGAATGTACCTGAAAATAATGTGGGCTTTATGAACCTCAAATAATGATTGTTCAATACGAATTTTAATTTGGTCCAAGTTTAATAAGCAGCCCTCTTGTTTTAATTTTTTAATTTGACCCTTTTAAAGTATTTTTTTCAGAATATTCTACCTAACATTTTTTGTATTTTCTTTTAAATTCCTAAGTGATACAAAACTGGGAGAAAATATGGAAAAGTCATGCAAGTTGAGACTAAGATGGAAATCTCATCTTAGTATCTAATGATGCATGCAAAGTAAGAGGACTTACAGTGCTTCCCATCTCTCTCCATGAGGGATCCAAGACAGAAATGTAAATTACGCTACATGTGAATGCAAAGTCAATGGAATCACCCTAAGCAGGAGTTGCTATAATTGTGAAGAATAATTTGAGTTTGATCTAGTTTTAAACGTAGATTATATGTACATGTAAATATTAGGTGTTTTGACCTAAATTACTCGAACAAGAAAGTCCTAAAATCTAATGGATCATTCACATAAAACATATAAAATAAAGGAGGAAAACTCAAAACATGGATGAAAAATAAAAATAAATGGAAAATACATAGAATAAAAAGGGAGAATGCGAGAAAAACTCAAAAAATCTGATGAGGCCCGCAGGTGAACAATCACCCAAGCAATGGACCTCAGAGGATACGAATGTTCAAGTGTCCTTGGGTACCTGTATTATTACAAAATAATAATGCAAAAATAGAATGGTCTCTCTCTCACTAAAATAAAAGGAAATTTTTCCATACTAAAAGTTTTCTTATCTCTCTCTCTATCCATCTTCCATGCTCTCTCCAATCATCCTATAAAGAAAATGTTGATCTCCTCGTAGCTTGAGTGCACCAACTTCCAATGAAGTTGCCTTTACCACATGGTCCCTCACAAGATACAACAAAATAGATGGTTAGAAATATGTAAACAATTATTGATAAAAATAAATAAAAGAGAAAAAATAGAAATATTAGATATGTACAAAAATCGTATCCTAAGCGTTGCTCCCCGGCAACAACGTCATTTCATTCAGAGCTTTATTCAGATGGGCCTAACGTTCAGTCTTGCAGGGTCTGCGACAAGTCAGGTCGGGCAATCGTTATGTAGATCATTCTCACGACACTCAGCCCATGAACAATCAACTCAAACAAACAATCAACCCACAATGTATGACTAATCAATGCAAATGTACGAGTCAAAATTTATTTTTATTTTAACTCTACGAAATATGTGTATAGTGAATAGTATAAAGTATTGAACCTTAGGGAACCATGAGGATAGGAGTATTTATTGTTTAAAATTTAAAATAAATAATAAATATTTTCGTACTTTTTTGGTTTTCTAGATTTTTATGGGGTTTCTGATTATATTTCATTTTTATGGATTTCTAGTGTTTTATATTTTTTATGTTTTTGAATTATATATTTTATATTTTTATTTTTAAATTTTAGTTCCGATTTCTTTATACGATATAATAAGTGTACGTATATATATAATTATGTATAATATAAGTGTTATATATGACATATATATAATTTCAAGAAATATAAATAAGAATAGTACTTTTTTAAAAGGTTTTAAATATATATTGGGTAATTATAATATTAGCGATAAGTATATAAGGATATATATGGATATATATACGATATAAGGTTTTATATTTATAAATATAAATATATATTCAAAAATTATAAAATAAAATATTTTAGTGTTTTATATATTTTTCTCCATGTGAATTTTTGGTAATTTTGGCTAAATTTTAGGCTTTTTAAATTGATTTAATATAGAAAAACAATAACTTGTATTAATAGGTTGAATTATTTTGGTACCTGAAATTATATAAATATATTAAAAATTATCAAAAAATTATTTTTTTATATATACTATATACTATAAATAAAAAGAAGAAACAAAAAAATAATTTTTTATTTATAGAATTTTTTCAAATTTTTATAGAGTTAGGATGGATTTTTAGTTTTTAGGTTCTTCTTTTGTTTTTGTGATTTTTGGTCTGGAGTTAAGATATATAGTAATAAAATACTCTAGTTTTTAGAATTTTTAAAAATGATTTAGATTTTTTGTATTTTAAAGTTGGATAATGAATAAATTGCTTCTAAATGATTTTTAATAAATGGAAAATGCAAGTAAAATACTAAACTAAAAATATGGCATGAACAAGCATCGGAAGAAGCATTTAATATGATTTTTCCAAAACTTTACAAGCACAAGATCTATTTAAACAAAATAAAAATGCAACAAAATAAATACAATGTACTGATAGGGGTATTTTTGCAATAAAAATATTTTACTGATACATGAGTGTAATTATCCCTAAAATATTAAACTAATATTCAAATTTAATGGACTAAATATAAATACAATAAATGGAAGGTTACACTTGCAAAATGACCACCTCACATGGGGTGCCACTTGAGGTGACGTGGTGGGGACTCAAATGTATTATCAAATAAGTGTGAGGGTCCATGATGACCAAAAAATCACGAGCGACTAAGGGAGATAAATATCTCAGGTCATTGCGACCTCAATCATTCAAAAATCGGTCGATCAAGAAGATATAAGGAACCACCAAACAGGGGATAAAACAATGAAAATCAGATAGCGGTCCTCGCTATTTTTATTAACCTGGTATATCGACCAGGATCGGACTCAAGGAGTACGGGATGGCCTTACAGCCTACGAAGTAGTCAAATCGAAAAATAAGGAAAAAAATATTTTTGGTGAATTTTAATGATTTTTAAATTTTTTTTGTGTTTTTAATTTTGTAAGAAAATGTATAAACAAGCAATCAACAACAATTTATTTAAACACCCAAAAAACTCCAAAAATTCAAATAAAATTGTTTTTTGTGTTTTTTATGTTTTTAAGTGTTTTTGAGAATTTTTTGGAGATTTTAAAAATTTTATTTAATTTTCTAAAAATCAAGAAAGAGGAAAAACAGTGCTAAATGTGCAGCCAGACTTGAAAGACCAACTAAAAATATATAACTAGTCTATAAAAGACTGGAGACAATTTTTATGAAAAACATATGCAAAAACTAAGCTACAAAAAAAATAATTTGTATTTTTTGATTTTTATAGAATTTTTTAGAATTTTTATAAGATTTTTAGTGTTTTTCAATTTTCATGGGTTTTATATATCCAAACAAGCCAAAAATATAATAGAAGCTAGAAAACCATAAAATCAACTATCCCTAATTTTTTCAGAATTTTTAGAGAAGTTTTATATTTTTCTTTGATTTTTCAATTCAAACAGTAATGAAAATACGTGTTTAGCAAAATCCTCGAAAATGTTCCAAAAATTTAGGGAAATTTTTACACAGTGGCAGGAGCCACGTATCCAAATTTTACATAATTTGGATTTGATTTGATATTTTATTCTATAAAAACAAGGCACACAGCAAGCAAGGACCTAAGTGCAAAGAAACATATTCCCAGGGGCCAAACAATAACACGTATAAAAATTTCAGGGGCCAAACTTGCAAAAAGCCCAAAACTACACGCGCGCAAACGTGATTCTGACACAGAGGGGCACAAGTGTAATTCCTATTTAAAAATATGCAATCAATAACACATAGGAAAGACAGGACAAATAACGCAAATATCCCAAGTCCTCATGTGTCGATGTACGTGGCTCACATAAACAAGGACTAAATTGCAAATAAAATAAACCAAGGGTCCTAACTGCAATTGTTCCAAAATAAAAACAATGGTAATAAATATTTACAGGACTGAATGGAAATAATAAAAGGGCAGGGGCCTAAGGGAAATTACCCCTTTATTAAGATCTGACGGACGAGGGGGTGCCACGTGTAGATCTGATGGCTGAGAGCGTCGGCTACCCCTTCGTCGATGAACGGTCCAGATGAAATCCCAGATGGATCGGGCGGTGTAGATCGCTCGCGAACTGACAGCCACGATCTAAACTGGGGCGGGAGCTCGATCCAACGGTGGCTGGAGATCCTCGAAGAACAGCTCGCCGGCGAGCTTCGCCGGCCCAATATGCGCGCTGAAGACCTCCTCCTGGGCTGTTGAGATGTGAAGAAGGATGCTCGGACTCTTCCGCAGCTGATGGGCTCCTCCGATGAAGTCGGGAACGTCGGAGACGCTCCAGCGACGAAGGAGGAGCGAAACTCCTGTGATTAGATGTTCGGACCTCCAGATGGGGTCCTTAGACCTGCAAAACAACACAGAACGAATGCTGGGTCGAGGGAAAAGTGCCTTGACCCGGTTATGGGCGAAATGGTGATCGGAAGAGGGGCGAAACATGGTCTCCAGCGAAGCGACGGTGGACGAGACCTGAGGTCCTGCTCCGAGGTGAGACAGGATGATCGAAGATGCGAAGAATGTGGGGAGGAGTCTCGTGAGTGTGATTCGGTGGTCAGATGAGTGAATGGACGGTCGGATCGGCGGGAATCAGCCGGCGACGGCCGGCGGCGCAAATGGGCGAAAATGGGAATTACTCCAACCTAAGGTGAATCGGGGATACCTGATGGATGAGGTCGACTAGGCTGGGGCTAAGGAAGCTTCTGGGGTCTTCACCTCAATGGTTCATCGGGGCCAGAGGCTCGGGCGCACCTCGCGGCGGCGCACGGCGATGGAGCTCGCCGGATCAGTGGCTGGGGCCGCTCTCTCCTCGCTGCGACACTGCCCTCGGATAGTTGTCACTCTAAGGAGGGTAATGGAGGTCTTGTGATGAAAGGCGGAGGCCAAAGATGGTGTGGAATGTGCGGCGGAGGAGAAGCTATATACAAGTGCAGATTCGAGAAGATGGGAATGGGGAACGCGGATCGATGCACGGATCCCTAAAAATATGCCAGTGCGTGGATCATGGATGTGGGAACTTCAATCGGGGCCCGGGGTTTGGCTATTTGGAGATCGGATCATTTCACGAAAAATCCGAGAAAACAGGTCGGAGCGCAGGTCCGCGAACCAAGTTGTCCTGGGGGAGAGTTGACCGGGGTCAACAATCCCCCGTGGACCAATGGGAGGCCGCCATTTATTAATTATTTGAAAATTCAATTAAAATAGTAAATGATTTATTTCGAAAACGTTTAAAAATGAAAAATGTTTATTATTTTTCAAATTATTTTTTAGAGATTTTTATTGATTTTTTTGGAAAATAAATAACGTACTTACATTATATTTTTATTATTATTATATATAGGTATATACACATATGTATTTTTTATTTTTATTTTTATTTGTTTATTATTGTGTAATTATTCCAATTTTATATTTTATTTATTTACAACATAAAATTTGGAATAAAAAGGTATTTTTATTTTATTTTTAAGATTTATTTATATGAGTTAAATAAATAGTTCTATATACATATGTACATGGTATATATACAAGGTGGGAAATGATTTTTATTCTTTTTGTTTTTATTTTTCTGATTTTTATTTTTTTATTTACATCACAAAATGTGGAGTATAAAAACATTTTTTTATTGGATTTATTAATTATTTACAAGGAGAAAATAAATAGGCATTTTCTTTTATATACATAGTCTATGTACACTAAAGAGAGAGACTTTTTATTTTTCTTTTATTTTTGCATTTTTGTTTTAGTTTTATTTTTACAAATATGTACAAAATATGAGAAACACTTTTCAGTTTTTATTTTGAGGAAAATAAATTTATTTAAATACATAAATTTATGTACAAATATGATTGACCTTATCTCCCTCTACTTGGGTTATTTTGCGGTCAGGCCCATGCTGAGCCCCCCCTTGGGATTAGGTCACTCAATATTTATTCTAAATATTTCCCTCTTTTTCTTGTGTTTCTTTATTCCTTTATTTTGACACAAAAACATGCTAATTATGCATATTTACATGATGCATGTGTTTTGGCAATTTATGATATTTACACATATTTACATGGTATTTGGCTAAGGTTTCTAGCTAAAATAAAGGAATAAAGAGTGTTGAATGGGGATTCATCATTCCACTTGAAATTACTACACAAAAAGTAAAATTTGACTTGATATTTACAGGACCAATAAGTAAATACAAACAAAAGTGAGGGACCTATGTAAATCAATTCTTTAGATCGCCCGGTCATGCGCTCGTTTGCACACCACGTGGCTCAAATGACGATGGATGGATGCTTCATTTCTCTTGATTATCCGAAGGTTGATAAAAGAGCAGGAGCCCATCCTCAATCGAACAACTCTGAATATAGGAGTAAGAACTCGAAAGAAAGTCGACTGGGACGACCTTCAATGATGATCCAGGCCATATCCGGCATCCAATTGCCTTGATGATGTCCCCCTTCCCTTCTTGATGACCTTCCACTCCTGCAGGATTCTTAAAATGTGTCCAAGCCCCATTGGAGGGGCCTAGAGCTTCGCACCACCTAGAGCTCTATTAAGAGATTGGTGGTCTATTCCAAGTGGATTCCTTGGTTGTGCTCCTGCACAAAAATGAAAGGGAGCTTAAGGGGGTCTTCCTTGACTCAAAAAATGAAGCTAGGTTGTAGGGGAGTGAATGGGATGAAGAGATCCAGCGAAGGCATAGAAGGAGGATCTCGATCGGACTCACTCTATAAAAGATCGAGGTAGATACATGAAGGTTAGATGAAGAATGGGTTGAGGATGTAAATGATGGCGAATGAGGGTTGAAATAGTGGATGGATCACCATGAATTCAAACTGGAGAACAAAGGTCAAGCAAACTAAATTCTGCAAATTAAGCTAACCTAGGAACTAATTAAAGAAACTAAACTAAATATAGGATATTGGAAGTAAATGCAAGAGAAATAACTATGGCTAGAGGCTCGTACCTGCTCGGGAATAGGGAGTCAAGGTCCATCATCGGGGGAGCTCCGACGAGGAGGATCACTACCTCACGCACATTGCAAAAAGCTATCACCGATCTCAACCAAAGTGTGAAAGGATCTAATGGTTTCATTGAGTAAAATGGGATCAAAAATGAAAAGGGGGTGGAGGAACTTTGTTTATAAATATGGTGGAGTGGGTTATAGACCAGGCGATTGGGATCGATTAGGGTATTGTACACAAGGTAGATGGTTTAGGTGTGGATTAGGGAAGATCAGAGTTGAGGTTTCATGAAAAATCAGATCAAAGGGAGTGATGAGGCACCTGGGAAAAGGGCGATAAGAAGGCATGTCCATCACTCTAACTTGGTAGGTGGGCTGGGTCGAAAATTTGACCTGGGGTCAACAGAGGGAACCCCCTTATTGGTCCACGTGGACCAATCAAGAAAATCATGGCACAAAATACTTTGTTAATTAGATGTAAAATAGTAAATGATTTTATTAATTTTCTTTTAAAACATAAAAAAATATTACTTATTTTATGTAGTGATTTATATTGCTTTTTATTTATTTTTAAAAGTTAATTTATTATGTATTAATATTTCTATATATATATATACTTATAGGTATATTTACCTATATTTAGTATATTTTATGTGTATTTTGTATTTTTCATTTTGTTATTTGATATACATAATTTCTAAAATTATAACTTATTTAAATACATATTTACATATTTTTATTGTATTTTTCTCATTTTATTTGTTTACTTCAATATAGTATTATATATGTATAGTTTACCTATGTATTTCAGCACCTTATATTTTTTAATGAATTTTTCATGGTTTTATTTTATTTTTAATATTTACATGTGTTATGAATAATGTTTACACATATATAAATATATAGGAAAGTGAAAATATAAATAATAAATAAATTGAATATTATATATATGTATGTATCTTGCACAATGAAGGCCCTAAAGCCACATTTGCATCTTAACTCCAAATTGAATGAAACATCTTCATTAAATAGGTAATTTAACTTTAAGAACAATAAAAGTGAGTTTGGTTAACTTTGGATCTATATGGAATAGATACAAATCTATAAATTTTTCTTTGTGGCTTTTTATTCTGTGTGCTCAAGCACATTGTGCATTGTTTTTGGATGAATCAATTTTGTATTTTTCTTTGTATTTTTATGTACAATATTTATGTTGAGGGGTTTATTTTTTGACGTATAAAAATAATAAAATAAAATAGTCCCAAAAATTCAATTATTAGGCTATAGAATTAGGGTTTTCAGCATGTTTTCGGTAGAATTGATTCACCCTATCTCCCCACTACTTTATTCCTTATCAACCAAGTTATCAGGATGACTAGTTCTCAGGCTCTAGGGTCACCCATTGTCTTTTAAAATTTATTCTTTTTCTTTTCTTTACTTTATTATTTTATGTTGGTATTAAATGTAGTATTTTATACATTATTTATAGATCAATTATTGATTGTTATTTTGAAGAAATTAATGTTATATACATGCATTTAGCTGGGGATTTAAGGCCAAAATGAAAGAATAAAGGTGATGAAATGGATATTCATTAGTGGAAGATACGAAGAGAGATTGGTCAGTCTCCGTTTGAAAGAAGGATAATTAGAGAAGAGAGTCATCATGATTTATGGCTAAAGAAATAAGTGGGCGATCTCAAGAGTGATTTGTAAAGTTTGAACTGGTTTCTATAGAATTTCCCTTGAATTATTGAAGATGTTGACATCAGGGAATCGATGTGGGTATCCATGGAATCCAAACAAAACCTTCCCAGATATGATATCTTGAGAATCAAAAGGAGGTGAGGTGAAGAAATAAAAGCATGGAGATAAACAAGAAATGAAGTGAAGATGAAAAGGAAATGAAGGCTCAAAATGAGCAAAACAAAAACAAGTGATAAAAGGAAGTGAAGAAAGATGGTGCAAGTGGGCGATATTTTTATCTTTGATCTAAATAAATCAACCAAACCTCAAAACAAGGGCAGATTCTTCAATACAACATGAAGCCATGAGAGATAGCTTATTTTTCTTAGTTATTTTTATTTGTTGTGTTCAAGCAAACTTGTCAGATTAAGCTAGATGCTACCCCTATAGGAGAGTGAGTATTATTAGACAAGCATCATGTACATCCTACTTCCTTTGTAACATGTAGCTTGTACTTTTTGAGTTCCTTGTTATCAAATCTGGGCCCACTATGAAGCCAAAGAATGGGGGATAGGAAGCCTATATAATGAACCAAATACTTTTCCCGAAGGGTACTCGAATGTGGTACGATGAGATAAGGTCTTGTCGTCGCATTACACCCATGCTCAAGTGATTTAGACCAAGTCTACATATAAACTCGGTCCTACTCGCCCACGCGCTGATAGAAATGCTAATACTTTGTAGACCATGCAGTAAACAAGGCAGTATCCAAGCCAAGTTTTGGGATCCATTTCCTAGGGTTTGTTTGGTTGCAAGGTTGGGCAGGGTTGTGTTGGGGTACTCTGGGGTACCGCTCCTTCCAACCCTCCCAATCCTCCTCACAGTTTACTATTCACAGGGGTACCCCAACCCTGCAACCAAACGAACCCCTAGGGTCATGTATAACTTAGTCCGAAAGGTACATGAATCCAATGTGGGTTTTATGTACCCAATACAATTTAGTCCATTAATTGCTTTTATTTTGGTTGAAGTTTTCTTTAACAATATCTTTTTTAGTTTTTTAGCTTTTTACTTTATCAGATATCTTTCAAAAATAAATTCCTAACAAATTTTTTTGATTTCCTTTTATTATATGTCCAAGAAAACAAGGGGAGGAAGATGGAAAAGACAAAGCGCAAGAAAACTATGAATGCATGCAGAGTCAAAAATGTGTACCATGATCCACCACTCTACATTCAAGTGATCCACACATAAAACTAAAGCTAATCTATATGTTATGCATTCAAGGAAATCACCCTAAGTAGGAATTGCTATTTATCTTGAACCACCATTTGATGTGACAAATCCAAGCATAGAGACTATAGATACATGCAATATATTAGGACTTTGGACCTAATTACCGAATCAAGCAATCCTAAAGCTGTGAGCTCAATCGACAAAGAAGTAAATAGAAAATAAGGTGAAAAACTCAAAACATGAGAAACAAAATAAAACATAGGGGAAAATAAGGAGAATGAAAAGTGAAAGCGATAAAATAGAAAAAAATTCGATCGGGTCCTAAAGTGAACAAACACTTGGTAAAATAGATCTGCGATGTTCTAAGTCCAAGAGAGTGTTTACAATTATTACATGTTATTTATTTAATCACTCTCTCACCAAAGAAAATAAGAACTAAAATAAGCTAATGCTAGGCTACCCTTCTCGGCTCTTGATCTGCTTATGTTGCTCTCTCTGTCATCTTGATCCGAAAGAGCCAGCCTTTTCCTCGCTCAGGTGCCTCGGATCTCCTGGAAAGTCCACCCTCACTCCATGGGCCCTATCAACAAAATCAAACAAAAGAGGTGATTAGAACATTTATGTAATTATATACAAACAAAAATAAAGAGCAAATGAAGTGTATACACTCATTCTACCCTAACTGTTGTTTCCCGACAACGGCACCATTTGTTGACACAAATGGTCGGCATGCTAACCTAACTCATTTTTTTATTGCAAAAAAATGGTGCATAAACTTATGTTTTTGTCTTAAATACTGGCCTCCAAAAGCTTCAAGGACCATTATATGTCGACATTAAACCCTTAAGTTGAAAGTTTAAGCCCCTATTTATTACAATTGAAAAACGATGCCCTAATTGGGAATCGAGGCATAGTTGGGGAACTTTTTGTAATTTACCCATTATTATAACTCTACATAAATATGTATACGAATAAGTATGGTAGAGTGTCGAACACTATGAAGCGAACGAAGGTAGAAAATTATCACTTATTACATTATTAATTAATCATATTTTCTGGATTATTTATATTTTTCTTGTTTTTATTTGGGTTTTTAATTATATATAATTTTTATGTTTTTTAGTTATTTTATAGTTTTTATGTTTTATTTTTTTTAATTTTTTGAAATAAATTAATTATAAATATAGATATAGATAATATATATTATATATAGATAATATCGTTTTATTTTAAATAAGAAAAAATAGTTAAAATAAAGAAAATAAAAGGCTTTTTATGTTTTTTATATTTTTCTCTATTTTTTGGTAGTTTTGGGATTTTTTCTAATTTTTATAGTTTTAAAAATAATAAAATACTCAAAATAGTGACTATATCAATCTATAAGCTTGTTTAAGGCTTTAGAAACATTTATAAGTACAAAATTATATATAATAAAGAAAATTCAAAAATATGAACATATTTTTAGATTTTTTGAAAATTTTGCTATTTTTTAAGGTTTTTTAGGTTTTGATATTTTTATGTTTTAACTTTTGTATTTTTTAGTGATTTTTGGATATGTGATAAAAATACATTATATTCTGACTAATATAATTTTTTGAAAACTTTGGAGCTATATTTTAATTTTTATAGATTTTTAATTGCTAAAATGGGAAACGAGTTTGTTTTTGTATTTTAAAGTTAGGAAAATAAATTTAAATTTCAAATAAAATAAGCATGACTAGTTAAGGTGATTTATCCTCGTCTGCTTTCAGCATTCGCCTTTCGGCACTGGGTCCCTGAAGCTTCTTGCTGATCACACGTGCTTACAAGCTCTATCCACGTCGAGATGATCTTTCAGAACAGAACATCAGCCCCACTCGCTTCACCGCTCGCACTGTAACCGTCCGCTTTGCCCTCGCTCGACTCCTCCACCTACTCTCTAACTCATTCTGCTTATCTTTTCTTTTTTTTGAGACTTGCTTTCTTTCGTTGACGAGGTCTCTTCCAGCGGAGAATAGGAAGAAGAAGGGACGTCACGTCAAGAGAAAGCGAGGAAGTGGAGCCGCAAGGTGAAGTGAAGGTGAGGAAGGTACGAGCCGTAAGGGGAGGTTCGACGAGTTACCTTTGGTTTTTCGTTCACCTTTCTTTTTTCTGGTTCAAGTCGAAAGTCAGTATATGTGTGGATGGGATGGTGGGTGTAGGATAATAGTAGCAAATGGTATCAGCTATAGAACTTTGAGAACCCGGGGAAGAAGCTTCTCCCTGCCAGGAGGGCTACTCACTAGATATATAGTTGGTTGTCGACCAGCAAAATAGTCTTCTGAGCTTTCTCGAGGGAACCTTTTATGATGAATAGGAAAAGATGCCCGGGGGAAATAGCTCGTTGATCGTAGGAGGAGAAAGGCGGCTTCAGGAAGACTACTCTACCTGGGTCTGGACCCTGTCGACTAGCAGACAGGCAGGCGAGAGGGACCAAGAGTCTAAGGGGGTAGGGGAGCGATTCCTAGCTCGAAGGCATAGCCCTCCGTCTGATATAACCGCCGATTATATAGTCAGCATCAGACCTCCTCTCCTTCGCCGGAACTACCGCATCTGACCTCTTCTCAGCTGGCATCTCCCCCCTTCTTCGAGGATCGGATGAGCCCTCCTCTATGCTTGAGCTCCAAGCCAGTCACAATACTCATACTTTTCGCTCACAGCTTCAATTTTTCCATATTTTTTGGCACAATAAAAATATTTATATAAGAAAAATACATAAAGTAAAATATATAACAAAATAGGGACCGAAATATAATTTCTATAAAGTTAACATGCATTTAATAACCATTACACAAATTCCAGTGTCTAAACATGTATTTTTTTTCAATATTAAAACTATTCAGTGCATGGTAAGGGCATATATGCAATAATATAAAAGCTTTGGGTCCAACATGCAAAATAACCAAAAGTTTTTACATGCTAAACTATATTTACAATAGTTAAAAATAAAAACAAAGTATGGAGGGGTGCAATGCTATTTACCCTATGAGATGTGTGCCTTACCACATAGGGATCTCTAATCTGACGATCCACGTGCGCTCACTTAACTTGATCCAATGGCCAAGCACACACAACATATCACCTTCAATTTGACGTCTCAGATTAAATCTAGGCATGAATTTTTTTATCTAATTATCCTAAGGATACATGGAGGAATAAGGAATAATGAGTTCTTCCACGATCTTCAATCGGGTGCCATGCCTTCCTTCGACTAGCTCACTCGCTCATAAGGGGCTCAAAATGTTCATAGGGGACATCCACATCAGTAGTAGCCTTCATATAGCTCTAGGACTCATCGATGGAGGCCTCAAGATCGGTTTCTTCTCCGGCCATCTAGAAGCTTCAGACGTGGCTCAAAATCACACCAGGTGGTCTCTCTATGGCTCTAACCTACACAAATTGATTCCAGGCCTGAGAGTGATGCTCTCAGCCAAATTTTGAAGCTGAACAACAATGAATTAGAAAAGGTTGATCTTCGATGATGTAGCGGAGAAGGAGATCAGATGGACTCAATTCTTTCAGAACCGAGTTGACTCAGATGGTCAGAAAGATGGAGAACATGCAGGGCGAGAAGATGGGGTGCTCAGAGGGTCGGAACATGGTGTATCTCATGCTGAACAATGGCTAGAGCTTAGAGCTTCGACGAACTGTGATTTTTTATTTTAATACTAAATAAGATGAAAATAACTGAAATAATTTCTAGATTACACTAGAAAATAAAATGCAAACTGAAATCCCTAATTTAGCAGCTCTTACCTGGTTTTAAGGACCTGGGAGTAGAGAACCTGATGGAGCTCGCCATTGGTAGTCGGATGAACCTCCTCCTCACCTTGAATTGTGGGGCACTCCTTCCTATCACAAAGTGACTCGCTCCAATTGATGATTCATGGGGTAATGCATGTTAAAAGGGATCAAACTCAATATGGAGGGGTTGGAGTTCATTTTATAGTAGAGAGGACGGGCGATTTTGGAATTGGATTTGTGCACACCATGCGGGTGGTAGGTGAAATCTATGGATAAGGTGTGATAGAGGATGATGGTTGATAAATTCCAGATTTATGTACATTATTTAATAATATTATCTCTCTAACTTAAGATATTCACCAAGAATCATTTATTATTAGCACTAATTAACAATTGATGTGTTATAAATAATTGATGTTAATTATATTATATTAAATAACTTATTAATGTGTTATTATTTTGTGTATTTCTTTCCCATTAAAAATCAGATAAAAATTAGAATAATATTGTGTATAATTAATTCTACATAACTATAAAATAAAAAATTCAAAAAATAATGAAAGAAAATAAAAGAAAAATGTTTTTATTATTTTATTATGTTACTAATTTTTATATATGTATAGATGGACTTTATTCACAATGATTTCTACATGAAAGTTGTAGATCTCATTGAAATCTACAACTTTCTTGTTGTACACTTTTCCCAATTTGTCCTCTAACTATTCCTTTCCTTTTTATACGGATTTTCCCATTTCTCTTAAATTTGATTGGGCCACGTGGTGCCTCCACATCCGCCCACGTTGTCCGCTTATGTTCCATCACCCATTTCTCCTTACCGTGTTTGATCTTCTTTCCAACTCCATCTCACCCGCTCATCCATGTTGAATCCTCACCATCTGATCGCATCCATCAGGTGCATCACAGCTCTCCAGTCGCACCTCAACTTCAACCTTTGGATCGTTTGATCCAACAATCGATGGATCTCCTTCAACCTCTTACAATCCCCCTTCGTGTATAATCACCTAACCTTCGTCGATTTTTCTTAGCATTCTCTGACAACCACTTGACCAACCACCATCGCCTACTTCTAACCCTTACTCCCCACTTCTTTGCCATCCCCTTAACACATCTTATCTCTCTCTCTATCTCTATCTATCTCTAGTTAAGGGTGGTTGAAACTACCCCCTTCCTCAAACCTCCTGCAACCTCCATCTGCATAAAAACCCTCCTCCGCCTTCAGTAACCTCCATCTGCCCTTTGCGAGAGTCTCCCTTGAGCGATCTAACCCCTTCAATAATAGAGAGTGGGCATATTAGTAGGAGACTATGGGTAGTCAACTCCAGTGCGATACACATCTTTGTTGATGTGTTGCAACCATCATTATGCTGCTGGAGCTTGGTTTCTAGGATAAGCTTAGGCTACTAAATCATCTTTAATCTGTCATTAAATTCCTTCACCAATTCCAGGTAAGTGACTTGATCTTATTCTTATATATTTTTTATCGATTAATTCCATCCAGGCTTCATCCTTAATTTACGATCTAAATAATCGAAAACTTTCACAGCTAATCCATCCTTCGTGTGTAATATCTTGTGATATCTTTTGATTTCTCCATGACCGTGTACTCCTCGATCTAGATTCATTCTTCTATGTGAAGAAGATCCCACGTTAAGGTCATGATCTTCCACATTTGAAAGCCTTTCATTTCACCTTACAAACATCAAGATAGATTCACAAATAGATGGGTTTTGCAAGTATATTATGTAGGTATTCCTTGGTCGGATATCCATCGGAGGAGACTTCCAAACTTTCAATATCTTGCAAGCCTTCAATGAATCATACCTTTAGCATCTGTTGGCGGTTAACCTGAATCCTATCTTCTTTACGGAGCTTTCGCACAGAAGCAATAGCCATCAGGAAGATGAGAGGCGATTAAAGGAGTAGCAGCATCATCATCGAAGCACAGGCTTCTCTACCGTACGTTGAGGTGGAAGAAGGGAGTATCATTCAACAGTTACTATCAGAGCAGCCTATTTGTGCATGATCTGACGGCTCTGAGAGAGTCACATCTCTGACCGAGGCAATGATTCAAACCAGAGATTCAGCAAATTGAAGCCTGATGCGAACCTCCCAAGGTTACCACGTTAGGCCGAGCCGGACCATCCGAGCATAGCATACTCACGTGTAGCAGGCACGTGACAAGGACATTTTTTATAATTACCATCCCAACTTATCAGAATTACAGGTTAGTCCCCGATTCCTTGGTTAAATTGCATAAATAACCCGATGTTAGTTTGTATTTGCTTTTGAATCCATTTTTGGACCAGTTCGATATAAAACTTTATATATTTTTATTACGTTTGTACCCCTGGATTAAAACATCAATAACTATTTATATATTGATCCAAATGAAGTGATTTTGGTCTCGTTTAAGAGCTAGTTGAATTTTATACATGTTGGTGTTCTAATTTATGAATATGATATGTAATTCACGTATCTATAGTTTGAAAACTTATTTGATATTCAAGTGACTCTTTATTTCAATAGAAATTGACACATGTCATTAATTGAGTTATCAATTCCTAAAATTTATTGACTCATCGTTTATGATCATTAATATAACAACTAATCTCTTTAATCCTTATTAATGCATTATTAATTAATTGTTTAGAATCTTTCTTATTAAATGCATTGAATGAAGCTTTGAGTAACTTGATGAATTGAGGCCGATTATCCCCTAAATTTGGATTGTTATCTTTGATTAAATTTGTTTTTGGTAGATTCAAGAGCTTTGATTATATCGTGAATCATTGTGCATTTGTGTCTTCATTCAAACTATTTACATAAAAAATCATTTAAAAATTGCATTCATTTTGTGTATTGCATCTGCTCGAAGCAATTAGCTTATAGATCACTATCATAAATATTTCAAACTTAAGATGAAATCCTAAATTTATTGTGTCCTCATATTCGACCCCGGACTTCTCAGGTTTTATAAATTAAAGCTAGGTCCTCTTCACAGAGATATTTGACCTAGTTCTATGTAGTTCGCTAAGTACATGTATTACAATGAGTACTTTTTGTCATACGCATTTAGTAAGTTATCATATGGTGACGTTGCCGGGGACACGACACATTTTATGATTATTTTTAGGATTAAATATATACTTAGTGATTTCTAGGTTAATTATTTTGAGTCAGTTTTGTTGGTGTTTGTTTTGTTTGTCTTGTGATTTGTCGTTGTTACTAAAATTGACTATTGTATATATCTTAAGAATTATCTAATCATATAATATTTTGTCATAGGCCCATGGAGCTGATGACTTTCGGAAGCCCGCAGAGGTGGGAGCTTGGAGTTTCTTGTTGTAGAGTACATGAAGCAAGATACTAGAGAGATTACTTTAGTTAATTATGTTCAACTGTCGTGTTGTAATTTATTTGTCATCTTAATCACCTATTTACAGTGGTTCTCGATTGAGATCTCGTGTGTGTAATTAAAGGCATGTTTATTTATTCTTCATTGTGTGTAGGTGTGTCGAGAGTGGTTCTCGACTTGAGCGGCAATTTTAGGTCTAGGCAATTGATGAATCTCGTATTCATCACTCTAAATCTCATTTATTAAGCTCAAATCCCTCAAAATCAACAGCATTTTAGCATCTATTCTGCATAATTAGCATTCATGCATGATTTCATAAGAATTGCATTTTAGCACAAAAATCTGCACAAAATAAGAAGCCAAAAATCCAAGCCAAAATGACATGTAAATAGCCTAACTTCCCTGATTTTTAACTCATTCATGCTAACTCCGAATAACACAAAACCACCTCCACTGTGTACATATCACTAACAAGAATAAATGAAAAATACAAAAAAATAACTAACCCAAATAAGTGGACCAAAAACTCAAACCCTAATTTCAGGATTTTCGGACTAAAAGCCACATATCTTCCCCATCCAGTGTCCGATTTAATCCTACTCACTTTTGAACTAATATACATTCAATTACCTTCAAAACAAGACCAAGTTCAAGTGAAACGGAGCTCATATGTGAAAGTTGGGTTTTGGGCCTCTTTTGTATATTGTATATTTTAGCGGTTTTTGACATATATTTTATGTATATATTTTCTTTATTAATAAAAATCCAAAAAAATAGATTTAGATGTCTTTTATTTATCTTTAATTTTTCCATATTTTTCCGGATTTTTATCTTGTTCAAAAATGACCAAAAAAATTACAAAACCCCAAAATCAAGGTGTCCTATGTACATGGGGCGCCCCAAAAATACCACTTTGTGCAAATGATCGATTTTGATTTTGATGTCTTCATGAAAGTCGTAGATCTCATCGAGACGAGCAATTTCCGTGAAGAATCTTTTTCGATCCGAGGTCATTTACTATTTATTTTTGATTTTACAAAATATTAATTTTCTGAATTATCTGGTGCTGACACGTGGCAGCACCTGGTGCTGCCACGTGTCAGCCATTTTCAGCCTTTTTATACATTCGTTTTTAAAAAAAAATTAATTAAAATAAAACCACGCACGTGCGAGGCACATGCCACCCATGCACGCGCCAAGCACGTGCGCTCCTCCTGCCCGCCTCTTCCCCCTCTCTTTGACGCCACGTGGCGCAACGGGTGCCATCCGATCAAACTCGATCGGACGGCGCCTGTGCGTCATCCCCCTCGGTTCCTTTCCCCTTTGGGAGCTCCGCCGCCACCGCCGCGTATCTCCGCCGCCCTCAGATTTTTGCCGCAAATCGCGGCTGATCGCACCTCTGCGCCGCCTCGCCGATCTCATCCGCGATTTTCGCGCGTCGCCCCCGATGTCCCTCGAATCTCGCCGCCGCCCTCAATCCGATCTCCCCCAGATCTCACCACCCGCCACTTTCCATCTCCGGTGACCTCACCCTCCTCCTATTTAAACGCAATCCACCGCCCCGGAGAAGGACATCCGCCGATTGCACAGCGACAGAGGACCTACGGGGTGACAGGCCGTAGGTCCCTCTTCCTCGACGAGATCCGACCTCCCTGGTCGTTGTCACGCCTCCGCGCGCGTCTCTGCTCCGGCCCCCTTCGACCGCCGTCGAGCCCAGTTATCATCTTCAACCTCTGCATCGTCGTTACTTCACGCGCTCCGCTTCGAGCTCCCCCGACGCCCCACGGCCGTGTGTCAGCCACCACCGCCTGCTCCGCCCCTCCACCATCTTCATCACGTCGCCAGAGCCACGCCACCGGCCCCCATCGCTCGACTCCGCCAGTTCTCCAACGCTCCACCAGCCACTGTCGCCGTCCTCCTCGGCCGTGTGTCGGCCACAGCCACGCCTTCGCCTTGACCAGCCGCATCTTCGCCGGCACTCCGCCATTATCGTCTCCGGCCAGCCATCCTTCGCCGCCAACACCGCCAGGACCGGGCAGGAGCCCCGAGACCCCCGCACGTGCTTTGCGCGTGCGCGGGGGGACTTCTTCAGCAGCCAAAGCAGCTCGGGGGTCACGTGCCGAGCACGTGACCCGCTGGGTCATTTGTGGACAGCCCCCCGACCCTTCTTCTATTTGCGTGCGCGTCCAGCCTTCTGCGCACGTGCCCCTTGGACATTTTGCACAAGCACCCCCTATTTTTCGGTATTTACATTTCAGTCCTCTGCAGTCCTATTTTATTTACATTTATTGCATCTATACCCCTGTGTTCCCCCTCAGTTTTGAACCTTCTTTCTACATTATTTTATTATCAAAAAAATAGCATGATGTTGGTTAATTGATTCTCTATGCTTTAGCATATTGTGGTTAATTTTGTGATTAATGGTTAATTAATAAATAATTGTTTTGTGAAATTTGCATATTTTGCCCATTTCTTGTTTGGAAATTCATAGCTAATTAATCATTGCTCTAAAAATCTCCGAAAAATTACGTATTGTAGAGATTATTTTGATTAACATTGTGCCCAACAATCTTTGCATTTGCATGCGTAATTTGCTCTGTAAAAATCATCTGGTATCTTTTGGTATTTAATTTTTAATAGGTATTAGACCCCATATTTTTGAGGTCTAGGATTTTTCTAAGATCCATTACCTAGTGATAGATCTTAGATAATTTTCGTTCTCGAAAATAAGTAGGTTTAATATTTATTATAATTAAATATTGAAAATCATTTTGTTTGCATTTAAAAAATCCCTAAAAAATTCATATTGCTTCCAAAAATCCAAAAAAAGACCGCCTCGAAAACCGAACACGAACTTTGATAGACTTAATTCTAGGTTGTTCCTTTGCCTCCTTGTGATCGACCTTGGGACTTGTCCAAGTAAAATAAACATAAAACCACGAGATTAAAAATTGAATAACTTGTTTGTGGTATTTTCTTGACCGTTTCCGATTGCCGTCTACAACGCACTTCACGATAAAAACAACTTTTTAAAAGCGACATCATCGGATCCGTCAGATGGCACCGTTGCCGGGGAGGCAAACGGCTTAGATTTTTGTCTAAAAATTTTTCATTCGGTTTTCCGCATTCGGGTAGTCTGACCCCCGAAATTTTCATTGTAAATCCCATAATTTTTTTTCAGCATTTATTTTTGATTATTTTCTGAGTCACTCTCTTACATACTCTCTCTTATTTTTTCTTGCGAGGTACCCGGCGCACGTGGAGCGGTTTTTCAAGGAACCGACGCATCTTCACCGACACCCGAAGAAACCGCAATTAAATTAAGATCGAGTCGAGTCGTGAGAGAGCGTAGAATCTAGGTTTTCAATTTCTGCACTTTTAATTTCTGTTCATTTATAGCGGTGTCCGTTTGGACTCTCGCATGTGTAAAAAGACCTTGAACTTTATTTGTGGTGTGTCGTGGCCTGTTTCACTCTCCGGAGAGGGTGGGGCCTGATAACGATCCCGCACCCTATGTTAATTCGGTCAATTTAATGTCCAAATTAATTCATGTGATTCGTTGCAGTCGGATACGAGGAGTTAATCAAAAACCACTTATGGATTAATATGAAGTTAATTTTAAGCGGCAATATTTTTTTTTACTTGGTGGAAGTCCAAGGTCGATCTCAGGGAGGCATCTGTCTCCTTAGGTGAATTTAAGCAAGGATCCGAGTGTTGATTTACGAGGAGTAATTTTTTGGTCTTTTTAATTTTTATGCAGACTTATGTAGACAATGCAGGCCAATTTGATGTTCAATTTAATTATTGTATCAAATGAAGTCCAAAAATTATGAAAATTGGCCAGATGGTTAATGATGATGAAAAAGACCTACACTAATTTTTTTGGAATTTTTCAACACTAAATAAATTTACTGTGAATTAAATGAACAGACAGGGTGATTTTCAGTATTTAATTTTTAATCAATATCTAACCACAATCTTTCCAAGAACTAAAATTATCCTAGGTGGCTCTAATGAGAAGGGACCTTGGAAAATTAACAGAACTTAATTTCACTGTGAAATGAATTAATTAAAATTAATCTAAGAAAATCACTCAACAATTTATTTAGGCCTCGATATGCGTGCAAATGCTATGAAATTTTTATGGTATGTTAAAAATGATGTCCTTAAGCTACTGTGAATTTTTGATGAATTTTGGAAGCACAAAGAATTAACTATAAATCAAAAGGTGTCACTGGGCAAAATATGTCAACAATTCACCAATTAATTCATTAATAATTCAAATGAACTTACAAAAGGATGACACATGGACCAATGGACAGAGGACAGAATTTCCAACAAAATGCAATTTTAGAATTTCAAAATGATGTAAAATGCAATCTAGGGATGCGTGCAAACACAGGGGTGTAAATGCAATACAGGAAATTAAAATTACAATAAACAAATATGCAGACAGGGACTAAAATGCAATTACCTATAATGCGGGGGACTCTTGTGCAAATTCTCCATAGGGCACGTGTTCCTCACGTGGGGGTCTGCTTCACAGGGACTTCTTTGCAATTTTGGAAAGCTCCAGGGCCTCGGTGCAATTTACCAGGGCCGCACGTGCTCCTCACGTGGGCGGCCTAGGTTCGGGGGCTGCGGCGGCTCGGAGTAGGCTCGGGTCGCCCGAGCCTAGGCTTGGGGTCGAGGCTCGGTCTTCGTCGACGTAGCGGGCTGCGGGCCTTTGGATCAAGATCGATCCAAAGGGTGGCGGTGAAGACGCGTGGCGTTCTCCCAGGCGTGGGATCAGTGATGATCCTACGGTCGGGGGCGAGTCCGGTGGCGAGCGACGTGGCGATGTGAGAGCCGTTCGATCGATCGATCGAACGGCAGCTGCTCGTCCTCCCCGACGATCCTCCGCCGCCTGCGGGAGGAGAAGGCGGGGCTCCGGCGGTCGGGCTGTAGCTCCGCCCGTCCTTCCTCGAGGAGCTGAAGCTCTCTGATTTGTCGGAGATAGCCCTGAAGCTTCGCGGCGTGGAGGCGGAGATGAGGGTGGTCTCAGGAGCGTCGGAGAGTGCCCCGGTGTCTATGTCAATGAAGCTCGATGGCGTCTCCGGCGAGCTTCCGTTCAGTGAGAAGCCAAGTACCTGCAGGGGGTTAGAAGAGATAGCCGAGGCGTGCGAGTGCTCGTGGAGAGATGTAGATAGTCGGCGAGGCCTACGGTGTGAAGGAGGTGCGCTGGAGATGAACTCCGGCCAAATGGCGAAGCTGTTGGTCGGAATAGTGCGAGAGGCGTCGTCGGAGTGTGTAGATGGGACAGCGAGGATGGGAGCTTCGACACGAAGCTCGTCGAGGTGGATTGGAAGCGAGAAGGTGGCCGGTGGCGGCGAATAAAGTCGGAGAAATAGGAGAAAAATAAGAGAAAGATCGGACGATGGATGGAGGGTTACCTGGGGATCGGAGCTCGGTCTCGAGTTCCAGGGTCGTCGCTCTAGGGATCGGTAGGGTCCCGAGCTCGTGTAACTACTCGGAGGAGCGGCTGCAACACGGCGGCGGTGCCGTGGATCTCGCCGGAGAAGAAGCCCTTCGTCGCTCACGGAATCGTCGAATTGTTGTCACCAATCGAAAGCTCGGAGCTCAGGGAAGCTCTCTGGAGTGGCGGATGGGGGTGAACGTTGCCGATGGCGACGTATTTATAAGGTGAAGGTGATGGGTTGGCTGGTGACGAGGCGAGGTTGGTGGTCGACGTGGGGCGACTCTGGTGGAAGTGGTGGAGCGTGAGGTAGACGGCGAGGGAGAGGGACGAGTGGGTAACGTCGTGGGGGTGTCAGCGGTGGAAGAGGGAGGCTGACGTGCAGCCGGAAATAGAAAGGGGGCGCCCCTCCCGCAAGGCAAGGGACGTGGGAGAGAGGGGCGCCCGGAGGTAGGAGACGAGGTCTCCACCGTTGGATCTTGTGATCCAACGGTGGGGATCAAGGGGGAGCTGGTCGGGTAGGATTAGATCTGGGGCACAGAGATGATGGGCTGCGATGGAGCCACGTGGTGCGCTGCTAGCAAAGCGCGAGCGAACGGCCTGGATGAGGAGATGATGTTGATCAGAGGGCCGCGATTCGCTGGGAGAAGGGCGGCTGCGATTGAGAGATCAAGGGTCTGATCAAGCGGCGTAGATGCTGCCACGTGGAGGGCTCTGGTGAAAGCGCGAACGAGCGGCGTAGATCAATGCAGGAGATGATCGGATGGTCCAGGCAAGGGGTGTGCGTGGAAAAGGCTGGGCCGTTGGATCTGAAGCGAGATCCAACGGCTGAGGACGCAGGCGGATGAGGCGATGGGAGGCGGGCCGCGTGGCGCAACCAGAGGGCGCCACGTGGCCTGCTGTGAGTGGCTGGAATAAGATGCATGTGTAGAGAGAAGAGGGGACCGAATTTGGAAAAACTCAAAACATGAAAGTTGTAGATCTCGATGAGCTCTACAAGTTTCATGTTGACCAAAGACGGAGATGAGGTCAAATATTATACATAAATACAAGGATACATAGATATACATATGTAGTATACAAAGTGGCCCAAAAACCCAACTTTCTCATACAAGCTCCAAATTCAATGAAATTAGTCTCATTTTAAAGGTCTTTTAATGTGTAGTGTTCTAAAAGTAAGTAGACCTAATTCGGAGTTTGCATGAGGACTTTATGTGCATTCTAGTGTACAGGGGTTCTCAGGCTATATTGGCTATTTTACAAGGGGGATTTTTGGCCTTTTTCCCTATATTATTAACTAAGGAGTACATATTATAGAGAAGAGGTTATTTTAGTGCATGGGTATTTTACAGGGGATTTTTGGCTTCTTATTTAAATGCAAATGAGCTGCTAAACTGCATGAGTTATGAATACATGCATGAATGCTATTTATGCAATATAAGGGGAAATATGCCTCTATTTTCTCGGGAACAAGGCTCTATTTTTGACTTTTGAAGTGATGAATCACAGATTCATCAACCCCCTATACTTAAACCTTGCTCGTCCCCGAGCAACTAAATGAAATGCAGGAGTGAAATGAGATTGGGTTCCATGCCAAGGTCATGAACAAAAGTTAAAAATAGAGCTTGACTTGACCTTTGGATTAATCATGTGTCGGAACCTTATTGGGATCTGAGTTTAAGACTTAACAGACTTCAAGTTCCACAAGTCTTCTATTCAAGACTCCTCAACTCACCTAATCAGAACAAGTCTACATACACAAACTCTAATGACCATGAATCTTTTCATGCAGTGTAAGTGATATATGACTCCCCACCTCAGAAGTAACAAAGAAAGAACCTCCCCCAACCTGGTAACTCTAATGCCTCGGTCTAGCAACTCTTTCCTCGAGAAGCGGGGTATTCCCTTCTAAGTTCAAGTTCAACCGGCTCAAGAAGGGGGAAGAAGTATAGACTTTTGGGAGCTCAGCCAGTGTAGCTAAGTCTCCCGCTGCAAGCTTCATGAGATGTAATATGGTGACCATAAGCTTTTGCTTTTCTTGACTACGTACACTCCGGTGGGGTTATTAAATTTTCAATCCGACCCACCACTTTTTTGGAGTTCTTTTTGGCATTTTTTTTTCAAAATGCCTCTGTACAACATATCTACATGGTGCAGCATATATACAAGAAATTTCCTCTTGAGCCAGTAGACTATCCCTCTTTTGAAGCTTTATTGCAACCCACTGCTTCTGTCTTTAGCCTTCATCACCACTAGGCCAAGTTGAGACGCACTTCCTTCACTAGAAGAAGAAGAGAGGTTCCGCCTAGAAGTACTACCCTCATATGCTACCCCAAGCTAAAGGAAACTGCCTCCTCATCACCTCATCCGTAGAGAGCCATGTGTAAAGTGCTGGTGCACGTCAAGCCATTGTCTCTAAGAGTCATGTGTGTGTTGTTAAATGCTCTACTCAGGCTTTGTCAAGATGACATATGAACATAGACTTGCAGACTTAAAGAATTAAGTCACCTGACCTGA